>OX596382.1:174101619-176501619 GCA_951394425.1 Tipula unca | reverse complement strand
TTTATTGTTGTAGTTTTCGTGGACCTATATACAAATGGGTTTATTCTTACCTTTGTGGGCGAACACAGGTAGTGCGTGCTAATTATCATACAAGTATAGGGAACAAACTACTATTAAAATTGGAATTCGTCAAGATTTGGTTTTGGGTCCTCTGCTATTTCTGGTTTATGTTAATGGAGTTTTTTGGTAACAATTTTGTGGTTCCCTAACTGCTTTTGCCGATGACTTTTCGTTTGTGTAAACTGGCCTAAGCAAACATAGCTGCTATTTATCACGATTTAAATATTCTAGCGGTATGGCTTAAAGCCCATAACTTATTCTTCAGCGATGGAACAAAAATGGTACATTTTAGGGACGGTCAGGTATTGCCTTGTGCAATTATATGTATCATGTGTTTGGTTGTACTAGGCGATCAACCTGCACTTTAAACGGCTGTTTTGAGATAAGAGTAGTTAATTAGATTAGATACTTGGGTATTATCATAGACGTAAACTTGAATTGGAATGCACACATTGAGGGATTGAAGTCTTGGTATTTAGGGAAATTTTTGCTTTACGATGTATTTCCCGCTTTACTTTCTAAATAGATGTATTGGTGGAATAAAATATAAAATTGGTAGATACATTACCTTTGAGACACCTGTTTGTTTAGAAGGTTTTAAGAATATTTTACCTAATCAGCAGAAATAACTTTATCCATTATCCAGATAGTAATTTTCGTCTAAACTATCAGTATAAAAAACATATTCTAAATTTCAAACTAGCTGACGTTTTTTTAATGTGGTTTCGCCTATTATATTTAACAATTTACCAGTTGATATTAGAATGTGTGGCAGCTTCTCTGTTTTCTCCAAGAGCCTTAAACAATGGTTGAGACAAACTAGGGTTATTGAGCTAATCTTATCAAGGCTTTAAAGCTTATGCTAGAACGATAAAAAGTGGGCTAGAATGGAATAAACTGATGTACCTTCAATACAATGATGAGTATGTATACTTCAAGTTAAAACACACTTCCTATCTAGCTGTCTAAGATCATATTAAAACCAACCCTAAACAATTTTGGAAATACTTTAGAATTAAACGCGAAATTGAGTGGTACACAACAAATATATCTTACAATAACACCAACAGCTCTGACGCCAAGGAAATAGCTTTCAATCCATATATATAGACCAACAGATAATAATTTGAATACAGCACAAACAATGAATAACAACAACAATATATCGATTTTTCCTCCCAGGATTACTAATGAAATTATTGTGTCTGTACTGCGGATGGGGGCCGGATATACCATCATTTATTTTAAAGAAACATGCAAATTTTTCTTCCAATGCGGAATTTATCAAAATATCAAAAATCACACCAATCTTGAAATCGGGTATAAGAGATGACATTTCATGTTACAGAGGGATTTCAACGACATTATCCATTCAAATATTATTCGAGCTGGTTATTTGCAACACCTTAAAAATTACATTGCCACGTCATATATCTGACAAACAGCATGGATTCATACACAGGCAGATTAACTTCCACAACTTTAATGGAATTTACTATAGTTTAAACGATTAACGAAATTGAATCGACCGAGTTACAGACGTTATAAATAATTCTAACGTGCTAATTTTTGCAGACGATATTATAATTTTCCATATCATCAAAGAAAGAAGTGATACTGAGCGATTACAAGAAGATATTGATGGTCTCAGTGAGTGGTGTAAAAATGCAAGATTTAGTCGTTTCACAGGAAGAAAATCCTATAATCAATAAATACAAAATCAAAATTGTAGCGTGTTTGTGAAATTATCGATCTGGGTGTCACATTTATTCAAAACATGACGTTTAAGAGGCATAAAAATAACATCGTAGCCAAAGCGAACTAAATGTTTGGGTTTATCAAACGACGGACCAGTGAATTCCATGACAAATCAACATTATTGGGGCTATATTTCGCCTCCATAAGATCCCAAGTAGAGTATTGGGCAACTGTCTGAAGTCCCTACTATTCTATTCATAATAAAAGAATTGAAAGTGTCTAAAAAAAATTGATCTTAAATCAACTAGCGCAGTGGTTAAAGATGCGAGATTTGGAGGTACCGGGTTCGAATCCCAACAAAGGCGGGATAAAAGTCATTTTTTCTCTCCCGATTACGATAGGTGATTAAATTGAAAACATCTATGACCCTCTGTTGGAATGTAGAACTCATGGGCCGACCTATCTTCCATGTCACTGTACAGGGTGACAGGGAGCTATGCAATGTGGAGGTGGTATACTGTGCTTGTGTGAATGAAATGAATGGGTTGAATGAATGTTGTGTGAATGTAAGGCAAGGCTATGGACCAAAATGTGTCTATGCCACGTTCTTTAAAAAAAAAAAATATGATATACCTTATCATGAAAATGTGGCACGATTACCACCTTATAACAAGATGCCAAGACTACAAAATCTGCACCCTTGAAAATAGAAGAGTTCTTTTGGACGCTGCCTTCATAGGCACTGTTCTTCTTGGCCATATTGATTCACCGTACTACACCGAAAACATCTCAATTAATATTCCGGGTAGGAGGTTTCGTTTTCATCGATTTCTGGATCTTGAACACCATTCTACAAATTACGGGTATAGTACAATCCTATACATCAGGTCAAGAGGTTCTCTTTTCTATACCGTCCCTCGAAATTGTTAGAAACATTGATAAAAATTGATATTGAATTAAATATCAGAACTTAGAAAAACATTATGAAACAGATAACAAACGACAGATAACAAAGATTTGCAAACATTCAGATTACATAAATTTTTTTAAAATCTTGTCTAACCTAACTTATTTTTCTGAGATGGTTAGTTAGATAAAATTCATTCACGGGGACGGATATATTTACCCTACCTATTTACACCGAGCTCCAACCCAATAAATTCACCAAAATAATTCATCCGAAAGCAAAAAAATTCAGCCATTTTCCCCTCTTTCAAGTTAAAATATTTTCATCTTGAAAGAGGGGAAATGAATGAATTTTTTGGGCTATTATTTTTAAGCGATTTGGATAAAAGCTGGAATGTAAATAGCGAAGATAAATATCCCTCCACGTGAAGCAACCTTGAAGGTAGGTGGCCAGAAGGTCTCTTTAAACGATAATATGTTCTCTTTTCTCACCCCGATCTCTTTACTTAAATGTTATTTTTTGTTGTATCTTTTAATTTTCTATTAATACTAACTTGAGAAACAAGGGAACCTACTCTGCAATTCGCCTACAATTTTCGACGGTTGTCATTTTGCAAAAGTAAACAAAGGAAGACAAGGATAATAAAATTACAATTTTATTATGTTTTACGTTGTTCTTCCTTTACTTACTTTTGCAAAATGATAGACGACGAAAAAAGTACGCGAATTGCATAGTAGAGCCCCAGATTATCTGAGATTTTTATCGAGTGATAAATAGATGAAATGTTTGTTGCAATCGAAAAATGAAGAATTTTTTAAAGTGCTTCGTAAAACACCGGAATTTTTTGAATAGGTAGCCTAAATTAAGGCTACCAGATGTTCCGTTTGGAAAAGAATTGTGCTTCTTTGGAAATAATGGTCTTTTCTTATCTTTTTTAAATCATTTGAAAACTAAACTACTCTAATTAGAAAAACTAAGTATTACTTTTGACAGATATGTAAATGTTACCATAAAACAAAAACAAACTTCTACAAAAATAACTCTTAAATGAAATCTAGAATTATCTGATTGAAAAATTGGATAAATGTTGATACAAGCAGTGTTCATATTGGGACACCAGAAAATGGAAATTCTTTCGATTAAGTTGAACTTTTACGGTCATTCCGAGAACATAGAGATTCAGAAAAATTTTATAATTTGAGGTAGTTCCCATTTCCTTATCCTGAAAAGTATTGGCAAACCATGACAATAAAAAAGAAATTTATTGGTTTCATTTGATCTTTCCTGTGCGGAAAAGCGTTGGCAACCCAAAGAAGTATACTAGTTAAGAAAAATAAAATTTTATGGATATAGTCGAACTTTTAAGGAACTCCTTTATAATTTTAGGAGCATCAAAATTCTATATTTTGAATAATAAAATTATTGGACACCCAGAACCCGGCTTTTCTGGATTTTATTGGAAATAAAGAATTTCTTGTAATGTTCTTCCAAAATTTTCAGTACCTATAATCCAGCCCTCTTCTTGGCTCTGTATGTTTATAAAGGTTTAATTATCTTTTAAATTTTAGATTTTTGTGTGCTGTGTGGAAATTTTAGAAACTGTCACCCACCACTCGTACCGCATTGATCCTAAAGAAATCATGGAAGTCTAAATTATCAACATTATCTACGTTGTTGATATTGTGTGTAATGCTGGATGGTGTGTTTCTTTCATTAGGTCGCCATGATTGATGAATTAATTAATTAATTACTTGAATGAATACTAGCTTATAATGTATATAAAAGATGTCCTAAAATTAACGCAAGATTTGAAGTTGCTGATATTTATGCAGTAAAGTGTTGGCAAACCCCAAAAAAAAAAATTTGACAGCTGAGAGGTTCGGGTTAATAAAAATGTGGCGTTACACGATAGAACAACATATCTTAAAAATAATAAAAGTTTGGCAGCCGCAGTTCGAAAATTGCATACAAAATATGGTCGAAATAGTGTTTTAACTTCGTCAACTGTTAAGAGATTAATCAAAAATTTCAAGGAGACTGGATCAGTTGGAGACGCTAAACACACTGGTCGTCCAAAAACAAGCCGTGCAAATGTCAATAACGAAGCAGTGCGTCAGAGTGTTGGTTAAAATCCAGGAACATCTATTCGGCGTCGTGGACAAGAATTGCAAATTTCAAGAAGCTCTCTGCAGCGTATATACTCACTAAAGATCTGTGTCTTCATGCTTACAAAATTCAATTAACACAACAACTGAAGCCTAATGACCATGCACAGCGAAGAGAGTTCGTTGAATGGATTACTGAGCATCAACAAGTGGATGCTGATTCTTCGAGCAAAATCATCCTAAGCGACGAAGCACATTTTCACCTTGATGGCTTTGTTAATCGCCAAAACTGCCGCATTTCGAGTACGGAGAAGTGATTGTGAAAAACAAATGCATCCACAGCATATTGAACTACTTAAAAAGCTATAGAATCATGGATTGAAATCAAAATAATTAATATTCTTTCCCACCGTTTGGGGTTGACAGATATATTTTTTTTATTAATTATTTTGAATCGTAATATAATCGTAAATAATCGTAAATAAATCCAACTTGAAAATATATTCTGTTCCGAGTAATTATTAACCCATACATGATATATGAAAATTCTTATAGGATTTGTGTAAGTATATGGTATTGTTCTGGGACAAACTTTACAGGTTTTTAAAAACAGCTACGCCCAATATCAGTAATAAACTCCCAAATAATATCCAGAAACTAATCCAAGAAAAGCGAAAAGGCAACAGCAAATCTCACCGTTGCTAAAATGGAACCTGAATCGAACAATTAAAAGAGTAGCCTTGGTTAAAGAAAACCAACACGTCCAGAATTATTTAAGTGAACTCTCGGCTACAGAGAGAACCGATTTCTCATTATGGAAAGCCACAAGAAATTAAAAAAGCCCAGCAAATACGACCCCAATCGCTAGACTGCCAGATGAAAATTGGGAAAATTCACTTTAACAAAACGTTTTCACCACATGAGGAAAGTAACAACTGTACGGGACCAGATAGATTGGTGAATGACTGGACCATAAAACCTATAAAATTTAAGTGGAAGGACGTTGAGATGATTCAAAAGGCTGGAAAGATGATACACAAATTTTGTAAAATCGCCGAAGTTAGTTACTTAGGTTCACATCTGGACAGAACGTTGTGCATGAAATACAGAACTTCTGCAACGAACTTAAGCAAAAATAGATCACAGTATTATTAATGCTCCATGGTATATTCGAAAAATTAACATGCATGCTGATCTGGATATTAAAACCGTTAAGAAGATGATTGGAGAATTCCGTTCTAAGTTTTACAAACTATAACTATACATATTTTTAATGCACAGCACCAACATTAAGATTCTGTAATCCGTATGGATATGTTATTTTCTTGTAAAACATATCTATTCCTAAAATAAAACGAGTAATTCATTGAAATGCGAGATGATTACCGCAGTAAACAAAATAATCCACAAGATTCAATCGAACATTATATAAAAATAAAGGATCTGTAAATACAATGCATGCGCTGAAAATACATGAACACATGCGATCACGAAATATATGTACACACGTCATTTATATACATATATAGCTAATACGGTAGAATTTGTATGTGTGTGTGTGTATTTTTAATAGCTATGGGTGATGCCAGGTCTACCGAAAACATTATTTTAATTTAA
Organism: Tipula unca; assembly: GCA_951394425.1. Taxonomy (NCBI): domain Eukaryota; kingdom Metazoa; phylum Arthropoda; class Insecta; order Diptera; family Tipulidae; genus Tipula; species Tipula unca. The sequence continues at coordinate 176,495,232 of OX596382.1, read as the reverse complement.
AAATTGTAACAAAATTTTGAAAGAGATCTGGTGAAATATCTCGCGGCATATTTTTATTGTAAGATGCTGTGTAAGACGATATGTGAATTATATACACAAAAAAGCAACTCGAATGAAAATATATGTACATATATATTCTTCTTTCTATATATTATATGTAGCTAGCACAAAATATAATAATATATGGAATTCATTTTATTGAAATACTGACAATCCGCATCCGATATTTTCCCATATTTCAATTCGTACTCTCGTACATCATTTCTTTTCAATATAGAAGCACAAAGTTTTTTTCTTTTTCCATTTAAACAAACTCTAAAAAAATTCTTTGATTTATAAATTCTTATAAATTCAAATAAAATAGACGACAAAAAAAGCAAGAAACGATTTTTTGTTGGTATCCATCGTTTCCTTCCTTTGGCTTCCCTTTTTTTTTTTTTTTGGTTAGCTTGGTTTTTTTTTTAATCTAAAACGACTTGCATTGTTTGGATAAATCTTTATTCAAACATAAGCTGGCGTTCATGGTATAAATTTTATATGTTTGTAAATTTGTTTGTTTGAATAAAAACGAAGAGGGTGAATACTAAAATATTATGACAGGTGTGTAATGATACCGAAAAGTCGACCATTTGACTAGTATCTGTTTAATGATCGAGTATTTTAAATCTAAATCGTGTCATATCATTTTTGTATACAATTTAAATGGTGCGGGGGTAATTTTTAAAACCCTTGTCGAAATAGACGACGGTTAATAACCTATATGCTTTATGTGCGATAAAAACGCGATAGAACAATTCATAATAAATTCAAATATTCAATGACATTTGTCACAGTTTATGTCGCACCGCGATTTTTATTCCATAAAAACCAGTGATAAAATAAACTTTTTATTATGTTTCGTTTGTCATCTGTTGACCAAAATGTTTCTATATGTTCAGCACTCATGCAAACCACGATTAATGAACCGACCAAAATCAATATTTTCGGTGTTTTATAGGTAAAATTGTTTAACTTTCTGGAGCAGTATCTAAATAAATATATAACACGAAATTATATTAAATCTTTATGGTCAGAAGTTATGTACAATTAACATTTGAATTAAGTTTTAAGTGTTATTGTATAATAATAGACATAAGTACATAAAAACCAGATGAAATTTTGTCCACTATTTAATAGTGAAAACAATAGATAGAGTTTTCTTAGTACAGTAGTTTTATGTGGTTATAATTCATCGCTTACACTCTTGGCCATGACAGCTGGTTTTGTTAATAAAATAAAATAAATGCAATTAGGGTTTGTTTATTATAATTATTATAATATCAAGATTTTATATTAATGGTTATGCTTATCATAACATTCAAACATTTTCATGATGTTCAAACAGTTCGCAAACTACGTCACAGTTTTGTTTTACAAAAAAGTAAACTTCGATTCGCACGACAAAATTCAAATATCAGAACGCTTGTCTCAACTCTCAATCACACAAGAGGTCAAAAGATGAAATTTCAGCTAGGGATTTTTTAGACAATTACCACCGATAATAATGGCAGCTATATAGTGCAGATATCTGTCATCTAAAATTTAATTCAACAACTATAGGTATTTTGAACACGCATGGAACATCGTTTTAATCATTAAAATTCAGAATTGAAATCGCAATATGATTTTTAGCCTTTATGATTTAACCAAGGCGCTTAAATTACAACAACCAAAAGCTGACATGGAGTTTCGCAAATGAGCACCGAACTACAAGAGCATGTTTAACAACCAAATCGACCTCAAATGTAAAGCATGCAACCACTACAAACATCCAACTCAGGATATCTGATGTGATTAAATAACTGTGGCTCGTAGTATTGAATCAAAAACTTGACAAATTTCAATTTCAAATTACACAAACAGCTGCGCGTTATCGCAAAATAGCACGCCACTCATGCAGAATTTCTGAGAATTTAAAATCAATTGGTGTGATGTTTTTCAAATAAATCATCTGAGACATTTGGTTCGAATATCGGCAACAACGGATGAATGGTGACGCGGATTATTAAACGAATGTTTTGGTGGCTTGGATATTCTTTACCATTCATAGTGGCCATCAGTAAATGATTTCAAATCCCAAGAAAAGGACGTAACATGAGTGATATTTGGCCTAAGCTTGTCCTAAACCAAAAATAACTATAGGCGTATAAATATATGTGGTAGTATTACAGTCTCTTTTTCGTACCAAACTTAGAAAAATTATATTTAAGTCGGTATAAGTTATTATTTTGGAAAAGTTATGAAAATGTTGGTAAATAATTTTAGTCTTTACTCATAAAACAAAAATAATTAAAAATTTCCATAATTAAGTAGTTGGGAAATATATTTTCGACATATTTAATATATTTTCGATATATTATACATAAGTAGAAATCGATATATCGAAATTCCCAAAATTTTTCGGGTGTTACTGCTCAGCGGTCATTTTAGTGAACCACGATTTTAAATAGGTTTTGGGTCTATTATAAAGAAATTCTTTTAGATTTTTCGAAAAGTAGTAGAACAGATACTTAGGATTAAGCATTTTTGAGAATAAGTATCGTAAAAATTGATATCAAATTTTCCTGGTGTTTCTGGTCAGCAACCACTTTAGGGACCTATATTTTCAAGTAGATCTGGGTTTATCCTAAAGAAAAATCAATTAGGTTTTCCCAAAATTAGGCGAACAGATACCTTTAAATTTAGTATTTTTTAACACTTTAGTATCGTAAAAATTGATATCGAATTTTCCTAAATTTTACTGGAGTTAATGAGCGGCGGCCACTTTAGTAAACGATAGTTTTAATTAAACAACTGGTCCTATTTTAACAGGAAATTATTTAGATTTTCCTAAAACTAGAGGAACAAATATTTAGGATGTGAATTTCTGAGCACATGCAACGAAAAAATGAAATTGAATATCCCTGCTCATAAATATTCAATCCTAAATACCTTTTTCTCTACTTTCCGGAAAATATACTTAAACTATGTTCCTTTAGAAAAGGTACAGTTCAACTTAAAGCCATTGGATTCGATGTTAATTTTTACGATATTTGTATTCAAAACATTCAATTCAAAGTATTAGTTCCCCTATTTTCGAGAATTCTAAATGATTTTAGTTTAGAAAAACCCAGCTCTAATTAAAACTGCCATTTACTTAACTGGCTGCTGATCAGTAAAACCAGGAAAATTTATGAAAATTCTTTATCAATTTTTGCGATATTGGTTATCAAAAATACTCAATCCTAAATATCTGTTCCCTTATACTTTTTGGGAAATGAACACATTGGAATGAATCTAATTGAAGATTTTGTACGCTTGGCTAAAACCAGCGCATACCGAAAATTACTGGGCAAAGCGCTACATCCAACCAAGTTTATCATTTCGTAGAATTACAAAGAGTAACAAGGCTTTTGATTAAACTTACTGAATGAAAGAAATATTATCAACAAGTACGTGAACTAGAGAAGAAAAAGCGTCAACATCAAACACCAATTCTATAATGTCAACTTATTTGTTGGTTCATATAATATGGGTCAATAAGAGATGAGCAGATCGGTGTAACATACGCAAGAAACATCCTGCACTTTTACCATCAATATTACCATGTTGCTCAGAAAATATTCTCCTTTCTATAAAAATTAGAAACAAATTTTAAATTCTTAATAGAAGGTCAAATCAGGAGTCATCTGTATATGCATGAAATGCTTTTATCATATACTTGATGAATTAGTTTAACCCATATGGAACAAATACTCATACGATATGAATAACACAAGCAAATGTTGCCGAACGTGACATTGTATGACATGTTGATACCCTTGCAAAGGGTAAAATTAATAACGACAGATCCAAGAATACTTCAAATCGGAACACTTTTCAATCACTATAGCAGCTATAAACTATCTTAACACAAATATAGAGACTATAAAACTGACCAGCGTATTTGATACTGATTTAAAATCAACATTACTATATCGTCTCATGAAATGAAAATAAATTCAGTAATTTTGGAAGCGATGGTAGCAGGATTCAACAGCTAGTTCGAATCCACATTCAAGAGAAACATGTTATTGTTCAGCAGAAATAAAAATGTCGATTTCAAAATTTGTTCATATTAAAATTTTTTTTTTTTTTTTTTTTTTATTTATTTATATTACGACTGAGTCTTGTATCCATTTAGTAATTTACATTGCATAATACAGTATTTTGAATAGTCGGCGTAATCAAGTGATTATCCCCAGTTAGTGTAACTCCTCCCTCAGATTTTTCGCCACAGTAAGTCTACTGACCTCCTGGTCGCGATAAGTCCAGTGGTTTGGTTCTTTGCAGTCTTCTTGTTAGAGATGTAGTCAGCATACAGCGTATGTCCAGATTTTGATGCTGGTGCAGACGTTGTAGGTGTTTTGTTGCATGATGCTTAATTTCATCCGCGACAAGCTCAATCTTGAGATCTCGATGGAGGTTGTCGTTTCGAATGTACCACGGTGCATTAACAATACATCGTAGGATTTTATTTTGAACTGTTTGTATGATTTTGATATTTGTCTTATTGGCACATCCACAGAGTTGGCTACTATATGCCCATACAGGCTTCAGAATTTGTTTGTATAACAGCAGTTTGTTATGGATCGCTAGTTCAGATTGTCTCCCTAGGAGCCAATGCATTTTTCTAAATTTTATGTTTAGTTCTTCTCTCTTCTTTTTTATGTGTTCCTTCCATCTAAGCTTAGCATCTAAAGTCATACCAAGATATTTGGCAGTGTTTGCATGGGGTACTACTATTGAGTTTATCATTATTGGTATATGGTTAACTTTTTGATTTGTAAAGTTCACTTGGATTGATTTTGCTTCATTTAATTTAATTCGCCATTGCTTTGTCCAATTACATATCAGGTTAGTAGCCCTCTGTAATTTACTAGTGGAGTCATTGATGTTCTTTGCTGTTGCAAGTATTGCCGTGTCATCGGCAAAAGTCGCCATTGTTTCTTCTGTAATTGGTATATCTCTAGTATATAGGAGATATAGGATTGGCCCAAGAACACTCCCTTGTGGTACTCCGGCTGTTATTCTTTTTAGTTGGGAGTACTCATTCTCATACTTTACTCGGAAGTGCCTCTCTGATATGTATGATTTTAAAATTTGAAAAAATTGCTCCGGAAGATCTCCGGAAGATGAAGTTTGAATTCTAGCCGCTGGTGCCATACTTTGTCAAATGCTTGCGCTACATCAAGGAATATAGTTGAGCATATTTGTTTGCTTTCTAGTGATTTCTCGATTACATCAGTAATTCGATGTACTTGTTCTATCGTAGAATGTTTTTCCCTAAATCCAAACTGATGTGAAGGGATAAGATTCCTTTCTTCGATAATTGGTTTTAGTCTTTTAAGAAGAACTTTTTCAAATAGTTTCGATAATGTTGGTAGCAGAGAAATTGGCCTATATGAAGCTTTATCATGCGGAGGTTTGTTCGGTTTAAGTATCATAATTACTTCTGCAACTTTCCATTGCATTGGTACATATCTTAGTCGAAATGCTGCATTAATTATATGCACTAGTTTCCTCAACGCTCTCTCCGGTAACAGTTTTATTATCTGACCTGTTATAAGATCATATCCTGGAGCCTTATACGCATTCAGATTATTCTTGATTTCCCATTTTAGTTCTTTCAATGTTACAGGTGTAATATTTACTTCATCCTGTTTATTTATTGGTGTAATATTTTCCTCTTCCGTTTGTTTTGGATAAGGTTGGAATGTTTCTTCAAGGTGATTTGCAAACAAATCTGCTTTTTGTTTAGCATTTCGAGCCCAATTTTCATTATTTTTAATTGGAGGAATCTGAAGTTTAGGTCTTTTAATATTCTTAGTTGCTTTCCATAATGAATAATCAGTATCTTTTTGCCCAGTTAGAGTGCTGAGGTATTTATTAACTGATTGATTTTTAATGTCTTTTATAAGGTATTTTAATTTGTTACACAAATGATTAAATACTCTTTTATTTTCAGCATTTCGATGTTTTTGCCAATTCTTCCGTGATTTTCTTTTATTTTTAAGAAGTTCTCTCACTTCCTCTGGATAGCTAGCATTGCGCTTCATTTCCTGCCTATTATTTGGAGTGCTTTCCCACGCAGCATATTGGATATTATGGATGAGCTTATCTAATTCGTCTTCTATTTGGACTGGTCCCTGAATTGGGTTCTGCAGACTAATTCTTTCTGTTAACTGTGTTTGGAAGAGATCCCAATTGGTTTTGAAGCTCGTTAATTTCGGGTTGCTCTCTTTCAAAATAATTGTTTGGCTAAGTATCATAATAACTGGTGAATGATCTGATGATAGACTTTCACTGTTCTCTATATGGATATAATTATCTGAAATCCCTTTTGTAATAAAGAAGTCTATAAGGTCTGGAATCTTACTGGTATCCGTAGGCCAATAGGTTGGTGTACCGCCTGAGTGAAACTCGCATTTTAGTTGTTTGCCTGCTGCGAACAGTTCTTTTCCTTTAGCGGTCGTTAACCGAGATCCCCGAGATCTAATTTCGAGAAAATTATGAATGAAAAAAATTCAGAATTCCAGAAATGCCAAAGTAGTTAAAAATATAGACCCTGAAATGTGTTATTTCATCCCAAAAATCTCGAAAAATTCATATGAACATATGACGCCACTTAATAATTTCTATTAAAGTTTTTTTACACAAACAGCCACCATATAGGAAATGACCTGGGTCCCTATTTCTATTTTACACTGTCATTCATTGGGAAGTTTATTTTAAATGGTTATACCTTTATACAAATTTTAAACCTTGGGTACATGTTTGGTTTCATTTATTGTTTAATAACACAAACAATTTTTTCATTTAAAAATAAAATAATTCACCTCAGTTACAATACAAGAAAAAATTAAGATACTTAAGTATTTTTGAAAATAATTTTTATACATTTAGATGAGATTCCCTTCATAGCTCAATGTAGCTCAATGTGATATCAAATTTCGTCACTGATGTCGCATGATTTTGAAGAGGATTTATAAAAAGCTCACAAAGAAGTTACCACTAATTGGCAGTATTACAAATCCAAAGGGGCAATCAGTCTCATAAATAAAAAAAATAATATTTTGTATTTACTTAAATATGTAAAACAATATCTGTAAATTCTAAATTTTAAAGGAATGAAGGAAATTTTAAAATGTATCAAGTAGACACGAATTCGTATTAGAATTATTCGAATTCGTATTCAAAAATACCAATGTTACGAATTCGTACAATTTTTATACGAATTCGTATTCAGGAATAGGGTCATGAAGGGTTTAGTCTAACAGAAAAATCATGAAGTAGGTGAAAACATAGACCCGGAAGGTTTTCACCCCTTCTTAAACTAACCGAAAACATCATATAAAAATATGACGCCACTCAAGAATTCATAACTTCTATTAAGGAATTTTACACAATAGGAGATAACGGCTCTAATCAAACTAAAAAATGCCGAATTAATTAACAATATAGCCCCCGAAGAGTTTCATCCCTTCCGAAGTAACTCTATATGAAAATGTAACGCCACTATACATATGTATATACTTGACAACTTCTATAAAATTATTTTAATAAAATATGGTGGCTAGATAGGAAATGGCAATAAATTTTTAAATATACATAAAAATTATTTAGTAAATAAATGAATAAACAATTAAATTAATAGTATATAAATAAATAATTTACTTAATAAATTAACAAATTAGTAAATAATTAAAGTAATACATTAATAAATTAATAAAACAATTAATTTAAATTATATAAATTAATAAATTAATGAATTGATCAATTAATAAACTTGTAAATTAATAAAATAATAAAGTAATAAGTTAATAAATTAATAAATTACTATATTAAAAAAAAGAAAGGAAAATTATAAAATAAAATACCAAAAAATTATTAAATTAATAAATACCATAGTAAAACACTGGAAAATTATAAAATTATGTATATTAATAAATTTATAAATTAGTAAATTTAAAAGTTAATAAACTAATAAATTTAGAAATAAACCTAAATTAATACTTTCATTTATTTATTTAAGTAATAAAATGTGTAATTACTAATTTTTTTTCTAATTTTTGAATACTTATTAATTTATTTATTTATTAATTTTTAGATTTATATTTAATTTTTGTTGGCATTTCCTATATATGCCACCAAATTTAAAAAAAATATTAAAAATAGCTTTATAGTAATTATGAAGTATCAAGTGAAATAACATTTTCATATAGAGTCTTCGAGTTTTTCAAGGGATGAGACTTTCAGGGTCTATATTTTTAACTAAGTACTTTGACGTTCTTCTGTTAGACTAGATCCTTATGGTCATTTCCTATATAGTGGTTGTTTGTGTAAGCTTATTATATCTAAAAATTATTAAAAATTTGAAAGTGGCGTTCTTATTAGAGAGAGAACTTAAGCTGTTTATTTTATTAATTTGTTATTTTTAATTTATTTGAGTTTTTAACCGTTACTTTTAATAAATTTAATAATACTGTTAAGTTTTAAACAGAGACAATTCTATATTTGATAAGTTTTTTTAGATTTGTACCGTTCCATAATATCCGTATAATCAAATTAAATAAATAAATCAAACAAATCAATTAAATCAAACATTAAAAATTTATTCATTTTTTTAAAATAAATTTTTTTTAAATTCCACTGAAATGTTTAAATTTTAAACCCAAACCTATAGTTTATGCTAAATCAGTATTCTGGGATTTTAGAATTCTATGTTCCATGTTAACTGTAAACAATAGATATATCCAGGAAAGATGCATTTTAATTAACATTATTAAATCCTTTTAATAAATTGCACGATGAATTAATTTAAAAATAAATTATCCTGATTATTTTAAACTATATATAAGCGAATCCTTAATTTATTATCCAAAGATAAAACGACACAGAAAAATTAAATAATGCATTTTATACTAAAATCTCTAAATAAAAAGATTTTAATTGTTTGAATTTGGAATGCATCCAAATTAAATCACAATTGTATAATACATGAATACATATACATATATAAAGTCTTATTTATTTATAGAAAATTAATTGCCCAAAAAGTTATAAAAATGTAACATATAAAGTTTATATAGTGATGTTATGTTGAAATAGTAGCTTTATGTACATATAGCTAATACGGCATAGGAAATAAACAAATAATAAAAACTGTTAGTAACAATGGCCAAATTTATATACATCTATATAATGTCGCCATCTCCCCACGTACACGATATGATATATGTATTTTCCGGCATAAACTAAACACTAACAATTTACCAAAATACTAAAAATTGTTCGGAAGTTATGAAAAATACAAATCGGATCTTGCAATTTTTTGTTGTGCACAACACCATTTCGATATGTTTCAATATTTTTTTAAGTAATTTTTCTTGTATTTTTAGTATCGAAAGAACGAGTGCCTTCATTTTTCATGACACATAATTTATTGTACAGGCGGGTCCTATGGTATATATTGTATAAGTATATATGTATGTATGTATTCTATAAAAAAAATGATTATAAAATTCCTGAAACCCTTCTGTATGTATGTTCTAAATTGTATCATAACTTATGTATTTTAATACTAGGAAATGACATGAAACCATAAGAACATGAGAAACTCAAGAACACAACAACAACGACAACAACAACAACAATAAAAACAATCAGAGAGTATCAGGTGCAACTGTTCTTATGAAAAATTCCCAAGTGAATTAAATTTCACAAGAAAGTGTTGTGTAGTTATGTTACGTCAAAGAATTTTTGTTTTTTGTTTTCTGTGTTTACTTATCATTTTTCATATTTTATTTTTTAAATTTAATTTAAAAATGGAATTTTGTTGGGTGCTCAGTCTACCTACCTTCATAATATATACATATATACATATAATATGTACATACCAAGTAATATAAAATATTTGTTTTTAATTTTATTTCCATTACAGTACACAAAAATAAAATCATACATTAATATAAAAGTACTAATAGTAAGTAGTGAGCTCCTTATTTAAAATAAATATAAATAGAGCCACGATTCTAATTAAAAATTATTTATAATTAATTTAATAAATTTAACAGGTTATTCAAAAACTGAATTCCTCCTACAATCAAAAAATCTAATTTTCTCGCTATAAAAAATTATAACAATGTTAGAATATGTGTAGTTAGTTTCTAAATAAATAATAAAAATTTTAAATTTTCAAATCAACTTATTTTATTCGCAAAATCTATAACTACATTTTGGCACAATCTTCCAATCCGAAGTTTTTAAATTTTAAATTATTTTTGAAATGTCAAACAAATTTTGAAAATTTTGAATTTTTTGAAATATCGAATTTCAAAACAACGTATAAAATTCCAGAATTTGATATTTTCAAAATTATATCTTTTACAATTTTGTATAAAATTTTGATGTATATTTAAAATGTGGAACGATTTTCGAAATTTAAATTGAAAAGCGATATTGTTATTTGGGAGATTTTACGAATGAAATTCAGAATTGTAAAATTTCATTTCGAATTTTAGAAATTATAAATTGTTTGAAATTTTTATTTTCTTATATTTATAAAGACTAGGTGCTTCGCACCCCAACTCCGAGACTGCCTCGCAGCAGTAGGTGGTCAATGTAATATACTTATTATTGTATATTTGTACTTATTGTTGCACATAATTAAGTATTGTAGTAATACATTTTGAATTACTTTATTTTAATTCATATAACTCCCTGGGCTGGTATGCCAACTATTTTACAGTTGTTTAAAATTTTTTCTGCAATGTAAAATCGCCATCAATCAAACAAACGAACGATTTACTGGCAACAACATATAATTGTCCATGAGTAAACATAGGTTGTCGTAAAAAATTGATACATTTTGAAATGTTCGCCCTTGCGATTTATTTATTGGTAAGGAAAAACCTGACAACATCTTACTCATAATTTACTTATAAATTAACAAAATTTTTAAAACTTAGCTTAATTTAATTTAAGAAAAACCAAATTGTTTGTTAGGCATACTCATCTCTTTGAATTAAAATAGTTTACCTCATTAATAAGTTGTAGCTACATTTAATTTATTGAAAAGTTAATTTTGCGTTTGATGCCCAATAACAAATAACCGTATAGAGATGGCTCCCAAACTCTGAGTAAATAATGTTGTACATACATTTGATGATTATTTATTATGTGCCAAAACAAATGATCGCACGACTCTTCGACAGCCAATAACAGATCATTTTCTTGGCGTATTGATACTTCATCAATAATTATCACTGAAGCTAATTTAATGTATCGACCTTGAGCAATGTTAGTAGTAATGCTTAATACTGAATTTATTAAAATTGGTGTCGCTATTTTGAAAACATTATGCAAATTTCGGCATTATCTCAATCGAAAGAGTAGAAACTATACCATTGAAAGCAGTTATTATAATCCACGCAAACCCATTTATAACATTGGGTTGTACCTTCATCACTCATGAACATTTTAACTTCTTCTCATAGAACTAAGGCATTCACTGAAATTCAGTTTCTTTCACTTCATTCAAACGCTCACGCCATACATTATCATTGGATGCAATACTTCGCTTTTTACATGCTTCAATAAATGTTTGAATACTGAATAACTAAATATACGTTCACAAATAGTCAATAATGACTTTTTGCCCCAAACATACAATAAAAGCCGACCTAAATGAAACAGTTATCTTTGGGAGACACAACAAACAAACGAAATATCACTTTTCAGCTCCATTTACCGCCAAGAAGCCTCAGTGGATTTCGTCACTCAATTCACCATTCACTTCTTCAAGTTCTACACTTGTAAATGTATTTCACACTTTTACATTTGATAATTTAATTTGGCCAAAAGATATGCATTGAATGGAACTACAAATCGATTATATACAGAAAAGCTTCGACCAAACATAGTAACTTCATTAACGCAAAGTAAGGAATCTTATTCCAAATCACCAATTTGGATTGATAATTCTACAATCGAACAAGTGTACATCGAATCACAAATATTATTGAAAAGGCGCTGATAGAGAAAAAGGACTGCTCGACGATTTTCTTGGATATGTCACAGGCTTATTTGACAAAATTTGGTATGAGGGGTTGATACACAAACTAAAAATGTTCCTACCTACACAATATACAGAAATACTAAATTCATACATATCAGATAGATACTTCAGAGCCAAACAGGTTGTATTCTGAATAGAAAAAAAATAAATCAGGAGTTTCTCAAGGAAGTGTACTCGGACCGGTCCATTATTTATTGAACACTTGTGATCTACCTATGATAGAAAATAGCACTGTTGCTACATTTGATGAGACTTTAACAATGGCTGTTGGAAACAGCAATGATGATTCAACAGAAAAAACACAAAACAGACTTATCACAAAGAAAATCGAATACAAACCAGTTTATATAAATTAAAGGCCATTGTGGGCGCACACATGTCCCGTAAACCAAAATTGTACGAACATTTTTTCCAAGAATACTACAGTATCCCTTTGTCGTAGGGGGCGACTAATCGGTTGGATCGCTGGCCTAACGACCGGCATCCGTAAAAAAAAGAATCTGTTTATAAAGTCATCAAATCATAAAATGGATACCGCCAAAACAACACCTTACCCCGGCTCAAGTACCCGGACACCAGATTTAGGATCGGTACGTGGAACCTGCAGTCATTTAAGAAACCAGGAGCGTTAGAGGGCCTAATCACATGCATAAAAGAGTATCGTATGGAACTGGTTGCTTTTAATTTTAGCAAATAAAACTTTTAAATCGTGTCGAAATTTCATATATTGAAATTGAAAAATTCAGTTTTATGATTGATAATTTTAATTAAAATTTAGAAAATTATTGGTATTCGGAAATGATCAGGAATTTTGGAATATTTTCAAAATTCATTAAAAATGTTGAATTTAAATCATTTATTTTAAGTTAATTAATTACTCGGTTAAATCCAAACTTTTAAAATTTCGGATTTGATGAATTAAATTGAAAATTGTTGTGTTTTGGTTCCTTTATTTTACAATCTATCTCTTTAAGAGACATTCAGTAAACTTTGTGTCTTTTTACATTGTCTTGATCGGAGTATTTTTACCCATTGATAAAATCTCCTTACATTATAATTAGTTTAAATTGATATAACACATTTAACTACGATTGGGTCGATTGAATATTGAGAATTTAAAATTTAATGTGTTTGCTTGTGACTAGGATCTGTTTGGCAAATCCAAAATTTTGTGACGTTTCAGCCTTTTCCTCGTTGTGGAGTTGAGTAGTTTGTTCGCTAGCTCGTTTGGATGAATTGACAATCTTGACTGATACCTGGCACTGGAGTTCCTAATTTCTTCACGTATTGTTGGTACCTTTAGGTCCCGATGAATTATATCGTTTGACACGAACCACGGTGCATCTACTATGATTCTTAGAATTTTAGACTGGAACCGCTGAAGAATGTCCAAGTTCGAGTTGCTGGCCGTTCCCCACAGCTGTATACCATATGTCCAGATAGGTTTTATTATCATTTTATAAAGCAATAGTTTGTTTTCAATCGATAAACTAGATGTTTTGCATATGAGCCAATAGATTTTGGACAGTTTCATTCCCAATTGCTTTCTTTTTGTCCATATATGTTTACGCCATGTTAAACGTTTGTCGAGGTGTATACCTAAATATTTTACTTCATCAGATTGAGGTATGACCTGGTTATTCATCTGTATTGATGGACATGTGCCTCTACGCATTGTAAAGGTTACATGATTAGATTTTGCTTCATTAACTTTAATTCTCCATTTTTTCATCCATACTTGGATATTATTAATATTCTCCTGCAAGACTTCTGCTGCTTTGTTGGGGTCTTCATGTGATGAGAGTACTGCCGTGTCATCTGCGAATGTTGCTACAGTTACTTGATTGCTTGTAGGTATATCTGCGGTATATATTAGATATAATATTGGTCCAAGCACGCTGCCCTGTGGTATACCAGATTTAATTGGACGGATATTTGAGTATGCATCCTGATGTTTTACAATGAAATGTCTGTCCATTAGATACGATGTTAATATTCTGTAGAAATCATTTGGTAAGCATTGCTTGATTTTGTATTGTAATCCCACATGCCACACCTTATCAAAAGCTTGTGCTATGTCCATGAATAGAGCAGAACAATATCTTTTTTCTTCCAGAGCTTCTTGAATTGCTTGAACTATTCTGTGCACTTGTTCTATTGTTGAGTGTTCTGGCCTAAATCCAAACTGATGGCCCGGAATCAGATTTTTCTCCAGTAAAATGGGCTTTAGACGCTTAAGCAGTAGTTTTTCAAATAATTTAGAAATAATTGGTAGCAAGCTTATAGGTCTGTAGGACGTAACTTCTTCTGCGGGCTTTCCAGGTTTTGGTATTAATATTACTTGTGAAACCTTCCATTGTATTGGGATTGAAAATTGAATAAAAAATATAGGCAGTTTCGAGATTTCCATCGCATTTGTATTCAGAATCTGGCAATATTCGTAACGTAAGTATTATGTATTAAAGAGTAGTTTTTTATGTTAAAAACGACGTTAAATCATGATACATTTTCTGAAAATTTGGGGTGGAATTATGTATATGAAGAAAAATCATTTCCATTCACCTACTTGCACTATGATGACTCGTAAATCGGATTTACCTCATATTTTATTCAAATATACGTAGTTTGTAATTATAATTAAATTATAATTCGAGTACTTATATCTATCTACCATACTTACATATATACGTATGTTAGCTCTATATTTAAATTAATTATTTTATGTTTGAGTAGGAAAAAAAAATTGTTAATTAAAAAAATTATAATTAAGTATTTTTAAGGTTTATTTTAATATTTTTATTTTACTGGTGTAGATGAAAACTACATGTATGTACGTACTAGTACATACCGATACATATTCATGCAGACAGAGAAAAGATATGATCTGATGTAATAATATATTATGTGACATATGGTTAATGGGAAATTTCCAAATTTTTTTGTTTTACGGAAAAGTACTTTTTCCTATATATAAGTAATGTAGGTATATAATATTTATTTAGGTATAATCAAAATATAAAAATAAAATAAAATAAAATGTTTATGGGAATTTTAAATGCATAATCGGATTGTGGTTTTACATTTTTTTTGTTTGTTTTATTTTAGGGGTTTACAGATTTTTAAGGCGACCTATGGTTAAATTAAAACTTTTACTCTGTGTGTAAAGTGTAATTGAGTTTGTGAAGATTTTAAAGTGAACAAATGTAATAATAAGTAATGATTTTACATAAATTTTAATTTAATAAAATTAAATATTAGTATCGTAAACGAGTACAGAGTGATAAAAAAGGTGTTATCCAAAAGTTTCCTGTAACGCTTAAACTATGCTTGCCTTCGGAGTGAACGGAATTTTAAGGCTCACATATAGGCTATGAGTTCAAATCCCAAACAATATCAAAATAATAAATTTCCCATCCGTTCAAAAGTTTAGCCCGAATCAATTTTTCCATAGAACTAAAGAATTCTTACTTGAGTCAAAAGAGTCTGGGATGAGCCACGGCTACATATAAAGAGATGGGAGCAACCAACTGTATATCTTAATTTATTAATTAATTTCAGAATAAATTTAAAACCTTGAGTGAATTCGATATTGGTAGTATCTGAATTTTGAATACCAATAAAACACTAAAAACTGTTTCGACTTAAAATAAGCTGAAACTTCAACTACTAAACCAAATAAAAAGTCTAGAACTAATCGGGCTTAATACCAATGAGGCTCAGATAACAAATTATATTCCCTTGCCATCTAACGTTTTAAAAATGTCCAATGTTGGAAATAATGGATCCGTATTGACATGAGGATATTTCTAGATCTCAGTACGTATTGTTGAAACACGGGTCCAGTAAGCGGCTACTGGTGCAGGTTGATGGGAAAAAATGTACATTCTTCTTTGCTTATTAAGACAACTCTTAGCAATTTTTTATCAACTAAATTGTAAAGCAGTCGGCTTAGTTGGGGATTAGGGATTTGAGAAATTTTTTTATTGAAAATAATAACTCTAATTTTAAACCTGTGAATGTAGATCAACCGTCTTCATCTAGTTCGGTAAACTACAAGCAGTCCTACGAATCGAATGGCAGTGGTTCGGGCTTACGAAATTAAAATGCAAGGCAGAATAATTCTAACTATTTATATACCATTTTCCAATTATAATGAATCGTGTCCTAAAAAGGCAAATTACAATTCTCAGCCAAATTCTATTTTAAACATAATTTTATCAACTTCCTTAATTTAATGAAACTGAATCAAATAATAAATTTATTGAGTTATCTCTAGATATTCTAAATTCTGATAAAAATTATTTTTTAATAGATTCAGATATTTGTATTCAAACGTGAATGCATGATGACGTGCTTTGTTATCTGGAAATTCAATTTCGCAAGACTTCAATAGGACGAAATTTTCTGGAAACTAATAAATGTAAAATTGATTACGCTGACAGTTAATATTCTATCTGTAAACAATTCTTATAATTCAATTCTATTTTGTTTTATTCCCACTGGCAAACAACTATCAATTCTAAAGGGTGATTTTTTTGAGGTTAGGATTTTCATGCATTAGTATTTGACAGATCCCGCGGGATTTCAGACAAGGTGTCAAAGAGAAAGATGCTCAGTATGCTTTAACATTTCATAATGAATAGGCCGAACGATCTGCCACAACGTCGAATTTTCAGTGAATGGGCCCTAGAAAAGTTGGCAGAAAATCCGCTTTTTTATCGACAAATTTTGTTCAGCGATGAGGCTCATTTCTGGTTGAATGGCTACGTAAATAAGCAAAATTGCCGCATTTGGAGTGAAGAGCAACCAGAAGCAGTTCAAGAACTGCCCATGCATCCCGAAAAATGCACTGTTTGGTGTGGTTTGTACGCTGGTGGAATCATTGGACCGTATTTTTTCAAAGATGCTGTTGGACGCAACGTTACGGTGAATGGCGATCGCTATCGTTCGATGCTAACAAACTTTTTGTTGCCAAAAATGGAAGAACTGAACTTAGTTGACATGTGGTTTCAACAAGATGGCGCTACATGCCACACAGCTCGCGATTCTATGGCCATTTTGAGGGAAAACTTCGGAGAACAATTCATCTCAAGAAATGGCCCGGTAAGTTGGCCACCAAGATCATGCGATTTGACGCCTTTAGACTATTTTTTGTGGGGCTACGTCAAGTCTAAAGTCTACAGAAATAAGCCAGCAACTATTCCAGTTTTGGAAGACAACGTTTCCGAAGAAATTCGGGCTATTCCGGCCGAAATGCTCGAAAAAGTTGCCCAAAATTGGACTTTCCGAATGGACCACCTAAGACGCAGCCGTGGTCAACATTTAAATGAAATTATCTTCAAAAAGTAAATGTCATGGACCAATCTAACGTTTCAAATAAAGAACCGATGAGATTTTGCAAATTTTATGCGTTTTTGTTTAAAAAAAAGTTCTCAAGCTCTTAAAAAATCACCCTTTATTTCAATGACAATCCCTGCAAGAGTAGAAACTGTTATTAACCCCACTATTTCAATGAATTTTGATAGAGATTATTTCTGTTCAGCACAATACATTTCCAGTGGCGTTTTCATGGCAATAAATCCTAAACATTCATCCCATTACAGTATTGTGAATACAAATAACAGTACTGTGCAAATCGATAATTTAAAGGTTTATGAAATTCTTCAGAATCCTCACTCCTGTCCAGTACATACAAAAAATTATCGATACCCAGGATCCGTCAGAAACGAAATAAAAAAACAATTAGATGAAATACTAACAAATAAAAGTAACGAACCCTGTTCAACTCCTTCAAACTCACCGCTTCTAAAAATCGTTAAAAAAAATCTCAAGGCAATGAATAAAAATGAAAATTAGTTGTTGATTTTGGAAACTAAACCAAATGATATTCTAGTGTTTGCAATATCCACTACCGGTTATTTCGAGTATATGGCAACACTTACGTCATTCGTGTTATGATAGAAAATTAGTTTAATGTTTGACATTTATAAAATGGGTAACTTCACGCTTGAACAAAATTGGGAAACATTGAAAACTTACTTTCAAAGTGGTGAGCCTTATACGTGGAAAATTCAAGAAAATTCAGGAGAAAAATAAGCCGTAACGAAGATGTCAATTGGCCACCACACCACGCAGCTGCGATTTGACTTCGTTGGACTTTTTTTTGTGGGGAGCCGTTAAGGATAAGTGTTACGCTAACCAGCCAGAGACTATCAAATCGAAGTTGCTATTGATGATATAGGAGCCCATACAATCGAAAATGTTCTGAAAAATTGGGTTGACAGAATGGAGTACTGTAAAGGCAGCCGTGGAAGTCATTTGAATGAAATTGTTTCCATACTTAATGCGGCAAGTATAAGTATAATAAGTATAATAAGTATACTCTTTCTAATAAAACAAACCGCTTTGAAAAATATTCATTCGAATTTAGAGCCAAATTAAATTACAAACGTTAGATGGACCACCCATTAGATGATATTTTTCCATTGCCAAACATAACAGTGATTTTGGACCAATTGGGTAATGCGACTTACATATTTCACCACTAGATTTAGCAAATTCCAATACTTCCAATATTGCATCACCTTGCAACGTTTCAATACATACAATCTTAAACTGCAGCTACGAAAATGTAATTTTCTTCGAAAAGAAGTCAAATATATTGGTCATACCGTTACAAATTCTGGCGTCAAGCCTGATCCAATAAAAACAGAAGCTGTTCAGAATTTTCCTATTCCAGGTAATTAAAACCAGATCAAGTCATTCTTGGGACTTACCTCGCTATTACCATAGATTTGTCAATGATTACTCCAAATTGGCCGAACCCCTTATACCGTTGTTACGAAAAGACGTCCCTTTTGTTTGTGAACCTTTTTGGCGACAATTCTTTTCAATCAAAAGTTTTGATTTTTATATTTAATATTCATGGAAAAAACACTCATTGTTAAGACTGACCCATAGTCCATTGATGTTTTATTTTTCAATCCTAATCCTTTGTGTGGCCTTTTGAGATAGCGAATCGACCTAGATATGATTATGAAATAGTATACAACCCTGGGAAATCTAATTAGAAGGCAGACGCTTTACGCAATACGGTTAATCTATATTCAAAACTTTCCAGTGATACGTTAGCATCACTTGAGCACAGAGTCAAGACAATAATTCGCCGATTAATCCTAATCCTTCCAATTCCATCACACCGATTAATACTGTTCATCTACCACCGCTTACGATTCTTAAATTAATCGTGTTATTTAATAATTCCATTAGGTGGACACCAAGGAATTTTGCGAACAGTTCGTGGAATAAAATGTTATTACTTAGCAGTTTCCAAACATAAGTAATATCAAGTTTATTAAAAATCCCAATGCGAATAACAGCGACTTCTACGAAATCATTTGAAAAGTTGTCCGTTGACAATGTGTGTCCTGTTTGATGTGTGTTGTGTTGACAATGTGTGTCCTCGTGTGTCCGACACACGAGGATAACTTACGACACAAGACGACTTAACCAAGTATTTATTAGGTTATGAAGTTGCGGAGGCATTTGCAGAAAATTTTGTTTGTATAGATATAGAATTCCTAATACAATTGTTACTGATCAAGGAAGTAATTTTATTAGCCAAATGTTCATGGATTTGTGTAAACTATTTGGAAGTAAAACAATAAGTATGTCCGCATATCACCCGCAGCCTACTTAATTATATTTCTAATGATCCTATGAACTGCTACCAATGGATTACGTGCACTAGCTTTACTTAAAATTCAACTTAGTGCTGATAATTTTAGTATTTTTTTAAGTTATATTCCAACACTATTATCAAGATCATTTAAGAACATAAACAGTTATAAGAAATTTTTAAATTAAAATTAAAATTTTTTAAAATGTAAATGTTGAAAATTCACATTTACATTTTAACCGCGGCACAATAACTGAAAATTCTGTAAACACATAAAAAAGGTAGGCCCTAAAATGAAATCTTCGGATGCTACCAGCAACACCAATGACTGCCTAGATCAAACATATGCGCTTACTCGCACAATATTTGTTTAATAGTCTGTACGAGATTCAAACAGACTGCCAGGTTCCTAAAATAACATTGTTGTGGTCGAAGAATTCTAAAAATCGGTTTAAAATAACTACTTTTAGGAAAATACCTTGACAATTTTCAGATGGTGAGGAAACTGAACTTTCGACGATATAAGCTGAAGTTAACATATTTTGTAATTTAGTTAAGTATTCTATGATTTCGAAGTGATTTAGTTTTTTTTATAATGTTCTTAGTATAGTCAGAAATTTTTTTTAAATGTTTTAATAGAAATTCAGAATAAATTAAACATTTTAAGGAGTTTGGAACTCTCAAAATTTGAAAACCAATAATCAGATGAAATTTTTAAAATTATGTTTCACGTTGGCTAATATGTACTGAAATGACCATTTATAGGGCGGTCCAAAGATATAAACGATATGGCTACTGTCTTATCCGAAAATGTTTAGCATACATCTATTGTTAGTGGCAGCGACTCAGAATGTAAATGATGCAATATATACTTGACGATTAGTTAAGATATTCGAGACAACATTTAGATTTGTTTGTACAAAGATGGAATCAAGCTGATGTGTAAAAATTTAATTAGCAACAACAACATATATGATCCCAAATAATTATCTTCAATATGGTAGGGTGAATTAGATGCACGAATCCTATATTATCACAAATCTTCGAGCTTTACGACAGATACATAATACAGTATCTCATTTATTATTTATACGTCCAGTGATTAAGCCATGTAAGGGGATAACTACTAATCCCAAATTATTTATTGATCTTAACAATTTATTTACATTTAAATTACCTTCTGGGTTGAAATTTTGAACGATTTCCCAAACTTATGTTGCATATCTAATTACAAACAAACAAAGAAACACTGATCTTATCTCAAGAAATTGAATTGAAAATTTCTTTATTATTTTATGATTGATGTAAATGTCTGATAATGAGGTGGATATATGTACGTATACATATACAGAGAGAAGCAGGTATATAAGAAAATGATTATTATATATTCATAAGAAGTGTGTGCTTGATAGTTTGGTGTTGTTATTGTTGTCTTTCTTATATACCATACTTCTTGTATTTTGTAATACTTAATGCAGATAATTTTTTTCTTTACTACATATATGGTATATTGATAGAGAAACTTTTTTTTTTGTTTTATATGCAAATAGGTAATAGGTATACGATACGAGTATAACTATAAATTATTTTCTAAATCTTACAGTTGGAGTAAAGTAGAAAGACGTATAAATATGTATATGTAGCTATGTATATTTGTATGTGAATTTAAAAAATGTATGTATACATACATATTTTTATGTTCCAAGGCTCTTTTGTGTGTATAACGTTAGTTTTATATATTGCAACGAAGCTGATAAATTTTAGAATTTCATGGAGACGTATGTAACCGAAACTTTCATTAAAAGCATTTTTTTCGCGAAAATAAAAAACCAAAAATGTTTCGTTTACGTTGTAATAATACTTTAGATTACACTTTGCGCCATTCGCTTAGACTCAGTGATTTCTTTTAAAATAATACGCGTTATTTGAATTTAGGTAAATTTGTTTAATGCCGAACAGATCTTACTGGTGCAAAAAATCTTATGAGTCTATGCATGTGACGCGAAGTAATATGTTATATAAACCAGTTAGAATAACTATTATGTTAGAAGAGCGAGTTAATCGTGTTATAATTGATTTCTATATAACTAAATAACAGTTTTCAGTTCATATGGTGGTAGTATTACTTTATGCACACGTACGTGATGTTGTAAATTGTATAATGGCTGTAATTAATGAGGAGGTATAAAACCTTGTGACACATATACTTATGTGTATACTTACTTGAGAGCAGCAATCATTTCTACATAGGTATAAATTATGGTAGATTATTGTTAATATTTTGAATGATCCCATTAGTGTTCAAGACACGATGTAGCAACATAAACTAGACTTCCATATTGTCTTACCCGGTATTAATTGGTCTATAAAACAAATCATAAATTAGAGGTGTAAGTAGAATATTTTTCTATGTCAGTAGATCTAATTATGTAAGATAAATTGTGCTGTTACTGATAATATGATTTTAAATAATTAAATCACAATATGCATCTAACATGTAAGTAATACGCAACTATGACTTAATAAATCATAAAAATAGTGACTTACATTGTTTGAGAGGTCATGGGGATTTTAAGCTTTAACAAAACTTTAACATTTAGCTAAATCTATCATAACTGATCAAATCCATAAGGTTTTGCTTTTTGTAAATGTTTGTCTAATTTACAAATTGAGCTACTAATTTAAGCCATCATTGTGAAAGTAGGTCCGGAATCAAATTAATAACCCCGATTAAATTTTTTTTTAAATAAAACTAAAAATGTTTTTTTATGTTATTATGTTTCATAACAAATCAGCCTATTGTAAAGGTTTCAGATTTGTCGAATCAAAACTAGACCATTAAATAAATTTATCACATTCCGTCATCATCACGTACGAATATGAATTATTTATATGACTGAAATCGCAGATTAGTTAGCTTAGCATTTGCGTATACAGTGAAACCCGTTTATAAAGTACACCCAAGGGACTATGATAATGGTACGCTTTAGACCTAGTGTACGTTATTCTCATGGTTGAAAAAAATTTATTAAAACTGTGAGATACAGAATGATTCCAGTTTATCTCACAGGTTTTCTATTTTTATTAACGAGACGAACACAAAAATTTATCAGGACATTTAAATTACGGTATACATACATAATATATACGTACGATAAAAATTATGCGTACGTTATAGCCATAGTGAGTTAACATACAATTGTCCAAGAGGGGCTAAATCGACGTACGTTATAACCTTATAAACGGAGTACGTTAAATCCAGCTAAAATTTCATATAAATACATGAATTTTTAGACGGGATAAGAAATTGTACTTTATTGAGGGGGTGTATGTTGTAAACAGGGTACGTTAAAAGCGGGTTTCACTGTAATATTACCAGGAGTTAGTGAAACAATTAATCAATCTGACAAATCGGTGTAGATTTTTGGACATCACTAAACTCGATCTAATCTAAGAAATAGCAAATAAACTGGCTATATCGATCGCAGCGAGAAGCGCTTAGCAGGATTTGTATGATTTAGGTAGCTGGTTGATGTATGATTTTTTATAAGGACCACCTCTAAATCGCCCAATATTAGATTTCGCGCTTACCACCATTATTTGGTTTCGGTAAATTTAAATGCTCTCTCAACATTTTAATTTTCATACTTATTTGAAGTTTGAATGTTGGTCCATGAAGTTAGAAACTTCAGTTTATCGTAAGCCGTATTTTTCTCAAACAAACTGGATCGGGAAATTTTAGGTTGTCCACGGTAATTTTTTTGTTATTCTAATGACTGTAAACTTATTAAAACCTGTTAAGCCAGATCTTTCGTTGTAACAATTAACCAGGTATTTGGGTACGCCAAAAAATAGAAAAATATCCGGATACTCGATATTCGATATAATGAGCCCTAGATATGGCTCATTTGAGAGGAAAGGTGTTTTTACTCTATTCTGGTAGAATGAATAACTGGTAGGAAGCTTTCGAATTAGTTATGCGGTAAACAGCAATAAAGATAAAGTCGTTATTTTAAGATTTATTTTTGGTTTTATAAAATGTATACATTTTACAGTTGATTAAGGAACTCGTCGAATATGTTAGAAAGGAAAAAACGTTAAATCTCTATACATCAACCAAATTGCGTGAATGTAGACGTAAGTACTAAATTGATTTTGTTATCCGGCGGAAAAAATTGAAATCGGATCTTGGAACAAATTTAATGAAAAAATAATTTTTCTGAAATGGAAAAAACTAAACCAACAAGATTCGCGTATTCAGAATAATTTCGGCATACATAATTGTCCATTACATCTTGAGTCGCAATCCGTCAACCTATGTTCGCTATCATTCCCTGCAGTTGGGCGTTTCCTGCAGCACTAAGCAGCGTATTTTAACAAAAGATTTGCTGCATGCTCACAAAACCCATTGTCGCGCCGAACCACCAATGTTACAGAACCACGAAATTGATGTCGATTTTGAAAAGCAAATCATTTTCAGAGATTAGGCTCATTTTCCACGTAATAAGTATACATATATACGTAAACAAGTAAAATGGTCGTATTTGAGGTAATGAAAATTCATGAGCCATCCACGAATTTAGTGCAGATTTTAGGCCAGCGTTGTGATCGGCCCATTACTTTAGAAAATGCTTGTGGTCTTGTTGCAGCAGTAATTGATGAACGTTATCGCGGCATGATAACAAATTATTTTGGGATTTCTTTGAGAAAAATAATTGCGAAAAATTGAAAAACCAAAGAAGGAGAATGTTCAAGATTACTGTATAGGATGCATCCATTCTCGCGCACGGCTTTTAGAATGTGATAATTACTAACTCAATTAGCAAAGCAGTATAGAAACCAAAAATTTGAGAAGAATTAACCCTATTAAACATACAATATTATAATCAAACCAAATCTAATTCAAAAGTGCGTTAAAAATATGAATTTTATTTCACTCTGAATAACCCATCTATAATTTCACTGTTTTTTGAGATGACATCGCAATAGGAACCGAGGGTTCTGTACAATGAGTACGTAAGTATGTTTAATGCTTGTATTTCTCTATAAAAGGAAACTCCTGTTAAAATAAAAGAAGCAAAAAACTCTAAAAGTCATTTAGAGTAACAAAGACATTACATTTTACATTTTATGTAGGGAATAGTAAAAATGAAAATGTCATGTAATCGAGGCAGCTTGGAAATTCAATCGTAAAATATTGAGTTGATAAAAAAAATATAAATTAAAAATATTTGGATCGAACCGAGAATTGAACTTGGGTCTACGAAACCATCACTCTAACCACTCGACCGCCGCCGCATGTTTTTTCATTGCTACATTCGTCTCTTATGTTAGCAATTTGAATAAAGGCTTTCCAAAGGCTCAATTGGACTATCGTAAGTGGTTGAAAAATTGATTACAAAATTTGACGATACAAACAGACATACAGAGCGAGCTAATAAAAGGGTGGTAATAAAAATAGAGACGTAATCTCGCTTTTCAATCCGATTAAAGTAATAAATTGGGTACGTTAAGATTAACAAGAATCAGCCATAACTTGTACTTCGATAATTATTTTTCTATACGTACGAGCTTTTCGAATTGCAATGATGAAATGATTAGTTGAGATGAAAATGTCGTTTTCATATAATGGTAAAACAACTGGCTTGTTCATACTGGATCCAATTATGATGGAAAAAGAGATGAAAATACCGTACATTAAAATCCAAGATCAAAATTCATAATCTATGTGTAGATATGTATGTCCTATATTTTGGAAACTAATGGGGAGTGTCTATTACCAGTTAGAAACAACATCTAAAAGAAACAATATTTGTCGACTTCAAATGAAAACTTCGAGTGAAAAGGATAACAAACTATTTTCAAATTATGATCGAATTTGCATATTCCGATGGGAAATCTTGCCAGGACCGCCGTAATGCGTAATACACTGACTGTCCATGCATATTTTAAGAGTTGTGAAAATGGACGGAAAATTCTCGAAAAAGCATTTCCACACTTTTTATGATATAGATTTGGTGTAAATGGTGGTAATTTTTTAGGAACACGTTTTAGGAGTTGTAAAATTATCTAAACATCCTTTAAAAACAATATTTTCCGATGCATGGTTTGGGTTAAGAAATTTTAAAAATTTAACTGGAACCGCTAATTTTTCCTAACGTAGTGACTAAAATTGATGTATTTTCAAATTTTTATGTAGAGTTTGGCGGACAATTAAATTAAACATGATTACTACTACTTTTAGGAAAATTAGTTAGAATAAGATTTGGAATTGAATCGGTCGAGAAGAGGATTTTTAATTTGCTTACACAATTTAAGAAGAGTTAAGAAAACTTTCATAGAGTTCAGAAATTTGAAATTGTAAATAAAACTTGAGGAAATGGCAATATTTTTATAGAATTCAATACAATTGTTTGCGAAAATCACAAAAACACAATTGACGGTGGTCTGTTGTTATCGACGAAATTTATTAATTAATTTATTTTTGCAGCTCGGACTAGGATAGTTCTACGAATAAAAAAAATTAAGTAGCAAATAAGAAAGAATTGTTGATATGTGATATCAACCGTTATCTGTTCCACCATCTACTCTATTCATATTCAAATCCAATATGAAAACGTGTTTAGGTCGAATGGTAAAACGATATCCGCGCACATTAAGTAAGTGTATATGATGTCGCTAATTAATTATGAGAATTCATTTATAAAGAATCTCTTTAATAAACACAATTTCTTTTGTGTATATACGTTTTGTTTGGACTGTCTATAATATGAAACGCACACACACCATACCGCAGCATTGTAAAGATATTAGACGGTACATTATAATTGAAAAAGTAAATATCTAATACGAAAATAATTAGAAATCATTTTTTCATGAACGCTATATATAATACTGTTTGTAGTGCGTATATATAGGTGGTACCTCTATGTACATAGACTTTTACGTGCCATTATGTACAATAAAAGAGGGACAACAACCACACCAACGGCGGGAGCAAAAACAAAAATTGTGTTTTTCGCTTATCATTTTAATTAGTGTTTACTTTCTTGATATTTTTGGGATGGATTTTCCCTTTTGTTTTTCCGCTTAACAATTTTTTTATTTTTTTTATACATTTTTGATAAGGGATATTCAAATTTGTTTATAGAATATTATATTAATCAATATGCGAGGATTATAACGGGGCCGAAAATAAAAATATTGTTTTTGTTCGCCGTCTTATTTATGGTAATTTAAGTCATTTTTATTTTAAATGTGATGTGATATCTTTGACTTTTATATACATATATAGGCGGGAGTGGGCGATCTGGGTATAAAAAAAAAATTAAAAATGCGTGATTCAAGGTCGTAAACACATAACATTTAATGCCGGTCATATTTTTTATGGCGATATGTTGTATGTTGTTTTATATTGAAACTAGTCGATAGTTTACACATTTTTATACTCTTCACAGATGTATGCGTATAGTGTTAAAACAAGAGTGTCATTGATCTTTTTGAGCAATAGTAAATATTTTTATAACGGTCATTTTATGTATGGAATTATGGAAGTTAATAAAAAAATATATTGAATAGATTTTTTCTTGAAATGTGCGTATTTAGAACTTTTCGTAAAACATGTTAAGCCATAGCCAAACTGGGATTATATTTGTGTCTAATTTACTGATAGATTTACAGAAACATTTATTAAAATGGTAATTAAAAGATTTTGTGGCATAAGTACTCTATATACATCGTGTTCTTAACCTTTAGTTTAACCAAACAAGTCACAAATCGCAGCTCGATTTAAAACGTATCGTAAAGTCATGATCTTATTCGTTATGAAATTTCACTTAACCATAAATAAGAGTTTGAGTAATTAAAAAAGGAGTTTTTCATAAAAAGGTAAAATAATTAATTATTGAGATATGAATTAAATAATTTATAAACCGAGAACGACGGAAATTTCACAGACGTTAAATTCTGAGCATAAACCCGTAGACAACGTAGGTATCGTAGACAACGTAGACAATTCGTATAAAACGTCGTTAATGTAGACGATTGATACAGTGATTTAGTGAAATAGTTCTAAACTCTAATCCTAGATTTTTATTTAGGTTTACTTAATACAATTCGGGTGGGATAGTTTTAGAATCTTTTTCATTTTAATCTCTTTTCACTTTAGGTTAGGTTAGAAAAGTTGTTAAAATTAAAATATTTCCATAATCTATTTGTAAGAAATTTGGAATTATGTACATTGTAATCTGAATGTTTGCAAAATTAGTTTTGTCCGTTAAACTGTTATACATTCTTTGATTTGACAATCACAACGAAAGGAGAGATACAAATTAAAACTAAGACGGTCAAATTATTAATTGTTATACGGCTTAAACACTATTTTATAAATTAATACAACAACTGTGAACTATGAAAATTCAATTTCTACATGCCAAAATATCGTAGGTAAAAAGTCACACACACAAACACTAATAAGTGTTTACGCGTTTGAATTATTTCGAGTTGAAGTTCCCCCAAATTCGTTGAAAACAGTGAGTCTGGAATATATTACAAAAAAGCTGGAAATGGAGAAAACGCTATGTCTGCTATGCCCAAATACAATTTTAAGTTGCAAAGGAGCTTCTACAAGCTGATTAAGACGGCATCTAGAAAGCGTGCACAAGATCAATCCAAACAAACGTAAAGACGACTGCAATATTACAGCCTGTGCTAGTTTTATGGAATCCCCAAATCAGTATAGCAAAATTTGGTAGAGTTGGCAGCCGTCTGGGTCTGTTATATCTTTTATGAATGGTTAAAAAGAAACATGGAAAAGATGAAATCAGATAGTACACAATGCTAGAATGGTTTTGAACACCATCGACGCAATTCATTTGGCATTGATTGATTTTGCATCTAATATCAATTTGAAACCTGTCGAATAAAAACGAAATTTCAAATGAGTTGTTTGATGCTTTATTAGCGCAAATTAAAGAGTGTCGGAATATCGAGCTTATTGCGTTGCTATAATTTCAACATACTCTGAATTTGGAAGATGAATCCAAAACGGAACAACAACTGATAAATTCGTTACAAACATTAGTTACCAAACACAGAATTTTATGAACAGATTATTTATTGTAGACAATACATCAGAGTCGTACTCAGGTTCCATAGCAAATTGGTGTTTGGAAACAGCAGCAGAAGTTGACGACCAAGGAACCGGCAAAGTACAGAAATATCGAATTTAAAACACATGCTGGCCGAAACGATTACAGCTTCGAGGATGTCTAAAACTGCCTCTCGTCACAACCTCCAAAAGAGTACTCCACAAAAAGAAAATCAAATTAACGAAGCTACCAGTAACACAACAACAAATATAAAGAAACTGTTAGATTGTTCACTATTCAGCAAACATCTATAGAAAGTGAACGGGCGTTTTAATCGTCATGAAATGTTTGTACTAAAAAACGATCGTTGCTTTCGGATCGCTACTTAAACACTCTTGTGTTCTTATAAAATTTTAGTATTAAATAGTATTGACTGTTTTGACTAGTATTGACTGTAAAAATTACATTGGACATTATATATCCGGGATCCGGGAATAGGATTTCAAAATTCCCGTTTCTCGGAAATCAAGTGATCCCGGAAGTAGTGACCCTCTCGTAGGTGATTGACGTTGTCTTAACTGTTGGCGTTGATAATAAATATTGCCCAGTAATCTGCGTAATACACTACGTCTGGACATTCAAGAATACAAATTTTGCGGAGTTTCTTAAATAAATTTTTCATTTGGAATGAGTTAGAAATAAACTAATTTAGAAATCGTATTGAAACTGTACTGTGTGTCAAAGACCTAAATTTAAATAAAATTGAAGTACTAACACCTACCTAAACTAACAAATCTTGCAAGAGAATTTGGTAGATATAAAATAAAGCTTGATGTTAGCAATACTGCTGCGGGCATTTAAATTTGATTGAGGCTACATTTACTCAACGATCGCCCATAATAGCGAGCACAGGAAATGATCGAAGTTGGGGGTAAAAATGCCCGCCTATCAAAATGTTATTTTTTTATTCTTGTTTGAATTTTAGTAGAAATTAAATTTTATTTTTTGCGTAGATTTGCTTAAGTGAAATTCCAGAATAGAATCCCAGTATGAATTTGAGCCAAAACCGTTAATGGTGTGATTGAATTGTATGTGTGAAAATAAAGTAATATTTCACTTTGACTTGAAATTTGAGTGCTTTTTAAATTGTAAATTGAGCTAGAAATCAATCATTGAGTTGAAAACAATATTTTGTCCTATTTAAGTTTGCGTATGTATAATAATTTGAGCCAAATAATTTAAATTCACTTCATAGCGAAATTTATGTAGATTTACAGTTACTTAATCGAAATTAAAACAGCTGTTGCACAATGTTGAATAGATTTTCTAAAGAATAATTTCAACTAAAATTCTGGTATGGGCTTGAATCAAATTTCATATTTTGATTTCTATGGCAGTGTCGTCAATACTTCCAGTATGCGAATTCAAGTTATATATATATACAATGCTTATAATAAGAAATAACCGTTTGCGACGCGTGACGTGACCCAAATTATCAACGTGGCTTCTCTTCGATAGCCTGCTCACAACCATCATGGCAACATTTGAGCACATTTGATGTTGAGGTAATTAGCCACACAATTTCCAGATTTTATTACTTGGTATAAGTGTTTCCTGTAAGAATATGCAAGTGTGAACGATTTACTGGAAACGAATTTCGCATTTAGTTTAGGTCAATATTGTGGGATATAGGAACGAGCGAAAATCGAATGTAAATTTGCCAATGGTTTCGTGGGCAATTACAATTTAACAAAATTTTTTTTATGTTTTTCATTGCTTGTTTGTCAAATCTGATTTTACAAAACATCGGCTCGACATGCATTATTGATTAGAAGCAAATTGTTATATGGTGGCTACGACAAGTTGAAAAACAACGCTCTTTGACCGTGTTAATATTTGGTGTGGGATTATAGATGACAAATTGGTTTGCTTTATTGTATTGCCGAGTCGATAATCCGTATAAACAACATGGACAATATCGAAATTTATAAATTTGAACCCAACTCTCAATGTTTATGGTATTTTTAAGTTTCAGTCATTTTTAAATTACCAAACTCCGAGAATTTCTCAAATTTAATAATTATAAATATTTTGTATTTAATCTAATTACTTATTTAATTCTAAAAGTGCAGTTTCAAAATTTAAAATATTTGATATTACAAATTTCTTCAATTCTATATTGTTAACTTTTTAAATTTCAAAGTTACTTAGATGCAATATTTTAAAATTACTTAATTACAGTTTTTAAGATTTTATTAAGTATTGAAGAATTTGTAATTGAAAATAGTTAATTAAAAATAAAAATTAGCGCACAATTAGGTGAGAGCTAGCTTATCTCGCAAAATAAAAATTTAAGCTGTGTGGCGATTCTGGGCCAATTAAATAAAATTGAAAATGTTAAATATTGTTATTGAGAGCTTTTCATAAACTTACAAAGATCAATTGAATTGTTTAATTTTTTAAATGTTGGAGGAGCTGACTCAACGTTGACACATTCCTTTCAATAAAAAGTATTACCTAAATTGGTTAAGAGCTCAAATTTTTTAATGTAAGCACATATTAAGGGCCAGGGATGTGGATGTATAAATTAATAATCGAATATTCCACTCAAAAATCCTAACGTTCAAATCGAGTTAGACCCTATTTTAAAATTTACTCAAGTGATTTCAAGTTAAATCAAATCAAAGTAGAGTGATTGATTTCAGTTAATTAACTTAGTTCATTAATTTGTGCACGATTTCTATTCAATTTTTTTGAATTCGAACCAGACGAATAGATAGAACGTAACTATATAAGTTTACGGAAGTAAACTTATATAAGTTATTGGAAGTTTAGTTAGTCCAGAAGGTTAGTCCAGAAAAGGAAATTAAGTAAAATTATTGGAATTTAATTTTTCATATTTTTACTTCAAACAGATTCTATAATTGTGTGAGAGATTCTTTGAAATCGGTTTATGCGCCAACATGAAAATACGTAATATTGACATTTTACTTATAGGCTGAGGGACTAGAACTGGAAGACAAATTAACGTATAACTAATCAATAAATTTTAATTTTAATAAATTAATTTGTATAAGTAAGTATTATGCGAACAAACTTAAAAGAAATGTAATTATTTTGGTTTCTTATTGGAATTTTATTTAATTAGATTTTCAGTGAATTAGTTACGCTTCAGATGGTGCAGTATTACCTCGAATGTATATAAGAATTCAATTTTTATAAATTTTAATACTTTTAATTATTGTTATTATTTTCATATGTTCAAATCATAAAAATGATTCCAAATTAATTCTATCTCTGATTTTATAACTGTGGGAAAGACTCGCTAATTTGGAATCAGATTATTATTAGTCATTAAATTTAATTGTTTCTTACTTCATTCACCGATGAACGTGTATATATATGTATATAAGTATTTTCAAAATTTTGGTGGCATTAGAAAACTGTTGATGTGGTCAGTAATTCAGATTAAAATTATGTTTTGTTTATTAAGTAAATTGTGGCTCACAGCTTATCTATCAGCAAATGAACACAAACCATTTTTGTGGAGGAAGATTCTAAAAAATTGATAAAGTTAAGAATGCAGATTAGCTATCGATGACTAATCCTATATCATAAATTAACATTTTGTTATACTTGTGTGGTCCAAATAATGAATTTTAAAAACTGGAAGACAAATTAACGAATGAACGAATTTAATTTGCATTATTCTTGATTAGAGGGCATGAAAAGATATGAATAATTCATGTTGCGGTTTGAATTTAGAATATAAAATATATTTCTATATACATATTTTGACTTTCAAATAAAATTACAAAATTGCCGCGTAACAAATCCTTTTACATTTATTTTCACTGCGGAGAGACTGTCAAATTTATTTATTTATTTATTGAATTTATATTCAAAGTTAATTACGATTTTCAGAACAATATAAATCTATATGAAAGACTTTGACAGAAATAAAGACCTTAATGTAATTCGATTTATTAACCTTTATTTTATCAGAAAGTTGTTTTTGATGCAGAGCTTTATTACTGTTCTGATAGTAGTAACATGTAGTAACGCGAGTTTACTATGGAAAATTACACTAATTTCTGTTAAAGATTTGATTTAATCTCTTAAGAAGGTTTTGATATTTGTTTATTTTAAATTTGAGGATGAAAAGCTATTGGCATTATTTTGTTCTCTCTATAATGTAGGTATTGCACCAAACAGCTTAACTCCTTCGCAAGTTTATTCTGAAGGCTAATGCATCAAAAAGTTGGCGGCTTATTCACTATTAAATATCTTTAATTGAGCTACCATAATTACCAATACAATATCAGTGGTTACAAGGTTTGTATCTCCTCGACAAATGGTAGCCACCGTCGCCTTAAAATATTCATAAGTTCTGACACAATTTTGTACTCGCAGTCTGCGATTTTTATTGATTTATCAATACTGATGTCAACAAGCGCTTTTTTATGGAATTGATCTAGTTTTACAATCCCTGGTTAAATAAGAGTAGTTCCAAAATCGTTTTACGTTTATTTAAACATATGTTTACTATCCTTTTCAAATCCCGGGATTTATTACAATAAACCCGGAATTCCAGGATTAGAAAATTAAGTGGAATCGCCGGATTTCGAGATTCCGAGATCGCGGGATCACAAACCCCTTCTGAACTTCACTAAACAAATAGTATCTTATCTCAACTATGTCACAACACTGCGTTACATTCATTTTTCAAAAGCAGAAATATTTGAATTTATTAAACACTGGAATAATGAAGATGATTTAGATATGGAGATACCCAAGCTGTGTTTAAGCCAATAATCAATCCCTAGAAACTGTATTGACATAAAATATAATTATTTCCATCAGTTAATTTACACTTTAAGGGACTAAATCGATAGTAAAGTATATGGAAATAAATTGTAATGTATATAATTGATAACGATCGAACCATTCTTTATCAAAAGTATCTCAACATTTGCACTGTAAGCTTTGAATAGTATATTCACAGTTTGAAGTACATGGTATCATGTTTCCATAAAACCTCACATTCTTAAAAGAAATATTAATTACACACGAGTCCACGACAAATTTGTTAACAGCTGGAAACTCAGTGTGGCATATAAGTTGAGTTGTACTGACTAAAATATTTGTAGCTTCAGTCGATTTAAAAATTAACCAACATTCGCTGTAGAAAAGGTCTAAGAAGAATGTTATTCTTCGTAACACATTGATACACACATCAAAATACATTTTTAAAACTTTAAACCAGATATCACAATGCCAATATTTTATACTTCAGGAACAAGGGAAAGATGGCACGACTCTTCACGACGGAAATTCATGACTCGCTGTTACACAAATTAAAAAAATTTCTTGTAGCTTGCGTCTTTTTTGAGATAGATACATTAAAATTATGTTGTTTATCTAAATTTGATCCTAAATATTTGAACGTATTCATTACATCTCGGCTGACTGAATTGCACAATTAAAATAATTAATTTAAATTGAAAAGACATTAATTTAGGTTTACCGCTAAGAATCATATCATGAACGAAGAATCATTTTCTTAACATTATATTTGAGTTAGAATATAAGAGTATCGCCAGCCGCCTGTATTATCAACCCATACTTACTTCTTATTATCAAGAAAATTTAACCTCCCAAGATAACCCATCAATGTTGATAAAAATTTTTTTTTTAATTTTTGAGAAGGTGCTTAAAAGAGTAATAGAATAATATTTGGAGATGTGGAAAAACATCCCTATTAAAAGCAACTAAGAGTAGAACATCAATGAAACGTACCCGAATTATTTATTCGAAACAATTAATCTTAAATTCTATTTTAATTTTTAAAATTATTAAATTTAAATTTCTAAATTTTATAGAATTCTAATTTCTTTAACTTACGAGATTCTGAAATGTCTATGTAAGTATTAAAATTGTTCTGCTGAATTCTTATATTTTTTTAACATTTAATTTCTATATTTCCAAATTTTCTTTATATTCATCAAAAATATTCCCAAATTTTCAAAATTTTAGAAGTAATAATAATGACAACTGAATTAAATTAAAATTTAATTCGATTTTTAAAAATATTGTGTGTATATTCACGATCGAATTTTTATAGTTTGAAATATAGAATTTCAATGTTTATAAAACGCATATAGTTGTAACTCTCTGATCACCCTATCGTTTCGATTTACTATATCTATATTGATAAAATTTCGTGTTAAACTTTCCAAATAAAATAACAATTTTTGATTTGAAGCCCGAGATCAGATGAGGGCCCAATACAAACGGTTCTTCTGCCTGGCCAGTACGACAAGCTGCAAACTTTAGTTTGTGCTACAAAAATTGATTTGTTTCTAGTGAACTTATATTTTTTTTTTGTATTCGAATACAATTTAACTATTTTTTTTCGTGCCCAAAATATTGAATCGAATTTGATTTTCAACCGAGTTTGAGCGAAATAACAAAACTAGGATTATTTTGGGATAATTTTTGATCAAACATATATTTATTGACAATAACTTGAATACAATTAAAAACAACAAGTAAAATTGGTTTGATCAAAAAATGTCAAGATTTGATATCAGAATAAATGGTGCAAGTAATATTTTAAATTTTCTCCAGTTTAGTATCTGGGCTTATAGTTGAGTTCTGGGGCCAGAAATTTCGACCTAAGCAATTTCGGCCTAATCCCAAAATGAAGTTGAGCCTAATTAAAGAGTAGTTCGGGCCAAATAATTGTTAAATAATAACGTATTATCTGAATTAGACTTACATTATTTCGCCTTTTACATTTACGACAAAAGCTCGCTCTTTTCTATAATGGTAGATTCCATCTACTATCAGTTGAAGCGATAATACACCATATTTGTTGACACTGTAACACTGAATTAGACTGAACAAAAAAAAAATTGGCCATTTCTCAAAAGAAATAAAAAACGCTTTTTGTTTCCAATAATACAAACTTCCAATAATTACTTACATCCATTCCATTATTTAACGTTAGAAGTTCTTTGTAATCATCAGCGAACGCGCCTTACAACTTAATTTTTTATTGAATTTTTATAATGATTTTGAAATCAATACAGAAACTGTTTTCATTTTCAACTTTGTATTTAGAAATTACTGGTTTAGATCTAACCATAATTCTTGGAATTTTAACATAAAACAAAAGGAAACTCAGTCAAATTGGTAAGTATTGCTTGTTTCTATAGAAAATACGAATAATCTCTAAGGTTAAAGGCCCGAAAAAAAAATCGATGTAAACAACTTAGACTTAATAGAACACCTTTAGTACCGTTCACTCAAAATGTGTCGAGCCGCTGCACTTTTTTGCTTCCTAGAAGCAAAAACCTGCTCGGAGGGTGAAGGGCTGGTTTCAATAAACATGTCGGGAATATAGGGAATATAGAATATGTTCACATTACAAAAAAATCGCGACCAGTTAATTTACACCTCTATAAGGGCGGAAATTAATAGAACTAAAGTAAATGTACTAAAGCTTAGCCGACTAGGTCACAGTTCAGGCGAGGCCCGTTTTCTTTGGGGGTGGCTCGAAAAGCGAATAAATTGAATTTTAGACCATCTTGCTAGTGAATATGATTAATTGAGATTTGCTATTACAGGAACGGCAATTTACTTAAATTACACCATCCACATTCCAGATGGTGGTTTTGGTTTCTATTTCTCGAGAAATTCATGAAAATGTCTCCAGAATTCTCTTAAAAGTGTATATACGAGTATTTTATAATGAAATCGTTGCTAATAGAGAAACTAAGCTGTTAAATGCATCCAAAAGTAGTTTAAGAATTTCGGTTCTCTTGTCAGAGTTTTTGAAAATATTAAATCTTTGAATTAAAAGTTGTTATCAGTGGCGTAGAAAGATATTTCTGAAGGATCATATTTATTTGAATTCAAATTTATTATCATTTCAGGTTTAACCGTCCGGAAACTTGAGCCATTTCATTGTCTATTGATACATCCCCATCTACGTCCCGGTGAATATTTACCAATACTAATGCTTTGAGTGCTATAAATAAAACAGAGTATAAGCTCAGAAGAATATACTTCAGCATCAGCATTATATTCGAGTACAAACTCAGGGTCCAATAAAAAAAAATACTGAGCTTAAACTTTTGTACTCAAACAAGGCAATTTGATTTGTTTAACTTTTAACAATCACGCTCATATATCGATTAATTTCAGTATAATCCTCATGGACGAAAGAGTTAAATATACTGCTGTTTATTATTCCCTCCACTCTTCAGTTATTGACATTATTTTGACCAACAAATTTATTTTTTGGTTAATTTTGTTAATAACATCAGTAATGGTTTTTGACTATCGAATATTTATTTATTGTGTGCTTTTATACATGTGCACACGACGAAGCCGAGTCCAAAAACTTACTACAATAGAATTTAAATTAGCAAAGTAGAAACTCGCACTAAGTGTCTCCTTTTTTCAACACATTTCAGTTTATTCTCAACTGTAAAGATTAAACTCAGTTTTGAGTAGAAAATTAGAATTTTTATTAATACGATTCTGAGCATAAACTCCAAACTTCTTGAGCAACTTATGAAAATTACACTACGCTTTAATGCTTTTAGTCCGGCATCAACAGTATTTATTAACAACAATACTATGTCTCTTGGCAACAATCAGGCTTAGAAGTAGTGTATTTGTGTTGGTTTCGATTTTTTGTAATATGTCACATATCAACATTGGTTACATATTACTCATACATATATAAACATACAAATATGTCAAGTAGTGATCATTTTATTTAAATTATAAATTATTTTCTTTAACTGTGGGCATAACACTTCAAAGCACAAATTAAAATGTGCATAACGCTTCAAGGCAAATTATAAAACGTAATTCCGCCAACTTTTAGGACGAATAACCTTAGGTTGAAAGTCCGAAAAAAGGAAACCCGACCTAAAGTTGAAATGAAACATTTTTACGACCGTCCAATCTAAATGTTCAATCGCTGCGCTCCAGTCGCTTTGCTCCCCAAAAGTTTAATAGTCCGAGGAACGTAGGGCTTGGGTTCAGCAAACATATCGGGAATATAGCCAATATTTTCACTTTGAACAATTTAATTTTCATTTGTCAGGTCAACTTAGGCAGTTAGGCTAAAGTTAGGTCACAGTTGAGACCTGTATTCGTTATCGCAGTGTTCCTAAATTATATTTATCAGTTTTTAATTTAAGTATTTGAAAGTATTTAAATAATGGACATTTCTAGTTGTTATATTGATGGGTTAGTTGCTCATTGATTTTATTTTCATCTGTCTCTGACAGTAAGTAATGTTGGTTCTGACTTCTCACCGTTTTCGAACTTATATAAACGTCATATATAATAAGTTCTGGTTAAAAGTTTAAATCTACTGTTAATGTGCTCTTTACATATTTTTGAATTGGAAAGAGGTTTTTGAAAAAAAAAATCTTAAATTAGAATTTGTATTTCTCAAGTTGCAAACCTAACATTTTAAAGCACCTTCCGAGTAAGGTTTTTTTACCGTGATTCTGAGTGGATCAGGAAGAGCCTTTGGTTAATAACCAATGGAATATTTGAATATAATATTCATCGGACCTATCGGAAACATGGGTGAAGAGTTCAAATATATTTCAATATAATCACTTATTCAGCTATTTTCTCATGTAAAGATGACAGACTGGGACGAGGCATTGCTATGTACATCAGAAATGATATTTCATATAAGATATTAAATATTGATGATGGCACTCTGCCTTTCCATTATATTTGAATTCTACTTTTGAAACAATTTCATAGAGTTTTTTAAAAATAGTGGTAAAGCTTCAACTATATCGGGTATCAATGATGGAAATATTAAAAAACTTTAAAATATCAGGCCTCCTAATGGTCTAATCCATTTTTTCTATCGTGAACTTCAGCTTCTATAATTTATAATATAGGCTTAAATAATAGTGATGGCTGTGGTCATGATCACATATATGTAATGTTGCTGCGAAGCGCACTATAACGTTTTTCTTAAATTTTTTGGCAGATTGTAATTTTCAAGACTGGGGTTTGCCCGAACTGGACCAATATCTGTTCTATCTGTATTTGGTAAAATAATTGAAATAATTATTGCGAGTAGAATGGTTGAATTTGATTTCGCATTTGTTGAAATAACTGATTTGATTTGACAACAGAGCTTTCGACAGTCAAAAGTATGTGTGTGGCCTATTTTTAGATATACGCAAACTTTTTGATTCAGTAAATTATGATTTACTACTCAAATTCATATTGTTATGAATTTCGTGGCATTTCTTATAATCTGTTGGAAAGCTGTCTTCATAATAGAAAT
Organism: Tipula unca; assembly: GCA_951394425.1. Classification (NCBI taxonomy): domain Eukaryota; kingdom Metazoa; phylum Arthropoda; class Insecta; order Diptera; family Tipulidae; genus Tipula; species Tipula unca. The sequence continues at coordinate 176,455,987 of OX596382.1, read as the reverse complement.
CAATTTTTTGCAACAAATGGGATCAAAAGTAGTACGTTAAATAAAGTAATGTAGTGTTCTGCAAGCCAGTGTGTTTGATTTTCATCAACGACATATCCAAATTAAGTAAATACATTTTGATTTGAATAGAATATAGAATTTCAATTCACCAATCCTGGCACCTTGCGAAGTTTCAGTTTTACAAGTTACGGAAAATGACAGATCATGGAATAAAAATGTTCTAAAGCTATCATTTCATTTATCGGTTTATATGTATATATGTTTATATGTATAAACTAATGTTTAAATATAACCACAGTCCTATGATACATCCAGTTTGAATCTGTTAGGCAAAGAAATCAAATCATCAAACGATTTAACATATCGTTTAATTGGGAGCTCGGAAAATATTGTTAAATTTATGAAAATTTTAAAACCGCATTTGAAGGCCACAGTGGAAAATTATGTATGATTTAATATCTGTAATTAATTTAGTATTATTGGTTTTGACAATTTGACAATTATCTGTTATATTTGTCTTATTTTTTAATTTTTTATTTTAACAGGAACATATTGGCTTTAAAAGGACAATTAATCCTTTGGCAGGTTCTTCTTATTTAATGTTAAGTTAACTAATTAATAATTTGCTGTAGCATTCAAATTACCAAGACCATATCTTTGAGGATATTGGTTTTGGTTATCGCTCTTTCTTGAGCAATAGGTTGAACTGAACAAGAGCAGGAGCCCAGGCTGTCTCAGTAATTTGATCAATATTCGATGGTCTGGCAAAGAAATGCTCGATTATTCATTTAAAAAATTATTAGCTAACCAACCGTGATCAAGTTTCTTCATCTAGGTTAGGTTACGTTAGGTTAGACTGGCTGCTACGGCACACTTAGACCGGTCCATTGTGATACCACAGGATCTTACTATACTAGACCTAGCCTGCTCGCATGTTACCCAAATTGACAGTATCCTGTGAGTATCCCCACGATCGTTTTTAATTCACGTCTACGTAAGGAAATTAGTGTCTTTGAATGTTTCAAGTCCAACTTTCGCTAGATTTGTCTTGCTATACTACATGTGGTTGTTAGTTCACCTTTCGTTCGCTGCTGCCTTTTTTAAGCGCTGTCTTGAACGCCGTAATAGGCCTCCTCCAATTTACCCTTTCCTGTGGCAGTTGGAGAGTTGTACCATGCCTAGCTTATTCTTCATCTAACTAATAATTAATTGTCATGTAGCAGATCGAGCAGATGCAAACATTTCATCAAATTTAACTGAATCATATTTTAATGAAATACTTCATCTATTTTGGATTTAAAATAAAATTGAAATAGAGAAACAACCTCCAAAAAGTTAACATATGGCTGATTGATATTTTATTCATCGATGAACAAAATCGATGAAACAACCCACCTCATGAAAAAGAAAACTTTCTTTTGAACAAGTATGTTTATACATATATACATAAAATATTTAATTAAATCATTGGGCCTGACCACGGGGGTGTATGTAGTGCTCATATTCATTGTATTAGCTACAAACTTATAATTAACAATTAATTATTAATGTATAGTGAATGATACAATAAATAGTAGAAGTTTACTAAAACTATATAATTTAATTTTGATATGTGAAAGAGAAGTATGTAGTATGTATGGACATACATACATAAGTATGTATATAGATTTTAGCTTAGGAAAATCTAAAAACGGAAAATCCATATATAAATACACGAATAAAAAGTTTCATGCTATGATTCATGCTTTTTATCCTGAGCATGAATAACAGTTACAACAACAAAATGATTTTGTGTATATATAGAAAAACGTAAAACGTATCAAACCACCACCATATAGTCATACACCACATACAACTCAGCCAGTCAGTTTAGTATACGTACTACGTGTTGTTTTCACAAAAAAAAGGGAAAATTATCGATTTTATTCTAATAAGAAGAAGGGAAGGATATCCCAAGCCAATCCCTATATATATGTATATTTAATATAACTCAACCACCCTCCTATATCACCAAACGAATTTTTACGTTTTTATCATATCGACGAGGGTGATTTTGTGTACAGTATATGGAAAATTTGTGCGATTTACACAAAAAAAATGTGCAAGTCTCTCGCCCGCATCCAATTCGTTGTTTTGTACACACAAAAACGTAAAATTATACTTTTGAATGAATGAAATTCTTTTTTCGTATTGTACATAAGTAAATGACCAAAACATAACCGCACGACACAAAAAATACTTACATATTTCTATATAAAACTGTGTTGTTGTTCGTTCGTTCATATACACACAAACACACAAGAGATAAGATGAAGATGTAATAATATAATCCTTCAGTTATGGTGCATTGACTTCTTAGGTATATAAAAATTTTACCTTTAGTTGTTGTACACAATGTACACAAGAATCAACCAAAAAAAAAAAAAAAAAAATGTCTTGCGACGAACAAGATGTTATAAGAAATTCAAAGAAAAAAAATTCAATCTTTAAGACACAAAACTTGATTAGAAGCTTCACTTTTAATAATTTTTTTGTTTTTGAATTATCAAAAACAGGTAGAATATCTTGATCTCACTCTATAATACACACACTATACACACGCTAAACGACACACCACTATACACATTAATATAAACACACTATTGCACTTTTAACTTCTTTTTCTCGACTTTTTATTTCCCTTCCTTAGAAAATACTCTTATTCACCACAAATAATAAAAAACTTGCACATACAAACACATACACACACGTTGTTAGCACTTTTATATTATATACATATACACTTTATAATGGTATTTGTGTTAAAAGCACACTATTCTGTCGCTTTCATAAATTTATCTTGCGTACAAAAAAATACAAATGCTGTTGGCTTCACGTAATTCTAAGCTAGTAAATTAGTTTATATTATCTTAAACTTTATTAACATATATGTAAGATAAAAATCTTTGTAAAATATTTATCGTGAAATACAAACACTTAAATGGCACACTATAATTTTACACTTCCATTAATGAATGAATGAGACAAAAAAGCCACAACAAAAATTACCACCAACACAAACAAAACACCTGTTTAGTACACGTAAAAACTATGAATTTTGAGAAATAATGAATAAAACTATTCTTTAAACTTAATTAATTTTACTATTTGGATTAATAAATAAATTCACTAATACATTTTATTTAAATAAATCGCGTTTCAACAAAGTTTTCGATTTTTTAGAAACCAATTCTGTTGCACGTCACACATCTACACGATGTCGCGTTTACTCTCCAACTAACTTTTTTGTTGTTTGTTGTCTGCTACGATTTTTTTTTTTTTTGGTTTGTTTTTTGAATGAATCGATTAGTACGATTCTCGTACCACGATGATATTGCGCAAGTATGACAACATATAAAAAATATCATTGCGATATAGAAGGTTGCACTGTATATCTATAAATTTGACATTTTAGCTGTCAATTTACTTTTTTTTTTGTGATGTTATGACATTTTTGTTTCGTATCGGAAAATGCATTAAATTCTTTGTTAATTTATATGAAACGCGCAAATTATACGTTATATAACGATGGTTTTGCGAATTTTAATGCGTTACCTTGCAAATAACGAGCAATTGGTACAAAAAATAGCGGATAGCTATCCAATGAGACGTGCGGCTCAAATTGTTGTGGCAGCTCTGTATCGAACCAAAAATGTTGCGGATGATTTACGAATTGGTGAACTAACACCCGAGAAGTTTAAGTGAGTGTTATTAGACTAAAAATGTTTCGTTAACAATTTGTAATTCATATTTTCTAGGCGATTCATAAACGCATTCAAAACTAATGTCAAAGAAGGTATCGAAGATGCTAAGCAGGAGATAAAACGTAAACCATAGAAGACTGTGATGCAAGACTACCTACTACCTAGTTTAAAATCAGTGGTGGTCTTAAAATTCGAAATAATGAAAAATTTAATAAAATTGTAAAAACGTAATCAGCTGGTGGTTTTAGTTAGTTTGGCTTTTCAAATACAGATTTCACTAAAACATTTTCGCTATACTTACAATAGGTGGCAATAACATAGGTTTTGTTATGTTATAAATGTCCCGCTTTTCTAGTATAGATGTCGTTTTTAAATTGAGAAGAAATCTCCAAGTTATCGCGTTCAGTTAATCTTTTCTGTGGTTTATTTTAAATCGAAATTAAATTATTTGAGTTACAAATTCTCGAAACCAGAGTTAGATCAAAATATTGGGTTATTCGAGCTGAAACTTGGACAAAACAGAAAATATTATTTATATCGTACTGTAATTTTGACTTCTTATCTGTGAACCCCGCCATCTCTTAAGCATGTATGAAACCATTGAAATGTTAATAGTTGAGACACAATAATTGCGAAACATCTTACGATAAGTAGATAAACTAACTACAATTATTGCACGGATTGTGGTGGCATCTATATTTAAGTAGAGAATTTACGAGATTGTTAAAAAGAGTGTCTAGAATATTTTACGAATACGAATGGACTGGTTTGTTTCTATTGTCAATATTGAGGTATAAATACGAGATAAAATTGAAAAAGTTAAGACTCTACTTTACCTAGAACAAAAATCAAAATTGATGTCGATATTTAAATACCAAAACATGCGTCTAAAATAAAATTTGAAATAGTGTAAATCTCCGCTATGGAAAATTACAAAATATTCCATGAAAAAATTGTTTTTTTGCCACTTATGACATCTAATTAAAAAGGGATGAACTAAAAAATACACGATTTTTAGTTGATTCCTAAACCATTTTTACATAAATTGATTTGTCAGCTTATCGATATAAAATAATTTTCTATTAAATTTTCAATTTTCTCGCTTATTAGAACGAATTTTTATAAAAACGTGTGTTAATCGCTAGATAATATCCTCCTGAACGTACCCATATATAAAACTTTTGCAGATTAGTGGAAAAATATTGATAAATTTGGTTTGTGAGTGAAAGGTTTTTGTCAAAAATTCATCAACTTTGAAACACAATTACGAGAAAACTCTAACGAATTTTAAAAAAAGCGTGTGTTACTCGCTTGCAAATATATTTAGCTTTGCTATAAAAACAAATTAAGTCAATACCTAAGTTTATGTGGCCATAAAACAATTTGTAAGATACACATGTTTCCGCAAATTGAGTAAAGTAGAGCCTTAAGCGATAGAGTTAAGTGATTATTACGATAAATAAAAATTATAAATTAAATTAGTGAATCAGTGTTTTATGGAATAGTTCCGGAATAAATAAATGGTTGTGGTCTAGAATCTAAATAATTATTTTTGATTCACAATGGTATACGTTCGTTAATGAAACTTTTATAGCGACGGTACGCTATGGGGAACGTCTAATACGATTTTAGTCGCATTACAGTTAATGGTCTAACTCCTTGAGGTCCAACAATTGATGAGCACTGAAATTCGTTAATTTTATGTTCGGTGCAGGTACGGGATGACTTGTTAAATCGGGCAATGGATTTGTATACATCAGATTTGGTTGGACAGTACTTTTTACAGTGTATACTCATACGAAATAATCATATACGACTTGAAGCGTCAGCTTTTTAATTTGCTTATAGATTTAGGTGTCTTATTAAGCCATGTGACAGAAAAGTCTAAAATAGCTTAAATCACCAATAATATTCTTGTTCTGATATATACCCAGTCATTTTACGTTATTTAGACCAGACAAAACTGGATTCATTAGGCGTTGAAAGGTTGCGGGCGCACTCTTTTAAACCAAATGGATTACGGAACTGAAAATATGACCATGATGGGCACTGAAACCAGTGTTTTGCTTATCTAATGGATAGGCTGGCACCTGGTTATAACCGTTTCCTAGGTTCAGAGTGGAAAATTAACTTGCCTTACTCAATTGACCTCAGGTATCGTAATTTGATTGTGTTACTAACCTGATTGACAGAAACGGCTACGTTTTGATTTGCAGCTCTTTTCCTACAATCTTTAATCAAATGGCATAAGTTTTTATAGTAGTTATACACACAACTTAGGCTACTCTAATATTTATGGGTGGAAGAACTGTATGCGGAGGAGATGGTTGGTAATTATTGGAATTTATGTTCTAAAAATAATTTATGTTATATAAATAACATGTCGGTGAACAGAGTTTAACCATATGGTACAGTTGACACTTTATCTTCTGTAGATCACAATTTGTGTTTACAGTGCTATGACCGATTTCGAATGAAATTGAGGAATTGTGAATTAAAATAAAGAGTGGCAGAGACAATTAAGTTGCAACAACCTCACTCAAATGAGTAGCCGCATCGGAACATCATACAAAGGAGAAAGGAAGATCAAATAACGATACCTCCCCCCCTGGCAGACCAGTATGCCCTATCCAGCAGCTCTGTAAACTGGCTAGGATTCAATGGACCAATCATTCATTAATCCGAAAACATAATGAAATCATAATGATTACAAAAACGAACACTAGAAAAATAAACACAAACCGGCAAACACAAATATCGACCATTTTCTTATCGTACTCTAGCTAGGCCTCAGTGAAGTAAGATGGAAAAATAGTGGAGAACTTACAACAAGCACTAATAATAATAAATTATATAAATACTTGAATGGAAACCAATAAAGTAGCACGAACATTAGTACACCAATCACCATCAACATCAGGCCAATCGATCGAAGAGGTTGAAAAATTCGTCTACCTTGGTTGTACTGTAGCAAAAACAGGCGGTACTGAAGCAGTCAACATTAGTCAATGCATAAACAGAGCAAGAAATACTTTCAACATGCTCCATAATATCTGGAATGCGTCCGTCCTGTCAAGGAATACGAAGAAGCTACAAATGTTCAATGCATGTGTAAAATCAGTACTGCTTTGTGGGTGTGAAACATGGAAACACACCCAGAAGATCACAAATAGACTCCAGGTGTTTGTGAACAAATGCCTGAGAGGACCGAAAAACTGCTTCTGGCTGAACACCATCAGCAAAATAGAACTTCTGCGGCAAACAAACATTGAAACTGAAATAAGAAAAGGCAAGTGGAGATGGATCGGGCACACATTGAGGAAAAATTCGAATAACATAATACGGATGTCATTAGAGTGGATTCCACAATTGAAGACAAAGTAAAAAAAAAATTCAACAGTCAATTCAGAAAATGGAACAGTCAAATTGGGAAATGAAACTAAAAATGAAGACAGTTACAATCAAATCAGGAAATGTGATCAATTGAACTTTTCATATTCAAAATATGGACAAGACATTTTAAGAAATGAATACCACTCTATACGTGGAGAAGTAGAGCAAATGCACTTAATTCAAAGCAGACATCTAAGAATTGGAGCAGAAAGTTCTCGACGGTAATGGAAATAGTAAAAACAGATTGAAGAGTTGCAACTAATAGTTGATCTTAAAGATGAACCGTCTGAGATAATAGAGAGCGTTCCGGATACATGATCGATTCAATTTACAATGAAGTAATGGATAGCAGAAGGAACATCGTGCGGTATCGACTAAGATACAGAGAAGGTAGGTAGTAAAATAAAATCGTGGACATGTGACAGAACGGGATTGCGATGAAGCAAGATGAAGACGACCAAGATCGTTATCGAATTGCCACAGGGGAGGATTGTAATAAATTCGAGTTGTCACTTCGTATATATAATGCCGGAGCAACAATCAGGAGAGTAGTTGGATCAGTGGGAAAAGCGTCCGTGGGAGAAAATATGTGTGTCCCGTCACCGGATGAACGACGTGTTCTATCGGATTAAGAAAGAACAGCGAGGAAAACGATTAGTACGATTGTGGTGACACCTCTATTTGAGCAGTGTAGATTCAGGAATAGACTAGACACTTCTCGAATATTGTGGAATATTCTAGTACGTTAAAATATTTGTTATAAATACGAGATGAAATGTTAGGTTTTAGTTAGTTGAATTTTAACCGCGATAGTGCTAGTTTAGTATAGTTAAAAGGAAAATGTCAAATTTAAGTGTTATTGAAGTTTAATAAAGTGATTATTGTGAACTTAGATAATTAAGTTAAATAAGTGAATTAATTAAATTAATATTTAGTCTTATATAAGTTGGTTGTTTTATTCACAATCCAGTGATAGAACCTTGTTTGACAGGGTCAAAACGTAACAATTGGTGACAGCAGTGAAGATTGTGGTGAGATTGTGAATTAAAAGATGATTATAAACGAGTGAAAGTATTTCCGATATAAAGGAGGGGTTGGAGCGACGTGGTTTGTCAACGGCTGGTCAGAAAAATGTATTGAAGCAACGATTAATTACAGCCTTGGAGAAGCTAATTACAATTTTGACGAATTAACATTTTCTGACCAAGCAGAAAAGGACAAAGAGGATGGTGAAAATACGGTAGGTAGTCGTGGAGGTTATATCGGTACAATCTGGAAATTATGATATGGCGCAGTTAATGGCCGCTATGTTGAGAATGGAACAGGTTAGTAATCAATCAAGTCAGAAAATAGAAAAGTTAGTTGAAAAGTCAATTGGAGAATTAAATCAGAAAATTGAATTGTCACTCGATCGATCAAATCAAGAAATGAAAGAAATTAAACAGTCAGTGGGCGAAATCTTAAGGGTTTGAGAAATAACTTCGATACCTCAAAGTTAACGGAAAATTTTTACAAGTAGGAAAGCCAGGAACCTCGATGAAATTTGAGCCACCGATATTTGATGGCACAACATCGTTTGCGGTTTTCAAGTTTCAACTTGAAACAACGGTCAATCAAAATTTGTGAAACGACAACAATCGTGCAACAGCGTTATTAGTGGCTCTAAAAGGTCAAACGGCTGAAGTCTGCAATGGCAGACTATTCCAGAGCATGACCGAAATAATTACAACGAAATAATGAAGGTGCTGGATGGAAAGTATGGAATAAACGAGAGATGTATCGTATATGGAGTTAAAGAGTTGATATCAAATGATTGGAGAGACTCTACAAGAATATTCATCAGCGGTTGAGCGGCTAGTGCATCTGGCACATACAAATACGCGTCTCCCGATTACATGGAGAGGATTAAGATATGGACGCATTTATTAATGGAATACGGGATCCAGAGATACGTAAACTAGTAATTTTGTCATCCAAAGCGACTTTCGCCGAGACCATTGCGTGTGCGTTAATAAACGAGACTACGCAGGCTATCATAAAACCTTAAACTAAAGTACGACCAGTATAGAAATGGATAGCGGCACGAATATTTAGCGGTCGGTACCAAGATACATGGAAGGTGGGTGCAAATAAAATGTTGGGCTTACGACAACATGGGGAGAGTTGACCTAGGAGGATGGCCAAGAGCGTAAGGAGTCGTTATCATGAGGGCGAATGGCTTCGTGGTGGATGTTGAACGAGGAGTATTATAGAGTGCGATAGTTTCGAGGTACCACTGCGAATAGACGATGTAGAAACCGTCGACATATTACAATACACAACGGACTTTTGTAAGCCTTAAATGGGTTTTTATATTAAATTCAGTAATTAGCTAATTAATTATAAATAATTTATGTACAAACATATACATATATAGGTACAATTAAATAAACATATTTTGTGCCGATTAGATTATGTCAATCATATTCAAATTTATGAGTTTATAATTGAAAACAAAACATATTTTTATGCTATAAATTGTAGGTTTCGTATGTTTATTGATATACTATATGTATATTGTACATATAAACATAGTTTTATGTTTTGATTTGACGTTAGATACAAAATATGAATAATATGCCTTTCCATCACATCTAATTACTTACGTGATTGAATTAATTATATTTTTATGTAGACCGCATGTCATAATATGTATGGATAGGTAATTTAATTAGATATCATGTTTATGTATATAGTTTATGCGTATTCGGCTAACGGAAATCATAGTTTATCACTATGGTTGCATATACATATATTATGCTGTACGCTTTTTGGTCCGTATCCACATACTCAACACTTTTGTATTTTAATTTTTCGTTTTCCAAAATTGATTAACACGCGAAAGATGTCCTGATAATAATCCATTTCGACAAAGTTGACAAATAGATGGTGTTGATCCAGCTGGGAAAGTTTTTCATCTATAATTTTGTAGAAAGGTACAATCCAATAATATTTGCTGTTCACCACCCAATAAATGTGAATAAATTAATAATTCCCGAGAATCTCGAGTTTTTCGAGACAACATGTTTCAAGAAGAAACTCTAGTCCGGGGGTTATGGTTTGATGCTCTTTATTGTTTGGAAATTATTTTGAAACCTGATACTGTACCCCGCATTTAGATACACTATACATCGCTGCGACCATTTTAATGGCGTTCTTTCACATCGATGACATTTTTTTATCGAAATCCAATTTTATCAAAGGTGGTGACCTCACAGAAAAATATCAATGTTTTATTAACGATGAAATGAACCCATTAAAATGGACAAATATATAAATGTCACGATAACTGCTAGTCTCACAATTTGTACCAGAAGACCCTTTGCTTGAAAAAAAAAATCCGATTTGGTTTAAACTAGGCACAGACATGCTATGGACCTTTTAATTTGGTGTCGTCGTTTCAATTTTGCAAATTATTAATAGAAAATACCATTTTTGGCGTTTTTTATTTTCCAAATTCGGCTTTGAAACGCACTAAACGGAGGCGATGAGTATTATCCACGCCATGACAGAAACTTCACCAATTTTAATATTCGCATCCTTCTTATGCGTCATTTAGTTTTTTTTTTGTAAATTGGTCAATATTCCCAATGTGTTGATTCTTTTATTTGTCAACACCTTCCATCTAGATATATGTAGTATTGGTAATTTAGCATCGGAGTGGGCTCCAGCAGGAAGTGTGTGTGTGGTATTTCAATGGCCCATCCAAAAAATGAAGATGGTATTTGGCACTCTTGACTGCGATTTCCCAGTCCTCCAAAATGTGGAGACCCTGGTGGGATGAAGTGATTTGTTTCATTTCGTTGTTCCAATTCGTCTTTTAACTGGTGAGAATTTCATATCGGTATCTTTTTTTCCTCCATTAATTCAGGAAAGAGTTCCCAATTTGTTTTTGAATTGGTTAATATGAGTGCGCTTTCTCTTCGAGTAACCGTTTCACTGACTGTCATGATAGCCGGTGAGTGTCCGACACTTGAGAATAGCTGTTTTCAATGTGGATGCTTGGTCCTCCCTTTTCAAGTTATGCTGGGGAGACAGTAAGCCGGAAAGACTGTCGCTGAAACAGCGATTAAAAAGTTTTGTGTTCGGGAGAACAATCCGGATATCTCTCTTAATGAGGAGAAATTGGGTGTTTTCCGGCTCGAATTTAGTCGTCGAGTTCTTGACTCGGCTAAATCGTCAGGATTTGTACCGCAGATGCTTGGGTGCAATCTTTCGGATGGTGTCTTCATTTGCAGGTGCAATAATGACGAGACTTATAAGTGGTTTTGTGAGGTAATCTCCAAAATGAAAGATGTTTGGAGTGGTTGTCAACTTTCGGTTGGTGACCCACCAAAACCACTTCTTTTACTAACTTGGATTCCTGGTCCGCCTGAGGATCCATGTATAGTAACCACCAACATCAAGCTGATGAATCCAGCTATTGCAATTGAAGGATGGAAGGTTGTCCGATGCAAACGTGAGGCAAATCGCCAATCGATTGTTTTCCGGTTGACCAGAAATCCTTCGAGAGTATTACTGGTTCCGGCTTGTTGTTGCAGTACGTTCTGGAGAGGATCTCTTTCAAGATTATCTCTGGTCCGTAGACAACTTTTATTCTTCTTTTTGCCCGACTCCACAATGTCGTCCATGCTTAGAGTAAAACAGATCAACTTGCAACACAGTAAGTCTGCTTCTTATGAATTAAAGAAGTTGCTTTCTGTAATGCATACAGATATTTGTCTAATCCAGGAACCATATCTTCTTGATAATGTTGTCTCTGGACTGAACTTATTTAATGGCAGAATCTTCTGTAAGAATTCTGCCACTAGAACTCGAGCGTGCATTTTTATTTGCAATAATATCAATGCAGTTCTTATTCACGAGTGTAGCTCGGCCGATGTTACGGCTGTCCTTATTACTCTGGTATCCGGTAATTCCTGCACTAAACTGGTCATCGCCACAGTTTATTTGCCGTATGACTCTTCTTCACCTCCTCCCTCTGAGGAACTCACTAATCTTGTGACATGGTGTAAGAACAATCTCCTTTGGTGATCGGGTGTGATGCTAATGCTCATCACTCGATCTGGGGTAGTACGAACATTAATGACAGGGGTTCTTCTCTGTTTAACTATATAAGCTCATCTGAGCTTGAAATTCTCAATATTGGAAGTGAGCCTACTTTTGTCAACTCAATCCGGCAGGAGGTGATTGACATCAGTTTATGCTTAATGTCCATTATTGATTTAATCTTAGACTGGAGAGTGACTGATGACATCCTCACCTCTGATCACAGGTGTATTTCGTTTAATATCAATCTTAAACGACCACCTCTTAAACCTTACCTAAATCGGAAATTAACCGATTGGGGTCTTTTCTCTCTCGAGCTAGGTTCTTTACTTGCGCCACCGAGGGTTATTCGGTCGAGGAAGGACATTGAGGATCAGGCATCGTCACTTGCATTGGCAATTACGATAGCCTTTGAAAAATCATGTCCTCTTATCACTAATCAAAGGTTTCGGAACAAACCTTTCTGGAACTCTGACCTTAAAAAATTAAGGAAATCTACTAGGCAACTGAAGAACAAAGCAAAAAAGTCTAAACAACAGATTGACTGGGATAACTTCTTGTTAGCACAAAAGGATTATAAAAGAAGTCTAAGATCCGCTCATAAAGCCGCGTGGTTGAACTTCTGCGAGGAAATCAACAGTCTTTCTGCTGTCGCTGGACTCAATAAAGCTTTAGCTAAGAACAGTACGGGTAAACTGGATTCTCTTCGTCTACCGGACGGACAGCTTACCTCCTCCAACAAGGAAATTGGTGAGCTGCTCCTTTCGGCTCATTTTCCTGGTTGTGATATCGTCAACTCGGATGATGTTGCTGCCGAGCTCAATAGGACGTCTGTTGCAAGTCCCGATTGGAGTTTGGCTCACAAGCTGATCAATCGTGATGTCTTGCGATGGAGCTTATTTTCCTTCGCATCTTATAAGGCTGGCGGCCCTGATGGTATTTTTCCTGCTGAACTTCAGCAGGGCTTTCCTCTAATTCAGGATCATTTGCTCCACCTTTTTCAAGCGTGTATTGCTTTTAGCACTGTTCCAAATTCTTGGAGCAGAAGTAGAGTTGTTTTTATCCCGAAAGCTGGTAGGTCCGATTATACGGATCCTAAGTCATTTCGGCCTATTAGTCTATCCTCAACTTTCCTTAAAGCTCTGGAAAGAATTGTCGATAGATTCATTAGAGATCATTTTCTAATCACCTCCCCACTCAGTAACATGCAACATGCTTACAGAGTCGGTAAGTCCTGTGAAACCGCCCTACATGAACTTGTAACCAGGATTGAAAAATCTCTTAATAATAAGGAGTTTCTAGTGGGTACTTTCCTGGATATTGCGGGAGCTTTCGATAGCACTTCGTTTGCTACGATCACTACTGCCTGTACCAATTTTGGTATTGATTGCACCATTATCTTATGGATTGAATCCATGCTCAAGTCTCGCACTGTGGAGGCGGAGCTGGATGGGGTGTTAGTTTCTGTTAAGGTTACCAAAGGCTGTCCTCAGGGAGGTGTGCTCTCACCTCTGCTGTGGCTCTTGGTCATTGACGAGTTACTGTTAAAGCTGCAGCAATCTGGCTACATTGCACAGAGCTACGCTGATGATCTTGTTTTGACAGTCTCAGGCAAACATCTCAGTGTCTTATCCGACCTAACTCAATATGCCTTAACTATTGTGGAGGCATGGTGTGTTGAAAAGGGTCTGCACGTCAACCCTTCTAAAACTGATTTAATTGTCTTTACAAGGAAGAGGAATACTCTTGAACTATCTGTTCCCTCCCTTTTTGGGAGAACGATCACCAAATGTGACCAGGTCAAGCACCTTGGTGTTGTCCTGGATAGTAAACTTTCCTGGAAGAATCACCTGGATTATAAACTTCAAAAAGCAACTACCATTTTTTGGCAATGTAGAAGAGCTTTTGGGAAATCCTGGTGTTTAAGCCCTAGGATGCTTTCCTTCATTTATAAATCACTGGTCCAACCGCTACTATCGTACGCTTCTATTGTGTGGTGGCCAGTGGTTGAGCTAAAGGCTTCTGTAGCCAAGCTTAATGGTCTACAAAGTCTTGCTTGCAGAGCCATAACTGGGGCTATGTCATGGACCCCACTTCTTTCTATGGAATCAATTCTTTCGTTGCCTCGATTATGCACCTTTATTTTAGGCTCAGCTTGTTCTGCAGCATATCGTCTGAGGTGTATTGGGGCATGGAATATTTTCGGTTCTATCGTAGGGCATCGACAAATTTTTAAAAATTATTCGTCATGTTTACCAGAAATCGATATGGTTAATGACAGACTACTGCCCGAACTTCATTTCTCAAATCATTTCTCGGTGGCCTATCCTTCGAGAGATTTGTGGAGTTCGCAGGATTTTATTGATAAATTAGATGAGTCCATAGTCTTTTTTTCTGATGGCTCTCGTTCTAACCTCAGTGCAGGTTTTGGAATCTACTGTGCTTGGACGGATCTGAGACTTTTCGGTAGTCTTGGTTCGCATTGTACTGTTTTTCAGGCGGAACTAGTAGCGCTGACACGTAGTGTTATTGAGGCTTTAAATTTTGCTTTTAAAAACAAAAGTATTCTACTTTGTACAGATAGTAAAGCTGTACTTAACTCTTTAAGAAATCCCTTGACTGTTTCTAAACTCGTCAAGGAATGTAAACATTTCATGAACCTTCTTTGTTCTAACAATAAAGTTACGGTCATGTGGGTACCGGCTCATTGTGACATCGTAGGCAATGAGATCGCGGATTGTTTAGCCAAAGCTGGCTCCCAATTGACTTTTGTTGGTCCTGAACCAGCGGTTCCTGTTTCTTTCAACTACGGGAAGAAAGTGATGAAGGACTACGCCTTGAAAGACCTAAGGTCTCAGTGGCTTGATACTTTTAGTTGTCGTAAGGCGAAGTACTTCATTAAGGAGCCCAATTTGAGGTCAACGAAGTATGCTTTATCTTTAAAAAAGAACCAGTTAAGAATCTTGGTAGCGATTCTTACAGGACATGGTATTTTAAAGATCATCTACATCGTATGCGTTTAGCTCATGATGTTATTTGCGAGGACTGCCTGGAGGAAGATGATGACTGCCTTCACTTCGTCAGCAGCTGTCCTGCTTTCAGTTCTATACGAATTCAGATATTCAACTTTAGGTCTTTAAATTTAGATCAGTTGTCTTCTCTGCCTTGGCCTAAACTTGTTCAGTTTGCGAAGGCAGCAGTGCGCGTTTGCGAATTGGGATAGAATCCCAGGTTTGCACCATGGGCCTTTGTGGCATTGAGTGCGGAATCCTCGAGGGTTCCAGCCAATTTTTAATAATAATAATAATAAAAGCCGCCTGTCTTTCATGTGGATCATTACATAAGTGACTTGCATTGTTAATTCTTCCATTTTTGTTTCTACATGTTGTTTTATATTTTCTTCTATAAATAATGCCGAACCACCTCTTGTTCTTTCCGGTAGATGAATGGAATGATAGAAGTTTAACAAAATGTTTTTCAGTATTTAAAAATATTTCTATTTCTGAAATATGTTGCATAATCCCATTGGCATTCCAGATTTCTATTCTGAAAGTTGTGCTCTTACATTCTAACATTATTTATCGGATTGTATTTTTCAGTTAATCAAGAATCAGATTACTGTGGTCATCAAGCCGCTTTGTAATGCTGTTCATAATGTTTTCCATAATTCGGTTATTTTCAGAGCCCATATATTTGGTTGAACCCGAACCTTCACTACATCAGCAAATGTTTTCCTTTGCCCTGCGTTGCTTGGTTGTACATTTTCATCCATCTGATTTGATGTTTGAATCCTTTAATTTTCGTGATTTTTTTAAGAAATTCACCGAAAACGATAATTCAACGAAAACGACAATTCACCAAAAACGACAATTCACCGAAAACCAAAATACATGAGAACTACGACTAAACCGATTATAATGAATTCGAATTATTTGATGGAAATGGGATAGGAAAATGATTTTGGATAAAATTCTGAAATGTGGCTATCTGGAACGGAACTAGGCTCATCGCTTGTGTATCCATCCATAATTGAATTACCCTGAAACGAAAAGCTTTAATTAAATTTCCTTCTACACAAAGATTACTGCTGGTTACTGCTTAGAGACATTTTTATGAATTAAATTTTTGTGGTAAAGAAATTATAGAACCGGAATGCTATTCCAAACGGCAGCAATGTAATATATATATGTATGTTGACAGTTTCATTGAACTATCCAATCACTGGCCGATTATCATTAAGAATCAAAAATGGCGAATTTAATTCAACATGACAAATTGCATGACAATCGGCCAATGATTGGATAGTTCCGTTCCAGATGGCCATATCCCAGAATTTGATCCAGAAATCATTTTACAATCCCATTTTCCATTCAACTGGTTAAGTTTCAACCAAACCACATTTCAGAATTTCAGAATTTTATCAAAAAATCATTTTCCAATCCCATTAGCGCATTTCCTTTCAACTTGTCAAGTTTCATGAAAATCGGTTAAGGATTGGCCTAGTTCCGTTATAAATAGATTCCAGAACATGTATTTTCATTTTCGGTGAATTTTCGCTTTCGGTGAATTGTCGATTTCGGTGAAAGGTCGTTTTCGGTGAATTGCGTTTTCGGTGAATTGAGTTTTTCGTGAATTGTCGTGGCACAATTCTAAATGCCGGGGTAATATGTTTACTTCAGCATTTTATACATCTCGAATCCCGACTGTAATATCTTTGCATTGGGGTATGGATGTAGTGGTCGGAGGGCACTCACATGTATTGTAAATCTAAATTGCACGATCATGTTTCCCGAGAATACCACCACAGTATCCTTTGCTTGTCGTAGGAGGCCACTAAACGGTTGGATCGCTGGGCTGACGACCCGCATCCGTAAAAAAACCAACTGTTTACAAAGTCAACAAAAAGAAAAATGTATGTATAAAAGAGTATCGGCTGGAGCTCGTTGCTCTTCAAGAAACTCGCTTTCCTAAAATTGGAGACCATGTGTCTCAGGGATATATATGTTGCTCTACAGTAGAGATGACCTCGGCAATCTTGGAGCTGGATTGCTTCTTGGGCCGCAGTCTTCCAAATAGTCAAAAACCGATTGAGTACGCTTCGGTTGCGCATGAAGTTAGCCAACCTGTCGTTAATTTGTGTACATGCGCCCACAGAAGTTAGCCAGCCCCAAGATGAAGACTGATTTTACAATGACTTGGACGATCTGATGGGATCTATACCCGAATACGATGTTAGAATGGTAATTGGGGACTGTAATGGTAGAGCTGGCAGAAATCAGGCCGGCTTGTGCGTGAAAACATAGGTCCGTGCTCCCGACACGAAACAGAAAACACATTCTTCCCTCACAGACAGATACATCTAGAGACATGGACACATCCTCGTGGAACTTCCCGCAGCCAAATTGACCATGCCTTAGTTTCAAAAAAGCAGGCTCGGATTGTGCAGGATGTGAGAACTTATCGGTCAGCAAGCAAATACGTAGATAGCGATCATCATTTGGTCGCTACAAAGCTACGATGGAAGTTTTCGTACAAGCCTGGGAGCACAGCGAAACGTGTGGTACGTTTCGACTGTGAAGGTCTGATAAATGAAGATCAAAAGAAACGATATCAGGATCTTGTCAGCGACAACATTGATGAAGATAATTACCAATCTGACTGCCGTGAACTCTGTCTTGGAGGTACTGAAAACTTCGGTTGTCACTGCTGCTCAACAGACTTTAGGCATAGTGAAAGCCCGACCCAAGAATGATTGGTTTGAAGGCTGCTCTTGCAAGGAGGGCAGCTAAGCGGATTTGAAGACGGAAGAAGCGAGAATGGTGGAAGTCCGAGGTTCTGAAAGTACAACAACTTCCATGAGAAAAAAATATATAAAAAAATATTTCACAAATATTGTCAAATGCGAATCAATTATTATTATTATAGTTGGCTGGAACCCAAGCAGGTTCCGCACTCAATGCCACTCTTGGCCCATGGTGCAAACCGAGGATTCTATCATTATTTCGCAAATCCGCTCGGCTGCTCTGGCAAACTGTAACAGCTTAAACAGGGTAGGGATGACAATTGACCTACATGGAAAGATCTATGATCAAGAAATCGGGACCTAACTATCTCGAAAGCGGGACAGCCACAGACAAAGTGTCGTCGTCATCTTCAAGGCAGTTTGTTGTCACACAAGAATCTTGGACAAGTCCCATTCTTTTTAAATGGAGTTTAAAACCACCATGGCCGGTCAGAATAGCGAATAGAACTCTCAGTTGGTCTTTCTTCAAAGATAGAGCAAACTTTGTGAGCCTCAGATTAGGTTCACAAATGAAGTACTTAGCCACTCGGCATGTATTAAAAGCTAGCCAATTACGCTTAGCCTGTAAAAACATATAGTTTTTAATAGCTTCCTTACCAGAATTAAAGGTCAGGGGCACTGCCGGTTCAGGTCCAATGAATTCCATCCTTGAGCTTGTTTTAGCTAAAACATCAGCTATCTGATTACCATCAATACCACAATGAGCCGGAACCCACATAACTCTGACACGATTATTAGAGCAAAGGACGTTAATAAAATGTTTACAGTCCTTGACCTGTTTGGAAGTGATCATAGGATTTCGTAATGAATTGAGCACAGGTTTACTATCACTGCATAGAATAATGTGTTTTCCGGAAACAGCGAGGTTAGAAGCGTCAATCACACAACGTATGAGTGCAATCAGCTCCGCTTGGAATACAGTGCAGTTCCGGCCTAGACTCCCACATGATTGTAGGTCATGTTCAGGACAATAGGTTCCAAAACCTGCACCAAAATTAGAGTGAGACCCGTCAGCAAAAAACACGAGCGACTGAGCCACCCAGTCCTTGAATTCTTTAGACAACCATGAGTTCCTCGTTGGATAAACCACCGAGAAAGAGATATCAAAGCAGAATTCTGGCAACAATTTGTCATTAACCATATTAATTTCTGGTATATATTAGCTGAATAAATTGTAGATTAGTCTATGCCCTGTGATCAATACACCGCAGGCGAAAGGCAGCGGAGCATGTTGTGCCTTGGATGACCGACTGCTGCAGTGGGGGCAGAAATAAAATTGCCTGCAAAGCAAGTATAGAAGAAGAGGACATAGGACCCGTAATAGCTCGACAAGCCATACGTTGTATGCTATTAAGCTTCGCAATGACAGAAACTGACTGAACCACAGGCCACCAAACAACAGACGCGTAAGATAGCATAGGTAAAGCTAGAGATTTGTAAATAAACATCAGCATTTTGGGGGTTAGACCCCAGGACTTCCCAAATGCACTTCTACACTGCCAGAAAATTGAAGTGACATTTTGCAGTTTTATTTCAATATGGGATTTCCAGGAGAGTTTACTGTCCAGAATGACACCCAGATGCTGTACTGTGTCGGATCTAGCGATCGTTTCTCCAAAAAGAGAAGAAGCAGACAGCTCTCCAGTATTCCTACGTCTGGTGAAGACTATCAGACTAGTTTTCGAAGAGAATTGATTACTACAATCCCTTCTCTAGACACCACATTTCTACAACTTGTGAGAGCGCGTTGCGTTAAGTATGATAGTACCTTAAGGTATTTACCCTGAACCAGAACGACTAAGTCATCAGCATAACTCTGAGCAGTGAAGTCGGATTGCTGTAGTTTTACAAGTAATTCGTCGATAACTAAGAGCCACAGGAGGAGTGACAGAACACCTCCCTAGGGGCAACCTTTAGTAACTTTGACCGAAATGGAAAGGGAGTCCAGCTCGGCCACAGCAATGTGCGACCGCAGCAAAGATCCAATCCAAGTAACAATGGTTTGGTCAATTCAAAGGCACCCGCAATATTGAGGAAAGTGCCCACAAGAAACTCCTTAATACTAAGCGATCTTTCAATCCTCGTAACAAGTTCATGCAGCGCAGTTTCACATGATCTCCCAACTCTGTACGCATGTTGAGTGCTACTGAGTGGGATGACAGATAATTGATGATCCCTAATATATCTATCAACAATTCTTTCCAGAGTTTTGAGAAAAGTTGAAGAAAGACTAATAGGGCGAAATGCCTTGGGATCGGTATAATCCGTCTTTCCAGCTTTCGGAATGAACACAACTCTACTCCTGCTCCAGGACTGTGGAACATATCTAAACGCAAAGCACGCTTGGCAGTGTCGAAGTAAATGTTCCTGAATTAGGGGAAACCCATGCTGTCATTCAGCAGGAAAAACTCCATCTGGACCACCTGATTTATAAGGTAAGAAGGAGAAAACGCTCCAGCACAAGGTGTTGAGAGTGACTAGCCTACAGGCTAAGTCCCAGTCAGGTGAATAATCAGTACCATTAGGCCGGGCGTCAGCAACATACTCATGATTGATAACATTGCACTCAGCGAAATGAACAGAAAGTAGTAGTTCGACAATTTCCTTCCTGGAAGAGGTTAATCTGCCATCAGGAAGTCGCAGCACATCGAGTCGGCAGGAATCATTTTTAACCAAGGACCTATTAAGCCTGGCGATCCCAGAGATACTATTAATTTCTTCGCAGAAGCTAATCCAAGAAGTCCTACGAGCGGATCTCAGCATTTTCTTATATTCTTTCGAATCAATTAGGGCTGTTCAAATTCGTAATTGAGAAAAAATTGATCGTTATAAAAACATTATGCAAATTAATATTTACTTAATAATTTTCATAATTGATCAAATAAATGTGTATCGCTAGATTGCTTATAAAAATACGTTTCATTTGATATATTACATGACGCATAACCAAAGCTCATTTTGATCCATCCCCAGCGTCTCTGGTCCGCGGGTGATACTTTAAAAAAAGTCAACGCGAATACTGGTCAAATAAAACCCCAATTTAAAATTTTTATGTATGCTAAATCTGCATAACAAAAATATTTCACAAATATTCGTGAATTTTTGTAAAGTGGATTAAAAGTTTTGTAAACAAATCACTTGGACCACAGATGCTGGATGATGGATTAAGAATTTTAATTTAGGTTATGTCATGTGACACATCAAATGAAACGTATTTATCTAAGCAATCTAGTGGTACACATTTATTCGATCAATTATTAAAATTATAGATTTAGGAATTTAAGTTATTCTCAATTGCTAGATTAGACGGGTGAAATAAATTGGCAATTGACCGAGAGAATTGTCTCCTTCTAATTCTGATATATTTGGTCGGCAATGACAAGTTAATCTTCTTGTAGACACGTTTGTGTGATATAATCTTAAACTTCCAACCACGAAACTGTAATTTTCTTCGAACAGAAGTCAAATATCTGTGCCATATCGTACCGGTGTGAAATTTTCCACAAATACCAAAAGTGTAACTACACAATATAACAAATAACGTATGTGTAGTTACACAATTTAACAATAAGTGTAGCTATCCACAAAAAAAATGTAACATAGTAAATTATATTTATTACGATTATAGTAAAAAAATTAAATATAATTAACTAATTTTTAATTATAATTAAATGCTAGCTAGAAATAACACAAACATTAAGAAACGTTAAGCTATTACTATCACCCTTTAAACAATTTCCAAAATTAAGTTATACATTTTCAATTCGCTAAGAAAGAGGATTTTCTGGTTTGTATATGAGTTAACAATAATAATCCTAGAGATGTCTAGATGAATCTGAGTATGTCATCTCATTGTGTGTAGTTTGAAGAATATTTTTGGTTGGGATCGTATTAGCGCGACCCTCGTGGGGCGAGTTATCGATTTTATAACACACTTTACTTTGAAAGTGTAGGAATATATTTGATGGCCATTAACAGGTAATCCTAGAGATATCTAGATGAATCTGAGTATGTCAGCTCATTATGTGTAGTTTGAAAAATATTTTTGGTGGGGATAATAGTAGCGCGACCCTCAGGGGGTAAGTTATCGATTTTATAACTGCCTTTCGTGAGGGTCGCGCTAATATTATCAAAACCATAAATAATCTTAAAATTACATACAATGAGATGGCGTACTCAGATTCATCTAGACATCTCTAGGATTACCTGTTAATGGCCATCAAATATATTCCTACACTTTCAAAGTAAAGGGTGTTATAAAATCGATAACTCGCCCCACGAGGGTCGCGCTAATACGATCCCAACCAAAAATATTCTTCAAACTACACACAATGAGATGACATACTCAGATTCATCTAGACATCTCTAGGATTACTTGTTCATGGCCATAATACATCCTCCTACACTTTCATTGTTTCTTATAATATCGATCTTACCACTGAGGGTCGCGTTAATATGATCTCAACCATAAATATTCTTTAAAGTACACGCAATACTCAGATTTAACTAATTCTTTAAAGGTTGATAGTAATATCTTAACGTATTTTAATATTTGTGATTATTTCTAGCTAGCATTTAATTATAATTAAAAATTAATTAATTATATTTAATTTTTTTATTATAATCGTAATAAATATAATTTACTATGTTACATTTTTTTGTGGATAGCTACACTTATTGTTAAATTGTGTAACTACACATACGTTATTTGTTATATTGTGTAGTTACACTTTTGGTATTTGTGGAAAATTTCACACCGGTTCATATCGTTACAAGTCATGACGTCAAACCCGATCCAACAAAAACAGAAGCTGTCCAGAATTCCTCGTAATTAAAAATTGATAAAGTCGTTCTTGGGACTTACTGGCTATTACCGTAGATTCATCAATGAGTACTCCCAATTGGCCGAACCTCTACAGAAGAATGATGAGGCTGGCACAAAAATAACAACTACTACAAAATTACTATAAAGATGGAGATATACGAAAAACTAAATGCATGTAGTGGTTCTCCTCAAGTAATTATTATCTTTATGTGAAGAATTCCTTTTATATCGTAAATAATTTGAACATTTCGCTTTGTTATCAAATACCAGCATTAAAAGAGATAGTCCCTTTTTACTGAAAGTTTGGATTCCGTCCTGGTTTTCTGGTTCTCACTCTCTCTCTCTCCCTTTTTCAACAATATTCACAGCATCTAGTATTTTAAGATATTGAGTTTGTAAATCTTCCATTATTTCTTTGCTTGAGCTAGGTGTAAACCTTATGCCATAACTTTTATAGGTCAAACCTTTTTCTCCTCATAGGTACAAATTTTTAAATTAAAAAACAAAAATTATAAATAAAACCACCAAACTAATTATATTTTTAATAACCATTTTATTGAAAATATAAATATATAATTAAAAAACAATTATTATGAATTTAAAAATAAAATATAATAAAAAATTAATAAGTAAAAATAATAATTAAATAACAAAATGCGGACAAAAATTTCAAATTTGTTTTTATTTTTATTTTATTTTTTTAAATAAATTATAAAATATATTGATAATCATATAATAATCAAAAATATATAAACAAACAAAACGCAACTATAATATTTATTTATATAAATTAATAATTTAATATATAAAGAATTTAATTATATACGAATTTGTTGTTGTAATTCTGTTTAATCAATTAAAATTTTCGTTTGTGGTTTGGTTTTTGTTTAATTTATTTTTTATACAATTTTTTAAATTAATATTTTTTTGTTTGTATGTATGTAGGTATATATATATATATATATGTACATATATATAGTGTTGTTTGTTAATTAAAATGTTTAACTGTTTGAATTTTTTTTTTTGTTTATTTTATTTATTTTAATTATATGCACATGGTTTTTAAATTTATTTATTAAATTTATTTTAATTTTTTCTGTTTTGAGTTATTTTAAATATATTAATGTTTTTTTTTTGTTTGTCTTTAATTTAATTAATTTATTTTTATACTTACAATTAATTTAATACTTAAAATATAAATCAAATATTTATCTCATTTTTATTTTTTTTATTTGATTTTTATTTTTATTTATTTGGTTTGTTTCCAGTTTTTTATAAAAAAAATTATTTTTAAAATTACACGTTAATCATAAAAAATAATAATAATATTTTATTTTTGTTCTTTTTAATTAGTTTATTTATTCCTTAATTGTTTTTTTTTTAAGTTTTATATATAATTACATAATATATAGTTTTTTTTTTTAATTTTTTGGTGTGGAATTTTTATTTTAATGGTTTTTATTAATTAAAAATTATAAACCTGGTAGATGTCGTAAATAAATTAGTAAAATTATATAAAATTTTATTCTAATAAAATTGGCGCTCGAACTTTTATTTGGATGTTGCATTGCGGCGGGTTTTTCTCCTAAAATCATAAGAAGAAAAATTTGTTTGTTGTTTTTAGCAAATATCGTTTATAACAGACATGAAGTTTCTATGGAGTTTTTATGGAACGGTACAATTGTCAAAAAAAATATCAAATTTCGCATTGTCTTATGAAAATTTATTAAATAGTTTCGAATGAAACAAATTAATTTATTCAAATTTAATAATATAAAACTTAAAACTATTATTTAAACTACTAAAAGAACTAATTGAAAATGAAAATAAATTTAAAACGAATAAATTTGTTAAAAAACAGTTGATGTGTTCTAATTAGAACGACCCATTAAATTTTTTTATAATTTTTAGATAGTAAATTTGCACAAACAACCACCATATAGGAAATAACCATAAGGCTCTAGTCAAACAGAAAAATGCCAAAATAGTTGAAAATATAAACCCTTAAGAATCTCATCCCTTCCAAACCATCTCGAAAAATATATGTGAAAATATGACGAGGCTCATAACTTGATAATTTCTTCTAAACTTATTTTACAGAAATAGCCACCATATTCAGAAATAGCCACCATATCCAAAAAATGCCAAAGTAATAAAAAATGTACACCCGGAAGGGTGTCATCTGTTCCTGAAATGGGTTTCCATAAAAACTCCATAGAAACTTATATAGACAAATGCGCAAAACTCCACTTTCGCCGAACAGATCCAATTTCTAAATACATTTTCAGGCTTTGGGTTATTGGGTGTAATTTGGTTGGTTGTAATAATCTTTGAAATCGTTATCTTGATCTTTGTAATGGTCGCTACCATACGTAAGTGAGGCGACTCATTTATTTATGTAACCTGCCAATTCCAACAATCATACAATTTTCGGCGCTGGCATAGTTGTGGCCAACAGGGTACCAAACCTAATTACTATGAGAAAATAGCCGTCTTTATAGAACAAAAAAAAATCTGGGTTGAGTATTTGTAAATTTTTTTAAATGACGAGAAATTGTGGAATAATATAAATGTAAAAAACCCTGGAATGAACAAACTGGAATAAGTATGTAAGTTAAGGCACAAGATACTGTCATGTCGTCAATTCATGCTACACACATTCCATGGGAAATCATCAAACACACGAAATGTGCATTCACCAGAGGTTCAAGTTTCATTCTATATAAATTGGCTAAATCAGCAATATACTTGTACACACGACACAATTTTTTTACTTACATTTTCTTAATCAGCAAAATTGTAAATGCGCATGCGTAAGATAATACACTTGCATCTTTCTATATAAAGCAAAATTTAGATATAAAATTAATTGAAATTAATTTTTTTAGTTTAAACTACGGTTCTAAACTTATCTGGCGCCGAAACAAATAATAAGTTATCCTAAGAGTGTTATAAAGTGTTCTTTACAGTCGATCACAATAATTCGTAACAAAAAGTATTACTATTGTGAAGTGTGAGCGAACTAGCCAAACGAGAAATGCGGGAGTCATCCGAGTACACGACCCAGCTTATATCTCCAGGAAAACACAAATTCCTGCATCAAAAAGACTAGCCGATTTATCGGGCCATTCTCCAAAGCTTACGACAGAAAATAAGGCGAACTGCTGATCCTGCACTCATATCATATAATATTTTTAACGGCAGTTGGAGCGAAATTAAAAACTGGTTATCACTAAACTACGCTGACCAGAGACCAACGTACGCTGGAACACCAGCTTAGTAGATTAACTTAATAAAATAAAACCATGAACGAGTTCTATACGCTAACGTTAATCACCAGCTCTATAAATTATAAGAAAGACACAATAAAAGTCCTTATACACGATAAAAGTTTTAACAGCAACAAGTCAATCAAATTTATTCGCAAAACAGGTTCCACCAAGAACAATCAAGACCCCTTCCAAGGTTATCCCTACAACAAAGAAATATGGGATATGGAATTAAACATCAACAACAAGACATTAGATTACCACAACGGCCACAACAAAGCCACCAACACCGATGGAAGTGCAGATCCATCAATAAGAACACAAAGAGTATATTAGATGAATTTCAAAAGGGAAGTAACTTCAGATGCGAATGTGAAAGCCCAAAAATAACAACGCGTGTTTCACTTGGAACAGCAAAGTAAAGATCCTTACGAAGAATGTGAAGAATATGAAGAGTATGTTCAAAACTATGAGGATAACGAAGATGAAAGTTCCGATCCAATTGGTAAGGAACATTTTATAGAGGAGGCCTCTCAAGCCTTCAATACTTAGAATATAAATGCTGAAACGACAAAATACTCAAACTTCTCATTGATACGGGGGACAAGAAAAACTTTATAAGAAAAGAACTCGCCGCATGGGTGAACAAACAGTGGATAAACGTTTCACCGTCAAATCAGCAGGGGATGACATACCAATAAACTCGTTGTCTTGGAGCTGGATTTCTTCTTGAGCCGCAGGTAAAGAACGCTGTTTTGGATTTCCAAGCAGTCAATAACCGATTGTGTAAGCTTTGCTTTCGCATGAAGTTACCCAACATGTCAATAGAAGAGCAAAGCATTTGAGTACATGCGCCCACAGAAGTCAGCCAGCCCCAAGATAAAGACTCATTTTACAATGCCTTGGACGATCTGATGGGATATATACCCGAACTCGATGTTAGAATGGTAATTGGGGACTTTAATGCTAGAGCTGGCAGAAATCAGACCGACTTGAGTGAAAACATAGGTCCGTACTCTCGACACGAAACTGCGACCGATAATGGTGAGAGAATGATGTACTTTGCAATTGCTCACGATCTTAGAGGAGCAACCACATTTTCCCCTCACAAACAGATACATTTGGTGACATTGACATTCCCGCAGCCAACTTGACCTCGTGTTAATTTCAAAAGGGCGAGCTCAGGTTGATCAAGATCAGAAGAAATGATATCAGAATCTTGTCAGCGACAATATTGAGGAAGCTAATTACCAGCCTGACTGTGTGAACTCTGTCTGGGAGGTACTGAAAACTTTGGTTGTCTGTGATGCTCAACAGTATTTAGGTAAAGTGAAAGTCAGACCCAAGCATGACTGGTTTGATGACAAGTGTCGTCTTGCAGTTGAGCAACAAAATAAAACCGATAATTAAGTTCAACAACGTCTCACAATTGCGAGGAAAAACAAGGTTACTCTTACTAGGAGACTAGTGAAGCGAATTTGTAGACGGAAAAAGCGAGAATGGTGGAAGGCTGAGGTTTTGCAAGTACAACAACTCAGCAATGAGCACAAATCGCGAGTCATTCGGGACCGGGATGGTGTTCATCAGGTGTTACAGACTGTAGCTGAGTCACTTCAAATACAGACGGCGGTGATTTGTGACACAGTTTCAATGAAGGTAGGTAGATGCTCTGTCTCTTATACTCTTTAATCTCATGTTGGAGTATGGTAGGTGCAGAGGTCGTTGCAGGCGATGATAGTTTTACGGTGTAGACAACGACTTGGCTTCTTCAAGTTGCCTAATGAAGGTCAAGCCCGCAGGATCAAAACCGTTGGAGCCAGATTAACGACACATTATTATTAATTAGCCCAGAGAAATGAGAGATCTGCCTACTAAAAAGAAGAGCAATAAGGAAGTAGGATCAAACTAGAGTTCCACGTGACAAAACTGGACTAACCAATGTCACAATCAAGAATAAATCTGTCAGTGCATATCTCAGGGAGCTAACAAACTAAAAAGGCCGATCATACAGACGTCACCTATAAAAAATGTGGATGAGAGTGAGCCAGATGCAATGGACATAAAGCGTTACGATTCGCAGAGCATCTAAAAAGCATATTTCAGTATGTCCAATTTCATGAAGAAATTGTCTTAACCTCTCCAGGTGAAGTACGAAAACAAATACAACAACACAACGCCCCAAAAAAAGGCTCCTGGATACGATCAGGTGAAATTTTGAAAGATCACCCCAAAAAACTTTGACAAAACTTTCTAATTTGATCATAAATTAGGCTCAAGCATGTACCGCAATTGTAAAGTGGCTGTAGTCATCATGATACCTTACCATGGTAAACAACTGCAAGCAACAACATCATACAGAGCTATCATTACTATACCAATAATGTCAAAACTGTTCGAGCAGCTGTTATTGAAGAGGTTAACACTTATATAATCGAAGGGATCTTATTGCAAATCATTAATTTGGATTCCGCAGTAAACATTCTACAGCGAAATGCGCTGGAAGAGCAAAAAGTGTGCTCGACGATTTTCTTGGTTGTGGCGCATTCTTTTGACAAAGCATGACATGAGGAATTGATAGACAAATTTCACAATCCCCCTAAAACTATAGTCTAAGATTTCGCTTCCTTTATTAAAAACTGAATTTCATAAGACTAATTATGGAGACGACGAGGCGGTAAATTTTATATCAAAGTTTATAAGTTTATAGTTTACCTTTCAGTACATGCACAACAACACTGGATTGTCTTGCATTTGCCGGTGCACACGTATAATTACCGCCATGTTTTGCTGTCGCATTTTTCGCCGTTAATATACTCGATGCAAATTTATTTGATGAAACCGATATACCGTATTGGTCATCATAATTTACCATACGCGATTCATGATACCAAAATACATACACCGGACTCTCGGTCGCCCGTTTTAATTTACATTCAAGGCGTAATGTTGATCCTTCATTTATATGAAGTTCTGGTGCTTCTATTATTTCAGCAACAGCCTCTGTGAAAATTTTAAAAAATATAAAAATTATGATTAAGATTGTAACCATATTTTTGTCAACATATATACTTACCAACAATTCTAAGCTCAATAAATATTGATTGGGGCGGATGTGTTGATATTTGGCACTCGTATAAACCTTCATCTTCTTTTCGGGCACTTTTCACACGCAGCGCCCAATTACCTAAATGTCTTGTGTGTTCTACTAAAAATCGATCATCACTGCTGTACGTTGATAAACCAACGGTTAATAATTGAAAGTCTTTTCTACGGAACCATGAGACCTATATGTATAAAGAAATGGAATATAAATTGACCAATACTGACCGTGGACAAATTGCTTTTATGCTAATAATCTAAACATAATCTTATACTACTATAACTATAGATATATACATACATACTAAAGCGCATTACGTATATACCATAAGAACTTTCGAAAAACTTTGAGTAGAATACATGTTGTGTTATATAATTTATGACGTGTCTTATTAAAATCTCAGCATTATACAGTATAATGTTATATACTCGTAGACCTAAAACACGTACGGCCCAATATCAGGTCGTCTAACACCAACAATAATAATTAATTCAATTACGACACAATTCTGTGCATTCAAGATTCCATCTATACATATACATACAAACCAATCGATGTTTTATGGCTGCTAACACTCTTAGAAATTAAATTTTCATCTCCTCTCTGCTGAATTTCCCAGTAATTTTGCTTTATTGTTACATGTTTCGTGTATTTACCATTTTCCGACAAAAAAAAAATATCTTTTATTTTGCTGGTGTTTGTGTGTGCTTTTGGTGTAATTAAAGCTACAATCACGTTTGTTTTAAGTTTCGCAACTCTCTGCTGTATTTTATATATATGTACGAGGAGCAGTTAGTACGAGCATAGAGCTATGTGTATACTTTGTACATAATTCGATAAAATGAGGAAAATTATTTTGTTCTGTGCGCCTTTGTTACATTCCGTACGAGTATATATGTATGTAGATGTTCGAATGAAAATAGCCCACGGGATTAATGGAACAAAAACGGAATAATAATAATTTTATTCATGGATTTTATTTATGTTCAAATTTAGTGAAGATAAATTGCAGATATAGAAAAATGAAAATTCGGAGAAGCAAAAAAATTAGATGTGTGTGGGTGTGTGTGTGTGTACGACTGACTGTGTATACACTGTACACTATACGAAGAAATTTATTGGAAATTATCTTTATCGCATGCTCCATTTTCCGCATGTACCGCACACCATACGTATAAGAAAATATAGAAAAGATATAAATTTTCTACTCAGTTTTACCGTGTTAGGCGGAGATGAAATTATTTTCCACGGTTATATACATGTTACACGAATAAGATGTAAAGTAAATTTTTTTTTGGCGCTTCTTGCGAGTTATCCCATTTGATTTATTTACTTCCTGAATTTATTTTGTACTGCGTTGTACTTGTTTGTGTATATATGTATGTATAAGGGTGGTTGTGTATAGTGGAAAATTGGATTTTATCCAGAATATTTTATACCAAATTTCGTATAAAGCAACTGAATTATGGATTTATGTTAAAAAAGGTTGGTGGATAACAAGGTAAATGCTTTATGGTGTGTGCGGTGTTTATAGCTATGATTGATTCAGTTGTATACAAATTAAGTTACCTTTTCATTTTATTTTATATAACCGCGGATTTTTGTTTTAATCACTTTGATTGATGTGTTCTGTTATTTGGCACCTTCATGATTATCTTGTTTAGAGTATATGTCGAAATTTCCAGCTTGGATACTTTGATTTAAATGTATTCAAATCGAAATTTTTGGGGCATCTTTTAATCAAAATTAAATTTTTGCATAATGTTTGTTTGATTGAAAAAAATTGTAAAAATTAACTCCGATCCTCCAGTTTGTTCCAGCTATGAAATATAATAATTTTTGTGAATTTTTGTAGTCTGGTATGATAGGTTTTGAGAAAGGCTCGCACGACAACCCACCGAAAATTGATTTAATTGACCAATCCGTTCCTTCCCTCTTTGGGAGATCGATCACTTGATGTGACCATGTCAAGCATTTTGGTGTTTTTCCAGGATATTTTATCTGACCTATGTAAACTTCATTAAAAGCGGCTCCCATATTTTGGCAATGTACACGATCTTTTGGGAAATTCTAGGGTTTAAGCCTTTCTATTATAAATCACTGGTAATACCGATATATTCATATTTTTGAAATCTTCTACATATCTTGGTCTGATCTGAGGTTTGATAGTCTCTGTTAGAGATACAAATATTTATCTGTGTTAGTAAAGCTGTACGTAATTCGTTAAAAATACATTTCATGAACCTTCTTTGGTCCAACAATAAAGTTACGATCACACAAATGCTGCAGATCCAACAGTTCCATTATAAGGAAGTCCTCAAAACCTATAAGTACGAGCTAAGAGCAGCCAAAACGAGGGTAAGGAAGCTCTACTGTGCCAATATACAGGAGTCCTCGGAGGCGGCCAGGCTACGCAAAGTACTATGTTCTAGTCCTTCCATCCCGAGTTATCTACAACGAGTGGATGGTTCATGGACTAAGTGTAGTAAGGAATCCCTAGAGCACTTACTAGAAATGCATTTCACGGAGTGCTCGGTACTAGCATAAAGTAAATAGGCGGAATATCATACGGGCAAATAATAGTTTTAAGCCATACAAGTAGGCAGGACCTCTCACTGCTATCCCAAAGACTTTAGGCCTATAAGCTCTTTTCTGTTAAAAGCACTGGAAAGACAAATAGAGGCTTACATTAGAGGCTCAATAAAGCCGGGTTAGCTTTCAGGATCTCAACATGCATCTCTCCACTCCATTATAGGCCCGATTAAGAAACCACTTGAGTACAAGGAATATTCAATGGTAACTTTCTTGGATATAGAGGGGGCCTTTAGCAACGTCAGACCGGGAGCAATCACTCGGGCCCTTGCGTATTTGGAGGTAGACGGGTCACTCAGATGCTGGATAGCTCATATGATGAGTGGCAGGATCGAACACGGCTTATCTGGATGGGACGTCTCAGGTGATAAAATCCTGAAACTTGGTCATTAATAACCTGTTACTAAACCTGGAAGGGCAAGGCTTCAAGGTTCTTGCCTATGCGGATGATGTTGCTATTCCGGTCTGCGGTAAATATCCTTGTACGCAGAGTGAGCGCATGCGGTGCGCACTTAGAAACCTCTACCAGGAAGCACAAACTTCCTCAGTGTGACACGCCAATATTAAATGGTACTCGCTTGATATTTACGGATAGAGCGAAATACCTCGGACTACTTTTGGACAACAAGCTAAGCTGGAAACCAAACATATTAGAGAGAGTAAAGAAAGCTACTATAGCGCTCTACTTCTGCAAAAATGCCATTGGAAAGAGATGGGGTATGGAGCCCCACATAGTACACTGGCTCTACGTCTCAGTGGTCAAACCTATACTGCTGTATGGGTTGTCGTCTGGTGGCCAGCGTTAAAAATTATGGCCAACCTTAAACTATTCATGAAAGTTCAAAGAACGGCCTGCTTGCGTATAAGAGGGGCTCTCGAGAGCACACCTACTCAGGCTCTGGAGATTCTCTTTCATCTTACTCCCTTGGATATTGCGGCCGAGAAGCTTGCATCATGCACAGCCATCTTGCACAGCCATTCGGGTCAAATCCATATCTATGTGGACCTGTAACAATATAGGGCACTCATCTATCCTATGCAACAAGGGTATTCCGGAAGCTACCGACTACGCTATCCCTTTGCCATCTGTCGAGGTGAGATTCCAAACTGAGTTTCCCACCAGAGAGGACTGGGTGAACGAAACGGTTATGGACAATGAGGCGCTAAGCTTCTTCACGGATGGCTTAAAAAAGGATAGAGTGAGCTGCGGGATATTTTGTGAGGCACTAGGGCTCAACCCTCTTTTCGTCTTCCCGACTTTTGCAGTGTTTTTCAAGCTGAAGTTATCGCGATAATGGAAGTCATGGACTGGTTGAAGTATAATGTAATATCTACGAGTGATATTCGCATTTTTACGGACAGCCTGGCTGCTATTAAAACGCTACAGTCATACTCCCTGGCGTCGAAGGTATAGCCCAGAACTGTCTGGCATCTTTAAATGAGATGGCTGATCAGTTCAACATCCGCTTGACGTGGGTGCCAGGACACTTCAATATCGCAGGGAATGTAAGAACAGATGAGCTGCCCCGCAAGGGCACAGCATGCGTAATAACCGAAAGCAGGCGGGAGCCTTTTCAGAAAGAAGCCATAAAAGAAACGAACATCAGATGGTCTAACGCCAGTTCGTGTGTAATAACCAGGCAGATCTGGCCTGGACTTAACCGGTTCAGATCAGCCCAACTGATATCGCTTCGACGACTCCATATTATGCGTCACCTGTTCTCCCAACCTTTTGAGCTGAGAGTCTGCCTTTACCTTCCGTAGTAAATCAGCATACGAGAGATCCCCCTTCTTTTTGATTAAGAGAGCATCAGGCCGAGGCTGTCTTCTCCATTTCCGTGTTTTTTTTCGGCTTGACTTTTTGCCAGTCTTTCCTAGCTGCTAGAGTCCAGTTATCTCTCCCCGGGGTTAGTACGCTTTTTGTGTTGCGTTTCTTAGCCTTTGTTTGTGTTTCACTTTGACCCGGTGAATCACGCCTCCTCTTACTCGGTACAACCTTTGGTATGTTCAAAGGCAATGGGTTGCCACTATGTCCCTGCATTTCGTAGGCAATCTCTGTAGCCTTCCACTGGTCTTGAATGGGTTAAAAACTTGTAGAGCCCCACTCACTGGTTTAACACTAAACGGACTTGTAATATTTCTAGTTCCGACTGCCAAGTTTCCCACTGCTGGAACAAAGCGGTCATTGGATTTCAACGACTGGGAGCCCGCTTGCTCGCTCCCTAAAGTAGCCGGCGGTACTGGGGTCCGAATTTCTGCACCGTAGCCGTAGTAAAACCTAGAGGTTATGTTTCACCTTCTCCCCGTCGATATTTATGGTAAGCAGATGGCGGCGATTACGGCCACCCGACTATCAGCCATATCTCAGTGGAAATGTCTTCAGACAGGACACTCGACGATAATTAGACCGTTGAGGAAGGAACTGGCGAATCTAGATTACGTTACACCAACATTATGTTCGAGAAAAGGTTCCGAACTACCTGTCCCTCAAGAGAATCTTGGAGGAGTGGGTCGGTTTCGGAAACAGAAGCATTGCAGTTCTTTACGGGTGGCTCCAAGCTACACGGTTAAGTAGTGATAAATTGGGCGTGTACCAAGCAGAGGTGGTAGCGATTGAGGAGTTCTTGAATTGGTTGGGACATAATGTGGTATCCTCGATTGATATCGCAATTTATTTGGACAGTCAGGCGGCAATCAAATCGCTGGATTCAGTTTTTCTGACATCTAGCGTGCCATTGGGTTGCCACTTGTCTCTGAATGAGATGAATGAGCATTTCAAAATTCAGATAGTCTGGGACCCCGCCCACTTAGACGTCAAGGAGGCTCAGCGAATGAAATGTGGATCAACACTTTCTCATGTAGTGTAGCAAGGCAAGTCTGGCCGAAGCTGGACTTGAAACGCTCAAAGACACTGGGGATACTCACAGGACACTGCCTACTTAGAGAACATGCGAAGAGGCTAGGTCTAGAAGCAAATAATTTTTGCAGAAGCTGTTTGGACGATAGGAGGAGGAGACGGTAGTCCACCTCCTTTGCTCATATCCGGCTTTGGCAAACAAAAGATATAAATATATGGGCAGATTCTTAATCGACTGCCTCTCTGACCTTGAAAACTGTAAGGTGCGAGATATATCACGCTACATAGCTCAAACTGGTTCACGTAAGTGTAATAGGGAAGTAAGATCCTGTGGTATCACAACGGACCGACACCGGTCTAAGTGTGCCGTAGCAGCCACTCAACCTAACCTAACATACAAAATGTTGCCATAACATAAAAAGTAAAACATTGTTTTTTTTGTTAAATACGAGTAGGAGTTGATGTTCATAATTTTTAATAAATTGTGCATCATCAAATTCGATAAACAGTATTTTACAACAAAGTTTGACATACATTTATTTAATTTGAATAAAATGTCTAGCTCAGTTGAAAGAACGCTGAAATAATAAAGTTTTGTTCATTAGTTTCGTAAAACTGACGTTAAGCTAGAATACTCGAATATATACTGTTGTCTACTTATACGTTGCAAATAAATCGCTTTCATTTCTTCTGCACTATAAATTTATTCAATTCAGGATTCATTTTCCGTGTCACATTTTACTGCATCGTCTCGTCTAATTAGCTTAGTACTTCAAAAGTAACAACTATGTATAGTAAGTAATTCATAAAATTGTAAATATACTCTGTATGAATTTATGAATTTTTTATGAAAAAAAATATATCCTTTCAAATTTTTGTAATATTGCTCAACTAGAAAAGTGCTTCATAAAATAGTAATTTGTGATACAAAATTTAATATTTTTTGCTGATGCGCTTTCTGCGTTTAAATAAAAATAAATAAAGAAGACGACATCTTTCACAATGTTTTTATTGCAAAATTCACTGTCCTTTTAAATAAATTTTTTTTTTTTTTTGTATGTTTTTTCACAAAACACAAGACAACACAACAAAAATAAAATTCGTCTTTCTTATCGTATTTTGATAATAAGCAAAAAAATTACCTTCATACAATAACACACAAAGCTTTATATTATTCTTTTAAGATCACGTCCAAATACAAAAAGGGGCTTTATCGTGTACATATCTTATTGCCTGGCTCTTGTAACATAATACACCGAGGGTATATAAACGAGGCTAAATTTGAATACAAAAACTAAAAAAAAAACTTTGCTATGTAAAGAATTTCAAATATTTTATGAACAACCGAAAAAACTAGAACAAAAGCTGAATGATGGCAACGAAGATGCTGTGTGTGTGTGTATGAAGTGGTATAAGTATGTATTTGTATGTATAAGGATAAAGATCAAAAAATATAAATTTAAATTAATTTTAGATTAAAGTCGAGACAACAACAAAAAAATGCGGTCAAATTAATTAATTTTAATTATGTTAAGCGTAAATGATAATTAAGTTATTAAATATTAATGTAATTAAATATTAAAAAAAAAAGGGGGATAAGTTAAACATGGATCTCAATTTACAATATTCTGATGAATTGGAGGTAGAATGTAAGGTTCGTAATCTAAGGGGTAGTCCTATACCGATGTAATATCTCAACTCGAAAATGCTCTGAAATTAGAAGAGGGAATGCCTTCAATACGTCCTTATAAAATGCGAGTGAAGTTAGACCTAAATTAGAACTAAATCAAAAAAATAAAAAATGGTTTTAACCTAGTACAACCTTCACACGCCATATATGATTTGTGAAGTTTATACTAAAACTAAATATTTGTGAATGTATTAGTGAAATAGAAGTGTATTATAAAAGATAGTCATCATTGAATAATATATTTATGTTGCGGTCGCTGCACGTCAGCGATTTTCTCAACATTGTTTGTTCCATCTGGATTTCTTAGGTTTTACTATTTGCGCCAATCGTGTACGTCATTACCACATAATAACCAAATAAATATTCGTTTTGCACAGTATATAAATTTTATTCCAGTTTTAATTTATGTATTTGTATTGGTCCATATAGATTTGTATAAATTAACTATATACCTCAAACCTCAGTAATGTATTTATTTAGATTGTATTTGTTATATATTAATTGTTATTTACTATGTATTGAATACGGTATGACTATACACACACCAAGAATGTCATTGTATATTATATACTTAAATTTAGATAAACATTGTTATATATTGTAGAGCCAAGCTAAAATATAAGTCTTGGCAGTCGCTTACAATTTGTCATTGGGATAAAAACCAAATTATAAAAATTAATAATTAAATAATAAATAAAATTAAAGTTGTACCTATATGGTGTTGTTATTTATTTTTACGTGAGTGTAAACGTCAGTCGGTACGTGAGTGCTAGTTTGAAACGGAATATTAATGCCAATAAATGGTGACCCCGACGTGATATTTTTCAAAAGGAGTTGGCTTAATAGTATTCACAACTACATCACAACTACATCTATTTGGCGTTATCAATAAATTCTACTTGGCGTTATCAATAATTTGCTGAAAACATTTATTTGGCATTATCAATAATTTGCTGAATACACTCTACGTATACAACCCAAGACTACCGGTAAAAAGAATTTGCTGTTGGATTAAATCTACGTTTTTGCTGCTAACTTTGCTGTTTCATTTAACAAACGTTATTTCAACCGCTATTGCAACCGGCTGTTCTAATCAACTTATTTTCGGCTCCAATTTCATCATTTACTGTACATCATAGGGTCATCAAACCTCCGTGTAAAATTACAAAAGAAAATTGGTTTTCAACAAAACGATAAATTAAAATTTTTTTTTCGCAATTTGGGAAAGGAGTAACGGAAAGCCGCAAGCAGAACCGCATGACCAGATAAGCACTGCAATTTGTCAAGGTGAAATTGCACATGGATTACTATTTATTAATATTGTACTAATATTTATTGGTGTGTATAGATGCTACCATTTATGTGTGAGTAAATTTTATTGGAAAATTTTAATTCATTTTATAAATTTTAGTTAATTATAATATTTATTACTCGTAAATTTGTAATTTTGTAAATATCCTTGCATCGTGATTTAAATTGGGATTAGTGTTTTTGCGTAATATTTTGTTTCCATTAGTCGTTATGTCGGGTGATGAAGCTGATGACAAAGGCGTGAATAGAAACTCCTATAAGGGTGAAGTTCAGGCTGTATCTGTTAAGTTGGCTCCATTTTGGACAAATTCTCCATCGACTTGGTTTATTCAGGCGGAAGCGCAGTTTGTGTTAGCCCGGGTTTCGTCAGATATCATTAAATTTAACCATGTTTTGTCAGCTTTACCACAATCCGCGATCGATTCGGTTCTAGATTACATTCAAAATCAACCTGCGACTGATATTTATAAAGGTCTTAAAGAAAAGCTCATTGAACGACATTCGTTAAGCGAAGAGCGACGCATAGAAGAGTTGTTATCAAATACGGAGTTGGGAGACAAAAAGCCGTCGGAACTCTATAGACATTTCAATCAATTAGCTGGCACTTCTGGCACGTTTGGTGAAAATTTAATTAGAAAACTTTGGCTTCGTAGATTGTCCCCAGTTATTAATGTTGCCTTAATTCCTTTAATTAAAGATGGCAAAAGTATATCACAGCTCACTGACATAGCCGATAAAATATTCGAAGCTTCTCCGGGATTTTCAGTATCCATGATAAACACTCCTTCCACCATAAGTTTAGCACCAGTTCAAAACGATAAATACGAACAATTGGCAAACGAAATAAGTGATCTTAAATCTGTCGTGCGTAGTTTACTAAATCAAACTAGTTGTCCGAATAACCAAAGAAGTCGTAGCCGATCGATAAGTGCTTTTCGGTCGAGAAGTAGGAATAACAAACGTAATACGACCAAATATCCATTGTGTTGGTACCATCATAAGTTTGGAAATAACGCAAGAAAATGCGATAAGCCTTGCAATTTCAATACAAATGGTACTCAACCAAAAAACGAATAAGTTCTGCGGGCGATACGGCGTTCAGCAGAACTAACAAAACCCGCCGTTTATTTGTTAGGGATTTAAAAAATAAATTAAACTTTTTAGTAGATACAGGTGCTGACCTGTCAGTTGTTCCAAATTCAATGTTCAGTAGTTATAACAAACATCCCGATTATTATTTGTCTGCTGCTAATGGTTCTACAATTAGCACGTATGGCACAAAACTGTTACATATTGATTTAGGTTTAAGGCGTAGTTTTGTACATCCATTTTTACTTGCGTCTGTTAATAAACCGATAATTGGTGCAGATTTTTTAAGTAAGTTCGGATTATTGGTGGACCTTAGAGCTAAGCGTTTATTGGACAAAGAAACTAATCTTAGTGTTAATGCCTTTTGCAGTTACAGTGACATACCTATACCACTTTATTATTCATTAGAAAGTGAGTACGGCACAATTTTGTCCGAGTTTCCTTCGTTGGTGGAAAACCCAAATTACAGTCTTCCTGTGAAACATTGTGTGGTACACCATATCGTAACCAATGGATCTCTACCATTTTGCACTCCACGAAGGTTAGATCCACGCAAACACAATGCTGCAAAATTGGAATTTGAGCACATGGTACAACTTGGAATTTGTCGACCATCTTCGTCCTGCGCATCTTCACCACTCCATTAAGTTGCGAAGAAAGATAGCAGTGATTGGCGTCCTTGTGGCGACTATCGCCGCTTGAATGCAATAACAATACCAGACAGATATCCAATCGCCCATCTTCACAATTTCTCTTTATGTCTGAATGGCTGTACGGTATTCTCGAAGATTGACTTAGTGAGAGCTTACCATCACATTCCAGTAGCTCCGGAGGATGTTCATAAAACAGCCATCATAACACCTTTCGGATTGTTTGAATTTACCAGGATGCCTTTTGGATTACGGAACGCTAGCCAAACCTTTCAAAGATTTATGAACAATGTGGTTCGTGGATTAGAATTCGTTTACGTTTACATAGACGATATTTTGGTCGCGAGTCGAGATGAAGCGGAACACAAATCCCATTTAAGACAATTATTCGATCGTTTAGTCGAATACGGATTAAATATTAAAGCATCTAAATGCGTTTTTGGTGTTTCGTCTTTAGAATTTTTGGGGCATACTATTAATAAGGATGGAATTTCTCCCTCGTCGAGTAGAGTAGAAGTGATCTCTAATTTTAAATCTCCATCATCCGTGAAACAATTACAACAATTTATTGGAATGATAAATTATTATAGTAGATTCATACGCAATATTGCTCATCTGCTAGCACCTTTGCATTCGCACTTGGCAGTAATGAACAAAGTAAAAAAAACTCAATTCACTTGGCCAGAAGAATGTGATAATTGGTTCCGGAAATGTAAGGAGGCATTAGCTACACACACTCTACTAGCACATCCAAAATATGACGCAGTTTGTAACATCACCACCGATGCATCCAGTTGGGCTGTTGGAGCAGTACTTGAGCAATTCAATGATGGCAAATGGGAGCCTTTAGCATTTTTTTCTAAGAAATTATCCCCATCTGAATCGAAATATTCAGCGTTCGACCGGGAACTGTTAGGCATTTATCTCTCCCTCAAGCATTTTAGATATTTCGTTGAGGGAAGACAATTTTCCATATACACCGATCATAAGCCGCTAACGACAGCAATAACATCAAAAACAGAGCGCAGTCCACGCCAAGCGCGACAATTAGATTACATCTCGCAATTTACTAGCGACATACGGCACATTAGTGGAAAAGATAACGTTGTTGCGGATTGCTTATCTCGAATCGGTTGCCCTGACATAGCTAGTGTGGGAAATAAATCGCTAGACCTTAAAGTTCTTGTCGACCTACAAAAGAACGATGAAGAGCTTCAATCCATACTGTCAGACACAAACCGGAAATCAAGTTCTAAATTCAAACTTGAACACACGCAATCATCAGAATCAGATGAGTATGTTTGGTGCGAAACCTCCACTGGCAAGTGTCGTCCGTTTGTGCCTAAACCTATTAGAAGACAGGTATTTGACATGCTACATGGACTGTCACACCCTGGAATACGTTCAACCCGTAAAATAATAACATCTAAATATTTCTGGCCCAATATTAACAAAAATTGCAATGAGTGGTCAAAAGCGTGTTTGCAATGCCAGAAATGTAAGGTAAGTCGTCACACTCGATCTGAAACTGGTACCTTCGACCTTCCCAGCGTAAGATTTGAACATATTCATATGGATTTGGTAGGTCCATTACCACAATCTAATGGATGTTCATACATACTAACCATTGTGGATAGGTTTACTAGGTGGCCAGAAGCCTATTCGATCGCTGATATGACTGCCCACACCGTAGCGAAAACATTTGTGTCACAATATGTGTCCCGTTTTGGAATCCCACTTGTTATGACAACGGATCAAGGATCCCAGTTTGAATCAAAACTATTTTCAGATCTGACTAAATTGTTGGGAACACATAGGATACGCACAACCGCCTACCATCCCCAATCAAATAGGATGGTAGAGCGATTTCATCGTGATTTGAAGGCGTCCCTAATGGCGCGTTGCAATACAGTAAACTGGCACAAAGATATTCCATTAGTTCTTTTGGGTCTGCGTACGGCAATCAAGGAAGATTTGAAATGTTCTTCGGCTGAATTGGTATACGGTGAGCAATTAAAAGTGCCTGGTGAATTCTTTACATCATCTCAATCTAACATTCCCACGGATCCTAATAGTTTTACTGAACTATTAAAATTGCGAATCCAAAATGTAAAACCATCAGAACCTCGGCAATCTAACAAACTCGTATTTGTTCCTGACTCGCTCAACTCGTGTGAATTCGTTTTCGTTAGAGTCGATAAAATCAAAACTGGTCTTCATCCTCCATATGAAGGACCTTTTAAAGTTTTAAGAAGATTACGGAAATATTTCATTGTAAATTTTAAGGGTAAATCATTATCGATTTCTATCGATAGATTGAAACCTGCGTATGTTATTTCAGATGCTGTTTCCAGTTTGAGTACTCCAAGTCGTCATGGTATTTCATTCAAATGAGTTAACTTATACGTATACGAACAATATTGTTTTGTCATTGCGTTTCACTGGAAGGGGAGTGATGTTGCGGTCGCTGCACGTCAGCGATTTTCTCAACATTGTTTGTTCCATCTGGATTTCTTAGGTTTTACTATTTGCGCCAATCGTGTACGTCATTACCACATAATACCCAAATAAATATTCGTTTTGCACAGTATATAAATTTTATTCCAGTTTTAATTTATGTATTTGTATTGGTC
The DNA here is from genome assembly GCA_951394425.1 of Tipula unca. Lineage (NCBI taxonomy): Eukaryota > Metazoa > Arthropoda > Insecta > Diptera > Tipulidae > Tipula > Tipula unca. The sequence continues at coordinate 176,413,944 of OX596382.1, read as the reverse complement.
CATATAGATTTGTATAAATTAACTATATACCTCAAACCTCAGTAATGTATTTATTTAGATTGTATTTGTTATATATTAATTGTTATTTACTATGTATTGAATACGGTATGACTATACACACACCAAGAATGTCATTGTATATTATATACTTAAATTTAGATAAACATTGTTATATATTGTAGAGCCAAGCTAAAATATAAGTCTTGGCAGTCGCTTACAATTTGTCATTGGGATAAAAACCAAATTATAAAAATTAATAATTAAATAATAAATAAAATTAAAGTTGTACCTATATGGTGTTGTTATTTATTTTTACGTGAGTGTAAACGTCAGTCGGTACGTGAGTGCTAGTTTGAAACGGAATATTAATGCCAACATTTACTTACTTTTATCATAAAAATGTATGAAATAAATAAAGCTAGAGATTCAATATTTAGCACAAATCATACTATGATTTTTCGATAGGCTTGAACTAACATTACAATCATGCCAAACCGTTTGAAAAGCTAATGGCTTTCACATGGTCAAATTGAGGTTTAAGTAAATTTACACTATAGGATTTTCTTAAGAAATTGCGTATCTTAATATTTTCTCTATTTAGCACTATAATCCTATAGTGTAAATTTACTGAAACCTCAATTTGATCATGTGGAAGCCATTAGCTTTTCAAACGGTTTGGCATGTTTGGGTTATTAGTGTTAAACCTTTAGTTTTATATATGGTTGGGCACTTAGAACTATTTGGATATCCAATTTTTACATACTGCAATAGCTTTGTGTATTTATATATAGAGTGATTACCAAAATAAAATAAAAGTTACAATGTTACCTCGCTCTAATTGTAGAGCGCGACAATCGACTATAGAATTGTACATAGAAAGAAACAAAAAAAAAAAAAAAATGCTAAAAAACCTTACAAACATACAAACAAATTGTTTACCTTTTGTTTTTTAAATTTTGTTTTTATTTTCTGTTTTTTAATATTTTTCTAGTTTTTTATTATGTACCGATTTTTTAAATCTTTTTGTACTCCATAATTTTAATTTCATCCCTTACTGTTTGTGTTGTACTGTTTGTGTTTCTGGTCCCACAAAGAGCGCCTTTCTTCCACAAGTTTAATTTTTCAAAATCCATTTTTACTTTAAATACGCAATTTGGCTAGCCTTTCCCTTTCCATTTTTACTTTAAATACGTAATTTGGCTAGATGTGTCTCCATCGAAAATAGGGCATAGTTTTTATAATTAGTTATACTTTTATTAACTATAAATAAGCTCCATTTTGTTTGAAGTGGTTAATTCCACTTTTTCCAGAATTTATTAAATAAATTGTTGACCTTTTTTTAGAAATTACCTCTTTTCCAGAATGCGCAGTAGTCGATTTTGAATGGGACACGTCAGCGAAAAATCTTCCGATAATTCAAACGAACGACTGATCAAAAAACAAAATATTTTGTTGGTATTGAAATCCAGTTGAAATTCAGAGGGTTCCTACGAATTGGACGATCTTTTAGTTTACTTTTGATGATTTCGTAAACATCCATCCAAACTCTTAAGAATTTATATCCAATGTAACCGCAGCCTAATTCTAAAAGGTATGTACTAGGGGAAGAGTATTTGGACACACTTGAGAAATCCCATGACCTCGTTAAAACTACAAATGATTAGTTTAATGATGTATAAATATTAAATACACTTTTAATAGATGACGCTTTCGAAATGTCGTTCGAGGAGTCAGATATACCTAATTTTTTCCAAATAAATTCATTTAGAAAGCAGGTAAATGAGAAAACAGCATGAATTTTATTATTCCACAATCGATCTCTATATATTTGTTTCCAAGTTCCAACGAAGCGCAGCAAACAGCAATATATTGAAAATATGAAAAATTATAATCTTAATGACTGTGATTTGAAGAAAGGAAACTAATTTAAGAATTAAGACGGGTCCTTATTATAAACACGGCCTGTAAAAGGTTTTTTCAATTGGGTTCAACATGAAAGAGTACGGTGGTAGGAAGCTTAAATGACTTCCTGAGTTTCTTATTTTATTCATCAAATGCGCAGTTTTATAGATTTGGGCATTATCCGTTCCAAAAAATTCAAACTCTACCTCTAATTCAAGTAAATTTTGCAAATTTATTGAAGAACTCATTGCAAAATTAATGAACTGAGTTCTCTTTTGTAATGAATGATGCACAAATCCACACAACTGCGCAGTTCAAGATTATAATAGAAACCTCAAGAAACGATTTAAGCTTCCTACCACCGAACTCTTTCATGTTGAACGTTTCTTTAATAGTTTGTAAAATGAACCTTATTGAACAAGTCTTTTCAAAAATAAAAGCAATTACTAGAAATCTATTAGGTTAAATGAGAGAACGGAATTTGGGTAAAAGTTATGAGGGCTAGTGTGAATTCAGTGCCATCTACAGAAATTCAGTGCCATCTACAAACATGAAATTCATCATATACGATGAAAATGGGACTCTAATAATTAATTAATATAATTTGTACATGAAGTTCTGGAATCCAATCAGTAAGGATCCTTGTAATTTCTTAATCGATTGTTGTGAAATTAGAAATGTACACTGAATCCTGAAAGGATTCTTAAATGATTTTTACAAGGAGTTATTTCATAACTTAGTTATTTCATAACCGATTATGATGAAATTCGAAATGTGAAATGGAAATGGGTTTCCAAAATGATATTTAGAAGAATATGAGGAATAAAGAAAATTAGGAAGGATTTTGGCTATTTATTAACCGATTATGATGAAGACGGCATGAAATCTTTTAAGAAACACTCGAGTACCTTCGGACATGCCGAATTTCATTATAACCATATAATAATTTCATTATAGCCATATTCCAGAAATTGTAAAAATTATTTTAGAATTCCATTTGCATCGTTCATGCTAAACGTTGTAATAATAAATAATAAAGTTCCTTCCTAATTGGCCATATTCCAGAACTTCATTTAACAATTATTTTAGAATCCCCTTTTCATCGTTCTTGCTGAATTTTATCTCTATCGGTTAGCTCGTTTTGCCGGCAAATTTTGAAAATTGTCTCCTGCTTTGTGTCAACGGTTTATTGAGGTGCAATAACAAAAACAATGATAACAAAATAATCAAAATTACAATAGACAACAGTTTTTAAATGTCTTGGTTTTTATACATTTTATATGGTAAAAAACTTCAGCAACTGAAAATCTGCAAATAGCGAAATAACAAATGAAAACGCCCTCCCGTCAGATCGATAAGAGTTAATCTTGTATTGTTGATACCAATTAAAAATTAATTTTGTCAAATTTTAAATTATTGAAAAAGCTATGTTACTGTTTATTACAGATTATCCTATAGATTCAAACGTAATCAACTTAATATAAAAGGTTTCATTGGATTTGTAATTAGTATCATTCTAATTGAATAAAGTTTCATTCCAATTGAAAAAGGTTTCATTCTATTTAGAAATGGTTTCGTTTTATTTCAAAAAGGTTTCTATTAATTTTGAACACGCATACCAACCATACTCCCCATTCCCCTATTATTAGTATATATTGCTATATTTTTCCTTTTAATGTATATAATTTAATTCCTGTTCTTTTAAATTGTTATAGTATTTATTATGTATTAACTTATGTATTCATTATATTTACATATGACTGTTTTTTTGTGCAATTATTAAAAATTAATAAACTTTTTTCTCTTCTGCTTCAACCATCGATGAAGGCACATCAATGTAGTAAATAAACTAAAATTATAAACTTCAGCCACGTGTTTCATTTTGGTGTGCCCATCAATTGGAAATTAGTATTTTTCTTCACCTTTTTCTTCAGCGGTCGAGGCAAAAACGCTTGCCCTCGCAAATATTCATGGTGTCAGAAGTGGGATATTTATCCCTCAAATTATAACATTCATATATTGAATTCTTCAACATTTAATTTGCTGCATTTGCTGTCGCTGTGTAATTGTTCATCTCCAATTCGATTGCTGTTTGCTGCTGTTGCTGTATTTGGTGAGTTGTGCTTTTGTGCTAAATAAAGTGATAAAGTGTTAGTGCGCGGATATTTTGTGAATTGTGAAGCCTAAAGAACGATTTGATTGTAATATGGCCCATCTTAAACGTGCTAAAAATGGTTTTGCTGTTTATAGGGAATCATTGCAACGCCAATTCACGTGGATCAAAAACTCGTTTCATGAGGCAACACTGTCTCAAGTGCTTGGATGAAGTCACGAGAAACTATGGACCTTATGAAAAGAACCAAACCATCACTGAAATGGAAGAGCTACTATAGAAACATTATACTTCACGGTTCGCCCTATGCTAGAAGATAAACTTGAAGAACTAGCAGCTCAACGAATTTCCAAGTTCGACGAGAACAAGATGGCACCTAAATTATCAGCGAAACTGCCTGAAATCGCGCTGACCACGTTTTCCGGCGATATAATGAAGTGGTCTGAATTCATTGAGTGTTTTGACTCATTGGTCCATACAAATCCTGCATTAGGAGTAATTACCAAATTTCAATATCTAAAACATGCTTTGAAGGAAGTTGCAGCCCACACAATAGAATCGTTGGATTTTACCGAAGAAAATTATGAAGTGGCTAGGAATCTTTTGAAAGAACGATTCAACAAACCAAATCGCATATGTGAACATCATATTAAATGGTTGTTTACCGCAAAGACTTTGGAGAAACATTGTCCACGTCGCATAATGGAATTACTGGACGGGTTTAATTCCCATTTGCGATTTCTTCGAACTCTACATCTACCTACGGAACAATGGGATGATTTAATTGTGTTCTTGCTATCCAGCAATTCCACAGTGAAACAAGGGAGGAATGGTGTGAAGCTGCTCCTGTGGACAAAATTGCGAGCTACAAAGACATTTCAAATTTTATTAAAGGGCGATGTGCGAAATTGGACTTGTTACCTGTTAAGCCGTCATCGCCTCCAGCATGTGAAACCTTCATCTTCATCTACGCCAAGCTCTACACAATCAAGGCTACGACGATTTCACAATTCTAATTCATATCACGTTGGCACAAATGTTTACCATTGTGTTTTGTGCAATAAAACGTCTCATTCAATTTTGCGGTGTTTTGTATTTCTAAAATTGTCAGTGAATGATCGACGCGAACAAGTGAAAACACAAAATTTATGTTTCAATTGTCTCAAACCTGGACATCTTGTAGATAAGTGTCCAGTGCCAGATTCATGTAAAGTTTGTCAAAGAAAGCACCACACTTTATTACACTTGAGTACTAGCACACCCAATTGTTCATCTTCGACGACAGATAATTCGGATGCTGCATCATGTACCAATCTAAAACCATCAACGACGTCCAAGGCTACTTCGCTTACGTCCATTGTACGACGATATGGAACTTCACATGTTTTGTTGGCTACAGCTATGGTAAAGGTATTGGACAAGTTTAATTGCCCAGTTGTTGGGCGGGCGTTATTAGATTCCGGCTCTCAAGTCAACTTCATAACCAAATCGTTTGCTTCAAAACTTCGACTTCTGCTGGAAAAGACAACTGCAGAGATTGGTGGAATCGGAACTTCATCTATACAATCCTCTTCGAGTGGATGGATACAACTACAGTCATTAATATCGAACTTCTCCACTGATATTGAGGTACTTGTGGTGCCATCCATCACCAATATATCTCCATCAAATTCGATAAACACTGATGGCTGGTCAATTCCAGCAAATATACGATTGGCTGATCCAGAATTTGTAAAAGCTCAAAAAATCGACCTGTTGCTTGGAGCCGAAATTTTGTTTTGATTTATTAAAAGTGGGTCAAGTGAAGTTAGGCGATAACTTGCCGTGTCTCCAAAATACTGTTCTGGGTTGGATAGTATCCGGGCGTGTTTCATGCAATTCTTCAGCTTCAGAACATCATGTATCTCTCTTGGCATCATCCACTTCCACTATCAATGATGATATCGAACGGTTTTGGAAACTCGAAACATTATCAATTGATTCCAAAATATTTGGCATAACGGATCATCCATGTGAGAAACATTTTAATGAGCGATTCACCCAAAACGAAGCTGGTCGATTTATTGTAAGGCTTCCTCCTAAAAACGGTAACTTATGGTAATTCGGCTGCTCCGTTTCTAGCTACACGTTGTCTTTTACAATGTGCAATTGACAATCACAATAGCTATCCTGCTGCCAGTGATGCAATTCGGTATGACATGTATGTCGATGACATGTTAACCGGAGCCAACTCCATGGCAGAAGCCAACTTATTAAAGACGTCAATAATCAAAATTCTGTCTACATGTGGCATGGAACTGCGGAAATGGTGTGCCAATTCTCCAGATATTATTGCTGATATACCTCAGGAACATCGTGAAACATTAATGCACTTCGATAGCGACGATTATATTAAAACATTGGGCATTTTCTGGCAACCAGAAAAAGATGTAAAGAAGTTGCACGCTTGTTTGATCCTCTTGGACTGGTTTCGCCTGTTGTGGTTTTAGGTAAACTATTCATGCAGAAGTTGTGGCAGCTGAAAGTGAATTGGGACGAAGCGCTTCCCAAACTTGTGTGATCTTAATCAACTCACAATTCCACGATTTCTGTTTGGAGAGGTTATTCCGAATAGTTCCATCGAACTTCATGGCTTCGCAGATGCTAGTGAATCTCCCTTTGACGCTGCAATCTACACTAGATGTATACAACCGAACGGACAGTTCCTTGTACAACTTTTGTGCTCCAAGTCTAGGGTAGCACCACTACAAAAATCTACGTTGCCACGCTTGGAACTCTGTGCAGCACTATTTTTTTTTTTTTTTTTTAAAAAGGTATTGGCATAGACACTCTTTTGGTCCATAGCCTTACCTTACATTCACACAACATTCATTCAAACCATTCATTCATCCCATTCACACAAGTACAGTATACCATCTGCGCATTGCATAGCTCCATGTCACCCTGTACAGTGACATGAAAGATGGGTCGGCCCATGAGTTCTACATTCCAACAGAGGGTCATAGATGTTTTCAATTTAATCACCGATCGTAATCGGGAGATGAAAAATCCCTTTTGCATCCCGCCTCTGTTGGGATTCGAACCCGGTACCTCCCGATCCAAACGTCGCAGCTTTAACCACTGCGCTATTTGCTCGGTGTGCAGCACTATTACTAGCTCAACTGGTATCGCAAGTTCGGGCTATTGTAAATTTTCCAATCAGTGACGTCATTTATTGGACAGACTCAACTATTGTGCTCCATTGGCTGAAGTCATCGCCGTCAACACTGAAAACCTTTGTTGCTAACAGAGTTGCAAATATCCAAGAACTGACGAACCCTCAACATTGGTATCATGTTGAATCAAAACAAAATCCTGCGGATGTTGTCTCTCGTGGTATGATGCCTGCTGCTTTGGTGAAATGCGATTTATGGTTCTCTGGACCATCAATGCTACAATCGTCTAAGTCTCCATGGCATACTACAAAGATACCACGAGTCGAACCAAACTACAGCGGGTTCAAAAAAAAAAAAAAAAAAAAAAAAAAAAAAAAAAAAATCTACGACGTTGATGGTTGTGTCTTCCAAGTTTTTTTTTTTTTAATAAATAATACCATAAATAAATACCATAAGTTTAGTTCCCAAATAAAAGTTTCATTCAATTTGATCTGAAAAACCTATAAACATTGGAATATGCGTGAAATCGTTTCACTTCCAAACTTCATTTAATTAACTACTTGTTTTATTTTTCTACAAGAACGTACATTTAATGTATATATTTCGGAATACCTAGATTGTTCCGAAGTTAAATTTTCAAAGATTTTAAAATCAAAACACATGACTGATGCAAGTATTTTGTACACAACAACAAAACGCTATGTAAAACAAATATCGGGTGTTGTGTGATAAAAAAAACAAAATCTAATTCGTCTACCTTAGTTTTCAATTGTTTTTTTTTTGTTGTTTTTGTTGTATACATAAGAGCGGAAGTAAATAAAGTTCAAATGATATTCAGAACAAAATATTTCAGCGAAAAATCTTACTGTATAGTTCGATACATTGCAACCTAAATATACTATGCACAAAAAATTAAATAAACGTTCAAAATCGTGTATGTAACGTTATCTATTGAGGTAACATTGTAATTGCGCATGATTTCTCTATTTATATATATTCAAAGGTAACCAAATTATCTGAATTAAAATTATGTTTAGAAAAGTTAGAAGCTACTAGTGAATTATATAATCAATGTTTACGGAGCTTAGAGACTAGACTTATTCACGTGTGCAATCGTCTAACTAGAGCGCAAATGTCACCGAAATACGGTAAAGAGGCGGCAAAATTATTGGATACTAGTAGAGCACTGCTTCTAAAAGTTCAATCTATTATGCAGGATAATAGTGATCTCGAGCGTACATTGAATGAACTAAAAGAAATGCAACTGACGGAACCCGAAGAACTTTCCGAAACAGAGGATGATGAAGAAAGACCTGTACTTATTTATTCACCTATTTCAAAAGTTTCAAATTTCGAAAGGTTAAATAGCACAGAACAGAATATATCCGTCCCACAATCAGGACGTAACATAGATGAGAGTAGTTGTCTATTAGATAATAGTACCACTGGTATACCACATCACGTAGATATAAACCAGAATAATGTTCCTAATACGAATAATGTGGAACATTATCACAAAAGCGTACCCTCACAAAAATCTGCGCAAAGTGCTGATAATATTTCCAAAAATATTGATTCAAATGTATAGGGAACCGCCCGACAACACCCCGTAAATATATGTCTGCAACTAGAACTTTAGCTAGATCAGGTATTTCGTATGATGGATCTCCCAATGCAGTTCCAATTGAATTATTTGTTTTTCAACTTGAACCGTTGGCAAAGTTGTTTACAGAAATATGTTTTGTATTAAAAGGTAATGCATTGCGGTATTATTGGACGTATAGACGTTCAAATCCAAATTTAACGTGACATGATTGAGCGGTATAAAGACAGAAGGACCGAATTCAAACTTCGTAGATTAGTTGAATCTAGGAAACAACATCCGAAGGAATCATTTTTAAGTTTTTATAATGACGTCTGGAGTCTGACGTTATACAATGCAAGAAGCCATATTCAGAAGAAGATCTCATTGAGGTATTGAAAGTGTGCAAGATTTGATCAAAAGTGCAACTGCGTGGGAAACAACATGGGCACGCCTAGGTATAACATCGGATATTGGCGATTCTAACAAGAGATCAATTCATGAACTTCATGTAACTGAAAACCCTAATAATTTTTATCTGCAGATTAACGATCAGTCACTCATTGCAACTAATCAAGCTCATAACGATATTCCTCATCAAGATATAGCTGAAATAAATATTTCCAACCGAAATGCCAATCAATCAACATCGCGAGGCATGAATCAAACTAATACGTCTGTCTGTTTCAATTGTGATGATATATGTCATACATTTCAATACAGATTACGAGCTCCACCAAATGAAAACAGAAAATGGGAAGTCCAATCCATAGATTCGGATGACTCATTTCATTCAGCAAATTGTTTAGGTTTTTCATATCTTAATCATCCTTCTAATGAATTTTTAGCCGAATCCCATATTCTTTCTAATTTTACAACGTTCTATAGCTTCAGTTATTACTAATGATAATAATGATAAACGTCCTTGTGCTGATGTGTTAATTGATGGTAAACATTTCAATGGTTTACTAGACAGCGGAGCTAGTGTTAGTATTTTAGTGGCAGGGTCTGATAAATTGTTAAATGATCCAAATATCATTTTACACCATTTGCTCACAATTATATCCACAGCTAGTGGTGAATTACAGCGAGTTTTTGGTTACATAAATGTAAATATTACATTCAATGATCAATCACATCTAATACGTCTATTTATCGTTCCAACCTTACAACAGCCTTTGTATCTATAGTGTAAAATCTCGGCTTGTGCCTTAATTCTAAAATTAAGTTCGCTTCGATTTATCAGTTTACTTAATAGATTACCACGGGTGGGGTCTATTAAGTAGGTGAGAATAAATCGTTGTATTATTTATTTAATAGATTACCACGGGTGGGGTCTATTAAATAAGCGAGAGTAAACACGTTGTTAAGGTTTAAATTTATTCTGATTTTATTATTTTATTTTTCCAGTATATGTATATACAAAATCTTATATACTAATGACACTAACAACAAATAAATTGCAATTCGGTAATTTTTGTAGTAAAAAATTACACTGATATAGAATTGCTGCATTGCATCTATATTGTTGTTGTTGTATACACATGAATTAAATCATATTTATATTGTTGTTGTTGTATACACATATATGATGAATTAAATCATATTTCGCCAACATATGTGTCTATTTGTGTATTTTACCCTGTTGCCACTGTGGGATATTTTGTTGCACTGTTGATCTCAACATATAGGTATCGATTTCTGGAATATTCGGCTTGCATATCACACCGTTTCAAGTTTGTAGTCAATCCAATGATTCATACACACCCAATACTTGAAAATCAAGATATTCCGGGGATACCTGAACAGCACTCATTAACTCCGACCGATCGAGAGCGACTTACTCAGATTATTAAGAAATTTCCATCATATTCGAAACGATTTCCATCATATTTCCATCAAATTAAACTCACTGATGGCAAACCAATAAAGCATCCTGTTTCTCCTATCAAATAGAGCGTATGTTAGCGATGGATGTTATCGAAGAATCAACGAACTCTTGGAGCTCTCCAATAGCCCCAGTCGAGAGGAAAAATGGCAAAATTCGTCTTTGTCTAGATGCGCGGCGTCTTAATGAAAAGTAACCCAGAAAGAAGCGTATCCATTGCCATTAATACAGAGCCTTATCAGTCGTCTCGATCACACATCTTATATATCGAGCCTTGACTTAAAGGACGCCTTTTGGCAAATTCCTTTACACCCTGATTCTCGTGAGAAAACCGCTTTTACTGTGCCGGGTCAGCCGCTTTTCCAATTTAAGGTGATGCCGTTCGGCCTGTGCAACGCACCTTAAACACTTTGTCGTTTAATGCATAAGGTTATTCCACATAAATTGCATGATCGTGTTTTTACGTACTTAGATGATCTATTAATCACGTCTGTGACTTTGGATGAGCATTATGATCTGCTTGCACAAGTCGCGGCTTTACTTTCAGCCGCCAACTTAACCATAAATATTGAAAAAAGTAATTTTTTGCTAAAGCAAATTAAATATTTAGGCTATGTAGATCCCGAGAGAGCTCGCGCTATCGCTGATTTTCCTATTCCGCGCACACGCAAACAAATTCGCCGATTCATTGTAATGTGCGGATGGTATACCGGCGACTCATCAAGAATTTTTCCATTATTTCCGCGCCGTTAACAGATCTTTAAAAAAAAAAAATAAATGGAATTGGTTCGAAGATGCTCAACAGGCCTTTGTTTGCCTGAAAGATGCCTTATCGAACGCTCCTAGTATTATCTCATTCAAATTTTAACGAGCATTTCTACATTCAATGCGATGCTTGTAATAGTGGAATTGGCGGCGTATTATTTCAAGTCAATGAGCAAGGTACCGAAAAACCGATCGCATATATTTCACAGAAATTGAATGATGCCCAGAAAAATTATTCTGTTACTGAGCTGGAGTGCTTCGCGGCAGTTCAGAGCGTAAAAAAATTCAGATGTTACGCCGAAGGGTATAACTTTACAATTATAACCTTTCACGCCAGTCTACAATGGTTGATGGGACAAAAAGATCTCCACGGAAGACTTGCTCGATGGAGTCTGAAATTACAACCATTCACTTTCAATATTCAGCACGTAAAACGGCCAAGGAATGTTGTACCGGACACACTCTCGCGAGCTTTTGAGCACAGTATTGAAGCCATCAACGTTAGTAATTATCCGTTTTAAATTGATCTAAATTCTAGTCATTTTAAAGATCCTGTATATCTAGAACTTCTTGCTTCCTTACAAGAAAAACCAAATACCCATAGTGATGATTTACCCGCATGGAAATTATATATTCCGAACCCAATATCTTCCGAGTTAGTCAAATCAGATTTTACAACCCCCTATGGGTCATCCCTTGAAAGACCACTCCACGGCTCCTGAGCCTTAGCAGCGCTGAAAAGACCATCAAGGCTAATGAACCAGTATATTTTTTTTCTGATAACGAAGTGAATTTAATCTGGTTCCATGGTTTTAATTTTATTTAATTTAATTTTAATTTACAAGGAAACTTCCAAGTTCACAAAGCTTCGCTACAAGATTATGTATAGCGGGCTCATGATGTGAATAACAAATTTGCGTTATGCTGTGTCGTAATTAAATTATCCGCTTTTCAGTTACTTTGGTAATTTTAAAAAATGTCCAGCTACCCAAATTTTCGATGTATTGTGTTGTGAACTAAATTTAATGTTTTTTTGAATCTGTATTATAACATTGAATCTCCTTAACAAGATTACAAAGTAGATGATTATAAAATTAACATACAAGTTGCTACCTGGCTGATGGTAGTGATGAGACGCACGTTTGGTTCTGTGAGGAAATCGACAGAATCAAGAACGTCTGGGAGGGTTATCAACTTGCGGTTGCTGAGCCCCCGAAGGCTCTGATACTGCACTCATGAATTCCTGGGCCACCTGACAATCCGAGTGTAGTTATTACTATAACATCGGCATAATGAATCCAAATTTATCGACCACTGGGTGGAAGGTTGTCCGATACAAGCGAAAGGCTAATCCCCAATCGATTGTATTCAGGATTGACCAGAAGTCCTTCGAACTTATCAAGTTAGCCTGTTATGAGTAGAAGAGGCTGTTTGCTATATCGCATACAGATTTTTGCCTAATCCAGGAACCGTACATCATTACACGGAAAAAAATAATTGTTTCTAATTCAAGAAATGTGATTCTTGATCTAATAACTCAATATTTAGTGAAATTTTTCTTATTTCTATGATTTTAAAATAAATTAAATGTTCGCAACACTTATAGTAAGAAATTTTCTTATTACGTATTTTATGAATAATTTCTTAAATTGATACTTTATAATATTCTAAAATCAATAAAACTTTTAACATAATTTAAGAATATTACACTAATTTTATAAGAATGGGCCTCTTTAAATAAGGAATTTTATAATAATTTTATGTTTCAAGGAAATCATAAATCTAATGCTTTATCATGTTAATCCTATGCGTAATTTTAATATAAAATCTCTAATTTTTTATTTAAAATAATTGTAAATATGTAAATTTAGGAACAAGGATGGATTGCTTAGTTTATTAAAAGAAAAAACTCGTATTAAGGAATAAATCATCGAATCGAGTGTTTGTTTAATAAAAATAGATAATAGAATGAGCAGAAAATATAAATAATAATAATAAATTATTATACTTGTCCTTTTCCTTAGCCCGTTATTCAATTTTAAATTTGTCGAAATCTCATGATGAAATACATACGCGCTACTTATTTTATAAAGTATACGGTGATAAATAGACGTGCTCGTCAAAGTGAAAATAAACGTGTTGAAAATTAAATTATTAAACTTTACAAAAAATCTGTATTGTTATTAAAAATAAGCAAGTGATAAGTGATTCGAATAATTAAAGGGTTATTAAACATAAGAAATATACAATTAAAAACTGATAGAAAAAATATTGTTGTGCTTAATTTTTGTTCTTGTATCTGATTTTTGTTAAATTAAATTAGTGTGCCATTACAACAGGTGAGTGTTTTTATAATATAGTTTTATTAATAATAAATGTGTAGTATTTTATCGAAGCATAACTACGAGTCTGTTTATAAAGTACTTTTGAAAAATTGTATCTATAATAATAACAGTGTTAAAGGCCATTACTGGCCCCTTACTGAATCAACAATCTGGCTCCAACGGTTTCGATCCTGAGCTTGGTCTTCATACTGTCTTAGACAATCTGAAGAGGCCAAGTCGTTCTCTACATCGTGGAGCCATCGTCGCCTGCAACGACCTCTGCGCCTACCATATGGTGGCTCTCCTTTCAGAGATCGCTGCACAATTCGTTCCGGATCAGCACGCAGAACGTGACCGAGCCAGCGTACTCGCTGAGATCTAACTTCATGTACAATATCGGGGATCTTCATCAGATCTCTGATCTCGAAATTGTACAGAGCTCGGTATGTACCATCTATTTCGCGTTTAGGGCCGTAAATCACACGCATGATTCTTCTCTCAAATGTAAGGAGCCATCTCTCGTACTCATCCGTCAGCGCCCAACTTTCACATCCAAACATAACAACGGGCCTGATCAACGCTTTGTAAAGCTTCAGCTTCACGGCACTTGATAAGTGTTTAGATTTTAGCAGTGGCCTTAGAGGATATAAAGAACGACTGCCAGCTGCCAGCCGCACTTTAATATCCGCACCCACACTGTTATCGTGAGTGATAAGAGAGCCCAAATATTTGAACCTCCTCACTCCCTCAAACGTGTGGTGGCCACTACTAAAATCTGGTGTGCCATTGTCTCTAAAACCAGAGATCAGGTATTTCGTTTTGGACTCATTGATCTGGAGTCCAACAGAAGCTGAAAACTCTACAAGCGGATCAAGTATTTCTTTCACTCCGTTGCTATTCAGTCCAATCACGCATATGTCATCTGCATATGCAAGCACTTGATTGGACTGGCGATATAAGATGTTGCGCTGAGGTGTTTCAGTTTTACGAAAGATGTACTCCAACATGAGATTAAAGAGTATCGGGGACAGAGCATCTCCCTGCCGAACACCCGAGTTAACTGCAAAAATTGTCGATAGCCTATTCTCAACTTTAACACAGCATTGAGACGGCGTCACTGTCATCCTACACAGTCGTACCAATTTTGTTGGCATTCCTAGGTATTCCAGGGCAGACCACAAACTCTCTCGATTGATCGAGTCGTAGGCCTGCCGGAAATCCAGGAAAACCTGATGTACGGAGATGGATGTCTCATAATATTTAGATAGAATCATCCGCAGCGAAAAGACCTGATCAGTGACTGATCGATTCGGACGAAATCTTCCCTGATAGTCACCAACCAAGCCCTCCGCCAGAGGAGTGATTCTATCCAATAAAATGTATGACAGTAACTTGTATGCTGTGCAAAGGAGAGCTATACCGCGATAATTCTCACACTTCAAGCGGTCTCCCTTCTTGAAGATGGGGCATATCGCGGCCACTTTCCATTCATCAGGCATAACTTCGGTTCGCCATACTAATCGAATAAGGTCGAAAAGACAGTTCCACAAAGTATCCCCTCCGAATATCAAGAGCTCCGAATTAATGCAGTCCACTCCAGGTGAGCGGTTTCGTTTCATTCTCTGCATGGCCTTAGTGAATTCCTCATGGGATGGCTCCTCAGTGCAAATCTCCGCAGACTGTTTTAGAGGTGGCTCAACAACAGTCTGTGACGCATGATGAACATCAAGCAGCTCAGTAAAGTGTCCACTCCATGCGTCAAGTACTGCGTCGATGTTGACACAGAGGTTTCCATCCCGGTCCCGAATGGCGGTTGACGAAGGCCTGAAAGTATGGTGCAATCCAGTAATTCCTTTAAAGAAGTTACGTGAACTACGCTCATTGCTGAGTTGTTGTACTTTCAGAACCTCGGCCTTCCACCATTCTCGCTTCTTCCGTCTACAAATCCGCTTAGCTGCCCTTCTTGCAAGAGCTGCCTTGTTTTTCCTTGCGATTGTGAGACGTTGTTGCACTTCATTATGGGCTATATTTTGTTGCTCAACTGCAAGACGACACTCGTCATCAAACCAATCATTCTTGGGTCTGACTTTCACTATACCTAAAGTCTGTTGAGCAGCACTGACAACCGCAGTTTTCAGTACCTCCCAGACAGAGTTCACGCAGTCAGACTGGTAATTAGCTCCCTCAATGTTGTCGCTGACAAGATCCTGATATCGTTTCTTTTGATCTTCATTTATCAGACCTTCACAGTCGAAACGTTCCATCCGTTTCGCTGTGTTCCCCGACCTGTACGAAAACTTCCACCGTAGCTTTGCAGCGACCAAATAATGATCGCTGCCTACGTATTTGGTTGCTGACCGATAAGTTCTCACATCCTGCACAACCCGAGCTCGCCCTTTTGAAATTAACACGTGGTCAATTTGGCTCCGGGATGTTTTGCGAGGATTGTATAAAAATTGTATCTAATCCATTATAATATTGGCTTATACAAATTTTACACAACGTTTCTAACGGTTCTTGTTTACTTAAACGTAATTAATGTTCTTGTGCGATAAAAAAAATATATGTAATAAAACAATTACACAGTTTCTAGTGAAATGACCAGTGTTAAACGGCAATCGAGATTATTAAATCATATTAATTTGTTTTCGCACTATACAAAAACCAAACCGTTTGATAATTTTTTTTTTTAATTTTATTAGTAATCGGGAATAATGGCCGAAAATATTGTAGTTGATTCCAACACTAATTTAGAAGCATATGATATAATATTTATTAATACAAGTGAATTGGATTTATTATTAAGAAAGTGGGAATTGGCCCATCTAAAACCATATTTGGAAAGTAGGTTTAGTTTCAATTTTTATTTTTATTTTGAATGATGAATAATTTTAATTGGGATCTTTATGATACAGGAGGTGGATTTGATGACATTAGTGATTTTAAAACCATTACAGAACTGGAATTAAATTTAATTTTTCCTCTTACAAGCGACGCTGCATATAAAAGCAGAATAAGATCAAAAATAATAGAATGGCGAAAGGAAAATGTATAAAACAAATTATATTTTGCTAACCTAATTACATTAAATTTCAAGCATGTTTTCAAATCTTTGACAGGGTTACAATATTAACGTGGAATTGTTAAGCACTACAACAACAACGCAGTCACTTAATTCATCTGTGGTTGATTGGATACAACTACAAGCCGAAGTGTCAAAAAACCAAGAAATTCCTGTAAATTGGTTTTGTGGAATTCATTTTTCATATTTTAAATGACACCAAAAATTTCCTTTTAATAATTCTAGAATTTAGCCACTTTTTTAAAAACACAAAAAGGACAAAAAATTTTAAAAATATATGAAGCATCCAATCCTCCAGAATTGACGGAACCTGCGAGAAAGCTACTTATTGATGGGTTGCTAGAATTTTTTTACACAAACGATGTGCAGATGAAACATACTGATTTCTTCAAAATTTCTACTGATATAGCGACAACGTTCATAATGAGTTAAAGGTAAAAATTACTAACTAAATTTTCAATCAAAATAGTTAAAAAGTTGTTTATTTTAAAATATTCTAGAATACATATTACAACACAGAAGGTGATAGACCAACCGGACGATTGTACAACCGGTATAGAAACGAGCTGGCTAAACTACGTGAAATTGGGTATACAAAGCCAGTTAAAAGAAATCTTTCGAAATCTACAGAAGAACAAAATACAATTGTTTTAGGTACATAATAAGATAACATAAACTTCATTATATTTTTTATATAATCAATTAACAAATTTTAAAATCGTATATTTAATAGATTCCGATGCATCATTGGTAGAAGACAAGAACTAGTTGCAGGTTTTGAGCGAACCATGGGCAACGGTTGAAGCCAAGTTTAAAAATACATATGCATTACGTCGCATAGAATTTAACCAAGTGCACACAAATTGGCTCGAACATTGGCCTATTTATAAAAATCCAGACGCCTTTAGACTAGTAAAAAACGTTTTATTATAAATTATTCAAATCTTATAATTTATCAATTGTGTTTAATTTAGATTGACATTGATTTTGAATTGGGACATCCAGGACAAGAATTGGCTTTATACAACAAGTGGGATAGTTTTGAGGTCAACATTATACCAATATTTTTAAAAAAATTTAAAAAAGATAAAAGAATAACCCACATGCTGGAAAATTTACCAACCGATAAAGGTATTAAACAATTTCAATGACATAGAAATAATATATCCCAATTTTATTTATTTTACCTAACGTAATTTATTGTATTTCAGATTTCAAGACTATAGATATAATCAAAATTTTACATTATTTCTTAAAACCTACTGGTCGCTACGTTCGGAAACTCGACAAAAAAATTTGGAAAATTTCGACACAAGATTCTATTGATGCCTTTTTTATTGAATTGGCTTCAATAAACGACTTGCAGAATCAAATAATAAGAAAAAGAAACACATGCATAGAATACAACTTAACTCTACAACCTACAATAATTATTCTGAAAGGAGATCCAACCATACAAAAAAAAATTTCTGTATGTTTAGATGATATTTTTTATTCGTTTGACAGTTTTTTAAACTGCCTTAACACAGCATTTAAAATCCATTTTTCCTTAAACTTAAATTATGCAGGCCAATGCTATAGAATCTGGCTCTTTATCCAAAAGTATTTTTTCGAAATTGACACTATCAGTGATAAAACGGATCCTGAAGTTGAAGCGTTGATAAGCCAATTAAAAAATTACTAAAAGAAATTATTAAATTGAAATTAAATTTTTATTTTTATTTTTATAGTAGTTTTAGAATATGTATTTTGAACACATATAAACCAATTTTATTTTTAATTTTTCTTAATATTATTTTATTTTTGTAACAATTATATTTTCCTTGAAGGAATTTTATATTATTTATAATGAATTGCAATATCTGTAAAAATACATTAAGTAGCATAAGTTTTTATATAACACACCTAAGATTGGTTCATAAATTAAAAGATAATTTTGATTTATTTAAGTGCCCTTTAACTAATTGTCCGTCAAATTTCGACCAAAGTTGGAAGTTGAAACGTCATCTTCAAAATTGCATTAAATATTCTGTAAGTTCTTTAGAAATAGAAACAAAACAAAATCCAGTTATGATTGATGTCAAGCAACCTAGCCCAAATTTGACAGAATTAATATCGAGTGATAACAAAACATTCGTCAAACCTCAACACAATATTGATATTGAGTTATTTAAACATAAAATTGAAAAAGCTTCACTATCTTTTATCATCAAAATTGCCAGTATTAGTAATGTAACTAATAAATTAGTCAATACTTTAGTTTCAGATATTACTAATTTAATATTGCAACCAATTATAGAAGAAATCCAAACGACAATCACTACTGTCATGGGAGAAAATATGTCGCAGTCAGTAAAATCTATGTTCGAACTAAGCAACGAACCTTTTAAAAATTATAACACAGAATACAAACTTCTCAAGTACATGACAAATAAGGGTTTATATAAACCAGTTAAAAAGTTCAAAATAAACACTGTGTAATAAACAAATTTTGATGTCAAAATATCAGAAGGAACGTTAATGCCAATTGAATTTCTAATACAAAAATTCTTTAGTTTACCAAAAGTCTTAGAAGAAACCATTCAGCATACAAAAAATTTAATGGCAGATAAAACAGAGATTAGGAATTTTGTTCAAGCTAAAGTATGGAAAAAAAAATTGTGTCAATTTCCAAATAAAATCATATTACCTTATTTTTTATATTATGATGACTTTGAGCCAGGCAATGCTTTGGGAAGCCATTCTGGGAAACAGTCTTTAGCCGCATTTTATTATAGCTTTCCCACATTACCTAAACAAATTTCCTCGCTTTCTAGCATTTTTCCTGCTTTGTTTTGTAAATCTCAGGATTTGAAGACTTTCGGTTTTAATACCTGTATTAAAGATCTCGTTAAAGTGCTGAAAAAAATTGAATCTGAAGGAATTGACGTACTATTACACGGCCAAAAAATAAAAGTATATTTTGTTTTGGGACTAGTAGTTGGAGATAATTTAGCATTAAACTCGTTATTAGGATTTAGTCAATCATTCTCACACAATTATTTCTGCCGGTTTTGTAAAATTAATAAAAACGATTTATCATCAATATATTGTGAAAATTCATCTTTGTTAAGGACAAAAATAAATTATGACATTGATATTGAAGCTAATGACTACAAAGCTTCGGGCATAAAATATTCATGTATATTAAATGAAATTTCAAGTTTTCATGTTACCGATAATTTTTCATCTGACGTTTTACACGATGTGTTTTTAGGCGTTATAAAGTATGGCATTATTAATTCACTAACTTACTTTATTAATGAAAAAAAATATTTTTCTTTGGAAATATTTAATTCTAGAATTCAGTTTTTTGACTACGGCGAAATTGAAATTGGAAATAGAGTTCCGCTTTTAAAACCCGATCATATTCGTAATAAGAATTTGCATCTTTCTGGTAGAGAATGCTTAACGCTCTTGAATTATTTCTCTTTTTTTGTTGGAGACCTTATTCCTAACAGTGATAAACTATTAAAGTATATGTTAATTTTAGAAGAAACTGTAGAGCTTATACTATCAGATTCATTTACAAACGTATCGATAAGCTTACTCAAAGAGCAAATTTCGTACCATAACCAATTTTATGTTAAAGTTTTTGGACCTACTCTTAAACCAAAACATCACCTTTTGATTCATTACCCCACTATTATACGTGAATCTGGCCCTATTAAACATTTATGGTGTATGAGGTTTGAATCCAAACACCGTGAGTTAAAAAATTACATTAATGTTACTTCTTCTAAAAGAAATTTGTCATTTTCGGTGGGGAAAAAGACAATGTTAAAATTAGGTTACAAAATTTTACAAAATTCTCAATTTGATTCCGATATAATTAATTGTAAGTTAGAAAAGGATAATAGCCATGACTATAAAAACTATATAAGAATTTTAAATATACCAATCCATCCCCAAGATCCTGTTAAACAAGTGGTACTAATCAATTATAAAGGAACGTCATTTAAGAAAGGTTACTTTATTCAAGATAATTTAACAAACTTTATTTATAAAATTATTTCTATTTTAATTCAAAACGAAAATGTTTATTTTATAGTTCAGAAAATGATAATAAAGAATTTTGATTCCGTTTTAAGAGCTTTTGTTGTTGGAGATGCAGAGCTAAAACACAACTGGTTTTTATTGAATACAAAATTTTTTAAACCAGCGATACTATATAAGACGAATAACTTTCAACTTTGTTTTAAAAAACCTTTAATATAATTTGAAATTTAAAATTTGAAAGTTCATGAAATTTGAGTAATGAACTATAATAAAAGAAATAATGAATTATTTATAATTTTATTTTAATTATTAAATGCTTTTATTATGTAATTTATCGAATAAATAAATTTATAATGCACATTTATGTATTTAAGTCGTATTATTTATTTTAAATACACTTCTTAAAAGAAGCACACCCTAATCTCAAGAAACCCATCCTACAATTTTAAATTATTCTGCTGAACTGAAGAAACATTTTTCTATGCCGTACATTTTGGAAAGATAAACGTAAGTAATGATGACATTAGATCAATAGGAAGTTTGATAGGTTTCATGAAGGATTCTCATAATTCAAGAATTATATTTAGTAAATTTAAGAGAAATATCCTTAATCGAAGAAATTTTTTAATTCAATATGCTACAGTTAAGCAATATTATAAACTTAAACTAACCAAATGTTGCTTAAACCTAGACATTAAGTTATTAATTTTAGTGATTTATTTATAATTTAAGAATTTCATATAGTCAATTCAAGAAAAATACCCTAGTTCGAAGAACGGTTTTAATTCATTTCCCTACATTTAAGCAATATTAGAGACTTAAACAATTAATGTTTTGCTTAAATCAAGTGGTTAAGTTATTCATTTTAGTGATGTATCCTAAATTTATGTGATTTCTCCTATGGTACATTCTAAAGTTAAGTGTTCTTACGTTTAATTTAATCCACGCATATGGTACTTAGTTTTATGTTTGTATATTTGGTTTAAGTGGATAAAATTAATAGTTGAAAAACAAGGCATCATTTTCTTGATTTACATTACAAATTTCTTAAGTTTAGTGATCTTTTTTTTCCGTGTAATGGTTCGGTTTCTGGTTTAAATTGGAAGTTTGGCAGGATAGAGATGATCAGCGGTGGAACTCTGATAAGTCATGGGCGACTTAAAACCAACCACTTTTCTCTTGGTGTTCATAAAATTCCAAAATTCTTTAGGACTCGTTGTCAGTCCCTCGATTCGCACTATATACATACATATATTGGTTGTACAAAAACTAGTTCCAACTTTTAAATTCTTTACGGCCTCTAACAAAATAGGAGTTATACTCCATACCATATACAGCCTGTATAAAGAATGTAACTTATTACGCCGTTTCTCGAGATGCACCAGCTCATTGTTAAACCACGGTTCCCGAAATCTAGTTTTTATTTTTTTTTAACAAACAGAACATGCCTTTCAATACCACTGCTGAGTAGGTCGTTAAACGTCAGCACGATGTCATTTAAATTCGCGTCGCGTTGAAGGAAGCTCCAAGGACATGTAGAAACCACTGAATGCATTGGTTTAAAGTCGCCCCTCCAATGATAAGTTGGTCGTTGGGACCTAAAGGCGTATAACCAATACACCGTCGCCTCTAAGACTGCTACTAAAATCGTAAGTCCTTTCTGATGGACGATACAGGCATATGGAAAATATTCTTCGGAATTCATATTAATGGTAAGCCAGGTCTCACTGATTATAATGATGTCATAATCGTTGTCAAGCACGCCTAAACGAAAAACTTTTGCTTTATTGCGATTACTTGTAGCATTGTGGTAATAAATAGCGAGGTGATACTATTATAAGAAATATACGATGGCGGTTTACTTTTCGGTTTTCGACGTTGTTTGTTTTGTTGTAGCCACTGGAAGATTCAGAGTCGTCAAGTGATGGATTAGTGGAGCATCTCGCTTTATTGACCGAGTACGGTGTAATTGATTCTGCCGAAAATGAATTGTATTATTGAACGATTTAATGTATACATCATTAGGTCAGTTGCCCGTGGACATGACTTTACTTTTTAAATAGGCGTCGACTCCTACTTTGAAATTTGGATTAAGTTGATAGCTGCGGGGTTCAAAATTCTAAAGTTGTCGGGAACAAAGTCTGTTATAGCCACTTCCTTTACGGTCGGATCGAATTGAGAGGGGTATATCGAGGGTATGATGGTTGATTTGCGGCTCTAGGAGCGGATGACATACATAGTTGAAAACATAGTTGAAGACGTTCACGCCAACTTTTACTGGCCAACTGCACACTGCATGATGTGTATGTATGCCTTAAGTATAAGCGAACTTGTTGTAGCAAAATATTTTACCTTAAAAATAATAAACCTCGATGAAGATAGTTATTGCGCGGGATCTCATTTTGTACATAATTTGCACAAATCTAATTAGAGAATCAAATTTTGTTATGAGTGCGAGCAAACATTATGTTTCATAATCGTGTGTATATTTACGTATATAAGCATGATGTAGAATGCCCTAATTATATATGTAAATTGCCGATAGCATTTTAAGTACATATATACATAAATTAAAATTAGAAACTAATATCTCGAATAATAATCCGACATAATATCCTTTCATCAAAATAAATATATTATTTCTGGAATGGTATTTGTGCTTACTGTTATCATCGATATCAAAAATCAACGATACAATGCATGCATATATGCATACACATATCACATCCTACAAAATAAAATAAAATGGTTGAATAGTGAACAACAATACCTGTCTGTTTGTATGTATAGCTGCAGCAACTTTTTGAAACTCGAGAAATACAACTGTGCATCCTCATTTATAAAATAATAAAAATCTAAATGAAAAATTATTTTTTTTGTAGGTATGTCAACAATAAAAGGAGGAAAACTATTATTTGTAATGTATAATAATACTGATCCTCTAGGTATGGGATGCATGTACATACATACATACTATTATCCAGTATATTATTGCACTATGTAGAGGATATTCTAGATTTTTGAATTTTTAATGAAACGTTGACGTACATATTTATCCTAATTCTCCATCCCGTATTATATCCTGTGCTGGTATTGTGATCATTAAGTATTATGATGATAAGGATAATTTCTGCTCGATATACGAGGGCGGAGTGAGAAGTCTGGTAAAAAGGAAACAAGGAATAATGTTTTCGGCCAAAAAAAATGTATTTTTCAACGTAGCCGCCTTTTAGCTCGATACACTTAGTCCAACGTTTTTCCAATTTTTCGATCCCTTCCGAATAATACGATTTCTCCAACCCTTCAAAATAAGCCGTATATAGGCCATTACAGCCGAATCCCTCTCCGCCGAGCGATTCCTTCAAGTTCACTGGCTGTCAAAACCGAACTGAATAAATTTGGTCTAGTGATAGATGGTATTGACACATGACATCTGGGATTTTCGATTTGGGCGCCCTCTGTTGCAATTTTATCAGGCATCTCACTCCGCCCACGTATCTACATATATACGTATATATGCGGGTATAGTTGGTCTCAGGAGTTTCTATTATTATGGATATACCCATATACGATATATTAGTCTATCGTATATCGTATATATATTTAATTAAATTTAGGATATATAGGTACATAGTAAGCTGCTATACCTGCACATAATTTCTTTCTGTATACATTATTTATACGTATTTGTAATTTGAAAGCATTTCGTTTTTATACTCAAAGTCGAAAGTCCTCTGGTAATACTGAAATGTAATAATTAAATTTATGCTTTTCTTACATTTTATATTTTTAATGTCACATACAAATTTATGTAAATACACAAGAGAACATGAAAATATGCTTTTATATGTATATCACACAACTATGTATTTGCTATATAGATGGATACCAAGCAATATATTGTTGCAAGTGTTTCTAATTTAATTTAATATTTAACAATTTTGAACATCGTATATCTGATTATATATACAAAAATATCCGCGCCCCGTATACTTGAGATTGCATACGTACTGGTGTAAGAAAAACAAAAATTTGAGAAATTTATATAAAATACTTACTTACAGTGGCTGGTGATGTCATGGTGACTGTACAGGGTAGTATTGCTAATCCACCTCTTTGACTAATTACTCGTGTATTATTTTTTGTTATAAATTGACTATCTGAATTGGTTAATGAATTTTTTTGTGTTGCTTTTGAATCGGGGGTGTCTGAAAATATAGAAAAAAAAATGGTTGCATTAATTTTAATGTTTTTTGATGCATCGAAAAAAGCATTCTTCAGAATATTGACACTTAAATATTACGCGAAATATAAGAAAATCATATAAGGTGCAGTTCTATTGAAAATCATATAAGTTTATGTCTTTGAGATTGAGGCATCTGGATTTTTAAATAATTTACTTATTTTTGATGCTTATGCACGAACAAAAACTTAACTATCTGATGTTTCTATAAGATAATCTCGTATAGCTTCCCCTATATACTTACACTGGCATCATCATTATCACTGGCTAACACTGATTAGTTGTCATTCGTGGGCCCTGAACGACTAAAACAACAAGCTTTTTGATGCCTCATAAAGGGGGTTGCGGGAGTAGAAAATCATAAAAAAAATTTTAGTCAAATGAAATGGGGAAACACCAAATAAATACACAAGATGGGAATTAAATGGCCCCTTACTGAGTTAACAATCCGGCTCGAACGGTTTCGATTTTGAGGTCATAGTTTCGCAAAATACCACTAAGCTGTTGCACCATAATTAAATTTTGTACGGGGTTTTAGTCGATGAAGTTGCAGGATACTGTATACGGGCTAAAGGAAACTCCTACGTTTTTCAAGGGATTTTTAAAAAAACTGTTTTCCTTATCAACAAGTCAACACACCCAAATTTTGGGGCATTGTGGACAGTTCTGGTTGCTCGAAACTTTTTTATAACCATAAGCGATTTTTAGGGGGTATCTGGGCCATTTTGTGAACTCTTGAAACGTCATATACTGTAACATCACAACTCGAGCAGATCTGTGTGAAGATCAAAATACGAAAACGATATCTATGTATATATATATACTGCCTCAATCAAATAGTGACTACTACGCTAGCTTCGTCAACACGATTGATGAAGTCATGAAGATATCATCTGGAATCATGACATGCAATTGAATTGCATTCTTTCATCTAATATAAAATCTGATGCAAAATCATCATTCGTTGACTCCATGCTTTGTTTAATCTAAATTAAGACAATTACCAATAATGAAATGTTCCTGGATTTGGCTTCACCACTGATGCAGATGTTTTCAAAGTAACTGAATCACTGAATCCATTTGTCGTAAATGATATCAATCACAAATGAACATTGTATTTGATACAACTTACTGTATATGCTGGATAAAAAGGAACACCTGAATCAAATGAACTACAACTATACGAATTAAGGCAAATTAGGCCTGTAAAGAATCTGTAACTTTGAGTCAGACGATGTGAGAGCAAAATGTCGACAAATTTTATACCATCTTCCACCAAGACTTTGAGCCTTTATTTTCAATAAAAGACCGCACATTCATCTCCCATGGTTTGATGCCCTGGTAACCAATTTAAAAAATCGTAAGTGTAGGACCTATTTTATTTATTTTCCAGACTTATGCACATTCAATTTATATTGTCTTCATGCGCTGGCAAAATAAAAATTGGAAAGTGGAATAATCTAATATCTGTAATCACTAGAAACTCTCTTTCACAAACTATACATGCAAGCTTTTTTCTATAACCACGAGAAAAGCATCCTAATCATAATAATAGTATTTCCAGCGGCTGTGTAAATTATTTTCTTAATTGAGCTTTATTGCGGTTAAACCAGAAAAATGGGTTTAACAAAAGTTCGTAATTTACAATCATAAACGAATGTTATTAAACTTTCAGTTTTATGCGAAAGATTTAATATTTTAAATTACTAAAAGTTTCCAAAGTTTAAGAAGCTTTTTATTGCCTTTAAACCGAATATTCTAATCGCTGGAAACTTTTAATTTCCAAACTTCGAATGTAAGCTTTTAATTTTATTTCTGTAAAATCAGTTTTAATAAACCAATATCCAATTGCTTCTAAAAATTATATTATTGATTGAGCTTTTATATGTATTAATTAGAATATCAAAAAGCTCTATAAAATATTTGCACTATAATATGAAAGCTTTTATTGGCATTAGAGGTGTTGCTAAATGATTGTGTAAACATCATATTTTATAGAGTGATAATTGAGCTTTTTTACTGTATCCAATGGTTAACAGCTTTCACGCAGATTTTCTTTAGAAAAGTATAACCGTTCATTTATTTAAGTTATCTGCTACTATAAAATCATAATATGTACAAATAATTTGAGAGCTTTCATTCACGAATCAAAAAATTAAAATGATTTACAACTCATAAAGCTTTGATTTAATCAAATGTGGACTGAGAATCACTCCGATCAAGAGAGAGCTGGTACTCTTTACGATGAAACACAAGTTGGAAGCCTAACATTGTGAAACTAGTAAATAAGGCTACTATAATAGCTATGTGTTCATGCAGGCGCGCCATTGGTAATATATGGGATGTAAACCTGGAGCTGGAATACTAGTTCTACACCACCATGCTATAAGGCATGTACTTATGTACAGAATGGACATAATGTGTGTGCGGTGGCCAGATCTCGATAAGATGAAGAAAGAGTTCGCTAATCTCGATTACATCATACTAACTGCATGCTTCGATTAGGGTTTTTGGATCATATGCCCTTCAAGAGAATTTTGACAGATTGCGTCGTTTTCGGAAACCGATACAATTTTTCACGGACGAGTCCAAGCTATAGACGTAAAAAGATGCTGGAGTCGTCTGTGATAAGCTAATTGTGAACATCTCCGTTCGTCTTCCTGACTACTGTAGCGTGTGCCCGGCCGAAATTAGAACTATTGAGGAGGTCTTGACTTGGTTGCGACATAATGTAATCGAATAAGATTGCAAACTATAAAGATAGTCAGGCGACTATTCACGATACTTACGTATCTCTTCACAAGTTAAAGAACTGGCTGAAAGGGTTACGGTAAAAAAGGTGTTAATTAGCTGCGTACAATTTTATAATCGACGTGCTGATGTATTTGAAATCAATATTTCGGATAATTTGAAATGAATTAAATTTTAGTCAACATTAATAAAGATAAAAATTAGGGCGTTTTTTTTATTTCATAATAGCAAGGACGGGTTCAAATAAAATAAAAATTCAATTTGAGAAAATAAAAAACTGATAATTTATGATAAACTTTTATGAGTTATCGAATTGGGTTGGACTTAACGATAAACGCCCTAATTTTTTTAAAAGTATATTTTATTATTTAAAGAAAAGTAATTCACTTTTGGGATGCCACGTCAGGAATCTGCATATCTGGATTAATAATTAATTAACGTTCAACCACTCATATCCCAGTGCGAAATGATTAATAATAATCCAAAGAATTATGAGAATGAAACCATCTTCTTTGTAACCATATTGCATTTTGTTATCCACCCAAATCTCAAAATCCATTCATATATTTTCCTTAATTATAATTCCATTAGGTACGTGGTGTGTCACATTCCCTTATTCGCATAATATGTGTGTAACAAATCCTTTGGTACAATAAACTCTGCGACAAGAAAATTTTTAGTTTGAGAGCGAGAAATGACGATGATGTGATAATAAAAGTTTGATTGTATAATTATTGTTGTTGTTGTGCTTTTTACAGGAAAACCCATTAACTGGATAAAAAGCACACAGAGAATTCATGATTTAATTTTTAAAATTTTATGAATTGTAGATTTTGTATATATATAGTACAGAAGAAGAATACACAACTTTCTTTCGTTTTTGTTGTAATTTCTGTGGTTACTTTTATGCTTAAAGTTTCGAATGACTTAATAAAAATAAAACGAACTAAAATATGAGAAACTTTCAAGAGATGATGATAACCTAAAAAAGCATAATTTTTTGTTTTTGTATTTGCGAATGGTTTTTTGGTTTTTCGTTTCGGGTGTGTTCAAACTTCTTCAAACAAAAGGTATTCACATTCTATGTAATTTATATACAGTCTTGTGTACCATAAAGACGATGATGATATTAATGATGGCTTTAAGGTGAATTTTATTGTAAATGTACACGATGCTTTATACAAAAAAAAACATAGTTTTAGTATTATACGAGAGTACATGTACAAAGCTTTCTTAAGAAAAATATGAAATGATTTATGCTTGGGATTATTACAGGTCATTTCTGTTGTTTGACTTGTCTCATTATCGTAACAATATACTTTATGCAACTTTCAAAAAAAATATTTTTAAGCAAATGGTAATTTGGGGCTAGATACTTTGCGGCTAACAATAAAAATGTATTTAATTGTAACGTCAACTTTTTAAAACCCTTAGGTCCCATTGTGGAGATTATAATAAAATTTGGGATGGGGCCATATTGTTCTAGATTTTTGTGAATCCCCAGGCACTTGTAGCTATGAACATTGTTGCAGTAAGTTTGAAATTATAAACAGCATGTTCTAACAATAGATTTCATTGCATTACAATGAAACGCGTTATTTATTCGAAAAGTGCCTAAATGTCATCAAGAAATTCTAGAGAAACAAGTTTAACCACGCGATATCGCATTTTAGATTTTAGATTTTGGATCTTAGATTTTAGATTTCAGATTTCAGATTTTAGATTTCAGATTTTAGATTTTGGATTTCACATTTTAGATTTTAGATTTTAGATTTTAGATTTTAGATTTTAGATTTTAGATTTTAGATTTTAGATTTTAGATTTCACATTTTAGATTTTAGATTTTGGATTTTAAATTTTAGATTTTAGATTTCACATTTTAGATTTTAGATTTTGGATTTTAAATTTTAGATTTTAGATTTTAGATTTCACATTTTAGATTTTAGATTTTAGATTTTAGATTTTGGATTTTAAATTTTAGATTTTAGATTTCACATTTTAGATTTTAGATTTTGGATTTTAAATTTTAGATTTTAGATTTTAGATTTTAGATTTTAGATTTTATATTTTAGATTTTATATTTTAGATTTTCATTTTAGATTTTAGATTTTAGATTTTAGATTTTAGATTTTAGATTTTAGATTTTAGATTTTAGATTTTAGATTTTAGATTTTAGATTTTAGATTTTAGATTTTAGATTTTAGATTTTAGATTTTAGATTTTAGATTTTAGATTTTAGATTTTAGATTTTAGATTTTAGATTTTAGATTTTAGATTTTAGATTTTAGATTTTAGATTTTAGATTTTAGATTTTAGATTTTAGATTTTAGATTTTAGATTTTAGATTTTAGATTTTAGATTTTAGATTTTAGATTTTAGATTTTAGATTTTAGATTTTAGATTTTAGATTTTAGATTTTAGATTTTAGATTTTAGATTTTAGATTTTAGATTTTAGATTTTAGATTTTAGATTTTAGATTTTAGATTTTAGATTTTAGATTTTAGATTTTAGATTTTAGATTTTAGATTTTAGATTTTAGATTTTAGATTTTAGATTTTAGATTTTAGATTTTAGATTTTAGATTTTAGATTTTAGATTTTAGATTTTAGATTTTAGATTTTAGATTTTAGATTTTAGATTTTAGATTTTAGATTTTAGATTTTAGATTTTAGATTTTAGATTTTAGATTTTAGATTTTAGATTTTAGATTTTAGATTTTAGATTTTAGATTTTAGATTTTAGATTTTAGATTTTAGATTTTAGATTTTAGATTTTAGATTTTAGATTTTAGATTTTAGATTTTAGGTTTTAGATTTTAGATTTTAGGTTTTAGATTTTAGATTTTAGATTTTAGGTTTTAGATTTTAGATTTTAGATTTTAGGTTTTAGATTTTAGATTTTAGTGCCATAAATGTCATCAAGAAATTCTAGAGAAACAAGTTTAACCACACGATATCGCATTTTAGATTTTGGATTTTAGATTTCAGATTTTAGATTTTAGATTTCAGATTTTAGATTTTAGATTTTGGGTTTTAGATTTTAGTGCCATAAACGTCATCAAGAAATTCTAGAGAAACAAGTTTAACCACACGATATCGCATTTTAGATTTTAGATTTTGGATTTTGGATTTTGGATTTTGGATTTTGGATTTTAGATTTTAGATTTTGGATTTTAGATTTTGGATTTTGGATTTTATAATTTAGAATTTAGAATTTAGATTTTAGATTTTAGATTTTAGATTTTAGATTTTAGATTTTAGATTTTAGATTTTAGATTTTAGATTTTAGATTTTAGATTTTAGATTTTAGATTTTAGATTTTAGATTTTAGATTTTAGATTTTAGATTTTAGATTTTAGATTTTAGATTTTAGATTTTAGATTTTAGATTTTAGATTTTAGATTTTAGATTTTAGATTTTAGATTTTAGATTTTAGATTTTAGATTTTAGGTTTTAGATTTTAGATTTTAGATTTTAGATTTTAGATTTTAGATTTTAGGTTTTAGATTTTAGATTTTAGATTTTAGGTTTTAGATTTTAGATTTTAGTGCCATAAATGTCATCAAGAAATTCTAGAGAAACAAGTTTAACCACACGATATCGCATTTTAGATTTTGGATTTTAGATTTCAGATTTTAGATTTTAGATTTCAGATTTTAGATTTTAGATTTTGGGTTTTAGATTTTAGTGCCATAAACGTCATCAAGAAATTCTAGAGAAACAAGTTTAACCACACGATATCGCATTTTAGATTTTAGATTTTGGATTTTGGATTTTGGATTTTGGATTTTAGATTTTAGATTTTAGATTTTGGATTTTAGATTTTGGATTTTGGATTTTATAATTTAGAATTTAGAATTTAGATTTTAGATTTTAGATTTCAGATTTCAGATTTCAGATTTTAGATTTTAGATTTTGGATTTTAGATTTTAGATTTTAGATTCGAGATGTTAGATTTTAAATCTTAGATTTTAGATTTTAGATTTTAGGGCAAATGGGCTCCACAGCTTTGCTGGAACATAAGTACTCTTTTATTGAAATTCTCCATGATCTTTTTTTTTTGTGGCTGAATTTCGTTGATGCAGCATTTAATTTCCTCCTGCAATGCACGGGTGGTTGTGGGCTTGTTGACATAGACCTTTAACTTCAAATAACCCCATAAAAAAAATTACTGGTGTTAAATCACAAGAAGAGTTTACGAAGAGTTAAATAAATGATTCATTGATTTAACACATTTCAAATTCCTAAAAAAACTAAATTTCAATTATTTCTATTCGATTTGAAACTGATTTGAATTGAAATTTTCCAGAATAAATATTTAAAATTTAGTAATAGCATTGATGATGATGATTGAAATAGGTTTTTATCGATAATAAATAAAACACAAAAGATTTTCTTTGTTTCGCTCTAAATACTTTTGCTTCTTCACTTTGCTCAAATTTGACTTCTTGTAACAAAATGTTTTTACATAATCGACCGAAATGTTTTTGCCTTTTGCCTCGATTGTTATCACCATTGGTTTGAATTCATCCGGTAAACCACAAAACCACACAAAATAATCGCACCCGCTGTTTGTTCAGCGATGTTAAAACCGGCACTTTTCACCTTCGACCACAATCTCAAACATTATGTTAGGTAGTTCTTCATTGATTCGCAATTATCTAATTTCTACGAAATTCATTGTTTCAACAGCGCTACTTTTCTAACCACACCGTTATCTTCTAACGCTGCTTTTAATGCCTCCCAGTCCCAATCATCTTTTGAAAACTCACAATTCCGCTAATGCTTTTTCATCGTCTCTTTTTTCAGTGTCTTTTAAGCGGACTGCGATTTCTGAAGATAAGAATTTCCACAGACCTTTGGTAATTAGAGCCGCCTTTACTCCAATTTTCCATTCGTTGTAATTTGCACGGCTTTTTAACCGAGCAATCGCTAATATTGTGGCCATATTGCACCAACAATATTTTCTAACCTCAACTTATTCAACTCAAAAAAAGAAAAAAAACCGTAAAACACAAGAAATTTACAAAAGTACCAGCTTTTTCACAAACAACACTAGAATTCTTAACGTATTTTTATTATTTACGATGATGTTTGAAATAGGTTTTTATGCATAATAAATGAAACACTTCTTGTTAGGTTGAATGTTGATGAGAGAGACAAAATTTATTCATTTCAATGGATATTGATGGTTTGACATATTACAATTTTTACATTCATCAATTTCGCAAATATTCTGACTCAAAACTGATATGATTGCATATATGACTAGCAAAAACATTTTTGGTGCACACACACATTGAACCCGCTTTTGGCTGTTATATAAGCAAAAGGTCAATTAAATTTGCCCACACTAAAAAAATTTAATTTTCAATTGATTTTTTAAATTTTTATTGTGTAATGCATACAATATATATTTGACTCTGGACACACATAAAATACTGGTATGTGTCATGTCAAATGACTTATAAATTAATAAGATTAGAATTTAGTACCTTTAAAATATATGATCTTTAACTTAAAACAAATATATTATAAATAAAAATGTCTTTAAAATCTTCATCAGATTTTAAATTTTCGTTAACATGACATCATGAGTGGTAGTAATCAGCTGTTAAGGAAGACATGAATTTATTATTCAAATCGACAGTTGTAGTATACTGATTATTCATTATGGAAAGCAACTAAGAATATTAAAAGACCTAAACTTCAGATTCCTCCAATTAAAAATAATGAAAATTGGGCTCGAAATGCTAAACAAAAAGCAGATTTGTTTGCAAATCACCTTGAAGAAACATTCCAACCTTACCTAAAACAAACGGAAGAGGAAAATTGTATCATTGAAAGAACTAAAATGGGAAATCAAGAATAATCTGAATGCGTATAAGGCTCCAGGATATGATCTTATAACGGGTCAGATAATAAAACTGTTACCGGAGAAAGCGTTGAGGAAACTAGTGCATATAATTAATGCAGCATTTCGACTAACATATGTACCAAGACAATGGAAAGTTGCAAAAGTAATTATGATACTTAAACCGAACAAACCTTATAGGTCAATTTCTCTGCTACCAACATTATCGAAACTATTTGAAAAGGTTTTTCTTAAAAGACTAAAACCAATTATCGAAGAAATGAATCTTATCCCTTCACATCAGTTTGGATTTAGGGAAAAACATTCTACGATAGAACAAGTACATCGAATTACTGATGTAATCGAGAAATCACTAGAAAGCAAACAAATATGCTCAACTATATTCCTTGATGTAGCGCAAGCATTTGACAAAGTATGGCACCAGAGGCTAGAATTCAAACTTCATCGAGATCTTCCGGAGCAATGACTTTAGATGCTAAAAATAATCAAAATACTAATCAAAATACAATATTATGCAATGTAAATTACTAAATGGGTACAAGACCCAGTCCTAATATAAAAAAAAAAAAAAAAAAAAAAAAAAAGTTGTAGTATACAACGAATATTGCATTTAAAACACTTAATATAAATATTCAACTATATACATACTAATACCCCACTACAATATGAATTGCGTAACGTGTTACGTATACCACACAAAATTCCTCTCTTATATGTGAATAATTCCAAACATTTTTTTATATTTCCCATAATAATAATAAAAATAATAATTTTTCAATTTGCCCAAACTAAAATATTTAACATTTCATTTTTATTTTTATTACCCAACCAGTATTAACATTCCACAAATACGATTTAAAGCTTTTTACATTATGGAAAATATTTTTCAATTTGCCTTGATATGATTAAAAATAAATCTCTCTATAAACATAGCTCCAGCTCTTTTCGAATAACAACAACAACAGCACTAACATTTCCATTTTCAAAAGAGTAAAAAACTATTTTCAATATTGATTTTTCCAAAAAGCAACAACAAAAACATGTAGACCGAAAAGCTTTTGGAAATTACTTAGGAAAAAATTTCCTTTTAGCTATTAATGGTGCGTTGTAGAGTAGTAAAAACTAAAATTCCACTAAATACTAATAACTTTTTGGTTTTAATGCGTGTATGTGTGTGTTTTGAGTATAAAGGTTGAAAACGAAAAGATATACCATACCATACATATTTTAAAACCACACACACACACCCAACCTCATCATCATATTACGCATACCTAATTAATTTCTTTCCTTTTCTCGACTAAATACTTATATGTACAGTAGATATCAAAATCCCTACTGAAAACCTAATTTATATTGAATTCTTAATTAAAAATTAAAAACACAAATGGAAGGAAAAAACCAGAAAAAAAAAAAATCGAAATACGAAGACGAAAAAGGATCTTAATTATTGTTATTATTTTTTGTTTGTTTGTATCAAACGTTAGTTTACTCAAGAAACTATTTATTTATTTATTATTTACTTATATTTAGTTTGGTGAAATGATTTTTGTTCCTCTTAGTTCTTATAAATTTAAATAGTAATTATCTTCAAACTATCCTCAAACCCTAATCTACAGTTTTTTCCCATTCTCTAAATATGTATGTCCATATATGAGTTAATGACGAAAGAAACAAAAAAAAATTATTTTGTTTGAAGAAAAAGTTTTCTTCTTATTTATTAAATTGATTTATATGTATAGTCGGTTAAGTTCATGGAATTTGCTTTTTTTCGAAGCGTAGACGAATTTCTTTTGAATTAATTTCTATAGTTGAATTTTAAGATGTGATTGTAAAATATTTTTCTTTGATCTTTAAATATAATAAAACACAATTTGTCCTTCCAAGCAAATTCAAAATTCTGTGGAACTGTTCCTTCCATATGTAAATGGAAATTATCCCGGAATGATAGATATCCGGTCCGGTTTTATTTGATTGCAATTTAAATTATTCTTTAAAATTAACATTTCGACAATCTACTTTAAAATTCGTTACCTAAAATTTAGTATTCGAATCGTAATTTAAAATTATGATTTTAAGATTTTTGTTTCATAATTATTTAACAAAATTTAATTTTCGAAAGTGAAATATTAAATATATTATATCGCTTTAACCAGGAAATTTTTTTAAATTTTACATTACGGTTTTAATTCATTTTTTAAAATATCGCTTTTATTCACTATTCTAAATTTTGTATGAAAAGATTGGTGTCATAAATTTAAAATTCAATAAACCACATCGACATTCAAATTTCTAAAAGTTCCATGTCATTTAAAAAACTTTCTAATTATTTTTAATTGAAATTTGGAAAATATGGTTTCAAAACTAGTATTTTGGTGAAGACTAGAAATTGTCAAATTTTCAAAATTCGGTTCAAAATCAAATTGTTAATCTGAATTCATCGAAATAAATCAGATTTGAGGACAATTTCAAAATTAAATTCAGAATTAACTTTAAAGGTTGTCTTATTAAAATTTCATTCTAAATTGAATAATGTCGAAGAAGTTCAGTTGCTAGAAAATTCCGGAATGTTCTACTGCATATATAAAATTCAATATGACAAAATAATAATTGTTAAATTTAATTACAAAAATTAAAATTTCGTTAATTTAAATTTAATATTTCAAATGATTCAATATCTTCAAATATCAAAATTTGTAAAATTTGGTTTCAAACTAAAATTTCTATCATTAAAAATTTAGATTTTCATTTTAAACGTAATCATTTTATTTAAAATTTAATTCTGAAATTATTAATTTAAATATTAAAATATTAAAATTTTAAAAAATTTAGGTTTTAGTAATTTTAGGATTTTTAAAAATTTTTACATTTAATTATTACAATTTAAACCTATTAGAATAACAAAATTCGATCTTACAAAATATGTAATCAACATTTTTGAAAATGTTTAAAAATTTAAATTTGAATTTTATAAGATCTATGTCGTTACAAATGTGTTTCAAAATGAATTCATGAAACTCGGTTAGCCGTCAAAAAGTGAAGGATTCTGTTAATTTAGGAATTAAAACTCGACTATTTAGTTTTAAAACTCGACATTTAAATTGAAGTCAAAATTTTTCATGAACGAATTTGGTTATTACAAAATATGCAATCAACTATAGTTTTAAAATTGGACTAACTTTATCCAAATACAAAATTTCAAAATACGGAGAGCAACTAAAAATCATAGAAAAATTTTAAAATTCGATAATTCTGAGTTTTGGACAATCATTCATAATCCAATAAGCTTAAATAGAATCTAAAAACGAATTTCGATTTTATTTAAAATATTTACCAATTTAGTAAATTTAAAATATAAGAAATTCATCAGAATATAAACAAAATTGGTTTTAAACAGTTCTAAATTCAAGTTGTATTGCGTATCAAAATTTGATAAATTCAATTCGGGTTTTCAAAAATTTAATATTAAAATTTGAATAAAAATATTTCATCTCCAAATTTCGAAATTACATTTATTAGCAGGCGTTCACACTCTCAAAATATTTAAATTTATTAAAATTCGTTCAGAAATAGGATTGATTTCCAATTCTATATTCAACTCTTCAATTTGAATAATTTTTTATTTTTATTTTATTAACATTTTAAATTGTTGTCAAATTATACAATTCTAAAAATTTACGAATTACGAAATTTAGTCGTTAAGGAGTTTTGATATTTTAAATAATCAAATTTGAAGATAAGAATTAAAATTTCGTTAACTAAGATATTCCAAAACATCCAACGACTTTCAAATTCGACAATTAAAATTGAAATTTCTAATTCAGAATTGTGAATTCGTTTTCAAAAGATCCCAAAATCAAGATCCCAAGGTACCTGGATTGGTTCGTCAAAATTTGAAATTTATTTAGAATTTAAATTTAAAATTCTAAATTTTATAATATAGTTCAAAACGATCCAGTCGGATAATTCTGAATTAATTCTGATTAAAATTCTGAAATTGTTGCGGTTTCAAAATTTAATAAACTCTAAATTTGAATTAAAATATTTCACAGGGATCTGCAAAATTTAAATATCTGAACTTTTATTTATGGTATTCCATTTAAATGAAGTTACGGGCGATTTAAAACTAAGTAAATTTTGAGCGTAACGTCCAATTTCAAACATTAAAAATAATTCAACAATGAATTTTAAAATGGTAAAATATTCCAAATTTTTCAACTTTTTAATTTGAATGAATTTTATTTTTAATATATTAAAATTTAATTATAAATTGTTGTCAAACTTGTAGTGAACAAACAATTCTGAAAATTTACGAGTTACGAAATTTAATTCTTTGTCTACGGGTTTTCAAGATATAAATAATAATAATTAAAATTTCATTACATAAGATCTAATATTTCAAATTATCCGACGACTTTTAACTTCGATAATTAGAATTAAAATTTCTGTTTTATAAAATTCGAGACGTTCATAATTGTGATTACGTTTTCAGAAGATCCATAAACTTCAAAATTACAAAATTTAACAGTTCCATGGTATTCCAATTTATTATCATAATTCAAATTTAAAATTCTTATAATTTGGTTCCAAACGATCCAGCCGAAAAGCCTGAATTTCGTAGCAAAATTCTGAATTGGGCAAAAAATAATTTGGAAATTTTTAAAATTTTCTATATACAAATCAAAATTTTTAATTCTGACCTTTTTGGCGTTCCATTTAAATTCAGTTAGGGGCTATTTAAAAATTTAAAATTCAACATCGAGAAGAAGAGGTTGGTTCTATAAAATTCTATAGTTCAAAATAAAATATATAATGGTCAATTTAAGAATTTTAGGAATTTAGGATTTTAAAATTAAAATTCTTTAGAAATTAGGTAAAAAAAAATTAAAATATTTCAAAAAATTTAACTACTCCAAATTTTACAGATAACTGCAAAACTTAAATTTTAAAATTTAAAATTCTGAACTTTTATTTATGGTGTTTCATTTAAATTAAGTGACGAATGATTTAAAACTAAGTTAATTTTGAGAGTTAAATCGAATTTTAAAAGAATTTTTAATTAATTCGATGATATCACTTTTATATCATTAAAGAATGATTTTACTTTTATATCATTAAAGCATAATTCTACGAGTAAACTGTTGTCAACAATATATAGGGATTAATCATAAAATTCGGAAAATTTGCGACTTACGAAATTTTAAGTAATTTAATTTGGAGGCAAGAATTAAAATTTCGTTAAATAAGAAGTAATATTTGAAAATGTTCATCCAATGACTTTCAAATTCGATAATTAGATTTGAAATTCAAAAATCTATAAATATTAAAATTTTAATGTTTACCATTGAAAATTTGAAACTTATTGAGAATTTAAATTTTATAATTTGGTTTCGAAATATTCAATATTTTTAAAACACAAATGAAAATTCAGAATTCTGTACTTTTGTGTGTTCCAATTCAATTTAGTTACGGACGATTTAAAAGTTTAGAATTCAACATCGACATTTAGAATTTCAAAACCATTGTAAATTTTAAAAATAGTATAATTCTGATATTTGAAAGAAAAATTCGGTTAACATAATTCTGAATTCGACGAACATTATAATTCGAAATTTTATCTTTTTAAAGTTTTTTAAAATTCTATAGTTAAAAATGTAATTTATAATGGTCAAATTACGAACTTTAGGAAGATACGAATTTTAAAATTAAATCGGTTAAAAAATTTGTGTATTTGTAAAAAAAACTTAAAATTCTAAATTTTGAATTTTGTAAAATAATAAGCACCATAGAAATTTTACGAGATTATGCCAAAAATATTTTTAACAGTATTTTTGAAAGATTTTCAAATTTCAATAGTTCAAAATGAATAAGTAAAATATGGGCTCTGAGAAATATTAAAATTTCAAAATATCTATAATTTATAAAATTAAACTCTGACTTTCAATTTGAATTGCCCCTCGTTTTATTTAAAATTTTATATTTATTAATGCCTCATTTAGTAAATAAACATTTTTGTTATTAAGAATTTTGCGTTATGAAAATTAGTTAGTTGTACATTTAACGTTTTTAAAATGAATTTAAATAATGTGTCAAACAGTTTCTAAATTCAAGCTGTATTGCGATTAATTGGGTTTCAAAACTTGATAAATCCGATTCGGGTTTTCAATAACCAAAATCTTTTATTTATGAAATTTCATTTAAATTAAGTGACGGGCGATTTAAAACATTAAATAATTCAACAATGAATTCAAAATATTTAAAAAAATTCCAAATTCTTCCCGAATTAATTTGTTTTTAAAATTTCAAATTGATTGATATTTTATTTCAATTTGTTAAAATTTAGTTCTAAATTGTTCTCAAACTTATGAAATAATTCTGAAGACCTTCGAATTATGAAATTTAGTTATTTGTCTAGGAGTTTTAAAATTTTAAATAATAACAAAAATTACAATTTCGTTACAGAAGATTTAATATAGCCAACGACTTTCAAATTCGATAATTAGAATTAAAATTTCGAGTTCATAATTGTGAATTAGTTTTCAAAAGGTCCACAAATCTGTAAACTTCAAAATTACAACTTCCAAGGTACTTGGACCAGTTTGTCAAAATTTAACTTGGTTAACCTAATTCAGAATTCAATAAACTACCTTAAAATTTGAAATTTTATCGTCTGAAAGGTTTTCAAAATCCTATAGATCAAAATAAATTTTATAATGGTAAAATTAAGAATTTTAGGAATTAAGAATTTCGAAATAAAAATTCTTAGAAATTTGGGTAAAAAAATTAACAATATTTTAAGAAATTTAAATTATCCAAATTTCACAGTTACGTCGAATTTTAAACATTAAATAATTTAAAATTAATTTTAAAATTTCAAAATATTCAAATTTTCAAAATTCATATTTTCAGCTTTTCAATTTGAATGTTTTTTAATTTAATTTTATTAAAATTTAATTCTAAACATTTCTGAAAATTTACAAATTTTAGTTCTTTAAA
The DNA here is from genome assembly GCA_951394425.1 of Tipula unca. Taxonomy (NCBI): domain Eukaryota; kingdom Metazoa; phylum Arthropoda; class Insecta; order Diptera; family Tipulidae; genus Tipula; species Tipula unca. The sequence continues at coordinate 176,373,230 of OX596382.1, read as the reverse complement.
CCACTAGAGGTTTTCAAATTTTAAATTATTAAATTTGGAGACAAGAATTAAAGTTTCGTTAAATAAGATGTAATATTTCAAAATATCCAACGAATTTCAGATTCAATGAGATTTGAAATTTCAAAAACCAAAAACCGGTAATTTTTCTAAATTATAATTATCGAAATTTTTAGAGAAGTTAAATTTAAAATTCTAATTTTTAAAATTAAAACGATCGAAACAACCGAACTTTTCTTTCATATCGGCTTTTTATCGATTATCGGCTAAATCCTTAATTTCACATTTAAATTCAAAATAGTGAGAAAATAATTTCAAAATATTTTAAATTTTAAAAATACCAGTGGAACTTTTAAATCCTGAACTTTAAAAATTCTAAATTCAACATCGACATTTAGAATTCCAAAACCATTTAAAATTGTAAAAATTGGATAATTCTGAGATTTGAAAGAAAAGTTCGGTTTATATAATTCAGAATTCGATGAACTACATTAAAATCCGAATTATCATCGTCTGAAAGTTTTCCAAAATCTATAGCTTAAAATGAAATTTATAATGGCCAAATTAAGTGGTTTAAGAATTTAGGAATTTTATAATTAAAACGCATTAGTAATTTGGGTATTTATAAAAAAGTGAAAATTCGATAATTTTAAGTTTTGTACAATAATACAAAATCTAGTAAATTTTATTTTTTGAAAGATTTTCGAATTTCATAATAGTTCAAAATTTATTAGTAAAATATGGGGTCGAAACTAAACTAATTTGAGTGAAGTAGGCAATGAGAATTATTAAGATTTCAAATATATTTTGTTCTAGATTCTAAAATTTCGTGTGGTATATTGAAACTAAATATTTCAAAAAGTCGATAATTCTGAATTCCATTTTTAAATTTAGAATTGCAAGAAAGTTAAATTAATCATTTCAAAATATTCAACATTTTTAAAATGCTAACCGAAATTTAAAATTCTTAACTTTTATTTATCGTGTTTCATTTAAATTAAGTGACTGGCGATTTAACTCTAAGTAATTTTCGAAAGTGTCAAATCTGCCCTCCTAGTAAGAGTAGCCTTGTTTTCCTCGCGATTGTGAGACGTAGTTGTACTTCACTATGGGCTATATTTTGTTGCTCAACTGCAAGACGACACTCGTCATCAAACCAATCATTCTTGGGTCTAACTATCACTATACCTAAAGTCTGTTGAGCAGCAGTGACAACCGAAGTTTTCAGTGCCTCCCAGTCAGAGTTCACACAATCAGACTGGTGATTAGCTCCCTCAATGTTGTCGCTGACAAGATCCTGATATCGTTTCTTTTGATCTTCATTTATCAGACCTTCACAGTCAAAACGTTTTATACGTTTCGCTGTGTTCCCAGACTTGTACGAAAACTTCCATTCTACGTGCCGATCCTTAATCTCGTGTCCAAAAATCCTTAAATTACAACATTTAACAGTTCCAAGGCACCTGGACAAATTTTTCAAAATTTGAAATTTTGTTTAGATTTAAAATTTAAAATTCTAAATTTTATAATTTGGTTCAAAACGATCCAGTTCCAAAATTATTTTATATTCTAAAAATTTGATAATTCTGGAATTCGAATTTTCAAATAAAAATTTTAAATTAAAATTATTAAATTAAAAATTAAAAATTTTTTAAAATTGAATGAGTTTTTAAATTTTACAAGCGAGATATTTCAAATTGTTAATTTGAGCAGTGGATTGCGATCGACCTTATGAAGATCACTGATTCACATGTAGGTAAATATATAGTAAAATAATTTTTTTTTATTTAAAAGCTATTTAGTTAAAAATTTTATTACATCTCTAGGCAAATTAAAATGATGAGGTCATTGCCCGCTTAACTCTTTTAGGATTTGGTAAATTCTTTTTTTAAAACTGACGAGTTTCAACGTGAAACAGTTTTCTTCAACATAAAGTCTAAATGAAATTTTAATAGTAATGCCGTTGAATTAAAAAGTAATTTATATCTTATTGATGGCTTTTATAATATACAGTTCAGGTATAACATAGTGATTTTTGAACAACCAACAAATCCACGTATACATAAATATGTATGCCTGCGCCATAGTTTTTCATCAATTTACGAAGAAAACCGCAACATAAAAACATTTCAAAGATATTACATAAAACAACAGTGATTCCATATTATATTTCAACCTTAAATTTGAATACATTATATATTTATAGTAGTATACACGACGTACGTACACACACCACATAAATGAAAATTTATGGAAATTTTATAAAGAGAATCTCATATTAAGGATATATAGCCTTATACATTTCCAAACTGAACATAATACATTAAAAAATAATAATTCAACTTTGGTATATAAACCTATATATGTATATACATATATAGGATGGATGCTCACGTTTAAAAGCTGACATTTAATGTTATATCGAAAAGAAAATGTTTATGGTAACATCTGATGTTCTATATAAGCATACATATAAACGGCAGGCACAAAAATAGCTTTTCCACGTTTCTTTGTTGTTGTTTTTCGTTTCTTCATATAAAACGATTAATCTTTCTGAACACGCGCTTTAAACTAACAAATGTTGTTTCAACTTGTATATATGATATATATGTATATATATATGTACATATACGAGTATATAACCAATCAATATGGCCAAGTTTGTTGTACTCTTTTTGCGAATGCCATGGTCTCTTATCACACCTTGAATTACATCGACAACATACATTTTTTTTATTAGCAGTATAAGAAAATTGTTACTTTCAATTACCACATTCCTACAATTCTATTTATAAGCAGAAAAAATACAGAATTCGGTTACGGTTCTACGAAGCAGGATTTACACTGTGCGTACACACCATAATGTCTTACATTAATACCAAATCCAGTTAGTATTTTGGTTGGATTTAGAGTTTAATTGATTCAAAGTCTCTATATAAGTATATACTGAGTGTTCTATGGCTATATATACGCATATACCCTCGAGATCATCGAAATTCTATTGTTGCTTTCTATTTAATTTAATTTTCTACATTGTTCGTGTATATAAGTATGTAGATACATAGTTATTGTTTCACATGAAACAAATATAAAATTTAGGTACATATATACCTACATACATATATATAAGCGCACACAAACACTTTCTTAAGACAATTGAAAATTTTGTTGTTCTGCTGCTGACGGTGTATATAAGTGGTTAGGGAAAATAATACCAACAAATTTATATAAATAATTTATTAATTTTATTCCAGCACAATAACGTACGAGTATACAGAGAATGAGAGGATATGTATGTAACTATGTACGTATGCTGATGAGAAAAATTAATTAAAAATTGAACTGAATTTAACATTTTGGTCCCTCGGTTTAGGTATATGTTGTACATTAAGTTCAAAGGTCAATTAGTAATTAGCAAGTTTAATTTTGTGGAATTTTTATGTACGCACTATGTATATGCACTCTAAAGTATAGAAAATAAATTTTTAATTGTCAAGGCTTGGTGTTGTAATTAGTATTAATATGCTGCCCACTATATATTTTTGGAATAATAACAACCTAAACATTCTCGCCGCCCCAAGTGATTTAGACAATTTTGATAGTTCCATATATAATGCTCGTGGGCAAGGTTAAATTATTTTTGCTTCGTAATTAATAAACTTTAACGACATTTTTGATACCAAACGACGTAGTCTCGCCACAATATTTAGACTTTGTAATAAATTTCAACTATTGTGTTCTTAATAAGCAATATTTTCAAAATTCGAATTAAAATTTCGAGTTTTGAAAACTAAAATTCAAAACATCGATAACATCAAAGGGACATCAAAACTCTAATTATCAAAATACTGGAATTTTAATATTTTGTAAATAGGCAAAAAATCCACAGATTTTAATGGGCGTGAAGTGTAACGTGGTATAAAGTTTATTTATACTCGTTAAACATAAACGATATCAATGGAATGGAAACCGTCATCTTTCCCGCAGCTCAGCCTGGAGAGGTATATGTTTTATTTGTGGGTATAATTTGTTTCCATTGCTTGCATGATGACGGAACAGAATTGAACAATCTAGACTGCAAGACTCTCCATGAAATAATAATAAAAAGAAATTAATTTTTCATGTTGCAAATTTGTTTAAAATAAAAGAACAAAATCAGGTTTATTTATATTTAAAAAAAAAAGATAATTATACAACCAAAAAAAATTTAAAAGATGTAAAATTTAATTGCAAAATAATAAAAAAATTATAATTTAATTATTACAATTTTAATTCATAATTAATGTTATTCATATTCATAAATATTAACTTAAATTTTAAATCCCAAGTTCCCAAATAAATTTTAATAATTTAATATATTTAATTATTTTTAATAATAAACTAGTTGTTTCAAAATTTCAAAATAAGTTAAATTAACTATTAATATTAATAATTAAATAATAATATAAAATTTTAAATAATCTTATAATAATCCACAGATTTTATATAAGTGTTAGTTTCACACTGTTAAATTGAATTCCAATTGGAAAACATGATTATTCCTATTTAAATATTAAGTACTAAAAATATAATATTTATACGAACTTTGACAAAACCAATCGAATAAAAATTAATACTAAGGATAAGGGAAAATTTATTTTGTTAAAAAAAATTCTTTTTTTGTATTAATCGTCTTGTCTTGATATATTTTATTTGCGGCTCCAAAATCTTCATGGCCGTCGTTTCATGATTTTACATCAATATTCATGTAATCGATATTTTTATTCTACAGAAAATAAAAATGATCGTCTTATCGTATTACGAAGTGGAAAACGTCAATATGACGATAAATACGTCTAAATGGTAACACTGCCGGGCAACGATCCAACCTTCAATAAAATTGAAGTTGTTCAAATTTTCGAGCTTCATTTCTTTTATATATGTTTCATTTTATTTGCGTGTACGTGATCGTTGAAAGTTGTTGTGCTAGCTAAAATTGTTAACTAAAAATAAAGTTAATATTTTTTTTTAAAACTAATAATTTAAATTTACATCACTTGAACACGACATTTTGACCATAAACAGGTCCCAATTGGAAAAATTAATAAATAAATAATAAAAATTATAAATCAATTAGATTTAATTCAAATTTCTGTTTTGTGTGGAATCCTATTCCCTAACTGGTTAAATAATTATGTTTTTACACAAAGTTTTGGTTTCTAACTTTTTGGTTTGGTCATAATTAAATTTATAATTTTGAGATCTAGACTAAATTTGTTACCACTATTTGAAAGAGATTTGGACTCAAGTTCTGATGGAACATTAGGTAGATGACTATAAATTAATAATCCACTAAGCCCTAAAACTACTCACTAATCTCAGGAATAAATTAATCGAGAAGCTTATATTGCGATTTCGAATAAAATTTTAAATTAATCAGTAACACCTATAGCAAGAGATTTGAACTCAAGTTCTGATAGTACACTAAGTAGATGACTGGGTTCCTAAACCACTAAATAGATGACTGAATTCATAATTCTTAAGCCCAAAAACTACTCCCTACCCCCAGGAATAATTTAATTAACACCTTTAGCCAGGATTTTGATTCAGCTTCTGATAGTACACGAGGATGACTCTGATCTATATTCCAAATAAAACAAACTCAAATACTACCCTTATCTGGTATTTTGGTGTTTTGTATTAGTAGTTTGATGTTTGGTGGAAATATCTTGGATACGATTAGAAAAATGTAATAAATTTGAAAATTTTTATTAAATAAGTTCATATGAGCTTTATGTATCTAAACATGTATGAAAACTTCACATCCATTAATAATTTTATAATTTAAACTACTCATTTCAAAAGCAGCTCGAGATATTTAAAATATATCCTGAATATAATTCGTTAATAATTTTTTATGGCAAAATTTAAATTCAAGGACAGTGTAGAAATTTGGATGTTACGTAGTTTGAGTTTCCCGAATTTCACAATTTGGGGAATTATTTTAAAACATATGGCAAGTTGAGAATTTATATATAGACGTTATCGATTTGAAGACTACATTGCTTTTCTTGTTCAATGTAAACTGTGTATACAAAGAATTATCCAAAATTATAAGCTCGTTACACATATCGATCGAGAAACCCGGCAGTTTTTTTTACAGTCTCCGAAACTTTTCTTTAGCGGTATGGACCATTGCCCTCCAGTCTCTATTACGGATTTTAGATTTTTGAGCTAAAAATTCTCGCACGATTTGGTCGGGCGATTTTTCAGAATCTAGATTTTTATATTAAATCTGTAGAAACAATTGAGGTATCCAAATTAAATATTTTCTACTTTTTACAGGCTCCGAGACCTATCTTAAGAGGTATGACCCAACACATTTGGATTTCTATTTCAGATTTTAGATTTACGTGTTATAATTCCGCCCGAAAAATCAACATTTTAATATAATTTTCATAGGGTCTGAGGCCTGTCTTTAGAGGTATAAATCAGTCCTTAGAGGTGTAAATCATCAACCTTTTTATCACAGATTTTAGATTTTACCATCAAACTTTTAGAATATCCGACCATTCGTCAGACGATTATTAAAAATCTACAATTTTGTGTTAAACGTGTATAAATAATGGAGCTATCCAAATGGAACCTGGCACACATTTTACAGACTCCGAAACCTATCTTTAGAATTATGTATGTTTGCACTCCGATCTCTATTGCTGATTTTTGATTTTTGGGCTAAGAATGCTGGCACGATTTTCAAGAATTAATATTTTTATATTAAACATGTAGAAATGATTGAACTATCAAAATGAAACTTGGCTCACTTTTTACAGCTCCTCACATCAATCTTTAGAGGAATGAACCAACTTACAATGATTTCTATTACAGACTTTAGAATGTTGGGCTACAAATTCCGACTACTGGTCAGATGATTATTAAAAATCGACCTTTTTGTATTAAGCCCGCAGAAATGACGAAACTATCCAAATTGAACGTGGCACACTTTTCTTTAGAGGATTTTACATTTGCTATCCGAATAAAATCTAGAATATCTTTTAAAGGCTCCGAAACATTTCTTTAGAGGTTAAAAATCTACATTTTGTATTAAGGGTGTAACAATAAATAATTCCCGAATATTATTGGTGGAACTCTAAATATGGACAGAAGTATAGAGATTTTTTCAATCAGAATTGGCCGCAATTACTTGAAGTGCTACCATGTCATGAAAAGATGTATATTTGGTTACAAAGAATAAAGCTTTAGTATTTTTCTCAATGGTCGATCGATAGAAAATGGTGGATAAGGACTATTGATAAGGCATTAAAGTTCTCATTTCTATTTCAAAATCAAAAATATTAGTTTCGATTAAAAAAAAATAATAACCTTGGAATAACCTTGAAATGAGTTTTATCAACGTATATCGCTCATAAAACCAAATAGTTTTTCAGTTCCTCGTTTTCGAGTTTTGGTTAGTCTCCGGTCTCCCTTAAGGTGGTTCACCCGCTTATATTGATTAAAAATTGTCTAAGTCATTGAAAATATTTAGGTATTTAAAATTCTGGAAAGTTTGTATATAAGCCTCTGAACTGAATTCAGTTTCAGAATTTATAATATTCGTCTTCTTAATTTTCAACAACTGCGGCTACTCGCTAAATTATGAAAATTGGTGAAATATTCATCTAATTTTAGTTTTTTCGATTTAAAATTTAATCCAAAATATTTAATTGGAAATATCACCAATTTGAATTCCGTTAGTTTTCACAATGTTTGAAAAATAATTTGATTTGTAAAATATTTTCGATATATATCATTCCGCCATTGAAAATTTTAAAAACTCGAATTTCTGTATTCAAAAATACTGCCAAGTTGAATATTTGTGAAACCGGCACTATATACATTTTAGTTGATAATACCGGCGTCATTCCTAATAAACTGGCAGCATTTAAATAAACACCTTTGATTACATTACCTTCATTAAAGTTCCTCTGAACTATTCCGAACTGACCGTACAAAGCGAGCCGTTTTACGAAGTATGTACTTGACAAAGCAAATGGAATTCGTCATCCTTGATTTCGATCGGGATAATGATGAATAAATTTAAACTATCTGTGGAAGGATCCATGGATTTGTCGTCATAGAATTGACCTGAAATACTATACTCGTCGACACTGAGCTATGCAATGACAGAGATATAATTAAAACGTTCCTGAATTGGTGCGTCTGTTTAGGTCAGTACCGTTTAATCCCCTCAAGAGATTAGAGTAGCACGATCAGTTAATTGCTCGAGATGTGGTACAGTGATCGTTGCGGTAATGCGGTACACTTGGTTTAATTGGTGAAACGCTGCCTAACTTTACCTCTATATCTATAGGATATCATACTTTAAGCCCGATATCAAACCTGTAGTGTTCACTACTAAAATATGATGTGCCATTGACCCTATAACCAGAGATCATGTATTTCTTTACAAAGAATACAGTTGGTATAAAAAACTTACCCCAAGACTTATCATCTCGATATTATTTGATAAATATGCCCATATTAAAATATATATGCCCATCATAAATATTCTGTTAAAGAGCGACGATCGTATGGATTTATCTTATTATGTTGAAGTTCCGAATCAGCTAACATCTGATTAATTTGGAACTTGTAATGAAAGTGTAGCGAAACGTCTATGCCAATCGCCTATACTTGCTGTCTACGTTTTCGGGAGATATTCGACAAATGCAAAATTGTAAAAATTGTCAAAAACAAAATGCACGCTCCAATAAAATTGTATCAATTGTCCAAAATTTGTCCTAAATTACGAAAACAACAATTAGGACAAATTAAGGACAAGTTATATTGTATATATCGCTATTTGGGTATCTGGTTTAGTAGGAGAACATTTTTAAAATTTCAATTTTGTACTAACATGAAACGTGGTAATACACCCCTGCCCTAAGATACTTATTTTCTAGATTAAAGAAAGCTTTGTGTACAAAATGTGTATCGCTATTTGGGTACGATCCCTGGTTCAGTAGGAGAAAATTTTTAAAATTTCAGTTTTGTACTAACATACAACGTGGTAAAACACCCCTGTCCTAAGATACTTATCTTCTGGATTTAAGAAAGCTTTAATATTTTTTAGTTAGATATGGCTCTCAGCTACCCAAAAATGTATATCGCTATCTGGGTACGACCCCTGGTTTAGTAGGAGAAATTGTTTAGAATTTCAATTTTGTACTAACATACAACGTGGTAAAACACCCCTGTCCTAAGATACTTATCTTCTAGATTTAAGAAAGCTTTAATGTTTTTTAGTTTGATATGGTCCTCAGCTACCCAAAAATGTATATCGCTATCTTGGTACAATCTCTGGTTTAGTAGGAATTTTTTTTTAAAATTTCAATTTTGTACTAACATACAACGTGGTAAAACACCCCTGTCCTAAAATACTTCTCTTCTGGATTTAAGAAAGCTTTAATATTATTAAGTTAGATATGGCCCTCAGCTACCCAAAAATGTATATCACTATTTGTGTACGATCCCTGTTTTTTTTTTAAATTTCAATTTTAAACTAACATACAACGTGGTAAAACACCCCTGTCCTAAGATACCTATCTTCTAGATTTAAGAAAGCTTTAATATTTTTAAGTTAGATATGGCCCTCAGCTACCCAAAAATGTATATCGCTATCTGGGTACGACCCCTGGTTTAGTAGGATAAATTGTTTAGAATTTCAATTTTGTACTAACATACACCGTGGTAAAACACCCCTGTCCTAAAATACTTAACTACTAGATTTAAGAAAGCTTTAATGTTTTTTAGTTTGATATGGTCCTCAGCTACCCAAAAATATATATCGCTATCTTGGTACAATCTCTGGTTTAGTAGGAATTTTTTTTTAAAATTTCAATTTTGTACTAACATACAACGTGGTAAAACACCCCTGTCCTAAAATACTTCTCTTCTGGATTTAAGAAAGCTTTAATAGAAAAGCCCTCAGCTACCCAAAAATGTATATCACTATCTGAGTACGATCCCTGTTTTTTTTTAAATTTCAATTTTGTACTAACATACAACGTGGTAAAACACCCCTGTCCTAAGATACTTATCTTCTAGATTTAAGAAAGCTTTAATGTTTTTTAGTTTGATATGGTCCTCAGCTACCCAAAAATGTATATCGCTATCTTGGTACAATCTCTGGTTTAGTAGGAAATTTTTTTTAAAATTTCAATTTTGTACTAACATACAACGTGGTAAAACACCCCTGTCCTAAAATACTTCTCTTCTGGATTTAAGAAAGCTTTAATATTTTTAAGTTAGATATGGCCCTCGGCTACCCAAAAATGTATATCACTATCTGAGTACGATCCCTGTTTTTTTTAAAACTTCAATTTTGTACTAACATACAACATGGTAAAACACCCCTGTCCTAAAATACTTCTCTTCTGGATTTAAGAAAGCTTTAATATTTTTAAGATAGATATGGCCCTCAGCTACCCAAAAATGTATATCGCTATCTGGGTACGACCCCTGGTTTAGTAGGAGAAATTGTTTAAAATTTCAATTTTGTACTAACATACAACGTGGTAAAACACCCCTGTCCTAAGATACTTATCTTCTAGATTTAAGGAAGCTTTAATGTTTTTTAGTTTGATATGGTCCTCAGCTACCCAAAAATGTATATCGCTATCTTGGTACAATCTCTGGTTTAGTAGGAAATTTTTTTTAAATTTCAATTTTGTACTAACATACAACGTGGTAAAACAGCCCTGTCCTAAAATACTTCTCTTCTGGATTTAAGAAAGCTTTAATATTTTTAAGATAGATATGGCCCTCAGCTACCCAAAAATGTATATCGCTATCTGGGTACAACCCCTGGTTTAGTAGGAGAAATTGTTTAAAATTTCAATTTTGTACTAACATACAACGTGGTAAAACACCCCTGTCCTAAGATACTTATCTTCTAGATTTAAGGAAGCTTTAATGTTTTTTAGTTTGATATGGTCCTCAGCTACCCAAAAATGTATATCGCTATCTTGGTACAATCTCTGGTTTAGTAGGAACTTTTTTTTAAAATTTCAATTTTGTACTAACATACATCGTGGTAAAACATCCCTGTTCTAAGATACTTATCTTCTCGATTTAAGAAAACTTTTAAGTTTTCGATATAAGGAGACATTTTTTTTGGTATATCTCTAATAAGTTACAATTCTTGGTTGAGCAGGGCGATTTATTGTTAAATTTTGAATTTGTACTAAAGTACAGGGTTGTAAAATCCACACTTGTCCTGTGTCTCTTAACTTTAAGGTTTTGAATTGATCTACTCAATTTTTTTTGTGTAGACTTACGGCAATATTACATTTTCAATTATTCCTAATGCAAAAGTAATACCAGTTTGTGAAAAAATTCATAATAACGAGAGATTTATAATTTTTACTAATATATTTTCAGATGAAAAACTTAGGACAATTTTAGGGCCAACTTCACACTCGTCACGAATTGTCACATGATCTTGCCTGTTTTTTTTTTGTGCCACAATTTTTCCCAAGATTAGGGAATCAGGGAATTCTGACCAATGCTTTATAGGCTTCTCGAAATATAATTCAATATACGACAACAATACATTTTCTAGCCGCAGATCTCACTACTTTTAAGCGCAATAAAGTTGGGTTCATCAAACTCAAGATGGTATAGATGACTCCAAAAATACTTATCTTAAAATATGTTTAGTATTGTGTACCTATATACAGATTGTAGCTGGTGTAATATATTTTATTTACGATAATTCTCTATACCTTTCTTGTACGTGAGCACTATAATGGGCGCTGTACTAAATAACGAGAATCGTATAAATTCAATTTCCCTAAGCCATACGAAAATTTATAGCCCAAGCTTTTCATTCATGGTATTAACATAATACATTTGTTTGTTTCTTTTTTTTTGCTTTCTACCAAACATACAAATCCATCCATAAACTTTATGTACATACCACTATTATATAGGCATACAATAATTCTATGCTTTTGTTATGCTGTTTATGTTGTATGTTGTATTGTATATTGTATATTTTTTCGTTCGCTTTATGCCATTTTAAAATATTAACATATTTTCATTTTTCCCACTCGCAATATAAATATATATAATTTAAATGTTTCGCGTTTTGTTGGTGAAAATCGTGAAAATTTATTTATATATATGTTTGTATGTATGTGGAATTTTTCTACCCAAATATCAACCAAATATATGTAGAATATATATATATATAAGAAAAACTTTTAGAAGAAAACTGGAGATTTTATTATTTTTTGGTTGTTGTTTATTTATGTTTGGCTGCTTGTTTCTCGCACACACACACATACACACGTAGAGTTTATATTTATATCCTTGAAAAAAAAAAAATATTTCCTCGTTTTCCATTTAATGGAAAAATGACGAATTTTCTTCTCTCTATATATAGCACCGTTTCTAATCTTCTGTATGCGCTGAATATATACAAGGTTTCATATAATTAAATTGTGATGAATATATTTTGATTAATTTTAGCGTATACATTGAAATGTGTTTGGCACATGAATGTTCCCTACATTTGGTCGCAAATTGCAGAAACAAAAGTAATTTCATTTTATCTCGGAGTAATTTTTAAAATGGAATTTTCATAATTTGATGCTTTATTATTGTTGTGCTCTGTGTGTGTGTGTCGTCATTAGTATAATGAAAAAAATACTTAAATATTATAAGTATGTACGTGAATAAATAAGAAGATTTTCGCATATAAAATTCCATTTGAATTATTATTTTGCGTGTGCGGGGGGTGGGTTCATTGAAAAATAAAAATAACAAATGTTGTTTCATAACAATTCGCAGCTTTGATGACAAATGTATATGAACGTTCTACATAAGTGGGAAATAATTATTTTTCATTGGCTTTAAGGCACGTGAATACTTCAGCGTTTGATATACGTAGGCACCAGACTAATTGAGAAAATTTGGCAATTCTCGAAATTAATTTTTTTTTATGTTGTGCGATGCCTTCCACTTTGGTTGTTAACGCAAGGACAATAATCAAATTTATCCGATGAAATCTGATGAATTCATTTCGTTTCATTTCATTTCAGATGTCACTTTGATGCGAAAGGTGTTCGACCCTTTAATATGTTCAACGCTGACTTTTATTTAGATAAATATTACTGCAAACAAGGAGGGGCATACTCGTCTACTATTATTACTAGCTTTACCATTTTTTCTTAATATAAAAATCTTGTGTTCTGATACTACTTTCTTATTTCTACCACAGTAGGGTAAAAATGCCGGTCCTGGGGCACTTTTTGTACCCCTTTGCTCACTTTTTGTACAGTAAACCACTTTTTGTACCTGTGTCTCGGCTAAGTGCTAAAGTGCTGCATATTTTTGCTGCGCGTAGCATGCGTGCGTGTGCGTGGGCGCGTGCGTGTGGAGCGTGTAGTATTAGCCGAGACACTTGAGCACTTAGCCCGGGCACGTTAGCACTTAGCCGAAATGCAGGTACAAAAAGTGGTCTACTGTACAAAAACTGAGCAAAGGGGTACAAAAAGTGCCCCAGGACCGGCATTTTTACTCTACTGACGGTGGTTGTTATATACTACTTACCACTTATTAGTTATTCTCTAGCTTCTTAGGGCAGATCACAGTCATAGAAGATGTCTTTTATGGTATCCTCGCCCTGTCCAAATTCACAGGTGATTGAGTCCGCTAGACTCAGTCGGTACATATAAGAGGCTATTCTTCCATGCCCCGTTAACATTTGGGTAAACCATAGACTTAAAGGAATCTTTATCTCTAATCTCGCTTCAATGTTTGGCAGATAACTTTATGTTATTCTACCATTAATTGAATGCGACCATCTATCTTGCTATATTGCTATAGACGTTTTACTCGGTTTCGTCTTGAGCCTTCTACTATCACGTTTCCGTAGCTCACGTCTTGTCGTTTTTCTTATTTTGTTGTTGGCAATTTTCTCATTTAAGAGTATATCAATAAGAATTATGCCGGCCAAGACAGATTACATGGGCAATTGAATCTCCGCGCCAGATACATCTAGGAAAACTCCAAGATTGTACTTTTGGTTCGAATCTTTGACCGTATTGATCATTTTGTTCATTGCTTCCGCTGTGAATCTATTTTCTCTAATGTCAAACTGTTTGTCACTATATAGGTTTCACTTTTTTGGAATATGTCCATTAACATGACGGAAATTAATTTTTCAAATAATTTACCTAGGACAGGCAACAGCATGATAGGTCGATAAGATTGGGGATCGGCTTTACCAGCTTTCATAGACATGATAGCCAAAGTGGCCTATTCATCACTGAAGTGGCTCACGTTTGGTGTAGTTAGTACTGAGTTACGTTTTTGCCTATCAGAGTCATTTTCCTCAAAGTCGTCGGGTAGTAAGGTAGGAAGCAAGCATTTTGTGGTGTCTTTCCAACAGATTGCCGCTTTAAATTAACCTGTGCTAAACTTATAGACGCTACAGCATTACTATGTTCCGTGCTGAACTCTTTCGCGTTTTGCTTTCCCGAGTTTCGGGATTTTTATCTGTTTGATGTAACGTGCGCAACTTACAAACCACTTTTCTTGATTTGATTAAGTCCGGAGACCACCACACAATTTTGATTTACGAGCACGTTTATGTGGTATATAGTAGCGCTACAGACTTATGTAGTTAAACTTGATATTATTTATCGATCGATATCTTCAGGTCTTTTGCCAGGCTTTGTCAGATGCTACTCCCAATTGGCATGCCTTAAGGCATGCCGAGGAATTTTCTTTAATGCTATGGAATCATTATTGTATTTTCCGAACCGAAGATCGAGGTAATAGATATTGGTCACTTGATATCCAACGTTCATGAAGGGATCAACTTAAAACTTTTTTAACAGACCGCCCGTCGTAAGATCAACATTCGACTCCCCATTATAATAATATGTACTTGGCTGACCATCTTCGTTGATAACGAATAAGCCACTCATCTCTCGTTTGTGTACTTTTTAGACCATCCATGATTTTATCAAGTTTATTCACATATTCCATTGGATCGTCTGAATATTGGAAGTAAATACTGACCAGATAGAAACTTCTTACGTCAGATCTCATCGCTACACACACAGAGAGTGTGTCGCAGTACTGTGACATTTTAAAAACCTCAAGATCTTGTTGAGGATGCCAATTGCTGGTTGAACATTTTCATTGTTTCCAACGGTTATTCTTGTGAATGTCGTCAGTCCGGTTATTCTTGTGAATGTCGTCAGTCCACCTATAACCCCTTCCTGCAAGCAGATTATGTCAATCGCTTCTTTTTCAATAGATTGTCTGATCTCATACCAACCGCTTTAGCATTTTGCATTTTCATTTGGCCGATCTGCAATCGACATTTATTGTTGGTTTTAACTGTCAGAGACAGTTCTCTTCATCATTAGATTCAAAGCCGTTTTGTATGAGGTGAAAACTTTACTAAGTAACGAATGGCTACAAGCTCTGTTTGCCTTTCGGCAAGAAGCGCATTGTTCATTGTTCTTTGCAAAACTTGGCGAACCTGACGAAGTCTGATACTCTACATGAGCACCAGCCCAGATACTACTGCAGATGCTGCCAACAAATCCATTCCTAATCAGAATGAAGAGTGTGAACGATCATAGAATTAATGAGGAAATGAATTATGTAGTGATTTTGGTAAAAACAATGGATTTAGCACACCGAAATGAAAATACAAATTAGGGCGTTGTTTTCACTTACTATATATATTATTTGGTTTGTTACGTATTTCGTATTCTATGTCATTGGGTATTTTGTTGTTGTTATAATTTGTTGGTGTTATTTTTAAGTGCTTTTATCGACACTAGTTCCATTGAATAAATAGAGGATGGAATTTGGTGTTCCAGTAAACAGTATATGCTACTTTGTATTCTGGTTACCTGTACTAAACCTAAATAATTTTATTTGTTTTCTTACGTAATTTTTAGTTAAAATATTAAAGCTTTGTACGAAACGAATTTCGTCTAAACATATTTATCAATTTACTTCTATTTATTCCTCAATCATTAGCAATGCTGAAACTGAAATCTTTTTTGTTATTTAAGAGCAGAAAGTATATATAAATTTAAAACAGAATTGTAGATGAATTTAATTTAAGATAACTTTGTAAACTTTTCATTTTGTTTTTGCATAAAAGTTGATTGAGAAAAGATTCAGAAAATCTGGTTTCTGAACATTTTAATACATTTTTTTTGTTAGCTATAGGGTGAGAAAGGATGGTTATGCTTTTTAGTGCATTAAATTCACACAAAAGCTTTATAATTATTTATACATGTTCTACTAACACCAAATATCAAAGTTATTAGTAGATCTTTGACAGCTTTCTTTAAGTATTGTTCATCTTATCAACCTTCATAGTAATTAACTTAATAAACGAAAGGCTCTTTAAATTGATTTAAAAAGCTCATTCAAACTAACAACATTTCGAGCCATTCAAATTGGTTTGGTTAGTTGTGTATATAGGATTGATACCCAAAAGCTCAACTATACTGTATACACAAAAGCTGATCGAATTCTATTAAAATACGAAACTTTCAAAGAATACTTAATGCACTGTGAAATGACGAGCTGATTATTGGATGAAATTAAATTAAAACAAATTAGTAGAACCTAGAAAGCTCTTCCAGACTTCTACAAAAAAGCCGAATGTATCCTAATTTTAAGTATTTTCAGAACCTTATTGATTAAATAACCATGTAAGATGGTTTGAAACATATTTACATGTTTCTTAATTCAAATGAGTAAAAGCTCAATCGCAAGTTTCCCTAGCTGAATTAACAGATTGTTATTTCTGGTTTCAAAAACTAATTAATAAAAGACACCTCAAATAACCTTTTAAGAACAAGAAAGTTCCGAAGCTCATGAAACACAGCTTTTTATTAAATAAAAATATTTATATTAGGCCGCAAAGCGAGTGTACAAAAAATACCGGGGTAGTGGAATTTCATTCGAAGGGATTAAGATCTAACGTTGCATGTACGAATAAATAGGGATTTTACTGAGACCTTAACTTCGATCTTCGATCAATTTTAGGGGTTTTTATAACAAGGCTAATCATATTTTTTAAAAAGTTTTATGAATCTTATAGTTTCAATAGGGACAAAAAAAAACATTACAACTAGAGTACTATTGCAAACAAATGAATGAAAAATCGAAGGACTGGAATCATAAACAGCACAGTTCACACTGATATACAGTGATGTAGGTTTACAGATTAAAACCATATCTTATATGCAAAATTAACCATTTTTTTCTAAAACTAATATCGCATGTGTAAGAGAGCGACAAAATTATCATTATTCGTTTACTAGAATAAAATACCGCCATGTCGTCGGCTAAGAGGACATTTTGCCCTCGACTTTTGAAGTTTTTTGACTCTGACACCTATATGAAATAGTTTGAACAGCAAAATAAATACTATGATGAACAGTGCCAAGGGCTTAGAAATTATCAACAAATGGAACCCCTGCCTTTAAACTATCATTCTGATATTGGTGAAGCAGCGTAAAGAACAAGGTTAGGGCCATTTATGTTAAGGAATGTTTTATTAAATCGTATTGCTTATTGTCTAGACAATTTATTTTCTCTGTGTAACTCAACAATCGAATTTTGGTAATTTTTGTAAAATGAGCTTTGAAAACATATGATCAATGTAGGTATTTGAAAATTGTCTGGTCATATCTATCATAGAAGAATTTAAACCAAACGAACCATTTGTATCATCGGATTCTATGTTTTGTTTTATCCGTAAAAGAAAATCATTTGATTCATTTAAGGCAATTTCGGCAGCTAAAACAAAATCTCTTAACCAAGATAAAACAAAATTTAACATTATCTAGAGGAATTTAATACCATCTGCAGAAGTGAAATTTAACGAGGAAACCTGATATTTTAATATAAATGTAACAAAAACCGCCACTCCACCAGCTCTATATAAGTCGCATTACAGTTGACAAAAAACGTAAAACCATTTCTCATTTTAGTGAGCACAAGTTTACAATATAGATTGGAGGTGACTTGTTAGCATATAGCATTTCTATCACTGTTTGTAAACAAAATTCATTGTTTTTTTATCTCTGAACATGAGACAGAAATATGCTAACAAATTCAATTGTTATGATTATTGGAGGGTATTCCACTGATAACATATATAGTTACATCGTTGACGCAGATCTTTAGATTCGTGTTCGGTCTTAACAATATGGAGTTTAACTTTTACAATGCTGTTCTGAGATCATTCTATGTTCAACCATCAATTTGGAGATAAATTGTTGCGAGTGCTCCACCTCTATACATCATCAATATTATAGGATCCGGAGTGCCCACGGGCACAAATTTGATATGTTTGATGCGCCAACGTTAAATATTGCCTTGGTATTAAATCTGCATTTCAAATATGCCAAGGCAAATGATTCACAACCCCAAGTCATTTAAACAGCCGGATATATTTTGTATATATGATTTTTTTTTAAATGAACCGGGTCATTGATCTGCGGGAATTCAAGTTTCGGTGCTTTGACCTGAGCATTTAGAATCGAACACAAACCAAATACCCATCAAAATATTTTCAAGTTTGGCTCTCCAAAAACAGCAAAGCTTCGCATTTCGCCAAAAACTAATTAAATTTTTTTTTTCAATCGACTTTTTTGCATTATATATTTAGAATAGCCAGAAAGGTCTATCCCATTTCATAATTCCCAAAATAACAATTCTAACGTAATACAATGTATATACGACAGTCGAAAATATTTCCTGCCAGCAGTAACTATATACATACATATATATAGTATTGCTGGGACACCCACGCGCGTATACAATATTATATTTATAAGTTTATCATGGGAGCACAAAGATAATAATAAGAAGTTTTTTGTTTTTAAATTTCCCTACAGTCACAGAATGACGTATCTTAGTTATACATGCTGTTTGTACCCAAAATATAAATATAATTTTGTTCCTTCTTAAAAATATTATAATCGATATACGGTAAACGTTATACACATACATACATATGTACTTTATACATATATTATGTACATACGTTATCATTATATATCAGGATCTATATACCTATATACCTTAAAAATAATACCAATATGACCTTTTTTTGTGTGTCATACAGAAATGATACCAAAAATTACTTAATTTTATTGATAACATTTTTTTTATGCCTTCAAGATATTTGACTAAGTCAAATTTATATCCTTTTTTTGTAAGTTTGCCGTCTCATATATTATGGATTTTCTTTGGAATTGGGTTTTTTGTCCTCTCCTATTTATTATGTATGTATAGCCTTAAAGGTAAAATAATCAACCATCCATCCTACTATCATAAATTTATTAAAAATATTAAAGTGTTTTTAGGTATTGACATGAACTCAACGACACCAATCAATTTTCTGTGTGATTGAATCGATATGATGTAACAATAATTTGGGCCAATACTTCTTAACGTATATATACAATTTACATAATATGTTGATATAAATGTTCGCGGCGAGAGAACAAATTTTCAATCACGGCTGACTTTTTTCTGTTCACAGCAGAGTATTATCATTTTTGTGTATTAATTAAAATAGCAACAAATATTGTATGGTTGGTTTAACTAACAACAATATATGTTGAATATTATATAAATCATATTGCATAAATAAAAATGTTGTTCATTTTTTATTTTATGATATATTATGTTTTGCGTACAAAAAAAAACTGTATATAGGAAATGAAAAATGTTTTCGGGGAAAATCGTATTAAATTTATGAAAACTAAATAAAAAATTGCTCTGCGCTAGTTTATTTGGTGTATGCTCAGTGAAATGATATATAAATACTCTGGTTTATGTATAATGTAATTGGATGTTATGTGTATGATGATGTGTAAATGGAATTTATACCTGCCAGCTATCCGGTACAAATATGTCCGAGCGTGTAATATTTAATACCTGGAACGAAAAAAAACATATCGTTAGTGTATTTTGAATCACCAGTTTTAATTCCGGGATTTAATTTATCAGGGATTTAGGTCATTCAGAGATCGAATACGAATTATTTTAACGTGCGGTTCTATATTGTTATGGCTCGTCATCACCCAGGATTCAGCCTATAGAAGTATCGATAATTTGATGAATATGAAATCGATAAATTTCGATTTGGTATTTTTATACCCAAATCCTGGCAATCTAAATTCTATACTTTGTTAAATTTTCAACGAAAATTCATACCACATTTAGCAGGATTTGTCTGGACCAGCCGAGTTAAAATAGCATAAACGAATCGTGTAAAATCCAACATATCATATCAAAGCGGAATATTTAATAAACCGAAAAAATCATAAAAAGCTCACAAAAAACTCGTAAACGGAAATCGAAATATGAAATAAAATCGTAGAAAAGTCAAAAAAATCGTGTCAACCAAAAAAATCGTATAAAACCGATAAAACGAAAATAGTGTAAAAGTCAAAAAGTCAAAATAACGTTGACAAACTGGAATAGGACATAAAACTGTAAAATCGTATTTAACCGAAAAAACTTTTAAAATAAAAATGAGGCGAAAAGTTAAACGAGAAAATAAAAAGTTAAAGCTACATGATTCTAATATGGTTTGGGTACGTTGTATGGGGCGATTACGGGCTATACCACGCAGATTAATTCGTTATTGTTGTAAAAACTAAATTTGTATAATAATCAAAATGAACATTTAAAAAAAAAACTGTATGAAACCGAAAAAATCGGTGAACACATAAGAAACCGAAAATATTGTATGATACCGTGAAAAAAATCGTATTAAATAAAAACGATTGTTAAAAAATGAAAAGATCGAAAAATCCAGAAATATCTTAATCCGAAATATTAGATAACATTTCGGTAAAAACCAGGAATAAACCGTGTAAACCAAAAAATCGTATAAACCCGAAAAAGTAAAAGGAAAAAAATTAAAAATCGTGACAAACCGAAAAAAATCGAAATCGCATTTAACCGAAAAAAACGTTTAAAATAAAAAGAAAGGCCAAATAAAATTTGGAAAGTAGAATTGGGAAATAAAATACTACCCGTGGACCAAATCTGGCTAGGGGAATGTACCCCGAATAATACACCAGCCATGAAAGATCATAAGGGACGAATAATGCTACGCTGCAGGGATTAGGATACCCAGTATTGGCGACATCGAAAAGTGAGCGACCGGGCTTCCCACCCAACGACATCCAGCTACCGCAATGCTTTAGTAGTGGAAAGCTTAGCTATTACAGCAAATAGAAGTATAAGACCCCTAACTATAATAGATTACAAACACTCACTTACATAAGAGCAAAGACACCCTCTGCGACAAGACGCCAATGAAATGACCCAAAAATTGGTCTCGCTTAAGCACCAGAATAATGAACTTAGGATAAAATTCCAGCAATATGTGGTGTAATGTATTAAATATCAAGATATTATGGTATACTTACAAATCAGAATTGAAGCACTATAGAGGCCTTTTATTTATGTCTACTAATGTCAGAAGCCAGAGCCCACAAAATCTCAGCAATGAATTGAAGATGAGCTGGAAAAGGAAGTTACTCAACCCAGACAAAACATGGTAAATGTAAAAAAAAGAGGAGACTTCCCAAAACGCCCTCCCCGCAAGGATATCTCTACAGAAACCTAATGAAATACCAAAGCAACCACCACCTGCTTGCCAAAATGAACCCTTACCACCACCAACCAATGTGAGCAATGATAGAGATTTCAATATTCTCAGAGCTCAAGTATTGGCAATGACAGAGAAACATGCTCAGTTTAAAGTAATATCCAATAGCAATATCCAAAAATAACGAATTAGCCTGAAAATGACTACCGTAAAATTAAAATATTACTCAGCGATATAAAAGAAACTGAATTGAATAACAAGGATAGGTTAGGTTAGGTTAAGTAAGGGTGGCCGTCCTAAAGGACTAGCATATATACAAAATTGGTCCGTAGCTGTACTACATTCGAGTTTCCTTCTCTTCACTCGCTAAACCATCTTTAGCTTACCAAGAAGCGTTTAAAGTCCCGGATCTCGATCTTACTAAGATCCGAGGGGTCGTTCAAAGAGGAAGTTCCCATACATTTTGTTCTGCTCTACGCTAGACTAGGACAGGTGCAGAGCAGTTGAAGCACATTTTCCTCCTCCTCCTCATCACCACAGCTGCGCAGAAATCGTGGGCTGGTACACCCAGTCTGCTCGCATGTATCCCAATGAGACAATGTCCCGTTATAGCTCCCACGACCATCCAATATGGTGCCGTCACAGCAATATCAGTTTGCCTGATCTGGATTGGTCAAGTCCAGGCCAGATCTGCCTGGTTATTACACACGAACTGGCGTTAGACCATCTGACGTTCGTTTCTTTTAGAGCTTTTTCCTGAAGCAGCAGTTTACATGAAGCAAGCGGTATCATTATATCCCGCCTGCTTTGGGTTATTAGGCGTGCTGTACCCTTGCGGGCCAACTCATCTGCCATTATATTC
Organism: Tipula unca; assembly: GCA_951394425.1. Lineage (NCBI taxonomy): Eukaryota > Metazoa > Arthropoda > Insecta > Diptera > Tipulidae > Tipula > Tipula unca. The sequence continues at coordinate 176,350,704 of OX596382.1, read as the reverse complement.
CTTGCGATATTGAAATGCCCTGGCACCCACGTCAAGCTGATGTTGAACTGATCAGCCATCTCATTTAAAGATGCCAGACAGTTCTGGGCTACCTTCGACGTCAGGGAGTATGATTGTAGCGTTTTAATAGCAGCCAGGCTGTCCGTAAAAATGCGAATATCCCTCGTACATATTACATTATACTTCAACCAGTCCATGGCTTCCATTATCGCGATCAGTTCAGCTTGAAAAACGCCGCAAAAGTCGGGAAGACGAAAAGAGAGGTTAACCCCTAGTGCCTCACAGAATACCTTGCAGCCAACCCCTCTATCCCTTTTTGACCAATCCGTGAAGAAGCTTAGCGCCTCATTGTCAATAACCGTTTCGTTCACCCAGTCCTCTCTGGTGGGAAACTCAGCTTGGAATTTCATCTCAACAGATGGCAGAGGAGTAGTGTAGTCGGTAGCTTCCGGAATACCCCTGTTGCATAGGATAGACGAGTGCCCTATATTGTTACAGGTCCACATAGATATGGATTTGAGCCAAATGGCTGTGCAAGGTGCAAGCTGCTCGGCCGCAATATCCAAGGGAGTAAGATGAAAGAGAATCTCCAGAGTTTGAGTAGATGTGCTCCTAAGAGCCCCACTTATACACAAGTTCTTTGAACTTTTATGAATAGTTTAAGGTTGGCCATAATTTTTAACGCTGGCCACCAGACGACAACCCCATACATCAGTATAGGTTTGACCACTGAGACGTAGAGCCAGTGTACTATGTGGGGCTCCATACCCCATCTCTTTCCAATGGCATTTTTGCAGGACTAGGGCGCTATAGTAGCTTTCTTTACTTTCTCTACGATGTTTGGTTTCCAGCTTAGCTGGCTGTCCAAAATCAGTCCGAGGTATTTCGCTCTATCCGTGAAGATCAAGCGAGTACCATTTAATGTTGGCGGGTCACACTGAGGAAGTTTGTGATTCCTGGTAAAGAGGACCAGCTCCGTTTTCTGTGGGGTATGCGTTCATTCCGCAGCCTCGTGCCCACTCAGAGAGGTACTGCATGCGCTCACTCAGCGTACTAGGATATTTACCGAAGACCGCAATAGCAACGTCATCCGCGTAAGCAACCACCTTGAAGCCTTGCCCTTCCAGGTTTAGTAACAGGTAATTTTACCAGTGGGTAGTCTAATCGGGTGATTCGAGTTTGTTGGCCTTTTAAAATTTTTTGTTATCTTCCACAAAGAATAATCTGTCCTCTCGGTTGACGAGAGTCCATTTAAATATTTCTGGACGCTCTGGTTTTCTTCTTCCCGCAATGCAAATCTTAGAGTCTTTATAATAGCTCGATTTAATTTCCATTTCAACAACGGTGATTTTGTTTCCTGCCATCGACGGCGAATTTTCCGCTTTTCCTGGATTAGTTCCTGTATGTTATGTGACAGTTTATTAACTTTTTCAGTACTGTTTAAGACAGGTGTAGACTTTTCATCTGATAATGCCTTTTAGATTTTCTGCCGCCGCATCAATATCTGCTGGTGTGGTAATATGGATATTCAGTACACAATTTTGTTCGACTCGCCTTTTATGTTGATCCCAATTAGTTTGCTTGTTTGTAAGCCGTTTTGGTTTTTCTATTCTTAGGAGGCCGGTGATCCCTTTTACAATTACAGATGAATGATCAGAAGACAGATCATAGCAATCGGAGGCCTTAGCATACGTACGAGGAATGCCTTTAGTTACATACACAAAAGTCAATTAAATCAGGAACTTTCTTTTTATCTGTAGGCCAGTACGTTTGGTGACCGCCAGATAAGTAATCCAGGGACTGTTCTTCATCTGGAACCTGAATCCTGTTGTTAATCTGGAACACCATTGACTGTGTTTGGCGTTAAGAAATTTATTACCTAGATGGCTGAAATAATCTTGAACTGCACTTTTTTATAGCATGTTTTGGAGGACAGCACACTGCGGATGTGACACAGTGTTCAAACTACTCCTGCAGACAGATGCTCGTTTATTGGATATGTCCTTCTCATATTTCATAAATTCATAGTGTTTTAATCTTGGTTTTATCAGTACAGCTGTGCTTCCATGTGCTTTGTGGTACCCTTAAGGATACTTGCATATGCAACTTCTTGATGTACACTACTGTTAACAGTTGCTTTATATTAGTTATTTTGTGCGTTATGATATGAAACTTCTGGTCGTACTTTTGGTGCAGTGGAAGAATGAAGATTAATCAGTCTCTGCTCGCTGACTTGGATTGATTCTTCTTTTCAATTCAAGGTAAATTGGTCACCCTCTATAATTTTCAGTGTGATTTCCGCCACAGTTGCTGCATTTTCTCACTGATGCTTCCGTTTTTTCTTTGTGTTATGGAGTTCACCACAGATATCACAAACAACGCTTAAAATGCAATATGCTTTAGTGTGTCCATACTTTTGGCACTTAACACACTGTACCAGTCCAGTTCTTCTTCTGGGTTCCTCAACCGTAATTCTTCTATGCAGTAGATATTTTAAGCCAAATATTGCATGTTTCTCTTTGATTTTTTTATTATCTGGTTCTAATTCCAGTCGGGAACAATGGCTGAGGCAACTTCTCACGATTGATAATGTTGGTAATTGATTTGCATTGAAATCCTTTTTTAGCGAGAGCGGTCGTATCTTGTTTGCATCCACGTAGGTCTCTACACCTTTTAAGCGTCAATGTTCAGCGGTTGAATTTTTGTTTCTTTTATGTCTCCTTTTTTTATCACGAAGATATAAAATTCACTATTAGTATTGGTGGCGGTTTCTCTGGTTTTGGAGCTTTTTCGGCCGGCGGTTCTTCAACAACCAAACAAGAATACCGGTTGCTTTGAGTTAATTCAACACTAGCTAGCTTGGTGAATTTATTCACGTTTGTACTAGCCGCTGATCTAGGGCTTCTCCTTCGCTTTGAGCTGACAGTAATATACCTGTCCAGCCCTGTTTGCACTAAACACTGAGCTACATCACTGTTTATTTTATTATCATCTGTAGTCGATGCACTTTCATTGTTTTTTCATCGTCAAAATTTGTCGACGATGCACTTTTATTGTTCAACGCACTAACTTCATTTACGTTAATTTTTAGTTCACTTGGTATTAAATTACCTGGTAAAGTAATTTTGATGCATTTGCGATTTGTTATCGTTTTGGACTATGTTGCCCTTTTTTTTAGTCACTGTTGTGGTCGTGGTGGTTACCGACAAATCGGTTGCAGACTTCGCTTTCTATACATTTGGCTCTACCTTTCTTATTTGAGGTGGAGAATATAAATAATTTTGCAATCAATTTCGTTGTCTTGGACATTGTATACTCTTAGAAGCAAAGAGTTATTGGCACTCCGAAGAAGAGTTCAATAGAGTCCATGGATTATCGGAGTTAATATGTAACTACTAGTAAATAGTTAGGTATTAACTCATTTTAATCGCGAAAATATAGGCTTGATATAAAAGTTACTTGTAATGTCCTTTAGGAGTTTTTATCCCACTCCTTTTGTAGTTAGCTTGGAATATTTTAAGGATTAATTATTGAATTCCTAAAATAGTTTATTTGTTTGACCCATGGCAGTTAATGTGAACCCCTCTCCGGAGTTTATTTATAGCAATTTTAGGAGTGAAATAATAACTTTTTGGGGGTTCAATAAAAACGTCTTATATGATTCCATAAATTTTACAAATTTTATGATTAAAATATTTTTATTATTAAAATATTAAAAAATAAATATATGAGCTACCCTCATTAAAGTTATAATTGTAAACGATTTTTAAAATCGATTATTCTGGCAGTTGGGTTTTTCGAATCCGTAAATCGCGTGGTCCAAAAAATTAAAAAATTTTTGATGACCGGCCGAGTATTCGCATTCAAAGAAAAAACATCTTTAGAATAGCGTATCAAACGCTACAAGTGAAGAATATCCATTTATAGGGATTCCTTGCCCATCTAAAGCTATAGTGTATGTCGATATTGCCGCCTTATTAGAACCATAACCGATGATGGTTGGTTCACTTAAATTAGCTGCACATTTGCCAATCTGTAAATGAAAATTTTTGGTAAATATTTTGTTATTTCGGTTAGAATATTTCCAATTTACCTTATGAAATTTTATAAAAGGTATTTTCCAATCGGCCGTACTATATTTCTTCCCTCTTGCAGGGAGTAATTTAGACAGTACCAAAACAGCTGTAGCTCCTAAATCCCATTCTAAACAATATATGGTATATCAATTAGTAAAATTTATTTCATTTATAAGAATTCATTTACTATCTTCATCGCATATATCGTCATAGTAGAGTTTGATTTTAAAATTGTTCCCAAGAATAGTTATTTTATGTTTAAGATTGAAACACTTTTCTGGATACCTTAAATTAAAGTCCTGTTGAATCTGTAACAAATTATTTAAGTATTAGAAATCCGTAAAATTCAATTGTTTATGAAACATACCAAACCAGGTGTATCACGAAACCTCGGAAAGTTTTTCAATATATCTTCATTGCTAAATAATCTCAAGGCCATAATTTTTGTCATTCGTTCAAAAAATTTTGTTTTTTGAACCGTAAGGCAAGCCATACATCTTCATCAAAGACCTACTGGTATTGCTAAAACAGATTCTTCAACAACAGATTTCGTTAGTTTTGCACTGCCTGACCTAGTTCGATTAATAGTTTTTAACCGGTTTCTTATACAACCACCTCAGGTAGTCGGATCATAAAATATTTCCTCTATAAATATTTAAAATAGTTTAAAATTCGTAAAACATTAATCAATTACTCCTATATTCCATATTTTGTTGGGTCACTTCCGCACAAGTTGCTAAAAAGTTTTGCAAATGCCCTTGCCCAAAAAATGTTTTTTTCTCGGTTTGGTTGAGGACCATTCACTTCAGTTAAATGTTGTACAATTACATTTATTAATCTTTTTCGTGAGGTAGCCTTTAAGTATTAAAATCCTTGTACTCCTGAAGTATGTTTTGGCCTAATAAACTTTGGGATAAATGCCGTTCAAGGTCCGCTGTTATGAACTGAAGATCGCGTTGTATTTTCTTTGGATATTAAATTTTGCTACCGCCGAGTAAACATTAAAAATAATTTACTTATTACTTGTGTGAAAAGTTGAATCAGCAGTTATCAATTTTTTATATAAAATACAAATAAAAACTTTGACGTGAAAAATATGTGATATCGTGATTTTTCAATATACTCCACCTCAAATAAGAAAGGCTGGGCCAAATCTACAGAAAGCGATGTCCGCAAGCGATTTGGCGCTAAACGCCACGACCACAATAGTGACAAACAAAAAGGTGCAACATAGTCCAAAAAGACAACACATCGCAAATACATCAAAAATTACTTTACCATGTAATTTAATATCAAGTGAACTAAAAATTAACGTTAATGAACTTAGTGCGTTGAACAATAAAAGTGCATCGTTGAAAAATTTAGACGATGAAAAAAACAATGAAAGTGCATCGACAACAGATGATAATAAAATAAACAGTGATGTAGGTCAGTGTTTAGTGCAAACAGGGCTGGACAGGTATATTACTGTCAGCTCAAAGCGAAGGAGAAGCCCTAGATCAGCGGCTAGTGCAAACGTGAATAAATTCACCAAGCTAGGTAGTGTTGAATTAACTCAAAGCAACCGGTATCCTTGTTTGGTCGTTGAAGCCCCGCCGGCCGAGAAAGCTCCAAAACCAGAGAAAACGCCGCCAATATATTTGAGGGAGGAATCAAATAGAGAGCTCACAAAAACAATCGAGTTCATTACTAATAGTGAATTTTATATCTCCGTGATAAAAAGAGGAGATATAAAAGAAACAAAAATTCAACCGCTGAATATTGACGCTTACAGAGCGTTAGTTAAACATTTCGACGAAGTTGGTAAACATTACTACACTTACCAACTAAAAAGCCAAAAAGGCTTGGTCGTCGTGTTAAAAGGTATAGAGGCCTACGTGGATGCAATTGAAATACGAGCCGCTCTCGCTGAAAAAGGATTTCAATGCAAATCAATCACCAACATTATTAACCGTGAGAAGTTGCCTCAGCCATTGTTCCGTCTGGAATTAGAACCAGATAATAAAAAAATCAAAGAGAAACATGCAATATTTGATTTAAAATATCTACTGCATATAGAAGAATTATCGTAGAGGAACCCAGAAAAAGAACTGGACCGGTACAGTGTGTTAAGTGCCAAAAGTATGGACACACTAAAGCATATTGCACTTTAAGCGATGTTTGTGTTATCTGTGGTGAACTCCATAACTCAAATGCATGCAACAAAGAAAAACCGGAAGCATCAGTGAGAAAATGCAGCAACTGTGGCGGAAATCACACTGCAAATTATAGAAGGTGTCCAATTTACCTAGAAATGAAAAGAAGAATCAATCCAAGGCAGCGAGCAGAGCAACGAATGCTTAATCTTCATTCTTCCACTAAACCAAAAGTACGACCAGAAGTTTCATATCATAACGCATAAAATAACCAACCAAGATTAACTGTTAACAGTGGTATGCGTCCAGAGGTTTCCTATGCAAGTATCCTTAAGGGTACCACTCCTAAAGTGCAAGCAAGCGAAGAAGGAAACATCGCAGCAGCTTTAAGCAAGTTAACTAACATGATGCAAAGCTTCATGGCGATGATGGAGAGAACCATGAATCTAATGATGCAGAATATGAACGCGTTGATGCAGGTAGTCGTTAAAAACCAAAAATGACTGTTCTCAAAATAGCCATATGGAAAGCAAACGGCCTAGCACCACATAAAGCAGAGGTTCAAGCATTCCTCACTGAGCACAATATTGACATAATGTTAATATCTGAAACACACTTCACCAAAAACACCTATTTCAAAATTAATGGGTACTCTGTTTATGATACAAAGCACCCAGATGGGAACGCACATGGAGGCACAGCTGTACTGATAAAAACAAGATTAAAACACTATGAATTTATGAAATATGAGAAGGAACATATCCAATCAACGAGCATCTGTCTGCAGGAGTGGTCTGGAAACTGTATCATATCAGCAGTGTACTGTCCTCCAAAACATGCTATAAAAAAACTGCAGTTCATGGATTATTTCAGCCAGCTAGGTAATAAATTTCTTGCGGGGGTGATTTCAATGTCAAACAACTTTATGAAGCTATAGAAGAACAGTCCCTGGATTTCTTATCTGCCGGTCACCCAACGTACTGGCCCACAGATAAAAAGAAAGTTCCTGATTTAATTGACTTTTGTGTTACTAAAGGCATTCCACGCACATATGCTAAGGCCTCCGATTGCTATGATCTGTCTTCTGATCACTCACCTTTAATTGTAAGAGTGAGCACCGGCGTCCTAAGAATAGAAACGCCAAAACGGCTTACAAACAAGCAAACTAATTGGGATCAATATAAGAGGCTAGTCGAACAAAATTGTGTACTGAATATCCCTCTTAACACACCAGCAGATATTGATGCGGCGACAGAAAATCTAAAAGATGTCTTGGCATTATCAGCTGAAAAGTCTACACCTGTCTTAAACAGTACTGAAAATGTTAATAAACTGTCACATAATATACAGGAACTAGTCCAGGAAAATCGGAAAATTCGCCGTCGATGGCAGGAAACAAAATCACCGTTGTTGAAATGGAAATTAAATCGAGCTATTATAAGACTCTAAGATTTGCATTGCGGAAAACCAGAGCGTCCAGAAATATTTAAATGAACTCTCGTCAACCGAGAGGACAGATTATTCTTTGTGGAAGGCAACAAAAAAGTTAAAAAGGCCAACAAACTCGAATTACCCGATTAGAGTACCAACTGGAAATTGAGCGAGAAGCGATGAAAAAAAAGCCAATGCTTTCGCTGCTCATCTAACAACAGTATTCACACCACACGAAGAAACTAATAACTTCGTGTTACCCGACCAAATGGATGATGGTTTGTTCTTTAAACCCATACAATATAAGTGGAAGAAAGTTAAGAATACAATTAAAAGTTGTATAAGTCCAAAAAAGGCACCAGGGCATGATCTTATTACTGGAAAAATGATAAGGGAATTGCCAGACAAATGCATAAAACTAATAACATTCATATTCAACGCAATCATGCGGACTGGTTATATTCCTCAAAAATTGAAGATATCTTTGATCATAATGATACATAAAGCTGGAAAAAATGAAACACAGATTTCATCATATCGTCCACTAAGCATGCTGCCTAGAATCTTAAAACTATTTGAAAAAATGGTACTAACGAAATTGAAACCAGTATTAGAAACCAACATGGTACCACAGAACAAGTATACACAGAATTGTAAATGCGATCAAAAACACCTTTGAGGAAAAGAAATATTGTTCTGCTGCCTTCTTGGACATTGCACAAGCCTTTGATAAAGTTTGGCATGATGGGCTAATACACAAAATTAAACAACTACTACCGAAGAAATTTCACTCAGTTATGGGAAACTATCTCCTTCAAAGGCAGTACCTGGTTATACAAAATAATGCAACTACTTGTTTAAATAATATCAACGCAGGTGTTCCACAAGGCAGCGTTCTAGGTCCAATATTATACCTGCTGTACACAGCTGACTTACCTGTAACTAACAAGGTAGTCATATCAACCTTTGCCGATGATACGGCCGTCCTGGTGTCACACGGTAATCCCGAAACTGCCATGGCTGAAGACATGGCGCATAAAAATGAACGAAAACAAATCAACTCACGTCACATTCACGCTAAACAAACGCACTTGCCCACCAGTGGAATTAAACGACATAAATATTCCTCAACAAACCAAGGTCAAATACTTAGGAATGCACCTGGATAGAAGGCTAGCGTGGAAAAATCATATCGAAGCAAAGCGCAAACAAATAAAAATAAAATTTTCCAAAATGTATTGGTTGATGGGAAGAAAATCTCATCTGTCATTAACCAATAAAGTTTTATTGTACAAAGTGATAATCAAATCCATATGGACATATGGTATTCAGTTATGGGGATCCACCAGCGCGTCAAACAGAGAACTACTGCAACGAACCCAAGCAAAAATACTTCGTAGTATTACCAATGCTCCGTGGTACATTCAAAATAGTAATATTCACGATGATCTTTGAAAAAAATTTTCTTTAGAACAGTTCGATCCCGTGAGGAGTGGTTGGGATCTCCCATCGGGCGCGTCCCCAGGTGGCGGATAGGGGAATGCCCTCACCGGCTTGCTGGCGGGCAGGTGGGAAATAAAATACCACCCGTGGACCTAAACCAACTAGGGGTGGTACCCCGATATAACTAACTGCAATGAGTAAAACGAAAGGAACTATTACCCCAGATGGTAAGCCAGACAATCTGGTGAATCCATCCTTCAAAGAGGCCGGTCCCACAGATTCTGGGGGGGACCAACCATTGCGTAATAAGGATGATGAAAATCCATTCCAGAGAAAAGGTATACTAAGATCACCAATTATAAAAACAACACATCAGAAACTTGAAAATCTGTCTAATCCTTTCAACAAAAAGGATCGTAGTGACAGTGAAAGTGAATCATACTCAAAAGTGAAATCTTCCCAAGCTGATGGGATTGAATTAAATGAGACTGTGACTTCTCAGGAGAAAGTAAATGTAGCACAAAACTCTGCTACAAGCAATAAAATTAGTGCATTGGAGCTGATTGTTGAAGAGCTTAAAAAAGAAATTGCTCAGTTGAAAGCTGATAACCTCAAGCTTTCGTATGAACTTCAGCAACGAAATGAATCAGGCAACGAAATGGAAGTTGAAACTTATCCTCAGTACGTTACTGATGAGGAGGAACTTACGCGTGAAACTGATTGGATCTTGAAGAAAACCAAAAAGTATCATAAGAAAAGAAAAGCGAGCGGCTCACCAGAAGTTAACAGCAGTACTTCAGAGAAGGAAACTAATAACGGGCAACCTCAACCTATAAGGAACAAAATACTAGTAGAAAAATCTGTCCAAAATGAAAAGCCTACAAAAAGGAAAGTTAAACCTCCTCCGGTAATTCTTAGTAACGTAGATGACTTCAACGTAGTGAAAAAACAGCTGAGCGAAAAAAACATTAAACATGAAATAAAGCTGCTGAATAATAAGCAACTTAAGATCAACGTGGATGATGAAAACGATTACAGAAATCTAAGTGAACTGCTTAATAAGACTGACATTGAATGGCATTCTTATGAAAATAAACTCACCAGGCCAATTAGAGTAATGGCAAGAGGACTCCATCCGACTTGTAAGCCCGATGAGATTAAGGAAGAGCTTAGTAATAAAGGGTTCAACATAATTAATGTGGTTAATGTCACGAAGAAAGTGAAAGAAAATGGAAGCCAACTAGTTCCATTACCACTTTTTATGCTTTCTTTTGATAACATGGAGGATAGTAAGAAAATATTTGATATTAGACATATTCTTCATATGAAAGTTAAAATGGAAGCCAAAAGAAGGAACAGAGAAATTCCTCAATGTAAGAGATGCCAACGCTTCGGCCACACAGTGAAATTTTGCAAAAGAGAAGCTAATTGTGTCAGATGTGCAGGTAAGCACTTAACGGCTGACTGCACGATTCCGAAAACAAACAAACCCAAGTGCTCAAACTGCCATGAAGAGCACCCAGCCAGCTACCGTGGTTGTTTGGTAGCCAAGGAATTGAAAAAAAAGAGAAATATAAATACGAAGCAAAATCAGAGGGGAAAGCCCGAGTTACTTGCTACCTCAAAAACAGTTAAAGGTTTCACCTATTCTGATGCAGTGAAAACCGCATCTAGTGGCCCTGGTACTGTGGATAGTGTGAAAGAAAATGATAATACGAATATGATAAGCTTCATAGAAAGAATGATGTCTATGATGGATAAAATTACGTCAAGACTAGACAGCTTAGAAAGCAGGTATGCTGTTAAGCATACAAACAACATGCCTTGTACGTCGAATAATGGTAGACAAAAAAATTAGAATTGTTACCTGGAATGCCAATGGTATTCTCAGCAAAAAGCTTGAGCTTGAACTGTTTCTTCATGTCCATAATATAGATATATGTCTCGTATCTGAATCGCACTTAAACAATCAACATAAAATAAGTCTTCGAGGTTATAAAGTATATAACGCAGCGTACCCAAGTAATTACGGTATGGGAGGGAGTGCTATAATTGTGAAGAATGACATAGATCATTACGAGTTTGGAAAAGTGGAGAACCCAAACATGCAACTTGCAATAGTCACAATCAATTCAGCCAAACAAAAGTTTAATGTGTGTGCATTATATTGTCCGCCCGGACCAAAAATTACAAAAGAAATATACAAAGATGTAATAGCCCAGTTCGGAGATAGGTTTATTCTTGGAGGTGACTACAACGCTAAACACACCGACTGGGGCTCCAGATTAACGCTCACAAGAGGTAGACAACTACGAGAAGCAATTAGAGATCTAGGATGCCGTTATCATTCAACAGGAAAGCCTACGTATTGGCCAACTGATACAAACAAAATTCCTGATTTGCTGGATTTTTTTATAACAAAGAGGATAGCTGAAAATTTCATTAGCATTGATGAAAATTATGACCTCAACTCTGACCACTCTGCAGTTATGCTAACGTTAAGTGAAAAAATTGTCAAAAAAGCAAGTAAGCCGACTCTTTAGTTGGAAAAATAGACTTATCAGTCCCACTAAATAATATTGAACAGTTAGAGCATGCGGCCGAAGTCTTTATGCTGAATATTCAGAACGCAGCATGGAGCAACTCAAAAGTGGTAGAGCATAAAAACGTTAGTAATAAGTACCCAGCTCATGTCATTGAGATGTTAAGACTGAAACGCAGGGCTAGAAGAAAATGGCAGCAGTCACGTCACCCTGATGATAAGAGAATCCTAAATAATAAAACACAGATTTTGAGCAGAGAAATAAAAAGGCTAAAAGAGAATTCTTTTGTTAGCTACATGGAAAACTTGTCTACAACTAAAGAATCAAACTACTCGTTATGGAAAGCTACAAGTAATGTGAAAAGACCGGTTTCTCACATGGCACCTATCAGAAAAGCTGATGGCTCATGGGCGAGGAGTGATTTAGAAAAAGCTGAAGAATTCGGGAGTCATCTTGCTGAAATCTTTACGCCTAATAATATAGACTCTGATTTTGTGTTGGAGCAATTAGAAAACAGTCGTGAAAGTAACATCCCTCAAATTCGAGTAAAGGAGCTTAAGAAAGAAATTAAAAATCTGAAACTGAACAAAGCTCCAGGCTTTGATCTAATAACAGCAGACATATTAAAGAATCTCCCATCCAAAGCTTTAACATGGTTAAGCTATATAATGAATGCGGCCCTAAAGTTACGGTGCGTCCCAGGCATATGGAAAGTTGCTGAAATTATCATGATAAATAAACCTGGAAAACCTGCGTATGAAGCTAAATCGTACAGACCGATATCGCTGCTTCCCACGATGTCTAAACTTTTTGAAAAACTATTGCTTAATCGAATACAGCCTATCATAGAAAGTTGTAATATTATTCCGAACCATCAATTTGGGTTCCGTGCAAAACATTCTACCATATAACAGGTTCACCGAATTACTAATGTTATAGAAAAAACACTCGAAGAAAAGAAAATCTGCTCCACAGTTTTTCTCGATGTGGCGCAAGCCTTCGACAAAGTTTGGCATCCAGGTCTCATTCATAAACTTAATTGCTTTTTGCCTAAAGGTTATGTAGAAATCCTAGAGTCATATTTATCTGAAAGATCGTTTAGAGTGAAACAAGGAAATGAATACTCTCTATTAAAAGAAATTAATGCAGGAGTACCCCAAGGCAGTATATTGGGCCCAGTTCTATACTTGATTTACACAACTGATATCCCACAAACAGATAATGTAATGCTTGCAACATTTGCAGATGACACTTCAGTAATGGCTGTTGGCTCAAACATCAATGAAGCTACGGATAAACTACAAACAGCTGTTAATGTGATCTCTAATTGGTGCAATAAATGGAAAATTAAACTAAATGAAGTGAAATCTACCCACGTAAACTTCACAAATAGGAAAATCGAAACCCTTCCTGTTAAAATAAACGACGTTGTAACTCCACATGATAACAAAGCAAAATATCTAGGAATGACACTAGATGCAAAACTTAGATGGAAAGAACACATCAAGATAAAAAGGAAAGAGCTCGATTGCAGATACAGAAATATGTATTGGCTAATTGGACGGCGCTCAAAATTATCGATATACAACAAAATATTGATGTACAACCAAATTTTAAAATCGGTGTGGACATACGGTATTCAACTATGGGGCTGTGCTAAGCGGTCTAATCTTCAAAGTATCCAAACTTTTCAAAACAAAGTACTACGTAATATACTGAATGCACCTTGGTATGTTCGCAATACTGATATTCATAGAGACATCAAAATCCCATCAGTGGTGGAGGAAATAAAGAAATTTGCTGCAAAGCATAAAGTTCGGCTAAACCAACACGTTAATGTGGAAGCCTCAAGTTTGCTTCACAATGAAAATGTTGTGAGGCGACTTAAACGGACCAACCCGTTAGAGTTGGGTTAAATTTAAAAAATTTTAGTAGCGCTGGAAAACTAATTAGTTTTCCAACTGTTTAAAATTATTTAGTACTTAATAAGAACTGACACGAAAATTAATAGTTAGCCTATCAAGACTAGTTTTAATACTAACAAGGGAGGAGGTTTTTAGTGGGTGTGAGTCCCACAGTACCCACACTGGGTCTCTTTCAAGATTTTCCCCCTTCCCCAAAAAAAAAAAAAAAAAAAAAAAAAAAGAACAGTTCGATGAAACAGTTTTGTCTTCATAATACCCCAGATTGTTGGTATCACGGTCACTTTCAATGCATTCACTGTTATCCACAGGATCCAATTGTGCTGATTCGTTTTGGTAAATATATAAATGGTTATACATAATGTTTGAATACTACATGTGCTGTGTATATAAATGCAGGTATACTGATGGTATTTCAATGAATGGGAAGTCCTGCATTGTTTGCTTAGTTCTATTATTCATACACTGAGCATTTGTTGTTTTTGTATTGGTCTCTTGTTATTGAATTTACAAACTTTTCTTATGATGTGTTAAAGGAGATCAGAAAGTACTTGAAAGAAGGTCTAAACTTGAAATTATTATTAATTTAATCGTTTGTAGTTCTTTGATAGTTTTTCGTATACCCGATTTGAATTTGATTTATTTCATTACAATATTATCCAGTCATTTCATTTTGATTATTTTATACATATACATATTTATGATTGATTTTGAACCTAATAACATCTTTTAAATTCTTCTGGACAGCAATGATTTCATATTATCAAAAATTTACTTCAAATTCAAAGACGCTGTATGTGTGCTACCTATACCAAACTAAAGTAAAATTTCGAATCAAAAAACGGTACAGCAAGTCATTTGCTAGTTGAAGTTTTATTTTGTGAATCTATACGAGCAAAAAATCAATTTCGATCTAACAGAAACATTCAGCCAAGACATTCTATTCAACTTCTAGAAAGCCTATATAAGATTTCAATTTACTTTGAGAATGCAATGGAGAAATAGCTTGTTGCCAATTGTTCAACCAAACCTCTGGCATATTACCCAAATTGGTGCGAGATGTGGACAATCATTTGTGACAGTGTTAACGATTTAAATTAAATATTTTGTATTTGTAGTTTCAAAAATTGGATATATTTAAATTGTTGAAACAAATCGAAATGTTTGGATAAAGTTGTTAAATTGAATTGGAAGATATACTCGTATGTATATACAGACAAAATGGACATTTTTATTTTTAATAATTAGCTGAATTCTAAAATAGCGACTAATTTTTTTTTTTATTTTAAATTGTGGAACACCCAACACATATTTTTATAATAGTTTAAAATTCCACATTACATATTTATGCATTCTTATATTAAAGTAAATAAACATTTTAATGTTAACCCAATTTCAACATAAAAATATTTCTATCTTCTTGCCCATATGTTTAAGTATAAATGTATACCGGAACTCATACCCTTTCCTTCCCACCATATATCATCACACATGCAATTATTTTTAATACATAACTAGTTTCTATTTATTTAAAATTTATGACATCATGCAGCATAAAAAAGTTGAAAATTTATTTTTAAGACATATAGTTGTTTTTTTTTTGGAGTTAGTATGTTTGTTTGTATTATGTGTATATGTTCAGATATATAAAAGTTTATACAAAAGTTTTGTAATTTATACATTTTGGAACTAAAACCGTAACAAAACTAAATTATTAGTTTCTATATAATATACATCCTTATAATTTATTCAACATAAATGTACATGCATATGTATGTATGTAAATATATGTCCTATACATATAAATATTCAAAGAGATTTTATTTTATGTTGGTGCGGTGTAAACCTAAAATTTATATTTTTTTCGGTCGATCAAACTACGATTAACATTCTTTAATATCTTAAATTATGTTCTAATACATAAAATTCAAAAAAAACCTAGCGTTACAGTTTTAATTTTCATTTAATTAATGTAAATTTGGTGAAAATCATAAAATCTAAATTTCTATAGGGTATATGTACACATTGTACCTATGTATGTTCGAGTATTGTATGGGTGGTTGGAGGTTCACCACATAATTAATATTTCATCGATGAAATGCCGTATATAATTCATACCTCTCCCCTCCCTCCCCCTAATTTATAATATTATACCCTTTAATATTTTTTTGGTAAATTGGCAAGCCTTAGATTTTTTGTCTGCCACATACATGTATGTACGTCTATAAATTATACATATATACATGTATGTCCAAAAAAATGTTTGCCCAAAATAAATATTTAAATATTTATGATAAAATAACAACATAAAAAATATAAAATAAAATTTTTGTACTATGGGGTCATCCATCATAATTTATGTTGAATATTTTATGTATCAAAAAAATGTTTTTTTTCTGGTTGGACGTACAAAAAAATATGTATTGTAAATCATAAAAAAGATGATCCATATAAATAAAAATTTAAGCTTTTTAGACGTGTTTTATATATGGTCGATCTATATATGTATATAAGGATGGACATATGATTATGTATTATATACTGACCAATTTGAATAAATTGGAGTGTTTAGAATAATATATGTGTATATATAGTCTAGATAAGGTCTTACTTTAGCATAATTTAATTGCGGACATATCGCTTAATATATGTACCGGCCAGGGATGGGCATTTACGCGTCATCTATTATTTTCTACATTGACGTGTCGATAATGTAGGCAATTCCTGAGTCGTTTTATCAATTAGTTCTAAACTAGGGTAACCAAATTTCATTATAGGAACAATGCGTTACTGGTGACAGTTTTATAGAATTTCGGTTAATGCATTTTAATCTCTTTTCGAAAAGAGCGGAATTGAAAACTAATTGTGCTCAAATACTATGAATCTACTTCATGTTCATCCATTACAAAATCATTCAATTGACCCAAAACAACGATGTATAGCGTTATATTGAATCGAACCCTCTTTATACCCCTCACAAAAATCAAAAACATAGCACAATTGATAAAAATTTTAACAAATGAGAAAATAGAGTAACCGTTCAATTTTACCTTTGGGTAATTTTGATCATATCTAACCCTGTTAGCACCAACAGAAAATTTCAAAAATATTCATGATCCTTAAATTAACCCTTATCCTACTCAAAATCATGATCCAAACTCTGGCCAGTTGAAATTGGTTTAGTAAATGCAAATATTTAATATTAACCATTCAATCTTTGGTTGGAGTGGTTTTGGCCATATCTAACCCTGTTAGGCCCAAGAGAAAATTTCAAAAAAATTCATAATGAACCCTGAATAAAACAAATGAATAAAATAAATAAAAAATAGATCACACCGGTAGTTGTGCCAGAAACAGGAAGCACCAAACAACATGTGCGTGATTTTATCCGTAATAACAAAGTCTAGAGGTGATTTGTTCCAAAATTAAAAAAATTCAAATTTAATCGTATGGACACTTATGGACGTATGAACCGCACCTGATGGTCCTTCTTCAAAGTCCAATTTTTGATGACGCGTTCGAGCATATCGAGCGGTATCTGGCAAATGACACGCGTAATGTTGGCTTTCAATGCCTCAAGTGTAGTTGGTTTATTCACATGACTTTGGACTTTACGTGGCCCCAAAGAAAAAAGTCTAGGGGTGGTGATATCATACGATCTACATAGCATATTCATCGATCCGAACCGTGGAATTAATTCCTCGCTAACGTGATTTCTCAATAAGTGCAATATTTCGCACGCTAAATGGCAAGTTTTCTTGGAACCAAATGTTGTCGAGGTCGAAAATCAATTTCAAGCGCTCGTCACAGGTACGTCCCGACCGTCATAATTTTTGAAGAGAATAGACCGATGAATTTACAGGCCTATAAAATACACCAAACCGTCTATTTGGTCGTGTATCATTTTACAAAATACTCCCGCGAACTGGCGCATTCGATTTCAAATCGCTAAACTATCATTGGTTGTTAACATTATTTTAACTGTCGACGTTGACAAAGAACATTGCCAATTAATCGATGTTAAATTTTACGTGTCGACAACCATGTAGACTACATGGCGTAATCTACCTTGCCCATCTTTGGTACTAGCTTGCGATATATTATCCAACTTTAAGTCAACTATGCTTAGGGTTTCGTATACATAAAATGTAAAAAGGAACCCTTATGGTCTCACTCGATTATCCATCTGTCTAGTATGCCACAAGCTCATAACCAATGATGGGCGAGGTAGTTTACGCTATGTAATCTACTCGGTTCTCGACTCTTAAAATATTACGTAGATTACTTGGGAATGTTTGTTGTAAACGACGGCAATTAAAGTAATCTCAACAAGTTACGATATTTTAGCAAATCGAATGCGCCAATTCTGTAAAAGAGCAATTTAGTGAGCCCGTGTATATTTATATATATGCCAATATTTTTCGATTCGTCGGAACCATTTGGGCTCAAATACAAATTATAACTTTTTTTGCAAATTTTTGTAACATGAACTGCTTATATTTACCAGGAGCAATGCCACGGTTTTTGCCGAGATATTTCCCATCAAACCACATCTACTAGATTGTAAACACTTTTTCGAAGAACATCATCGCATGTGGCACGTTTTATAGTTATCTGAACGATTTACCTTTTTAATAACTCGGTAGATCTTATAGTCTTACTAAACTCGAATTGTTCTTACAATGAACCTATAATAGCTTTGCTGCACTCGAAACCTTCTTTTCGGGGGAGTATAGATTAGTCAGATATCCCTAAATTATTTTTAATGGAAGTAATTTTTTTATTTTCTTATTCCTTTATCTCTTTGTTTGTTGGACTTTGTACTGCATGTCAGAGTGTTTGAGGCAGATGTCATCTGCATAGTCTAGATCATTGAGTTTACCTGTTAATACTCATTGGTTGCCATTGGGGGACGTGTTATAATGCATTGTAGTACATTTGACTTCGTTTGCATTTGAATTGAACTCGATTTACATTTCTTGTATCAGTTCAACTACCTTTATATTTCTATTTATTGTGTCAAATGCGCGTTCAAAATCGACGAAGAGCAGGTATAATGGAGAATTCCATATGAATTGTTCTATGATGATATGAATTGAGATGATGTGGTCAGTGCAGCTTTTTCCTTGTACTAAAGACAATTGATCACTCACCCTAGTTCTCAAAACTCACTCTAGGCATTGTCTACATTACCCACGTTGTAAACGATGTTGACGTTATCTAAGGGATGTGGACACGTCGACGTCGAAAATACCAGATGAGGCGTAAACGGCCATCCCTGGTCCAAAAACGATCACCAATTGTTACAAAAATAAACACTCCGTTAACATTCGCACGATATTGACGTTGATCCAATAATAAAGGTATCGCACGTTGCTCTCTTAGAAACATGCAGAGTTGCCAACAGATTATTCTTTGTTTGACTGGGTATTTCCGAATAATAACTAAAGGTAACGGCCCATCAACTACTGAAGTTAATAATAATTTTTATGAATAAACATTCATACTCTCAAGTTGACGGAGTGCTGTAGTGCCTTCAAAATTAATTGGTCAACCACTACAAATTATGTTTCACTAGACTCATCAATTAAATTTTAACTCAAACTGAAATTACGAATTTTCAAATTTATTTATTCAGCGTATTGCTACATCCACCTAAATGTTCATCGCACAAACACATCAGAACTTACTTCAGCACATCAATTACATTAGCGGGCGGCTTAATATAAATATTCCTATGTACAGACGTAATGGAGGAATATTCTGTTTATTCAACTGAATACTAATCAAAATTTTGCCCGATTAACCTCAATCTTATGATGGGTTATCGTTAGTTCTACTAATTGTCCACACCCAATCTCACGATGTTTTTCTGTTGGTTCTATCAATAGCCCGCACTCATGAAGTCGTTTAGAATTTTATCATAGTTCTGAAATGGCCAAAAATAGCCCGGAAACACGTAAACAATATCTTATTAAATTTTTTAAATTTTGCTGAATACTATCCAATCTAGCTCACTTTGCGTTTTCGTTAGTTCTAATTGAAAGGTGGTGGCGTGAATAGGTGAAGAGAGACTGACCAAGGCTAACAATAAATGTCCGGAAAAACAAGAGAGAAATCGAATACCTTGGGTATGTAGTTGATGAGCAGTATCTGAGACCTAGTTCGGGCAAGGACGAGACCATTCTCAAATTCCGTAAAACGGAAATCGTTCGCCAAGTTAAAAGGTTTCTTGAAGTCACCAAATTTCGTTTTATTAACGGGGACTCTACGAAACTCCTTTTCCCTCCCTTCTTAAAAGATTTGTATGGTCCGATGAAGCTGAATATGTGTTCACAATTCGAACTTCCGTCAGCTCCTGGTTTGATTAGCCTAAACTTCAAATCTCGGTTCTACATGCAGTGAAGCATGACGTAAAAGAAGAATAGGAGCAGTATTGTTCTAAAAAACTTTTGTCAGGTGGATATCTAGCTTACGATGTTTTTTCGTTGGTTCTACCATTTGTCCATTCCGGTAATTTTTTTAGATTTTAATCTCAGTTCTTGAATGGCCAAAAATATCTCGATAACCCGTAAATCATTAAATTTATATTTATTAAATTTTTCTATTCAAGTGAATATTAATCAAGATTTTGCCATAAGGATATCAATCTCACGATATGTTTTCAGTAGTTCTACCAATTGTCTGTACTCATGGAGTTTTTTAGATTTTTGTTAAAATTCTGGAATGGCCAAAAATGGCCTGGAAATACGCAAATCACGTTTTATTAAATTTTTCAATATTTTGCCAGGTGGGCATCTAGCTCACCCTCAAGTTTTTTTTTAGAGTTTTGTTGTAGTTCTGGAATTGCCAAAAATAGCACGGAAACATGTAAATCATATTTTCGTGTACAAAATAGGGCTACTGTTTAGCTTTCAAGGGACACTAAATCAACTAGCCAAATAGTCTCTATAATTCTTTTCTTGTGGAGTATTGATTTAGTTGGTTCAAAGCTTCAAAGAATTCTGTATTTGGCCAGTCATACCGAATGAACAAATTAGGGTTAAGGAGTCGAAAAAAATCGGGATTTTTTTTAACGATTTGTTGACAGTTGTTTATCAACGGCCAACCATCAAACATTTCACAGAAGCTATGTCGCAAGGTATAATGTTACATGGAAAAATATTATCTTTTTTCTGATTAAAAAACAAATGAAACTTATAGGAATATTAAATTATCAACAAAGTTAAAAGTTTAAGATGACTTCTTTACAGAAAGGAGCACACTATGCGATGTGGAAAAACGATTTGGAAATTATCTCAATACTCTTTCGAAACAATGTCGTGGCCATGCGAATATTAAAAAAAAAAATTTTTATTGTTGGGGAACATAATAAAGCTTCTCAAATATCTCAATCTGCGATTATATAGCAAATAACGCAAAGGAAATCATTTTGAAAGATAAAAGCTTTGCTCACCTTTCAAATTCAGAAAATTCAGCTAATATACTATAAGATAGAACTTTAAATTAAATTCAAATACCTTTAAGAATTCAATCAATAAATTCACTATCACCACACCATAACCTATACAAGAGTTTTTATTTTTTGTGAATATAAATAATAATAAAAATTACAAAAACACATAACCTTACTTAAAAGCATCTGATAATAAAAGAACCAAATTTTTTTTTCGTGCTTTTTTGGCTGAATAATAAATGAATATGATTTGACGTGCTTTTTCTCCATTTATATTACATACATATATACATACCCGTATATGTTTCTTATAAAGTGAAAATTTTATATATGTACGAGTATGTGCGGCATTCTCACACATGTAACTAAGTTACTGTTATACCGCAAAGTGATAAAGTTAACTTTTAATATGTAATACTCGTTGTATCCATATATATGTATGTATGTATGCGTATATATATTGTATACGTATATAAAAGCTTTATGCTAAGTAGCAGCACATATGTTTGATAAATGATTTGGTTTGTGCTTGATTTTCTTTTACTTTTTGGTTAAGATATGGTTTGACGATTTCATAAATAAAATGTAAACCACATTTTTTATTTATTTAAATTGAAATGAGTACAACACATCTCTCTAAAGTTTATGTGGTTTTTTGCTACGTCAAACAATAAAAAATAAAAATAATAAAAACCTGAAAATAAGAGTTTCAATCAAAAGTTCAAAACTATCATGCCTATTCTGCAGCCCGATTCCACTGGAAAAAAATCCATTGGACAATTTGCTATTCTGTATCTCGTTTCATTGGAAAAATTCAAATTCCAACGGTTCCTTCGAATTTATTTTTGTTGGAATTTTTCTATTCTGTAACTCGATTCCATTGGAGTTTTTGATTATTTCTTGTTTTATTATTTCAGAAAATCTCTGTCAGAAAAGTGTTGTGGGATTTTTTGTAAATTTTTGCAAAATGCATTTAAATACTTTTTTGAAATTTTGAGGTAGTTCGTGGAAAACGAAAGGTGGTCAGTAGCATTTTTGGATAAATACTTTTCCCGGCAGATCTAGGTTTACTAAACTCAACAAGAATCATGTTCATGTTAGGAAAATATAAATTCGGATGTTTTAGTTAAAATTTGCACAATCGTTTGGAACCTTAGTAGAGTAATGCAACTATTTGTTTACCAAAATTTTATTATGTCAAAAGCCACAAATAATTACAATAACAAAAAATGTTGGATTTGCTTTCATCTGGCCTAAGTAGCCAACAATAATTGTATTACATTTTTGGAAATTCCTGTCTTTGAAATAAAAATTAGCAAATGTCGTCTGTTTTCTTTATCTGACAGTAATCAGTGGTATTCTCGTATTTGTAACTCCGAAAAAATGTCAATCTGACAATACTACAAAAAAAAACATTCCTACAAAAATATCCAGTCCAACGAGATATAGAATATCAAATTAAAATCCAATGAAAATTTTTTTTCCACCGGAAATTTTCCAACCGAGTTACAGAATAAACACGAATATCAACATTACTTGACTCGATAGCCACAGTATTTTGGAGTGGCCTTTAATTCGAGGATATTTCATTAGACCTGAAAACTATACAGTAATCAAAGGCGTGCAAACAAATTTCATAAAATTATTTTATTGAATCAAATGTTTTGTTGAATCATCCATCTAATTATATAAAGCCAAATCAGGTAATTTATCAGTCGATCGAAAAATTTTAGGAAAAATGATTGCAGAAGAAATGGTCTAGGAAGAATTAGTGGTAATTTCTAGCTTTTGATTAGCCCAATCAAACCTCGGTTTTACATCCAGTGCTAGCTCTACTAGAATAGGAGAAGTATCGATTTTTTTGAGACATCAGGCGATATCAATATAAAAATCTGATATAATTTGCTTACATTAAAACTTTAAAACGTGTTACATGAGCATCCACCGCTTAATTAAGTTTGGACCAAAAATTGTAATAAACTATCTCATATTATTATAAATTACAAATGTATGAAAGCTTTCGAATATAAAGTTATGTTGAAATTAATTTACTTTGAAATTTTTAAATATTAAAGCTTATTTGGACTATATATGTAAGTACTTTAAATCATTTAATATTTTATGTTTCTAATGATGAAAGCACTGATATAATAACCTAGATATTCGTGGCTATCGTTTTGGCTTAATCAAAAAAATACAATTTCGAAACTCGACAACTCAAAGCGTCCGTCTAAATTATTTCTCACGACTAGTTTGACCAACATTTTTAAAAGTTTCATTATTATTCGACATGTTAAAATTTCGATTAGTAATACGATTAGTCACAAATGTAAGAAAGCTTTTGAATATAAAGTTAAGTTGAAATTAATTTACTTTAAGTTTTTTAAATATTAAAGCTTATTTGGATTATATATGTTTATGCTCTAAATAAAATATTTGATTTTTCTAATGGTAAAAATTCTGATATAATAACCTAGATATCCGTGGCTAGCGTTTTGGCTAAATCAAAATTTCAAAAGGTAAAAGCTTCTTCTAAAATTGTTAACACGAGTAATTTGGCTAACATTCTTAAAAATGTCATTGTTATTCGACATGCTAAAATTTCTATTGGTAATACGATTAGTTACAAATGGAAGAAAGCTTTCGAATATAAAATTCTGTTGAAATCAATTTACTTTAATTTATTTTAAATATTAAAGCTTATTTGGATTATATTGGTAAAAGCTTTAAATAATTTAATAATTTATTTTTCTAATGATAAAAGCTCTGATATAATAACCCAGATATCCGTGGCTAGCGTTTTGGCTAAATCAAAAAATTAATACTAATTTGGCTAACATTTTTAAAAGTATTATCCGACATGTTAAAAGTTCTATTAGTACTACGAATAATTACAAATTTAAGAAAGCTTTCGAACATGAAGTTATGTTAAAGTTAATTTACTTTAAAATTTTAAATATTAAAGCTAATTTGGAATATATAGGTATCTGTGCTTTAAATAATTAAATATTTTATTTTTCTAATGATAAAAGCTCTGATATAATAACCTAGATATCCGTGGCTAGTGTTTTGGCTAAATCAAAATATACAATTTTGACAGACAATTCTAAGCTTCTTTTAAAATATTTATCTTGACTAATTTGACTAAAATTTTTAAAAGTTTCAGAATTATTCGTCAAGTTAAAATTTCTTATAGTAATACGATTAGTTACAAATGCAAGAAAGCTTCCGAATATAAAGTTATGTTGAAATTAATTTACTTTAAATTATTTATATATTAAAGCTTATTTGGATTATATAGGTATGTGCTTTAAATAATCAAATACTTCATTTTTCTAATGATAAAAGCACTGATATAATAATCGGGTTATCGATGGATAGCGCTTTGGCTTAATCAATAAATAAAATTTCAAAAGACAAAAGCTTCTTCTAAAATATTTCTCACGACTAATTTGGCCAACATTTAGAAACATTTCATTACTATTCGACATGTTAAAACTTGTATTAGTAGTACGATTAGTTACAAAGTTTTTTTAAATATTTAAGCTCATTTGGATTTTATTGGTATATGCTGTAAATAATTAAATATTTTATTTTTTTAAAGATATAAGCTCTGCCATAATAACCTAAATATCCGTTGCTAACGCTGTGGCTTAATCAAAAAATAACAATTTCGAAAGACAACTAAAAGCTTCCGCCTGAAATATTTATCACGACTAATTTTACCAACATTTTGAAAAGTTTCATTATTATCCGACATGTTAAAATTTCTATTGGTATTACGATTAGTTACAAATTTAAGAAAGCTTTCGAATATAAAGTTATGTTGAAATTAATTTACTTTACAAGTTTTAAATATTAAAGCTCATTTGGATTATATGGCGATAAGCTTTTAATAATTAAATATTTTATTTTTCTAATGATAAAAGCTCTGATATAATAACCTAGATATCCGTGGCTAACGGATGGCTTCATCAAAAAATTAAAATTTCAAATGCAAAAGCTTCTTCTAAAATATTTATCACGACATTTTTGAAAGTTGCATTATTATTCGACACGTTAAAATTAGTTACAAATGTAAGAAAGCTTTCAAATTTTAAGTTATGTGGAAATTAAGTTGCTTCTAAAGTTTTACATATTAAAGCTTGTTTGGATTATATATGCTTTAAATAATTTAATATTTGATTTTTATCCATGGCTTGCGTTTTGGCTTAATCAGAAAATTATAATATCAAAAGGCAAAAGCTTCTTCTAAAATATTTCTCACGACTAATTTGGCCAACATTTTTAAAAGTTTAATTATTTTTCGATATGTAAAAATTTTTAATCTCTCACATTTAGAGTTCATTAAATTATTTCAGTTAACTGTAAAAAGATGAGGTGAAGCTTTTTGCAATTAAATTATGACCCGAAGCTTTTAATCGAGCTTTCATTTTTTTATCGGAATTTTTTCGATTAACATGAAAATTTAACCACAAGTAATTCCAATGCAGCCGCATGTCTATAAAATATTAAAATATAATTTGACTCGTCGTGACATAACCAGAAAGAAAAATTTTCAAATTTAAAATTAAATTATTTTTTCGCGGAACACACACACACACACGCAGAAACCATAATAATTTTAAAGTAGAAAACAAACTTATAATCATTATAAAACAAAAATGTTATTATTGAAATATATATATACAATAAAATAAATAATATGTTTATTTCGCGTATACCGAAAAAAAAATATTCATAATTTAATTTATATTTCATTTATATAAATTATTATTTATTTATTTTTATTTTTTGTAAAGAAATAAAACAAATTGAGTTTTACGTTTGAAAAAATAAAAAAAATAAAAACTTTTACAAATAATAATTTAAAATTTTTATGTTTTTAATATTTATTTCCTTCGTTTATATAATAATACACGGGATCACATAATACGGCAGCAATACATAATATATTTTTTGGATTTTTTTTTTTTGGGGGGGAAATGGAAACAACTATACAATATATATACATACAAACATATATTACTTTAAAATGTATATAATTTATTTAATAATATGTAGAGGGAAATTCAATCGTTTTTCCAGAATAATAATTTTTTTTTTTTTGGTAAATATATTCCGTATATCGCTGTGTATAGTACCCACGCCTTACATAACGATATATATACGGAATAAAATAATTGTAGTTGAAATCAATTATTATTTTGAGAATTAGTTTTAAAATTTTGGTAAAGTTTGGAAAGCTTTTTTCGTTATTATAATAAATGGTTATTGTAAAGTGTGTTTTTGACGGGTGGGAGTTTTTTTTTTGTTAAACGGTAGCGAATACATAAAATATTGTGAAAATTTTAAAACTATTTTGAAGTTTACATAAATGGAAGAGGTGTGTTTTTGGGGGTCCAACGATTCAATTTTAATTTTTTAAGTAATTTATTGTGTATGCTTTTGATTTTTTATTAATTAACACTAATACATTTTGTTTTATTCCATGTCTCAAAAATTATATAAAATATTTCAAAAAAATATAATGATATTTGACTGAGAGCTTAAACCTAAAATTAATATTAAAGTCAAGTTGGGCCTTTTAATAATCACGTTCCCGCGACAAAAAAAAAGAAAATCGCACGCGATCGGCATCTATAGACATATACATATGTATACTATATATACAGATGGTGTATGCTGGTACCACAATACATTTGGTGCAGCCACATGGAAATGCCATAAAGCTTGTCGATTCGGTCAATCTACATCAGCTATATGCACGTTTAGATGAAGTCGGAGAAAATTACAATGCCACACACAACTCGGCGATTTTTCATATACAACAAAACACGAAGATCCTGATAGTCGCACGGGAGCTGAATTTTCGGTGCTCCCCGTCAATCATATTGCTAGATCAATTTTTATTGACAACACTCGCCTGGGACTATCAGCCGCCAATTGCTCAACAATAAATACCTACGGAAAAAAAATCTTCCAGTTAAACATCTATAGCCGAAAATTCACTCACGCTTTCATCTTATAGCGAGGGCGTTAATCGACCGATTACTGGCGCTACTTTTATGAGCCAATTTAAGCTACTTGTGGCACTATGCCGAATTACATATGTTGAAAAATCATATAGCCATTAAAGGCCAAAACTGTACACAAACCAATTTTCAACTCATGGTGCGTGGTTAAGAATTGGCCGAACAGCGACCAATTAAATATGGTTGTGATACCGAATCGCTACACGATACTCCACATACAAAAATTTTCCATCCACTTGCATGTGGTGATTAAAAATTCTGCAAACTCGATCTTACCAGAGGAGGAGCACATTGCCGTCACACCCCATTATGTTTAAAAATCGGAAAATCACAACACTATTTAGCCTCTTCGAATACACCAGAATGCCATTTGGATTACCAAATGCTGCACAATCGTTCCTGTCTTTCATGGACGTAGTCGTTTAAATCGATTATAAACTCCACCTGGAAACGTGTTTACAACGACTCATCGAATTAGTTGTCCACATCAGGAGCTCGAAATGCATACTCTTGATTTCCTCCACCCAAAAATCACACCTAAATGATATTTTGCCTTCCCATGGACGAGTTAATACCATTAGAAAATTCGCGCGCAGCTCTCACAATAATCAAAAGTATTTAACGTTTCATCAGAAACCCACGATATGCAACAAACTTCTCTTGGCCCGAACACTGTTAGTATACACCCGCTGATAATCACATAAAATTCAGTTTGACTACTGATGCATCGAACACGGCAGCAGTACAATAACGATTGTTGGAAACCATTGGGATTTTTTACAAATAATCTCTCGGGTGCCGAACAAAAAATTTCGCTTTCGATCGGAAACTACTTAAAAGGAGTACCATTAGAAATTTTATTCTATATTGAGCCAGATGTGACAGTATAATAATATCAAAATATACCAGGTCTACTTGCATGCCTGTCGATAAGACTTGCCCGGCCATTACACGTGACCATATGTCGTTCAGTAACATTTTACCATGTTTCGTTCATCAACTTCTGGCTATATCCTGAAGCAGCAGTTTACATAATGCCAGAAGCAAATCAATTTTTTGTGTTATGGCCTAGTAGTGCCAATTCGAGTGAAAACATTGGAATTCATATTATGCGTGCTGTTGAAAAGCCTTGGTCCCTATATCAGATGGATATTGAATTAATATGCTAAATCTCTCGTCGAGAGATGAGAGGCTGTTCTGGACTACCTCCAACGTGAGGAATTTTGATTCCGTTTTCGACGTTACTCCAACTTTCGTATATATGAACCATGCTTGAAGAAGCTTATAACTCCTGGATTCAAAACTGCATCAGAAATTTTATATCAACAGATAGGGACTGGATAGTCTTGTGGTTAGTTTAGAAATCTCTTTGTTACACAGAATAAATGAGTACCCTGCATTGTTACAGGTTCACAGTGAGACGAATTTCAGTCTTATAGCAGTACATGCTGCGTACTGCTGGTCCAATAAATCTAACGAAGTCACGTGTTAGAATCCCCAATGCCTGAGTGGACGTACTCCTCAGTGCACCGCAAATTCTAACGGACAGTATTCTGTGAACTTTCAGCAACTGACTGCGACCCCATATTCAATTAAATGGCTCTGACTACTATGGATCGAACAAGTTTACGACGTGGGGCTCCAGCTTGCATCCTTTCCTAAAATGACAGATTTACCATAGTACACACCCCGTAGCTTTATTTGCTCTTTCGAATAAATGTTTATACTAATACTAGGCGCCCAGTTTAATTTTCTGTCCAGAACGAGAGCCAGGTACCTCGGTTTATTTGTAAAGGTTCAGCTTATATCAATTAAAAATTCTTTAAATTGACTGACGATTGTAACGAGTTATTATTTGAAATTCTGCTTTAACCATTTGAATATTATAGAGATTCGTTTTAACGTAAGTGCATTGAAGTTGGAAATACTTTTCGTAAATATTTAATTTGAGAGGTAGGTTAGTTAATAGTTAGTTCTGGCCTATTTCCGGGCGTAAGATGGTGTGGTTGTAGTAATCTAAATAGCAGCCTAACTGTCTGTAAATTCTCAAATATCACGTTATAACTCAACCAGTACAGTTACATCAGCTAGAAAATAGTCGAAGAGACGGAAGAAGGGGTTAGTCAGAAAGGGGTTCACCCCAGGATTTTTTTACATACTATCCCAGACTTTTCGTCTATTAAAAAATATACCGATGGTACCAAAATACTTTTTTAATATGTAAAATTTCTTTTGTGGAACAAAAATTCTTTTGTGCAAGTCATTTAAAGGACGACTATTTTCTCTTTGCGATTAATTTCCGTAATATAAATAAATGTGGCATCTTTGCCAACTTTTGAAAGTAAATTAAATTCGAAAAAAAACCGTATGACCAAGCTTTTATAGGGTCGGCTATTTTTTCATATCGATTGAATTAAGGACCTTGATGGCCAGCGTTGATATTTTTTGGACTGTTGGAATTTCCGCAATATAAATATATGTGGTGGCTTTCCCAACTTTTCAAAGTAAATAAAATCGAAAAAAAAATCTTTTTTGAATCCGAAGATGCACTTGTGTGTGTTTCTTAGGGGACTATAAAAAATATCTGCCAATCATTCGAGTTTATTTGCAACGAAAGTCGCTGCGGTTTATGTTAAATAAATGCAGTGTGACTATCGATCTTATCGGTAATGAAATGATTTGGGATACCTTTGGGACCCGTTTTGAAACACGGACCAAGATGATTAGTATATGTGCGAGCCTTTGGGTTTTTAAGTTTTAAGACATAATTAACGTAACTAACATATGAGATTACATGTGATTATATATAATTATATTTTCATCGATGGGCGTTTTAATGACCTCATATTGCTTATGTTCTAAGTTAAGGCGTACTGTAAGCATATATACTGTAGGAGGATCGTAGCAGTTCGGACGTGCAAATCGATTGACAGAATTGAGTATATAAGGGCGAAAGACCAATCGAACCATCTAGTAGCTGGTTCCCTCCGAAGATTCCCTCAGGATTAATATTTGGATAAATAGTGTTATCTGGTAAAGCGAATGATTAGAGGAATTTGGGCCGAAACGACCTCAACCTATTCTCAAACTCTAAATTGGTTATATCTTCGACTTTCTTGATTGAAGTCATCAGAGGTTCGTTAATGATATATTGTGCCGAATGGGCCAATTTTGGTAAGCGAACTGGCGCTTTGGGATGAACCAAACGTTATGTTACGGCGCCAAAATTAATGACACTTTCAGATACCATGAAAGGTGTTGCTTGCTTAAGACAGCAGGACGATGGACATGGAAGTTGTAACCGGGCTATGGATGGCGCTCAAAGTTGTCATTGGCACAGATCTTGGTGGTAGTAGTAAATAATCGAATGAGATCTTAGAGGATTGATGTGATTTTGCGCAAATTCCAACAGTCAAAAAAATATCAACGCTGGCACAGAATGACCAAGCTTTTGTAGGATCGGCTTTTTCTCATATCGATTGAGTTTGGGACCTTGTTGTACTACCATATCACGAACAATGTAAAAGTACTGCCATATCACGAACAATAAAGAAAAGCGTTACTTTATTCATTCTTTCCGCCTAAAAGAATGCTGAAGAATGGTATATTATCCGATTACCGTTAAAAGCCTTATATAGAAAAATTGTCTGATAAGCTTGAGTACAACAACGATGCAGTTTTTACTATTTTAATAGTAACCAAACTTTGCATAGATACTGTCTGAAACTTTATGGGTTTTCGACGTATATTAAAGTGATCGAGCTTTGACTTTTAATTTTTGAATTTTAGACGCTACCAAATGACCTTGATAACTTTATCATGTGGTACAATTTATTTTTATTAATTTAACATTTTATTAACTTTATCTGTTTAGTTATCAATTTTGAATAATATCTTTTAAATAACATGGATATCTACTATCAAAACTACAGTAGTCTTAGATCAAAATCATTGGGCATTTAACTTAATGACTCGAAAGCAATATTACTCGATGAATTAAAACAGCGATGTTAGAAATTTAATCTCATGCTGGACCACTAAATCAAAAACTTGGCATGCAATTGTATTTTATCGTATATATTCGGAGGTGTCTTAAGTGTTTCACTAATAACGTGGGAAATATGTTGAAACAAATATTCTAAACTACTTTGGAGCTATACTGTGGACTACAATGATCTACTACCAGATTTTGAAACGAATTTTGAAAAAGAGCCGCATTCAGTTTAAATCAATAAGGATGCTAAAGTAAGAATTTTTGAACTACGTCTTAATTAGCTTTAAAATGTAGTTTTAAAATGTATTTTCAGTAAATGATTAATCAAATTACCAAAAACTGATCGTGAATTTGGAAAATACCATAATTTGAAGCTTATTCTGAGAGCTTTTATGAAATATTTATATATATCGTAATTCCAGTTCTTGAGAATCAATTAAAGGAGCATTTATACAGATGCGGATTTGTATTCTCACGGGTTCATAATTCTGATCTTGGTCGTTATAAAATGGGTTCAAAAATTTCCGGGAAAGAATCGGGTTTTTGAGAATACCGAATTAAAATTTCACAAAATTAATGCGTCTAAAATGAACTATACGTTTCCTCAATTGCTAGGAATATCTGGTGCTTTAATGTAACTGAATGATAGGCACGATAATTATGGCAAAACATGTTTACTAAAATTTTACTTAAAACAGTCAATAATTGCGACGAAAGCACAACAAGTGAATGCGAGGACCCCTGTGCGAACGAATTTTCTCCGCAAATTACGAATTCTACATTTGAGATCAGTTTTAGATCTACAATTAGTCTGCATAATGAGACTGCAACGATAAGTGTTTTTGGTCGAACTTTTGTATTGATTTTAAAGAAACAAATAACAAATGTACATGTATTGCTGTTTAATATCGCTTGTAAGATTATTTACTTATTTTTCGAAGAGATGTTGAATTAAAATTTGTTTATCCGTTAATGTTTTCAAGTGTCACATTCATATATATATATATATATAAATATGATCGATCAATAATTTGACAGCAATACATGACGTAATATATGTATATTGTATCAACGAACATACAATGTCAAATCATCGGAATAATAAATCATTCATCATTAAATTTTATCATGATGGTGATGCTGATGATGCGTCAAAGAAAATATTTTAGCAAGCGAAAACCGAAAAAGCTTCTTATTAATGAATCAATTATATATGAAGATGAGTCCCCAATTTTTTTTTTGTATATATAAATAAATATGTATATATACATTTTTTAGGGGTAGGAGATTTTATTTCCACGAAATATATTCTGAAAGATTTCATAGGAAACCTTTTTATATTTAAATATGTGTATGTGGGAGTGGAAAATAACGCCTTGGACGGAATCATATTTATCAATCAACATTTTTATTTTATTTTGTTGTTTATTTATTTATTTCCGAAAAAAGCACAAAGAAACATAAAAGCTTTTTGACCTGAAAAACGTTTCCACGAATCATGAAAAATAATAATCCTATTAAATATTTTCTAGCTTAAAAGTGTTCCATTTTTTTTTTGTGCTTTTATGCCATTTTATGTTAATCAAAAATAACAACATTTCGTGACGAGGTTCTTGATTTGGTATAGTATA
This sequence comes from Tipula unca, assembly GCA_951394425.1. Lineage (NCBI taxonomy): Eukaryota > Metazoa > Arthropoda > Insecta > Diptera > Tipulidae > Tipula > Tipula unca. Next base: position 176,318,038 of record OX596382.1, on the reverse strand, counting down.
TACAATAATAAAATTTCAATGTTATACGATAATTTGTGCTTCCCGGTAGTGCGACGAACACTTTTAAAATTTGTAATATTCGTAAATCTATAAAATCTCGATATATGGAAGATTTATCACCCAATTTCTAGGAATTTCTGATTGATTGACTTTAATCGTTTAATGTTTATAATTAATTACCTTTTGTATATGTGCATGATGATTTAAAGTCTATATATACATAAATCAATACATAAAACATAAATTAAATTTAATATCATATCGATGAAAAACTATCAATTCTATATCAACATGATTTATGTATATACATATAAAATTTTATATGTATATGGGTAAAGCATAAAATCAATATAATTTGAAATGTGTGTGTGTGTGTATATATACATAAAAATTGTGATTTGGGTTGAGAAACGTTTTTTGGAAATCAAATGTTGAGGTTAAATACACACTTGAGGCTTTTAAAGCGACAAATCAATTTTTAAGACATATTGAACCATAAATTTAACGCAAATATCCCAAACTCAAATATCGTCGAATTGTACACATATACGAAAATTAATTTTAAACATTTTCTGCTTTACTGGATGTATGATCTTCACCTCATTATTTGAACAAATTTGATGATTTCCCAACACAAAATCCATCAAATATATTTTCTGGGAAATAATGTTCACGAAGTCGACACAAGATGTGCAACTACTTCGAAGATAAACCGCAATATTATTCAGTCTTTGTAAAAATTTATTTCATCAGCACCATGAATTAGTAAAATTATTTAAAACTGTAGTTATAAGAGCTGATTAAATTCAGACAATTCAATGCTCCAACAATAAATGAAGTCGCCATTGTCATGTGTATCTGAAACTAACAGATATTATGACGCGCTTCAATACCAAATATTGTTCTGGCAAGGAGTGGATGGGTATCACGTCCAACTGAAAATGATTAATCCTACAACGGGAAAATAGCTATTTCCCAGATAAACAATTGCACTTACAACTTTCTATTAGTTCTTTCAATTATACTGGTGAAATAACGAACAAGAAGATAAGTTGCATGAACTACTATATGCACACATCTTTCTGTGCAATCTTTCGGATGGTGTCTTCATTTGCAGGTGCAATAATGACGGGATCTCCCAAATGAAAGATGTGTGAAGTGGTTGTCAACTATATTCGTTGGCGAATCCTCAAAACCACTTTTTTACTAACATGGATTCCTGGTCCGCTTGAAGATCCATGTGTTGTAACCACCAACATCAAGCTGATGAATCCAGCTACTGCAATTGAGGGATGGAAGGTAGTTCGTTGCAAACGTGCGGCAAATCGCCAATCGATTGTTTTCCGGGTTTACCAGAAATCCTTTGAGACTATAACTAGTTCCGGTTTGATGTTGCAGTACGTTCTGGAGAGGATCTCCTTAATCCTCTGTAAGAATTTTGTCAATAAATCTCGAGCATGCATTTTTATTGGCAATAATATCAAAGCAGTTCTTATTCACGACTGCAGCTCGACCGATTTTGCGGCTGTGCTCATTACTCTGGTATCCGCTAACTCCTATGCAATAAACTAGTCATGGCCTCAGTTTATTCACCTCCTCTCTCTGAGAAACTCACTAATCTTGTGACATATGGTGTATAAATAAGCATACCCCTTTGGTGATTGGCTGTGATGCTAATGCTCATCACACGATCTGGAGGTAGTACGAACATTAACCACAGGGGTTCTTCTCTGCTTAACTATATCAGCTCCTCTGAGCTTGAAATTCTCAATACTGGATGCGAGCCTACTTTTGTCAACTCTGTCTGGCGGAAGGTGATTGACATTTGTCTATGCTCCATGTCCATTATTGATTTAATTTTAGAATGGAGGGTGACGGCTTACATCCTCACCTCTGATCACAGGTGTATCTCGTTTAATATTAACCTTAAACGCATCGTCACTTGCATTGGCAATTACGATAGCCGTCGAAAACTCGTGTTCTCTTTTCACTAATCAAAAGATTCGGAACAAACCTTTCTAGAACTCTGACCTTAAACAATTAAGGAAAGCTACTATATAGGAAACTGAAGAACAAAGCAAAAAGGTCTAAGCAACAGATTGATTGGGATAACTTCTTGTTAACACAAAAGGAATATAAAAGAATGTTAGGATCCGCTCTAAGAGCCTCGTGGTTCAACTTCTGCGAGGAAATGAACAGCCTATCTGCTATCGCTGGACTCAATAAAGCTTTAGCTAAGAACAGTGTGTGTAAACTTGATTCTTTGATGATCTACCGGTTACCTCTTCCCACAAGGAAATCGGTGATCTGCTCCTTTCGGCTCATTTTCCTGGTTGTGATATCAACTCGGATAATATCGCTGCCGAGCTCACTAGGACGTCTGTTGCAAGTCCCGATTGGAATATGCTTCACAAGATCAATCGTAATATTCGTGCTGAACTACAGCAGGGTTTTCCTCTAATTCAGGATCATTTGCTCCACCGTTTTCAAGCGTGTATTGTTTTTAGCACTGTTCCAAATTCTTGGAGCAGAAGTAAAGTGGTTTTTATCCCGAAAGCTGGTAAGTCCGATTATACGGATCCTAAGTCCTTTCGGCCTATTAGTCTATCCTCAACTTTCCTTAAAGCTCTGGAAAGAATTCTCAATAGATCCATTAGGATAAGGAGTTTCTTGTGGGTACTTTCGATAGCACTCGACCTAACTCAGCATGCCTTAACTATTGTGGAGGCATGGTGTGTTGAAAAGGGTCTTTACTTCAACACTTCTAAAACTGATTTAATTGTTTTTACAAGGAATAGGAATACTCTTGAACTATCTGTTCCCTCCGTTTTTGGGAGAACGATCACTAAATGTGACCACGTCAAGCACCTTGGTGTGGTCCTGGATAGTAAACTTTCCTGGAAGAATCACCTGGATTATAAACTTCAAAAAGCAACTACCATTTTTTGGCACTGTAGAAGAGCTTTAGGGAAATCCTGGGGTTTTAGCCCTAGGATGCTTTCTTTCATTTATAAATCACTCCGGTCCTACCGCTACTATCGTACGCTTCTATTGTGTGGTGGCCAGTGGTTGACCTGAAGGCTTCTGAAGCCAACCTTAATGGTCCACAAAATCTTGCTTGCAGAGCCATAACTGGGGTTATGTCCATTTGGCACATGTGAATCATCTCCCGATTACATGGAGAGAATTAAGATGGACGCATTCATCGATGGAATACGGGATCAGAAAACACGTAGAGCAGAGGCGACTTTCCCCGAGACCATCGCTTGTGCGTTAATAAACAAGACTACACAGGCCATCATAAAACCGCCACTTAAAGTGCGGCGAGTGGAAATGGATGTCAGTACGAACGCCGAGCATATTTTTAAGAATGGCTGCGGTGGTCTGGTGAGAAGCTGTCTGGGGGAATCCAGTTGGTACTTGTTGCCAGCTCCGTATCTTGCAGCTTCCACAAGTGTGCGTGTTACCTCCCCGTGATGACCACCGGGCAACTAGGACACCATGTGGTGTACTAGGCAAAACAACTGGGCCGGGTTAAGGTGTTAACCGTACCGTGCTGATAACCGGCCAGGGTGGGGGCCCAGTCTAAAAACTAGCCCAGTCTCTAACGGTGTATCCGGATACTTGGCCCTCCGGGTTATGTAGCCTTACCTGTACATTGCGGATCTCTACACAGGTGGACTTCCTATCTCCGCTACTCGTGAGTACTATTATGGAAAATCAAAATAGTAAACAAAGAGAGACCGGTGCCTTCAAAAAACCGGAATCTAATACTGCAGAGACATCGGCCTTGAGGGCTGGTCTCCAAAGTGCAATTAGGGGCATAAGACCAAATGAGGCAGGCCCCTCGAAACCAAAGGGCAAAGGCACGAGTGCTGGCCCTCCATCAGTGCCAAACTATCAGACCAGGAAGAGAGCCTGGCGCATGATCTCTATGATCTGCAACATTCCGTTGGAGCAGAGAACGGATGGAGACAAGGATATGCTTGCGTATACAAGACGTATCACTGAGCCAAAGCAGGAGGGTTCCGTTGTGAGCTCACAGCTGAAAAGGCAGAGATCTGATGATGAACCGCCTACGGAGGCTAAAAAGAAGCGGGACATTGTTACCAGGCCCTTCAACCAGGTGATAAACGATCACCTGATCATGGCAGTCGTTGACAGGGTTCAAGAAGATGGGAGCATTACGGCCCTTAACTGGAGGAAGGTGGAGAAGGCCTTAGCCGCCATCTTCCTAAAAATCATGAGGGAGAACCCAGGTCCTGCTCCGTCCTGCCGAGACGGAGAGTGGCATCTGGGTATCGTTATACTGACTGCCTGTGCTGTGAGAGGTCTGTGACCCTCTACCAAATGGCGATCGGCAGCCTGGGTGAAGTCTGGCCGGGGGCTAAACTAGAAGTGGTGACGAGGGAAGAAATTCACTGCAGGCCAAGGGCGCGAGCCTGGATCCCTGCGGAGCCAAGTGATCCAAGGGAGATCCTGGAAATGTTGAAAGTCAGCAATCCGGATTTGCCAACGGCTACCTGGAAGATTGCCAGGTTAGAAGAAATAAAGGCGGAAGCAGATCACAGATCGGCCGTCATTATCATCGACAGAGAATCCGTGGGTGCTTTGGCAAAATCTGGAGGCCTGGTCAGCTATGGATTTGGAGCAATTTCGCCCAAAATCTATAAGCGCGATGAGGCCGACAGACCTGAGGCATCTGCAGCAGGTGGGGAAGCCACTAGTGGTGTCCCGCCTGTTGTTGTTGAGCCAGATGTCCAAAGCATCCCGGAAGACACACAAGAGACACTATCCCTGGACTCGGTGATATCGAGATCATTGGACTACGCTGTGCGCTTCTAACGGACGAATCAACGTCAGAGGAATCTTACTCAACAGTGGTGGAGGTAAGCAATATCTAATGCTTAAGATCCTTCATGTCAACCTCCATCACTGTAACGCCGCCTCGGCGGCCCTTCTGCTAAAAATGGAATCTGAGTCCATTGATGTGGTTCTGGTCCAGGAACCTAGGGTCAATAGTGACCGCGTGACTACATGCGAAAAATGAAGGTAAGATACGTTCCTGCATTCTCGCTAGAAATAATCTGAATATTTTTAAACTACTGATGTAGTGGTGGCTAGCATCGAGATGGATCGACAATATCTCTGGCTAATATCGGCCTACCTACCATACGAGGAGGAAAATATACCACTAGGTAGGTTGGGCAGTGCAATAATGGAGGCTCGAAAACTAAAGGTAGGAGTCATCATGGGCAGTGATGCTAATACGCATCACTCAATCTGGGGAAGTACAGATATAAACAGGCGAGGTGAGTTACACCTTGATTTTATTTTAAGTACTAACCTAAATATATGTAATATCGGGTGTAAGCCAACCTTTATTACGAAAAATAGATAGGAAGTGTTGGACATCACACTTGTCTCAGATTTTATTAAGGAGAGGTTATTGACCTGGAAAGTGTCCGAAGACCATTCCTTTTCTGACCATTGTTATCTCCAGTACGAAGTGGATACTAAACCCACTAGCAAAACACCCTTCAGATATAGGAGCAAAACTGATTGGGACTGTTTCAGAACCATTCTGGGTAACTCATTACCGGTATCGGTTCCAAACCCTGCTGCATCTACACAGGAGCTTGATGCTCTAGTAAACAAGCTATCTGAATATCTGATGCTTTTAACAAAGCCATGCTAGGTACATGTCCTATCAGTAGGGCCTTGGGTAAATCTCGGCCACCCTGGTGGTCGAGAGAACTCCCAGGTACTCATATGAAATGCAGGAGACTGTTCAAAAAAGCGAGGAACACAAATGTTGCTGCAAATTGGGACTGTTACAAGGAAGTCCTCAAAACCTATAAGTACGAGCTTAGAGCAGCCAAAACGAGGGCATGAAGACTCTACTGTGGCAATATACAGGAGTCCTCGGAGGCGGCCAGGCTACGCAAAGTACTATGGTCTAGTCCTTCCATCCCGAGTTATCTACAACGACCGGATGGTTCATGGACTACATGTAGTGAGCAATCCATGGAGCTATTACTAGAAACGCATTTCGGAGTACTCGGTACTAGCTCCGGAGAGACCTATGATAAATAGGGGTGTAGACTCCGTAAGTCATATAATAAAAAGGCGAAATATCCTATGGGCAATAAACAGCTTTTAGCCATACAAGTCGGCAGGACACGAAATAGTTTTATTTTGCTATCCCAAAGACTTTAGGCTTATAAGCTTATCTTCTTATCTGTTGAAATCACTGGAAAGACAAATAGAGGCTTACAGTAAAGGCTCAATCAAGCCGGGCGAGCTGTCGGGATCTCAACACGTATATTGTAGGGGGCGATCGGTGGAAACAGCTCTCCACTTCCTTATAAGCCCGATTGAGAAATCACTTGAATATAAGGAATATATGGGGTATGGAGCCCCACATAGTACACTGGCTCTACGTCTCAGTGGTCAAACCTATACTGCTGTATGGGGTTGTCGTCTGGTAGCCAGCGTTAAAAATTATGGCCAACCTTAAACTATTGATGAAAGTCCAAAGAACGGCCTGCTTGTGTATAAGTGGGGCTCTCAGGAGCACACCCACTCAAGCTCTGGAGATTCTCTTTCATCTTACTCCTTTGGATATTGCGGCCAAGCAGCTTGCATCTTGCACATATCCATGTGGACCTGTAACAATGCAGGGCACTCATCTATCCTACGTACGCAACAGGGGTATTCCGGAAGCGACCAACTATGCTATTCCTTTGCCATCCGTTGAGATGAGATTCCAAACTGAGTTTCCCACCAGAGAGGACTGGGTGAACGAAACGGTTATGGACAATGAGGCGCTAAGCTTCTTCAAAGGTGGCTTAAAAAGGGATGGAGGAGTTGGCTGCGGGGTATTCTGTGAGGCACTAGGGGTTAACCTCTTTTTTCGTCTTCCCGACTTTTGCAGCGTTTTTCAAGTTGAACTTATCGCGATAATGGAAGTCATGGACTGGTTGAAGTATAATGTAATATCTACGAGGGATATTCGGATTTTTACGGACAGCCTGGTTGCTATTTAAACGCTACGATCATACTCCCTGACGTCGAAGATAGCCCAGAACTGTCTGGCATCTTTAAATGAGATGGCTGATCAGTTCAACATCCGCTTGACGTGCCAGGGCATTTCAATATCCCATGGAATGTAAAGGCATATGAATTATTCCGTAAGGGCCAAAAGTCAAATTACAATGTGCATAATTCTAAATTTCTTAAAGATAGATTATGAAAATCTTTTAATTTACAGCTTTTCTAACCTAATCTCAAAATGAAAAGAAATTAAAATGCATTGAAAAAGATTTTAAAACTGTTCCATCGGAATCGCATTAACGTTAAAAAAAAAATCTGGTTCACTAAATCATTCTTTTGATCGTCAACATTTTCGACGATTTCTACGAATTGTCTACAAATTATAAAACGAATAAATCAAACGTAATGCCAAAATTTAGTTTTATGTCAAACCAAATTCTAAGTTAATTTGTTTTTATGCCCCAAATTTAACGGACCAACGCCTTTTTTGGTAAGTAACAAATTACTGCATTCACACTTTTTAAGCTGTATGACAGTTACGGTTATAGATGTCGTCCATCAATGAAATTTTTTGTATATGGGGTTGAAACGTGATCGTTAGCTTTCCGAGTCGGGTTTAGCGCACATTTAAATAAAACTTAACCACGCGCAATTCAAAAATTAAGCAACATATAATTCTTTTAAATATACATTATATAAAATAATAACTTTTTTATTACAATCTTTAATAACTTAACAAAGAATAATATTTTATTTATTTAATTTATTTTATGAAAATTTCACTAAACTACCAATTCATTGTATTACATGCAGTAACGTCTACTAACAACCGTATAATCTGAAAATAGAATATAGATTCCGCAATTAGATTTTTTATTGTTGTTGTTGAACTGTTCACTTAATATACAGATCGTGTATTTCCTTACAATTTTTGAAAATACAATTTTCTTTGCGCACAAAACATCGATCTCGAAATTTCCGTATCGCTCCGCTTGAGGCGCGTGCACAAACAGGTATAAAACCGTATCCCAAGTGTTCACAATTAATATAATCACATTTTGATAGCGATGCTTTAATAACAGTCGCCACAACCGTAATTAACACTTGAATGCCAAAAAAAAAAAAAAAATTGGTTAAAAATTAGAGATTAAAAGTCGCAAAAATTATAAAAAATAAAAAAATTGAATAAAATCAAATTTTCTATTTACCAAATACACAAACTATGAACTTCATCACAAATAATTTTTTTTGTCACTACACATATTACAAAAATGTTTTTATTCCGCTTCAATTACGGGTACTTAACGAATATGTTGTTATTGTTGTTGTCTTAATTTTAAGTTTTTTTTTTTTTTTTTTTTTTTTATTAAATAAAATTATCTCATGTTCTGAGGTCATGATTTTTGATTGGCCGACAATAACAATAGAAAAATACGTAGAAACTCATCATGAACATATAATCTTTATGTGCCTGTATTTGACATTTTCATTTGAATAATTTTTGTTTAGAAAAAAAAAAATGTGTGACAGTCATCATGGGAGATAATTTTTGTTTTGGTTTCGAAATGGAAATCATGTGATTTAATGCCCTGTGTTTCGTAAACTATTTCAAATTATGGTACTAATTCATAAGATCTTTTAAATTTGAATGCTTTCAAAGTAACCCATAGTGATATATAAATTGGAACGGCCAAGCTAAGTAATACCTAAAATAATATTTTAATTGACTTTAATTCATCGTTTAGCTCTACATAGGGTTAAGTCATTCGTTTCACGGAGATTATTAGTTTTTCTAAAAATGATTAACTCTGAGAAATTAGGTCACCCAAATTATAACAAATCAAACTTTGTTTTGTTACTAATTCATGTTGTTGTATTCGATTGAGATTTTCGTTATTCTATAAACGATAATTTGGTTTAATTAACAACATCCCGTTAGAACTTAGAACGGACAGAGACAAAGATATGCTTGCTTGGGCAAAGAGTATCACAGAACCGAAACGGGGGTGTTCCTCTTTGATCGCAGTCGAAAAGACAGAGATCTCAGAAGAAAAGAGTACAAGAGAGTGTCTCCAGGCCCGTTAATGAGGTGCTGAAGTAGCAGAATTGAGGATGGGAGTATACTGGCCCATAATTGGTGGAAGAACACGAGACCTGATCCGTTCTTCCGAGATGGAGAGTGGCACTGCGGGCACGTCAGGAAGCCTAGGCCAAGTTTGGCCCGGAGTCAAATCAGAAGTGGTAACTCGTGCCTCGTTTCCGGTGAAACTCTGTAATCTATAAATAATTCTGGAAATGATACAAATAAGCAATCCAGATTTTCCAGCAGCCGAGTTGGATTTAGCAGAGGCGGATCCCAGATCAGCCGTGATCATTCTTAATAAAAGCTGCTTGGATGAGGCTGATAGATCTGGGCCATCTGCTGCAGGTGCGAGAACCTCTTGCGATGCCCCACTTGGTGTTGGTCATCCTGATGCTCAGTGCATCCCAGGTCAAGAGACACTTTTGGTTGGCTCATGTCGAGGTCAATGGGGTTTCACTGTGCACTCCAGGTGGGCATACAACCGTGGTGGAGAGAAACGTTTTCTAATGCTTAAGATTCTGCGGGTCAATTTCCACTGGCTGCAGTACAGCTCAAAGTGAAAGCTAGAAGGAGCGGCCATTATGATGTGGTTCTGGTCCAAAATGAAGGTAAGTTTCGTTCCTGCATTTTGGCTAAAAATAATTTGATTTTTTTTATGCTATGGCAGTGATGTTAATGCACATCAATCATACAATCTGGGTCAGTAGAAAAATGTCAACGGTCGAGGTGAGTTACTCCTTGTTTTCATTTTAATTAATAACCTAAGCATATATGTAATTATAGGGCGTACACTAACTTAAATTACTAAAAACATACAAGGAGTGCTAGACATCACGGTTGTCTCAGATTATATTAAGTCGAGGATATTGAATAGGAACGTGTCAGAAGACCATTCCTTTTCTGACCATTGATATCGCCAGTATGAAGTGGTTACAAAACCCACTAGCAAACCAATTTTAAATAACAGGTAGAAAACCGCCTGGGACGCCTTTAGAACCATTCGTGGTAACTCATTACCGGCATTGGTTCCAAAATCACAAAGGAGCTTCAGTTCAAGAAGGCGAAGAACACAGATGCTACTGCGGATTGAGATTGGTATAAAGAAGTTCTCATGAAGGGACTCTATATATGTGATAAAATACAGGAATCCCCGGAGGCGGCCAGGCTATGTAAAGTACTTAAACTTTGTCACATTCCTAGTAAATGGGCTGAAGTAAAAGTAATATTCATGCTTAAGGCGAAAAAATCCTCTATTGAAAAATTTCTTGAATATAGAGGAGGCCTTAAGCAACGTTAGACTCAGGGTTTCGACCAACACATAGAAGATACCTGTTCTATGTCTCAGTGGTGAAGCCCATTAGTATGGAGTTGGTGTTTAAAGCTTAAAACTTTTGATAAAAGTATAAAAAGCTTGCTTGTGTATAAGTGGAGCACTCATAGGAGCACACCTACCCCAAGTCTTTCATCTCACCTTCTTGGATTGTGCGGCCAAGCAACTTGCAACTTGCACAGCGATTCGGCTCAAATCTATATCTATGTGGACCTGTAACAACATGGGACACTCATATATTTTGCGCAACAGGGAGTATTCCTGAGATACAACTGACTACTGAGGGGTCGGCTGTGGGGTATTCTGTGAGTCACTGCGAGATCAACCTCTCTTTTCGTCTTCCCAACTTTTGCAATTTCCTTCAGGCTGAACTTATCACGATAATCAAAGTCATGGACTGATTGAAGTATACCGTAATATAAAATATATCTGCACTTCCCGACGTAGCCCAGAATTGTCTGGCATGTTGAAATGGGATGTCTGATCAGTTGAACATTAGCTTAATGTTGGTGGCTGGGCACTCCAATATTAAAGGAATTGTAAAGACTGATGAGATTGCTCGTCATGGCACAGCACGCCTATCTCACAAAGTAGGCTGAGAGAAACAAATGGCAGATAGTATTGCTTAGACTTGACCGGTCCAGATCTGGCCAGTTTATATAGCTTCGACGGCACCATATTGGTATGATCGTGGGAGCTATAACGGGTCATTGTCTTATAGGGGTACATGGGAGCAGACTGGGCGTCTCCGTGTTCCACCTGCTCTGCACCTGTACTCGTCTAGCGTACAGCAGAATGAGATTTATGGGAACTTCCCATTTGCACGACCTGTCGGATTTTAATAAGATTTTTAGGGATTTTCAACGCTTCCTCGCCGTATGCTCAACGATGGTTCGACGAGTGAGGAAAAGAATTTCACTCTAGAATAATAAAGGGACATGCTTGTTTTCAATTTAATTATTTGCTAGACGCAGTGATTCTGTTTAAGGTATAGCAAGTGTTTTAGTATTATTTCTTGGTCAAAGCCTGGCGTATTTTATAATCAATCAAATGATTATAAATAACCATACATCTTTCTTAAAACAAAAATCTAATTAAATAACATTGGTAACATAAAATAAACAACGACGTCTATACAAATTACTCGACAAATTAAATTCAGAAACCGAAACTTTATTAAAAGCAACAGGAAAGGTTTAAACAGAATCTAAGATACATTGAAAAGCAACGACGCCCGTTAAATTAAAATACACAAAATTTTATTTAAAAATTTAAAAATAATGTTAAGTTTGAATTTTTTAAGAACTTAATTTTTGAAATTTTGGTCAAATTTCTAAGCATGGAAATAGATTTCAGTAGCGGCCCACGACCCTTAAACAAGAGTGGACAACATTTTAATATTGGGAGTTAAAATCAAGAAATTCATTTTCTTGAGTTATTCTCAATACTTTGGCACTCACGCGACTACTAAAAATAACTATTTTGGTTAAATTGTAGTACGTACAACAAAACACACTACCAGTCGTCAATACAAAATAAATAAAATTTTAATTCATGGAAATTAATTTTCAAAAACAAATCACAAAATCTTTTCTGTTTATAAATATCAATTTTACCAATCAGTTTGAAAATTCATATATAAAAATCCAACTGCTCTAGTTTAACTGTGAACTTGCCTGCGTGGAAGAATTACAATAGTTAAAACGATAAACAAATATTTTTAAATTTTTTGATTACAAATATTACCAAACCTTTCCAAACACTCACATAGTGAAACACAAAAAAAATTGTCATATATCAGTGCAAGACAATTTTTTAAGTATTTCATTATTTGACTACTTGGCAAGGACTAAAATTTAATATCAAAATTTTATTAGTTTACAAAATTCAATTTACTATAATTTATAAATAATAATTAATAAAAAAAATATGGTTGATACCGAAAATTAAGACAACTTTTCTAAGCACTCAAATAGTGAAAAGGCCTTTTCCATATTAAGCACTACTTCGATAACCATATCGAAAGCTCGTTTATATTTTTCTTGAATAATCAGTTCTTTATTATAAGACCTTGCCTTGAATTGATTTTTCAAAAAGCTTAGCAGTATTTTCAAGGAGCTTTTAGTACAAGTCATATAGATGACCCTTTTTAGTAAACGGTAATTTCAGCTTTTCAAGAATTTTGTGAATTTGATTTTAAAATTGTGTTAGTGCAAAAGCTCAAAATAATATGCATGTACTATGATCAACTTTACAAAGTTCTTAAATTACTCTTTGTATTCCTCACTATAATTTACTATTGAGAGCGATTTTCTAGAATAAATCGAGAGACGAAGCGCATGCGATAATATTTATGGAACCAAAATTTTCCAGAAACTGTCTGTGAAACTACGAGCTTTTCCTAAAAAACCACCCTTTAGTTCAGAAATCAGTTTAAAAATTAATCGCAAGGTTCAAAAATATCTTCGTTGCAAATCTCAGTAAAACATCAATAAAACAAAAGCTCTGGCGTTGTTTTCAATCATTTTAAACCGATTAACAAACTTTTCGGTATCATCTCTAATTCACAATATGTATATTCAAATCACTGACTAATAAACTCTATAATGTTTGATTAAGCTTGTTCAATAAACTAGAACAAGTTTAGAAGAGCTTTTTGTTATAATTTAGTACATAGTAACAGTTTTTACAATTTTAAGTATTTAAACCTTTATTCTAAAATGAAGATAGTTTTCTATTGGTTTATTATAACTAAACCTGCCATTAAGATATTATTTTTTTTGGTTTAAGCTTTAATTAAATATTATGATCTATCGTTGAAATAAAATAAAATATAAAGATGTTAAGAGCTTTTCGAATTTGGGCTTCGTTTACTTAGTTTGGTTGGAATGTTTAAATCAATTTCACGCGAAAACTTCAGTAATTTGCAAAATAAAATTTGGAATATCTACGCCTGAATTTTGTGAACCTTTTAAGCAAACATAACAAAAACTTTTACACGAGCTTTTCCTTCAAAACCACCGTTTAGTCCAGAAATCAGTATAAAAATTAATCGCAAGATTCAAAAATATCTTCTTTATATCTCAATAAAACATCAATAAAACAAATTCGGAGGTTTTGGGTTCGAATCCCATTAGAGGTGGGATGCTAAAGGGATTCTTCATCTTCAATTTCTATCGGGATGATGATAAAAACATCTATGACCCTCTGTTAAGAGTGCAGAATCCAGTGCAGGCTGGCATGGAGCTATACAAGGTGTAGATGGTTAAACAAATCGAATAAGCTAACTGCGAAAGAGCCGGGAGAGCATTGAGCCCCATAACAAGTAGAGATTAAAACACAAAAAAAAAGAAAAGAAAAAAGGCTTTGACGTTGTTTTCAATCATTTTAAACCGATTAACGAACTTTTGGGTATCATCTCTAATTCACAATATGTATACTCAAATCACTGACTAATAAACTCTAATGTTTGATTAAGCTTGTTCAATAAATTAGAACAAGTTTAGGAGAGCTTTTAATTATAATTTATTATATAGTAACATTTTTTAAAATCTGATGTATTTGGACCTTTATTCTGACAGGAAGAGAGTTTTCTATTAGTTTATTATAACTAAAGTTGCCATTAAGATATTAGTTTTTTTGTGTAAGCTTTAATTAAATATTATGATCTATCGTTAAAATAAAATACAATTTAAAGCTGTTTAGAGCTTTTCGAATTCTGGTTTCGAAAATTAAATTGGTTAAATTGGTTATTTTTAGTTAGAATGTTTAGATCAATTTCACTGGAAAGCTCCAGTAATTTACAAAATAAAATTTGGTATATCTAAGTCTGAATTTATTGAACCTTTTAAGCAAACAGATTTGATAAAAATTTCAGTTATTTTAAAGATTTTATCAAAATATTTGTATTTAATTTTAGACCTAGCATATTCTAGCGTTTAGTGGGCTTTCACTTTTAAATGTTCGAAAATACCTCATTTCGGTAATCAGACATGTATGTGAAGATGGTCCAAATTCTAACCCCAAAAAAAAAACGATATGGCAACACTAAAATAAATATTTTCATCATATTTAAGTGAACATCTATCACGACACTATTTACAAAGCCAGCCAAAAACAATCACTGTCATGATAGAAAAAACTTTCGTGACAAAATTGAAGCTCGCGTGAAAAATGATTTAAATTTAAAGCAAATACGAAATGCAAATACTATTTACGATACGATTTGGGATTTAAGGCAAACTGTGAGTCAAATTTGACACTCGTATCAGATTATCTGTTAAAGAAAGACCCTAGTCTCATAGCAGAATTTTATTGCTCAAAGTTTTCATAATTATGAATGAAAATGACTGCATCTAATATTTAGACGGTTAGGATTATTTAGCTAAAATTAATGATGAATCAGAGTTAATTGCTTTAGACTTACTTCCCAAAAAGTCTTATGATGTGTATTAACGGTTGTATATGGTAAGTATATGGTGTAGAAGAAAAAACAAAAAATTGATTTTTTGATTTTGAAAAATACATTTGTGAATCGGGCATGTTGGTATACTTCAACAACCTTAAAAGTAAATGTATATCATTCCGAGAATAATTTGGTATTTTTCAAATAATACATTTTCAGTAAAATATAAGGCAAGTTCAATGTGGGTAGAATACTCGATAGTGAAACCCATGATCGCAAGAAATCACAAGATCAATATAAAATATGATAAGCTTACTGCATTTTTACTGCAGACGATACGAACTTCTTAGCTATGAAGGTCACTTACAAATAAATGCATCAATTTTCCAGCATTATATTCGTGGGTTATAATGATTTTTGGTGTATATGGTGCACCGCGAGCTGATGGGGGAAGAAGGAGATGTTTTCATTATAAAAATTCCAGAAACCAAAACAATTGTGGTGCGCACATTTACTGTGGAGGAGGAGTATTCAGCATATATCAGAAAGTACATCAAACTTCGTCCATCAGCTGTTGGTCATTATTGATTATTCGCCAATTACCAAAAGGGAAAACGCACATCTCAACCAATTGGAAGAAATACATTTTTAAGTACACCTAAACCAATTGCCAATTGTTTTATGCGCACATCTGCAACATTATTGGCACACAGTGGTGCCGATTTATTAACCCGGTGGGTGGCGTCATCCAGTGTAGTGGAAGGCTTTATTGATGAATCGATATCAAACAAAAGTAAAATTTGTAATCCGATTACAGATCAAATTTCTTATAAAAACCCCAATGTTTCAAGAGCATCAATTGAATGCAGTATATCCACATCAGCTATTTAAATACCGTTACAATAAAATTCTGTTTCAGTCACATCAAGTTGCTTAATGTTGTCTCATTTAAATACAACCAACATAATACATTTGGAAGCAGACAATGATTTTGCCGAAGAAATTGTTCGTGGGATGCAATAAATAAGTCAAATTGCGATATTAACTTGTATTTTTTATAGAGTTACACAAGTTTAAATCATAATAAAATAAAGAAATATATTTTTAATATCAATGAAATGGGCTTTATTGGATAGAAAATTTTATGACACTAATATTTAAATATGATTTCGGCCACCACGGCTGGTGCGTACAAGGCGCAATCTGGAACACCAATTTTCACAAACTTTTCGCAGCATTTGCGGCTGTATTTCACCAATAACTCTTCGAATTTTGATTTTCAGGTGTTCAATTGTCTCTGGTTTATCGACGTAGACAACGAACTTTACATGGTGGCGAATGGTGGCCAATTGGACCATTACGCGAAATTATTCTTTCATCAAAAGTTTTATTGAGTAAATCAATTGTAGCGCGCGTTGTGTGGCATGTGGCTTCGTCCTGTTGGAAACATATGTCGGCAAGCGTAATGCCAGCTATTGGAGGTACGAAAAAATTTCTGATCATGTCCCTATACCGCTCACCATTGACAGTAACATTCTGAACATCATCGGCTTTGAAGACATATGGACCAATGACTCTGCCAGCCAATAAAGCGCACCAAACAGTAATTTTCTGTGGATGTAATGGCGTTTCGACAAAAGCTTGTGGATTATCCTCACTCTAAATGCGACAATTCAACTTATTTACGTACCCATTCAACCAAAAATGGGCTTCACCGGAGAACAAAATTTTTAATGGAAATTTATCATCAATATCAATTTGTGCTTCAGCTCATTCGCCGTATTGGCGGCGCATACGATGGTCGTTCGGCTTTAATTCCTGCACAAGTTGTTTCTTTAACGCTTTTAAGCCAAGATCGTTTCGTAAAATCTTCCATAAAGTGGAAGGACACAACCCCAGTTGCTGAGAACGGCGGCGAATTGATTAATTTAAATCTTCTTCATTGTTTTCCTGTACAGCGGCTACAGCTTTTTCAGTGCGCACTGTTCGGCGTCTCACGGGATGCACATTATCATTAAGAGTAAACATGGTCCGAAAACGATCTATTGTTATTCGAATTAGCCGCTCTGAAGGAGGATTATGTATGCCATAAAATGGACGAAGTGCACGATATGTTTAACGAACACAACCATTATTTTGATAAAAAAAATTCTACAATTTGCAAGCGTTGCTCTGATGTAAGTCTATCCATAATGAAATGTCAAACCAAACTTAAGAAAAAGCAACTATCAGCTGCTAAATGGATTGTCAAATAAAGCAGTGTTGCCAACTCAAAGTTGTGAACCTCTAACAAAAACACCCTTACATGCAATTGTTTGATTTATATAAAATTATCGATTCACAATAGCCCTGACAATTAAATTCTTAATGGTAGACCAAACGCTTTATTGGTGTAGCTTTAAAATAATAAATTTCTTTTCCCTAGATTTTGTTATTCTCTGTAGTTTGCTTATTTTCCCATAAATATACCATAACGTCGTGAGTGGAATGGATCCCTTTATCTTGGATGCTCCATATGAATGATTGTGCGAATGAGGATCTCTTTAAACGGGATCTCCCACGTTTAATTGATTGTATGAATGCTGTAGAAGTGAAAGTGAATCCCTATAAACGAGCTCTCCGTCATAAGTGAAGAGCTCACCACATGAATAATTGATCGAATTAGGATTTCTATATATCGTGAATAGTTGAGTGAAGGCTACAGGACGAAAAGTTTCGGGAAGTAAATGGAAAAGTGTATTTCTGTATACTGGTCTGGATTTGCCAAAATTTTTTATTTTTAAATGAATTTAAATATATTTGAGGAACACCTTAACGATCCGCGGAACATATATTACGAATCATAGCAAAAAACAAAAAATTGATTCTAGAAATTGGTTAATCAGCACATAACATCAACAGCAAAAATATTTACAGGAATTCACAAATTTATCACACTATATACAGTGAAGAACGCTTTCAATTAAATTACATCACACGCAGCGAACAAAGTACGTAACAAAAAAAAAATTTCCACATCAATATACGTATAATTGTTACGCAGATATACTTTTAGTTTTCATTTCTCCCGCTCGCCAAAAATTAAATATTCCAAATAAAAAATTTAAATTTTTTTTTAGTTCGTGCGTTCATGAAAAGCTCTCTTTAGTATAGGGTTGGTATATCTACACACAAAAAAAAATAAAAAATTAAAATTAAAAAGATTGATTACAGAGCTCTGCATAGATTGTATTCGCGATATATCGCGACATACCAATTTTTTTTTAATTTTTCATCAAAAATTAGCATAAATTGAAATTCGGGTATAATTATAAATCGTATATAGTGTATGGATGGAAAATATTTACTCTTGAGCACAAGTTCTCACTGCGTCTCTCTTAAAGTGTTGTACGACGAATTATGTATATTTTCCCATTATGTGTATATATGGAAATCACGAACAACATAATTTTTCTGCTTACATAATCTAAGTGAATTAGCATAAATCATCAACGTTATGTTGTATATATACTTATGTTGTTTAAAATAATTGTGAAGGTTGTGTAAATAATTAGTTCAGTATATAACCTGGTGTGTTGTGTAATGGTAATTATATATATATTACATATGTATATTTATTTAAATGAACTTTAGCCCTTATGGCTCGTATATACTGTTTGTGTATACATATATATGGAGATATCATAATTGTTTTGACATCTATACATAATTTTATGTGCGCCTAATTTGTAACATTTGTCACACGTCCTCGTTTAACTATATAGACACGGGGAACTGTACTTAGAGTTAAAATTATATTTTCAACATCTTAACGCGCACTAAAAGTGAAGTGGCAATATTTTGAAGCTTACGAATCCGTATGCTTAATGGTTTGTGCGTTTATACCAGCCGATGATATATCTGTGAATATCATGTTAACTGCACTGAGAAAAAGTATAGTTAAAATACCATCGTTTTTACGTATTTTCTAACAATAATTATAGTCTGTTATGGGACAACAAGAATTTATGGTACTTATACTATACTTTAGCAAATAAAATAATAGACGTAGTTTCTATCTGGATAGTAATAGTTTTTGTTTTAATAAAGTTATTAAAACATTTAAATTTGAATTTCAACATTACAGTACTAATAATAATAATATCACTTAAATTATTGGAGTAGCAAATACTTTGTATAGGATCGAATTAATATAAATTTAAGTTAAATCCTCCATTTTTGGGTTAAATCTCAACACTTTGCAGGGAAAACTTACCTTAATTATTGGAAAATATACTATTATGTGTAATTTTACCTACAGAACTGGTGGTCTAGTGAGGTGGACTGGTGAGAAGCTGTCTGGGGGAATCAAGTTTGTACTTGTTGGCAGCTCCGTATCTTGCAGCTTCCACAAGTGTGTGTGTTACCTCCCCGTGGTGACCACCGGGCAACAATTACACCATATGGTGTACTATGCGAAAACACAACGCTAAACAACTGGGCTGGGTTAAGGTGTTAACCGTACCGTGCTGATAACCGGCCAGGCTGGGGACCCAGTTTAAAAACTAGCCCAGTCTCTAACGGTGTATCCGGATACTTGGCGCCCTCCGGGTCATGTAGCCTTACTTGTGCATTGTGGATCTCTGCATAGGTGGAATTCTTTTCTCCGCTACTCGTGAGAACTATTATGGTAAATCAAAATAGTGAACAAAAAGAGACCGGCGCTCTTAAAAACTGGAATCTAGTACTGCGGAGACATTGGCCTTTAGGCTTGGTCTCCAAAGTGCAATTAGGGGCATAAGACCAAATGACGCTGGCCCCTCGAAACCAAAGGGCAAAGGCACGAATGCTGGCCCTCCATCAGTGTCAAACTATCAGGCCAGGAGAACGGATAGAGACAAGGAGATACGCTTGCGGGGGCAAGACGTATCACTGAGCCAAAGCAGGAGGGTTCCGTTGTGATCTCACAGCCGAAAAGGCAGAGATCTGATGATGAACCGCCTACGGAGGCTAAAAAGAAGCGGGTTCCGGACAATGTTACCAGGCCGTTCAACGAGGTGCTAAAGGATCACCTGATCATGGCACTCGTTGACAGGGCTCAAGAAGATGGGAGCATTACGGCCCTTAACTGGAGGAAGGTGGAGAAGGCCTTAACCGCCATCTTCCTAAAAATCATGAGGGAGAACCCAGGACCCGCTCCGTCCTGCCGAGACGGAGGGTAGCATCGGGATGAGAGGTTTGTGACCCTCTTCAAAAAGGCGATCGACAGTCAGGGTGAAGTTTGGCCGGGGGCCAAACTAGAAGTGGTGACGAGAGAAGAAATTTCCTGCAGGCCAAGGGCGCGAGCCTAGAACCCTGCGGAGCCAAGTGATCGGCCGTCATTATCATCGACAGAGAATCCGTGGGTGCTTTGGCAAAATCTGGAGACCTGGTCAGCTATGGATTATTACGCTCAAAATTTATAAGCGCGATGAGGTTGACAGATCAGTACTGGTAAAAAAAAATTGGGCAAACAAATTTATTGCAAATTGGATTCTTTTTTTGCTAAAATTACAAAACTTTTGAAAGCAATTTGTTTATTGTTTCATTTTAAATACATGTATGACGTAATTTAAAAAAAAAAATTGAACTGCAATTTAGGGCAAAACTACGAAAAATGCCAAAATTTACAAAATTCGTTGATGCTTGTTAAAGTAATGTAATAAATTAAATACTTATTTTTAATTTTTTTGTTTGTGTTTTATTGATTTATAGAAGTTCAAGCTTTCATATTAATATTTTGATGGACCGCCTTTTGCTTTTATTACACCGGTACAACCCCGCAGCTGATGTGCAAAAGAAATGGGCAAAAGAAAGATTAAGTTATTCTGTAAGTGATCCTAGACAAATAAAGCATAAAGTGCAATTTTAGTGAAAAAAAAATGGGAAAAGTTAGTTAGTAGTGTAAAAGCAATATGTTGATTTTGGCGCGGGAAAATTTAACCACGCGTGGAATAGGTGAAAGATTAAACATTCCTAAAAGTACTGTTGCGTGGAATATTAAAAAAAATCGAGAGATGGGCGGTACACAAAGAAAGAAAGGCTCTGGAAGGCCCAGAAAGACACCGCCAGTGGAAGATCGTTTTATACTATTACAAAGTCGTCGGAACCGTGAGAGCTTAGTGAGAAAAAGACTTGTTAAAGCTGGTTTGAGAGCACTTAAACCAGTCCAGAAGCCTGAGTTCATATTACTAGTGAAAAAACGACCCTGTTAAAGTTAGCCGATAGTTTCCAGCCGAAAAGAATCGATAACGAAGATAAATCTTTGTTTTGAATTGAACAATAAAATTGAAGTATATTTTCTCTTTCTATCATACTACTAAAATTACCGATAAAATCCAGCCGATATACGAATGTCGATAAAGAAGATTATTAATTATTGAATAAAAGAGATACAATTTATTTCGATACATTTGTGAAATATTTTTTATCAATACTGGTAGGATAAAAAGATACATATGTGGTGATCTTGGGAAATTTAGATTTTCCAAAATCATATGCAAATAAGTGAAAATTTATAAAAATTCTGCTTCTAAAGTGTTATGTCTGGAGATGTATTGATTTGAAGTGTTTTTCCAATAGCTATGACTAGAAAATTGTTTTGGTCCAAGTTTCATGTGGGGATCCTGGGAAATTGAGATTTTCCAAAATCATATGCAAATAATTGAAAATTTATAAAAATTCTACCTCTAGAGTGTTATGCATGAAGATGGCTTGATTTGAAGTGTTTTTCCAATAGCTATGACTAGAAAAATGTTTTGGTCCAAGTTTCATGTGGGGATTCTGGGAAATTTAGATTTCCCAAAATCATATGCAAATAATTGAAAATTTATAAAAATTCTACCTCTAGAGTGTTATGTCTGGAGATGGCTTGATTTGAAGTGTTTTTCCAATAGCTATGACTAGAAAATTGTTTTGGTCCAAGTTTCATGTGGGGATCCTGGGAAATTGAGATTTTCCAAAATCATATGCAAATAATTGAAAATTTATAAAAATTAAGCCTCTAGAATGTTATGTCTGGAGATGGCTTGATTTGAAGTGTTTTTCCAATAGCTATGACTAGAAAATTGTTTTGGTCCAAGTTTCATGTGGGGATCCTAGGAAATTGAGATTTTCCAAATTCATATGCAAATAATTGAAAATTTATAAAAATTCAGCCTCTAGAGTGTTATGTCTGGAGATGGCTTGATTTGAAGTGTTTTTCCAACAGCTATGACTAAAAAATTGTTTTGGTCCAAGTTTCATGTGGGGATCCTGGGAAATTGAGATTTTCCAAAATCATATGCAAATAATTGAAAATTTATAAAAATTCTACCTATAGAGTGTTATGCCTGGAGATGGCTTGATTTGAAGTGTTTTTCCAATAGGTATGACTAGCAAATGGTTTTGGTCCAAGTTTCATGTGGGGATCCTGGGAAATTGAGATTTTCCAAAATCATATGCAAATAATTGAAAATTTATAAAAATTCAACCTCTAGAGTGTTATGTCTGGAGATGGCTTGATTTGAAGTGTTTTTCCAATAGCTATGACTAGAAAATTGTTTTGGTCCAAGTTTCATGTGGGGATCCTGGGAAATTTAGATTTTCCAAATTCATATGCAAATAATTGAAAATTTATAAAAATTCAGCCTCTAGAGTGTTATGTCTGGAGATGGCTTGATTTGAAGTGTTTTTCCAATAGCTATGACTAGAAAATTGTTTTGGTCCAAGTTTCATGTGGGGATCCTGGGAAATTTAGATTTTCCAAAATCATATGCAAATAATTGAAAATTTATAAAAATTCTACCTCTAGAGTGTTATGTCTGGAGATGTATTGATTTGAAGTGTTTTTCCAATAGCTATGACTAAAAAATTGTTTTGGTCCAAATTTCATGTGGGGATCTCGGGAAATTTAGATTTTCCAAAATCATATGCAAATAATTGAAAATTTATAAAAATTCAGCCTCTAGAGTGTTACGTCTGGAGATGGCTTAATTTGAAGTGTTTTTCCAATAGCTATGACTAGAAAATTGTTTTGGTCCCAGTTTCATATGGGGATCCTGGGAAATTTAGATTTTCCAAAATCATATGCAAATAATTGAAAATTTATAAAAATTGCATATGATTTTGAAAAATCTAAATTTCTTAGGATCCCCACATGAAACTTGGACCAAAACAATTTTCTAGTCATGGCTCTTGGTAAAACACTTCAAATCAATACATTTCCAGACATAACACTCTAGAGGCAGAATTTTTATAAATTTTCAATTATTTGCATATGATTTTGGAAAATCTCAATTTCCCAGGATCCCCATATGAACCTGGGACCAACACAATTTTCTAGTCATAGCTATTGGAAAAACACTTCAAATCAAGCCATCTCCAGACATAACACTCTAGAGGGTGAATTTTTATAAATTTTCAATTATTTGAATATGATTTTGGAAAATCTAATTTTCCCAGGATCCCCACATCAAGCTTTTCCTTAGAGTATTATTATAAATTGTCTTACAATTGTATCAAATTCCAATTTATCATAATATTTTTATCTAGAAATTAAAAATCTTCTTTATCGTCATATATCGGCTGGAAACTATCGGCTGGAAACCATCGGCTGAAAACTTTCGGCTATGTGAATTTTTTATCGGCTGTCATATTAATATATAATCTGCATTATCAATTTTTATAACTTTCGGCTGGAAATTATCGGCTAACTTTAACAGTATGAAAAAACGTTTGCTATGGGCCCAGGAGCATGTTAATTGGACTCCAGAGATGTGGAATGATGTGATTTTCTCCGATGAATCAAAAATTCAAGCTGCATGTTGCAGATGGAAGAATTCTCGTAAGGAGAAAACCTGGCGGGAAACTTAGCAACGAATGTCTTTTAAGACTTCCACCGAAAAAAGAAGGAGTTATGGTCTGGGGATGCTTTTCTGCAAATGAAACCGGTCGATTGTGCTTCCTTAGTTCAAGCGTTACAGCAGCTGTTTATCCGCAGGTCCTTTAAAACGAATTTGAGCCTTCTGTGTTAAAGCTTTTTGGCGAGACTTGCAAATTTATTTTTCAACAGGACAACGCTCTGTGCCAGACCACGAAAATTGTGAGTTATTAATTTTGAATTGTAGATAGACAAATTGGCTTTCAGATAAACATAAATAATTTGTTAAAAAACTGTTTTTTTTTTCTTATCTCTTCATTTATAGGTAAAAAAGTACTTCGAAGAAAAAGATATCGATGTGTTGAGCTGGCCTCCGTATAGTCCAGACTTAAATCTAATTGAAAATATTTGATCTATAATGAAGCTAGAAGTAGCAAGGAAGCGCCCAGAATCAATTGAAGCTTTAAAAAGTTTGTTGATGATGATTTGGGAATCCATATCTCCTGCGACTTGGAAAAATTTATCAAATTCAATGAATCGGAGGTGTATCGCTGTAATAAAACCAAGAGGCGATCCAACAAAATATTAATATTAAAGATTAAATTTCTATAAATCAATAAAACACAAACAAAAAAATAAGAAATAAGTGTTTAATTTATTACATTACTTTAACACCCATCAACGTATTTTGAATATTTTGGTATTTTTCGCACTTTTTTTTTTTTTTTTTAAATTACGTCATACATGTATTTAAAATGAAACAATAAACAAATTGCTTCAAAAGTTTTTTCGAAAAGTAATTTTCGTAAAAAAAGACTCCAATTTGCAATAAATTTGTTTGCTCAATTTTTTTTTACCAGCACTGTATGATTCCTAATTTTAATTCGGATGGTTGCTGTAACAATTCTTTCTCATCCCTGTTAATTTGGTTTTGTTTGGCATTAATAATACGGATACATAATTAACTATTGCTGATTTCTATGACGTCAGTTAGGTTCATTTGTATAGATGATAAAATTATTTGATTTTTTTTCTGTTGTCAATTTCAACTTAATATAAATTTATATATCGAAAGGTTCGCAGTATAATTTGGGTTCACTTTTTATTTCAATGATTCAATTTTTATTGAACGTTACTGTACGTTGCTTTTCTCTTTCGGTAATAAGTGTTACGTTTTGGAATGATCAGCCAAAATAATATTCCTGAGACTGTTTAAATAATAGTGTTACATGTTCAGACTATTGTAAAGTTTTAGATATAGTTAAGTCGTTTAAATATTTAGGAGTCACGATCGATACGCGTTTTAGTTTTCAGAGTCATGTTAAGTCGTTACAAAATTATTTGTTAGAATGTTATAGAAAATTATACCTTCTACGTGATATTTGTCCTGAACCCATACTTAGATCAGTGTATTTTGGCATTGTGCAGTCAAAACTTCAGTATGGCTTAACTTGTTGGGGTGCGATTTACTATTCCAATTTGAAGGCCCTAATAGTTGCACAAAATTTTATAATGAGAACGATATGTTGCAAACCACGATTAACTTCTCCTACCTTTATTGAGAAATTTAACGTCATATTCAGCACGCATAGTTCCAAAATTCAACACTAACATTTGGGGGCCCCACTGCATTGTCAGCAAAATGTCTATCTCTAGTAAGGCCATTCCCGATTTCCTTAGGTTTAATCTAATACGGATGGCGTCAGTTTTGTAATCCCTTTCTATGCATTTTAATTAAAATATTTTCATAATCTATCTCTAGAAATTTAGAATCACATTTGAATGTTAACAAAATTAGATTTTATTTTTTAAAATTCTGACATTAATTTACAAACTAGGGAAGATAAAATGAAAACTAAGCCAGTCAAATTTATATACTTGAATTTTGTCTTAAATGTGTTCAAAAAAATTAGGATGTTTTTTAGGACAAACATTACAAAGTTACAAACATTCCTACAACTCATGTATATCAATTAAATAAATTTCTAAAACTTCTTGGGAAATCTCTAGGAAGCTAACTCCATAATAACGTATATTTCAAGATGTCATTTGGTCTAAGGTATCCGAAAAAAAATTATCCAAGTTTGGTATGTCGATTAAATGATTATTCCGTCTAAGCTAACAGAAAAATATTTCAATTTTGAAAAACACGAGATTGAGAGGTTTAGGACTAAAAATTTGTTATGATCATGTATTTCGATTGAATGACTTTTCCGAATTGTTGCCCTTCTAATCCCCTACTTTTTTTTAGAACTAAATTAATTTTCGGATAATTAGAACCAATGACATCGTGATACGTATGTCATTATGGAGTTATTATTAAAAATTGGTGGGAACCCACGAAGATTCCGCGCACAAAATGCCACAAAAGCCTCATGGTCCACGCATTATGGTGTTAGTCTGGAAATATTTTTTGTGGCTTTAGAGAACGGATTTAAGACAAATTTCACATACATCTCAAATTATAATTTGTCCTACGGCTTATCTGAATCGCTACTATAATTAACAACTTCACATCCTCTTAAATTTAAATAACATAAGATCTAGCAATAATTTTTAAGCCAGCATTCGATATTTTATCGAATTTGGCGACCGAGAAATATCCTAAAGTAGCATCTAATTTAGCCAAATCATAAAGTCCAAAATCCATTATATTCGAACAAGCTTGCATCGGCCTTAAGTACACGAAAACCAATTGAGAACAACTTTTAACGATCACTTTTAATTCATTATCAACGACCGCCGAGCAGTCTTCTATTTGTAATTTCAACATGCAAAAATATCGTATGTTGTTGACGTTGACTTAATTGTCAACGTTGATAGAAAATATTGGTAAATTAATCTACGTAATATTCTACGTGTCGACAATCGCGTAAATAACATAGCCTAATACACCCCGCCCACCCCTGCTTAAGGCATCTGCATTTTTGTTTCGAGATCATGGTTGATGCATTATAACTTAGTCAAATTTGTCTAATCTAAACTTCCAACGCATTAAACGAGAAGAAGCATTTTGTAAGTTGGTGAGCTATATTAGTATTGTGATCTGTGACTATTACAAACTTGTTTCCATACAGATAAGGTCTAAAGTGATGACTGACCAAACTATGGCAAGTATCTCCTTTTCAATCGTAGCAAATATCAGTTCCGCTTTATTAAGAATGCGGCTGGCATAAGCAATGAGTAAATCAAATGACTCGACCGAATGGGAAAGCATACTGAACCAATTGCAAAATCACTAGCATCGCATGTTAATGTAAATTGTTTGCTGAAATTTGGAATTTAAATTATTGGCGGATTAATAAGTTTTGATTTAAGCTCATCGAACGCATTTTGATAAAGCTCGGACCGACCACTCGAATGGTTTGCCTTTATTTAATAAATTTGTAAGAGTCTTGGCTGTGGCTGAAAAATTGGGATAATAACGTCGATGATAGCTGATGAACCCAAGAAATAATTTTATTTCAGTTTGGCTATTAGCTGTACGATTGTTTTCGGCCACTAGAATTTTACTTTCATCTGGATGGATTCCATTCCATATTACTACATAACCTAAATATGTTACCTCATGCTTCAAAAAATGATATTTAACTTTATGATCTCTCGATGTTATGTTCAATCAGGGAAGAACCAACTATTATGACATCGTCAAGACGACAGAGCACGGTATCCATCATACGTTGAAGATGCACCCTTCAGACCAAATGGCATTCGTATAAACTGGTAGAGCTCTTCGTCGGTACTTAATGCTGTTTTAACGCAATCAGGCTCATGAAGGTTTACCTGATGATATGCACAGTATAAATCTATTGAACTGAAATACTGGGCGTTTCCTAGCTTAGCGAGGATATACGAAATATAAGAAAGAGGAAATACATTGTTTAAAAAAATAATCATTTTGTGCAGTTGTACTCGACGTTAATTTTGTCAATGGTGGTCATTGTGAAACATGGGTGTTACATAGGTATTATAATTTATAAGAAAATAAAAAAATTTAATTTTCGATACCAATTCAATTATAGTCGACCTTTCCTTGCGTTCACATAGTAAAACACACGAAAAATTGTCTCAAATCAGTGCTACACCATTTTCCGTGAGTTTTACTATGTGAGTAACTGGAAACTTCGACCAAATATTTGATAACAAGAATTTTTTGTCTATTTGCTATAATTTATAAATTGATAAAAAAACAATTTTCGATACCAAATTTCAGTCGACCATTCACCCGAAAAATTGTCTCGAATCAGTTCTAGCTCAAGGCGAGCTTTAACCATCCTATAATATTTCACACCAAATGTAATTTCCCAATGTAGTCTGATGATATTAAAATAGAACTTAAGTTAAACGTTTGTACAATTTATATTAAATTGTATTGTGCTTTTGAAGAGCTTTCAAAAAATATATCTGAAACTACTATGGGTTACTAATTTACCGACTGTACGGCGTTTTATACATTTTCGATATTTCACAATTAACACTATTAGTTTTCAATATTAACCTAAGGTATAACTATTAAGAGCTTACTCAATAAATTACTTTCTTTAAAAATTTTAATGTAAAACTAATTCAAATTTACCAGAATGTCAAATCTGATTGTTGGATTTCAAATTTCTGCCATCATAAATGCCATCATAAAAATCGATAGAAGCTCAAATAAGGTAAAAGCTTTACCGGTTCAAATAGACTTTGTGAAATAAAAAGCTCTATAAGAAGTCTTATAAACATACGCATGTAATACTTACCAACACAGAGCTTTTACTTTTACAATGATCTTTGCAGATGAAAACTACAAACTTCTTTATTTAAATAATGTATTCACCTATGTTAAAATTTCATGAAATATGTAATTAATTTAAAACTTATTAAGAGCTATTGGTCCGAAAAATTCTCGATAAAAATTTGCGAGGCAACATTATTTATTGAAAAAAAATACGACCAATTATGAAACATCCAAGTGAATTAAAAAGCTCACACTTATGTCTATAATGCTG
The DNA here is from genome assembly GCA_951394425.1 of Tipula unca. Lineage (NCBI taxonomy): Eukaryota > Metazoa > Arthropoda > Insecta > Diptera > Tipulidae > Tipula > Tipula unca. The sequence goes on along the minus strand of OX596382.1, from coordinate 176,289,295 downwards.
GGCAAGTTTTAAAATTCAAAAAAGCTCTACATTGTATTTTACTATTTTACCAAATTTAATGTTTGTATTTAATCGTAATCGGTATTTAAAACTAAAACATAAGGTATGACTATTTAAAAGCTTTAAGAGCTTTACTCAATAAATGATTTCTATAATTTGTTTATGTAAACTTAACTAAAATGAAGTATGTTGAACTCTGAACGTCGTAATTGAAAATTAGATACTATGATTTCCAAATATATTATAAAGCTTGGAAAAGCTTTTAATTTATTAGTCGATAAAAATATCACTTTTATGAAAAACCAATTGATTTGATCACAAATAAATGATTTTAAGTTGTTTGATAGCTTTAACTAACTCAATGTGAAGTTAAACTCAATCTACTTGCATATAAGAACAAATTATTTAAATCCTATTATAAAGCTCTTGGATGATACAAAGAATTAAATCAGTTCATATATTCGAAAATGAAGTTGAATTAACTACTTTAAATTATTTCCTAAACTGCTTTTCGATTCTAATCTTAAAACAATGCTGATTCCCCATAAAGCTTAATGAGCTTTTCAAGTTAACCTACATCCTTAAACCATAATTTAATATAAAATTCTAAGTTACGATAACTAATAAATTGTTTTTAAATAAATTCAGAAGATGGTTAATTTAAAAGTACTTTAAATCGAAAGCATCGAGAAATTAAAAGTGCAGAGAAAGCTTACGAAATGAATATTTTGTTGATACTCGAAAGAGTATAAATTTACGGATTTGAGTAAAATTAAGTTTGTTCACTTACTGACAGTGCTAATCTCATATTTGTAAAAATTAAGTTTAGTAGACCGAAAAGCTCTATATTGGTAAATCTTATTAGTTTTGTTTAAAAAGACATCCATATTGAATAAGATAAAAGCACAAACCAAAACAATTTACTAAATTGTGAAAACAATAAAAGCTTCCAAATAATTGTTAAAAATGAAAATTAGAAAATTGTAAAAAGCTCTCAGTATAGTATAATATAGAGGGAAAAATCCCCTTAAACAACATATGTTATTTATTTTTAAGCTTCTCAAAAGCTTTCAAATGTATGTATATGTTTCGAATGAACTTCTATTCAAATTTAATTTAATTTAGAATATCTGGTATACGAATGACATTTGCGGCGGCACGGAGAAGGGAACATAAACCGTTGTGAACTTAAAACAAAATTTTCTTTTCAAATTAAATAAGAAATTGTCGTAAGAGAATAATTAAACAAAATTTTCTAAAAATTATCGACTATTCAGACTATGTTGTCAGTATTCAGTCTAATTTTGCAATTTTCAGCATGGCTTTGATTCAGGCTAAAATTTTTGTTCCAGTTACTCTTGTGAATGTATTTTTGTCACTCTTAACTAACCGATTTAAATTGAAAAGTTGCTTAACCTGGCAAAAATATGCTTCTTGAGATTTGAACCGTTAATAATCTGCCCTGTCAGAATTAAATGAAACTCGTTTTATTTTTTGTTATAGAACATGCAATCTTCTTGTCATCCTGTATGTTTTATAACGATTTTTTTTTTTTCAATAATACAAATTTATTTTTGCTAGTGACAAAAAATTTCAAATAATCTCTCGTCAATCATTGTACCAAGTAACATTCATTATGTTCAATTTGCATAAATGGCCTTTTTAAAATTATATTTTGGATTATGCCCTGCAGAATACTGAATATATTATCTTGTTTATCAATAATTAAAAACTACTTTGAAAAAAAAACTAGTTATCTTCACTTTGTGTTTACAAAATGATAGTTTCTTTTGTAACATAACCAGATATTAAGTTCAATAGATAAAAATATAATTTAACTTTAAAAATACAGTTTAACTTAAAATGAGATATACAGGGATGGGCATTCACGCGCCATCTATTATTTTCTACGTCGATTTGTCGACAACCCGATGTGATTTTATAATTTAATTCTAAAGTTTATAGAATTGGCTTTTCAATGCATTTTAATCTACACGTTTAAAGAAAACAAGTGTTGAATTCCCAATTGGTACAGAACTAATCTATTCTAGTGTTATCTCTAAATAACTGCAATACATGGTGGAATTTGGAAAATGCCAACCATCGTGTTTCCTAATGCCTAGTCCTTTGAATACATGGGTAGAAAAACGGAACAACTTGATTGGAGACTTTGTGGTGATTATAGGAGATTAAACACCGTCGCCGTTCCTGACCATTATCCTATACAACATTTCACTATGAACTTAACCGGTTGTATTATATTCTCTAAAATTGGCGTAGTCAGGGCTTATTCGAATTCACGCGAATACCTTTCGGTTTACGCAACGCTTCTCAGACATTTCGAATCCAAAGAAGAGCACAAATCGCAGTTGCAACTACTTTTTAAAAGTCTTGGCGATTTTGATATCAATACCAAAACTTCAAAAGCGTTTTTGATGTTAATGCTCTTATCCTTCTTAGTCACAAAATTACCCCTAAGGGAATATTCCCATTTATAAAAAAAGTTCAAACGATATTGGAATTTCCAGTGCCTATATGTAGGTTTGTTACTCAGAAAGCCAAATACATTTGCTCAAACTAAAAGTGGGCCTGCTCACATGCAACATTGTTACCAGGGAACCTCTAGGAACTTCAGAAATTACTTTCGGGTTCCACTCGTATTACAAGTTGATATTACAAACTTGAGTGCTTCTCATTTCCAGTTTTCGATATTTATTGTGAAACTAGCAAATCGCCTTCATCTTCCAGAACCACTACGACGATTAGCATTCGACGCTCTGTATAACATTTGACATGCTAGTGTCCGAGCAACTAGAAAATTAAAAACGGATTGTTACTTTTGGTGTAACATGAACAAAGGCGCTAATATTTCAGACAGAACAGTGTCTTTCACACCAAAAATCCAGAATTTAACAGCCTTTTGGTTATTTTTGACATATACAGTTGGACATTGTTTGACCACGTTTCACGATAAGCGCTACACCAAAAGATAATATTACATGTTCCCTGGCAGAAATAGTTTATGGATAACCACTAAAATTATTAATTTAAGTTATTAAATATCTACGAAATACTATTAGAAAACGATACATTTATTCCAAAAACACAGGCTGACATCGCCTTACGAAGGCCCGCAGAAGGTAATTCGACGATTCAGAAAAAATGTTGTGGTGGACAATGGACATCAATGGAAAAAACAAATCCATGTATAGATCGACTGAATCCAGCTTATGGAGTCTCGATCAATAATATCGCCAAACCAATATGTGTTTTCAGTTTAGAAAAAACAAAAATAATATTGTTACCAAGTATCACCTGAAGTTGTGCGAAATCTCACGAGCGTGATTTTAAACGTAATAACCCAATTTAAAATTTAGACCAACTCGAACGCTAAGTGCAACAAATATTCTTTAAATAAATCTACTGTTTGTTTGCATTTCAGCACATATTTTCACAGTTATAGTATGTTATGACGTAATTCCCAATTTAAGTTGAATAATTGTTTAATTTCTTCGTATACCACCTAACTGAATTGCCCTTTAACAAACTACAGCTGGAAACTAGCGCATTTTTTTTGAAATCGTGAAAAAATCGTAGGTTTTTGACATTGTCTTAAATGTTGACGTTGACAAGAAAGCTTGCTTCTTAATCTACGAAACGTTTTACTCGTCGACAACCGGCTGTTATCTACCTCGCCCATCTCTGGTGATATCCGACAAATTTTAGTTTTGAAGAACATTTAAATTATTTACATTTGGTTTGAAATGCGATATCACATAAAACCTGTCGTGTGGAGATAACATGTTTTTAAAAAAATTTATAGATATTTAAAAAAACAGCAAAAAAAATTTTTCTCGGATGGTATAGGCAAATTCCGCAATGGATAGCGAATAACTATATCTCGAACAGGCACAATAAATCGAAGGACACAGCAATTCGTCAAGTTTTTGGACAGTGTCGGATTGTCGTAATGTAATTACTTAAATAATTTGGAAAGTTGGCATAAAGCTTGGAGAAGAGTTTTTGACAAACCACCCAATAGGACAAACACGAGCGGGAATATAATTTTAACTTATAACTCTAACTTCTTTAAATATTAACTTCTTTAATTATTGCTGCATTTGCCCGATATGTTTGAAACCTAAGAATTTTTAAAAATCATGATTTCGACTACGACAGATAAATTGAAAAAAAAACCCAGTAAGCATTAGACAAAATTTTAAGGAAAACCACGACACCAAAATCAAAGAGTTTGAATAATTCTTGCAGATGATTGAACAGAGTTTTACTTTGAGGTTTTTTGGCATACATAAACAATAATTCTTGGGAAGTGTTTGTTTGTTGAATAATTTGTTACCTTGGTAATATCTCTATTTTAAAACAACACCTGCTGATGTATAATAAATATTTATGGATCATCAATGATCACGTGCCCAGAATGATGAATTACCATGAAGATATATTTTATGCATAATTTTGCGAAGTGTGGTAAATTACCGCAAATTTCCGTATACACAATTTATTAACGAATTCGAAAAAATTACAAGATATATTATTGGCCCGTTGATAAACACCTACATTTAGTATAGGCTGTTTTAATCTAAATAGAGCCAATAACTTGATAGTTATGCAAGTTAATATTTTTAATTTTTGGGTTCTACTGCTAGAGGATTCTTAAAATCGTATAAAAATTATTCCTTTGCTTTGTACTGTACCCATATGAACATGTGAATATACGAATCTGACCAGAAAACGAAGAGACTCGAAGATCGATCCTTGAGGTACATCGCATTTTTATCATTTTATAACTCGACATATTGGCGTCGACTAGGACAATATAATCCGATCCAACGTTTTGCTAAGGTCGATGAAAATACACTCGATATTTTTTTTTCTAAAGTAGATTGTACCATCAAAACTAAAAAAACACTCGCCATCCATACTGGTCGGATCTCTAGACATCTGACATTACCTGTCCAAGTTAATTTAATTTTGGTAGTATCAGAAGTATTGGGTGCTATGGTGGTTTGTAAATCAGTACTGCAGTTAACGACCGATTCTATTCTTTTCTTATTTTATTGGAACCGAAAAATTTCGAAAAATCAAACCAACAAACGAATTTAGTTAGTAGATAGAACTGAAAATAAGCGAAATTCAATTGTGTTGCGCTATCAAATACTATATTCAACGACGTCCAAAATTCTATCCAGTTGGTTTATTAAAAATTTGATTAAAAATTGAATAGACCATAAATGAATTTTGTATTCAATTTGTGGTCAATCAAATTCAATTCATTCAAACGAATTTTATTTAGACCTAATTGGTTCAGGAGACTTTGTAACTCGATTTGTTTTGCCGAAATGATACCTTCTTACAAAGTTCTCACAAAAATGAAAATGTGTATAAATTTTATCAATTCCTTTATTCCAAAAGCATTTAAATATAAAAGTGATGAGGAACATGATAAAATGTGGAGACTAAAATTTCTTTCTAAGAATATTTGCGAAAATTCTATCAAAAATATATTTATTTGGCCCTCGTTTCAAATTCCGCAGAAATCGGTGATGTTAAAAGACTTAAAAAGTAAAATTAGTTCCATGAATTTTGCTAGAATATATATCATGATAGACAACATTTCATTGGAATTTGCACAATTTTAAAAACAATAAATAAATTCTCTTATATCGAAATAAGAGGTCAAGATAGGAAATTAAAAAAACTCGTTAGATCGTAATTTCTAAAAACACAATAAATGGGCTTTTACAAATTTTCAAATTCCTATTAGCAGTTACAATATCGTGAAAAGCTTTTATTTGTTTTATATTATGCTTTCTCTTTTTTAAAATTTTGGTACAGTTTTATTTATGGTACACCGTTTTCATGTCCTAAACGATAAAGCTTTTATTTGAACAATTATACATTTTATATAAGCTCATTCCTTTTATCAACTGAGCTTTTTGTTAACCTTCGCCAAATGGTTAAGAATATATTTTATTTGACCCTCAACTACTAAAATCTTTTAATTAAAAGTGGCAAAGGCTTTTTATTTTATTATTATTAGTACTCGTCTATTACGATAATTACATACTACTATGCTGTTCGAGCTTTAATGGTATCATTAAATATTTAATTAAACAAATCCCAATAGTGTTATAAAACTTTAAATTATTGATTTTTAATAATTCTTAGCATTTATGTGAAATGGAAAAAAGCATCTCTCACATACAATGGTTTGTTGGATAGATCTAGAAGATCTATTGCATTCACTTCTTTAAACACATTTGATTAAAAATTTGTTCAAATAATTAAAACCGTTTTAGTCCGATCAAACTACTTTTACCGTAAAAGCTTTTACATTTCGTGTATAATAGTATTAATTTCAGCTTGAATTAATTTATAGTTTATTTCGAAGTAATCTAAAAGAGTTAATTCAATTTTTAAAAAGCTTTCAGTTTTTATTCCTAATTGATATATTTAAATGAGATTTTTTTTTATTACGAATACCAAAAAAAATACTCAATAATGTTCGATCAGAATTTATTAACGAAATAAACGAAGGCTTTCATGTTGACTCCAAAAGCTTCGAGCTTTTCTAATATAAAATATGATTTGAAATTATTTAAATTTTATCTATTGTAAAGCTTTTATTATTTGCCATTAAAGCCTATTAAAAATGTTTGCAATTAACGATTATTAGTTTGATACGAAAGCTTTCAGAAAATTACTTAATTTTGCATGGAACATTTTAATAATAAATTAAATAACACACGCTTCATTTCTACCGCTGACTTAAGTAATTTTAGCTGAATCTAGAAATACATAAAAAAACAAATATTGAATTTCATTTCAATCATAAGAAACCTCAGAATGTATCAAAAGAAGCAGCACAATTTTAACTCAATAAAGGCATCAAAGGATTTATCGTTGCTTTGAAAATTCTCGAAATAACTTGATTCATGCTATTTAAAATATTCTCAGTATTTTTTTTTTTTTTGTTTTTTGTAAACAACTTGATATTGACTGAAAATCAAATTTCCTAAATTTTTTTTAAATTTCTAACTAAACAATAAACTTACGGTGTACATAATCAAACCTTTTTCTAGTCGAATCTATAATTTTTCGAATTTAATTACGAAAGTAAAGTTTCTTGATTTAAAAAATTTAATTCAAATTTATCATAACCTCACCCTAAAAATAAATATTATGTGTATGTCAGTGTGTGTGTGTGTGTACTAAAGCATAAAAATAAAATTTTAGTTAAATCGATACACACACACACAAATATACATAAAACATCTCTATTTACAATAAAAATTAGAAACTTAATTTTTTTTATTAATATTCTTAAAACGAACCAAAAGTATGTCAACTCGTAAAAAAACCATATTTTAGGATTTTCCAATTTTTCCCCATTAATCATACTGGGATTAGAGAACAGGTAGAATGATGAAAAAGATTTATAGTGTGATAAATTGAGCTTAGGTTCAAAGACCAGTTCGTACACCAAAAAAAAAAAAGGATCGATGAGGACGAATTAATAAAAATTAAAATTAATCAATACATGTAAACACAAACCGCACAGCATAATAAATCACAAACGAAAAACTTTTTTCCAACATTTCCGTTGACATTACATAATCAAAATGAATAAGAATATATTATAGAGAAAAGCCAAAAGCCAAACCGCACACGAAAATATTTTTAGTTAAAAGGAGATAAGAAAATAAATAAATAATAAAAAGTTTATAAATAAAATTTAAGCTCAAACCTTTTCTTCTATATTTATCAACACCTTGTCCTTGTGGTGTTTGTTTATCCATAAAATATCCATCTAACGTGTTAAATAAAGTCAACAAATAAATAATCATAAATTTTTCAAACCACATCATCACTTTAAACAAATCATTAGAAATTATATTTGTTGGCTTATTTTTCTAATCTATATATTAGCTCACTATACACACACGCACACACAAAATAATTAATCATTTATCACTATAATAATAAATCTTGTCAAATTGATAATTTAATAATGCGCGCGTATTACACTCTGCACTCACATTTTATAAATAATTATTTTCACTTTGCCCACAAATACAACACTCACACACACTCGAATATATTGTAGAACCTTAATTTATCGTTTAGTAAAGATTTTTCGGTACACATTTTTTTTTCAATTTAAGTAATTTGTAATTACGAAATCACACTACAAAAATTTGTCATATTGACAATAAACTATTATCGTTAAAATAATAATTTTTAGTAAAATCAATTTTTTTTTTATTTTTTTTTTACTATTTTACTTCTTTTAATAATTTTTTTTGACACATAAATATCACAACCAAACTCATAGAGAACCGATTTAGGACTACACTAATAAAAGAAAATTGCGGAAAAAGAGGGAAAATATTTTGTACGGGATAAATTACGGACAATAGAAGAAAATGATGCTGAATAGGTGCGCGGCGCATGTTTTAGGGAAATTTTCTTTTGTTCGGCTCCGGCTTGGAGAAATTTTAATGGTTTGACGAGAAAAACATTACCATAGTATGCTGCCACCTATCATAGCGATGTAGGCGATTACGTTAACCTTGAGGATAAATGCAAAACTCATCGATGTCTATTTACTCGTACGTATTTATAGCACTGTATAAAGTATCATTCCGTTGCGTCCTATAATAACATGATTATTAAAAGCTTTTGGGAAATCCTGAAAATATATTTTGTTATTTTATTTTCATATGTGTGTTATAATGGTGAACATTTAAATATTTTAGGCAGATTGTATTTTTAGATTGAATTTGATAGGATATTTTGTCTATATTCATATTCTTATAGCAAGTTTATGAAGAGATATCATGAAGGCTAGCGTGCGTTCAACTGTGATAATTTATCGCTATATGTTTGCATGACAATTTTGATACAATTAAAACGTTTTTAGGTAACCGTACGTAATGTGACTTAATGACCTATACTAATGCTAACTTTAAGTTAAGAATTTTTTATTTAAAATTTATGCCTCAGGTTATTCCACTAATTAAAAATAATTAGTCTTTTAGGAATAATTTATAGGTTGATATATAAGTTTATATAAAGACGCGGGCGGTTAAACAGTTCCTATATACATATGTAGTTCTATCCCAAAACCTCTAGTAGGATTTGTAAAATGAACGCGAATATGAAATTTGTTTCGAGACATTATGGCATTGGTTCGTTCCCTTGGACGGCTATACAGAAATAATTGAAGGACTTCAGCATTTGATATCATAGAGTTTATGGTCAGCAAGCCGAAGCTAATTCACAAAAGTTAACTAATGTAATAAATGTATTGAAGTCGAAAGGAAGTGTGTGAAGTTATCCCACGATTTCATCCCAGAAATGAAATTAAAAATGTTCATCAGACAATACTATTCTCATCCCATCCCAAGATTTTAAAAACCATTCCAAAATTTGATATCATAATTTTAAAAATTTGCAAACGACGTGTTAGCTTATATATTCTTGGCGTAAGAAGTAATTGGCACAATAGGCTCAGAAATTCATTAGAATATGGCCCCATACATAAAATTAGCAGTTTAATTACTGGTTCTCGAGAACCATGATTGCCGGAAAAAGTTTCCTTTGTATTCGAATTGGCATGATGTCCACTTGCTGTGATAAATCGTTGACAAATCGTTGATAAATCGTAATTACAACATACGGTTGGTGAGCCGTATGTTGTAATTGGCGCAATGGGCTCATATGTATATGGCCCCATATAAGAAATACGGAAAAGTTTTTCATATTTACATAAATGTACACACGGTCATTCAGATAGTTGTGAAGATAATTATCCTAAATCACCCTGCAGATAGTTGTGAAGATATTTACCCTAAATCACCGGTCACATTAGAGGAAATTTCATTTAAATTAGAAAGAGGAAATTTTGTTTAAGTTCTGAGATGCTATATACGGTCTTCCCGTCCACATCCAACGAAATGAAGCTAACTACCTCGATCTTTAAAAACCGATACAAATTTGAGAAAATTCATCAACCCTTGAGCCTTGATCCATCTGTGTTAGTTCTAACTAATTTTTAACTAAACTCGATCCGTATTTCAGATCGAAGAATTTCGTGGTTCAAAAACATTTTTCTAATACCTTCAGCCACCCTATTAGGGAAAATATATTTGCAAGTCTTTACACGGCAATAATGCAAAGCAACTCTAAACATATAAAGGAGCCTTACGCAGGGTATCGCGTTTTCATTTTTGGCATTTCAACGACGCCTGAAACTTTACAAAATATCATAAAAAATTTAGTCCGTGGAATCGAGGGTATTCCACGTTTTGATGACGTTATATTATGTAATTGCATCTTCATGAAGATGACCCTCTTAAAAGATTACCTAAAGAGATTACCTTACTATTACCTATTACTATCCATAAAACACCACCATTGGCAGGCAAGATGTAGCAGCCGTTTAAGTCTTATTTACTTTTACCACTCGTTTATGCAAATCAACCACCACTGAACAACTCCACCTAGCTACTCCTAGTAAAGTTTCGTCCAGCTGAAACAAACGCTTTTAGGCTCATCCCTTATACGATGAAAATCTCCCACGAATTGTTTTGTCACACAGGGTGAGTATTACTGTTAATTTCTATCAATTATCTATTCCAGGAGACTGAGTACCATAGGGCACCGATTCATCCAAATCGGTAAAAAGGTTTGGTCGATAATGCTAGCCTGGTTTGTATATATTACTTGATTCTTTCAAAACTCAACGCTCTGACCGATTTTTTAATCTGTTTTTGGTGTATCTCTACTTTTAAAAAAATTCAGCTGTAAGTTTATGCAATTGACCAAAATAGTATAAACCTCTTTGGGAGTTGATTCTGTTTCGATTTGGAATCAAATTTTTTGACTATTTTATGCCATATGAAATGGCAATCAAACTATATTCTGGACGATATTCTTGGAACAACCTAGTAACGGCCTGCGCCGAATTTATCTCAAATTTAGTGTTAAGTTTCAACTGTTCATAAATTTAAAAAAAATTCAATCTGATGATGAAGAATTCGTCATTTATTAGAACCAAGCAGAAGTTCATAGTTTCCACTCGAGGAAAATTGAATTCGGGAAAACTCAAATACAGATGGAAGATGATCTTTGGAAAAATCTGGAGACATACCATTGATGTAATTTAGTATATATATTACCTAAATGATGCCTTTACAAACGCTGAATTTTGTACAAATTTATACGCTGAACAACAGTCTATTTGGCGGCACAACCGCACGAATCCCAACGCATTAAAAAAAGTCTTTGTACTGGAATTCATTACTTGGTATATTCAGTTGGTTCTAAAAGCGATGAACTATACCTGCTTTTTCCAACTCGTTTTACATTTTATTGATGTAATGAACTTCAACAATGCCAAATCCGGCGATAAATTCCACAAAATATAAATGCCACCATAAATTTATCTCAAAGCAGACGCTTACAGCTTGCTTTGGAAGATCTCTTGTGTATAGATCGACGTACTAATGGTACCTTTTAAAGGCAGAAAACAATTTGTGACTGGGAAACTGTGCCACTGGGGCGGCTTAATTTATCAAGGATAATCAATTGGCCTACGAAAGAGTAATTTTAAAAGCTTAGGATATTGGGCCGCCATTGTGTTACATTAATGTCATCGTGTTACAAATATTGGACACAATTTGTTCATCGATAGGTAAATTTTGTCCTACGCGTTGTTCGAAATTCTTCAACAAAAAAGCTAAACACTATAAGAATAGGGCGAGTCAACCGATTTATCAATCCTTTTCATTCAAAACAAAGAGGTTCACAGTGTATAGACGATACGGTGGTCTTGGCTAGATGAGGTGGCAGTAAGGTAGTTTATTTGACAACGAAATGTATGGGTATTGCTATAAAACAACCTGTTGAAAATGGGATAAATCAAATAAATCCCACATGTTAGTAGATCAGCATGAGATAGTCGGCCTTACAATGGAAATATGGGAGGAGTAAATTTAGATCATAATGAGTTAATATCATATTTTTTTAAAGTCGAAGAATTGGACGTTGAGAATAATATTTCATATTGTGGATTTGTCCGTGGTTTCCAGTTAACACGTCTTCTAATTGAAACATTCACTATATGAGAATTGTCAGACGGGTGGGAGCCAAACAAATAGCGAGGAGAATTGAAATCGCAGTGAGGTATATCCAACCTCTTGAGGAGTTAATATAGTTAGTTGGGTGATGTTTTAATGCTTGAAACTAGCCTTTGCCAGGAATTTTTTCGGATCCAAACGGTTGCGGAGTCGATTGGTGTCCCTTAAAAAGGGCTGACCTGCGTGAAGGACATCTATCTTACACTTGGGAAATCCCTTGTTTTGTGAGATTTTTATCCACTCTACAATCTGCGAGCGAACTTTAGAAAAATTTTACCCTAATCTAAACTGAATTGTAGATCTCGGTATATTGTACATTTTCGCTGCTGACTGTTTGTTAATTTTACCAATTCTTACATCTTTCTTACATTCTTAAAATAGAAATTACTGTATAGTATGCGATGGTGCCAATACCTATATCAAAATATAATAAGGTGCCAATAGTTGAAGCCATTCCGCTATTATTGTTTCCTTTAAAAAAATTATTTTAAAGTTATTTGTTTCGAATTGAGAACATCTTGAGTGGCCTTAATTCGGGCTCCAACAGTTTATTTTATTTTATATTTCAAATATATGCATTTTATCTAATTTCGTGCATTAACTTGGTAACGCCGAACGTTCTTCCAATTTGTATAAAAGAATTTAAGAATTATGAAAATTAACTAAACTTAAGGAGTTAAGTGTTAGGGAAATTTTACCCTAATACCAGCAGCAGGAAAATAAAGCTTCAATTTAATATTTCGGGCATTTAATCTAAGAAAAGCGGCCAATACGACAGCTATGGCAACAATAAATATTTTGTTGGTATTAAATAGGCCTGTTAAATCTCAGAAAGAACCATTGTTAGACAAGAAGGCTAAGGTTTCAGAGTTAGTGTAATGATCTTTAGTCGACCGAAAAAACCGGCCCGTTATAATTGAAAGAAAGCTTAAGAGGACGATTTTGTTACTGGGAAAATGATCAGAGGAATACTTGATAAATGTGTAAAAGTTATAACTTACGCATCTTTATGAGACATTTTTATATGAAAAATATCGATAATACCCGTTCTTCTAGTGACGTGCAGTCACTAAGAAAACCATGAGCTTTGGAAGACCTAATCACTTGCAATAACCAAGAGAATCTTGGAGCCGGATTACTTCTTGGGCCGCATCGATAATTTGTGTACATGCGCCCACAGAAGTTATCCATCCCCAAGATAAAGACTAATTTTACAATGACTTGGACGATCTGATGGGATCTTTACCCGAACACGATGTTAGTTGTGTGGAAACATAGGCCAGTACTCCCTTTATGGAACTGCGACCGATAATGGTGAGAGAATGATATATTGCTGACGACCTTAGATTAGCAAGCACATTCTTCCCACACAAACAAACACATTTAGAAACATGGATCCATCCTCGCAAAACTTCCCGCAGAAAAATTGTCCACATGTTAATTTCAAAAGGGCGGGCTCGTGAGAGAATATCGGTCAGCAACCAACTACGTAGGCAGCGATTATCATTTGGTCGCTGCAAAGCTACGATGGAAGTTTTCGTACAAGTGTGGGAGCACAGCGAAATGCATGGTACGTTTCGACTGTGAAGGTCTGATAAATGAAGATCTTTAGACATTTTCGGTTGTCAGTGCTGCTCAACAGATTTTAGGTATAGTGAAAGTCAGACCCATTAATGATTGGTTTGATGATGAGTGTCGTCTTGCAGTCGAAAATATGGCCCATAGTGAAGTGCAACTATGTCTTACCATCGTGAGGAAAAACAAAGCTGCTTTTGCTCGGAGGGCAGATAAGCGGATTTGTAGACAGAAAAAGCGAGAATGGTGGTAGACCGAGGTTCTGAATGTACAACAACTCAAAAATGAGCGTAGTTCGCGTAGTTTCTTTAAGGGAATTACTGGACTACACCATACTTTCAGGCCGCCGTCAACCGGCATTCGGGACCGGGATGGACACCTCTGTGTCAACATCGATGCAAGGCTCGACGCATGGAGTGGACACTTTACGGACCTGCGTGGTGTTCATCATATTTGTAGTGGACACTTTACGGACCTGTGTGTTGTTCGGATATTTTCATTTAGGATCCATCCTATGAGGAATTCACTAGGGCCATACAGAGACTAAAACGGAATCCTTCACCTGGGGTGGACTGCATTAATTCAGAGCTCTTGATATTCGGAGATGATCTATCATTGATCAGGTCTTTTCGTTGCGGATAATTCTATCTAAATATTATGAGTCTTCCATCCCCGTACATCAGGTGTTCCTGGATTTCCGGCTGGCCAATCATTCTAGATAGTTTGTGCCCTGATCAATCTAGAGAATTTGTGCTCTGAGCTGGAATACTAGGTATGCCAAAATAATTGGCACCATTATGTAGATTGACAGTGACATAATGTCAAAGCTGTGTTAAAGTTGAGAACAGGCTATCAATAATTTTTGCAATTAGCTCGGGTGTCCAGGCAGGGAGATGCTCTGTCCCTGATACTGATCTACATATACAGATGACATATGCGTGATTTGACTGAATAGAGGAAGGAAATGCTTGATCAGCTTGTAGAATTTTCAGCTTCTCTTGAACTCCAGACCAATGAGTTCAAAACAAAATACATGATCTCTGGTCATAGAAACAATGGCACACCAGGTTTTGTAGTGGCCACTATACATGTTTGAGGGGGTGACGAGGTTCAAATAGTTGCTGGTAGTCGCACTTTGTATCATCTTAGGCCACTGCTAAAATCTGAACACCTATCAAGTGCCGTGAAGCTGAAGTTTTATAAAGCGTTGATTAGCCCCGTTGTTATGTATATGGATGTGACGGATGAGTACGAGAGATGTCTCCTTACGTTTAAGAGACGAATCATGCGAGTGATTTACGGCCCAAAACGTGAAGTAGATGGCACATACCGAGCTGTATATGAAATTGTATATGAATTGAGATCTCAGCGAGTACGCTGGCTCGGTCACTGATCCGGAACGAATTGTGCACCAATCCCCGAAATGAGTGCCACCATATGGTAGGCGCATAGGTTGCTGCAGACCACCATGGCTCCATGTTGTAGAGAATGACTTGGCTTCAACAGATTATCTAAATTATTATGAAGGCCATGCTCAGGATCGAAACGTTTGGAGCCAAATTGTTGATACAGTAAGCGGCCAGGAATGGCCTTTAACAACTGTTATTATACTGTTAAACTAAAATTATTGACGTAACACCTGCCATACGCATGTCCTTATGTTGATATACATAGACTATAGACATGTACACATACAATTATGATTTCTTCATTACACGAATTATCTCACCTTTAAATACAAATCTAACACGTTAAACTTAACAACCTTCATCTAATTAAAACGGTAATAATACATAACCTAAAAATATTTTTTTTTTCTATATATAAATAGTTAAAACAATATAAATAGTTAATTTGCCGTAGACACGTACTTCAAAATATTTTTATGACACTTTAACACAGCACTCATGACAGACAATTTTCCGGCCTAGTAAATTTCTCACCCCCACTTGTATCGTATATACGTACATACGTAAGACAGTTTTACGAAATCGAATTTGGGAGAAAAACAAAATTCATTATGATTGAAATCTTAGAATTGGGAATAAATTTAAAACTCACATACTCAGTATATGTATATATGGGAGATTGTATCGGCAATGTCGCACATAAACAACACTGTATAATGTACGAATACCGTAAAATAAGCAATTTCTATGCTTTTCTATCACTTCGTTTGTTTGTTTGTTTGTAAATAATATCCACTCATATCGTATTTTCATAAATTTATTTTGTGCGTGAAAATTTTTAAGTGAAATTTATTCAAAAAAAAAAAAAAAAATTGGGGGGTAAAACATATATGCGTATGTATGTATATTATTTGGGAAATAGAAAATGAAATAAAATATTTTCGTTTTGTTAACATATAAGAAAAAACAAAAAAAAACACTTTTTCACTTGTAAAGTTGAATAAAATTAGATAAGAAAATTCGTTCGAGGAAAATTGAAAGTTGGTGGTATATGTATGTATGTGTGGGTTTGTGAAAAATTGTTGTTTAAATACATACTCAACAACCTTGAGGTTTGGTTTTTTGTGCAGATTATATGGATTTTGGGCGGTTGTATGTCGATATAATGTAAAATAATATTCCTGCGACCTCTTTCTTCCAATTTACCGAACGAAATTGGATTAATTAGTTTGAAATATAGAACTGCAACATAATATACTGTTACATATATGTACATATATACATTTTTAATCAATATATGTACATACATACATATTATTATCAGTTATTTACCAACCACATTTTTTGATTACATAGCAAAAATGTACATTGTGCTGTGCGCCTGCAAAAAAAAGTCCTATATCTGGTTTATATCAGAAATACACGCGAGATTTTCATAAATCATATTTACAGGAAATACATTTATCGTTTTTTTTATGTTTTATGCTTTTTTAATAATACAAGGGAGTCTTTTTTTTTGCTTTTCATAATGGTTTTAGTATTTTGTACTTTTCAGCTGGATTATAAAAAAATAAAATCTAAACTTTTCATATAATTTTTTGGGAAACGAATTGAAAAACGAAAACAACTAAATTACCTAACTTTGACAAGGCAACTTTACGATTGTCAGGTCAATGAAAACTTATTTAACGTAATACATATAAATTGTTAATTTTTTTATGTGAACTACTAATTTATGTATTTATGTTTGCTAACAGCTTTATCGATAATTGCATTGGGTGAGTTGTACATGATATTATTTTCACAGTTTGCAATTTAAAGCTTTAAACACATAATATAATAGGTTGGATTAGGAAAACGTGTAATTCATTCGCCTATATAGAAATATGTATATCCCGTAAAACTAAATTTGTTTCTGGTATTTTACTCCAAGCATCGTGAATAGCGTATTCAAGTATATTGCTAAGTTACAGATAGTCTATTGAATCGAAGCTTCTCCCACATTTCCTTTAGGATGACGCGTTATTCTGTTCGGCATGGTTCAAACGACAAAAACATGTTTTATTGTTTTAAATTACACTGTTATGAATGAGGTTACGCTCAAATTGGAGTGTGCAAGCCTTCAAGCATGGATTGAATTTGTTTTTGAAATAATTAATGTAACAAATTTATTTTTGTTTTGTTTCGGTTTATAGTTTTCAAGGCTTCAAAACAGAATTCAATTAGAATAACATGATCTTTCGAAGAAATAAATTACATAGATGAATCCCTATATTGTCCCAGATTCACGATAAAAACAAAATATTTTTGTTGAAGCTGGGACGTTCCATACGGTAATGCAACTTAAATATAAATGTTTGTGGCAGAAGCTGCCCTGTGTTCCTCACTCATGGTCATCTATTACTGCACTGTCAATTTTGACGAGGTGGACGATGACCTGGGGCCCTACAGCTACAATTAACAAAAATAATTCTTTAATAGTAAAAATTATGACTTAGCAATGGCGTCGATTCTATGCAAGGTTAGTAGAAATCGACTATAACTACATTATAGTTAGTTCGAAGTCACAAAATTACCCCTAAGGGAATATTCCCATCCGAGGAAACAGTTGAAGCTATATCGAAATTTCCAGTGCCTATACATCCATTCGACAAATTCAACAATTTATTGGCATGGTAAATTATACTAATGCTTTGCACCAACACTAGCTGAATTATTAACCCCGATTCCTGCGCATCTAGTTTTTTTACTCAGAAAGTCAAAAACCGCAAGAAATTTTGAATTTTGCTTGGTTAGAAGAATCTAATGGAGCATTCGCTTAGAATAAAAATGCGCTTGCTCATGGAACAGTTTTGGGTCATATTTTAGATGACGCAGTGTTCTACTACTGTAGCATCGTATACCGCAGTTGAACCCGTCTTGTAGCAACTCAAAAATGGATGTAAGCAGTGTTGTGCACGTAAATTACATTACGTAATTTACACTGTTATATAGTATTTATTACCTGCAATTTTTTACGTTACAAAGTAAAAAATTGTAAATAATTAGCAACATCTGTGCGAAATCTTTCAATTCAAGAAGATTTAAAAGTTAGTGACATCTGGTGCCATTTAAATAAAATGAGCAGAATTAAGAAAATTTATGTCGATATTACAATCATTTCACAGCTCTATCTATTAAAAATAATTTGAATGTAGATTGTACTATGTGTTTTAAATAAAATATTGTTACGTTTTTGCCTTGTCAAATTTAAGGTTCAATCACTGGATTGTGAATAAAACAAACGATGTAAACTTTAGATCACACTAAATTTATTTATTCCGATTATTTACACTAAACACTAATTTAATTATTTCACATATTTAACTTAATTATTTCTTCACAATAATTATTTTACTACACTTTGACAACACTATATTACACTTTAATAACATTTTATTTTACTTTATAAACACTTTCCTTTTAATTACTATTAGCACTCTCACGGTTAAAACACAACTGAATTTACTCCCAAATGTTTGTCGCGTATTTATACCAAATATTCTAACCATTCTATAAATCTCCACAATATTCGATCAGTCTAGATAAGTCTAGACACCTCTACTGTTCTACTTTATAACAATTTTACATTAACGATAGTGTCGCTATTCAAACATAGATGTCGCCACGATCGCAACAATATGTATTTAAAATAGGCTGAAGGCTGACCAAACAAATTCAATTTAATAAAAAATGGAATAATTGTAGCCACAGCTACATTGTTATTTTGATATAATTGGTAAAAACCAACATATATAATAATTTTGATCCCATTTTGTATGTGTTACAAGAATGGAAGAAGATACACACTAGGGCACAAACAATATGCTCGATAAATAAAGATATCGTTGCGATATCTATGTTTGAAGAGCGAGACTATCGTTAATGTAAAACTGTTATAAAGTAAAGAAAATAGATAGATGTGTTTAGACTTATCTAGATTAATCGAATATTGTAGAGATTCCTAGAATGGTTAGAATATTTGGTATAAATACGCGACAAACATTTGGGAGTAAATTCAGTTGTGTTTTAACCGTGAGAGTGCAATAGTAATTGCACAAAAATCCTTTATTGAGTTAGTTATAGTTCACAGTAATTAAAAGGCACAATGAATTGGTAAGAAACTAATCTATTCAGTGTTGTCTCAAAGGAGCTGTATAATACCTGGTGCCTAACCATCGTGTTCTCCATTGTCTAGTCGTTATATGGTTATAGAAAAAGGATCTAACTTGATTTTAGCTTGTGGGGACCATAGAATATTAACACCACCATCGTTCCTGACCGTTACTATATACCCCAAATACAACCTTTACCTATCAACTTAGCCGTACTATATTCTCTAAAATTGACCTAGTTAGGACATTTCATTTAGTACCTGTTGCTACAGAAGATATTGCTTAGACGCAGCAATTACCATTCCTTTTGGCTTATTCGAATTCATGAGAATGCCTTTTGGTTTATGCAACGCTGTTCACACATTTCAAAGGCTCATGAACAAGATAGTTAGATGACTGGATTTTGTGTTTGCATACATAGGCGATATTTTTGTAGCTCTGAAATCCAAAGAAGAGCACAAATTGAATTTATAACTACCGTTTAAAAGACTTGCACAAAATTATCTCTAAGGGAATATTCCCATCCGAGGAAACAGTTGAAGCTATATCGGAATTTCCAGTGCCTATTGAACAATTTATTGGCATGGTTAATTATACCATCGCTTTGTACCAAAACTAGCTGAATTGTAATCGCTGATTCCTGGGCATCTAGTTTTGTTACTCAGGAAGCCAAAAACTGCAACAGATGTTGCTTGGTCAGAAGAGTGTAATGGAGCATTTGCTTAGAATAAAAGTACGCTTTCTCATGCAACACTTACGGGTCACAGTTTAGATGACGCAGTATTCAGTATAACTACTGTTGCATCGTACACCGTAGTTGGAGCCGTCCTACAGCACCTCATAAATGGATGTAGGGAACCTCTAGCACATTTCTTCAAAAAGTTACAACCAATTACACGCCATATACTTAGCGGTTAAACATTTCATTAAACATTCATTTGGGCATCGTTGGACCACTTCCTCTATCAAATTGATGTAGATATACATTTTAACTATTGTAGATCCTTTCACTAGATGGCAAAAAGGTTACCTTATGAAGGATATTTCCGCAGCAACTGTTGCAAAATCTTTTGTAGAAAATGATATATCAAGATTTTGTGTGCCTGTAAACATTACAACAGATCAAGGAAGCAAATTCCAGTCTAAGCTGTTCTCAGAATTAACGAGGCTCACATTGAATTTGGACAGCTCCTTATCACCCGCAATCAGTTTATGGACAACCACTAGTTAATGGACAACCACTAAAATTATCAGGCGAACTTTTTAAGGAAGCGCCAGACCAACAACCAGCAGACTCCGATCAGGTTATTAAACACCTGAGATCGCCTTACGAACTTCAAGAAGAACCGGTGAACTTCAATGGGAAAAATACATCTATATCTATCGATCAACTTAAGCCAGGTATTGGAGTCTCGATCAAGAGTATCACAGAACCAAAATATGCTCAGTTTTTAGTCTAGAAAATAAACATTTTTTTCCCCGTAACATTTACTCGAAGTGGGATGATGTAGAATCCATCTCTACAATGTTGCAACCCCTGACCGCGATGAATTATTCACGTGAAGCAATGAAAACAATTATTCATATGTATACATAATAATTTGGTTTGTAAAAATTCATCCGTCGACATAAAAATTCGTGTTTTTGACGAAACAGATTATAAATCAATTCAGTTAACAATTGCATAACAATACCTCTGAATACTTACAAGCCAACGGTTTTTGGGTTATCCAAAAATATTTGACAGTAGTGAGAAGAATGCTGAAGATGCGATAAGGTTGCTGAAAAAATGCTTTCCAAATGGAATAATATTGCTACCAAAGTAACAACTGAAGTTGTGCGGAATCTCAAGTGAATCAAACGTAATAACACAATTTGTAATTTATGTAGACCAATTCGAACGTTTAGTGCAATAAATGTTTGTTTGTATTTCAACGCCCCAGGTAGATTCCCAATTTAGCTCGAAAAATTCTTTAATTTATAGTGATTTGTGTCGTGGACAGTAGAGAATAATAAAACAAGGACGGAAAATAGCGGTGAGCTATCCATGTTTATTTTTATTTTCCACGCCTTTTATAATTGTATGACCACCGAATAGTATGTGGATCCTACATTACTGGTAAATTATTCCAAATAGCGTGTGACCCCTTCACGATATGTCCGACGAGCTTTTACCGGAAAGAAACGTTTCCAGTTGACTGGCGCGTTTACAACCATTGATTTAATAAATTTAAATACTCTCTTAACATTTAAATTTTTAATTCTCTAATGAAAATTGGCTAGATATTCTCTTGGATAGTTGAATGTCCAGGCTCCTGGAGAATGTTTCTGTTATCCGCCACATATTTCAACTCTGCCTTATAAAATTTAAAAGGGTCATTGAATTAAAGCTAAGTAGCTCTCAGGATCGGTGGTACCAATACAAAAAATCTATTAAAAATCTATCAAAATTTAACTCCTCAGAATTAATCCCCTTAACCACGAATTTACTATATAGTTGGTCTAAGCTGTATACGAAAATGTGGACTAGAACTTGTATACACCGCTTGAATCGTGGTTATTTATTTAATTAGTTCAATGCATATGCTACTCAACTATACGCGTGATACACACAAATAATCGTGGACATCTCTACTATCGGTGGTACAAAATCATAAAACCCCCCCAAAAAATGTAAACTTTATTAGAATGGAGTCGTCTTGACCATAACAGTCGGTTAATAAACCAACCAGTACATCCAAAAGCGTTTGTATATAAGCTATCCGAAAATGTGGATGAGAACCAGTGGATATCTCAAGGATCGGCAACACAAAATTTAAAAAATCTGTGCAAATTTTGTAAAACAAATAGTAAAGTCCGAATCAGAATGTATAGTCTGCTTTACCACAAAAATCTTACTATGTTGCCTATCCGTGAATATCTCTCAGAAACGGCAGTAAAAATATTAAAAATCCTTCAAATTCACGAAATTTTTAGATATAGAAATCGGGGGTTGGTTTAAAAAAAAAATCAATAATAAAAATTTGTGGAACTAGAACCAAATCCATACCAAAGATATCATTTAAATCCATGCGGCAATCTATTGGAACTCAGCACCGCTTGGTACACTACGGCCGTGTCTCCAAAATACTGTTATTTGTTCAAATTATTTAAAATTAAAAAATAAAAATCGTAGAAATAAAGTCTACATCAAAATCACAATAAATTCAAAGCCAAACCCGGTAATCCAATGAATTTTGGCATTCCATAACTATTCTAGAAACTGCTTTCACACATACGCACGCAACACACTAAAAATAGATGCATTCTTCCTATACAAATAATGGCATATGGCCTATTTTCGTATCATTGAGTTAAAGGTTTCGTCTAGGGTCAAATCTTTATAATTTCTTTTGGGAAATCCTATAGAGATAACTCCCTCTTGGTTATGGCCTCTTAAAATAGGTACATTCATCCTACAAATAATGACATATATAGCGTACCGTATAAGGGTGGCTGTTAAGTCGGTAAAGTGTTTTAAATGCTTTTGAGTTTGGTCACCTGGCGCAAAAATGTAGGAGTGAAAACGACCGATCATTACATTGTATAAAATGTGGTAAAGAAGGTGATATTGTAAAACAGTGCAAGAATGACTCAAAATGCGTGCTTTTAGCGTAGGCGCTAGACAGGATGCTGGTCAAATGAGATTGATCCAACTAAATCTCAACCATTGTGAAGCTGCACAAGACCTGCTGCAGCAAACTGTATACGTGAAATAGGCGCTGACTTTGCTATTGTATGCGAACAATATAAACAGCTCGATAGCAATATTTGGGCATCAGACTATTCAAAAAAGGCGGCTGTTTGGGCTAACGGTGGTAACTGCCCCTTTCTGGAGAAGCCCAGTGGGGGAGAATCTGGCTTTGTAAGAGTGAAGATCGATGGTATTCATATTTATATCTGTTATGCCCACCCTAGTGCTACCCTTGATGAATTCAAAATCTTCCTAGATCGATTAGTTAGTGACGCGCGAAACCGAAACCCTCTGTTGATATCTGGGGATTTTAATGCTTGGCCTGTTGAGTCGGGCAGCCGAGAGACTAATGTTAGAGGTAAAGCGCTACTGGAAGCGTTTTCTCCACTACCAATTGCGATGTTGAATGTTGGTAGTACATCCACTTTCCGTAGAGGTGGCGCTAGCTCGATAATTGATCTCACATGGGTGAGCGAGAGCCTTTTAAATAGAATAGTGAGTTGGAAAGTTAGTGAACAATATACACATAGTGATCACCAGGCTATTATCTGTGAAATAAGAGATGGAAGGCCAGGAAAGGTTCGTTCAGAATCGACAAAAAAATTAATTGAGTGAAAAGTTATTTCTCTATATGCTGGAGGACATTACTTTGTCAGGAACTGCGGATAGCAAAGTGAATCAAATCGTAGATCATATCACAAGAGCTTGTGATGCAACAATGCCGCGAAAATCGAAGGATAATCGGAAAAAAAGATGTGTTCTGGTGGACCGAGGAAATAGCCCAGCTTCGTAGAGAATGCCTTCGAGCTAGACGTTTCTACCAACGTGCAAGATTGGAAACTAGGGACGACCTACGCAAGCAGTACTGTGTCGCCCGCTCTATACTCAAGTGTGCAATTAAAGCAAGCAAACAAAGATGTTTTCAAGAATTGTGTGAAGAAGTTGATCGAGACCCCTGGGGTAGACCTGGCCATCGTGCCCACGAGGGCTGAAAAATATAGTCACGTCACTGTTTCCACAACAACCAGATTGTACGGTTAATGTCGAAACAAGAGGGGGCGGAGAAATATTCCCATTAATTACAAAGGAAGAGGTGCTTAAAGCATGTAGCAAATTGAAGAATAACAAAGCTCCGGGGCCTGATAAAATTCCCAATATTTCAATTAAATCGGCGGTCCGCTCATACCCAGAGTTGTTTGTAAACTTATTCAACTCATGCATGGAGGAAGGAGTATTTCCAGAGCAATGGAAGTTACAACTGTTGGTACTATTGCCTAAAGCGAAAAAGGCGCTCGATCATTCATCTTCCTACCGGCCAATCTGCTTGCTAGATACTGCAGGTAAATTATTTGAGAGAATTATATGTGAGAGAATACAGAAGGCCATTAAAAACAAAGGGGACTTGGCGAAGAACCAATATGGGTTCCGTAAAGCTCGCTCTACCATTGAACCGATTAAACTCGTAGTGGATACGGCGCGAATAGGTAATATATAGGTGATAGATGGAAAGGAGGTTCTAAAAAGTACTGTGCGGTAGTTACATTAGATGTGAAAAATGCATTTAATTCGGCGAGTTGGGATTGCGTATTAAACGCGCTAATCAATAAAGAGGTCCCTCTGTATTTACTTAAAATGGTGGCTAATTATTTTAGGCAACGAGTTTTGAAGTATGAAACCGATGAAGGTCCTAAATACCATCACATTTCTGGAGGTGTACCACAGGGGTCTATGCTGGCACCCACATTGTGGAATGCCGTGTACGATAGTATTTTAAAACTGCCGATACCAGAAGAAGCAATGGTGGTTGGTTTTGCGATCGTAGTTGTTGCAAAATATAAAGAAGAGGTGGAAGAAATCTGTAATTGTACAGTTGGCGGAGCACAAAACAGAAGCAATGCTAATCACCAGTAGGAAAAGGATGGAATTCCTGACGGTGGAACTTGGTGATTCAGTCAAAACAATCTATTAATTATCTGGGAGTAATAATTGGTGCTACAATGGCATTTGGATACCGGTGGGGGAAAAGTGAACGAGTCGTTAATGCGAATTATTCCAAACGCAGGGGGCCCGCCAGTTCCGCAAACTGTTAGAGTAGGGTGCACCAATTTGGGCCAGTGCTATGGAGAGAAGTACTTACAAACAACCGGTGGCATCTGTTTATAAGTTAAGCGTTTTGAGGGTGGCTAGTGCATTTAGAACGGTATCAGATGAAGCAGCGTGTCTACTGGCTGGTATGCCTCCAGTTAACTTCTTGGCTAAGGAGCGTGCAAGAATATATTCTCGCCGTGCAAATGGGGATAAGAGAGGAAATCGTATTGTGGCTCGCGCAGAGTCCGTTAACATATGGCAGCGGCGTTGAAATAGCTCGGGAAAAGGTCGGTGGAAACATCGGTTAGTCCCTTTGGTTGTTAAATTGCTAGATAGGAAACATGGAGAGATTGACTTCTATTTATGCCAATTTCTGACTGGGCATGGTTGTTTTCGCGTTTATTTACATAAATTTAAGCAAGATGATTCCCCTTATTGCCCAATGTGGGAAGAAATGCTGGAGAACGTGGAACATGTATTTTTGACTGCCCGCGTTTTGAGGAAGAAAGATTGGAACTATATAGGTCTGTGGGAAGTGACTTATCACCGTTAACAGTTGTTGATTGTATGCTGCAGTCCGATGAAATTTGGGAGGTTGTGTGTAAAATGAGTGCAAGGATTATTAAGAAACTAAGAAGTCTAGAAAGAAATAGACAAAGACAACATAGTTAGATGGCAGCAAATGCTGAGCCTGTTCTCGCGAAGTAATACATAACAGTAGTTCCACCAGACAACTATAGGCATAACAATTTTGGGGGTTAGGGTTTAGTCGGTAAGAATCAGATTCAATTTTTGAAAATTTTGATAATTCTGGAACAAAATTTGAGTTAACGGAAACGAATATTTCCTAGATTTTAGTTTATGGAGCTTGGAAAAGTTTTGAATTTTCTCAAACTCTGAATTGTGATGTAATTTTTAATTCGAATCGACATTTCGAACTTATTCAAGAGATAACCAATTTAAAACTATTTAAATTTGTATTCATGATTTAGTTGCTATGAATATTTGAACAAGGTCTGGAACGCAAAAAATATCTTTAAAAATGGGGTTGGAATAATAACTAGTTTGTGAATCGTTGTTATTAAAGAAAACAATATGACGCGCGGGTTTTTGGTGAAATTTTATAATTTCCATCACATAATTTCGTATCGAAAATTCATTCAAAATTGGTTTCTATGTTTATGGATTAGAGGTATTCACATTTTTTAAAACTCAGCTAGTTTTATAACTTCGTGGGAATATGTATAAACACATACTCTTGTTTATGGCAAATCTTTGTGTACAATATATACATAAACATATTATGTGTGTAGCATTCAAAAATTCGATGTAATATTTTATTTTGTTTATTTGATATGCTGAATATTCACCCGCATATCCTCAAAAAATATCAAAATTGATAAGCCTTTCATCATCCAATGAATGTATATACCGTACACACAACATAATGAATGTCTCTTCCTAAAAACTCATACGCAGAGCTTTTACGAGGATGGATGAAATATGTATATTAAATTATGTGGGTTACATAGCAGGGCACAACAATTTTTTTTTCTATGCTTATATTTCAAATAAACATAAAACGTAAACATTTAGTGTAAATAGAAAGGCGTTTTGTTTACCTGGATATAGTTGTTATTATTGTTACATATTATGTACAAACTGAACATATTTTTATGCTGCTTACTATTGTACCTACACAGTATAGTAGTATCGACGCTTTATATTCGAGTATATGAGTAAATATAATGACGTGTAGGTGCGAGGCACGTAAATATATTCACCGGAATACATAAAGCACAATTTGTTAACTCAGTTATTTTTTTATAATTTATGAATATATGTATATCAAACCTAATTAAGTATATACATGAGATTTGGTTGTTGTTAGACCCTTTTGTGATACATACAAGTTGTATACGTAATATGCTGCGAAAGAGTATAAACTGCCTATTTGATTCGTTCAAGTGGAGGATATAAATTTTTACGTACAAATTTTGGTAATTGTTTATCATTGTTTAGTTTGTACAAAATTCAAAGAACTTTACAATTTTTCACCAGCAAGCAGTACTTAATTAATTAATAGTTAATACCTTTTTTACATTCATAAATTAGTCAGTAATCGTATAATTTAAAGGAGTTTGGGTAAGGGCTTTTAGCACAGTTTAGTTAAGCCAGTTAGGTAAATTGCATTACGCATGTTTCGATGAGGAATGTGTTGCCTTATCGATAGTAATGTGTGTTCTAAAAAGTGTCAAATTAAGCAACAACAACAAAATTCATAACATCATACCTAAATCTTGCTGAATAAAATCCAATGTAGCCCCAAAAATGTTATCTACACATTTTTATAATATTGCTAAATTGTTATATGTTTTTGGAACTCAAGCAATTCCGAATTCATTCCGTAATGATTTGTTTTTTGCACAAAATTCAAATTTGAAAAAATAATAATTTCCAAAATTTTGAGGTGCATTGTGGTATGGAATGTTTTCGGTTCTATCGTGGAACATAGACAAATTTTTAAAAATTATTGTTCATATTTACCAGAAATTGATATGGTTAATGACAGTCTACTACTCGTATTCCATTTCTCAAATCATTTCTCGATGGCTTAGGATTTTCTTAACAAATTAGATGAGTCCACAATCCTTTTTTCTGATGGCTCTTGTTCTAACCTCAGTGCAGGTTTTGGAATCTACTGTCCTTGGACGGATCTGAGGATTTTCGGTAGTCTTGGTTCGCATTGTACTGTTTTTCAGGCGGAACTAATAGCGCTGACACGTATTGAGGCTTTGAATTTTCGTGTTAAAAACAAAAGTATTCTACTGTGTACAGATAGTAAAGCTGTAATTAACTCTTTAAGAAATCCCTTGACTGTTTCTAAACTCGTCAAGGAACGCAAACATTTCATGACGCTTCTTTGACCTAACAATAATGTTACGGTCATGTGAGTATCGGCTCATTGTGTCATCGTAGGCAATGAGCGGTTCCTGTTTCTTCCAACTACGGGAAGAAAGTTATAAAGGAATACGCCTTGAAACTTTTAGTTATCGTAAGGCGAAGTACTTCATTAATCAACCCAATCTGAGAGCAACAAAGTATGCTTTACCTTTGAAAGAACCAGTTAAGAATCTTGGTACCGATTCTTACGAGACATAGCCGATTTAATGATCATATACATCGTATGTGTTTAGCTCATGATGTTATTTGCGAGGACTACCTTCAGGAAGGTGATGATTGCCTTCATTTAGGTCTTTAAATTTAGATCAGTTGTCCTCTCTGCCTTGTTCAAAACTTCTTCAGTTTGCGAAGGTAGGAGTGAGCGTTTGCGAATTGGAATAGAATCCTAGATTTGTACCATGGGCCTTTGTGGCATTGAGTGCGGAATCCTCGTGGGTTCCAGCCAATTTAAATAATAATACTAAAGGGGTACATTTTTTTAAAAGAACAACGATTAAACATAAACCATGGTACTAAAAGACAACATTGTGTTAATGTCAATTCATATTTTGTACTCAAAAAGTTACCCATGTTGATCATATTGTTTGAATGAATGTCTAAATCATTTATTTATTTTAATTTACTTTCCAAAATTCCTTAATTCATTTACTTTAAAATTTTGGAATGGATGACTTTTACTTTCTACTGAAATTTTTTAAACCTAACGAACCTCACTTGAAATTTGGACTAAAATAAGTTTCTAGTCACAGCTATTGGCAAAATACTTCAAATCAAGCCGTCTCCAGACATAACACTCTAGAGGCTGATTTTTTAAAATTTTCAATTATTTGCATATGATTTTGGAAAATTTAAATTTCCCTGGATCGACACATGGAACCTTGAAGTATTATTATAAATTGTCTTACGATTGGATCAAAATCCAATTTATCGTATAATTTTCATCCAAGAATTAAAAATCTTCTTTATCGACCAATATCGGCTGGAATCTATAGGCTGGAAACCATCGGCTGAGAGTTTTCGGCTATATATCGCGGCTATACAAATTTTGGGATGAAAAGTCGAAATTTTTTATTGATAATGACAGGTGGTTCTATGCCATTTATATGTATATGAAAAACAAAATCGTTCATATGTCCACCACGGCTTCGTCTACAGGCCTGCATCCGAATATCAGAATTTCAAATAACTTTTTCCAATAAAAGCGTAACAATGACCTCAATTTCACCTCGTATGTTGTGTTTAAGTTGTTGAATTGTTTGTGGATGATTAGCATAAACCTTATACCTTTCAAATAACCCCACAAAAAATACTCAAGTGATGTTAAATCCGGGCTTTGTGACCAACGAACTTCACAATTTCTTGAAATTATGCGATCAGCAAATTTTGTTAAAAATTAATGTATTGTTCCACGATTTGCGTGGCATGTCACTCCGTCTTGTTGAAACCAAAGGTCGTTGACACGCAATTTATTCAATTTGGGTCCCAAAAAACCAGTGAACATGTTGCGATAATGTTTCCCATTCACTGTAAGGGTATTTTCCTGTTCGTTTTCGAAGAAAAACCGATGATACCACCTGTCTATAAACCACACCAAACAGTGACTCTTAGAGGATGAAGTTCTTTTTCAATTTTTGAGTTAGTTGAATTTTTTATGAATGCAAATGCAGATCAACATGCAAAATGCAACTTAATGTGGTTCGTGAAATGTTTAGTTCGTGTGGACGATGCCTGTTTGATGTGCTTGGTTCATTACGAACACTTTCACTAACAGCTGCCACTGCATCAGGAGTACGAACTGGATGATAATGTTGATACAGTCAACGACCTTTGTTTGAACTAGTTTCTTCAAAATATCAATTATTTTGCCAATTTCACGCTCAGTATTGGACGTCCATGTCGACAAAAACCCTCACGTGTAAAAACTAAATTTTTTTATTAATTATCTGGAAATACAGAGTAAAGAGTGTTTTTTTACAGAGTTACGCAAGTTTACTCGTAAATCATAATAAAACAAAAAAATATATTTTTAATATCAATGAAACGGGCTTTATTGGATAGAAAATGTTATGACATTAATATTTAAATATGATTTCGGCTATGTGGCCGCCACGGCTTGCGCGTATACAAGACGCAATCTGGCACACCAATTTTCACAAACTTTTCGCAGCGGCCATATTTGGCTAATAAATTTCGAATGTTGATTTTCAGGTGTTAAATTGTCTCTCGTTTATCGACGTAGACAAGTGACATTACATAACCCCAAAAAAAATAATCCAATGGGGTTAAATCGCACGATCACACTTGGTGGCCAATTATCAAAAGTCTCTTTTAGTAAATCAATTGTAGCGCGCGATGTGTGGCATGTGGCTCCGTCCAGTTGGAACCACATGTCAGCAAGATTAATGCCTGCTCATTGAGGTACGAAAAAATATCTAATCATGTCCCTATACCGCTCACCATTGACAGTGAAATTCTGACCATCATCGTTTTTGAAGACATATGGACCCCAATGACTATGCCAGCCCATAAAGCGCACCAAACAGTAATTTTCTGGATATATAATGGTGTTTCGACAAAAACTTGTGGATAGTCCTCACTCTAAATGCAACAATTCTGCTTATTTACGTACCTATTCAACCAAAAATGGGCATAATCGGATAACAAAACTTTGAATGGAAATTCAACATCAATATCAATTTGTGCTTCAGCCTTTTCGCCGAATTAGCAGCGCATACGATCGTCGTTTGGCTTTAATTCCTGCACAAGATGAATCTTGAAAGCTTTCAACCCAAGATCCTTTCGTAAGATCTTCCATAAAGTGGAAGGACACAACCCCAGTTGCTGAGAACGGCGACGAATTGATTGATTTGGATCTTCTTCAATGCTTTCCTGCACAGCGGCTACAGCTTCTTCAGTACACATTGTTTGGCGTCTCACGGGATGCACATTATCATTAAGAGTAAACGTGGTCCGAAAACGATCTGTTGTTATTCGAATTAGCCGCTCTGAAGGACGATTATATACGCCATAAAATGGACGAAGTGCACGATAAGTTTGACGAACAGAACCATTATTTTGATTAAAAATTTCGACAATTGGCAAGCGTTGTTCTGATGTAAGTCTATCCGTAATGAAATGTCAAACCAAACTAAACAAAAAGCAACTATTCTATAAGCTGCCAAATGGGTTGCCAAATAAAGCAGTGTTGCCAACTCAAACTTGTGAACCTCTAAACATAATACTCTTTATTTGCCGCTTTATACGCCGCTTCGTCAAATGAATGATAAAACCAGTTGATGAAAAAATTAGGGCGTTGTTTTTCATGATGAGCTTCATTGCTAAAGGTGATTTTTGATGAAAAACCTTTATTTTGTTCAAGCATCTTATTAACAAAACGACGACGATTTAAATGGTCTGGTGGCTTCAATTTTTGAGTTAGTTGAATTTGTTATAACTATGCGAATGAAAATCAACATGCAAAATGCGACTTAATGTGGTTCGTGAAATGTTTAGTTCGTGTGGACGATACCTATGCTTGGTTCATTACGAACACTTTCACTAACAGCTGCCACTGCATCAGGAATACGAACTGGATGATAATTTTCATACAGTCTACGACCTTCCTTTGAACTATAAGTTTCTTCAAAAGATCAATTATCTTGCCAAATTCATACTCAGTAGCACGAGTAGTAGAGTCCATATCGACAAAAACTTTCAAGTAATTTACGAAATGTTGTTGTTTTTAAACGATTATTATCCCTTCATATGTGAAATAATCTTTAAGAATAGATAACATTTAGTACTAAAATTCATTGATTGAAAAAAGGATCAACGGATGGCCCACTCTGCATTTCCAATTTTAAGCTTTGTACCGAAAATAGTGAGTTATCGATTTGTCATTTCCGATGAAGTATCATTTTCGATGAATTGGCTTTTCGATAAACTGCAATTTTCGGTGCTCCGTCGTTTGAAAATGTGTTTACCTTTCAAAATAAACCTTTTGGCAAACTTTCGAGCATTAATATCCTAATTGTTATCAACCAATTTTTACACGCATTTACTTATTTATAAAATAAATAAATTATAAAAATTTCGATTTTACTCGCATATATATCGCACGTACCAAAATATATATCAAACCTCCTAATTGCGATAACAATCCGTTTAAATTTCACAATGTATGCGCATACATAACATACTTATACGTATGTAAGGAGTAAATCAAGTAGTTGACAGTTTGTTTTACCTTTTTTCCTTTCGTGTGAACGTTTTGTATATGTGCTTATCTTGGTGTGCATAAAGTTAGGTTAATGCTACACACCGATACGTGTTACACGGAACTGTTTGATATCTAAATTAAAAAAAAGGGATGTTGTGTTGTGCTTTTTTCGACGTATTCGAGGGGGAGAAAAACCATGTCTGTGCCCTACATATTTCATCAGTCTTATAATTTATTTTTGTTTCACACTTTTCTTCACTATACGGGAAATAATAGTTTGTGTTGATAAGTGTTTACGAATTTATGATTGTTACAATAGTGTTTCTATATATGTATATATAGGTTAATTCAACATTTGGGAAGGATTCGTAAATATATTATGTCAAGGTATTCTTAAGATAATGGAAGTCGATTCTACACTCCAACAATAAAGCGCATATCCGTATTATTCAAAGAGATAAATAATTTTATAGCTTATAGGCTTTCTAATTCTTCTACAAGTGTGTAGTAAGAAAATCAACCGACATCATTACATAAAGAAATTTTTTGGAAGTGGCACTTACGTAAAAAGCTCTGATAGATGAAAATTGAAAAGCATGGAATGAGTAGCTCAAGACTCTCACTAAAAAATAATTTAGTGTGGCCTAACGATTATATTAAAACACCACTTTACGCACATTTTATACTTTCGTACAAAAGCGTAAATATTCCGAGTATATGTACATACACTTTACTATGATAATTTGTACTAATTGGCAAGCAATGCGTTAATGCGAAAAATATAAATTTACATAACCTCAAACTCAAGTATATTTTTTTTAAATTTAAATTTTAAAAATAAAATAATTTATTAAACTTTTAGAATTTAACAAAATAAAAATATCTAAAATTTTCAAGCTTCAAATACATCTTAATTTTAAATAATATATTCATTACGCTTGCAGGGACGAATGAAAACTTGTTCACGTGAATCGAATACAAAAATAATAAAAATTGTGTACATTTTCTGTTATCTATATATATGTACATATATATAGATAGTAGAGGTGGTACTCGTATATAAGAAAACTTTCTTTCAAGTTTAACAAATTTATTTTGTCGATTTTCAAATTGAACTTTTCGAACTTAAAAAATAATAAGAATAAAACAAAAAACTTTGCAATAATTTGTAAACTTTCGAAACATTTAATTTATTTTTTAAATTTATTTTACTTCTTAGTTTATAGTTTTGTATTTGTTGCAAATATTAACTAAAAAAACAATACAAATATCTGAACATTTGTTTATGCAGTTTTTTATATGTACATTGCTGTTCAATTGTTAATTGCATTAATCAATTAGTGAAGTTTTGTCGCTGTGAAGAATATAATTAAGTTTCTGTGTGGGAACGTTGCATGTGGCTGCGCGCTTTTGTTATTTTGCCATTGTCCGTTAACGTAATTATCACATATAGATTTATTGAGATTATTTATCGTAGAAATTGTGAATAGGACGTCTTACAAATCTGCTATAATGTTACAATTTTTAGTTTCTATAAATCCCCATTGATTTGGTGTATACTATTTGCGAGTGGCGTCAAATGAATGACAAAACCAATTTTAATTATTTTTTTCTAGAGGCGTGAATCATACTTTGTTTTGGAACGTCTGTATCATCTTGATGTTCGTTTTCTTGATACAGCCCCAAAGTTGTATATAGGTCCATACCAGTTTAAGTATTTGCCGATGTAAAAGCAATTTATTGGGTATAGATAGTTCAGAATGTCTACCTAAGGGCCAATACATCTTCCTATACTTCATGTTCAGCTCTTCCTTTTTTTTTTTGACATGCTCTTTACACCTCAACTTGGCATCCAGCGTCATACCTATTGTAACGAGCCCCTAGAAATAAAGGCCGTTAACAGAAAATGCCGATAAATGTAATTAACCCTTTGCAGCCATTAACCCGCTAGCTGAAATCGGTAATGGGGTGAGTCGATGAGTTAAACATTTAACGGCGTGAGCTAGCTGCATTCAATTGTTTGACACTACATCACCAACAGTAATCAAATTCAGACCCCCCCCCCCCTTTTCCCTTATGAAAAGAATTAATTCATAATTACATATTTATTTCATCACAAATAGCATATATAATGATTTAACTTTGCACTCATACTGTTATAATTTCAATTCAAAAATGTGCATAATTAATTAATATATAAAATAAAAACTCACCCAGTACATGAACCAGCAAAGCGCTTTACGGGAGCTGCAAACTAGGCTAAAATACTTAGAAGAACCAAAAATATAATACATGCAAAAATTCACTATAGAATTGAAACTAACAGCACATGCAATTAATAAACACTAAAAAAAAATTTTAAGAATTTAGAATTATGTCTATCTTATATTATATATACATTGTTAAATTAAAAAAATTAATAAAGATGATAAATATTAAATGTATTATTATCACTAATATGATGACATGACCACGATTTTTATTTTGTACACCAGTTGGTTTGGTATTCATCCATTGAACCAAATTGTTGGTTATGACAGTGGTTGACTGTTGTTGTGGCGGTAGTGTATTCAAAGAAAAAAAAACCGCTTAAATACGTCACCCACCGTCTTATGAAAATTACTATTTACAGCTAGATAGTAGCTACACAATGCACCGATAGTCGTAAATGGCCTTTTATAGAGAAGGTGATGTTACTGCAGATGTATTCGAATATACTGTTCGATTGTTTCTTTACAGCAATAGATTCATGCACTCTTCCTGATGCAACTGGGATTTCACAACGTTTTTATAACCTTTAATAAAATTATATTTCCAATGAGGTTACCTCTTGGTGGAAAGATGAAAGATTCACAACACTTACCCGTTTAAGGGATGCTAAAAAACGTGATCTATTAATTAATTCACTTATTTTAGTATGAAATTTTTTTAAACTATAGCTAGTATAGCTACACAATAGATTTTATCAAATAGATTTGACCTATTTTGATAAGAACAAATTTTGTTTGGTTTACCGCACAGTTTCACTCGTGTACAAAATATTTGTGACTGAATAATAAAAATCAGTTGACGGTTGATCACCATAAAATTGAATGATTTTCGATTTATTGATGATTGTTTCGTTAAGTATAGAAACCAGGGATGTGGACCGTTTCACTATAGATATTTCGCCGATTCTATTAGAAATATTTTTATTAGTAAAGTTTACATGCACAGATTTAGTTTCGTTGAGTTTTGTCCTCCATTTTTTCATCCAATTGTTGACTGAATTTGTCGATTTTTACAATTTGTTAGTAGCTTCTTCTACATTGTTCCAAACTACCATAATATCAGTATCATCAGCATAAGTTGCTATAGTTGCTTCTTCCATTGGTGGTATATCCCGAGTATACAGAAGGTACAAGACAGGGTCCAATACGCTACCTTGTGGTACTCCAGCTGAAATTTTCTTTAGGTCCGAGTATTCGTCTTCATATTTTACACGAAAGTGTCTATCGTTTATGTAGGATTTCAGAGTTTCATAGTATTGTTTGGGAGCTTGAACTCCAATCCTCTGTGCCAAACTCGGTCAATTGCTTGCACTACATCCATAAGAAAACGCTTGAACATATTTTTTTAGTTTCTTATGTACGTTCTATTAGATCTGTGATTCTATGGACTTGTTCTATAGTCGAGTGAATTCTTTAATGATTTGTCCGGTTATGTGATCCTACCCAGGAAATATTTTCATGTTTAAATTTTAAATTTCCTCTTTTCGCTCCTGTAGAGATACACTTTGTATTTTAAGCTCATCAGATCGTTTCAGTAGGTTAACATTTTCATCCGCGGGTTGCCTGGGTAATGATTGAAACGTTTCTTCTAGCTGTCTCGCAAACAAGTCAGCTTTTTGTTAAGCGCTACGAGCCCAGCTTTCATCCTCACTTCTAATTGGTGCTGGCAAATTTGTTGGTCTCTTAAGTACGTTCGTTGCTTTCCATAAGGAATATTCGGTATCTTTTTGGCTAGTAAGTGACGACAAATATGCGCACTTATTGATTCATTCTTAACTGTTCTGATCAGAGATTTCAACTTGTTACATAGGTTATTAAGGACGGTTTTATTTTCCTTGGTTCGATTTATTTGCCAAGGCTTTCGAGCTTTACGTTTCTTTGCCACAAGCTCTCTTACTTCAAGTGGATAGTTTTCACAGTTGTTGTTATTAGCGTATTTGAAAGATGTATACTTGTTGTATGTTTTCTAATAGCCTCTCTACTTCCTCTTCGACTTGTATAATGTTCCTTATTGGTGCTTGAAGATTGATATTTTGTTCTAATAATTCTCAAAAAAAATTCCAATTGGTATTCTTATTGGACGGTCTCGTTGTGATTTCTTTTTCAATTATTGTTTCACTTACCGTGATAATAACAGGAGACTGATCAGACTTTCTAGCGCGATTTCTTATATTTTGTAATTCTTTTGCTACCTCACAGCCACGGTAATTAGCTGGATGTTGGCCCTTGCAATTTATGCGTTTTGCAGCTGAGTTCCTATCTAATGTACACGTGCTCGTAAGGTGGTGACCAGCACATTTAACGCATCCTGCCATACGTCTGCAGTATCTCTGAGTATGATTGAATCCCTGACATTTTTTGCATTAGAGTGACTTTTTCTTCACTGGTTCAAATCTGACTTTCATATTTTGAATTGCTCGAATATCATGAATTTTTTGAATATTTCCTCCTAGCCACACGTCAGCATGAATAGCGGTAGCCCCCATTTTGTGACGTCACTGTTGCCTTTATCATCTACCTCTCTCTCTTTTTTAATGATGTTTGCAGCATCCTTAATGTCGAATCCTTTACTCTGCAGCTCGGCAATTATATCTTCACTCTCGCATGTTTAATGTACATAGTCCTCTATAGTCGTTGGACTGAGTTTGGTTTACTCGATGTTGATGTTTGCTTTCCCTATTCGACATATTCTAGCGATGATTCTGCTTTTCTTTTCTTTCTGGGCTTTCTTTTTTCACGATCCAATCAGATTCTCTTGCCACTTCCTCTACATCGGAAACTGCCATGTTGAATGTGACGGTTTTTCTTGTACTTCTTGATCCTAGTATCCACTGGGAATTGGTTCCTATTTCTCTTCCGAGTTTTTCTTCGTCTGTGTAATGTTCATTATAGACTGGTTTTTTTTTTACCTGATTCGATGATCATTTCAGGTTCTCATTTTCTCTCTTTAATACGGTAATTTCATTTACTCAGCTTTGAGGCAACCATTTTTTTAGGCTTTTTAATTGGTTATGCCGCCTCTTACATGAGAAACAGACGCTGTTTGAATCCGCACCTCCTGGTGATCAGACGCTTCTTGCCAGTTTTGGTCCGCGAGTGGTATTTTATTTCCCACTTACCCGCCAGTATTCCGGTGTGGCCATCCCCCTATCCACCACCTGGGGACGTGATCGATAGGAGACATGAAACTGCCACGAGACAAAACCATTTGATGAAAAAATTAGGGCGTTGTTTTTATTTTATAAGTGCAACTGTTATATACTTTATGTAAAAATAACTAAAACTCAATGGTGATTTAACTTGAAGTATTGCTGAAAAATTTCCAATTAAGGGCCGTA
Organism: Tipula unca; assembly: GCA_951394425.1. Classification (NCBI taxonomy): domain Eukaryota; kingdom Metazoa; phylum Arthropoda; class Insecta; order Diptera; family Tipulidae; genus Tipula; species Tipula unca. The sequence goes on along the minus strand of OX596382.1, from coordinate 176,251,381 downwards.
TTCTTGAATTCCCTGCTAAGGGAAAAAATTCCATACATGTAAGTAAAATGTCAATATTTTAATTCTCATTTTTGTTCGATTTAAATGATTTTCAGTTTTAAAGGACTAATAAATGGATAAAATATCATCACGAAAGCCCAAAACATGGCGTTAATTGAGTTTGTAGAAAATCATAAAGAGGTTTTTATGAACAAAATAGATGGTGCTATTAAAGATGAAGTGTTGTGTATTGCCAATGGTTGTTTGGATTGTAATGAAGTCCATTTAAATAAAACAATTTGAATTATTAAAATTGTAATTTACAATATTATTTTAAATATTTTAATATATTTTATTTATTTATTATTTTTTATAAGTTTAACTTTTAATTTATTAGATTTAAGTATTTTAAATCTTTTAATATTATTATTTATTTTAAATATAATTTCTTAAGTCACTCTCTTCTTTTTTTGAAATAAAAATAAATTCGGCTTATATACTAAATTACAAGAACGATTGTAGCGCCGGATTAAATAAAAATGTCTATCCGACAACTACAACATTAATTAGGGCTTTTCTTATGCCATAATTATAGCATACATAACACCTTCCTCCTCAAGAAAGATGTTATGCATCTTTTAACTTAGGTTGCTAAAATATATAATTCAATTACAATTTTTTTTTTTTTTAAATTACTATGGTATAATTAATATTAAAAGATATTATACAAAGTTATAATAAAGTTATTATTATATTTATAAAAATATTTTTTTTTTTTAATTTTTAATTTTTTTAAGTTTATAGAAAAATGTACATATGTATAATACCATAATCTTAACCTAACAGTTCAAACTTAAGTTATAATTCATATTGTGTACATATATATATATATTAATATTTAAATAATAAAAAATATAAGATTTTAAATGAGTAAGATTTTTAGAAAATGTATATTTTTTTTTTTTTTTTTTTAAGTCTTATAATAAACATGCAATAAATTTTATTTTTTTTTTTTTTTTTTATTTTGTTTTTTTATAATTTTTAAATTTTCTATTATAGTTTATTTAATTGATATTAATATCCTATATTTTTAATTTGATGCGATTATTGTGAACTTTTTTCGATTTCTTTCCTATTTCAATTTTAGTATTTACCGGACTTACAATTTCTAATACCTTATATGGTCCTAACCAGTTTTGAGATAGTTTGGTTTTCTTAGATTCATTTTTCACCCAAACCATATCTCCAACGTTAAAAAGAGTATTATTTGAATTGCGGTCATAATAAATTTTAGAATTTAATTTTGATTGAATACCATTCTGTCGAGCGATTGCATATGAACCTTGCAATTTGTGTTTAAAATCCACGAGATAATCGTCATAATTGTAAATAACATTAGGATCATTATGAAATGAAAGGGGTAAATTTGGTAGCATCCCAAAGACTAGTTCAAAAGGCATAAAATGTGTAGATGAGTGAGGTGTTGTATTATATACAAACATTGCATATCGAATCCAAGAATCCCAGTCCATTCCATTTTTATCTATAAAATGTCGCAAATATTCAATGAGCGTGCGATGTGAACGTTCTAATGCTCCATTGCTTTCAGGATGGAAGGCAGATGTGTTAATTTTCTTTATTCTAAGAAGTTTACAGAGATTCTGAAAAACGGATCCCATAAAATTTGCACCCTGATCAGTCAAAATTGATTGAGGGCAACCATAAATACAAACAAAATTTGTGAGAAATGCATTAGCGATAGTTTCAGCTTCCTGATTTGGAACTGGAACTGCAAGAGCATATTTCGTTAAGTCATCCATAATGGTTAGTATATATTTATTTTGTTGGTAACTAGATAATAATGGGCCAACAATGTCTAAGAAAACTTTTTCAAAAGGCTTAGCAGATGAAGTGGTTATTGTCATTGGCATTTTTCTCATAGGAGTAACCTTGTTTTTCTGACAAGATTCACACGACTTAATAAACCTTTCGATCATCCCTAGCATTTTTGGAAAATAATAGTATTTTCGGAGACGTTTATATGTCCTGTGTATACCTTGATGACCACCAAGGGGTGTGTCATGAAATTCTTTTATAAGCTTTAATTGATTTTCCAGGTCAGTAATTTCAATGATGTTTTGTTTTGTAAGAGGATTTATTAAACTGTTATTGCAATTGGAATTATTTGTTGAAGAATTTTGAATTTGATTATTAGGATATAAATTAACTTGGTTATCTGAAGATGTTACATTTTGATTTGTACTTTGTGAACGTGTAACTGCATTAATATGTTTAGAATAAGATGCTAATGAATTTGAAATTGAATTATTTGATTCCTGATTATTTAAAGAACTCGACGGAAAAGATTTATTATTAGTAGAAGAGTCAGGAATATTTGATGAAATGTTTTTTAAGAGTTTCGAATTGTCGATTGAAATTCGACTAAGTGCGTCTGCATTTTTATTGAGTGCTCCAGGTTTATATGCGATTTCAAAATCATACTCTTCAAGCTCTAAACGCCATCGCATCAAACGAGACGACGGGTTTGACATGCCAAACAACCAAACTAACGGTTTATGATCGCTAAGTAATTTAAATTTCCTACCATACACATAAGCTCGAAAATGCTTAATGGACCAAACAACTGCTAAAAGCTCCTTTTCAATTACAGAATAATTTTTTTCTGCTTTGGTAAGAGTACGACTGGCAAAAGCAATAGGTAGTTCACCGGCTTCAAAAATCTGTGAAAGAACTGATCCGATAGCTATATCGCTTGCATCTGACGTTATTATGAAAGTGTTATCAAAGTTCGGAAATTGTAAAATTGGCGCCTTAATAATTGCAGATTTGAGAATTTTAAATGCTTCGTCACAAAATGAAGACCACACAAAAGGTGTATCCTTTTTTAAAAGATTGGATAATGGTAATGTGATCTTAGAGAAATTTTTAACAAATCTCCTATAATATCCTACGAAACCCAGGAATGCTCTTACGTCACGGTGATTTTTCGGTTCTGGATAATTGACGATTGAATTAATTTTACCTGGATCAGGTTTTACACCATCGGGCCCAACAATATGTCCTAAGTAAGTTAATTCTTGTCGTAGAAACTGGCATTTTTTTGGATTTAATTTTAAATTATACTTTCTTAGACATTCAAGTACTTCTTTAAGCCTTCTATTATGTTCATTTAAATGTTGTCCATATATGACTATATCATCTAGATAAACTAGGCATTTTAAACCGTTGAGACCAGATAGAACAGTATTCATAAGGTTTTGGAAGGTAGCTGGAGCTCCTTTCAAACCAAAAGGCATACGATTAAAATGGAAATGCCCATGACTTGTGTTAAAAGCGGTCTTAGGTTTTGCATCTTCGTCCAATAGCACTTGATGATATCCATTGGTCATATCTAAGGTACTAAAATATGATGCCTTTCCCAATTGATCTAAAATTTCAATAATATTGGGAAGAGGAAAAACGCGATCTAGAGTAACATCGTTTAAGCGTCGAAAGTCAACCACAACACGCCATTTGCGTGAACCATCGGCAGACTTTTTTGGTACAGCTAGAAGTGGAAAATTCCATGGACTATCACTTGGTTCAATTATATTTTGTTTTAGCATTTCGTTCACTTGGCTATTAATTTCAGTTTTTATTGCATCAGGCATTCGGTATGATTTTTGGTAAATTGGAGCACAGTCGGAAACTGTTGGAATACTATGTTTAATACCATGAGCAGCAGTCAATACATCATCATCTAAGTGAAAAACGTCATTATACTCTCGTATGATATATGTTTAATGGATTCACGTTCATCATGATTTAGGTGTGACATTGTTACAGATGACTCAAGGATTTGTAAACGATCTGTGCCTGTATTAGCCCAAGACTTGAGAGAAAATATATCGTAGTGTAGAAGTTTATCAAAAACAAGATCGTTGCATGAAATTTGAACAGATTCTTCATTAGTATTTATCAAGTTAAGTGTGATGGATTGATTATGAGGTTCAACAATTGTATTTCCAACAAACACGCCAGGTACTATCTCCTTAGATAGGCACGGGTATTCCGCGTTGTCTTCAATATTGTTGCACATAATTTGTTCACTTCTTGGAGGAATACGTATTTTAGTTGAAGATGTTATTAGATCAAGTAAGATGTATGTACTTTCTACTGGAATTTCTAAAGTAAGATTCTTAAAATCAATTTTACAGTGCCGATAAGCCAAGAAATCTTTACCAAGAATTCCACTACAAGGAATTGGAAAATCATCTTTTACAATTTGAAATTTATGGGGAATACTGAACGTATCTGTAAAGATTATTTTCGATGGCAGTAGACCTAAAGATTCATCAATACCACTAGTGACTCCTTTTATTTGACATTTCAAAGTTGGGTAAAATATAGAAGACTCAATCACACATGATTGCTTAATAACACTTACGTCGGCTCCTGTATCAAGTAAAAAATTATACAAATGTGTTTTTCCGATGTCAAGGCTTAAACTGACGTAAATATTGTCTTCTATATTGGTCGATAGGCAAATATTATATGATTTATTCAATATTAAACCATTTGAATTTATTGGACACTCTGTTAATGTTTGGATGGTGCTCGGAAGGGAGTGCCTTTGTGACCTTCGAGACCCTGTAAGTTTTCCTGAACTTCTTGACTATCCTTGGCAATTGAATGATTATTATTGTTAATTGAACTGCCTTGAAGTATACGCGAATCAGAATTTTTCTTTCTGAAGCATTGATTTATATGGTGGCCATTCTTTTTGCAATATGCACATGAAACAATTCTAATCGAAGAACGATTAAAAGAAGTTGACATTTGTGGTTGTGCAACTGCTCGAGAATTATGAGGAGTAGAATATCTAGAAAAACACGCTGATGCTGTATGCCCATTCTTTTCACAAATTTGGCATTTCAGTATTTGTGTTTTGGGTTGATGTGCAGTATGATGTTGAAGTGATATTCTAGAATTTAAATTGATTTCTTCCTCTAGAGCTTTTGAAATAGCATTCTTTAATGATTTATGGTCACCTGCGTTTATAATAAGACCTATAGGTTGTCTAAGACCGTTTTGGAAAGAACGAAGAGCAGTTTTAGAATTAAGTTGTTGAACTTCTTCTGTGAGCTTTTGCTGTGTTTCTTGGCATGCTTCATTAAGCTCAGACAGCAAAGCCTCAATTCTATTTGCAAACACTTGAACTGTTTCGTCTTTATTTTGAGTTGCTCGAATTAAATCGAGTTGAACACATTCTATTGAACGGATTTGTTTAAAATTATTATGTAAAGCACTTTTTAGTTCATTCCAATCTTTAAATGTACCAAAACGATAAACAGAATATGCTTGTCCATTTAATTTATGTGGAATAAATTTTAAAAAAGTTGGTTTTAAATCTTTGGATAAAGTTTCATTAAACCTAGGTGGTCTAGGTGTGAAGCTGTCTTGGGGGAATCAAGTTGGTACTTGTTGCCAGCTCCGTATCTTGCAGCTTCCACAAGTGTGCGTGTTACCTCCCCGTGGTGACCACCGGGCAACTATTACACCATGTGGTGTACTAGGCGAAAACACGGCGCTAAATAACTGGGCCGGGTTAAGGTGTCAACCGTACCGTGCTGATAACCGGCCAGGCTGGGGGCCCAGTATAAAAACTAGCCCAGCCTCTAACGGTGTATCCGGATACTTGGCGCCCTCCGGATCATGTAGCCTTACCTGTGTATTGCGGATCTCTGCACAGGTGGACCTCCTTTCTCCGCTACTCGTGGGACCTATTATGGCAGAAAATTTAAAAACAAAAGAGACCGGTGCTCTTAAAAAACCGGAAACCAGTGCTGTGGAGACATCGGCCTTTAGGCCCGGTCTCCAAAGTGCATTTAGGGGCTTAAGACCAAATGAGGCTGGCCCCTCGAAACCAAAGGGCAAAGGCACGAATGCTGGCCCTCCAGTGTCAGCGAACTATCAGACCAGGAAGAGAGCCTGGCGGATGATCTCCAAGATCAGCAACATTCCGTTGGAGCAGAGAACGGATAGGGACAGGGATACGCTTGCGTGGGCAAGGCGTATCACTGAGCCACATCAGGAGGGTTCCGAGATCTCACAGCCGAAAAGGCAGAGATCTGATGATGAACCGCCTACGGAGGCTAAAAAGAAGCGGGTTCCGGATGTCACCAGGCCCTTCAACGAGGTGCTAAAGGAGCACCTGATCATGGCAGTCGTGGACCGGGCTCAAGAAGATGGGAGCATTACGACCCTTAACTGGAGGAAGGTGGAGAAGGCCTTAGCCGCCATCTTCCTAAAAATTATGAGGGAGAACCCAGGACCTGCTCCGTCTTGCCGAGACGGAGGATGGCACCGGAATCACGTCAAACTGACTGCCTGTGCCGATGAAAGGTCGGTGACCCTCTACAAAAAGGCGATCGGCAGCCTGGGGGAAGTCTGGCCGGGGGCCAAATTAGAAGTGGTGACTAGGGAAGAAATTCCCTGCAGGCCAAGGGCGCGAGCCTGGATCCCTGCTGAGCCTAGTGATCCAAGGGAGATCTTGGAAATGTTGAAACTCAGCAATCCGGATCTACCAACGGCCACCTGGAAGGTTGCCAGGTTAGAAGAGGTAAAGGCGGAAGCAGATCACAGATCGGCCGTCATTATCATCGACAGAGAATCCGTGGGTGCTCTGGCGAAATCTGGAGGCCTGATCAGCTATGGATTTGGAGCAATTACGCTCAAAATTTATAAGCGCGATGAGGTTGACAGATCTGGGGCGCCCGCAGCAGGGGGGGAAACCACTTGTGGTGTCCCGCCTGGTGTTGGTGACCCAGAAGTCCGCAGCATCCCGGAGGATGCACAGGAGACACTATCCCTGGACTCGGAGATTTCGAGATCATTGGGACTAAGCTGTGCGCTCCTAACGGACGAATCAATGTCAGAGGAGTCTGACTCAACAGTGGTGGAGGGAAGCAATAACTAATGCTTAAGATCCTTCAGATCAACCTCCATCACTGTAAAGCCGCCTCGGCGGCCCTTCTTCTAAAAATGGAATCTGAGTCCATTGATGTGGTTCTGGTCCAGGAACCTTGGGTCAATGATGACCGGGTGCTGGGTCTCAGAACTCCCAAATATAAAATACTACATGCGAAAAATGAAGGTAAGATACGTTCTTGCATTCTCGCTAAAAATAATCTGAATATTTTTATACTACTGAATTACAGCAACGCTGATGTAGTGGTGACTAGCATCGAGATGGATGGGCAAAATCTCTGGCTAATATCGGCCTACCTACCATACGAGGAGGAAAATATACCACCAGGTAGGTTGGGCAGTGCAATAATGGAGGCTCGAAAACGAAAGATAGGAGTCATCATGGGTAGTGATGCTAATGCGCATCACTCAATTTGGGGGAGTACAGACATAAACAGGCGAGGTGAGTTACTCCTTGATTTTATTTTAAGTACTAACCTAAATATATGTAATGTCGGGTGTAAGCCAACCTTCATTACTAAAAATAGACAGGAAGTGTTGGACATCACACTTGTCTCGGATTTTATTAAGGAGAGGGTATTGAACTGGAAAGTGTCCGAAGACCATTCCTTTTCTGACCATTGTTATCTCCAGTACGAAGTGGATACAAAACCCACTAGCAAACCACCCTTCAGAAATAGGAGGAAAACTGATTGGGATTGTTTCAGAACCATTCTAGGTAACTTATTACCGGTATCGGTTCCAAACCCTCCTGCATCTACACAGGAGCTTGATGCTCTAGTAACCAAGCTATCTGATGCTTTTAACAAGGCCATGTTAGGTGCATGTCCTATCAGTAGACCCTTGGGTAAATCTCGGCCACCCTGGTGGTCGAAAGAACTCCAAGGTACTCGTATGAAATGCAGGAGACTGTTCAAGAAAGCGAGGAACACAAATGCTGCTGCAGATTGGGACTGTTATAAACAAGTCCTCAAAACCTATAAGTACGAGCTGAGAGCAGCCAAAACGAGGGCCTGGAAGCTCTACTGTGGCAATATTCAGGAGTCCTCGGAGGCGGCCAGGCTACGCAAAGTACTATGTTCTAGTCCTTCCATCCCGAGTTATCTACAACGACCGGATGGTTCATGGACTACATGTAGTGAGGAATCCCTGGAGCTATTACTAGAAACGCATTTTCCAGAGTGCTCGGTACTAGCTCCGGAGAGACCCATGATAAATAGGGGTATAGACTCCGTAAGTCATATAGTAAAAAGGCGGAGTATCCTATGGGCAATAAACAGCTTTAAGCCATACAAGTCGCCAGGACCTGATGGCATTATCCCAGCGGATATCCAGCGAACTATTGACTTAACCCTACCCTGGCTGGAAGTTATCTTCAAAGGCAGCCTAGAACTTTGTCACATTCCTAGAAAGTGGACTGAAGTAAAAGTTATATTTATACCTAAGGCGGGAAAAAGCTCTCATTGCTATCCCAAAGACTTTAGGCCCATAAGCTTATCTTCTTTTCTGTTGAAAACACTGGAAAGGCTAATAGAGGCTTACATTAGAGGCTCAATAAAGCCGGGCGAGCTGTCGGGATCTCAACACGCGTACTGTAAGGGACGATCGGTGGAAACAGCTCTCCACTCCCTTATAGGCCCGATTGAGAAATCACTTGAATATAAGGAATATTCAATGGTGACCTTCTTGGATATAGAGGGGGCCTTTAGCAACGTCAGACCGGGGGCAATCACTCGGGCCCTTGCGTGTCTGGGGGTAGACGTGTCACTCAGGGGCTGGATAGATCATATGCTTAGAAGCAGGATCGTGACAGCTTATCTGGGTGGGGCGTCCGCCGGCAGATACGTGAGCAGAGGGACACCTCAAGGTGGGGTTCTATCCCCCCTTCTTTGGAACTTGGTCATAAATGACCTGTTACTAAACCTGGAAGGGCAAGGCTTCAAGGTGGTTGCTTACGCGGATGACGTTGCTATTGCGGTCTTCGGTAAATATCCTAGTACGCTGAGTGAGCGCATGCAGTGCGCGCTTGGCTACCTCTCTGAGTGGGCACGCGGCTGCGGACTGAACGCAAACCCACAGAAAACGGAGCTGGTCCTCTTTACCAGGAAGCACAAACTTCCACAGTGTGACCCGCCGACATTAAATGGTACTCGCTTGATCTTTACGGATAGAGCAAAATACCTCGGACTACTTGTGGACAGCAAGCTAAGCTGGAAACCAAACATCGTAGAGAGAGTAAAGAAAGCTACTATAGCGCTCTACTCCTGCAAAAATGCCATTGGAAAAAGATGGGGTATGGAGCCCCACATAGTACACTGGCTCTACGTCTCAGTGGTCAAACCTATACTGCTGTATGGGGTTGTCGTCTGGTGGCCAGCGTTAAAAGTTATGGCCAACCTGAAACTATTGATGAAAGTTCAAAGAACGGCCTGCTTGTGTATAAGTGGGGCTCTCAGGAGCACACCTACTCAAGCTCTGGAGATTCTCTTTCATCTTACTCCATTGGATATTGCGGCCGAGCAGCTTGCATCTTGCACAGCCATTCGGCTCAAATCCATATCTATGTGGACCTGTAATAATGCAGGGCACTCATCTATCCTATGCAACAGGGGTATTCCGGAAGCTACCGACTACGCTATCCCTTTGCCATCTGTTGAGATTAAATTCCAAACTGAGTTTCCCACCAGAGAGGACTGGGTGAACGAAACGGTTATGGACAATGAGGCCTTAAGCTTCTTCACGGATGGCTCAAAAAGGGATGGAGGGGTTGGCTGCGGGGTATTCTGTGAGGCACTAGGGGTTAACCTCTCTTTTCGTCTTCCCGACTTTTGCAGCGTTTTTCAAGCTGAACTGACCGCGATAATGGAAGTCATGGACTGGTTGAAGTATAATGTAATATCTACGAGGGATATTCGCATTTTTACGGACAGCCTGGCTGCTATTAAAACGCTACAATCATACTCCCTGACGTCGAAGGTAGCCCAGAACTGTCTGGCATCTTTAAATGAGATGGCTGATCAGTTCAACATCCGCTTGACGTGGGTGCCAGGGCATTTCAATATCGCAGGGAATGAAATGGCAGATGAGTTGGCCCGCAAGGGTACAGCACGCCTAATAATCCAAAGCAGGCGGGATATACAGATACCGCTTGCTTCATGTAAACTGCTGCTTCAAGAAGAAGCCATAAAAGAAACGAACGTCAGATGGTCTAAAGCCAGTTCGTGTGTAACAACCAGGCAGATCTGGCCTGGACTTGACCGGTCCAGATCAGGCCAACTGATATCGCTTCGACGGCAACATATTGGTATGGTCGTGGGAGCTATAACGGGACATTGTCCCATTGGGATACATGCGAGCAGACTAGGTGTCCCAGCCCACGATTTCTGCCGCAGCTGTGGTGATGAGGAGGAGGAGGAAAATGTGCTCCATCTGCTCTGCACCTGCCCTAGTCTAGCGTACAGCAGAACAAAATTTATGGGAACTTCCCCCTTGAACGACCTCTCGGATCTTAGTAAAATCGAGATCCGGGACTTTAAACGCTTCTTGGTAAGCTCAGGATGGTTTAGCGAGTGAAGAGGAGGAAACTCGAATGTGGTACAGCTACGGACCAATTTTGTGTCTATGCTAGTCCTTTAGGACAGCCACCCTTACCTAACCTAACCTAACCTTCATTAAACCTATCGCAACAATGGTTAAATTTATGCAACGGTGTTTGGGAATCTCCGCCAAACTCAGGAATTAATTTCACAGCAAGATTAAAATCGAATTCCATGTTGGATAGTTTATTATGTTTTGATTCAAATAAATCTTCAGTAGGTGTAGAATTAGAAGCAAGTCGGTTTCTAAGCGGATATGGATCTGACAATTCATTGGTCATTTAAAAAAATATTAGAATAATTACAACAACGCGACATGCAAATTATTAAATCACATCATATTAAATATATAGAGTAATCATTTCAATTTTGACAAAATACTACTTATGATTGATTATAAGATTACAAATTGTAATGAGAAAAAAAAATACAATAGTTTTTATATTTAAGTTTTTTAAATATAATAAATCCACTTGTATAAAATTTTTTTTTGTTTTAATTTAAAAGAAGTAGTAGTTGATTTGAAATGTCACCTCTAATATGGATGCCATAATTATTGGATATTTATGACTGATTAATGGTTTCATATAAATGTTCCCAATTCAAATGAATCATTAAAAATTTTATTTTATTTAAATAGGTAAATGTATACTTAACAATATAGAAGTAGTTCCAATTTACTTCTATGTAATTCCGATTATTAAAGTTGAAAATATGTGTAGAGCTTTGAACTGATATCCATGTATAATATACATATATTTTTTTCGTTTTAACTTCACATACGTTTAAGATTCACCATTCACCATGTTTGACCAAGTTTGACCATTTATAATATTGTCCACCATTAGATTTCAAATTTTTTTTCAATGTTTTTTTTCAATTTTTAATTATGTTTCATTTTTATTTTGATAGTCAGAAGATTAGTATACTCATAAGACACATTTTTTTTTTTATAAAGAATTATTTTTATGCTTTTTGTTTTAGATTTTCAACACTTTCATCACACAAACTAAAAAAAAATGATGATTTTGCACAATTTTTCAGTACGCATTATATTTATTTTATATTTTAAGAGTTTGTAACACCACGACGCGATCACACTATCTGGTCACAAATTTTTATGATCGTATGTTTGTGATTTACAACTAAACGGGATTTTTTTTTTTTTTGTTTTATAATGGAAAATGGATTACTTCCTTACTAATTTTACCAAACCCATGTGGTTTCCAATCTTCATTATATATCCTACCGGCTGCGCCAAAATTTGTGTTGTGTATTGCCAATGGTTGTTTGGATTGTAATGAAGTCCATTTAAATAAAACAATTTGAATTATTAAAATTGTAATTTACAATATTATTTTAAATATTTTAATATATTTTATTTATTAATTATTTTTTATAAGTTTAACTTTTAATTTATTAGATTTAAGTATTTTAAATCTTTTAATATTATTATTTATTTTAAATATAATTTCTTAAGTCACTCTCTTCTTTTTTTGAAATAAAAATAAATTCGGCTTATATACTAAATTACAAGAACGATTGTAGCGCCGGATTAAATAAAAATGTCTATCCGACAACTACAACATTAATTAGGGCTTTTCTTATGCCATAATTATAGCATACATATCACAATAATTATAGCATACATAACACAATAATTATAGCATACATAACAGAAGCACAACTGTGGGAGGAATATGCTATTAACTATAAAACATCATCCCCGTTTTCCACAAATCGTGGCAAAATTGGAGAAAAGTAAGTTTTATTTTTTAAATATTAAATATTTCAGTATTGGCAGGGATATGAGGAACGAGGTGGGCGCATTTTTATTCATATTAAATGAAATTATTGGGGATGTTATTGGCGATACATGTATTTCTGGACATACAGGTGTATCTGAAATTAATCGATTAGTAATTTTTTTTTAAAATAATTTATTTATAATACATTAAATATACTTTATCCTCCAGTTACCGAAGATTAAGTTAATTCAAATCAAACCAATCATCGGGTATGACAATAGAATTTTTATCGGATCCATTTAGTGAATGTATTTAGGAAAACAAACTTCAAATTTGTCCTAAGGAGACTAATAAATCCCGTAAAAGTTCTGTTCGGCATGGTTCAAACGACACAAACATGTTTTTTTGTTTTAAATTACATTGTTATGAATGAGCTTACGCTCAAATTGGAGTGTACAAGCCTTCAAGCATGGATTAAATTTGTTGTTGAAATAATTGAAAGCAAATTAATTTTTGTTTTGTTTCGGTTTATAATTTTGAAGGCTTCAAAACAGAATTCAATTAGAATAACATGATCTTTCGAAGAAATAAATTACATACATGAATCCTTATATTGGTCCGAAGAAATAAATTACATACATGAATCCTTATATTCACGATAAAGAAAAAAATTTCTTTGTTGAAGCTGTGATGTTCCATACGGTAATGAAACATTAAATGTAAATATTTGTGGGAGAAACTGCCCTGTGTTCGGGACATGCTTAGTTGGATATGTTTGAGGGATGACAGATTACTAAATTTATTAATATAAGTTATCCAAAATATCTTCATCACTCATGGTCATCTATTACTGGACAGACAATTTTGACGAAATGGACGATTCCACGTCGAAACTAGTACGCGAAAGTCATAGTAGGGTCCCAGCAGAAATAATAGCAGTGAACTTTTGATCTCGTTCAGAAAAACAGAAATCGGTTTTAATAGTAAAAATTTATTAAAGAATTATGATTAGCAATGACGTCGAGTTCACAGTAATCTGAAGGTACAATAAACTGGTACGCAACTAATCTATTCAGTGTTGTGTCAAAGGAGCTGTAATACATGGTGGAATTAGGGAAGTACCATACCATTGTGTTCTCTAGTGTCCTAGTCCTTTGCGTATATGGTTTTCAAGGGAACAACTTGATTGGAGTTTGTGGTGATCATATAGAAGATTAAACACCGCCATCGTTCCTGACCGTTATACTTTATACCTTATACATACAACATTTTCCTATGAATTAACCCGGTTGTATCATATTCTCTAAAATTGACCTGGTTAAGACATATCATTTAGTACAAGTTGCCATAGAAGGTATTGCTAAGGCAGCAATTACCATTTCTTTTGGCTTTTTCAAATTCACGCGCGAATACCTTTTTGTTTACGCAACGCTGCTCACACATTTTAAAGGCTCAAAGGTAGTTAGAGGACTGGATTTCGTGTTTGCATACATAGATGATATTCTTGTTGTTTCAAAATCAGAAGAAGAGTACAAATCGCGTTTGCAACTACTGTTTAAAAGGCTTGCCGATTTGATATCAATATCAAAACTTCAAAATTCAGCTTCCCGATAAATTCGACAATTTATTGGCATGAATGATTGTTAAAACTTGAATCTGAGATCAAAGTAGTAGACATCATAATTATACACAGTAACACGAGAGTGGGTAAGAGATATATAGGAATCTGAGTTTAATATCCAAAAACAAGTTCGAATGGCATGCATTTAGTAGAAGAATGAGGAGTAGTATTATACCAAAATACCGGGTGTTTCTTTTAAACTGAGACGATCAAATATCTCGAAAAATAGCCACTCTACGGAAAAAATGTCCATAATCAAAATGTAATCATACCGCGGGGGAAATACATTAGTGCAAAAAAAATAGTCACCCACCCCCGCTTTGTAGGTGGGGCCGGGGTAACTTTTAAACTAAGATAGGAAGCCATATTTTTTATTGCAGATACGAATTCTACGACTAAAAGTACGTATGATTTGAATGAAATATTTTGATGGGTTCATCATAGATGGCGTTGTAATCGACGAACACACGCATTCGATTCTGCAATACGTTTGAAATAAACACGTTTTCATTGGAAATACTCGAAATTCGTCATCAAAACAATTTATTCAGTTTTGTAAATCACATTTAACGTTTGCGTTATTTCTTATCTTCATGTTTTTCGTAATTGCAAAATAAACGACAAAATACTTTAGAATGGAGCGTTTAACTGTGCCAGAGAAAATTGAAATGGTTCTGGTTTATGGAGAAGCTGGCAGAAATCTTGAAAATACTGTTGCTATTTACGCTCAACGTTTTCCGGATAGGATTCGTTCACGTGCTTCATTTGGCCGTACTATCAAACAATTTATTACTGATGGAAATGTTCAACCGAAAAACGGGACCCGTAGAGCAACAGTCACTGGAGAAAATAATGAAATTGCTGTATTGGCAGCAGTGGCTCATAATCATCATATTGAACATTGAACGTCTTTTACATACCATGAAACGGTTAATCGACACAACATGCATTATTGGAGTGTTACAAATCCGCACTGGCTTCGTCAAGTTGAACGTCAGCGTCCTTGGACTGTCAACGTGTGGTGTGGAATAATTGGCAACAAACTCATAGGCCCCCACATTATTGAAGGCAACTTAAATGGTCAAATGTACCGAAACATTTTGGAAAATGAACTGCCAATATTACTTGAAAATTTGAGCTTAGAAGTGAGACGGAACATGTGGTTTCAACATAATGGTTGTCCTGCACACTATTCGTTGATGGCACATGAAATACTTGATCGTGATTTCAATGGTCGCTGGATCGGTAGAGCTGGTCCGATAAATTGTCCCGCCAGATCACCAGATCTTACTGCGCCAGAGTGTTTTTTGTGGAGCTACCTCAAAAACAAAGTTTACACACAAAAACCAACAACACGTGAGAACATGATTGAGCGAATCAGAAATGCGTGTGCTCAAATTCAACCAGACTCACTTCTCAGTTGTGTACAATCATTTGAAATCATTTGAAATCGCGGGCCATCATTTTGAACACTTATTTTAAATTTACAAAACTGAATAAATTGTTTTGATGACGAATTTCGAGTATTTCCAATGAAAACGTGATGTTTTTTATTTCAAACGTATTGCAGAATCGAATGCGTGTGTTCTAAGAAGGAGAAATTGAAAAAATTGAATTTCGTCGATTACAACGCCATCGAACCGAACAAAATATTTCATTCAAATCATACGTACTTTTAGTCTCAGAATCCGTATCTGCAATAAAAAATATGGCTTCCTATCTTAGTTTAAAAGTCACCCCCGCTCCACCTAAAAAGCGGGGGTGGGGAACTATTTTTTTTTGCACTAATGTATTTCCCCCGCGGTATGATTAAATTTTGATTATGGACATTTTTTCCGTAGAGTGGCTATTTTTCGAGATATTTGATCGTCTCAGTTTAAAAGAAACACCCGGTATAGCAAAAGGTTTTGTGAGATTTTTCTATAGAGAACCATTTTATCTCTCAATTAACAACGGATGTTCAACACATTCACGCCAAAGATAACGTGGTCGCTGATACGCTATCCCAAAATACAAGAACATAAAATGTTGTATAAATTTGGGAAACTTTTGAAAACAATTCGATACCAATTGTTCAGTGGGTGAAAGAACTGCGATAAGCAAGCATCACCAGTCTAACAAGCTTAAGAGCTGTCTCGATGCGATTTAGTTTCATCAGTAAAACTAACAACCTTTGTTCGAAAAACCACATTTAGTTCCGATGAAAAAAAGTTAACAATTGCTAAGGGAACCATCGCATACCATACCATAGTAAGTATTCAACCAAAGTTTTCGAAGTATGGACTGTACATCTAAGCTTATGAGTAAACTTTTTAATCAAAAGTTTACTTGTGGCAGAACTAAATGTGAACGAACAGTTCTGAACGTATTTAAAAAATTCTCGAATGAGCAGTGAGTGAAAGATCTTAAGGAGGCCAATTTTGTAACAATATTATCAGACGCGTCAAACCATAACGAGATTTAACTGTACACGATACTAATTAGATATTTCAATCAAGGAACCGGAAATCAAACTAAAATTCCAAATTTGGATTCGGTACAGGAGAGATTCTTTCAAAACATATATGTGATATAGGTAAAAAGCATAATTTATCAGATAAATTAATAGCTCTCTCAGCTGATAATACAAATACAAATTTCAATGGGCTTAACCGAAAAGGTATCTAATACAATCAATACAGCTTCAACTGTAATGAGAATTGATGTCGAAACAATATTTCTTTATTTCCATCGATATACAGTAAAGGTGACTAATTTAAAACAATTTTATTCCGAAGCTGCCATAACGTATAAAAATATCATGGGGTTTTCAAAAGTAAAATGGCTGGCACTCACACCAGCTGTTATAATCAAATTATTTTAGCTTCTACGTTCATATTTCCTTAGTATAGAAAAATGACCAAAAAATTTAAAAGATTTTTTTGAGAACTAAGTTTCTGAGGCTTTATTATTGTTCATCCATATCAAGCCATTTTGTTTAGCAACGCTATTAAAGAAATATGAGAAACCAATTTAGCCCTTGTTGAAGTAATTGGCACCCTAGAGGAATTGAAAGAAATGTACATGCCTCGCCATAACCTAAAATTCATACCGATTATAGTAGAATCAATGATAACAAAACTCGAGGAAAGTTACCCCACAATAAGGCAGAAATTTACAAATGGAATGTTGATGTTTTACAAAACGTGTTACGAATATTTAGAACAATGGACTGAATGACTAAAGGACGTTATTACGCCAAAAAATTAGTTCGACGGATGTTCTTGAAACCATTACCTTTCTAGATTCAAATAATATTAAATTCGATGAGATAAGAAGAGTGAGCACATTTTGTGAGGAAACAGTATATTTTAGTACGTGGGCAAAAAATGGAATACCATTTACAAATTTGAAGATTATTATCGAAGCTGTTATGTGCCTTCCCGGTACAAATGCAATTGTTGAGAGGACAGAGGGGATGCGAAAAGTCACGCTTAACTATAGAAGTTGTATCAGCTCTAATTACATCTATAAAGAAAATGAAAATGTTTAGCTGTAAACAGTTTTAAATTTTTCCTTGTTATACATGAAGCGTAAATAAACACATCTGTGAACGGACAACAGAGTGACACCATAAGAGTTCTGTTTTACATTTTATGTACGGAACCTGTTACAGTTCTAATTAGGAGCCATTACACGATTTAAGTTCAGGTAGACCTCAGTTGGAAAATGAGGATTCTTTTGCTCTAAGATAACTAAGTAGTTGTAAGCTCACCTGAGTCGACCTAATTTCAAAAGGTCACTCGGGTCGGTGCGACACTTCAGTCGGTCCGTGACCTACTTAGTGGGACACTTGAGTTGATCCGTGACCTATTTAGTGGGACATTTGAGTCGGTCCGTGACCTACTTAGTGGGACACTTGGGTCGGACCGTGGCACCTCGGTCGGTCCGTTACACTTTGGTCGGATTGTTTCTGACAAAATAGGTTAAAAATGATTCTTGTTAAAACGAGTAAAATATGCAAGCAAAGAGACATTTTCCCAAATAATTTCGGTTTTTTCAGACAAAATATCTAATATGCAAGAAAAGAACCATTCTTATTTCCTGATAAGGGTATAGGTGAAGATTATAATGTTTTTAATTATGTTGTACTAAACAAAAGCAAAATGGCTGATATGTTCATTATCGGCTCTCAATAAAAGATGGCATTGTACTAAATAAATTAAAATGGCGGAAATGTCCAATTAAATTAAGAGTAATAATTAATTTTTATTATTCAAAATAAACTGATAACAAGAAAATATTACAATGCCTATACGCAACAAACTAGTTAATTCACTGGTATCATCTTAAAAAGCTATCAAAAGAATATAAATTATATTTCTCATGCAAAGTAATTAGTTTAAACTTATGTATTTTTAATATTCATAACAAACTGATAAGAAAATATAACAGATGATCAAGGCGCAACAATAAAGTATTCAACACATAATTACGTCGGTAACATAATAATTAAGTAGGTAACATATATTTCCATTAATTATATGTCGATAAGAAGATTTGCTGTTATTGTAGACTAAATTGAGGGGTATTTCATAACGATGTAACAACATATTAAAAATATTCTATTTATAGATGATATTTATAATTAGCAATTTATATTTTTTATAAGGCGATAACAATTCTCTATTTACAAAAACGCTCATAGTCGAGTGGTTAAGAAAATGTCACGCTAAGTAGGTCCGTCCCAAGTATGCGCATGTGTCAGACCAAGATGTCATGGTCCGACCAAGGTATCACGGTTCGACTGAGGTGTCATGCATCGACCGAGGTATCACGGTCCGACCAAAGTGTAATGGATCGACCAAGGTGCCACGGTCCGACCAAAGTGTAACGGACCGACAAAGGTCCCATGGTCCGACCCAAGTGTCCCACTAAGTAGTTCACGGACTGACTCAAGTGTACCACTAAGTAGTTCACGGACCGATACAAGTATCCCACTAAGTAGTTCACGGACCGACTCAAGTGTCGCACCGCCCCAAATGACCTTTTGTAATTAGGTCGACTCAGGTGAGCTTACAACTACTTAACTATAGTCGTGTTTTTTTATTCAAAAATTTTCGAGTTCGAATATAGTTTTTTCAGTGAAATCCCAATGAATTTAATTTTTTATCAATAAATATGATACATTAAATGTTAAGCTACATATTTTAATTCAATATTATCGAAATAAAATAAAATTTAACTTTATTTTTCAATGTTCTGGATAAAACATTGGTTTTTGCAAGTTCGCGCTAAATTCATAGTAAACGAACTCGAAGTTAAATTAAATAAAATTTAAACATAGGACTTGAAGTTGTGTTAATAAAAAAAACGCAGCAAATGTTATGTATTCATTGGGAAATTTATTTTGATTGGTTATACTTCTATGAATTTTAAACCTTGGGTAAATGGTTTTGAATATAAAAAATATTTAGTTTTCATTTATTGTTTGTCTCATAACACAATTACGAATTTCGATACAATAAATTCAATGAGATAAATATTTTTTGTACAACTAATTTTAGATCGAAGATCTGAGAAAAAATTACAACCAAGCCGATTAGCAGTATTGCAAATTCAATGGGCCAATCTACCTTTCACACAGTTTAGTTTAAAAATTTGTTGTTGTGCTGTATACTCGTACGATAAATTGTATTAACCACGTTCATATCCTTATTTATTCACCACGAGAGTGATGGAAATATTTTTGATCTTTCAACATCAACATAAAACAATGATGAAAAGTTCATATTCATCATAATATATCCACATATTTAATGTCGGTATTTCCAAAAAAAAAAAAAAATGTAATAAAATTTGTCGTTCGAAGATTAAATATTACAATATTTATATTTTCATATATGGTATGTATAGTGCTTGCATGAGAAACATGATCATATATATGTACATATATTATGTGTATGCACAGACAAAAATATGTTTGTATATACTGTGCGGAATAAAACATGTTGGGAAGTTGGTTTACTATATATGTACATACAGTATACATTTTATGATTATGATGTCATTTGATGTTATTTTTGCTTACATTTACTTACATAGTTACACTTTCAGTCTATATATATGTATACAGAGATTTTGTAAGAATTATTCTGATATAAAACATAAAAACATTAAACAAATATGTATTTTTTGTCTGATAGTATTCCGAAAGGATGTAACATTTTGGTAAACATTTTTCCGAATGGAATGTAAGCATATATTTATACAATCGTACATAAATATACATAAAACGCAATCATAATCGTTTTTATAAATCAGCATGTCACACTTGATTAAATGAGTGTGGCAAGAGAACGTATAGCTCAACTCATACAACATAATAATTGTCAAAATGTTGGTCATCAAATATTTTTTTTATATATCGATTTTGAATTCAGATATCCTCGGAGATACGATTATATGAGCATCATTGAAACGAGGATAGATAGGTCAAAATATGATTATTTCAATTTGGGTGTCGAAAAATCATAAATTCTATCCCAATGATTTTGATGTCTTTATACTCGTATATAAATGATAATAATTTGGGAGGGCTGATTGACCACGATGAGTACGATGTTATTCAAATATTTTACGACATAATTTTATGTATTCATATACATGAACATATATAATACATAAAATTGAAATAAACTTGACACGAATATTATACGGAAATATCAACCGGTCATCGACTAATTGAAAGCTCGCATCACAAACAGCAAACTTTTTTTGGGGACCAATATTTTCTTTATTTTTTTCAAAGAAAATCGGAGCCAATTAATGGACCCAAAATATTTGGGTGATATTATTGTATGTATATATATACACTTTATTGCTATAATATTTTTTAATTTCGTATAATTTAGGTTAATTTAATTCCCATTAAGTATATATTACTATTATGTCCATTTATCTTTTATACCGGATAAACATTTTTCAGGATTTTCATTTTAATTTGCGCTTTACGTTCCATAAAGAAGATATAAACATTTTGCCACAGATATTTTTATGTTCCATAAATTTTCATTCCGTTTGGATTTTATTTATGAATGTTGAAAACGAATGGAATCCTTTTTTCATTTACTATTATAGAATCAGAGTTATTTGTGTAAATTGTCTCTTGAATATATGTTACAACGATCGGTTTAAATTAAAACCATTATATGGTTTACAAATTTTAAATTACTGGATTGATTTTTTGAACGCTACTGTAAAAGAGCAGGACTCGAGAGTAAGTACGGATAGCATATGTTCTGTTCAAAGTAAAATAACTTTGGTGTCACCCTCCGAAAAATTCACAATATCATCACAGAGATGTTTCCAAAAGTGAGATGTTTTTTGGAAAGCAGAAGTGTAACGACAGTTTGCTATGTATACATATAAAGACCAGTTTGGTTGTCATCTTCCCAATATTTAGGAAACCATGTATATTTGGAAAGTCTTTAAATTAATCAACCTGTTAGTTCTTACTACTAAACATTAAGATACATAGACTCTTGATCACTGTTGTATTGTGGCCAGTGAGAGCTATATCCAATTCAGTCTTCTTCAAAAAAATTTTTTGAAAAAAACTTCAATTATTAAAAGCTCAAAAAAATGAGTACAATGTAAGGCTCGTTACAAATATATGAATTCATCGTGCTAATCACAAAACGCTTGAATTAAAATTAACATTTTCAAAGCTTGATTAAGCTTATAATGATACAATAGAACCAATTAATTATTAATAGTCTAATAATATATTAAGTTGTAAAACCCAATCCATTTTACTAACAAATTCAAGTATAAATAAAAAATAAGTTAATATAAAACTTGATATTGGTAAAAGTAAATCACTATTTTTGTTAGTAGATACGAGAGCTGACATATGTGTAAACAAAAAGAGTTTCATCAAACCAGATACTATTCAAGGTATCTCAAACGATCATATTGAAACACTGGCTGCTTGTTCTGCAAAAATTGAACTACCTAATTCACTTCAAATCTCCCATCGTTTTCATATAGTGAAAGACTCATGTTGCAGTCATATTGATTTTCAGGATAATTCTATCAAAATTCCAGTTGAGGAAAGCATGCTTTGTCTTTAAATTTGTGCCTTGCTAACTTAAACTTTGTTCCACCCAGATCTGAAAAATTGGTTCAATTCAATTTTCAAACAAAAGAAAGAAATCTTGTTCGCAAGAGTTCCAGGATTTACATCGGGCATTCTTTAATTAAAAGCAAAACTAATTCTGGTTATATAAGCATTGTAAACACTACGAAAGAACCTTTTGAGTTTACCGAACTTTCTTTTACGCTCTATCCCTTAGAAAATTATAATGTTTACCAAATTGAATCACAAAACGTATACCTAGGGAATAGGCTAAACACATTAGAAAACAGAATTCATCAAAATTTGTATCATTCAGTGATGATTCAGCGTGTCATACTCAAAGTTAATGGCATTTTTGGTAAATGGTTTATTAAATGGAAATACTGTACTAAAAATCTGGGAAGATTATTAGTTAACTGTCCAGAAAACAGGTAAATCAAAAATTTCGACCTTTTTGCCTATCAATTTATCCAGCTTGTTAGTACGGTATTTCCATTTTATAAACAATTCTCCAGAAATGTCATTTACTTTGAGTATGGCACACCGTCTTAAACAGTTATTTGTTTTTACTTAAATTGATTATTATTATTATTAAAGTTGGCTGGAACCTAAGCAGGTTCCGCACTCAATGCCACTCTGGGCCCATGGTGCAAACCGAGGATTCTGTCATAATTCGCAAATGCGCTCGGCTGCTCTGGCAAACTGTAACAGCTTAAACCAGGGTAGGGATGACAATTGACCTACATTTAAAGATCTATAATTAAGAAATCGGGACCTAACTATCTCGAAAGCGGGACAGCCACAGACAAAGTGAATGCTATCATCGTCATCTTCAAGACAGTTGTCACACAAGGAATCTTGAACAAGTCCAATTCTTTTTAAATGGAGTTTTAAACGACCATGGCCGGTCAGAATAGCGACCAGAACTCTCAGTTGGTCTTTCTTCAAAGATAGAGCAAACTTTGTGAGCCTCTGATTAGGTTCACAAATGAAGTACTTAGCCACTCGGCATGTAGTAGAAGCTAGCTAATTACGCTTAGCCTGCAAAAACATGTAGTTCTTAATAGCTTCCTTACCACAATTAAACGTCAGGGGCACTGCCGGTTCAGGTCCAATGAATTCCATCCTTCAGCCTGTTTTAGCTAAAACATCAGCTATCTGATTACCTTCAATGCCACAATGAGCCGGAACCCACATAACTCTGACACGATTATGAGTAAAAAGGACGTTAATAAAATGTTTACAGTTGACACTTGACCAGTTTGGAAGTGATCATAGGATTTCGTAATGAATTGAGCACAGGTTTACTATCACTGCATAGAATAATATCTTTTCCGGAAACATCGAGGTTAAAAGCGGCAATCGCACAACGTGTGAGTGCAATCAGCTTCGCTTGGACTACAGTGCAGTTCCGGCCTAGACTCCCACATGATTGTAGGCCATGTTCAGGACAATAGGTTCCAAAACCTGAACCAAAATTAAAGTGAGACCCGTCATTAAGCTTCGCAATGACAGAAACTAGCTGAACCACAAGCCACCAAACAACAGACGCGTAAGATAGCATAGGTAAAGCTAGAGATTTGTAAATAAACATCTGCATTTTGGGGGTCAGACCCCAGGACTTCCCAAATGCTCTTCTACACTGCCAGAAAATGGAAGTGACCTTTTGCAGTTTTATTTCAATATGAGATTTTCAGGAGAGTTTACTGTCCAGAATGACACCCAGATGTTTAACTGTGTCGGATCTAGCGATCGTTTTTCCAAAAAGAGAAGGAGCAGACAGCTCTCCTGTATTCCTACATCTGGTGAAGACTATCAGACTAGTTTTCCATACATTAACGTACATCCCCTTCTCTAGACACCACATTTCTACAACTTGGAGAGCGCGTTGCGTTAAGTCTGATAGTACATTATGGTATTTACCCTGAACCAGAACGACTAAGTCATCAGCATAACTCTGAGCAGTTTCACAAGCAATTCGTCGATAACTAAGAGCCACATGAGAGGTGACAGAACATCTCCCCGGGGGCAACCTTTAGTAACTTTGACCGAAATAGAAAGGGAGTCCAGCTCGGCCACAGCAATGCGCGACCGCAGCAAAGATCAAATCCAAGTAACAATGGTTTGGTCAATTCCAAAGTTTGAGCAGGCTTTAGTGATAGAAGCGAAAGAAGTACTATTAAAGGCACTCGCAATATCAAGGAAAGTGCCTACAAGAAACTCCTTAATAATAAGCGATTTTTCAATCCTCGTAACAAGTTCATGCAGCGCAGTTTCAGATGATCTCCCAACTCTGTAAGCGTATTGAGTGCTACTGAGTGGGATGACAGATAAGTGATGATGCCTAATATATCTGTCAACAATTCTTTCCAGAGTTTTGAGAAAAGTTGAAGAAAGACTAATAGGGCGAAATACCTTGGGATCGGTATAATCCGTCTTTCCAGCTTTCGGGATGAACAAAACTCTACTCCTGCTCCAGGACTGTGGAACATATCCAAACGCAAAGCACGCTTGGCAGAGTCGAATTAAATATTCCTGAATTAAGGGAAACCCGTGCTGTAATTCAGCAGGAAAAACTCCATCTTGACCACCTGATTTATAAGGTAAGAAGGAGAAAACGCCCCAGCGCAAGGTGTTGAGAATGACTAGCCTACAGGCTATGTTCCAGTAAGGTGAATAATCAGTACCATTAGGCTGGGCGTCTGCAACATAGTTATGATTGATAACATTGCACCCAGGGAAATCAACAGAAAGCAGTAGTTCGACAAATTCCTTCCTGGAAGAGGTTAATCTGCCATCAGGAAGTCGCAGCATACCGAGTCGGCAGGAATCATTTCTAACCAAGGACCTATTAAGTCTGGCGATCCCAGAGATACTATTAATTTCTTCGCAGAAGCTAATCCAAGAAGTCCTTCGAGTGGATCTCAGCATTTTCTTATATTCTTTTTGAGCTGCCAGTTTTTTGAGATCAGAACACCAAAAAGGCTTATTCTGATATTTTTGCTTGGTAATAAGAGGACAAGAGTATTCGAAGGCTGAAGTGACTGCGTCAAAGATGAGGCTAGCAATTCAATATCCTCAGTCGATCATATCTCACCCAACGAAACCAGCCGAGGTTTAAACTCAAGAGAGAATAACTTAAAGTTGGTAAGCTTCTTATTACGATAAGGTTTAAGGGTAGGTCTTCTCTGATTTAAATTAAACGAGATGCATCTATGGTCGGAGGTGAGAATGTCATTGGTTACCCTCCAATTACAGATCAAATTGATAATCGACATGGAGCACAAACTAATGCCAATCACTTCCCTCCTTACTGAATTAATAAAGGTAGGCTCACAACCTTTGTTAAGGATTTCAAGCTCAGCGTGCTCAGGTAATTAAGTAGAGATAAACCCCGATCATTAATATTCGTGCTACCCCATAATGTGTGATGAGCATTAGCATCGCATCCTACCACTAAAGGTAAATGATTTGTCCTGCTCCACGAAACAAGGTTGCTGAACTCCTCCGAGAGAGTAAGGCAGCTACACTGATGCTACCACCAGTGATCCGACTGAGTTCGAAGATTTGAGGAAGACGGGCACAGCTGCAATTTCCGCTGAACAATATTCATGAATTGGGGTAGCACTAAGATTGTTAGAAATAAACACGCAGGCTCTTACTTTATCATTGGACCCTCTGTAGAGGATTCTGCCACCTACAGGATCCAAACCAGAAACCACACCGTCAAGCAGATAAGGTTCCTGAATTAAGCAAATGTCTACATGCGAATTAGCGAGCAGCAACTTGTACATAGAAGTCATAATAATGATTACAAGCTAAGCAAACAATCAAGGGTAGGAATCAAACTCACGTTCCTGATACAACCTAGACGAAGGTCGTAACTGGAAGCCAGTTTACTGTTCAACATCGGAATCATCCATCAACCCGAAATACAATAGCATGACGCTTCGCATCGCGGTTGTATCGGACAACCTTCCATCCAATTGTCGACACTGACGGGTTCAATAAACCAATATTGCTCAATACAACTTTGGGATCCTCCGGAGGACCGGGAATCCAAGTGTAAATTAGCAAAGGTTTAGGAGGATCACCAACGGAGAATTGACAACCACTCCATATATCTTTGTTCCTCGAAACCACCTCACACAACTTGTATGTATACGTCGATGGCGCATTTACAGATAATGTAGCCATCAGTTAGGTAGCACCCCATCAGTTGTGGAATATAATTACCCGTTTGAGCTGTAGCTAGTACCTTTCGGTGGAGCTCCAAACGAAAGATGTCGAATTTGGTCTCATCCAGAATGATATCATTATTGTTCTCGCGTATCGCGGCTTTCCTTAGCGTAGACTCAGCAACAACAAGAACCAGCGTGCGTGGCTTTTTAGCCTCCATTTCTGGAGTAATGCTAGATTGGACACGGGGACGTTTCGTGTTGCCACAAAAGGGGAAGTGCTAGGCACCTCGCTTATCGGGTCAAACAACTTACGTTCCATTCTGTTACGTAGGCGTAAATTGATTAAAATCAACGAACTTTAAAAGTCAACTAGTAGAAAATTTGGTTTAAATTTCAAAGATTTAGTTAAGCAAAGCTGCATCAATTATGCCAGTCTAATACTAGGTCAAAAGGCGCGAAATATACATGATAACGTTACACATGATTATGGACCAAATATATTTCTAACATTGCCGAGACACCAAATGTTTGCAGTAATTTCCAGATTGTCTAATGAAACAGATTAGATTCCACACAAATTTATAAATATCGGAAGTGAACCTATAAATTCGTGCCGTTGAACCTATAATAAATATGTCGATGAGCATAAAAAAATGCCAATCTATAGAGAATAGTGGTCGTCTAGTCCTGAAATAATGGACTCGTATGATGTCGAGAGATAGATTTCAGTGGATGATATAGAATAAGCACTTCAACGATAATTCGGTAATGTTCAAAAAAGATGACAAAAATGTTGATAAACCTTCATGGAATCCTATAAACTGGAATGTGTCAGTCGGTGAATGAAAGCAAGGTTAATTTGCTCTAAGCGTATTTTTAAAAACCAATAAAACCAGTAAAACACGGCTATACAATTTGGCTCAGAGCGGATCAGATGGGGTATGTATGTCAATTTCAAGTATTTATACGCCGAATACGTTGGAAAAATCTATCAAGTCTATTTCGACAATTTGTTTAATTCAAGGAGTCCGGAAAGAGATTTGTTATCTCTAGTGATTTATAGTTGCGGTACATCCAGAAAAGGCAGACGTTATATACGCCAACAGATCGAGTGTCCAATAAGAAAATGAAACGAGGAGCATCAGATTGGAGAGTTTCCCAAGACGGAATAGTTAACGTCAAATATAGATAGACAAAAAAACGGTATAATTCTGATAACAACCCACGGTAAAAAGAAAACTAAAGCAATACAATGCTAACAATATAGCTAACATATATCACCTTACATCAATTCTCCTCATATTGAATAACATATAATTCGTCAAAACTCGCGTATTCAAATTTATTTTCAACTGATCGCGAATTGATATTATTTTTGTATTATGCAAAGCGCAAAGAGCGTTGAAGCCATCAACATATTTTTGACTTTAGAATAAGCTTAAGGTATATATTCAATTTACATTTTCAATTTGAACAATTCGTAAGCGTCTACAAACTAACATTTTGGTTTGATATAGGCCCAGTACTGGATTATGGGCAAATCTGAAATTCAAAAAAATGTTCACCTTACATTTCAGATTTTCATGAGAATTTAATATTCGAATTTCCAAAAATTTCATATTTTTATTTTAACCTTCAGAATTCGATTTTTAAAATTTTAAAATTTAATGAAGAAATTTGAATTTTCGGAAATTATAAAAACGCTCCTTTTCTAGTTTGTGATCTACAAATCGCCAAGGAGCCAACTACTTCGCAATCAAGCATATTTCAATAATCATAGTATTCGAAACCAAATTTTAAAAACTCTGGATTTTGTTACATTTTTTTCGAAATTTGGAAAAATGTTTAAATTGGCGAATCCTTTCACGTTCAATTCTAAAATAAACTCAATTTTAAATCATTTACTTGATAAATTCACCACAGTTTTATAATAATTGAAATATCCATCAAAATTCTTAAAGATATTTTTTAAAATTTGGATTTTCTGATTTTTATGAAAAAACGCAAATTTTTCTAAAATCCATATGAAGTTTTATAAATTTTGAAAAATCTTTAAAATATTTTTTGAAAATTATACAAATTTTAGTAAATTGGATTTTAAAATGTACTGAAATTTGTATAATTTTCAAAAAATATTTTAAATTTTTTATAATTCGAGATATTTCGAAATTAGCAAAATCTAGTTAACTTTCTCTAAATATGTGATATGTGATCTTGAATTTTGCAAGATTGGTAGAGATGCTCTAAAATTAAAAAATTGCCCGCCATAATTTGAAGATTTTCATGAACGTTTAATATGCAAAATTAAAAAATTCGAATTTTTAAGTATATTTTCAGAATCGTATGATTTGAAATTAGGTTTCGAAATTTATAAAATTTGATTAAGAAATTTAAAAGTTTAAAAATATTGTGGTTTTTCAAAACCAAGTTAATATTTCGAATTTAAAATTGTAAACGTCAAATTTGATTTCAATCATAAAGGTAATCTCCATTTCGCCGCCAATCGTATTTCGAAATTTATAAAATTTTCAATGTCGATTTTTTTTTAACTTGGCTTGTGCCACGAGATTAGCAATATCTTGATCATAAGTACGAATACATCTTGTCTTGCTCGTTTCGATTATAAGAAAAAAAAAATTAGTTTGATATCTAGGCCCTACAGTAAATCAGGTCGGTCTCTGCGGGGCATACTAAAATCCGACCCTGACTTTAGAGCCAACCAGAGCAAAGCCAATGTTTTTAAAACCCGATCTGGGGCACGAAAGTCATAAAATATATATATATTTTTGAATGACCATAACCAGATAATGCCGAACTTATCATTATGATCAAATAATTATCATTATGATCATTACCGACTTGACTTAGTGTGCCATTATTCTTAACAATTGGCGGCATCTCAATTGGCGGCTTAAATAAGAACGAATCCATTACAATGTAAGTCACATCGAAACAACGTAATTAAGTTTTGTTACTGAGACGCTGCGTGGTTAACTTTTTACCACGACTCTCGAAAGTACCAGTTGGTTCAATAATCTTACCAAAAACCGGAAATAACGAGATTGGTCTGTAATTAGTAATGTCTCAATAGTAATTTTTTTTGGAAGAT
The DNA here is from genome assembly GCA_951394425.1 of Tipula unca. Lineage (NCBI taxonomy): Eukaryota > Metazoa > Arthropoda > Insecta > Diptera > Tipulidae > Tipula > Tipula unca. The sequence continues at coordinate 176,222,038 of OX596382.1, read as the reverse complement.
AATATTTTGCTTAGTACGGTAAAACTTGTTTTAAGTATTTTGGATCGATTGAACCACGTGTGTTTTTATCTTTTAAACAAAATTAATCCGTAGATTAGTAAAACCTGAACAATCTAAACATCAAACATATACTTTTGTGTACTCCAGACTATGAATTTACCATAAATTAAAATGTACTGGTGCGCAGCCTTAGGTGTATGGGTTATAAGCGAGTAAGGCCATCCAGACAATTTTAACTATTTTCGAACTATATAAGTAAATTGAAAACCGATTTTAATTTTAATATTGTTTCAAACCAAATTTATAATTTCCAATAAGGGCAAGCAATGCTCATTTCAATTCGAATTTAATTGTATCCACTGCTGAAGTGATTACTGAATTGATTTATTTTTTACAAACATTAATAGTGTAAATATCCCTTTTGTGTAATTATTCTGTTTCCCGGTGTATAAGTATCACTTACAAATTAACAAGCATAAACAACGACAACAAAGGAATCAAGGGCTTTCTAAATATATGTATGTAACGTAAAAAGTCTATCATACCCGTAAATAATTTCCACCTTTTTTTTTATTAAATAATGAACAGCAACTACAACCCAAAAAAAAACAAATTAACATCGCAGCCACCCAACCATCGCACCCCTTTCGCTAGCTCCGTGCACGGGAAAAAATAAAAATGTTTCCCTTTCTAATCGATTTAATGTCAAATATAATGAATTTATCGATTTTACCAATTGTTTACGAATTTTCCCGTCGATCCCCTCGCGTTAATTTTATTGTTCTCAACATTTTTTTTGTGTTGTGTGCCAAACGTACAAAAAAAAAAAATTATGTAAACGGATTTTCCACTTTTGCCTTCTTGATTTTTCCTTTTGATTTCCTTTTTTTTTTTTTTTTTCTGGTATTTTCATTTTGCCAGGTTCACCCCAATAAAATTAGGCAATTTATTGATTAGACAACAATATATACGCTATAGCTATATGTAGGTAGGTGGGTTACGTATTATAGCTGTAAACGAATAAATGTTTTGATTTTGCTCTTATATACCGTTTTTAAGGTTTCGCAAAAATATGTGAAAATTATTTGGAAAAATCTAAACCGAAAGGTATAAATAATAAAATCGGGTATATGTATATGTGTGTGGACCTGGAAATAAATGGCTATCGTAACAAATAAAAAAAAAATTACCAGCATCAAAATGAAATGGGTCGGATTCGAGTTATGTGTACATATATCGAATAGAATTAAATTAAAGTTCTAAGCTAAAATTTATCGACGTATATACCTGTATAGGGGATTATCATATATAAAACTCCTCTAATCTAGACACTTTCGTCTCATTGTTAAAGAATTAAACCAATGAAACGGAAAACTCTCGAATTGAATCAATATCAAAATTAAATTAAAGTTGGATGGAAATGCAAAGCAATACAAAAAATATTCAATTTTCGATTTTCTTTCAAATCATTTCAGAAACAATTTCAAAATCACGAGCTTATAAAAAAAATAAAAATGTTCTTCACCAGCAAATTGTTTGTATCTTTCTGGTATATATACTCGTACGTAGAATATATAGAGATGTAAAAAAGCTTTCCGATGGAAATGGTGGTAAAACAGATAGGAAATAAATTCTGTTTGCAAATTTTTCGTATTTTTTTTTTTTTTAACTTCAGTCATCTGTATATAGCAGCCAAGCCATTTTTTTTACCACTCTGCTCATTTATAAATACTTTCGATCGGAGCTATACACGTACATATATTCAAGGCAAGCGCACAGAATATTTGAAAGCAAATAATTTTACATACAAGATAAAGAATTTGTGATTTTTCGATCTCTGTGATAGCTGGCGTTTGTTTTGATTAAACATTTCAAATCCTTTTATTAACCAACTTCCCTATACATCCCAAAGATCTATATACCATTGCAAATATAGAGAGGTTCAATTTGGTAAATGCTTCATCTCGCTTGACATTTAGATATGTACGTACAAATATATTCAAATTTCCGACTGAATCACGACGCTGGGAGTTGGAACTTTTCTAAATTCTGATTTGAAAATTTGCTTACTTTTCATAATTCTAAAGACTCGGAACAACGTTTTCTGGAATTCTGACCAAAAAATGAAGGAAATCTGCTAGGAAACCGAAGAACAGGGAAAATACCTCTAAAAGCGCCTCGTGGTCTTATAATAAGGACAGCTTACCTTTTCCAACAAAGAAATTGGTGAGCTAATTGTTTCTGTTCATTTTCCTCGCTTTTATATTGTCATTTCGGATGATGTTGCTGTCGAGTATTCCCTGCTGAATTCAGCATGGTTTTCCTCACATTCATCCTGTTGCTTTTAGCATTGTTCCAAAATCTTGTGTAGTTTATAACCAAACACTTATACGGAACCTAAATCATTAGTTTGTCCTCAACTTTTCTTAACACTCTGGAAAGAACCGGCGACAGATGTTGGTATAAGTCTTGTGAATCCGCCCTACATGAACTTTTAACCAGGATTGAAAAATCTCTTAATAATAAGGAGTTTCTTGTGGGTAATTTTATGGGTATAGCGAGGGCTTCCGATAACATTTTGTTTGCAAAGATGACGGCTATCTGTACTAATTTTGGTATTGATCGGATTATCTTATGGATTGATGGATTCAACGAATGGCTTAAGTTTTGCAGTGGGAGGCGGAGCTTATTTACTTGACGATTTACTTTTTAAGCTGCATCAATGTTGATTCGTTGCATAGAGTTAGGCTGATGGTCTGGTTTTAACAGTTTCAGGCAAACATTTAACTATTGGTAGAGACATGGAAAAGATTTGGAAAAGGATGACAAACCATCTAAAACTGATATTATTGTCTTAATTAGGCGTAGGGATACTCTTGACCTATCCGTTTTCTCGCTTTTTGGGAGAACGATGACTGAATGTCACCACGTTAAGCAGCTTGGTGTTGTCTTGGATAGTAAATATTCCTAGCAGAATCACCTGGACTACAAGCTTTGAAAAGCAATTGTCATATTTTGGCAATGCAGAAAAGCTTTTAAGAAATTCTAGAATTTAAGCTCCATAATGTCATTGACACCGTAAGAAATCTATAAGGAACTCTACGCGCGAAAGATCTAAGGTTTCAGTGCCCAATTCAAAGTCAACTAAGTATGCTTTATCTTTGAAAAAGGACCAGTTAAGAATCTTGCCAGCGATTCTTACGGGGCATGACCGTTTAATCTATATACATCGTATTGGCTGAGCACATGATGTTATATGTGACGACTGCCTTGAGGGGGATGATGACTGCCATCACTTTGTGCATCGTTGTCGTGTATACAGCTTTCAGTTTTGCTCGGTTTCAGGTATTCAACATTTGGTCTTTAAATTTAGGTCCGTTAACCTCTTTATTTTGGTCTAAACTTGTCCATGTGTGCAAGCATGCAGAGCACGTTTGTGAATTGAAAACGAATCCTGGGCTTGCATCATGTTCCCTTGTGGCATTAAGTGTGGAATCCTCGAGGGTTCTAAACAATCCTTGCTTCACAATATTTAAAAGTTTTCTATTGAATTCTAAACCAAATATTAAAATTTGTTAATTCTAAAGTTTTGCTGAATTCTGAAACATAGTCTCATATTGAATTAACAGAATTTTATTTACAATGAAATTATTGTATTTTAAAAATAATGAAATTTCTGGAGTAGGTATGTATTAAATTTTTTTTTAAATAAATTTCTGCTAACAAAAATTAGGGCATTGTTTATATTTTATTTATTTGTACTTCAATATGTCGACGTATAGAAACCTTTGAATCCAAAATTAAATCATCATGTTTTTAAATGTTTACGTCATTAGTTTGAATGAATGGAAACAACGCCCTGATTTTTATCGTTAATTTTTTTATATTGAATATATTTTATAATCAGCTTTAAGGGCCTTCTTAAAATTCGGTTTCCTTTGGCTTAGCCACAATTCATTTTTTCTCTATCCATATTCATGAATCATTCTAAAGATTTCCTGTTCAATTTGTTGATTTTCGAGTTGAATTCGTAAAAATTATTAATGATAGTTAGTTCTAATGTTCTACTGAAATTCGAATTTTAGTCGCATAATGAATTTTCAGAATTTCATTTATGTTTGTTTTAAAATAAAATTTTGAAGTTAGTTGGAAAGGACTAACGAAATTATGGAGTGAAAAATAATGAGATTACTGGAGTAGGTATTATAATTTTTTGATGTTGTATGACACAGTTAATCTACAAACTGACGCAACTAAAAAAAAGTTCAATTCGCGACAATTTGTTAATAACGGTAATGATGCTCGCAAAAATGACAGTCAATGAACAATGAAATAATAATTAGACACCCAGATCCAGTAGAACTTAAACAAATCCGTAATCAGAAAGGTTGCTTTAATTTCGGAGCCTATGCAAATTCTCAATGAATTTAATGAACATTTTACGAGCGTTGGTGCCTCTAATGGCACCTCTTGCTGCATGGACGAAACTGAAAAATATGAAATATTCACTTGACATTATGACTCCATTAACACTTGTGTTTTTTTGGGAAATTTTCTCAAGCGAACTGTTTCTCATCATTCTTTCGCTAAAAAATAAGTCAACACCTGGTATGCACGGCATTTATAATAACGTTGTAGAAAAAATGGTTTTCTTTCTAGTTGATATTTTATCTTGTATCTTTAATCTAAGTCTGGAAACTGGGATTGTCGTTTCAATTTAAAAAAAAAAGTGATAAAGCTAGCCTCGGTAACTATCGTTCAATTTCACTACTATCTGTTTTTTTCAAATTTTGAAAAACCCATAATAAGTAGGGTTAGTTCCTTTTTGAACAAAATAGATTTTCTCGCTCACGCTCTATATGGTTTTAGGAAAAACAGAAATACTGAGCAAGCAGTGTTATTCTTTGGCTTTGACCGATTGAAACATGTTGCGCTTTTAAGAAAACTGTATTGTTGTTCTTCAGAGGTAAAACCCATAAATGGTTGTACTCGAACTTGAAATATAGATAAATCAATTAAGCATTGAATTACCAATTAATGTAGGAGTTCCACAGGGCTCTAATTTAGGGCCCATATTATGTTTGGTGTATGTAAATGGTATATTGAGACCGCAATATAGTGGGTCTCCCACGGCTTTTGCTGATGATTTCTCATTAGCATACACTAATCCTATGTAATGACTTACATATCTTGTCTGTATGCGGCGAAAACCTCATAATTTTTTATTATGCCAGAAAACCAAATTATTACATTTTAGAGAGATTCAATTAGCTTACCAGACAAAATATCATTCTTTTGAATGCAACGGTTACATACAATGCCCCCAAATGATTGCTTTATAGTTAATCCAGTCAATGAATTTCGATATCTTGGTATTTTAATAGATAGAGATTTAAATTGGAAAGCGTACATTCAAGGGTTAAAAAGTAAACTATTATTGGTCACGTTCTTCGGTCATATTGTCCTCAACATCTACTTAAAATGATTTATTATGCTCTAGCTGACTAAATTCTGCAATATGGATTATCATGTTAGGCTGGAGCATCTAAAGCTACGTTACAGCCCATATTCGTCCGTCAAAAACAGTTACTGAGGATAATCTGTTTAAAACAGACATATTCGCCTTCGCGGCCGATATTCCGAGATCTTAGCATATTCCCCCTTCGACATTCTAACGTCTTCAATGTGATGAGAATGGTCAACATTAAAAGTGGAAATAATTTTGATACACATGCAGGATATAATCTTAGAACTAACTATCACTTAAAAAACACGTTGCAAACTTCAAAATATTTTTCTAATATTGTTTAGTCAATAATTTTTAACAATTTTCCAATAAAATTTTCTAATTAAACAACACCGGACCCCCGCTCAAGTACCCGGATACGAGATTTAGGATCGGCACGTGGAACGTGCAATCACTTCGAAAACCAGGAGCGTTGGAGGGCCTAATCACGTGCATGAAGGAGTCCCGGCTGGAACTCGTTGCTCTTCAAGCAACTCGCTGGAGTAAAAGTGGAGACCATGTGTCCCAGGGCTATACGTTGCTCTAAAGTGGAAATGGCCTCGGAAATCATGGTGCTGGATTTCTTCTTGGGCCGCAGGTAAAGAAGACTGTTTTGGATTTCCAAGCAGTCAATAACCGATTGTGTAAGCTTCGCTAGTAAGTTAGTAAGTTAGCCAACCTGTCGATAATTTGTGTATATGCGCCCACAGAAGTCAGCCAGCCCAAAGATAAAGATTCATTTTACAGTTATTTGGACGATCTGATGGGATCTATACCCGAACACGATGTTAGAATGGTAATTGGGGACTTTAATGCTAGAGCTGGCAGAAATCAGACCGGCTTGTGTGAAAACATAGGTCCGTACTCCCGACACGAGACTGCGACCGATAATGGTGAGAGAATGATGTACTTTGCAATTGCTCATGATCTTAGAGTAGCAAGCACATTCTTCCCTCACAAAAACATACATCTAGAGATATGGACACATCCTCGCGGAACTTCCCGCAGCCAAATTGACCATGTGTTAGTTTCTAAAAGAAGGGTTGGAGTGGTGCAGGATGTGAGAACTTATCGGTCACCAATCAAATACGTACACTCTAAGAAATTTCTGTTGTAATTCACTACGATTATTGGAGGTTATCTGTTGCCTTCAATTTTTGTAGTAAATTTCGATCGCAGCGTGATTTATAAAAAATCACACTAAAACTGTGTGAATTTTTCGATGTGGTTTACACTTCAAAGATGAATAATCGCACATTATGAGTGTGAAATAGTTATTTTAAATGTTGTAAAAATATTCGGAGATTACTTCTAAGATTGCTGTGAAATATCGTCTTCTTAAATTAGTTACTAGAAATTGCACGTGAATTAAATTTAAAAAAATTGAAATAGTCGTCTTTTTCATGAATAATTTACTTCAATAAAATGAGAAAACCAACTTCACAAGTATAAATTAATAATTTAGTTGTTGTAAAATGTATGTAGTTTCAGAGTGAAAAGCGGTCGAAATTGTGGGAACGTAAACAATGATCGTAGGAGTAATAATTAAAAATACATTAAATTTCATTTATTATTATTATTATTATTAAAATTGGCTGGAACCCACGAGGATTCCGCACTCAATGCCACAAAGGCCCATGGTGCAAACCCAGGATTCTATCCCAATTCGCAAACGCGCACTGCTGCCTTCGCAAACTGAACAAGTTTAGACCAAGGCAGAGAGGACAACTGATCTAAATTCAAAGACCTAAAGTTGAATACCCGAACTCGTATAGAACTGAACGCAGGACAACTGCACACGAAGTGGAGGGAGTCATCATCCTCCTCAAGGCAGTCCTCGCAAATAACATCATGAGCTAAGCGCATACGATGTAGATGATCTTTAAAACGGCCATGTCCCGTAAGAATCGCTACCAAGACTCTTAACTGGCTCTTTTTTAAAGATAAAGCATACTTCGTGGACCTCAAATTGGGCTCCACAATGAAGTATTTCGCCTTACGACAACCAAAAGTCGCAAGCCACTGAGACCTTAAGTCTTTCAAAGCGTAATCTTTAATAACTTTCTTCCCGTAGTTGAAAGATATAGGAGTAGCTGGTTCAGGACCAATTAAAGTTGATTGGGAGCCAGCTTTGGCTAAACAATCCGCGATCTCATTGCCTATGATGTCACAATGAGCCGGAACCCACATGACCGTAACTTTATTGTTAGAACAAAGAAGGTTCATGAATTGTTTGCATTCCCTGACGAGTTTGGAAACAGTCAAGGGATTTCTTAAAGAGTTAAGTACAGCTTTACTATCTGTACACAGTAGAATACTTTTGTTTTTAAAAGCAAAATTTAAAGCCTCAATAACACTACGTGTCAGCGCTACTAGTTCCGCCTGAAAAACAGTACAATGCGAACCAAGACTACCGAAAAGTCTCAGATCCGTCCAAGGACAGTAGATTCCAAAGCCTGCACTGAGGTTAGAACGAGAGCCATCGGAATAAATGACAATGGACTCATCCAATTTATTGAGAAAAACATGCGAACTCCACAAATCTCTCGAGGGATAAGCCACCGAGAAAAGATTTGAGAAATGGAATTCGGGTAGTAGTCTGTCGTTAACCATATCGATCTCTGGTAAACATGAAGAATAATTACTAAAAATTTGTCGATGTCCCACGATAGAACCGAATAGATTCCATGCCCCAATGCACCTCAGACGATAAGCTGCAGAACAGGCTGTTCCTAGAATAAAGGTGCGTAACTGAGGCAAGGAAAGAATGGATTCCATAGCGAGAAGTGGAGTCGAGGACATAGCCCCCGTAATGGCTCTGCAAGCAAGGTTTTGTAGGCCATTAAGCTTGGCTACAGAAGCCCTCAGGTCAACTACTGGCCACCACACTATAGAGGCATACGATAGTAGCGGTAGGACCAGTGATTTATAGATAAAAGAAAGCATCCTAGGGCTTAAGCCCCAGGATTTCCCAAAAGCTCTTCTACATTGCCAAAAAATGGCAGTAGCTTTTTGAAGCTTGTAGTCCAGGTGATTCTTCCAGGAAAGTTTACTATCCAGGATAACACCAAGGTGCTTGACGTGGTCACATTTTGTGATCGTTCTCCCAAAAAGGGAGGGAACAGAAAATTCAAGAGTATTCCTCTTCTTTGTAAAGACAATTAAATCAGTTTTAGAAGGGTTGACGTGAAGACCCTTCTCAACACACCATGCCTCCACAATAGTCAAAGCATGTTGAGTTAGGTCGGATAAAACACTGAGATGTTTGCCTGAGACTGTCAGAACAAGATCATCAGCGTAGCTCTGAGCAATGTAGCCAGATTGCTGCAGTTTCACAAGCAATTCGTCAATGACCAAAAGCAACAGCAGAGGTGAGAGCACACCTCCCTGAGGACAGCCTTTGGTGACCTTAACAGAAACTAACACACCATCCAGCTCCGCCTCCACAGTGCGAGACTTAAGCATGGATTCAATCCATAGGATAATGGTGCGATCAATACCAAAATTGGTACAGGCAGTAGTGATCGTAGCAAACGAAGTGCTATCGAAAGCTCCCGCAATATCCAGGAAAGTACCCACAAGAAACTCTTTATTATAAAGGGATTTTTCAATCCTGATTACAAGTTCATGTAGGGCGGTTTCACAGGACTTACCGACTCTATAAGCATGCTGCATGTTACTGAGTGGGGATGTGATTAGAAAATGATCTCTAATGAATCTATCGACAATTCTTTCCAGAGCTTTAAGAAAAGTTGAGGATAGACTAATAGGCCGAAAGGACTTAGGATCCGTATAATCGGACTTACCAGCTTTCGGGATAAAAACAACTCTACTTCTGCTCCAAGAATTTGGAACAGTGCTAAAAGCAATGCACGCTTGAAAAAGGTGGAGCAAATGATCCTGAATTTGAGGAAAACCCCGCTGTAGTTCAGCAGGAAAGATACCATCAGGACCGCCAGCCTTATAAGATGCAAAGGAAAATAGGCTCCATCGCAAGACATCATGATTGATCAGCTTGTGAGCCAAACTCCAATCGGGACTCGCAACAGACGTCCTAGTGAGATCGGCTGCAACATCATCCGAGTTGACGATATCACAACCAGGAAAATGAGCCGAAAGGAGCAGCTCACCAATTTCCTTGTTGGAGTAGGTAAGCTGTCCGTCCGGTAGACGAAGAGAATCCAGTTTACACGTACTGTTCTTAGCTAAAGCTTTATTGAGTCCAGCGAAAGCAGAAAGACTGTTAATTTCCTCGCTTCTGCGAGGTTCAACCACGCGGCTTTTTGAGCGGATCTTAGACTTTTTTTATATTCCTTTTGAGATAACAAGAAGTTATCCCAGTCAATCTGTTGCTTAGACCTTTTTGCTTTGTTCTTCAGTTTCCTAGTAGATTTCCTTAATTTCTTAAGGTCAGAGTTCCAAAAAGGTTTGTTCCGAATCTTTTGATTAGTGATAAGAGGACATGATTTTTCAAAGGCTATCGTAATTGCCAATGCAAGTGACGATGCTTGATCCTCAATGTCCTTCCTCGACCGAATAACCCTCGGTGGCGCAAGTAAAGAACCAAGCTCGAGAGAGAAAAGACCCCAATCGGTTAATTTCCGATTACGGTAAGGTTTAAGAGGTGGTCGTTTAAGGTTGATATTAAACGAAATACACCTGTGATCAGAGGTGAGGATGTCATCCGTCACTCTCCAGTCTAAAATTAAATCAATAATGGACATGGAGCATAAACTAATGTCAATCACCTCCTGCCGGATAGAGTTGACAAAAGTAGGCTCACTTCCAGTATTGAGAATCTCAAGCTCAGAGGAGCTTATATAATTAAACAGCGAAGAACCCCTGTGATTAATGTTCGTACTACCCCAGATCGAGTGATGAGCATTAGCATCACAACCGATCACCAAAGGGGTACGCTTGTTCTTACACCATGTCACAAGATTAGTGAGTTCCTCAGAGGGAGGAGGTGAAGAGGAGTCATACGGCAAATAAACTGAGGCGATGACCAATTTAATGCAGGAATTAGCGGATACCAGAGTAATAAGTACAGCCGTAATATCGGCCGAGCTACACTCGTGAATAAGAACTGCATTGATATTATTGCCAATAAAAATGCACGCTCGGGTTTTATTGACAGAATTCTTACAGAAGATTCTGCCATTAAATAAGTTCAATCCAGAGACAGCATTATCAAGAAGATATGGTTCCTGGATTAGACAAATATCTGTATGCATTACAGAAAGCAACTTCCTTAACTCAAAAGAAGCAGACTTACTGTGTTGCAAGTTGATCTGTTTTACTCTAAGGATGGACGACATTGTAGAGTCGGGCAAAAAGAAGAATAAAACCTACGGCCCTGAGATAACCCTGAAACGGATCCTCTCAAGGACGTATTGTAGCGACAATCCGGACCCAGTAATGTGATCGAAGGACTTCTGGTCAACCCTGAACACAATCGATTGGCGATTGGCCTCTCGCTTGTATCGGATAACCTTCCATCCAGTAGTCGATACATTTGGATTCATTATGCCGATGTTCATGGTAACTACACTCGGATTCTCAGGTGGCCCAGGAATCCATGAGTGCAATATAAAAGGTTTTGGGGGCTCACCAACCGAAAGTTGACAACCCTCCCAGACGTCCTTGATTCTGTCGATTTCCCCACAGAACCAAACGTACGTCTCATCATTGCTCGATTTGCAAATGATGACACCATCGGCCAGGTAGCAACCTAGCAATTGCGGTACAAAACCGGAGGATTTAGCCGTCTCGAGAATTCGACGACCAAGCTCTTTGCGGAAAAGACGCAGATTTTCCTCATTAAGAGTAATGGCTGCGTTCATTTCCCGCACACAGAATTTTTTGGCTTTATCACCGGCTACTATTTCCGCGTACGTTCGCGGTTTTTTTGCGCACATTTCAGGTGTAGTGCCTGATGCTGAACTGGGCCTTTTGGGTGTACCCGAAGAGCCAGGCTCCTCGGAGATTGCACCCAATGCCAGTCCGGACAGCTTCTTTTGCAAACGTTGGCGGCGACGTTTGCCAATCCGCTTAACTTTACCGCGATGGCTTGGCTCCCTAATAGAGCCCTCACCACCCGAAAGTAGTAGGGCATTCTCCGAACCCGAAATGATTTCTGAGTTGAAACCGTCAGCACTTATTATGCTGAGGTCATCAAACTCTAAATCGGACTCATTGACACTCCCCATGGTAAATTTCCAGGTTTACGATGACGTTGGTCCTGAAAACAGAGAGAAGGCTAGAGCAAATCCAGAACCGAAAAACACGAGGTCCCGAAAGCCCAACCAAGCAAGACACATGCAAAAAAAAACTATACGTGAATCAGAAAACGTGCAAAGAAAGAACATACAGCAGAGAGAACCGGAACGGTATTCGCAAGAAACCAAAAAAAAATAAAAAAATATGGAAAAATTAAGCAACGGAAGCTGAAAGTCATAAGGTAAAAAAAAAAGAATAAATAAATAAATAGGAAATACAGTAATCTATAACAGAAAAAAAAACTAAATATGGAAAAACGGTATACTCATCTGTTGTCATAATCGTTATAGAGCATGACTCCTAGACCACATGCAACTACACAAGCACAAGTACAAAAAAAAAAAATAATAATAATGTAACTGATTTGACGGTAAACATAAAAGCACTAAAAAAACACAAATTAAAAGCGTTTGGTTATGCACAAACGTTGCAAAACTCTGCATAATACCGTTCCCGTTATCAGAAACTAAACACAATTTAAATTAACTAAGAAACTAAACGCAATTTAAATTAACTAACTGGAAATGAATATGAATTAGCACTACACACAAACCACCGTTAAAACGGTCACAAGAACCTGAAACCCACAAATGAACAATGGAAAAAAAAAACACATCTAGAAATTTCACTGTAAATTACACTACGAATGCACTGGAATAATAGAATTCACTAATAGTTAATAGTTATGATCACTTGCACTTAATTAAGAATATATTTTATTTTAAGTAAATAATTATATTATTATATGCAAATATATCAATAAAAATATATGTATAATGATTAATCACTAGCACTGACGCACCGGTAAATCGAACAAAAAAAAAAGTAAAAATATATTGAATAAAATACAATACTATAAGTAGATGTTTACACATCGGAGGTTGACGATAGAATTTCATTTAAATAATGGCAAATTATTCACATTTATTTCTTTTGAATTAAATTATAAATTCAAATAATGCTTATAAATAAAATAAACTATTTATTATATTCTAAATATAGTTAAGAACAAATTTAAATAATAAAAATGTTAATTAATATTATATTACCTATATATATTATAAATAAAAGTTAATATTTCTTAACTTAAATTGATAATAAATGGTTCTTGCGTTAGGGTATCTTCTTCAATTATTTAAAATTTAAAACTAAAAGCAAGTTTTACATTTTAAATAATAGAAGAAGATACGGTAAACGCACGATCATTTTATTATCATATAAAGCTAATATGCACAAATCCAGTTATATATAAATACATTAATTAAACATTTATTTAATATTATTAATATTTATAGATGATATTTTCAAAATAGCAGCTATAACATTTTTTTCAATAATAAATTTCATTTTCTGGTTACATAAACCAACTACCGATATAACATTATATCACAATAATAAATTAATATTGACGAAATTAATGCATATTAAGTTTACTTATCAAAGCATTTATTTTGTTTAAATTGCTGATTGTTTTTTTGGAGCCTCTTACTGACTCTGTATAATGTTTTAGTAAAAATCTAACTAAAAATTCCATTAGTTGAGAAATTTGATTTGGATACATAATGTTCATTGTATAATACAAACATATATTTTGTAAAGTGTCTACAAGATTCATGGACTCGTTCATCACTTGTTGTTTCTCAACAAATATATAAACAATTTTGTTGTCTGCTGGATCAAAGCTATCTGTAATTAGAATTAATTTTATATTTATTAAAATATTTAGCTTTAATGCAAAAAGATATTTGTACATATAAACTTGTGGTTCTTATAACAGATAATAAATCGTGCTAACCATTAACAACCAAATTGATTAAATATCTTATGAATTAATTATTTTTTCTTTAATCTTATTTATGGATTATTAATTGTTCTAAAGTACAAAAAAAAATGTAACTACATATACTATAAAGCATAAAGTTTAAAAAATAAACTAAAATTAGAAGTATGAAGCCGTATATTTAGCCAAACCTCTCAGTGGTGTAAAATATATTTTTATTACATATTTTGGCTCAGCGCAGTGCATGTTGAATTTTGGCCAGGGTATATGATTAGTACAAGTATATAGCCTATTCGCTAATACCTAAAAAGAGCACGATTGCTAATACAGAAAATAATCGTGAACGTTAAATAGAGTTTAATCGTTGATAAATAGCAACTTCAAAAGAGGTAAAGTGATCAATTTGTTTAAGATCAAAATCAATACTGCTACAATCATGTATTTACAGGATACTGTATGCAAATATTAAAATTTAGTGCCATATGCTAAACAGTATTGCGAACAATTATACAGAATCAAATGCCTAAGAACATGATTGTATCACACTTACTTATTATAGCCGCCCATGGTGCGTTTGTTGGTATTTCCGATAAAATAGCATCTAATGTTGTTCCATACTGAAAATGATAATATTTAATTGTTTTTTTATATTTTATGGTAAGATTTCATTTTTAAGCTATACTTACATCAAATTCTTTTAACAAAAAGTCAATATCTTCCTTAAAATATTTGCCTATACCATAAAATATATCGGTATTTGACATATTCGGATTATTCATTTTTAAATAGGTACAGCTGCATAAAAATTGTACGATATTTCTACGGTTTGTATTAAAATTACATTCAAAAATATTTATATCTATGTTTGTTAATTTTTGAAAATGTTGCGATGAAATAATTTTATCAAACAGATATGGCCACTCCTTTAAAATTTGTCCAACTGATGGTATATCTTCCGAGTTATTAAGGAAAACTCTTTGAGGAGAAAAACAGTCTTGCATGTATGTTTCGACAGTTTGATGCTCTACTGCAGTTATTGACACTTTACTATTAAACTCTTGTAATTTTTTTTTTTTTAATTCTATGGTAGAAATATTTTCTTCGTTTTGAGGTTGCCAGTTGGAACATGTAGATTTTAACACGTTTGTTTTTTTTCTGAATTTAATATGCATTGGCGAAAGAGAGTCCTGATTGGGTTGCCTGTTCAAAGTGTTGTTTCTATTCCTCATTTTTGTGATTAGTGTCAGTGGCTCAGTACTTAAAAAATTTCCATCGTTTTCCTTTTCAATGATTGAATCTGGATATTGTTCGACGGCTTTTTGAGCTACCATACGAAAAACGCCCATTGGTATGTATAACGAGGAGGCTCGCAGTTCGTCCACAATAATATTCCCTAACACATTAATTCTTTTGCCCAGTTTGTTTTTGTTTTTCAACAGCTGTGAAATGTCATGTGGCATTTTATGCCAAGGTATTTCGAAATTGGAAAATAATTTTTTGCATGATGAGTTTGTGCTGGATGTTGATGACATTGCGGTGCTGCTCATAGAAAGAGTATCATCCGAACATGTTGGGTCAAACTCCTCTTCCGTACTAATAAATAGTGGTGCTTGGCTATCAGCTTCGTCAATGAGATTGCATACAATATGCTGCGATTGCTACTCAGAAAATATAAAAAACTCGGTTTATTTTATTTTCAAATAATATCAGGCTGAAATTTAAAACTTTATGGCATTACCATTTAATAATAGGTCAAATTTTGGGACCTACAATTTTATTTTATACCATTAAATATAAAGTTATAGGAGAATTATAGAAAAATTATCAATAACTTGTTTTAAATTGATTAAATTAATAATTATTTCTGTTTTACATTGATCTTTTCATTTTCCAAAGTTAAAGTTGTACTACCGGAAATCCATTGCTCGTGTTCACTGAGTATCAAAAATACCGACTCTGGATTGTTTTTAATTATATATTGTAATACCTCATCCTCGCACACGTCAGCTCCATTGTCTTGCAACACTAATTTTGATCCATATATACCATAAAGTGCAGCTAAAATATTAAATAAGAAAAGAGTACATATTTGTTTAAATATAGCATTATCACAATTATTATAATTTATGCGATTCTGAGTGTTAAAACTTTACGTTAAGTTATTATATTGTGTTTCGCTTGAAAAACATATAGGAAGCGAAGAGTTCTATTAACATAACATGAGTTTTACTATACTTCAGATTACAGAGCATTACCTTTTTCAATAACTTTTGCTATTTCTGGAGGGCTCATAAGTAATTTACGGATTTTCTTATCGCTGCTCCAAATGTTGAACATGTATTTTTCCATCCTTTGTTTTTGATTGCTAATTACGTTTTATTTACTTATTTTATTATTTTGTTTATTACTTATTTTCTTTATTATATTGCTAAATTTGATTGTTATAATTTAATTTAAATAATGAAGAAAAGTATTTGAATAAGATAAAACAACTATTCTAAAATGTGTGTACATGTTGGAGAATAAAAATAAATATCATTTAGTTTTAAAATATTGATAGGCTTCACATTCAAAATGTTTTCTAAATTAACTAATCTATATGATTGATCAACATTAAAGCTTTTGTACAAAATTAAATTTTCAGAGTACCACATTTTTATTAGCTTTCCATAAAATAATGCTTTATCATACGTTTTGTTAATAAAAATTGATTGTATTACTACAATTTCTGCATTTCCGTTTTCGTCAAAGTTAAAGAGTAAAGCGTCGTGTTCTCTGTAAGTCGTGTTTAAATATGTGATTTTATTTGTTACAAATACAAATTCGTTAGAGATATTTAGATTAAATATTTTGTTTGTAAAATATTCAATATGGTCAGATACGATAAAATGCTTAAAACGGTCGTTATGAAAGATGATTTGAGAATCCTGGTGAGCTTTGGCAAGCGTAAAAGTAATATTTTTAAAATTTCTACATGATCTTGCTTTATTTTTAAAAAACTGGTGTTTCTGCTCAAAATTTAATGTCCATAAGTTTTTCAGTGGCCCGAATTTCCGAATGAGCTCCGGATAATGACTTATAAAATGGTGTTTTGGTTTTAATTTTTCAGTAGGAAAGCACTCTCTCCTGTATTCAAAATACTCGGTTAAGTTATGGGCTACATGATCTTGCTTTATTTTTAAAAAACTGGTGTTTCTGCTCAAAATTTAATGTCCATAAGTTTTTCAGTGGCCCGAATTTCCGAATGAGCTCCGGATAATGACTTATAAAATGGTGTTTTGGTTTTAATTTTTCAGTAGGAAAGCACTCTCTCCTGTATTCAAAATACTCGGTTAAGTTATGGGCTAATAAGCCAATGCCGCTATCGGATATAATAGGTGAATTAATTAGACGAACCAGTTCAATCATTATACTTAGAAACTTCCATTCAGTGCACTCAGGATTTGAAATTTTATTTAGCATAATTAACGGCATCAGAATTAATAAATTGATTACTTCATCACATTTTCCAGGAATTTTTTTCATAGTTTTCTCAATTTTTGGGAAATTTAAACGTAACTGAAACTTTTTTCTTAAATCCTGAAGAGTAATATTTATATAATCGAGTGATACATTTAAATTAGAAATAAAGTATTGCAATATTAACATTAAGTCTATCGGGATTATACCTTCAAACAAATCGTGGCCTAAACAAGGAAGAAGTCCAGAATTGCAAACATGGAAATGTTTTAGTTTATTTAGGCATGAATCGGACTTAATACCTTTAATAATAGTTTGCTCCCTTAAGCTTAATTCCTTAAGACTTAAATTATAATTATTAACATTCCTAATTTCACAATGAGAAAAGTTAAAATTGGTGAGCATTTCACGGTTATATAAACAATATCTACAGAAATGTTCAGAATGGCTAAAATTTTCAGTGAACCCACCAATTTGGTGACTTCCCAAATTGTCTCCCAACATTGCATATAATGTGCCGTAGTATTTAATTGGTAAAAGTGTGCTGGGATCAAAAATATCTAAACCGTTTTCTAGTAATAGAATATCCTGAATGATAGGCTCAAAAATCTTGTCTAAACCAAAAGTTTTTACAAAGCTTTCTTTGCATAATGCAACGAGTTGAATATTGTGTATCGAAGATCTATATTTCTTGTTTATGTTTCCGATCATCATATATACGCCTAGCATTTTGTGTTTTTTCCGAGAAGACCCTATAGGATTGCAAATTTCGAAAGCGTCTTGAAATAATAATAATTCAATTTTTCTTTTGCCTGAAACGAAAAAGTTATTATTCTTATAGGCTGATCCGTCATTATAATCTGCATATATATTACTTATCGAATTTTTTTCTTCACTAAATAATTTGACAAATTGTCTGTCAGACATTAAAGATCTAATAGTTTGTAATATAGAGACATAGTAAAAAAAACATATTTTATGGTATTTGTCAATTCCTAAATGAATTTTCTTTGGAGCTACATAAATGGGATTATTTTTGATATAATTTGATAATTTAAACGAAGAATTCAATTGATTTAAATTCGAAATTAACGTGGAGTTTCCAAGTAAATTAAGAATATCACTTTCATGTTGCATTATGTTTAACGATCGACACAAATTATTAATTTTAGTAGTGTTGTCATTTGTGTTACAGGTAAAAATATTTGTGAGCTCCTCGGCCAAAAATTTTAAACCAGCTTCGCTGAATTTAAATTTCGATTTTAATTCTATAAACATATGAGAGAAAATGGAAGATGACATTTGAATATTTTCTGTAATCGGAGTATTAATATTTTCAATGACCGCGGTTTTTATCTCAATATCGGTTGAGTAACAAGTGTTTTCATGGTCAGTAGCATTATTGTAATTCATGTTATTGTTCGTTTTAATAATAAAATTGTGTTTTCTGTAAATGTGTGATCTTAAATTTGAACTGGTCTTTATATTAATTTTGCACTCCGGATATGGGCACACAATCATAGAATTAAAATTTATATGATCATTTAAATGAGAAACCATAACCATTAAATTACTTGATTCATAATTACAATCCACAGATTTACATTTCAATATGGTTTCTAATACTGGTTTTTTTATTGACCGACTTTTATTTAACCTGTAAGAATGTTCGCGATACCAATGCATGCTATAGGTTTTATAACTAGAAAATCTTTTTTTACAATTGGCAAATAAACATATAAATTGAGCATTTTTCATGGTTCTATGGAAATAAAGGTGTTTGTGGTACGACGCTATTGAAATAGTTCTAAAAACATTACAAATACTACACTTCATTTTTATTATAAGGCTATTTTAGTCAGTTTCCAGAATTTAAGGCATGTACAAATATCAACATTATCAAATCGGTGCAGATAATTATTTTATAACGATTATGTTTATGCGTTTTTCGTATTACTATTTCTAAAAACACAATGAAATTATAGTTTTACTGCACAATGAACAAAATTATAAATTTACATTAACCTACCACAAGAATTATTTTTAATTATTTCTTAGGATTTCTTAAAATATGTGATTGTAAAAAAATTTAGGTATGTGTACCGCCATTAGAAAATTCTCGTTGTGATGTATATTTTAATATTTTATGCAATTTCGTATTATTTTTCTTAACACAAAACGGAATCATTATACATACACTCCAAGATATATACACAAATTGAATTTATAGAAACCTACCAATTAATTTTCACAACAAACAATTTTCACTATATAGTTTTTAAATTTATTGTTAGTTTATTAAAATTTTATTTCAATTTTTTTATAATTTTAATCAATTTGCACTTGCACTATATTTTATTTCACCTTTGTTCCTGCACGTTCGGGACTGAAATAATTTTTCTAACATGCGTTTTGCGTATTAATATTTTTTACACAAAAGAAGCATCATTTACAGTGTAAAATACAAATAAATTGTCGGGGATTCACATTATTTTTTGGTATGTTACACATCTAAAAATGTAAACTGCGATGTTTGAGTGGTTTACGTCATTTTTTGATAAATCACAATTCGTGAATTCATTATTACACGTCGTTGTGTATTTTAAATTAGTATTTGATATTAAATTATCCATTTTTTGTGATATTTTACAATCACTTTTTAGAGTGTAGGCAGCGATCATCATTTGGTCGCTGCAAAGCTACGATGGATGGAAGTCTGGGAACACAGCGAAACGCATGGTACGTTTCGACTGTGAAGGTCTGATAAATGAAGATCAAAATAAAAGATATTGATTGCATGGAGTGAATACTTTACTGACCCGCTTGATGTTCATTAGGCGTTACAGACTGTTGTTAGCCACCTCTAATACAGACTGCGGAAATTTGCACTGAGGCGAGCCATCCCATGAGGTATTCACTAAAGCCATGCTGAGATTGAATCGAAAGCGATCACCTGGAGTGGACTGCATTAATTCGGAGCTCTTGATATTTGGAGGGGATACTTTGTGGAACTGTCTTTTCGACCTTATTCGATTAGTATGGCGAACCGAAGTGATGCCTTACGAATGGAAAGTGGCTGCGATATACCCCATCTTCTAGAAGGGAGACAACAAGTTATTGTCATACATTGTTTTGGATAGAATTACTCGTCTAGCGGAGGGCTTGGTAGGTGACTATCAAGGAGGATTTTGTCCGAATCGATCTCAATATTATGAGACATCCATTCCCGTACATCAGGTGTTCTTGGATTTCCGGCAGGCCTATGACTCGATCAATCAAGAGAGTTTGTGGTCTGCCCTAGAATACCTAGGAATGCCAAAAAAAATTGGTACGACTGTGTAGGATTACAGTGACGCAGTCTCAATGCTGTGTTAAAGTTGAGAACAGGCTATCGACAGTTTTTGCAAATGTACTTGAATTATATATTTTTTTGTATAAATTCAGTGTACCAGTCACGTGGTCTATTGAGCCAATGGTACAATTATCTTACCACTGTTATTTTATTTTGTAATTATTTTGTTTTTAATTTTAAACATGTTTTTTATAATTTTTACGTTATTGGTTTTTATGAAAGGAAAAAACGCCCTGATTTTTATTGTTGTTTTTTTATATTAAATATTTTTTGTAATCAACATTTGGGGCCTTCTTTCTAAACTTAAACTTTCGACTATTTTCATTTGTGGAGTATAAAAAATGCTTTTAGCGCTTCATTTTAAAAGCGCTTTTTATTTGATATGTAAATCCATATTCACATTCATGAATCATTTGCAAGTTTTCCTGTTCAAATTGATGATTTAATATCACATTTCCCAAAACGTTTCAGTTAGTATGCCATTAAAAAAATCTACATTTTATATAGTTTTTAAGCACAAATTCTTTAAAATATTCATTAAATATTTTATTTCGAACGTTTAGAACCAAAAAAAAAATGTAAATTGTAAATCTAAAATTTAGCTTAAGTAAAATTGCATTTATTATTCATGATAAAATATGAGCATGTATGATACATACTCGTATACGTATGTACATATTATAGAAGTGCTCACCAAAAACCTTTTTTATTCTCATGAAATATTAAATATTTTATATAAATTATATATAAATAAAATTATTTCGATTGCCATTTTCATTTGATATGGAAATTTTTTTATGTTTACGTTTTACCATATATAGGAATATGAAAATTCAACGCAGATGAAAGTTAAATTTATTTACGTTTTTTTTTAGTCACATGAACATTTTTTAGTTTAAAATTTTAATCCGTCGTTCATGTGATTGTATTAGTACAGGTATATACAAAATTTTTTGTTATATTTTTCATTCAAAAAGCACTAACATATTATGATGAAAATGCTGAATACAGAATATATGATTGGATGACATAAAAATGAAACGTACAATTTTTTTTAACCAAATTACATTTGGTATGCAAAACTAAATCACAAAAAATGTATTTTTTGTTTAGAGCTTATTTTTTTAAAAAAAATAGTTTAATGCATTGTTTTTATATAAACGAATAATATTTTAAATTAATTCCTACATAAGTTTCAAATATAATATTACGTATTCGGAATAAATACTCTACTAATCTACTTAATTTTCGTTAAAAATATAAACTAAATCATGTCATGGCTTAGGAAGGGCGTTGGGTGTGTTTCAATAGGATAGGGTAGGCATTGACCGTTTATAACCATTTCCTCGCGGTAGCACCTGGACAACGTTTGTTTTGCATGACTAATGTATCCCAACGGCTGAACTTCTAGAGGCGAGTGTAATAACACTATAAACAACCAAACGCAATGGATGAAACAAACAAGGAAAGTTAGGTGGCAGACCTGATGTTCAGGAAAATCCACGCTGTTCGGAGGTCGGTCTCATGGATTCTAGGGGGGCTAACATTGCTAAAACATTCAAATGATGTTCAAAATAAGCTAAAGAATAACAATTTACAACGCTCAAATGAGTAACGAGGAACAATTTTCGTTCCAAAGGAGCTCTATGACGCTCACATCTCCAATAAAGAATAACAAATTCATATTTGCAAAAGACAAAAAAAACCTCTGTGTCAGTACAAATTCCGAGTATACCAGCAAATATTATAAACAGCGAGCTGTTAAGAACAGTTTAATAAATTTCAAAAAATGGAGAAACTAATCACGCAGCTGAGCAACGAATTTGCTGAGCTTAAGATAAAAAACTTTACACTAAAAGAAAAGGTTAAAAATAACAAAGCTGAGGATTCAGCAGGAGTTAATAATCTCCCTTCTAACCATATTCATATAATGCTCTGAGTCAAGAGGGTAATGGCACAGATGTGGAAGAACTGGAAAACGAAGTTGGCAGTGCAGATAACAGAAAAACAAAAAAAAATACCATTGCCTCCACCCATTAACGTGGCAACATGAACATTTTCGAGCTTTTTCGACAAAAATTAATAAAAACCACTAGTGAACCAACTGATTTTAAGGCGCTTTCGAACAGCGACATTAAAATTACCGTTCAAAATGAAAATGTCTACAGAAATGTCAAACAACTATTGGAAGAATTATAAAATGAACCCAGCAAGCAACTAGAAAATATCGAATATCACACCTATCACCCGAAGAGTGCAAAAGGCTTATAGAGTGATTATCTGGGGCCTACCATCATTTATTAGTCATGATGAAATTAAAGCAGACTTAGAACAAATGGGACATGAAGTCGGGGGTGTTACCAACACATTCAAAATGGTCACAATTGATGGTGTTAAATTCAGGAAAAACTTTCCATTGTGTTACATCGATTTAAAACAAAAAGACAACAATAAAGAAGTATTCAACATCAAGAAACTTGCATACTGTACAGTTACAATTGAGCCACCTAACAAGACACCACCAATAGTACTAATTAAATCGACGGACTGTTCGTAAAACTGCAAACTAACAGATGAATTAAGTATCTGAACTAATTTTTTTGTTTGTGTTCTATTAACTGCTGTTACATTATTAGCTTCTTGACAATTTAAATGATTGCTTTTATATGCATCAGCGTTTTGATTGCCATTCGAGGTTTGTACTTTATTTCATAAGCTATCTGAAGAGACGAGAAAAAGAAATTAATGAACGATGAGATCATTAATACATTTGTTGCCATATAGATAGGGATGGAAATGCTTAACAGCCCACAAAATATCCAGTAACTCCTTTTCATTTGTAGAGTAATTGCGTTTGGCTGCGTTTAAGCATCAACTTACGAAAGCTACAGCAAGATCAATTGAATTCGATTACCGTTTCTACGATTGCATCTGTTTAGATATTATAATCGTTTTCATTGAAATTGGGATAAATTAAAATAGGCGGAGTAATCAGGTTTGGTTTTAATGGATGGAATGAATTATCAAAGAGTTATTCTTAACAATTTATCAAGAGGTTCGGCAAGCTTGGAGTACTCCTCGATGAATCTACTGTAGTAGCCGGAGAGTCCCAAGAATGATTTGACCTGCGTTTGATTGCGAGGAATAGGAAAATTCTGAATTAATTTTTAACGACATGTCCTAGGTAAGTGACTTCAATTCGCAGAAATGACACTTTCTTAGTTGAAGTTTTAGATTGTCAATTTATTATTAAGATCCATTAATTGATATAAATAAATTACCATATCATCGAGATAATTGAAATATTTAATGTCATTTAACGCACCTTAAATTTGGTTCATTAAACGCTGGAAAGTTGCAGGAGCACCTTAAAGACCAAAATGTAACCTATTCCAACACAACGTTCCCTAAGGTAAATTAAACGCTTTTTATATTTGTCGAAAGGGTGCATGAGAACCTGGTGGTAACCATTTGCCAATGTACAGTTGTAAAATAATTCACATTACCCAATTGACCCAAGATCTCTGATATATTGGTAACGGATAACTACGAGTATCATCTATGGTCACTTCGTTAAGTCTTCTAAAGTCAACAA
Source organism: Tipula unca (assembly GCA_951394425.1). Lineage (NCBI taxonomy): Eukaryota > Metazoa > Arthropoda > Insecta > Diptera > Tipulidae > Tipula > Tipula unca. The sequence continues at coordinate 176,198,067 of OX596382.1, read as the reverse complement.
CTGGACGTGAGTTGTACGGATTTGAACAAAGTTCGATTATTTTATTTTTTAACAATACATCCAATAATTATTGTGTTTTAATTTCATATTTACAGCTTCTGGATGTCCGCAATTTTTTGTACGTACTGGACGAGATTCAGAAATCCGGTGTTAATCGGTTTCAGTTTTCAATTGAATTTGACATAGTCATTAGTCTGAAAACATCATATTCAAATAATGATTCAAATTTAATTGATAAATTTTTGACTTGGTAGGCTATGATCATTTCTGTTCAAAATGCTAAAAGATATATGAATGAATATTTGGGTTTGGTGAAATTTCTTTTGCCGAACATAAATAGTCTCTGTCGAAATTCTTAGAGACAGGTATTTTTTACTCTTGTGAAATTGATTCGGTGAATCTTCAGGGATTCCTTTGATGTGACAAGTTTCATTTAGAAAACAAAGTACCTCATCATAGATGCATTAGCGTTTTAATTTGCAAATGCCTGATCCAGTGTGGTTTTGTTCGCACCCATCCCACTTTTCAACATTTTTGATGAATACTCTATGCTTCGATACATATAAGCACATAAAATTAGCGCCATTTGGTATTTTCGTTCGCCTTTCGGCTTTATTTTATTGGAGCGATACACATTTTGGTATACATTTCCGACCACGTGACCCCGCATTTATGAAAATTGGTAGTATCATTTAAGTCGACGGACTGAGTGTTTCTAAAACTAATTGATGCCCTTCTAATGGTGTACAGTGGAATTCTTCAATTACCTGATTATTGTCTGTTTCAGATTTAAGTTCTGTCATGTTTTGTGGTCCCTGTGGTAGGGAAGCACTATCATGTCTCGTAAATCTTAATTGCACGAACATGTTTTCCAAGAGTACTACCACAGTATTCTTTGATTGTCGTAGGAGGCGACTAAACGGTTGGATCGCAGTAAAAACCAAACTTTTTATAATGTCAACCAAAAATGGACACCGCGAAAAAGCACCGGACTCCCACTGATGTACCCGGACACGAGATTTAGGATTGGCACATGGAACTTGTAGTCCCTAAGGAAAGAGCTGGCAGAAATTAGGCCATCTTGTGTGAAAACATAGATCGGTACTTGCGACACGAAACTACGACCGATAATGGTGAGAAAATGATGTACTTTGCAATTGCTCACGATCTAAGAGTAGCAAGCATGTTCTTCCCTTACAAACAGATAGATTTAGAGACATGGACCCATTATCGTGGAGACCATGTGTTAGTTTCTAAAAAACAAGGTCAGGTTGTGCAATATATGGGAACTCATCAATCAGCAACCAAATACGTAAGCTGCGATAATTATTTGGTCGCTTCATACATGCGACCACATTGATGAAGCTATAATTTCCAGTTTGACAGTGTGAACTCTGTTTGGAAGAAACTGATAACTTCGGTTGTCAGTGCTGCACATCAGACTTTAGTTATAGTAAAATCAGACCCAATAATGATTGGTTTGAGGAAGAATTTCGTCTTGCAGTCGAGTAAGAAAATATAGCCCATACTGAACTGCAACAAGTTTCACATTCGCGAGGAAAAACATGGCTATAAATTGTCGTTGAGTCACCTCAAATACAGGCTGCGGAAATTTGTATTGAAGATCCATCCCTTAAGGAATTCACTGGAGCCATGATATAGAGTTTAAAAGAAAACCGCTCAGCTGGGTTGGACTACATTAATTCGGAGCTCTTGATATTCGGAGGGCATACTTTGTGGAACTATCTTTTCTAAATTATTCGATTTGTATGGCGAACAAAGTTATGACTGACGAATGGAAGGTGTACGCGATGGTCCGTATCTTCAAGAAGGGAGGCCACTTGAAGTGTGAGAATTATCGCGGTAAATCTCTCCTTTGCACAGCATACAAGTTACTTTCTTATATTATATTGTATAGAAACACCCCTCTAGGGGAGGGCCTGGTTGGTGATTATCAAGAAGGATTTCGTCCGAATCGATCAGTCACTGATCAGGTCTTTCCACTGCGAATAATTCTATCTAAATACTAGGTTTTCCATTTTCGGCAGGCCTATGACTCGACCAATCGAGAGAGTTTATGGTCTGCTCAGGATACCTAGGAATTTTAACACAATGGTACGATTGAACAGGCTATTTAGAATTTTTGCAGTTAACTTGGGGTTTGGTCTCATGTTGGCGAACATCTTTCGTGAACCTGAAACACTTCAATACCACATCTTATATCGCCAGTCCATACGCAGGTGCTTGTATATGGAGATGGTAGATGCGTGATTGGACTGAATAGCAACGGGGTAAGAGAAATACTTGATCTGCTTGTAAAGTTTTCAGCTTTTTTATGGACTCCAGATCAATGAGTCTAAAACAAAATACATCATCTTTTGCTTAATATAGGGACAATGGCAAACCAGATTTTAGTAATGGCTACTATACACGTTTAAAAGAGTCAGGATTATGAAATTTTTTTGGCTCTCCTTTCACTCACGTGTGGGTGAGGATATTAAAGTACGACTGGCAGCAGGCGGTTGTGCTTTGTCTCCTTTAATGCCATTGCTAAAATTTAAACATCTAGGCTGTGAAGCTGAAGCTTTACAAAGCGTTGATCAGGCCCATAGTTATACAACGAATGAGTACGAGAGATGCCTCCTTACATTTGAGAGAGAATTATGCGTGTGATTTACGGCCCCAAAACACGATATAGATGGTACAAATCGAGCTCTGTATTTGATATTGCGCATGAAAAAAGATGGCTCCACGGTGTAAGGAACGACTTGGCTCCTTCAGGTTGTCTATATGAGGCTCAGAACCGAAACCGCTGGAGTCAAATTGTTGACACACAAAGGTGCCAGTAATGGCCTTTAAAAACGGTTTATTATATTATCATTACTATGAATATTCTTAAATTTATCTTGTAAATTCATTCGGTTTCCAGAAGTCTTTTCAGTTGATTGGAATTACTATAATTAAAGTGATACAAGTGTATTACATTTTGTAAAGTTATATAAATTTAAAATCAACTATTGTTCATCCATCATTCTGTGAAGAGAAGCACCACTAAAACTATCAACAAATGTTAAGTAAAATAATAATCTCAGAAACGACAAATGTTGATACTGTCATCAACAAAATCAACACCCTACTTACCAAAAGGCTTGATAAATTCTTCAACAACCGAGTGCCGTAGCAAAGGCGGACTTCTCTCTCTTTTGAGGTTTTTATCCATAATTCTAATTAAACGTTCGATAAAACGTAATTAATTCGGGACGTACATACCCACGCACTAATAATTTGTGAGACGGTGCCTCGCATTGTAGAGTCTTTTTTAGGTTGTTTTTCTTTCTTGAGCATCATAACTTCGTTACTTAGATGAGCAGTAAATTTCATAATTTCGCTTAGCTTAATGTGGAGTTAAAAGTTTTCCTTTTCAAACAGGAAAACTGCACTAGTTGGTGATTTTGGAACTTGGCACTTTGTCCAAAATGATTATACAATGAATGGCACAAAACTTTCAGTAAAGACAACATTTTCATCACGGTGAATTACACGAACGAATGACGTTTACAAACAATTAACATTTACGACAAAAATTACGAGTCGGTGAGTGCAACTTCAAGATCGGTAATTCCAATTTTTGGTCAAGCGGATTTTCAAGACACACAACTTCATCCACAAAAAATAACTGCGTGGTGTGGTTTTCATGCTGGTAGTGTCATTGGACCGTTTTTTTTTCGTTTATAAAAATGACCGTCACGTTACATTCAATGAAGATCGCTACAGAGACATGTTGCAACGTTATTTCTTTGGTCAATTGCAAGAGCTGGCCATTAATGATATGTCTAGGTGGCTTCAACAAGACGGTGCGACATGCCACACAGTGTCTCTAACAATTGACTTATTGAAAATATCCAATAAAAGCCCTGTCGATATGGCTACCTAGATCGTGTGATATAACACCTCTAGGTTCTTTTTTATGGAGTTAAATCATTGGTCTAGGGTAACAAGCCAGCGTTATTAGAAGAGCCTAGACCCAATATTGAATCAGAGATAGCGGCCTATTTCGTCGAAATCTGTGGCCGAGTCATCGAAAATTAGGTTCAACGAATCGTTACCTGCAAACGTGCCAATGGTGGACATTTAAACAATGTCGGATTCCATACATATATGTTTTGATTGTAGTTCAAGCCAATAATAAGATTTTCGAGATATCTCAAATGGTTTGCATTTTATTAAAAAAAAAATCCTATGGATATGGTGTTCAGAAATCCAGCAGGGACAATAATTAAATATCACTTACAAAATAAAAATTCCAAGAACTGCTTCAATTTTTAATCAATTCAAAAATTTGTGAATTTTTTTCCACATTAAGTCTCCGCATGGTTTCAATTTTAATTTTGTATTTTTCGGCTACAATCATCGAAAGGTAGCGCGTATGAAGTAATTATATTTTTTGAATTGGGTAAAATATTTAAAATGCAATCTCGGTAAAAATTTCGTATCATAGATTCAGGTCTGAAAAATGAAAAGCTCATCAACCATTATACAAGAGTAAAAAATCTAGTAAAAACCTGGCAATTAATTAGTAAAATATTCTTATAGAACAGCCACTTTAATTACCTTAATATAGTATGTACATATATAGTAGTTATATGCAAAAACCTAATATTTGCATATAAATCTAACAACAGCAAAAAAGCTTTAAACACAATAAAAGCAAAGTAAACAAGAATAAACTTAAAAATAAGATTTTGTACTATTTGTTGTTTTGAAAATCTAATAACATTGCTTGCAGCTTTTCTTTATAAATGTATGTATGTATATACATTCGTTTATATGAAAGCTTTACATACTATTATGGTGCTTTTCTATTTAAAACTTATTTAAGTTTGTTTTTTATAAAGAGATAAAATATCTTCTAAATTTAGAACAAAAAATTGTATATTCTCTATACAAGACAAAGTTAGTGCACACATATACATACGTACATGTACAATTTATATAGTTTAACAATATTACAACTTTCATATATAAATAAATAAACTATTTATTTATTTGTTTAAATTCTATATTATATTTTACCTGTGGTGCAGCTTTTCATTCCTGGATTTAAATTTAAACTTTTTATTGTTGTTCTCTTATTGCTAGAGTTACAATCATTTGCATTAATTACAAATTTTCACCTTATGGTGTATAATGTTATCAAAAAAGCTTGTTGTATTCTATTATTTAGAATATTATCTGTAACAATTTTTAGAGTGTTATGTTTTGTAGTGTAGTACACAAAAAAAAATATTACCATAGCAAAATGAAGTGTTAGAATAAATTAAAAGTTTATTAATTATGGTTTATACTCGTACTTTGGTATTTAACACATAAATTATTGTACATATGGTATCTGCTGTTGATTTTAGAATGTTTTATCGCTTTGAAAAAATTATACAATTTGGTTAAATTTATATCAATCTATAGTTGAATTCAAATGTTGCCTATTTACGCAGTCCGTTAAAAAAATATCGTTGTAAACTTAGTCCAGCAAATATACCCTTCCTCGTGGAAGTTTCAAGTCTCCGAACGGGCACGGTCTCCGTACTCGCGGACCAAAACTTGAATTTTGCAAGCGTCTGGCAACCAGGGAGTGCGCAGTATCGGGACTAAGCAAATGGGCTCCAAATCGTCGAAATCAAACGACCTCAATGCCTCCGCAGTGGTGTACTTGGCTGCTAGGACAGATATTAATACAAGCTTAACAAGGGATAGGATATCCATAATCCGTTGTGAAGCTTGTATTAATATCTGTCCCAGCAGACAAGTTTCATAGGGGTAACAAAATCTTAAGATCACCTATTATTAAAAAAACTAGTACTATAGGAGATATTAATATGATTTTGTCTTTACTAACAACTAATTTAAAAGCCTCAGTAGTAATGGGCCCACCTGGGTCCAAGGCCAAATTAATGCGACGTCATGACGTTAAGCGTAAACGATGACCTACTTTAATATTACACACATGACCTTGAGCGTAAATGTTTACGCTGTTTTTATGGATCGACCTTGAGCGTAAACGACTACCTATCTTAATATTACACATGACCTTTAGCGTAAACGACGACCTACCTTAATATTACTCGTGACCTTGAACGTAAACGATTACGCATTGTTTTTTTTTAATCGAACAATAACCTATATATTTTCACCGAAATATTTTTGATTTGACCTTAAAGTCACTGAGTTTACGCTAAAGGTCATGTGTAATATTAAGGTAGGTCGTCGTTTCCGCTCAAGGTCGATCCATAAATACAGCGTAAACGTTTACGCTCAAGGTCATGTGTAGTATTAAGGTAGGTCGTCGTTTACGCTCAAGGTCATGACGTCGCATTAATTTGACCTTGGACCCAGGTGGGCCCATTACTACTAGCCTGACAGAGGTGGTCTCAATGCTGAGTAATGAATTACCCTATTAAAGAGAGAAAATGAAGACCTGAAAAGGATCATCGAATCGCAGGTAAAGAAAAAAAAACAAATCTGTAATGAATATTACACAGATGAAGAAAAACTTGGAAGAGAAATTGGAACCAATTCCCAGTGGATACTAGGATCAAGAAGCACAAGAAAAACGCCACATTCAACATGGCAAGCAAACATTCAAGCAAACATCAACATCGAGTAAACCAACTACTCAGGGCGACGATGAAATTCCAAACACAGAGAAAAGAAACAGGCTTCACCAATAAACATAGTTGGTATTAAAGACTATCCGGTAGTCAAGGCTTTCAACCAAGTAGCACTAAATAATGATGTTTGGAAGGTAAATGTTCCAGACTCAGATACTTATAGAAATCTCTCTATGAAGGTTAATGTTGAGAAAGTTCAGTGGAATACATATGAGGATAAGCAGGAAAGCTCAATCAAGGTTATAGCCACAGAACTACATCAAACAAGCGAGAGTGAAGATATAATTGCCGAGCTACAGAGTAAAGGATTCGACATTAAGGATGCTGCAAACATCATTAAAAAAGAGAGAAAAGTAGATGACAAAGCCAACAGTGTCGTTACAAAATACGGACTACCGCTTTTCATGGTAACGTTTGGCAAGGAGGAAAATATTCAAAAAATTCATGATATTCGAACAATTCAAAATATGAAAGTCAGAACTGAACCAGTGAAGAAAAAGTCACTGCTGATAGTACAATGCAAAAAACGTCAGGCTTCAATCATATACTCAAAGATACTGTGGGTGTATGGCAGGATGCGTTAAATGTGCTGGTAACCACCTTACGAGAACTCAGCTGCAAAATGCATTAATTGCAAGGGCCAACATACAGCTAATTGTGGCTGTAAGGTAGCTAAAGAGTTACAAAATATAAGAAATCGCGCAAGAAAGTCCGATCTAAGGATCGATCTAGGGAAGCCCCGACCAATCGACAGGCAAATTGGGAATCATATAAATTACGAGAAAAATAATCATATGCTGGGTCAAGGTGGCCAAGGTCAAGAGGCAAAAGCAAAAAATAGCAATGACGGCCAAATTTTGAGAGATGTCGTGAAATGCATAGATGCTCTAAATAAAAAACTCGATGAGCAGGCTGAGGGTAAACAAGGCTTATATAGCCATGTACTCGTGCAGAAACGCGGAAAGTCGGAGCTGGTACACTGACTATTTACTGCTGTAGTAAGACCTATAATAATGCATGAGGTGAGCGTGTGGTGGCCAGCTCTTGATAAACTAACCTTGATCGAGAAGGTGTAAAGAACGCTTATAAGGGGGGGCGTTCAGGACAACACCAACACGCGCTTTCGAAGTTATGTTCACCTTCTCCCAGTCGATATTTATGTTAAGCAGATGGCGGCGATTACAACCACCTGACTAACAGCCAATCTCAGTGGAAATGTCTTCAGACAGGCCACTCGACGTTAACTGGATGGCTAAGGAAGAAAGTGGCGAATCTTGACTGCGTTACAACAACATGCTTCGAGAAAGGTTTCCCAACAACCTGCCCTTCAAGAGAATCTTGGAGGAGCTGGTCGTTGTCGGAAACAGAAGCATTATAGTTCTTAACGGATGACTCCAAACTACACGCTAAAGTAGGAGCTGGAGCCTTCTGTGATAAATTGGAAGTATAGATATATCAGTTTGTCCCCCTGATCACTGCAGCGTGTACCAATCATAGGTGATAGCGATTGAGGAGGTCTTGACTTGGTTGAGACATATGGTTGTATAATCGATTGATACCGCAATTTATGTGGATTTAGTTTCTCTGACATCAAGGGTGGCGTTGGGTTGCCAGTTGTCTCTGAATGAGATGAGTGAGTATTTCAATATTCAGATAGTCTGGGTCCACGGCCACTCGGACGTCATGGGGAACTGCAGGGCGGACGAACTTTCTAGACATGGTACAACTCTCCAACTGCTACCAGAAAGGACACATTTTGGGAGGCATAATAAAGCACTCAAGAGAGCGCTTAAAAAGGAGATAGTAGCCTCGGCGAATGAAAGGTGGATTAACATTCTCACATATACCTATTGTAGCAAAAACAAGTCTGGCCAAAGCCGGACTTGAAACGCTCAAAGACACTGATCGTCGGGCTACTCACAGGTCACTGCTTACTGGGAGAATATGCGAGGAGGCTAGGTCTAGCAGCAAATGATTTTTGCAGAAGCTGTATGAACGAGGAGAAGGAAGAAACGGTAGTCCACTTACTATGCTCATATCCGGCTTTGGCACACAGAAGACATAAATATATGGGTAGATTCTTAATGGACAGCCTCTCTGATTTCAAAAACTGTAAGTTGCGAGATATACCACGGTCAAAGTAGTTCAAACTGGTCCATATAAGGGTATTAGGGAAGTAAGATCTAAGTATGCCGTAGCAGCCACGCAACCTAACCTAAACTAACCTGAGAGAGCTTGTAGCAAAGAAACGTAAAGCTCGATAGTCTTGGCAAATAAATCGAACCAAAGAAAATGAAACCGTCCTTAATAACCTATGTAACAAGTTGAAATCTCTCATTAAGTACATATTTGTCGTCACATACTAGCCAAAAAGATTCCGAATATTCCTTATGAAAAGCAACGAAAGTACTTAAGAGGCCAACAAATTCGACGGTGAAATTAGAAATGAGGACGGAAGCTGGGCTCGAAGCGCTTAACAAAAGCTGAGTTGTTTGCGAGACACCTAGATGAAATGTTTCAACCATTACCCGGGTAAACTGCGGATAACCAACGCTATGTTTAGACTAAGAAACGTTTCAAGGCAATGGAAGGTGGCAGAGGTAATCTTAAGAATTAACAAACAATGTAGAGATAAAGAGCCCATCAGACCGATATCCATACTCCCAACCATATCCAAGATATATTTGAAAAATTGCTTCTGACGAGAATGAACCCCATAATGGTGGACAGAAAACTACTCGACTATAAAACAAGTAGGTGTAGCGTTAGCATTTGACCCAGTTTGGTACAAAGGAAGTTCAAGCTCAAGCGGGACTTTCCTGAAAAGAAAGTGTCAAAAAGAAAAAGGGAGAGCTGAACAAGTATAGGAAGATGTATTGGCTCTTAGGTAGACATTCTGAGCTATCCATACACAATAAATTGCTTTTATACCTACAAATAATGAAACCGGTATGGACCTATGGTATACAGCTTTGGGGTTGTACCAAGAAAATGAACACCAAGATGGTACAGACGTTCCAAAACAAAGTACTTCGGAATATTGTAAATGCTTCATATGGTATATTAGAAATGAAGACCTCCGCCGAGATTTAAGAAGATATGCCGGATTCGGGAGAGACCGTTGCCAGTCAGACGTCTCCAAAGAACCGAACCAATTGATCTAGTGAATTGAACATAAAATTACTATTATAGGAAATATTTATTTAAATAAATAATTTTAATTTCTGGGACTAGCCGTTGAGATGAAGAATATACCCTCCGAATAAAATTTGAGTTAATTATAAAACCCTAATCTAAGTAGGAAAAGCATAAAACAACTTTACAACCAAAATTAGCCACAGTAAAAACACTGTACTATGCGGTGCTAGTCAATTTTCGTACGAAAAATAAAAGAAAACTCTTAAAATAACAATAAATTTAAATTAACACTTCTTCTGTGTGGTGCACGGTTATTATTGTTATTATGATTATTATTGTTTTTCTTTTTTTATTTGCCATGAAAATTATTCCTGTTGTTAAATTATTTGCGCTTCATCTACTATACTAAATATACATATACTTGTTGTTTTTTTGTACACAACGCTGTTATTTCTTCAAAACAGCGCTATATATAAAGAATTCTTTTGCCGTCATCTTTTGTTTTTCTTTGCATTTTTAATTAATACTCCTTCCCTTCTCAAAATGTTATGCGCGAAGAATATTTGTTAGTATACAAAAATGGAAAATAATAAGAAATTGCAAGATATTTATACTGGTTTAACAAACAAACAAAAATGAGCTTTTTCACTTTCTAGTGTGGTTGTTGTAATAAATAAACAAAGCTGCGTTGTTCCAAGATAATAAATTACTTAATTTTAAATAAATAAATATGAAAATTAAATTCGGTTTTGCTGGTGAACTTTTTAACAATTTTTTTCCTTTTTTCGTTTCCAAAGGTTCCCGTCTTCATTTCTCTCATTCTTATTTATATACAATTTTGTTATCTTCTTAAATCTCTCATTGAAAAATTATAAATTTACTGATTGTATCTCATTAAAACGGTTTCGTTCTTCCCGTATATACACAATTATTGTATACATAACTAAAAAATGAAAGCTCGCAAAACATTGTACTATATACATACATATATACCAAACCGACACGTTGTCGTACACAATACGGTCGTATTTGATTGATTGAATATCAATTTTTCCATTCAATATCCCAAAGGTATTTTAGATAGTGGTAGGTACACAAACAAACTTTACCACACCGCACTAAATAAATTTTACGAACGTGTTTTGTGAATTTAATGTCCCTTTTGTGCTTTTGTGTACCGTATTTTCTTTATAATATTCGACTAAAACACACACACACACACAACACTTAGGAATATATTTTTTTTTTTTTTGGAATTCGATTGAATTATTGGATCCACACTGGATTACCAAAAATGAATGTACAGGATACAATAGTAGCTGAACGAAGTTAATAAATTGAATTAAAAATAAAATACAATTCTGGAAGCTAATATAATCTATATACGACAGGTTTGTATAGCGGGTAAATAAACAAACTCGTAATGATTTCTATGAATTAGTTAAGTCGAGGGGGGGTGACCCAGATGTTCAAAGCATATCGGAAGACGCGATCCCTGGACTCGGTGATATCGAGATCATTGGGACTACGCTGTGCGCTTCTAACGGACGAATCAACGTCAGAGGAATCTGACTCAACAGTGGTGGAGGTAAGCAATATCTAATGCTTAAGATCCTTCAGATCAACTTCCATCACCCTAAAGCCGCCACGGCGGCCCTTCTGCTAAGAATGGAATCTGAGTCCATTGATGTGGTTCTGGTCCAGGAACCTTGGGTCAATGGTGACCGGGTGCTAGGACTCAGAACTTCAAAATATGAAATACTACATGCGAAGAATGAAGGTAAGATACATTCCTGCATTCTCGCTAGAAATAATTTAAATATTTTCTTACTACTAAATTACAGCAACGCTGATGTAGTGGTGGGTAGCATCGAGATGGAAGGGCAAAATCTCTGGCTAATATCGGCCTACCTACCATATGAAGAGGAAAACATATCACTCAATCTGGGGAAGTACAAATATCAACAGGCGAGGTGAGTTACTCCTTGATTTTATTTTAAGTACTAACCTAAATATATGTAATATCGGGTGTAAGCCAACTTTTATTTCTAAAAATAGACAAAAAGTGCTGAACATCACACTTGTCTCGGATTTCATTAAGGAGAGGGTATTGAACTGGAAAGTATCCGAAGACCATTCCTTTTCTGACCATTGTTATCTCCAGTACGAAGTGGATACTAAACCCAATAGCAAACCACCCTTCAAGAATAAGAGGAAAATTATTACCGGTATCGGTTCCAAACCCTCCTGCATCTACACAGGAGCTTGATGCTCTAGTAACCAAGCTATCTGATGCTTTTAACAATGCCATTTTAGTTGCATGTCCTATCAATAGGACCTTGGGTAAATCTCGGCCACCCTGGTGGTCGAGAGAACTCCAAGGTACTCGTATGAAATGGAGGAGACTGGTCAAGAAAGCGAGGAACACAAATGCTGCTGCAGATTGGGACTGTTACATGGAAGTCTTCAAAACCTATAAGTACGAGCTGAGAGCAACCAAGACGAGGGCATGGAGACTCTACTGTGGCAATATACAGGAGTTCTCGGAGGCGGCCAGGCTACGCAAAGTACTATGTTCTAGTCCTTCCATCCCGAGTTATCTACAACGACCGGATGGTTCATGGACTACATGTAGTGAGGAATCTCTGGAGTTATTAGTAGAAACGCATTTCCCGGAGAGCTCGGTACTAGCTCCGGAGAGACGCATGATAAATAGCGGTGTAGACTCTGTAAGTCATATAGTAACAAGGCGAAATATCCTATGGGCAATAAACAGCTTTCAGCCATACCAGTCGGCAGGACCTAATGGCATTATCACTGCGGATATCCAGTGAACTATTGGCTCAACCCTACCATGGCAGGAAATTATCTTCAAAGGCAGCCTATAGAACTCTGTCACATTCCTAGAAAGTGAACTGAATTAAACGTAATATTTATACCTAAGGCGAGAAAAAGCTCTCACTGCTATCCCAAAGACTTCAGGCCTATAAGGTTATCCTCTTTTCTGTTGAAAGCACTGGAAAGACAAATAGAGGTTAACATTAGAGGCTCAATCAAGCCGGGCGAGCTGTCGGGATCTCAGCACGCATACTGTAAGAGACGATCGGTGGAAACACAAATGCCATTGGAAAGAGTTGGGGTATTGAGCCCCACATAGTACACTGGCTCAACGTCTCAGTGGTCAAACCTATACTGCTGTATGGGGTTGTCGTCTGGTGGCCAGCGTTAAAAATGATGGCCAACCTTAAACTACTGATGAAAGTTCAAAGAACAGCCTGCTTGTGTATAAGTGGGGCTCTCAGGAGCACACCTACTCAAGCTCTGAAGATTCTTTTTCATCTTACTCCTTTGGATATTGCGGCCGACCAGCTTGCATGTAGCAAGATTTGAATTTGCCGCCATTTGTGCAGTAAAGTGTTGGCAACCCCCAAAAAAAATATAATTTGATAGCTGAGAGGTTAGGCTTAGTAAAAATTTGACGTTACACAATAGAACAACGTATTTTCATTATTGAAGAATATCTTAAAAATAATGAAAGTTCGGGATAACTAGGGATGGGCGTTTACACGTCGAGAATTTCGATAAAACGGTGCGTATGTGCCAGCAAAGCTGTGGAGGCCATTTGCCCGATGTGATATTCCATAAATAACCCTATCCTATGTATTTTATGTTTCATAAATACAGCTTTTTGAGTTTAGAGACCATCGAAACCAAGTAAATAGCAGATATTACTTGCCACAGAAAATGCCCTCTCTTCTTCAGACGATTTGAACTTTATTGTTAATAAAGCTTTAGGGTAGGTTTTGACCGTGAACTTCGCTGTTAATCGAGATCTATAGTCGAATAATAGGAAATACATTTGGAATTTTAAATAATCGTTGGAGAATTTTAAGAATTAGCTTAAAGACACTCGCCCGCATCAACTAAGGATAGAATGAAAACAATGGAGGCGTGACTGGTGAAGGATTAGAGATTTACTTTCAGTGTCTATAGGCATAATTCATCGTCAATTGGGATTATAATATTTTAGAAGTGCTTGCAAAACGCTGGACGGCTCAGACCATGGGGATTTATTTAGAACATACTCATTGTAATAATAATGATAATAACCGTTTGAAAATTTACATATTTTTATTTAACTTAAATGATTCACGGTTGTACTCTAATATTCCACTTCCAATCCAGTTCTCCGTTGTTCTTATCGCGAGTTTACATTCTAAAACATCACATACGCATAATCAATTAAATTTTACTTTTGAAATTAATTGAAATGGTTAGTACCCGAACAGCAATTGCCCAATACAAAACAATACATTAAAATATCATAGCCAAATTATAGGGTGGTTCCTTAAATTTCCTGAAGGAAATTTTATATTTTAGTACGAATGTAAAAATAAATACCAATCAAAAACCATCCCAGCATTAGTAGTTTTGGTTGTAATTTGCAATGTTTTTTTTTGTGTATAGGTTACATATTTTGTGTCGAGACACATTTTTTTTAGTATGTATACTGTCCGTGTGATCTGCTTTGTAAAAATAGCAATGCATTTTTCTGTTGAAACGTACACTTATACAGCCTTTCCTAGTTTTGGGTTCTTTCACACGACAGCTCAAACATACGAGTAGTGCACTCTTTTTTGATTAAATTTATAATGTTTAAATTTTTTGGATGTTTCGGTTTCAAAGGTCAAGTTTAACTCTTCGGCCATTGACATTTGCTAAGAAACTTCACCACTTTACATTCACTAGATGTACATTCAGTGTTAAATAATCTTTGAAATAGGTGATTCCCAAGCTTGTTCGTGCTATCAGCAATGTCTTTTAAATATTTAATTAAAGAAATTAATTTTATATTTTTTAAGAAATCGTCATGCCAGTGCTTACTTGGTTTAAGCGACACTTTTTGCGTATTGAGAAAAATCAAAATGAAGTTAATTCTGGGGTTTTGGCTGAACCTATAAGTATTTTCGATAGAACTACTTGATTAAACTTTGAGTATAATAGCTAGCAATCATTTTCAATTTAAACTTATCCAGGATACTGTTTATTTCTATGGAAAATCGGAAAATATAAATGGATTTTCGTGGCTAATTAGTTTATGTCCACCAAGTGAAAATATTTCGTGGACTTACAACAAAACACAGGACTTACCTCAAAAAATAATTTTGGTTTTTAGCATGGAAAATTGTTCAATATCCACCTTCGAGGACGTTTAATTTAAGTTTTCGAGAAGTTCCTTATCTCTAAACTAATGATTTCTAAAATAAAATAAACGAGTGATTATTGATTTTACTTAAAATAATTCATTTATTAAATTTAAGCTCATTCATAAACTGAGACAATACAAATTAAGTAATACAAATTAATTCAGTACATAAAACAAATTAAATTAAATTTCAATTTAATAATATCGCAAAAGTTTATTTAAAGAAAATTGAATAAAATCGTACATCAACTTCTGGCATTAATCTGCACATCGATTTAATATCATTTGCTTTTTCAACGGAAACTTTATAAACAAATCTCTGATTAACTATATCGGGCAGAGCTAATACATTGTTGGTACTAATTTTTTGCGTGTTTTCGTTGGTTTCATTATGTTACAATCCTCGAACTCTCCAGTCAACTCCCTACGAAATTTTAACAAAAAAGGTTCAGTGTACACAATATGTTTAATGGAAGCGAATGGCAAAAAATTCAACGAAGAAGAGGCTACTTTATAGTTTAAAAAATCAATCGACTTCAATTGTATAAGTTTTAGTTTAACTTTACTAAAATCCATTACATTTAAAAGTTTTAGTAACGTAACCGGACTATAAATTTCCATTCCTTTGAAATGTTTTTCGATATTACTATGCACCGCATCGATTTCCTGGATCCGGGAATGCCCAGCTTCAGAAATTTTTTGGTATATTCGATGAATTTGAGGAAACTTGCGTAAAAACTGAAGAATGGCTAATGTTGTCAATCGATTTTTATTTTGCGGTACGCAAGAATCAGACCAAAGGATCAACTTATTCACTGTAGGATTGTCTATAACGACATTTTCTAATATTTTGACTAGAGCCGAGGCAATGTCATTGCCTGATCTACCGCTTAGTTCCTCGTGCCAAATACTGCAATACGTCACGTTATATTTGTTACAATGTCCAGTTAGATTATAAACGCTAAATTTCCGTTTATAAAAATAACTGGATACGTTGGCTTTTGGTAATGAAAAAACATTTTGCAGATCGTAACAAATAACTGTTGTGGTATCTTCCCGCAACTTCCGATCACTGTCGCGCTCTGATTTAGCTAGGCTATGAGAAAGTCGATGCGAATCGAACACCTGTTTCTCCATATCGGTTGGACTATTTAACAGTTGAAATTGTACACATCGATCACATTGATCTTTTTTTGGCTTATAAAATGAATAATTAAATTCCTCATTGAATATTTTTGAGTACATGTGCAATTTCAGTGGGTTTTCCGTCGAATTAATTTATAACTTGTATATTTTGTTCACATTTAGTCCAGTCTCGAGATATTTTTTAGACGAGTTGGCACGACAGTAATGTGAATCAATTACCTAAATAAATAAACTATAAAATAACCAAATCATTTAAAAAAATTACCGGAATTTTTTTTATATGTTCGTGAACACCATTTAGCTGATCCTCTGGGATTTTATATTTTGTATGATTGCCCTGGTTTCTTGGTTTAGACAAGCCAACGTTATGTAAATGCTTACTTCGGTAATAATAGTAAATCCGGTTTTGCGAAACATCAAGGGTGTTTAAAAAAAAAAGTTTGCAAACTCTGAGCAACACACCATTTTTTTCGTAAAAATATTCATACGTATCACTTCGTCGTGATATCGCACTTTTGGTCCGCGTTTTTGCTTTAGCAGTTTGTTTCGTAAATTTTCCGTAGAAGTTTAATTTGGCATTTGAATCTAGAAACCAAAATGCCTTATGTATAATTTCACGGTCTGGTTCAGTAAAATTTGTATTACACATGTATGCACATCCATCTCTACATGAAGCATGAACTATTCTGGCCCGATGTAGGCCTCGTTGATCACAATAGGATTCGCCTTGATTTCTATGTCTTTATCAAATATTTCTTTTCCAACCGTCGACATTTCGCTTACGCTTTCGTGATTTTGTGGATGTATTAGATACATCAGGCAATAGAGAACTTAACAGTTCGTTTGATTGTTCTACATTATATACATTATATACATTATATACAAATAAAAGTAAAATTTAGAATGTAAATATAAAATACAGTGAAATTGAAGTTTTCATACTTTCCTTAAAAACGTTGATTTGGTTTCTGCTAGGAAGCGTAAAATCAGGGTCAACATCCGAGTCGTCAAAAGAATAAAATAATTTTGTGTTTCTCTTCCTTTATATAGTTTTTTACCACGTGACGAAAACCCTTTAATTAGATTGGTCAAAAAGTGGAGATAAACCAAAAAACAATTTATTACAAATTTCAATATTGTAGGAGTTAAACTAAAAAAACGGTTGAGATTGAACAAAAAAACTCCCTAATTATTCAACAACATTTTGTTCAATTGCATACAAAACGATACAAATGATAGTTACACTAAAACTGATTTGTAAAAAGCAACGATAATGGCGGTTACACTAAATTAACTTCTGAATATCTATAAAATTAAAGGAGATACATGCCGCCCTCGATGGCACAGTAAGTAGCATGCTTGCCTTGTTATTCGAGGGTCTCGGGTTCGATTCCCGGTGGTGACCAACAATCACGGTTGGGTGTTTTTAATGTGTAAGTATTTGTGTTTGTCCGGGTATTACACCGTGGGCCAATTGTGGCATTGAGTGCTGGAGTAATCCACCCAATTAAAAAAAAAAAAAAAGGAGATATAACAAAATGAATTGGAAAATTAAAAAGGTTTAGTATAAATCAATATCTAACTCAAAAAATACGATTTTGGAGATACACCAAGTAAGC
Organism: Tipula unca; assembly: GCA_951394425.1. Taxonomy (NCBI): domain Eukaryota; kingdom Metazoa; phylum Arthropoda; class Insecta; order Diptera; family Tipulidae; genus Tipula; species Tipula unca. Next base: position 176,180,293 of record OX596382.1, on the reverse strand, counting down.
ACTAGTATGACGATATAATAATATTTCTGAGAGCATCTAACAGCTGCATACTAATGTTTGAATTGAAAATTTCAATTTTGTTCAGCATAAAAGTAGTAACAGTTGCAGATGTAATAAGCGTAGTGTTTGATTCATGAAAGCATCCCAAGATGAGTTAAATCTTTCAACGCTGGTTTTATGAATTCACATAGTAAAACTATATAACTGAAAAACCTTTTTTAAACTTTTCGTGAATAGTTGTTAACCCGGGTTTAAAGTGGGAAACACTGGTTTTTGGGTTTAGCAAAATTGAAGGACAACCCGAGTTTTTGAGACCGGCTATACCCACACCCGCCCTGCGAATTCTATACCTGTATAGAAATTCTGCGCATGTTTCAGCGCGAATTTCATGGAAAACTGAGTTTACTATAATTTTACTGAGAGATTTAATTTGGAGAATTCTTTAATTTCTTCCTATGCGACATAATTAAATCGGCCGTTTCCAAATTCAATTGCAAACTAAATATTGTAGGTTGTTGACATTGTCTTAATTGTCGACGCAGACATAATACTTTGCCAAGTAATCTACCTAATATTTTACGATTTTTAAGATTTTAATCTACTTCGCCCATCCCTGCTTATAACCTTTCGAAACAATGAATCGATACATAGACAAGTTAAATTAAATGAAGCAACTTAATCAATCGACAAATTAATAAACGAACCATTATAATCAGCATGCCACAATAAAAATGGTCTTAATTGTTCGCAGCGTCTTTTTATTACTAAACATATGGTATGTGTTTGTTGTGTTATCAATTCAGCTAACTACTTTTGTTGTTGTATTATAGTTACGATATATTCTTCGAAGTACAAAAATATTAATAAGTTGATTTTATTTGAAATATTATTGTACAACTAATTTTATTTTTATGTGTGTGTGTGTGCTATAAGCTTAGAAAAGTAGCTTACTGTGACACATAAAATGAATTCACAACATGACTTCATATTCAAACTTTGAGTTAACAAACATCATTCATATATACGAACACATAAGTTGGGGTGCGTTATTATTTTATCAACACTATAAAAGGATATATCGATGAGAGTTTGGTTATCATAAATCATATAATACACGAGTATGTATATTTTACCTGTATATAGAATAGCTATATTATGTATAAATTAAGACGCACGTGGATAAATTTATCGACCTCATTTCAAAATAAAAATAACGCAGAAATGGAACAACAGAAGTTTAAAGATGTTGAATTGCTTTTTTCTAAGCGATTAAGTTTTAAGGTTATATAAGGGAGAAATGAGATTATTCAAAGGATAATTTATTCAGTTTTATTGTTTTTGGATCAAAAAACTATATATTCCCCCTATTGCTATACGTGACCTTTTTTTTCCTGCGGGTGCAAAAAAATTTACAAACAAATTGGATTTAGTGTTTCATTAAATAAACAACTAATAAAAAAGTTTTATAAAAGATTATTTGAATTGTAAAACAGACAATGAGGAACACAAATGCTGCTGCAGATTGGGACTGTTATAAGGAAGTCCTCAAAACCTACAAGTACGAGCTAGCAGCCAAAACGAGGGCCTGGAGGCACTACTGTGGCAACATACAGGAGACCTTGGAGGTTGCCAGGCTATGCAAAGCACTATGTTCCAATCCTTCCATCCCGAGTTATCTACAACGACCGGATGGTTTATGGACTACGTGTAGTGAAGAATCCTTGGATAGACCCATGATAAATAGGGGTGTAGACTCCGTAAGTCATATAGTAAATAGGCGGAATATCCTTTGGGCAATAAACAGTTTTTTTAAGCCATACAAGTCGGCAGGACCTTATGGCATTATCCCTGCGGATATCCAACGAACTGTTGAATTAACCCTACTCTGGCAGGAAGTTATCTTCAAAGGCAGCCTACAACTCTATCACAATCCTAACAAATGGACTGAAGTAAAAGTAATATTTATACCTAAGGTGGAAAAAGTTATCACTGCTATCCCAAAAACTTTAGGCCAATAAGATTAACTTTTTTTCTGTTAAATCACTGGAAAAGCAAATAGAGGCTTACATTAGAACACGCATACTGTAAGGGACGATCGGTGGAAACAGCTCTTCACTCCCTTATAGATCCGATTGAGGAATCACTTGAATACAAGGAATATTCAATGGTACCTTTCTTAGATATGAGGGGACCCTTATCAACGTCAGACCGGGTGCAATCACTCGGGCCCTTGCGTGTCTGTGGGTGACGGGTCATTCAGAGGCTGGTTCGTGACAGCTTATCTGGGTGGGACGTCTGCCGGCAAATACGAGAGCAGTGGAACATCTCAAGGTGAACTTTTAAACCCCCTTCTTTGGAACTTGGTCATTAATCTGTTACTAAACCTGGAAGAGCAAGGCTTCACGGTGGTTGCCTACGCCGATGATGTTGCTATTTGCGGTCTTCGGTAAATATCCTTGTGCGCTGAGTAAGCGCATGCAGTGCACACTTGGCTGCCTCTCTGAGTGGGCACGCGGTTGCGGACTGAATGCAAACCCACAAAAAAAGATGCTGATCCTCTTCACGAGGAAGCAAAAACTTCCTCAGTGTGACGCGCCAATATTAAATGGTACTCGCTTGATCTTTACGGATACATCGGACTACTATTGGACAGCAAGCTAAGCAGGAAACCAAACATCTTAGAAAGAGTAAAGAAAGCTATACTATAGCGCTCTACTCCTGCAAAAATGCCATTGGAAAAAGATGGGGTATGGAGCCCCACATAGTACACTGGCTCTGCATATCAGTGGTCAATCCTATACTGCGTTAAAAATGATGACCAACCTGAAAATATTGATGAAAATTCAAAGAACGACCTGCTTGTATATAAGTGTGGCTCTCAGGAGCACACCTACTCAAGCTCTGGAGATTCTCTTTCATTACACTCCCTTATGGATATTGCGCCCGAGCAGCTTGCATCTTGCACAGCCATTCGTCTCAAATCCATGTCTATGTGGACCTGTAACAACATAAGGCACTCATCTATCCTATGCAACAAGGGTATTCCGGAAGCTACCGACTACGCAAACCCTTTGCCATCTGTTGAGGTGAGATTCCAAACTGAGTTTCCCACCAGAGAGGACTGGGTGAACGAAACGGTTATGGACAATGAGGCGCTCAGCTTCTTCACGGATGGCTCAAAAAGGGATAGAGTGGTTGGCTGCGGGGTATTCTGTGAGGCACTAGAGGTCAACCTCTCTTTCCGTCGTCCCGACTTTTACAGTGTTTTCCAGGCTGAACTGACTGTTATTTTAACTAATACAGCGTGCATAGCAGAAGTAGAAGCTTATTGTTTCGTAGAAAAATTTTCTGCATTCTACTGTTATTTATATAAGAAATTGTGGTTAGAACAAATCTAAAGAGACATAATTTTATTAGTTTTTATATCTCGTGAAATGACCAATTGCGTACAGATGAAAATTCTCAACTATTTGTAAGTCAACTCTCAGCCTATCCGAGGATTCAATAGATTTTGATGATAGTGATGTAGACGTGTCTTATGTGCCAGCCTGTAATTTATCTTCTGATGCAGAGGATTTTAGTGCCAATTTTCAAAATAATGAAAATTTAAGTAACTTAGAAAGTGAACGATATTCGGTGGATGCCAGCGAAATTAGCCATTCCACTATAAATAGGGGAAATCAAAAAACTCGAAAAACGAAACGTAATTTAGGTTTACAGTACATTACATCCTCCGGAAAACAAATAGAAAACCGGCAATGCATTCCATTAACTGATAATTGACTAGTTGGATAAACCTATACACTTTTATTAAAATAAAATTTATATTTTAGGGAATTATGATATGAGATCGGCTTATATATGTAAAATTATATTTGTTTTATATTTGCAAAACACCTCGCCTATATTCAGCCAAATTCTTTTTAAAAAATTGCGGCAGTCGTTTTGAAGTGTGCAAAAAATGTTTATTAGAATACATTTGGTGAAACGCGTAAATTCATTGATATAGCTTGTGATAAATTATATAAATGCCCCGGAGCTACACCGGAAAAAGATAGGCGTGGAACTGAAATTTCATAAAACACTTCCAAAAGAAACAACGGATGGAATTTACAAACACATCAACAGTTTCCCAGCATACACTTCTCACTATTCACGTCGGCATAGCAGCAAACGCTATTTGTCAACTGGGCTAAATTTAAGCATAATGTATGAACTGTATTCTAAGGAATTAACACTAACCCCGCTTCCATTTTTAAGTACTCCGAAATTTTTCAGTCCCTTAATCTAAAATTTAAACAACCATGCTTAGACGCTTGTAATTATTGTGAAACTATCCATCAAAAAATGAAACTAGCCACAGAAAACAAAGTTGAATTATTAAAGAAGCAAAAAGAACATCATGCTTTGGCCGATTTAGCATACACCGCAAAAAATCACCTCGGCTAAGTACAAGCGTTTCTTTTTATAAACGTTCATTATGGACATTTAATTTAACCGTATCATACACGGGGCATCAAATCAACCTTTTAATTATATTTGGCATGAAGGCATAGCAAATCGCGGGGGAAATGAAATTGCATCATGTTTGTATACGCATTTGAAATCGTTACCGCAATCAGTCGAACACATCATATTTTATAGTGACAATTGCGTGGGACAAAATAAAAGAGAGTTTAAAAATATTACTTAAATAATCTTTATGAAATAGTCAAATTGCTGCAATTTCCTAAATGCCATTCCGCAACTGAAAACAATTATGTTATATTATATGTACATAGTATGTACTGACAGGTAATCTAGAATGATGGTTGAATCTGAACAATGCTCTTTAACAGTTGAAAGAAGTCTGCACAGCGCCAATCGAGGAATGGAGAGTTGCTTAATAGACGATACTTTCGTGTTAGCTGATAGTAATTTGATCGTTGTCTGGTTTGGTTATTTGGCCATATACGACTGATGCGTGTTTAGAGGCATCGCAGAATCCATGTAAAGAGTGAATGTTGTATTTACATTTTAATCCAATATCCATGTACCTATTGAGCGTGATACTTTCAATTTTAGGTAAATTTTCCTGTATTTTCACCATATGTTTTCTAAATCACGTGGTAAATTGTCATCCCATCCCAAATTCTCTGTGCACAATGCTTGGAAATATATTTTTCGGATCAAATGACCGACTTGCTTCGCATAAAATTTGACGTTTATTTAGAATTGGCCGATCACTTAGATTCACCAAAAAGAAAAAAACAATCCTTTCTTGTTGCAATATATAGCCCTAACATCTTGAGATTACTATTTCTAAGACACATGGCTGATTCAAATAACATTTTTTAAACGGAACTATTCACTCGTTGGAAATCAATTTTCGGAGTGGAAATTCGGAATTTGATAGTATCCCAGATATCTCATCTATTTACCTGAAACGAGATAAGATTTCAAAAAGGGTCGATTGAATTGTTGACCCGCCTACTGTAAGACAATCATTCAAGGAAATCCCGCTATTATTTGTGCACTGGCCATCAAAGATTACTGAAACCATTGAGAACGCTTTGATAGAGTAGATAATACTCATTTTGTCTTAATCACAACCGGCTCTCATTTGCCCCAAGTGTATATATTCAGACATAAATCGATTGACACAAATTTTGAATTTTTGTTAAACCGTTTCTCCGTTTGATGCATGTCTACTGTTGATATAAGAGAATCTTCTAAGATTGAAGGAGAACGTTTAAATGGCAGGCGTACTTCCAATCGGCCACTATTATCGGTCTGATTTCCTTAAAATAATTTTCTCAAATTTTTTTCCCTTGGTTAGATGCGTATTTGGTACGTCAACAGCTTCAATATATTGTCATAGATTAACAATGTTCCCTTCGGTACTAATGATTCGGCTAATTCATATACATTATGATTGAAATAAGTAATGTCAATAAACTGCGAGAACGACGAGTGGTTGCTTTTAGTTTCTTTTTGGAAAGACGAATGCTTCTATTTGGAGAAATGGAGTTTCTTTATGCCAGGCTTTAATTGTCAATGATACCAATGCCTTAGCATATCCATTGGTGGTGGCTCCAACACTCGAATTGTAGTCTCTGGGTACAGTTTTCGGTAATCCTGAATCCAGCAAAACCCGACACAATGGTTTCTTTCTTACTCCATCAAACATATACTACGGCAGTGGGGCAATAGTGAACTTGTAAGGTTGGTATTTTGGATAAAACTCGATGCACTTGTTGCGATTTCTACTGGTGAGTATGGTGTTTCCTATTGCATTCTCTATACCAGAATACAGATTTGCAAGTATATACAATGTGGAAGTTATGATGGCAACTGAAACATCTTACATTGTTTTTCCGCAAAATTCTTCTTTTTTCTGGTTTCATTTCTTTGAATTTTGAATATGCGAATAACCTGTGATGTTAAAACATGCCTTTTAATAACCAATTTCTTTGGAGTAACTTGTGGATGCAAACGCCGATTTTAAGAATTCTAGCATTTCTAATGCTTTGAGTCCATTTCTAATGCTTTGAGTTCATGTAGTATCACGTCCGATTTTTTGAGGTATCCCAAAGTTTTCGAAAGTTTGTACTTGAAATACATTTTTCGATAAATGCGTAAACTGTATGTTTCCGCCTATCACGTTCACGTAACTTGCGTATTGCCTCGATGTAGTTGGCATCCGTATAATGCAAAAATGTTTCAATAATCCAGCGCCTTCATCCTTCAAAGTTCTCACCCTCTCAAAGTTAGAACATCAACATAAGCACAAACAAAAATTATTTCGTGGAAACAATTTAAAAGCTCATCGTTCAATGAACTCTCCTATATTTGAAATATACAGCCACTGGTTAAATGAAAATAACAAATTGTAATTGTTTATCAAAACAATTCAGTTAACCCGAGGCATTTTATGCGGTGTATGCATCGCGTGTGCTTTAGCAAACAAAATAATTTAATGACCTTCTTCGTTATACATATACATACATACATACAGAAGAAATAAGATTACAAGTGCAATGAACTCATGATTAAAGGAATTTCTTTTCATAAAAAGGCGTTTTTTTGTTGTTGGTGAGACGTTATACAAAATCATATTACCAACCCGATTCGCAAGTTCATATTTTCAAATTGGAAAGTTGGTTGGAAAATTCTGTATTTAGATTTTGAAAATAAAAACTCGCAGTTAAATACATATTTTTGCCATAGGTGTTAAAGCACAACCATATAGTTTTGTGTTTCCGATATATTTGTACGCACCATATTTAACTTGAAACCATGATAAGTTTTGGCATTCTTGACATTTCTGTTTTTCGGGTGTTATGATTTATTTATTTTAATTTTATCTTTCTTGTTTGCATTCCAAAAATCTAATTTAAAATGTTTAACGAATACAAATTATAAACAAACATAATTTATTTTTAATTTGTTTTGCTTAACATTTAATTTTTTTTTTATAAATAAATAAGAAAACAAAATATTTGATTTATTACAGCACAACAAACTTGGTTTCACTTGTGTTTTGTATTATATATGTAAGTATGTGTGTTGCTATTATTGTAGAAATGCTACGAGACTTGTTTTTGTATATTCAAAAAATTTGAAAATTAATGCGGTGGATACTCGTATAAGGAAATATAATATTGACAGGATTCTAAACCAACCGTATCTTCTTGATGGTGCGGTTTCTGGATTGAATTGTAATAATAACAGACTTTTCTATAAGAATTCTGTCGGTAAAACTAGGGCATGCATTTTTATTGGCAACAACATTAATGCTTCCCTCATTCATGAGTGTAGCTCATGATTCGACGTGAGGTGATTGACATCAGTTTATGGTCTATGTCTATTATTGATTTAATTTTTGATTGGAGGGTGACAGATGATGTTCTCACCTCTGACCACAGCTGTATCTCGTTTAATATTAACGTTAAACGACCACCGATAAAGCCTTATCTCGAGCCGGTTTTTACTTACCCCACCGAGAGTAATCCGGTAGAGTAACGACATTGAGGTACATGCGTCCTTAGTTGAGTCGACTGCTTTTGAAAATTCTTGTCTTCTTATTACGAACCAAAAGTCTAATAACAAACTCTTTTGGAATTCTGATCTTAACAAGTTAGCACGTTGCGTATCGCTGCCGTCCTCGTGATCATTACCTATTCAATACTTATATACCGGTATAATACCAAGTCCTCCAGCTATAAACCAGTAAAATAATCGCGTGTATTACCGGGACCTCATACATAAATCATTAGCTTTGTACCAGTGTATTATTGAGGCCTCCTCGCAAAATCATTCGTATAATATCGTGTCATACGAAGACCTCATGTAAAATTGGAAACGTGTGTACCGGTGTATTACCAATGCCTCACTTTTTTATGATGGTTTTGTCAAAGAGGCGTCGGTAATACACTGGTACATAAGTAAAACATTACGCATGAGACCTCGGTATTACACTAGAATATGAGCATTGTTATATGCCATGACACGCAGGATATACATCGGTACATAAGTACAGAATTTGAAATGATGATCGGGTGATACACCTAATTTTACAGATATTTCATAGCATGAGGTACGGGGCTACATTGGTACGCAACGAGTTAAGGAAATCCGCTAGGAAACTCTAAAATAAAGCAAAAAACTTAAATTTTCAGATTGATTGGAATAATTTTATGGTGGCACAAAAAGTATATAAACGAAGTTTAAGATTCGCTCACAGAGCTTCGTGGTTAAGCTTCTGCGAGGAAATTAATAGCCTGTCAGCGTTGGCTAAACAAAACAAAGCCATGGTTAAGAATGTGTTTGTAGACCTGATACTCTTCGTCTACCTGACGGTCTGATTACCTCCTGTTATAGAGAAGTTGGTGAGCTGCATCTATTTGTTCATTTCCCTGTGGTTGTGCCATTTTCAACTCAGATGATGTTAATACCGTATCCTCTAAGGCTCCTGGTTGGGACATGGCTTACAAGCTGATCAATCTCGATGTTCTACGCTGGAGCCGATTTTCCTTTGCACCATATAAGGCTGGTGGGCCTGATGGTATTTTCCCGGCTGAATTACAGCACGGCTTTGCTATCATTCAGGACCATCTGATAAACTTTTTCCAGGCGCGTATTACTTTCTGCGCTGTTCCTAAATCGTGGAGCAGGACTAGAGTCGTTTTTATTCTGAAGGAGTAGAGTCGTTTTTATTTCTTCAACTTTTCTTAAAGCCTTAGAAAGAATCGTCGACAGATATATTAGAGAAAAGCACCTAATTACCTTCCGGCTCAGTAACATGCAGCATGCTTACAGTATTGGTAAGTCCTGTGAAACGGCCCTACCATGAACTTGTAACTAGGATTGAAAGATCCGTCTATATAATAAGGCGTTTCTTGTAGGTACTTTCCTCGATATAGCGGGAGCTTTTGAGAGCGCCTCGTTTATCTCGATTACTAATGCCTGTCATAAGTTTGGTATTAGTAACACCATTGTCAAATGGATTGAATCCATGCTCAAATCTCGCACTATAGAAACTGAACTGGATGGCGTCGCAGTCTGGTTTACTGGTTAAGCTGCAACAATCTGGCTTTATTGCACAGAGCTATGCTCATGATCTTGTCTTAATAGTTTCAGGCAAACACCTGAATATTTTATCCGACTTAATGCAGCAGGCCTTAGATATTGTGGAGGCATGGTGCATTGACAAGGGTCTGCATGTCACCCGTTTAAGACAGATTTAATTGTCTTTACTAGGCGCAGGAGTGGTCTTTATCAATCCATTCTCTTTTTGGGAGACCGATTACCAGATGTAACCAAGTTAAACACCTTGGTGTTATCTTAGATAGCAAACTTTCCTGGAAAACTCATCTTGACTCCAAAGTTTAAAAAGCTACTGCCATATTTTGGCAATGTAGAAGGGCTTTTGGGAAATCCTGGGGTCTAACACCCAGGATGTTGTTTTTTATTTATAAATCGCTGGTCTTACCGATATTATATTACGCGTCTGTTTTGTGGTGGTCAGTTGTTAATCTAAAGAAGCCTTTAGAATGCTAAACTTAATAGTCTTCAAAACACAGAGTTTCGCTTGAGGTGTATTGGGGCCTGGAACATAGACAAATCTTTAAAAACTTCACTTCATTTTTACCAGAAATCGATATGGTTAATGATAGATCACTACCAGAATACAACTTCTCCAACTTATTCAAGGTGGTGTTGTGAAGTTGTCCAGCTTTCAATATTATTCGGCTTCAGGTTTTCGGCTGTTGCTCTATTAATGTAGATCAATTATCCTCCATACCTTGGTTCTAACTTGTACAGTTTGCTAGGGCTGCAGAGCGCTTCTGCGAATTAGGATATAATCCTGCGTTTGCACCATGGGCCGTCCCGGCATTGAGTGCGGAATTCGTATGGGTTCCAACCAATAAAAAAAAAACCAACTCGCTGTCGTTCAGCTCTATTTATTGATTTATTTGGGGTTAGTTGCGAGCATTTTGGTCTGATGGTCTAAGATTTCCATTGGAAACAACTTATTTTGATCTGCTTTTATCCCATATTGTGAATCGGTCATCTTCATTATGTTATTGTATATGTTGGACGTTTACGGCGAGGCGCTCATTAACTATCTTGTTTTGTTTAAATTGTCTCGTGGGTTTGCATATAGCAACAGTTAATCCAATTTGTCTTGGTTGGTTAGACTCAAGCTCCATATGAAAAAAATTGTCCTGTCGTTCATCGAATTAGTCCACCTTTTATTCTCCTGAAAGAAGGGATTCTGAGGGAATACTTCAGGTAAAACAGTAACAGCCTTTTTAATTCCAATCAGAATACACCTTTGGGCTCTAACGTATGCCCTTTAATGGTGACAATTTGAATCGGTCTGCCCATCCGGCACAGGCATATGCCATGGAAACCACTACCAGACCTTCATGTATTCTAGCGAGTGTACCTTGATTTAAGCCCCATGTTTTCTTAAGCTACTCGTTTAAGAATCGAGAAAATTTTCTTACTGTTCTCTGCTACTCTTTTGACGTTGAGTTGATACCGAAAATTTGACCAAAGCCACATTGGGGTGATTATTCTTTAGGGTACTCACTTTTTTATGGAATTTTTATCTTGTCGTCGTACCTACATCCTATATTTCTTAAACATCATAATTAAAATCCATTATTTACGGTCTTCTGAAGTGTGCCATTCGGTTAGTGATAACAACGTAATTCTATCAGAGAAATAATAATTGATCATCGAGTAATGATTTGCTGGGCTATTAATATTCTTTAGCTGTTTCATAACTTCTTTAGAGTGTACGTCTGCTCAAATTCTATAAATAAATGTTGATCGTTTCCACCAAATTTTGCCTTTAAGGATCTGTTTTATGTGAAGCCGAACTGCTTATTACTGTATCAACCGCTATTTAATCAATTTCTCAAGTATCGGAATCGGGTTTATTCAATATAATGATAACCACCTTGCCATTTTTAGAAGCTTTTGGTAAAATTTCCCTGGCTATATGACAGGTCATGAACGCTGTATCACTTCGATATCGATGTTGTCTAGGCCTGGTTTATTGGTTATCATAAACGTCATGACTCCGGATGTTGGTTGTAACAGTCAGTGTTATTAGCGAATTTCTCTTTGTTTGGTGTCATCTATATACCTCACAATAGTCGGTTAACAGTCGTTCGTTTTAGCATCTATTTGTTTCATTTGCGATACGTCGGCTCTTCATATCTATCACTCCAGTTGAATTTCAAAACATTTTGAAATTTTTTCCAATTTGCATATATTTTATCGCATATCGCTGAAGTTTGTTTGATTGCTGGTTGTAGTTGTGTATATCATTAAAAATCATGGTGAGGAAAACGGCCCTATATGGTCGCTTGTAGTCTTTCTTGGCTGACCACCAATAATTTTTGAGACCATCCATGATTTTATCAAATCGATTTATATAGTCTTTTGGTGATTTCGTTTGCCCCACCCCAATGCAGTTTTTTGTGATTTCGTTTGCCACATCCCAATCTTACTTTTAACCGCGTCGGTTTATTGTATGTACAGGATGTCAATATTTTTACCTTCTGCCTCCAGCCCAGTTTCGGTTAATGCCGTACTTTTCAGGAACAATTCAAGATTTTCCTGTTTGCCTCTATCTATTAGAATAACACCTATGATATTACTCACCTTTGCTACTGTGTTAATAGATTCTTCGGAATTTATAATTTGCCGCAGGGTTTTTTTCACGTCCTTGACATTTGTACAAGAGGACTCTTTTCATGCAATTGGTTTGACAGCGACAACTTTTGACGGTTGCCATTGGTGTGCATAAGATACTTTACAGGATTTTAGTATTGCCACTATATCCTGCTAATCGGAATTTTAGGCTCACTAACTCTATAGGCATAACGAGTGAAAAGAATTGAACCAGGCTTGAAATGAATTGAACCAGCCCCTCTTTCCTAAATATTGATCTTTATAATCGATTTGATTTCATGGTCGAGAGCTTTTATTGCGTTTTTGTTGTTTGCGGCAGTGTTAATATTAACTGGGGTTAGTAAAATTCAAGCTGCGCCCTTGAAACAAAGTGTTCTTTCTTATATGTGTATTTATATCGTCCCACAAATCAGTTACTTTTAAGACCGATATTGGGTTTTTGAATACAATACGTGACATGATATGCAGAAGGTGCTTGTAAAAATTGTGTTTGTATATTTTGTTCCGTCTAGACCCTCGTACTATTCTGAACAACGTCAATTTTTGTTTACCTCTACCAGACGATCGGTATGTACCAAATTTGTGTGATGATTTGGTCTTTAAACGAACCGGTTACATAATAGCGCCCAAATGTTATAAATATTAATCAGATTATGACGTGCAAATTTGGTCTTGAAATTTCGGTTCATATATTACTCCTTGTAAAATAAATGGACTCATTGGGTTAGAAGTTGATTCAATGGATACTGCAAGTTTATGTCATGTTTTGCGGTATTGATTTTTAGAGCAATGTCCGATTTTATTTAAGTTCTTGAATCCTATAGTCGAAAATATAAGACACAGTGAATCAATTTAATTAAATCGTGTGATACAATATAAAATGTATTTCAACATATTGTTGATTGGGTCGATTTGAATAAAACGATCGAGGATGTTAAGCAATACCTAGATTTGGGTGAATTAGAAATATCTTCATCTGATGATAAAGAACGTGTACACGAAAGTAAACTACGGGTTGATGAAAAAACTGGGTGTTCTAATTGATAAATGCTTGGATTTAGATGAAACCTTTGAAAGAACACGTTATAATCCAGAATTCATAGGCGTCAGGCCTAAAAATGTCAATAAATTAATTAATCATCCAGACTGTACCATGTTCGAGCAGTTGGCTTTAAATGAAACGTCAGTGGGAGTAATCAGCCTGCAAATGGAGAGTGCTCCAAACTATTACCCCGATGTTTATCATATAAATGCTTTGAACTCGTATGTTGGTAGTCCATCTGCTACACACAATATTTGCAGGCTGGATCAGCAGCAGCAATTCCAATAACCTGGTAAAAATAACCAAACACAATCGTCAAATAGTTTAGATTTATGATGGAACTGTTACGATGACGGACATAATTTTCATGTCCATAATTTTTATTTTAGCAAAGAAACAGTAAACTCTCACTTTTGTAATATCTCACCTAATTATGGCGCTAATTTTACTAATTAATAGATTTGAATAACGCAGAATATCCTTCAGGGACTCATTTGTATATTGTAATCATAATAATCAATGCAAAATACACATTTCAAGTTCATCTTAATATCGTGTTCACAAATACTGGGTTCATAAGCGTTACTTATTAAATGCTTTAATATCAGAAATATGTATTACTGGTAGAGTAGATAATCGGATTTTGTCCGATTTACGTTATAAGTATAATAGTGTGGTGAAGCATCTACGCATGCATTCATTTGATTTCCAGTATACAACAACAATTAATACTTGGCATTGATTTCTGAGGGGGATTTCGAATTGCAACGGAGGTTACGTGTAAAAGAGGAATTAGTGTTAACCCAAATCATAAGGATTTACTATGGATAACGAGCATAGCTGAACAACAACGAAAAGAACTTAATCAAGTCATTGCGGAATTTCCATCCAGTTTGGCAACACTTGGACTGGGTAAAACATCCTTGTTAAGTCACCATAATGAAGTTGCCATACAATCAATGATGTTCAATAAATTAGACCGCATTATGGAATTGCGTTTCATCGAAGAATCCCACCGCTCATAGTGTTCTACGATTTACCGTATTAACGTTTGATGCATTTTGTATAGTTCCATCACAATATCATGATCGAATTTTCGTATATTTGGGGATTTGATGGTTACGTCTTCAACTTTTCACAACCCCATCGATATACTACAACTTCTGGCTAAATTTTTAAAGGACGCCTGAGGTATATTGTAGGAAATGATAATTTGAAAGTGGATCCAAACAAACTTATCCTTCCGTCGGTGCACGTGTTTTATACACACGATCTGTGCATGGGGGTAACATATTAACTTACTAGTTTATTATACCATACAAGGGAGAAATTTATATTTGGTTAATTTATTTTAATAAAACTGAACTCAATAAAATTTATTTTAATTCATTGGAATACAGTGAAAATATAGTTTAATTCTGGTTTCATGTTATCATAACTGGAAATTATTTAAAAAAGGAACAATATTTAATCAAACGTCTTGGATTTCTATGGCACAACAGGCATTGCGTTCTACGTCTTGGATTTCTATGGCACAACAGGCATTGCAAACTATTTTATGATGACGCTTGCATGCGGGCATGGTACAGATGTGGCAACTAATATTTGTTTTTACGTCAGCAGACCGATCGCAGAAGTTACAACAACGAGACCGATTTTTGGTAATGTGTTCCAGCTGCTGGTTGATGTCTTAGAATATCGACGTTATAACCCATCAACTGCATCGCAATTTTTACGTTTTTTTTTAATGCGTTTGGATTTGATAGCCGCTTTCGAATATGTTGATCAACAAGCTGTTTTGCAAGGATCTCCAGAAAAAGTTTACGGCTGTTGCTTCTTTTGAACATACGCATCTGGGCGAGCTAGTTTATGTTGAAAAACAACACCATTGGCCATCTACGAATGATACGTTTACATGTATAAGTCTTGGCCAACTTATCCATAGTGTCTACTCCTCCCTTACTGGAATTGTAGTCTAAAATTATATTCGGCTTGCCGGAAGTTTCATCGATGCCATCGTTATTATGAAGAGTCGATAATAATAGCACATTTTTATTTGGGTTTGGTATGTAACTCACTAAAGTGAGATAGCCATCAAAACTTCTCGATTTTTGATATACATTTTTCTGTCTTGTGCCTTATGTGCTGCCAATTGGTAAATAGGGTTTATTACTTCGAATGGTTCTTATGATTGTTGTTTTTGACGAATCATATCTTTGGCAAGAGCACAACTGGTAAAAAAGTTGTCCATTGTTATAGTACGTCCTTTCTTGACGTAAGGACGGGCTAATCTGTTCACTAGGTTGAATGCGTAGTCTTTTGCGCTCTTCTCTCCAGGTTGACCACCAATATAAATTTCTCCATTCAATGGATAGAAATTATTCGCATCGACGACCCAAAATATTTTGATTCCATACTTTCCTGGTTTGGAAGGGATGTACTGCCGAAAATTACAGCGCCCTCTTGTTGCTACTAGTTGTTCATCGACTGTTAAGTTTCCTGGTCTATATGCAAATTTTAGAGAAAAAGTACCCAAACATCTCTGAAAGCAGCTAATTTGTCAATTTGCAGTCGTTCTGTTCTAGTTCGATGATTATCGAAACGCATGAAGCGAAGAATTTGCTAAACTCTCTGCAACAGTCGCGCATCCCAATTCTTCCTCATTCCGGAATATAAAATAATCCCAATGAGGGCGTAGAGCTCAACAATTTCCATGTCATACCATATTCTTGGTTGTTTATGTTGGCTTGGATTACGGTGACGATCAAAATAATCCTTCGCCTTACGATTCGTCTCACTCGCGATAATGCACATCATTGTAGGTGGCAAAATACTTTTAAAACATTCCTCTTCCTTATTGACATGTCTAGCAATTCCAATCAATCCCGGTGTCTCACGATCTATTTGAAATTCTGAAACTTTATGAATGCTTGGTGGTTGGACGCTCCATTTTCGAGAATAATTCTTATTCTGCGAGTTATAAAATAATTCTTGATCATCAGTCTCGTTTTGATCATCATTGGAGGAACATTCTTGTTCCTCCTGCAAATCTTCGTTGCGCATACGGTCACGAATATCCGGAATATATTCATCATCATCATCAAAATCCGAAAAATCACCATCTAAATCATCTTGTTCCTGAGGAATTGCGTTATATTCTTGTAAATCATCACAAGAATTATTTATTAGTGAATTATCCGACGAAACGGATATTTCATCGAACAAATCTCTTAGTTCTTGACTGCTCTGTCGTTTTGTCATTATCTAACAAAAAAGATAAACTGACAAACATCTAAAATGAAAATTACTTCAAACACTATTGTATAATACTCGCATAACTCCAAGTCGATAAAAATACTTGTAGGGAACAGTATGCAGAAACTAAATCACAAATTAAAAAAATTAACACTTCAAAATAAAATAGTTACACTCCTTGTAGTAATGACGAACAATTCCTTTATAGGTTCAACACAAACTACGATGTAGATCTATCAAACACATTTGTCGATGAATTTTGAAAGGTAAAAGTACCGTTATAAATATAATATATATATATTCAAGCTGAGTTCATAAATTTTGAAGTCGAGTTTATTTTGAAAGGGTGGGAATGATGAAACGCACGTAAACGAAAAGATTCCCATAATGTTTTTGGTTTTATCTGGCCCAAATGGTTTGAAATAAAGATAAACCTGACCTAAAAGTAACATAATTTTTTAACTAACCGATTTCAATTGCGTTCTTTATTAGTCTGGTAACTTATTACCCCCATGTACAGACCGTGGAATATTTTTCATTACTGTGCCACAGTTGCTTTGAAATAGTCAGATTTCATCGCTTTTTGATATTTTGTTGTGCTAAACATGTAAGAGAGAGCATTCCTAAGTGATTTCGGATTAATTCGCATTAATTCACTTTTTATTTCACTTTTTTAAAGCCTGGGGTAACTTTTTACTCCAGTGCACCGACGGAAGCTTAAATCAATTATTGATTTCCCAGTACCAAATACCGTTAAGGAACAAATCGATCAGGTGCTTGCATATGCAGATGACATATGCGTGATTGGATTGAATAGCAACGGAGTGAAAGAAATACATCGTCCGCTGGTAGAGTTTTCAGCTTCAGCTGGACTTCAGATCAATGAGTCCAAAACGAAATACCTGATCTCTGGTTTTAGGGACAATAGTACGCCAGATTTTAGTAGTAGCCACCACACGTTTAAGGGAATGAGGAGGTTCAAATATTTGGGGTCTCTTATCACTCACGATAACAGTGTGAGTGATGATATTAAAGTGCAGCTGGCAGTCGTTCTTTGTATTCTCTAAGGCCACTGCTAAAATCTAAACCTTTATCAATTAAGGCCGTGAAGCTGAAGCTTTACAAAGCGTTGATCAGGCCCGTTTGTTATGTTTGGATGTGACAGTTGGGCGCTGACGGATGAGTACGAGAGATGGCTCTTTACATTTGAGAGAAGAATCTGGTGGTATACGACTGAATGAATGAAGATCCCCGATATTGTGCATGAAGTAAGATCTCAGTGTGTACGCTGGCTCGGTCACGTTCTGTGTGCTGATCCGCAACGAATTGTGCAGCGATCTCTGAAAGTAGAGCCACCATTTGGTAGGCGCAGAGGTCGTTGCAGGTGACGTTGGTTCCACGATGTAGAGAACGACTTGGCCTCTTCAGATTGTCTTAGACAGTATGAAAACCTTGTTAAGGATCGAAACCGTTGGAGCCTAATAGTAGACTCAGTAAGGGGCCAGTAATGGCCTTTAAAACTATTTTAAAAAAAATATGTATTGACAGATAGTATACGTTCCTACTCAAGCCCTCACACCGTGTAAATGACGGTTCAATGCAATTTTTCACTATACATAACACATACTTAAATATTTAACATCGCAATAAATTGCATTTTGAATTGTTAAATTATTTATACCTGAAAATATTCCATTCTCGTCTTGATATATGAATAAATCAAACTGTTCCATCCTGATAATAGAAAAAAAAATCCAATTTATCGATGAAAATCTCTACTCTTGATGTATGTATATACTAGGGAACAAATTAAATATGAAACAATTAATGTTGTGTATATACCAATGGATGGATTTAAGATATTTACCATCATAAATATTATCTTGTCTATAAGTTTTAAATCTTTAATTTTATATCAGTTTAATCTTGAAAATCAGCTACACGCCGAACAACGAAATAAATTGTTATCTTATTCTTCGTATATATACAAGAAAATTGTATTAAATTTTTATTATTATTCCATGGTTTATCGTCGAACAATAAAGATTCTCATCCTTTAAAATTATTTTGTGATGAAGCTTTTCGCTTGTAATCTCATTAATTTACAATTTATACTATAAAAATACAATTTTATGATCTCATCCCATCCGTATACAATATTTTGAAATATTTACGAATTTGTTGTTTTTGTTGGCAGATTAAAAGTCACCACAATGCATACCGAGCGAAACACTCTACTTGTTCAACCTTATATGGGATTGCAGTAAACGTTGGATTCCTATATATACTATTCGTCAAACGACACAGGCTTTTTATAATAAAATATTCAGAAAACACTAATTTAGTGAGCGTACCATGGATTTAATTTTGGATCAAATTCTTGTTATGTATAAATGATGCTATTGCCAAAATAAAAATTGAAATGGTTCAACAAAATGAAAATAGTAAAATTTATCGAATATTTGGCAGACAACCAATTTCTTATTAATTTAAAATATTTTTATAAAAATTTGATTGCAAAACATATTGTTTGAGTAGAGATTGTTGTTATGCTTATAGAATTGCGGTTAAGTGATATTTTGGATATGGTTCAAGTACTTGGCAAAATATCATAATTATTTATTTTTATTTAAATTTTGGTTTTCTCGAGAAATTTTTATTTAACTTTTTTTATGATTTTACAAGTCCAGTACATTAACCTTAATTTTTGCTAATATTAGTTATTAGCAAAATATATAATTTATAAGCTTACAGTAGAACTGAATGTCTGTGTATTTATTCTTAGAACAATTTATTTTATATTTGGAATTCCATTTATGTATAGGATTCAAAGAGGATTTGTATATATGTGGGATACACAACCAAAATTGGGTTACAAAAGTACGAAAATCACTGACGTTGATAAATGATGTTGACATAGTGATAACAGACGACAGACAATTTTTTTTTGTAACAATATACAAGCACTAATAATAGCTAACAAACCTATACTAATTTTTCAAACAGAATTCTTTGGAATTTCATTAAGCACAAAATGTTGGTGGCCATTTTTGGTATATATACCGCACTCATTGTTGTATTCAGCAAAAAAAAATTTAATATCCGTGAAATTGCATTCACATAATGGAGCAGCACAACAAAAATGCTTCCCTTAAAAGTTTATTGGATACCCTAAAAAAGGTATTATGACCGTATTTATATACATATAGACCGAGACCGTAAATTGGTACAAATTTAAATTTCATTATACGAGTAGCGCACCCAAACGAATAAGGTGCAACTTTTTGGGTATAATTTGGTAATCCAATCAAAACTGGAAAATGATTTTGGATGGGCAAAAATATGTTTTGGGGTTCTTACAATCCAACGATTTTCAATTAATATATACTTACATATATATGTACCGTGAATAGTTCTTCATTTCAGCTTTGAATTTCACACGTCTGGCAATTGTATCGAACAAACGTTTTCTCACAATTTATTGTAAATTCCTTGCGTATAGCTTTGCGTTAAGTTGCCTATTAATTACAGTGCACATGAAATATTCATCTCATTATTCAAGGTACTCGGGCCCGCTTTACTGTATGGCCTGGATATCAAACTGATTTATTGATTTTTCTGTAATTTGATGTAAAATTATTTACTGTGGCCGAAACCTATCGTAATAATGACACCTATTGTGGTTGTCGTTTCGACGTCGACTTCATATCGATTACGTACAAAAATAGGGATTGTGGTTGTCGATATCAATCGGCAACGGTTTATTTGAAAACCGTCTATTTTTTTGTCGATGAGATTTTAGTTCACGACAAGAGGTTTTAAGCGGCGTATTTACAAAAAATGGTTCGGCAATTCGAACATCTAATTGATTTCATGCCCGATAATCCCGATATGGCACTCGTGGGTATGCTTAATCTGGAAGCGATTTTAAAATTAATTCTATGTATCGATGGCAACGAGTTACTGAACAGTTAAGGACCTCCAACACAAGATTTAGATGGTTGGATTAAAATTTGATATTTTCAATTTCAAATTCAAAATCCGGCAAAAATGACACACAACAAAACGACGATAAAAGCTACCGGAGGGGATCCTAACAAAATTTATTCGATTACTAATTTAGAGGAAAAAGCAATTGATTTGCTACAAATTGAAGTGACTTTTAATCCACCAGATCACGAATATGGCGGTTCCTTATCCAGTCGTCCACTACCTCAATCTGGTGATTCAGTATGTGCAACATTTCAAAGCCGCCCGTTTGGCAGCACGCTAAATGTGGAAAGAGTTGCCATAGAGGTTATGTAAGAGCCAACATATTCGAATTCGATAATTACATCCAAGCTGAAAAAAAAAAACGTTTCCAGCTCCTTGAGCATCGCAGACAGGTACAGGATTTTCAAGAGTATAAAGTCTTGTTGTGAAAATGTTGACAAGCAAACAAAGGAGATCCTGTGATATGTTAAAAAGCCTACTATTTAAAGCGCAATAAGTTTGATTAAAAAGAAAATTGTAAAAGCCAGAACTGTAATAAATTGCAGCAGCAACAGTTAAAAATCCAACAACAGTTCTAAGTATAAAATAAGCTTGTAATTAATTAGGTTTAAGTTTTCCTCAATTAGACTGTGAAACCCAAATCTAATAATTAAGATGGCAACAACAATTTGTGATTAGTTAAGGAATTTATTGAATTTTATATAAATAAATGTTTAATTCAACTGCTTCACCTTGCATAACTAACACAAATGTCGAAAGAGTCATTTACGGATTTGCTAGATGAAATAAATTGTTGCTTGTGCAGCGTAAATGACTCTTTCGACAGTCGAAAACATTACTTAACAAAATGGTTCATGACATCGATAATCACGGATTTTATTTACTTAGGTACTTACTAATATCCATTTCCAATGGCTATGATTTATCTCTTAAAAGTTTACGTTTTTGAGTCATTTATCGTGGCAGCATATAGTCGATGCTCGCCTCATGCTTGAAAGTGAAACGAAAATATTCGAGATAATGGATGGAAAATCACCGATGTCAAAGTATTGGATGCCTTTGGTGTGGGCGACCAATATTATAAATCGTGCGCGAAATGATGGCCTAATTACGTCCGATCGCTTTGTACAAACCCTATTAATGGAATTATCCGATATCAGACGACGTTTGGACGGTTTAATTGGTTACAATACCGTATGTGTCCCATTAGTTTATACACAGGTAGAACTATATCATTTTTATTTGAAGAGTGTTTGCATAAAGACAAGTGTTTTTTTATGGCGGAAACATGTCAATAATTATTTTTATTGACGTATGCTATAATGCTTATTTTTTTTTTTACAATTCATTTAGGTTGTTACACTTGTGTTGTACACATACTTTATAGCCGCATTAATAAGACGACAAATGGTGCCAATTGTTGATCAAGTGGGTCGATCAACAAAGTATGAGGATCCTGATTTATATTTTCCATTGTTTACGGCCTTACAGGTGAGTCAAGAATTTTTTTTAATTACAGTCAGTCCTATGTCTTCGTGCTAAATACTTAATCACATATTTACTAGAGTTTATTTAAAAAAATTATTGGTTTTGTATTTTGCGCTTGACGAATGAATTATTTATTTATTTACTCGACCAAATTTGTTGAAATTAATAGTCAGGCAATTCGTCTCGTGTTAGATTGAATTATTAAATTTGAGTTTACATGAAACTTCACCAACTTACTAAAAAACATGCATTTACATATGGATTTTGAAGCTCAAACAGAGAGTGGTTATCTTCTAGAATACCAGCTTCGCGTTCTAATAAACAAGGCATGATGTCAAGTACGCTATAATATAATAATAATAACAGTGTTAAAGGCCATTACTGGCCCCTTACTGAATCAACAATCTGGCTCCAACGGTTTCGATCCTGAGCTTGGTCTTCATACTGTCTTAGACAATCTGAAGAGGCCAAGTCATTCTCTACATCGTGGAGCCATCGTCACCTGCAACGACCTCTGCGCCTACCATTTGGTGGCTCTCCTTTCAGAGATCGCTGCACAATTCGTTCCGGATCAGCACGCAGAACGTGACCGAGCCAGCGTACTCGCTGAGATCTAACTTCATGTACAATATCGGGGATCTTCATCAGATCTCTGATCTCGAAATTGTACAGAGCTCGGTATGTACCATCTATTTCGCGTTTAGGGCCGTAAATCACACGCATGTTTCTTCTCTCAAATGTAAGGAGCCATCTCTCGTACTCATCCGTCAGCGCCCAACTTTCACATCCAAACATAACAACGGGCCTGATCAGCTTTGTAAAGCTTCAGCTTCACGGCACTTGATAAGTGTTTAGATTTTAGCAGTGGCCTTAGAGGATATAAAGAACGACCGCCAGCTGCCAGCCGCACTTTAATATCCTCACCCACACTGTTATCGTGAGTGATAAGAGAGCCCAAATATTTGAACCTCCTCACTCCCTCAAACGTGTGGTGGCCACTACTAAAATCTGGTGTGCCATTGTCTCTCAAACCAGAGATCAGGTATTTCGTTTTTGACTCATTGATCTGGAGTCCAACAGAAGCTGAAAACTCTACAAGCGGATCAAGTATTTCTTTCACTCCGTTGCTATTCAGTCTAATCACGCATATGTCATCTGCATATGCAAGCACTTGATTGGACTGGCGATATAAGATGTTGCGCTGAGGTGTTTCAGTTTTACGAAAGATGTACTCCAACATGAGATTAAAGAGTATCGGGGACAGAGCATCTCCCTGCCGAACACCCGAGTTAACTGCAAAAATTGTCGATAGCCTGTTCTCAACTTTAACACAGCATTGAGACTGCGTCACTGTCATCCTACACAGTCGTACCAATTTTGTTGGCATTCCTAGGTATTCCAGGGCAGACCACAAACTCTCTCGATTGATCGAGTCGTAGGCCTGCCGGAAATCCAGGAAAACCTGATGTACGGAGATGGATGTCTCATAATATTTAGATAGAATCATCCGCAGCGAAAAGACCTGATCAGTGACTGATCGATTCGGACGAAATCCTCCCTGATAGTCACCAACCAAGGCCTCCGCCAGAGGAGTGATTCTATCCAATAAAATGTATGACAGTAACTTGTATGCTGTGCAAAGGAGAGCTATACCGCGATAATTCTCACACTTCAAGCGGTCTCCCTTCTTGAAGATGGGGCATATCGCGGCCACTTTCCATTTCAGGCATAACTTCGGTTCGCCATACTAATCGAATAAGGTCGAAAAGACAGTTCCACCAAGTATCCCCTCCGAATATCAAGAGCTCCGAATTAATGCAGTCCACTCCAGGTGAGCGGTTTCGTTTCATTCTCTGCATGGCCTTAGTGAATTCCTCATGGGATGGCTCCTCAGTGCAAATCTCCGCAGACTGTTTTAGAGGTGGCTCAACAACAGTCTGTGACGCATGATGAACATCAAGCAGCTCAGTAAAGTGTCCACTCCATGCGTCAAGTACTGCGTCGATGTTGACACAGAGGTTTCCATCCCGGTTCCGAATGGCGGTTGACGAAGGCCTGAAAGTATGATGCAATCCAGTAATTCCTTTAAAGAAATTACGTGAACTACGCTCATTGCTGAGTTGTTGTACTTTCAGAACCTCGGCCTTCCACCATTCTCGCTTCTTCCGTCTACAAATCCGCTTAGCTGCCCTTCTTGCAAGAGCTGCCTTGTTTTTCCTTGCGATTGTGAGACATTGTTGCACTTCATTATGGGCTATATTTTGTTGCTCAACTGCAAGACGACACTCGTCATCAAACCAATCATTCTTGGGTCTGACCCAGACAGAGTTCACGCAGTCAGACTGGTGTTGTACACCCCTGATAAATAATAAACACATAAATAACGTAGTAATAGATTAAACATAAAGATAACACCCATTATGAATTTAAGTTAACACCTACTTAAATATAAAACTACTCCACATTTAGGCTAAAATAATTATTCAGAACAAAATAATTTTAAAACAAAAACTAACAAATGTCATTTTTTGAATAAGTAACATGAATAGCTGAAATTACAAAAATATAAACCCAAATAAACTCGCATGCACAAAATACTTACGCTGCGAAAAATATCAATTAATAATTTTCGAAATAGCTATTCAGGTCATTAAATTCAAAATTGCACATTAAGTTAAATTTTAAGTTCAATTACCTAGAATATTTTAGTATAAATAATTCAAAATTTTAATCAATAAATCAGTTGAAGTCAAGAATTAAATCAGTTGAAGTCAAGAATTAAATCAGTTTGTAATCGAAGTCAATAATTAAAACAGTTAAATAAAACTAGTTCAGTATTGGAATATTATCAAACACCCGCATATACAATATTGGCGCTGCCGAAATTCGCACCTGTGGCGAATTAGTTAGGTTAAAATTAGACAACAGAGACCCACATGTTCAACGACTCACCATTCGCATCAAAATCCGGTTTGACATCGCGATCCCCAACTAAACAAGCTAACGACACACCAACAGTACACAATACTCGTAGTAAGGCTTCACGACAAAACTACAATACACAAGTCCCCCGACCAATAAAAATCGAAGTGACAGACGACCTTCCATCAACCAAAACTAACGACAGAACACCGATTACTCCTACAATCCAAATTCCACATACACCACAACCTAAAAACGTAACTAACACCCGTAATACACAACAACCAAACAAAATGAATCCACAACAAATACATCAAAGCATAACTAGCTTTGTACCAGAATTCAGTGGTGACGAGACCGACCCGGCACGGACCGCAACCAGCCTTGCGAAATTCCTCGGAGCATCAGATAACATCTACAATAGACTGGAAACAAATGACGAAAAGGAAGAATTCAACGGAATCATCAAGTACCGGCTAACAGGAACCGCTTTCACCAGGATACATAGACGACGAATAAAAGACTACCCAACATTGAAAACTACTCTGAAAAAGATGTACAATCCAGTATACTCAATGACAGAACTTGAAAACAATTACACGAAAATACGACAGCAATACGGAGAGTCCATCAAAAGTTACGGCTACAGACTAAGCGAAGCACTAGACCTATACAAAAGTGGCTACAGATCAAAGTACGAATTAGCAAACTTGGACGACACCTACACAAACCACCTAGGAGCAAGTAGTGTGGAAATATTCAAAAGAGGACTGACAAATACAATATTGAAAGAAAAAGTAGCAACAATCGCAGCAACAAACATAGACAAAATAATCGAAGAAACGGAGCGAATAGAGAAAATACTAACAATAATAACTGGCGAACCACATCAACATGTAATCCCACCACAACCACAAACTCTACAATCAACACAAAATCAACACATGGAAACTATAACTAGAAGGAATCAAATAATATGTAACTACTGTCAAAAACCAAACCACACATGGGATATATGCCGCACCAGGATATTTAGAGAACAGGGACAAAGAAACATTCAACACCAAAATAACCAATACCGAACAAACCATCCATACTACCAAAATACACCAATCAATTATCAAGCCCAAAGGCAACAGAACAACCAATACTTCCCACAAAACAAATTCACACCACCCAGACAATTTTCAAACACCCCAACATACACTCCACCTCAACAAAATAACTTCACAGCATACCGACAACCTACAACTCCAAATTACCAAGACAGACCCCCTAAATACTGCTCATACTGCAAAACAACGAAGGGACACACATTCAACGAGTGCCGAAGCAAATTCAATACAAACAAAACCTACAACACGGGACAATACCAGAACCAACGACAACCAAATGAAGTGGAGAACCTAGGAAGCAAATTCAACACAATGAAGCTCAACACAGTCATCCAACAGCCGATGGAGAACAATGCCAGAGGTAGGCAATATGGAAACCAGGGAAACGACCAAGGATCCAGCCAGCAGTAGGAGAGCCGCCGCAGTTGGATCCAGCCACAAACAACGATGAACAACAAACGCAAATAACAAACGGACATGAATATTCTCTCCCAATGGGTATAATTCCAAGAATATACCTAAAACCAACAAAACCGTACGCAAACACGGAAGACACAAGACAAAATCCCAAAGATTCTCAAGTTAACCGACAGAGTGCAAATACTCACGTTAACCAAACGAATCAAAACGTAGAAATTAAGCCAACTCAAACAGTCGCCAGCCCGACACACAAAACCGTTGCCAGCCCAACGCGGAAAATAGATATTAAGGAAACACAAACAGTCACCAGCCTGACACAAAACCAAGATTCTCAAGTTAACCGACAGAGTGGAAATACTCACGTTAACCAAACGAATCAAAACGTAGAAATTAAGCTAACTCAAACAGTCGCCAGCCCGACACACAAAGCCGTTGCCCGACCAACGCAAATAGTAGAATTTAAGAAAACAGACGAAGACACAAACGAAACAAGCCCAGACGCTTACGAAACAAAAACAACGTTAAACCAAACAGCAATCGATATTTTAATAATGTTATACTTAATTACAATTAACATTTCCATATCACTCTCAAAAGCACGCAGAGAAATACGAAATAGTTACAGAACAATAAAATTCAGTATAAAAGATAAGTTAAAAATAACGTTCCTCTCAACTAGAGAAAAATACAAACAACACAAAAATCTCATCAAAACTTACTGCTACGAACTTAAAAAATTACGGATAAACGAGAGATATGACAAACAACATTTATCAGACACGAAGCACACACACAGAATCAGAAAACTTAAACATACAACCAAACCAGAAAAAAGCAACGTATTAGACGAACAACAAGAAGACATACTAGTAGACTTGTTCCAACTAGCAGAACCCAAACAAATAAAACTAATATCAAAATATAAAACAAACCGCGACAAAATTACACCGACAATAGGAGAACACAAATCACATCCAACAGCAGACAACTCCCCTATAATCGAAAATGAGCTTATAGGACTAATCTATCCAAACAAGGAGCGACAGAGCAGTATAACAGAAACAATTAACGAACAAAAACTTCAACTTCCCAATTCTGAAACATTAAATAACACGTACCTACCTAAGAGTCATAATACAAATCAAACAAATCAAGATAAAATACCAAAATACACAACTCCTATCAACACCTCATATGTACCTAACTCCCCATACCAGTACACAAATTACAAAACAAGGAAAAAAATCGAGCAAAATGACCAGACGACAGAAATAAAAAATTATATAAGGACATTTCCTTACCACAAAATGACTTTTCTTTTCAAACATACCAATTGAGAAAACAAGCCATATACGCAAAAATTCGGAAAATCCAAAATCAAAATTATTTAAACAAAGATATTAACAGAATTAACATTAAAACTACCCATGACCGACATGGACAGAAAATAACGCGCACAGGAAATATTTTTCAAAAATCTAATTAGCTTTTCCTTCACCGAACAAACACTAACACTCGAGGAAGAACAAGCTAAAAATTAAGAAATTAAAAACATAAAACTAACACATAAATAAGACAAACCTAGCATAAGTAAAAAATGAATTATTTTATCAAAACAAAAATCAATCATTTGTATAGATTAGAAAAATTTTAAGTAAAAAGTCATAACGATAATCAATTTAAATATTACGGAACAAAAAAAAAAAATATTATCAAATTACAATTAAAAATAAATTTTTTCTACAATTTAATATAAAGACGAAATCAAAAAAAAAAACAAGATAAACAAAAGTATATTACATAAAAATTTCAATTATACAAATTAGAAATATGCATTCTTTTCAAATTTTAGCTCATATTACAAAATGCATATATTTTATTTTTCAAGTTCAAAATAAAAATAAAAAATAAAAAATTTTTTTTAGCTTAGATTGCAAAATGTTTTATACAAAATATAGATTATGTAAGTTAATAACCTAATGAAATAATAATATAATATAATACAAACGTTAATAAAATGCAACACGACAAAATTCCAGAGCAAAAATAAAATATAGTTCATGGTCACGATTCAACATAACATTGTAAGCAAAACCACAACAAATACAAAACGATGAGGCACATGACAAGGCAAAACGCAACGACATTTGTAAGATGAAGACAAACGATATGGCATAGAATAACTATAGTAACACTACCTACCATCTAGCAAACCACAAAATTGAACACATACGGATAACGATTGGACCGTAGACAGCCAAGAAACGATGCCAGAACATCAACCACAACCATATACAACAATACAACATGCAAACAATGGAATACTGAATCCGTGACCAAACTAAATTTTATAATGAAGAGAAGACGCAAGAAGACCAGCAGAAGACAACCAATTACCAGACCTACATCAATAATCCATAACAATAATAAACAAAAATAATAATAATAATAATAATAGTAATAAGTCTTAGACAATCTGTATCCCATAACTGCGAAATCTTCCATAAGAAGATTTCACTAATAAAGGGGGAAGGTGTTGTACACCCCTGATAAATAATAAACACATAAATAACGTAGTAATAGATTAAACATAAAGATAACACCCATTATGAATTTAAGTTAACACCTACTAAAATATAAAACTACTCCACATTTAGGCTAAAATAATTATTCAGAACAAAATAATTTTAAAACAAAAACTAACAAATGTCATTTTTTGAATAAGTAACATGAATAGCTGATATTACAAAAATATAAACCCAAATAAACTCGCATGCGCAAAATACTTACGCTGCGAAAAATATCAATTAATAATTTTCGAAATAGCTATTCAGGTCATTAAATTCAAAATTGCACATTAAGTTAAATTTTAAGTTCAATTACCTAGAATATTTTAGTATAAATAAGTCAAAATTTTATAACAAGAAATCAGTTTGTAATCGAAGTCAACAATTAAAACAGTTAAATAAAAGTAGTTCAGTAAAATCAAAATTCCAGTTTTCATTTAAAATATTCTTCTAGAGGAAATAACCAATACCAAGTAAGTATCTCTCACTAAATAACAACAAAAAACAAGCAATACTGCCAAGCCCCCACCAGTGGTAAGCGGGTATTGTTCTAACATAAAAACTTCCTACTAACATAACACGGCACCGTTCTTTACGACATTGGCGGACGAACCTCGTACGGCAAAGCGAGGGGGGAAGACGGAAGAGTGTTTCAGCGCTCAAGCTTCCCTAGTTACAAGTGTCGATAAAGAACTTACTCATAACTAACATTTAATTACATTCTCCAGAATATTGGGATTAGTCCAAATATTCCAACATTGACGACAGTAAACACGTAACAAAAACATAGACCATGACCGCATGACATACAGTTCCATACAACTGTATAACATCCATAAGTACATTATCTGCTCATATTCACAATCGTGTAAAATACCCCAAACACACACGTATAGAGTGTATATAGTTCTGTATAAAAACAACACATTTATATAAGATTGATGCTACAGACACCTCAATAGAACTATCAAACACTACATATATAATACTGGTAATTAGCTCCCTCAATGTTGTCGCTGACAAGATCCTGATATCGTTTCTTTTGATCTTCATTTATCAGACCTTCACAGTCGAAGCGTTCCATCCGTTTCGCTGTGTTCCCCGACCTGTACGAAAACTTCCACCGTAGCTTTGCAGCGACCAAATAATCGCTGCCTACGTATTTGGTTGCTGACCGATAAGTTCTCACATCCTGCACAACCCGAGCTCGCCCTTTTGAAGTTAACACGTGGTCAATTTGGCTCCGGGATGTTTTGCGAGGATGTGTCCATGTCTCTAGGTGTATCTGTTTGTGAGGGAAGAATGTGCTTGCTACTCTAAGATCATGAGCAATTGCAAAGTACATCATTCTCTCACCATTATCGGTCGCAGTTTCGTGTCGGGAGTACGGACCTATGTTTTCACACAAGTCGGCCTGATTTCTGCCAGCTCTAGAATTAAAGTCCCCAATTACCATTCTAACATCGTGTTCGGGTATAGAGAAGTACGCTATACTTGCTTTAAAAAACATGGTGAAACGACCAATTCAAAAGTATATTCAAAAAAATTAAAATCGTTAAAAAAAAATTATTAATTAGTTACCCAATAGAAAAAGCTAAATACATTGGCAAGAAGGAATAAAAGCTCTCATTTAAGAAATTTATTCAATACTCATTTATGTACTTACTAATATTTGGTATTTACAAAAAAGTATAATGACACTTAGAGCTTTTAAGATTGTTGTATATAAAATGAAAAGCTTGTGCAGCCAAATTTCACAACTGGTATTATAAAATAAGTAGATATCCAGGTTCTAGTTTTTTGACATCAATATTTCAAACACAATTTAAAAATAAGCTTTTTTACTTAAATCTTTTAAATGGTTTCAAATAATTTTTAGAGCTTCTAATAGCATTTAAGGAATGGAAAAACCACGTATGCGTATTAAGCTCTACGTTTAAATTTAATTCATAAATAAAAGCTATTAGTTGTAAAGGTACTATTTCACGGATTGATTGACTGAGTTGACTGAAAAGATGATAGCAACAAAATTACATAGGCACATGAAATTAAATGCGATCGTTGATCGACTCAACAATTGCAATATAGGGGTCAATTTGTGAATAACACATAAGTATAGCTAATTATTTAAGATTTTGGGCGAAATCTTAATTTAGGACCAGCTTATATTCACAATTTATAACGAATTCATTGCATTCAAAGGCCGTGCCGATTTCGGGCACAGTCTATGAATGCATTGAATTTTCTTCTGCAACAAAATCAAACTACCTATTCCATTATCCAGTTTTAATTTTGTTGCAACATTCCCAATATATATTGTACATTTATTATATCGCTGATTCCGGGGATGACCACTTCTAAGTAAAGCCTATACAATGGGCTGTCCGAAACACTTAACCGCATGTCAATTGTCTGATTTTTGTTTAACAGATTTGTTCACACAATCTTGTTGCATCATTCCCGATATATATTGCACATATATTTAGTTGAGCCACCTCTAAAACAGTCTGCGGAGATTTGCACTGATTAGCCATCCCATGAGGAATTCACTAAGGCCATGCAGAGAATGAAACGAAACCGCTCACCTGGAGTGGACTGCATTAATTCGGAGCTCTTGATATTCGGAGGGGATACTTTGTGGAACTGTCTTTTCGACCTTATTCGATTAGTATGGCGAACCGAAGTTATGCCTGATGAATGGAAAGTGGCCGCGATATGCCCCATCTTCAAGAAGGGAGACCGCTTGAAGTGTGAGAATTATCGCGGTATAGCTCTCCTTTGCACAGCATACAAGTTACTGTCATACATTTTATTGGATAGAATCACTCCTCTGGCGGAGGGCTTGGTTGGTGACTATCAGGGAGGATTTCGTCCGAATCGATCAGTCACTGATCAGGTCTTTTCGCTGCGGATGATTCTATCTAAATATTATGAGACATCCATCTCCGTACATCAGGTTTTCCTGGATTTCCGGCAGGCCTACGACTCGATCAATCGAGAGAGTTTGTGGTCTGCCCTGGAATACCTAGGAATGCCAACAAAATTGGTACGACTGTGTAGGATGACAGTGACGCAGTCTCAATGCTGTGTTAAAGTTGAGAACAGGCTATCGACCATTTTTGCAGTTAACTCGGGTGTTCGGCAGGGAGATGCTCTGTCCCCGATACTCTTTAATCTCATGTTGGAGTACATCTTTCGTAAAACTGAAACACCTCAGCGCAACATCTTATATCGCCAGTCCAATCAAGTGCTTGCATATGCAGATAACATATGCGTGATTGGACTGAATAGCAACGGAGTGAAAGAAATACTTGATCCGCTTGTAGAGTTTTCAGCTTCTGTTGGACTCCAGATCAATGAGTCCAAAACGAAATACCTGATCTCTGGTTTTAGAGACAATGGCACACCAGATTTTAGTAGTGGCCACCACGCGTTTGAGGGAGTGAGGAGGTTCAAATATTTGGGCTCTCTTATCACTCACGATAACAGTGTGGGTGAGGATATTAAAGTGCGGCTGGCAGCTGGCAGTCGTTCTTTGTATCCTCTAAGGCCACTGCTAAAATCTAAACACTTATCAAGTGCCGTGAAGCTGAAGCTTTACAAAGCGTTGATCAGGCCCGTTGTTATGTTTGGATGTGAAAGTTGGGCGCTGACGGATGAGTACGAGAGATGGCTCCTTACATTTGAGAGAAGAATCATGCGTGTGATTTACGGCCCTAAACGCGAAATAGATGGTACATACCGAGCTCTGTACAATTTCGAGATCAGAGATCTGATGAAGATCCCCGATATTGTACATGAAGTTAGATCTCAGCGAGTACGCTGGCTCGGTCACGTTCTGCGTGCTGATCCGGAACGAATTGTGCAGCGATCTCTGAAAGGAGAGCCACCATATGGTAGGCGCAGAGGTCGTTGCAGGCGACGATGGCTCCACGATGTAGAGAACGACTTGGCCTCTTCAGATTGTCTAAGACAGTATGAAGACCAAGCTCAGGATCGAAACCGTTGGAGCCAGATTGTTGATTCAGTAAGGGGCCAGTAATGGCCTTTAACACTGTTATTATTATTATTATATTTATATCGCCGGTCCCAGGGTCATTTCAAACTTTTTTTGGAAAGTCCATAAAATGGACTGTCTGATACCCCTAGGTTAGGTTAGGTAAGGGTGGCCGTCCTAAAGGACTAGCATAGACGCATAGTTGGTCCGTAGCCACACCACATTTGAGCTTACCAAGAAGCGTTTAAAATCCCGGACCCCGATATTACTAAGATCCGTGAGATCGTTCAATGAGGAAGTTCCCATCTGAAACCCCTAACCGCATGTCAATTTTCTGATTTTTGTTTAACAGATTTCTTCATACAATCTAGTTGCAACATTCCCATATAAATTGCATGTTATTCATATCGCCTACTCCAGAGATTGACCACTTCAACGATTTATGGAAAGTCTCTACAATGGGCTGACGGAAACACCTAATAGCATGCACCGCATGGATATCTACTGATTTTTTTAACAGATTTCTTCATACAATTTTGTTGTATCATTCCCGATATATATTACACGTTATTCATATCGCCGGCCGCAGTGATTGACCACTTCAAACTTATTCTAGAAAGTTCCTAAACTGGAACCTTGTTGCAACGTTCCCTATATATATTACACGGTATTTGTATCGCCGACTCCAGGGATTGACCATTTTTAATTTTTCTAGTCTATCCAATAGAATTTAGAGCAAAACAAATCATCAAAACATTCTTTTTAAATGTTAGAAAATTTCTCAAATTCCTCAAAATATTAAAAAATTTATGAATAAAGAATATATTTATCGCTGAATATCTTAAGCAAAGAATATTTTTCAAAATTAAGCATAAACTAAATTTTGTAAAATGAATTCAATTTTAGAATCATTCTCAGAATTTTGAAGGATCACGAGGATTCCGCACTCAATGCCACAAAGGCCCATGGTATAAACCTAGGATTCTATCCCAATTCGCAAACGCACACTGCTATACCTGATTTCGTATAGAACTGAAAGCAGGAGAACTGTTCACGAAGTGAAAGCAGTCATCATCTTCCTCAAGGCAGTCCTAGCAAATAACATTATGAGCTAAATACACACGATGTATAGATGATCTTTAAAACGGCCATGTCCCGTAAGAATCGCTACCAAGATTCTTAACTGGTTCTTTTTTAAAGATGAAGCATAGTTCGTTAACCTCAAATTAGGCCTTAATGAAGTACTTCGTCTTGCGACAGCTAAAAGTCTCAAGCTACTGAAACCTTAGGTCTTTCAAGGCGTAGTTCTTTATAACTTGTTTCCCGTATAGGAACCATTAGTTCAGGATCAACTAAAGTAAATTGGGAGCCAGCTTTGGCTAAACAATCCGCGATCTCATTGTACAGCTTTACTATCTGTAAACAGTAGAATATTTTTGTTTCTATAACAGGAAAATTCAAAGCGTCATACATGTCAGCGCTATTAGTTCCGCCTGAAAAACAGCACAATGCGAACCAAGACTACCGAAAAGTCACAGATCTGTCCAAGGACAGTAGATTCCAAAATCTGCACTGAGGTAAGAACGAGAGCCACCAGAAAAAAAGACTATGGACTCATCAAATTTGTTAAGAAAACCTGCGAACTCCACAAATCTCTCGAAGGATAAGCCACCGAGAAATGATTTGAGGAATGAAATTCGAAACCATATCGATTTCTAGTAAACATGAAGAATAATTTTTAAAAATTTGTCGCTGCCCCACGATAAAACCGAAAACATTCAGTTTCGCCTCCACACTGCGAGACTTGAGCATGGATTCAATCCAAAAGATAATGGTGCGATCAATACCAAAATTGGTACAGGCAGTAGTAATCGTAGCAAACGAAGTGCTATCGATAGCTCCCGCAATATCCAGGAAAGTACCCACAAGTAACTCCTTATTATTTCAATCCTGGTTACAAGTTCATGTAGGCCGGTTTCACAGGACTTACCTACTCCATAAGCATGTTCCATGTTTCTGAGTGGGGAGGTGATTAGAAAATGATCCCTAATAAATCAATCGACAATTCTTTCCAGAGCTTTAAGGAAAGTTGAGGATAGACTAATAGGCCGAAAGGATTTAGGATCCGTATAATCGGACTTACCAGCTTTCGGGATAAAAACCACTCTACTTTTACACGCAAGAATTTGGAACAGTGCTAAAAGCAATACACGCTTGAAAACGGTGGAGCAAATGATCCTGAATTAGAGGAAAGCCCTGCTGTAGTTCATCAGGAAAAATACCATCCGGACCGCCAGCCTTATAAGATGCAATGTAAAATAAGCTCCATCGAAAGATATCACGATTGATCAGCTTGTGAGCCAAACTCCAATGGTGACTTGCAACAGACGTCCTATATAGCTCGGCAGCAACATCATCCGTGTAGACAATATCACAACCAGGAAAATGAGGCGAAAGGAGCAGCTCACCAATTTCCTTGTTGGAAGAGGTAAGCTGTCCGTCCGGTAGACGAAGAGAATCAAGTTTACACAAACTGTTCCTAGCTAAAGCTTTATTGAATCCAGCGACAGCAGATTGGCCGTTGATTTCCTCGCAGAAGTACAACCACGAAGCTCTTTGAGCGGATCTTAAACTTCTTTTATATTCCTTTTGTATTAACAAGAAGTTATCCCAATCAATCTGTTGCTTAGACCTTTTTGCTTTGTTCTTCCTAGTAGATTTCCTTATTTTTTGAAAGTCAGAGTTCCAGAAAGGTTTGTTCCGAATCTGAAGGATACTTCAATATTTATAACGATTAAATGATGAGAGTTGATTTGACTTTTTTTGAGGAAGCCATTTTTATCAAGGTTGCTAAATGCCAAACAAAATCTCTGCCCAAATTTGTTGGATAGGTAAAAAAGGTCTTAGGACTATTCCATTAAATAGCTTACTCCACCTCCTTATTAGGATTGACGATAATGCTACCGACAGCCTATATGTGATGGATTCTCGCTATATACGAGTATCACGCGTATTAGTAAATTGCGTAATATGTTATGCTTTCAAAAGATATTTTCATTTCTTTTTCTAATTAGGTAAATAGGACACACAACAGTTTCAGGTTGAATAAACTTCAAAAGTACAAAGGTAAAATACTTGTCTTAATTGTCAAATTTTGAATAACAGAATTAAAATTGCTTGAGCCTTGCAGAAATCCAAAATTCTCAAAATCTGTTTCGAATATACCTAGATTATTTTAATTTTATAGATTCATCCGGTCTATGATGAACCGTACGTATCCATAATGATTCAGACGAGGGATTTGTAAATCACAAGTGCAAAAAAAATTGATATTTTTGTTAATTTAATTTAAAAATTATAAAATTAAATTTGACGTTTACCATTCTGAATTTTAATTCGGAAAACCTTAACCTTATTGAGCCTTACCAATTCTCAGTGTTTCTTAATTAAATTTTAAAATTTAACAAATTTCATAACCAAATTTCTCGTATACCATTCTGAACATAAAAAGTTAAATTTTAATTGTTAAATTTGGAAAATTAGAATGTGCGCATGAAAATCTTCAATTTCTGAGATTTGTTTTGATCTTCTGTTAATAGTGCAGAATTCAAGCTTTATAGACTGGCATGTGGGGCTATGCAATGTTTCAATTAAACTGGATCTGTAATCGTGTGTCCTCGATTTGGCTGGTAATGGCATAAGGTAAGCAAGCATTTAAGCAACCTGCAAAAGTTTTGAGAGAGCCATGTGTCACAGTACTAATAAAATAGATCCGTCATATAGCCATAATGAAATATTAATGTTTAAGAAAAATACTAAACTAGTGACGTTTTAATTGTTTTAATTAATTGGCACATAGTGCTAGCGAAACCTATTTAGGATGTGTGTTGCACCGATAAAATCATTATACGAGAAACGACCAAACCTGATCGGAACACATTCCGCTTGATTTCTTTTCAAAGTGAAATTTCTCCAAGTATTTAGCCAAAATTATGTTGGTGAGGTTTTCAAATGAAGTGAATTTGGAAAAGCATATAATCGAAAAATTACAGCTACTAAGTCCTGGGATACTATACTGAGTAGCATAATTATGCCGTTCTGTTTTATTGGAGGAAAGGTCTTCCCTTTATTACAAAATATAATGTGTCCATAGATAATTTGTCGTCTTAAACAGTGACAGAATATTTTGAAAATGCTTGCATAATCTACTACGAAAGAGATCAGGAAATTCGTTTCAATACATCCACAAACAATTTATGGATATTATTCCACTAAAAACGGTGATTTGGTTTTGGGGTAGTGGCGTGCGGATTGGAATTCCAATTAGCACAACAGCTGTTTCTGAGATCTTTAGCAGAGCAAAAATTTTTCTGTATGTAGTTTGAAATAAATTGAAATGAAAATTGTGTCGGTTCCAATTTTGATGCTAATTTTGGAATACTGTGGAATAGGGTTTGGAGGGAACTGACAAACACATTCAACAAAAATAATTAATTTATTGAAAATACATATTTTTCATTTTTTTAAATTATTTCACCAGTCCCATCGTCTCCAGGATCAATTAGGTAAAAGTGTCGCATTAGCTCGGGTTTTCTAAGCTTGCCATACTAACACCAATTTATCTTGTTCATTTCAAAAAATTTCCACGGTCGTGAGCGAGCCAATTTAGCTTTAAGCGACCCATTTCATGCCAATCTTAAAAAACACCAGAGCTAATCCGACACTTTTACCTAATTGACTCTGGAGACGATGGGACTGGTGAAATATTTAAAAATATATCAAATGGTTAGCTTAAAGCTAAATTGGCTCCCTCACGACCGTGGAAGTTTTTTGAAACGAACAGGATAAATTGGTGTTAGTATGCCAAACTTAAAAAACACCCGAGCTAGTCCGACATTGGCTCGAGTGTTTCGAAGTAGTGGTTTTTGTTGGCATCACAATCTTTTCAGAATCCGACTTAATATATTTTCATGAATGGTTCGATTTACGATTTTTAATGATACTTATTTGTGTATCTTTTTTCTCGTGCATATTGAGATAGGTCTTTCTCGTGATATTGAGATAGTTTTATGAAACTGTTGGGACATTAGAACATAGTTTTCCTGGGATGGGTCAAAATTATAGGATGATAGTTAATCCTGGGCTGACAGTGAAAAGGTATAAAAGTGTCGCTATAGTTATGATGTTGCCATTATGTTTTCCTTGGACGAACCCTGGGCTAACTTTATACATCTGCCATCTATTGAAAAAAATCATTTCTTGTAGCACTAATTTTGTACTTGTATTTAATACTATGGGAGACCCTCCAAACAAAATGGGTTTTGTAAGATTAAGAACAGAACTGGAAGCAACATATATATCCTAATGCATTTGGCCATTCGCTCATATCCTATAGAGTATAGGCTTATAACTGTTTAAACTTACTTACACCTTACCTGGCCTACATTGAACAATTAACACATATATACGATGTTTCGAATTCTCAAGACATTTTCAAAATTATTTAGCTTAGTCATTCAAGTTTATATAAAATAGCTGACCACTACAGATTACATATCATTTTTTTTCACAATAAGTAGGTCAACAACATTAAAACAATATGCCAGGAAATGCAAGACGACAAAAACTATTTTCAAGTCTTTTAAGACATCTTTATGCGATAGCAAAAAATGACCACATAAATATGTATATACCGCAGATATACCGAAGCACACATAAAAATTGAACGAATGCAATTTTTATGAGGATATAGGACTATTCCAAAATTGAATCCGTATATATACACATAGTTTTGGTCATATAATGTTGCAAACAAAAATACAAAAAATATTAATGAACCACTATTAAACTGGTTAGTTTGAAAAACATATACCAAAGCTAATTTGGGTCAAAAGTATACTGCCACAAAAAACGTCTTATAATTACGATTAAATCTTATTGCATTCAATTCAGTTTTAATGTTCGTTTTTTTACCAAATAAATTTTGCTGCATACTATCTAATTACATCCTCAAATGTATTTTTGTAGAGTCATTCGGAGACATTTAGAAAAAATAAAAATAATTTCTATAAAAAATGGTTCGAGCAATAGCACAGTAAATCCAGACATTTATTACTTTAAAATAAGTTTTTGTCTGCGGTGGCACTTTCTAATGAGTTTTCTCGAGAGCTGGATGGTATAATTATATAGATGCACAGATTAGATTTATTAATTTTTTTGAATTAATTCCACCGCACACCACCAAATTTATATGCTATTGACATGAAGAATGTGTCGTTTGACATTTTTTTCAGAAAGTTCAAAACACTTTTCCTTTCCCAAGTTGCACACACCTTGCTTGGGTCATAAATAAAGTATACAAAAACAAAACCGAAATCCAAGAGGTTTTAACATCTTTATGATTATTACTGTTGAAGTTTTTTTTTGAGATTATTTAAAGACAAAAGATTCATTATAAAAGTTTGTGTTACGAAAAAAATTGAAACTTTTACCTTTTGAGTGGAAAGTAAATAAAATACAAAAAAAAAAGATTTCTTGTTTACGTTTGGCTTAGACGATAGAGCTTTGAAAAAGTTTATATTTATGTGTACAATCTCAGGTAAACTTAAGACTATTTCTATGTAGTGAAAAGTGAACAGAAAACTTTAGTGGTTGGCTGTTAGAATATATATGTATGTATGTACATATGTAGGTACATAATACCGGAATAATCGAGTGTGAAAAGCAAGATTTTTAGCGCGCACTTTTATTGGAATTTGTTAGAAAAATTTACAAGAAAGTCATTAAAAGTTTAAAATGTTTGAGTTTTATAATTTTTAGAAAAAGTGTCGGTCGAGATTGCGCAATCTCGCGCTTATATAAGGGTCTTATGTATATATAACTTTATTCAGCAAGGCTATATGTAGTTTATTCAGCAAGGCTATAGCGTTTAGTAAGGCATGACATATAAAGTGGTCATTGTTATAAGAATTGGCATGAGACATATTGATGGTAATGGAATATGTGAAACACAACGGAAATTGAATGCCGTTTTAATGCAAATGACAATGTCGTATATTGTGTGGTTTTAGAATGGTAGTGATATCGTGAAGTTCCTCTTTGTTTTTCCACGACCTCGTTATTTTCACGAAAAATGCGAAATCCGATAAATTATAGAAACTTGTGCGGCACCAAACATTTGTAGCAGCAAAATTTGTCGGAAGAAGTACTGTTCACCTTTTGATGATTATTATGGACGAAGTACAACCTAACCACTTCTGCACTTATTAACGTGGAGCTCGAACCGAGTGTCATGTGTTGTGAAACCTACTCTTTCTCTTTCTCGGTAAGGTAATAGTCTATTAGTTGGACAGTTTCCACATGCAAGACTTGTATGATAACTGTCTACCAACAATATAGTTCATTCCAAACATTAATTGATGCATATTCTGTTGAAAAGGACATTGTCCTGAAAACATTCATCCGTCAAACATTGACAACGAAACAATACTATATTCAAGGATGTGCTGCATCTTGATAAAATTATTGAAGCTCGACGAGCCGGATATTGTGTTTATTCAGCATCATAAAAATAATTTAAAAATGTTTATAAATGACTGTACAAACTTATTTATTTAATCTATTTTATCGGTCTCGAAGCGTGAAGGACTAATATACAAAATATTTTTATATTAAATTAAGGGCAACAAATTTACAAAAGGCTAATAAATAATTAAAGCGTTCTAGAAACATGACGAACAGGTACGATGCCTTATTCTTGAGTATTTTTAACTTATTAAAAGAGAAAGAAAACTTCTCAAATTAAATGAGCTTTTAATGTTGTTAAAAACTTACAACCAAAATTTATTATTTCCACGCCAATGCTGTTGTAGACATACATTGTAAATGTTCTTACACCACGCCAATGTCGTTCTAGACATACGTGCCCAAAAAATTTTGTAAATGCCGTGTTGTTGTAGGCATTCTTTACACAAATGCATGCACTCTACGCAAGTGTTGTATCGGACATACATTCGTAGTTTCATTCAATTTTGAGTTGGTTCAGCCTATAAAGATCCATGTGCGATATTTTGGGTTATACCATAGACTACATAATATCAAAGCCATCTTAATATACAGGGTGTAAAATATGTACCGGGACGGTCGAATACTTTGAATGGGACTCATCGCATCGAAAATCAAAATACTACATGTTTAATATTTTTGAAGAAGCTAT
Source organism: Tipula unca (assembly GCA_951394425.1). Classification (NCBI taxonomy): domain Eukaryota; kingdom Metazoa; phylum Arthropoda; class Insecta; order Diptera; family Tipulidae; genus Tipula; species Tipula unca. Next base: position 176,139,087 of record OX596382.1, on the reverse strand, counting down.
TATTGAACTACAATAAACTCGATCTTCACCACCACCCACTGAGGGTGGGATAGAGTTGCCAAATAAAAAAATGTTACGAGTTGGTGAGGTTTATTTTTTGCATGAGCATAACGGTCATAGAAAGGTTTTAAATAATTGTATTCCTCAATAATTGAGCTTTTGCATTTATTGTGCTTAAACCAGAAAGCTTTTAGTAACAGAAAAAATCAAATCATCTCATTGATTACATTTCTTGTAAAATACTCTATAATATTGTAATAAAATTTCCATTATTAAGCTTTTATGTGTGGAATATCAAAAAGCTCAGCGTTAAAAACTTGCACTGTAATTAGAAAGCTTTTAGTAACAGAATAGTTGTTGCTTAATAATTAATTGCCAAAACATCATATTAACTAAAAAGACACTTGAGCTTTTTGTTGTACTCGATGGTAGAAAATTATAAGCTTTACAAATAGGTATATCCTTTAGATAAAATTAATAAACTTCCAGCCAGATTCACTAATTTATGGTTAATCTCTTTAGTTGCTACTACAAAATAATAATAATATAATTTGAGAGCTTTCAGCCAAAGCTCGTAAAGTTTTTTACAAATTGTTAAAATCTTCTAAATTGACACTATGAAATAAATATTAAGAAAACTATAATGTAAATTAAAGAAAGCCATTAGGGGTAAAATTACGTTTTAGTATATACAGGATCTTATACAGATGCAATAAAACCGTACTAATGACGTTTTAAAATTGTTGAATATTAAAATTAAATTCATTTGCGCCATTTAGAATGCTCTTAGATATTAAAATGTTATTTTTAAAAGTTTTTGAAATGCAAAATAATTTAAATCGAGAATATTATTCAGTGACTAGAATGCTTATATTATTCAACTTGCTTGCCCTAAAGATGAACGAGCCAGCAATACTTATATATATTTTTAATGGCGTGGCTATGTTTGGAACATTCAATATTTGAATTAATTATTGTTTGCAAGCTAAGCCCGATCGGTTTTTCCCTCTTGATAAAGCATTCTTACAGCTTCGATGTTAGGGTGATAATGGAGCCTTTACTGGTGTTTTTCATCGGGTAGCATTTGCCAGCTATTTTCTTGTTTGTTGTTTTAGTATTTGTCCCACGCTGCTCTCTGTATATCTTTGACGAGCTTTTTCACCTCCTGTTCTAAAGTTTCTTCTGATGAAAGTTGTGTGTTTAAAATGACGCTATTGTTTAGTTCATTCTTACAATTTTTCCAATCAGTATATTTATTTGTTAACATTGGCGGTTTATCATTTGTAATCATTGATTATCATTACAATAGAGGCGTGGTCAGGTGTGGCGTCAAATTATTCCGGCACTTGTATATAATCAAATGGGATTTTTCTTGTCATAAAGATTGCAATTAAGTCAGTGTTTTATTTTGATCGCTGGGCCAATAATTGGCTTTCCATTTGAATGCGAGTTGCGGTTATATTTAATTAGTGCTTGACGAAGCTCTTTCCTTTTTTTTTTGTTAATCTTGATCCCCGGTCTGTAAGTTTAGCGTTGAAGTCACCCCCGTTTATGAATTTTTCACCTATAGCTGCTTGAATAAATAAGTATAAGCATTCTCTTTGATGTTTTATCTAGGTGGGCAATATATTGCGGCTACCATTACTTTGTGGTTGTGGGTATTATAATGCTATAACACTAATTGCTTGTATTTAATCACACTCAAGTTTTTGTTTGAGATCGTATTTAATATCTTTTTTAATAATCACAGCGCTGCCCCCTCGTGCATCATTATTAGGATGTACTACTGACTAAACTTCGTAGACATTGTTGTTTTTCATGTTGTCGTTTCAATATACTAATGCAGTCCCATGCATGAATTTTTAGATTATATGCCATGTTTAATTAGCCAAGGGAGGCTAACTCTAATGTTGTTCGACTTTTTCGAGTAGGGCGAACCTTTGCCAGATTGATATGAGGGCTCTTTCTTGCTTTTCTTCTTGTGAACTAAGTCTATTAAGAATATTTTGTGGTATTTTATTGTTTGGTTATTATTTGAATCATTAACTGAAACAGAAATATGCTGTCTTTTCGATATTCCAATAGTTAGTGCATCAACATATGTTACATTTGGATTAGTTCTTGATAACTTGTTTAAGGTTTGATGTGGTCTTAACTTTGTGGATATTCTAGTTGAGACTGAGTTGATTTCTGGCCTAGTACTTAGTGTAGTTTGGTGGATGTGCCTCTCCACAGTTGACACATTTTGGTGGGGTGTCTTTTTGTTTCGTACATTCAGCCGTACGGTGTTTTCCAACACATTTCACGCATCCTTGGCACTTTTTGCACTGGTTATTTTTTAACTGCTTCTGTTTGCACTTTCTTATGGAGTATTTCGCTGATTGCATAAATATTTGTAATGTCTTTTGTTCTTTCAAAACATAACATATATAAATAATGGAAAAGGTGTTTTGTCACCACTTTTTAGTAGCTGTGTAACTTCGTTGATTTTGTATCGTTTCTCTAAAGGATACTCTTTTATCTCTTCTGATTTGCACGAAGCGTTTAGTATCTTAACAATGACTTGGTTTGCCTTGTCTGCTTATCTTCGTAGGAATACCATGTTGTATCATCCGATTGCTATCCAATACTCTGATAATTATTGCAATTAGATATTATAACTGGAGGTGGCCGTGGCACGTTTTTCTGCATTTGTATATTCGTACTTACAGTTGAGTTGATTGTTTCTATCTCGGTGAAACCTGAGCTTTTTTCTACTGTTGTACATTCCTACTTCCGGTTGGAAGCCGCTCAATTGATTGTTTCAGTTCGGGTGAAACCTGTGGTGATTTACTCATCTTGCGTTACTTATTTTTTTTTGTTACTGTTTCATGCCATATGATTTTATTTCGATTTTAATTTTCTTTGAATAGCTGGCAAAGGCGACAAATTATTTTATATTGCGGAAATTCCAACGGTTAAAAAAGTATCAATGGTTGCTTACAGGGTCTTTAACTGAACCGCAAAGAAAAAAAAGACATTTTTAGACGAATTTAGAAAATTTTTTTGCACCAAGTAAATTTTACATACTAAAAATGAGTATTTTGGTATAAACTGTATAATTTTCAGCTGATGCAAAATCCTGGGATGAACCAACTGTTAACCAACTAAATTATCAATGTAAGTATGTTGAAAAAGTCTGGGATGGATTATTTACACTTGTATGTTTTCAGAGTTATTTAAAAAAAAATCTTTGGATAACTTCAAGAAGGTCTTATAAGTATATATACCATTATAAAGTTATAAACTTCGGTTGTGAACGAACCTTTGTAACGTACTTATCTAAGAATATTAAGGTTTTTCAATTTTTATAAATGTGGCATTGAAAAATATTAACCTCTTCAGGTATAACTATTGTGTGTATGTGCCAAAAAGTTATTATAAGAATAATTATTAATTCATTTTTCATACCATCAGATGAAAATGTAAATAATTCAAGATAATAAAATAACATATTAAGGCCATACGGTTTTCCATCATATTTGTGCAAATGACTTAGCAGATATCCTTTTGATTATCTCATTTTATATATACATATGTGTTATTATCATCTTGAAAGCACACGAACAACACATTTTTATATTAAGCTATAATATCCGGTTCCTTTTTTTTACATGCGGGAATTTCTCAAGTATCGTTTTTATGATTGTTTTTATATTGAACGAAATGGATATAATCAGCTTACGATAATATATACGACACACACACACACACACACACACACACATATTACAGGAAGCTCGAATATCCCATTTACTAATTTAATTTACCAAAAAAATATATATAATTTGAAACAACAAAAAGCTTCCAACCAAATTAAATTATTCATGTATATGTATGTATGTATGTATACGAATATATTCAAGTGTGTGAACAATTATATTTTATTTAATCAAATATTCAATTTTCAATAATATTCCCCAACCTTGTATCTATCTGTATATGTATGCCGCACATCTCACTCATTTTCAACACTTTAAGAGAGCAGAAAATTGAATAAGGCGCCCTTAAAACGAGGAAAATCAACTAAACACTCAAGTTCAATTCGATTTTCGAAATATACATTTATATTTAAATGTTTATTTTAAATATTTCATGTTGTGTATATATACCAAAACCAATTTACTGTTCAACATAATATATTATACAATATGACGAAGGAAAATCGAAAATATATCTTCACCCCCATAAATATGTAAGCGGGAAAATTGTACAATAAAACACACCGTGAGGTATATACAGAAGAAACATAAAATACATTTAGAATTTCTATTCAAAAATCATTTCTTATAAAGATTCGAAATGTCAAGGTTTTTAGGACGTACTTATTACTTATGAATGAGCAATAATCTCGAAAACCACGAAACCATTAATGAATGAAATATGTTCAACACTAAAGTTGTGTTGGAGATCAAATCAATTACAGTTCCTAAAAGATGTATAAGGGAATTACCTATATTGAACCAACAACAGCATGAGATAGCGGCGAAAGCAACCGAAAGGTACATATAATAATGATCAGTTTTAAAGGCCAGTACTGACTCCTTACTGAGTCAACCATCTGGCTCCAACGGTTTCGATCCTGAGCATGGTCCTCATACTGTCTTAGACAATCTGAAGAAGCCAAGTCGTTCTCTACATTGTGGAGCCATCGTCGCCTGCATCGACCTCTGCGTCTACCATATAGTGACTCTCCTTTCAAAGACCGCTGCACAATTCGTTCCGGATTGTGTTCCAGCACGCAGAACGTGACTGAGCCAGCGCACTCGCTGAGATCTTACTTCATGTACAATATCGGGGAACTTTATCATACACAGATAAAACTAAATTAGATTATTAATTGATTAATTATTTGATAAAGAATTAAATAATTACATTTAATTTATTGTATGTACTCGTATTAAATAATCATTTAACAAAAAAAATATGAAAATTCAATGATTTTACTAATGAAAATTAATTGAATTAAGGCATTACAGATTATAGAATGAATTAAAAGAATCTATTACATTTTTGGGAATTTCAAATAATATATATAACATAACATAACATAACATAACATAACATAACATAACATAACATAACATAACATAACATAACATAACATAACATAACATAACATAACATAACATAACATAACATAACATAACATAACATAACATAACATAACATAACATAACATAACATAACATAACATAACATAACATAACATAACATAACATAACATAACATAACATAACATAACATAACATAACATAACATAACATAACATAACATAACATAACATAACATAACATAACATAACATAACATAACATAACATAACATAACATAACATAACATAACATAACATAACATAACATAACATAACATAACATAACATAACATAACATAACATAACATAACATAACATAACATAACATAACATAACATAACATAACATAACATAACATAACATAACATAACATAACATAACATAACATAACATAACATAACATAACATAACATAACATAACATAACATAACATAACATAACATTGCTGTGTTGCTGTACTTTCAGAACATCGGCCTTCCACCATTCTCCCTTCTTCCGTCTACAAATTCGCTTAGCTGCCCTTCTTGCAAGAGCAGCCTTGTTTTTCTTCGAAAGGTACATACATATATGAAGATGGTTTTATGAGGATAGCATATTCGAAAGTAGGCCTCATAGACCTTAACTGTAGCAATACTACAATCAGCCAGCTTTAATATGAGAAAGTGGACATCATACATGACGAAGAAATTCGGAAATTCGTATGCGGTAAAGTTGACGTGCCAAATAGCCTCAAAATCGCACAGAGCAACCAGATGTAACGAAATGGTTAGGCTTGGAATGGGGCTCTCAAACCGAACAATTCTGATTTACAACGAATTTCGAAAGACGCATGAAAAATAGCAACCGGTCTATGCAGAGTCCAGCATAATTGTAGGTTGTCTAGCTCCTACTATTGTGATTGTAAAAATGATGATAACGATACAAATCGCGATGATCTTATAAGCATTGACGAAACTATGCTATGACAGACTCAAAAATTGTCCCGGATTATGGCCAGCCTCACACCTTAGAAAATGGCCCACATCTATCGCAAATCGCACATCGGAGATTCTTACTCACTTGAGCCAAGACCATTGAAAGAACGTTAACTCAGCTGACTATCCTGCCGACTGTGCATATCGTGAAATAAGCGATGGAGAGGTCCTCAGTGTTTGCCAAAGCAATCCGATTATTGGACATCTCAACTAAGTTGCCTCATACACAAATCAAGAAAAATAAGGGCGTTAGATCCGTTTATAGATAAAGAGGGGTTCGCGGGTCGATGGTAGGCAGATAAATTTAAATGCTCTCTATATTACAAATCATTCCATAATATTGTCAAAGATGTCCCTCCTTACGAGAGCAATAGTACGAGACTATCAAATTTTACCACGCAGGCATCGATATCATTCGAGAAGTTGTTCATAAAACTTAGTGTATGAGTGTAAACCAAAAAGCAACTCTTAAAGCGTGATGTTCCGTAGAAAAGTGTCACGTACGCAGATGATCTTATTATTTTCGGTGTTGATTACGCCGGTCCATTACAAGTTACTTTCATGAAAAAGAGAGGACACCAAACATAGGCATATTTGTGTATCTTATAACATTATGGCGGCTCACATAGAAATTGTGTGTCTGATCGAACTACAAAAAGCTTGATGATGAGCGATGGTTAGCGACAATGGTTCCAATTTTGTTGGTCGCTTACTACATCCAATACTAGAGGATCATCTGGCAAATGATCTATCCACCAGTAACATAAGCGTTGGTAAAATAGCTTAAGCACCATACTGGCTTCGTACTGTCTTAGACAACCTGAAGAAGCCAAGTTATGTATAGATATGTACCATTTACTTCGCGTTTTTGGCCGTATATCACTCGCATGATCATTTCTCAAATGTAAAAAGCCATCTGTCGTACTCATTCGTCAGCGTCCCACTTTCACATCCAAACATAATAACGGACCTGATCAACACTTTATACAGCTTCAGCCTCACGGCACTTGACAGGTGTTTCGATTTTAGCAGTGGCCTTAGTGGATACAAAGCACGAGTGCCTGAGCTTCCAGGCGTACTTAAATATCCTTACCCACACTGTTATCGTGAATAATAAGAGGGCCCGAATATTTGAACCTTCTCACTCCCTCAAACGTGTAGTGGCCAATACGAAAATCTGGTGTACCATTGTCTCTATAACCAGAGATAATGTATTTTGTTTTGAACTCATTGATCTGGAGTCCAACAGAAGCTGAAAACACTACAAACGGATCAAGTAGTTCCTTATCACTTCGTTGCTATTCAGACAAATCATTATATATGTCATCTGCATATGCATGCACCTGATTGGACTGATCAAACATGAGATTATAATGTATCGGGGACAGAGTGCTTCCTCCTGTCGACCACTCGAGCTAACTGCAAAAATTCTAGATAGCATATTCACAACTTTAACACAGCATTGAGACTGTTTCACTGTCATTCTACACAATCGTACCAATTTTGTTGGTATACCTAGGTATTCCATGGCAGACCACAAACTCTATCGAGTCATAGGCCTGTCGAATATTCAGGAACACCTGATTACTGTGGTGGTAGTCTTGTAATATTGCGATCAGTGACTGATCAAAGACGGAATCCTCCTACATAGTCACCAACCAGTCCTTCCACTAGAGGGGTGATCCTTTCCAATATAATGCTGGACAGTAACTTGTATGCTGTGCAAAGGGGAGCTATACCGCGATAATTCTCATACATAAAATGAAATTTGGCTTGTTGAATATAAGCATCGACAGCTTAAGCAAATAGAGAGTGTTATTTTTTTCTTAAAGCCAGAAGCTCTTAATATTCATAGCAGACCTGTGCGCAAACCAGTACATAATTATATAAAAGACAAAAACTGGGACCGAAAACTGAATAAAACAATTTATTTCGCAGTATTGAGAAAATAGTGTTAAATGGATTAATGCAAGTTTCTACAGAATTATCAGAAAAACATTTTTATTTCGCTCACTATATATACATATATATGGATGCATATCAAACCATAAAAACGATCCAACGTTAATATCAACAAATTCCTTAAGGATACACAATAAATATTTTATCTTCCTTGAATGATTTTCAATTGTGAACAGCATTATATAGTACACAAGTTCTTGATGCGGGATTTCAATTCAACCCACATTTTTTATTTCAATCTCTTACATCTATTTTTCCTATACATATTTTAGAATCTATTGTTTTGATACCCAGATGAATTAATTTCAAAATAATAATCAATGTACGTCTTATAACTTATATCTGAAAATGAAATTTTAGTTTTCATTAAATATTTGAAACGATTAGAAATCGTTTCGTGAGCATCATGTTGAGTTAAACACTTTAAAATAACAGCAATGAAAAACCAATTTCTAACTGTTTGGTTTTCTATATATAACAAAGTTTTTGACTATTTTTATTCGCCAATTCAAAGTTTATAAAATTAATAAGTTTTATAAAATTTTAAAAATTTAACCATTGTCTTTGACGTGCAATTTATTTTTGTAAATCAATTATGTTTGAACAATTTATTTCCGATTATGTCAAGTAGTTTTGAAAAATGGTACAGTGGTAAAGTTTCATTTGATAAACTTAATCATTTTAATGGTTGACATTTGGCGGGATCTACAGAGGTTAATCGAAAGTATTTTTATCAGGTTTGCTTGATATATTTGGTCCGGTTCTCTCAATTTAGAATTCATTTTTTTGCTGTAATTCATCTCCAGTTTATACATAAAAGCTTCTTTCTAAAGAATTTTCCAAGAGGAATAATACAAAAATAAGATGGTTATAGTGGCATCACTGCGTATTATTTTTTGACATTTCTTGTGTCATTTGTGTTCAGTGGATTATGCCATTTAATCATGGAACTATAAACGGTTCAAAAACGTTTAGGAATTGTTAAATTGTTTTATCAAAATCAGTGCTCATTTATGAATACTAATTTGACAGTGAATTTTCTTTACACGATACAAGAGTACCAGTTTCACAAAGAGATGCACGCACAAAAGAGAATATTGATTTGGTAGCAGCAACTGTAAGAGAAAATCCAAATTTATCGGTTCCACGTCGTTTTGAACCATTAAATCTCTCTCAAATTTTAAGTAAAAATTTGGGTTTACATCCTTACAAAAATCAACCAGATCAAGAACTGAAGCCATTAGACCACCATAATCGTCGTTTATTTTCTGGTTTTGCTCTTGAACAACTTAAATATGATAACATTTTTATCGAAAAATTGTATTAAGTGATAAAGCTCATTTTTGGTTAAATGGTTATGTAACAAACAGAATTGCACACCTTTACATTCATCCTGGTGGATTGATTGGTTCATATTTGTTTGAAGAAAATGGTCGAAGAGTATCAGTCAATGGAGTACGATACAGAACAATGTTAAATGATTTTTTTTTCTCCTGCTGTTGTTGAGAATAATCTGGAAGATATGTGGTTTGAATAAGCTGGTGCCACCTGCCACACAGCCATCTTAACAATCTCAAGATTTTCTCCAGTTAATTATCCTCCCAGGTCGTGTGATTAAACACCTTTGTGATTTCTTTCTTTGGGGATATGTTAAGTCATAAGTTTATGCTGATAATCCAACAACAATTGAGCAATTAAAAATCAATGTTGGACATGTTATTGATGAAATACAGCCAAATTTATGTGAAAAAGTGATGATAAATTAATTGATGGATTTAATTTTTATCATGTGATGATATTTTTCGGGACTGTAACATTCTGAACTTAGCGGAATCTTAAAAATAAAACCATTATTAAATATGGGGGTTCGAACATTTGATCCGCCACTTGACCGGGATGAAATTGTTAAACAAAATATGCAAATTTATGCGAGTGTAGACATTTTTTACCAAATATACTGTAGTATAGACATGAATATAAAATGGATTAAGCTTTGCTGATAAATAATGAAAATTTAATAAGAGTTTTGTTATTCGTATAATATGTAAACGTTTCATTCACTCAAGCACAAAAATCGCAGAGATTCCTATATACTGTACATAATACCGCTTAAAAAGCTCGAAAAATAGGCGATAGTATATGAAACATGGAAATGATTTTAGTAGTTGTAGGGACACATTGGTCGACCTCAATGCAAAAGGACAAAAGCATTTGGGTCGGCACCTACTTAGCGTGACACTTGGGTCGGCGTACACTTGGGTCGGCGTTCACTTGGGTCGTCGTACACTTGGGTCGACCTACACACTTGGGTCGCCAAAGCACTAATATTCCAGAATAATGGACGTCGCAAAATTAATGCAAAACATTATTTTTAAAATGGCTCCATTGATAAATATTGAAATTTTGACAAGAATAATGTAAATCGTATATGTAAACGTTTCACTCAAACACAGAAATTTGATGGCTTAATCATTGAGACAAGCATATAACTACTGGCAGGATCAGCCAGAATGTAAATTGTATTTAGAGTATTTGTCATATAGGCACTAGTATTTCTGAATCACTTCGACCTTTCTAAATTGCAATTGCGTATTACTCCAAAAAGGTTAAGGCTCCACTGATAAATTAAGAATTATGCTATTCATAATTTCCATTTTTATAGTAATGTGCTATAGCAATTAAGAAAGGTTCTGAAGGTTCACAACTCTTTTAATAGAAATGTTTTGTAGAAGAAATTTAGGAAGGTTTCCACTATTCAGAAATAGTAGTGCCTCCGCATGGTAAAATCTCTGAGATTTTTGTTTATTTTATAAGCTTAATCAGAGGAGCCCAATCCTTTTAATACTAATATCCTATACAAATTTCGAAAGAGCCAAGTGTTCACTATGCAAAAATACTAGTGTCCGTCCCTATGCCCAAATATCTTTCGTTTTTGTGCTTCATACGCAAGATTTGAATTTTGCGAGATTTGTACGGTCTAGTGTTGCCAACGAAAGAACAAACAGCATGACAGTTCAGCGTTATTAAAATGGAGGAGTACATGAAAGAACAACGCATTTTCATTGTTGGGCAATATTTTAAAAATAATGAAGCTTTGGCAGCTATAGTTAGCAATTTTGAGGCTCATTATCATCTTGATGGCTTCATTAATCGTCACAATTGGGCTATCGCGAAATGGTATTCCTGTTTTTTGTGCCTAACTTGCAAGATATCTCGGTGCCACATGTTTTCCAACCTTAGCTATATGGCAACAAACCTACGACCAACCATACGTTGAAAGATGAAATTGAGCGCTGTATTATCGAAATTCAGCCAAATTTTTACAAAACCATCACAGAAAAAATTGACAAAAAGTGTGTATGTGCCAAGCCGTGGAGGTCACTTTCAGTAATGTTTTTCCATACATAACCCTACAATACTGTATACTTTATGAGCCAATAAAAAATTTCAAATTTTTAATTAAAAACCTATGATTTCCATCAAAAGGTCTTCTTGCATGAATTTTGAGACACTCTATAGTTTGAACTATTTATTTTGGCCCGGTGCAGTAACAAAAATTGTCATCTTTTAAATATTTCCGTTATAGCCCATACCACCCGCCTCCTAATGATGGACTCCAGCTCTGAAGGAGTGATAATCCCTCCAAAATGGTCTCCGTCTTTACACTGTTAAAGGCGCCCTCAATATCGGGGCTCACCACTATACAAAATTCTTGCAGTATATTCATTTCTCAATCGTATGTACGGGGGCTTGCTAATCTCTGTGTCTTAAGGTTGTTTTGAAATTCCGCTGTTATGATTCGGTCCGGACGAGACGATTTATAAGGTTTGAAACTTTTAAGAGTCCGCAGGATATGTTTTTTAGTTAAGATATCTTCTTTGCGCAATGAATGTGTTGTACGATGAGTGCTAAGTTGTCTCTTTCCAATCATCAAAGCTTCCAGGAGAGTGGGTTTCTCTATGAGAAGCTTCTAAGATTCATCACTAGAAGCAGTCCTGGAACCGTCCGATTTAATTAGAGGAAACTAGGACTGGCTGGATTTGTATAAAGTATCTTCCTAATGCGAGAGGTCCCGGGCACTTCTTCGATTTTATCCCAGAATAGTCTCCAAGCCCTCTTCTTTGCCCTCCTTACTTTTTTATATAATTTCATGTCCTTCTTATAGGAGTCCTAATCTTGAGCATTTAGGCAAAAATTGTTACTTGATGAAGTGGTTCCAAACCCACCTGCTTCTATATAGGAACTTGATGTTCTAGTAACCAAGCTATCTGATGCTTTTAACAAAGCTATGTTAGGTGCATGTCCTATCAAAAAACTTTAGGGTAAGTCTCGGGCACCCTCGTGGTCGAGAGAACTCTAAGGTACTTGTACGAAGTGCAAGAGTAGTCTCTTCAAGAAAGCGAGACACACAGATTGAGACTGCTATAAGGAAGACATCTAAACTAATAAGTACGAGCTGAGAGCAGGTAAAACAGCTTCCACCAGGCTCTACTGTGGTAATATGCAGAAGTCTTCGGAGGCGGCCATACTACGCAATGTATACTATGTTTTACTCCTTCCATCCCAAGTTATCTACAACGACCGGATGGTTCATAGACTACGTGTAGTGAGAAATCGCTGGAGCTACTATTAAAAACGCATTTCCTGGAGTGTTCGGTACTAGCTCCGGAGGGACCCGTGATAAATAGGGGTGTAGACCCGTAAGTAAATAAACAGTTTTAAGCCATACAAGTCGGCAGGACCTGGATGGAATTATCCCTGCGGATATCCAGAGAACTGTTAACCTAACCCTACCCTGGCTGGAAGTAATTTTCAAGGGCTGCTCAGAACTTTGTCAAATTCCTAGAAAATGTACAGAAGAAAAAGTTATATTTATACCTAAGGAGGGAAAAACATCTCAATGCCACCAAAGATTTTAGGCCTATAAGCTTATCATCTGTTCTGGTGAATTCATTAGAAAGACAAATAGAGGCTTCCATCAGAGGATCAATCAAGCCGGGTGAGCTGTCGGGATCTCAACACGCATACTGTAAGGGACGATCGGTGGAAACAGCTCACCATTTCCATATTGGAAAATGCTCGATCGAGAAATCACTTAAATAAAAAGAATATTCAATGATAACTTTGTTGGATATAGAGAAGGCCTTTATCAACGTCAGACAGGAGGCAATCACTCAGGCTCTTTAGTGTCTGATGGGAGACGGGTCACTCAGAGGCTGGATAGATCAAATGATAAAAAAAGGGTCGTGCAGCTCATCTGGATGGGGCGGCTGCTGGCAGATAAGTGAGCAGAGGGACACACGGTCGGGATTTATCCCCCATTATTTTGCGGGCACTCAGGTACATCTCTGATTAGGCAAGCAGTTGCGGATTGAACCCAAACCCACAGAAAACGGAGCTGGTTCTTTGTACCAGGAAGCCAATATTAAATGGTACTCGCTTGATCATTACGGATAGAGCGCAATACATCGGGCTACTTTTCGACAGCAAGCCGAGCTGGAAACCAAACTTCTTAGAAAGAGTCAAGAAATCTATTGTAGCGTTCAACTACTGCAAACATGAAATTTTAAAGAGGTAGTGTATGGAGCCCACATAGTACACTGGCTCTACGTCTCAGTGGGCAAACCTATACTGCTGTATGGAGTGGTCGTTTGGTGGCCAGCGTTAAAAATTATCCAAAATGATCAAATCGATATCAATGTGGACCTATTACAACAAAGGGCACTCTTCCATCCTTTGCAACAGGGGTATTCCTAAAACTACCGACTACGCTTTCCCTTCTCCATCTATTGAGGTGAGATTCCAAACTGAGTTTACCGCCAGAGAGGACTAGATGAATGAGACGGTTATGGACAATAAGGCGATAAGCTTCTCCACGGATGGCTCAAAAAGGGAAAGAGGGGTTGGGTGTGGGGTATTCTGTGGGCACTAGCGGTCAACCTCTCATTTCGTCTTCCCAACTTTTTCAGTGTTTTCAGGCTGAACTTATCGCTAAATGGAAGTCATGGATTGGTTGAAGTATAATGTAATATCTATGAGGGATATTCGCATTTTACAGACATCAGGCTGATACTAAAATGCTACAATTATACTTCCATCCGCTAGATGTGGGTGCCAGATTGTAAACTGGTCCAGATCCGGCTAACTAATATCGCTTCGACGGCACTATATTTGTATGGTCTGTCCTAGTTTCGCGTATAGCAGAATAAAATTTATGGTAACTTCCCATTTGGTCGACCTGACGGATCTTAGTAAGAGCGATGTCAGGGGACTTCAACGCTTGTTGGTAAGCTCAATATGGTGCCACTAGTGAAGGGGAATATTGTACAGCTATACAGACCAATTCGAGTTTACGAAGTGGCTACTCCAAAAATTCGATTGATGAAGTGGCTACTCCAGAAATTTAGTCGATTAAATATAAATGGCGCAATGTTATATAAATTCCAACATAATCAGGTAAGCCGGAAACTGTATCAAAGTATTTTAATGAAAACTGGCCATTTTTCTGAAACCTAGAAATAACTGAATTTTATTCAAATAAAATTATAAATTTTTGAATCTAGTACTCGTTGTAAATTTTTCGGTGATATTTTCAAACATTTTGTTTGTTTTTTGAATTTCAGTTACAGACACGACATTGACCAAAGAGCAAGCAATCGGGTAAAAATATTTTGGGATTCAAAAAAAGTGTAAAGTTCAACATCTTTGTGTTTACATAAAAAAGGCAAATTCCACCACATGAAACTAAAATTCGCAGGTACTAAAATTTCTAGATACTTTATTGTTGTTTGTTTTTTTTTTAAATTTTATGTTTGACATTTTTGTGTATTGTGTAAGTTTAGTGGCACCGAAAATATATAAATTTCGTTGAAACTTTTACTGCAACTTAATATTTATACTATACACACAGTAGATATAGACAATGTTATCAAAACCACCGAGTTGATCCTAAATACGCTATTGTTTAGTTGTTATAGTTTTTTTTTTTTGTTTGGAAAATTTTGTTACATTCCTTTTGTGTGTTGCTTGTGAATTCATATAAATGGATAAACGAAAAATACAAATTTTATTCGGTATTTCCATTAAGAGGGTTTGATTTCACATATACATAGTGATGCTTAATCAGCATTAAATTTGCATTTGATGTGGAACATTTTTGTCTGTTTTAGTAACAAAAACAAACTGCAATAACCAAAAAAAAGAAAAATGTTTTTCGAAATTGATAGTTTTATGTAATTCTTGGGAATAGACAATGTTTCGGATTCAAATTATTATTTTTTTTTTGTATATTCTGCTGACAATAGAAATGTATATCGGTATAATAAATGTATACATACATATATTCCATTGATTCAAATATATGAGAGATAGATAATATGTCTGTAATATAGTTGCCAGTTATCGTGCTACGATTTTGTTGTTATATATTCTATTCCAATTCGGGGAAACAAGAATATTTCAATCATTAGCATTTATTTGAATTTTTATACGAATTTTATTTAAAATTATTTTATATATTTTATAGAGGGTTGGAACGATGTTTATCTCGATATGTTAATGTATTCAGTGAACTATTTAGCACGGCATATTTCAATATTATTGAATTTAGAATAGAGCATGTTAAGTTATCGATTTGTTAATATCCCACACCCTTTATCAATGACGCATTTTTCGACTGCAAATTTGTTATTCAGAACCCCCGAATTCATTTGATTTGATTGGAATGTTCGACCAAACATTAAGAAGGATCTCCCGGAGATGGCCGGGCTTCATCGAACACCCATTTACACATAACATAAAGAGGATTTGGATAGGTTCAGTTAGAATGATAGAAATTGACTTGGTTACAAACACCTGGTATAGCCAATACTTAGTTAGTAACACAGGACCATACAATTCTAATTTACTTATATAATTTGTCAGCATCACTGAGCTCTGAAATAAAATTTATTAGTTTGCTGGGTCAAACTTATGAGATACTCCTGAAAATTCAACTAAACTTAGTTCCGATTTATTTTATTCTGCATTCCAACCTTTAATTAATTATTATTTGAACATATATTTGAGTTGTGATAGACCATGTAATTTCGATTTATCTCCATTTAAACATATACCCATTTACCCCTTGTTCATACTCCATCAAATAACTTATAACACCATAAGGGAGACCTCTTCAGATTCCCATAGTAAACTCCCCCGTTCTACTACAAGTCATTTGTACTCCAAATACCTATTCAGCCAACCGACTTTTTTCGTCCCTGCCATGCAACTAACAATTAACTACCACTAGACCAAACTTTAAGAGTAAAGCTACTGTTGATGTGGATAGTTGTCGATTATCCCCAACAGATGTCTATCATCTTTTTTCGGTATTTCTTCGTTGAAATTATTCCTCGTTAAATCCTAAATTTAGTTTTGAACGTTAGTTTTGTTGTTGCTTTTATGTGGTTTAAAATTAAAAAAAAAACCTATACATACATTTATTTAATTATTGTGTTAGATAAAGCTATTAGGAAATTCTAATGGAAGTTCATCCGATACCCGCCGATGATACAAATCTAATGAATTAAGATCAGAAATTGTGAACTTTATTACCGAGCATCTTGAGGTTTATTTACCAACATTGTTGGATTCCGCCCGTAGCCAACGGAGCAAACCAAATGGAGTGGATTGATACAAAGGTATAGTTTAACTAATTTTTTCTTCCTTTTTCCCATTTGATTTGTTAGAATTTCTTATGTACTATGTGCCTTAAATAATAACTTAACGTAGTTAAATATAAGTTTAAATTAAAGTTTGCGATTTGATCCAGATATTTGTCGGATCTTCGAACTGATGGCTTCTGGGGTGGTGCTGAGTGTATTTCTGCTATTTCAAAATTAAAAAATAATATTGGTGCGGTTGTCTGTTCAACGTCCCATTATACTTGGTATCTTGCCAACGATCCAAAGACCTGCAGGCGTGGTCGGTATCTTGATCAATAAGGATTCACTTATAAACAAAGCGGATCAGACATTATTTTGGAACTATTATAACCCTGTTAGGTACTGTTTCGAATCTAGGTGAGGTCCTTTTCATTGCTGTATATGTGCCACCTTTCACCTCTCAGATTAATCGTAGGCAATCGTCTAAAATTTTCTCTATTCATTTGTCAATAATAGATCGATGCCCCAAATTTCGCGATATAGTTTTGTTTTTTTAACGCCCATCTGGGTTATAACGATTCTTGGGATAAAAAGACCATTGGTTCAAATTGTTTTCTCAGCGAGTCTAACAAAAATTGTTATCTGGGCTATCTTGCTAGTTCAACTAGCCTTATTACTTGGACCGATGGTCATAGTTACTCCCATGTAGACTATATCTTAACTCGAGGTACAAATAATTTCATTTATGTTAATTCGACCAAAGCTGATTTTTTCTACTCCGAACTAAGCGACCATCGTTTAGTTTGGATTGAATGTACTAACCGAACGAGGACTGAAACGTTTCACCCTATACCTGTACCAGCCTCGGCACCAGCTCTATTATCGTCTACTTATTCTTATACGTCTTTCAATCTTTCATTACTACAAGACGAGAGCGTGCGTGCTCACTACCAATTGGTTCTCTCGACGAAAGCCCTTACCTCTGGGACCTTTGATCATTGGAGGCTGATTATTGATATTATCTAAATTTCATCACAGGTAGTTCTTGTATCTAAGATCCCTGTAACACAAAAAGGCACGGTTTTTCCAACAAAGACATCCTGAAAAAGCTAGTAAACGATTGAGTCTCGCCTACTCCGAACATAGATCCCTCGAATGTCAGGAGTTTTTCAATAATTTATCCATTCATAAACTATCCTATAGATTGCGCCATACCTATTCATTTTTTAGGCGATATAAAAGGGATAACATTAATCGAAATACTTATTATATTCTGCTTTCCTCTTGGCTCACTGAGTTACAAAGATCTGAAGGTGAATGGCCGTCCCTAGTCTACGAAACCGATTATTTCCCATTAGGTCCGCCACCTTCTCTTGCCGAGATTAAGTCTGGTATTACTAACATACGCAATTGGGACATCCCCCGTTACAGATGATATTCATTGAATTATTTAAATATGCTTCCGTTAACATTCTTGAAGGCTTAGAATCTGCAATTGGAAAAGTCTAGCTTTTAAATGAGCCCCCACCTCAATGGATCGAAACTATTCAAGTTCCCATACCGAAGGTTAAAAATCCTCGGGCTATAGGCGATTATCGAAGAGTTACCTTATGTAACACAGGCAACAAAATATACACCAAGTTACTACTCGCTCGATTGGATGATTATCTAGATTTGCCTGCCTCCTTTCAGGCCACCTTTTTAGTCAATCGATCAGCAGATGATCACATGTTTACCGTTCGACTTGTTCTTAATGAAGAATGGCGTACTGGCAATCGAGTTTACTTTCTCTCCCTTGATTTTGCCAAGGCCTTTGATACTGTAAACCTGGATGTGGTCTCAGAGTGTTTACAGCATTATATACCCCATTACTTATAGTTAATCGGATGATCAAAGCCTGTTTTTGGGAGCGTACCACTGTTAAATAGTTCAATATTTGTACAGAAAAGGTCCAGAAAAGCAAAGGAGTTAAACAGGGATGCCCCATATATCTCCCCGTTTATTTAATTTCATCCTGAATGAGGTTTTACTGACTGTGGCCGACCAATTCCCTGAGTGGAAACTAGATCAGCATGTTTAGTTGCAACTTCCTCTGACATTGTACTAATCGCACGAGACATCCGAGCGCTAGTACCCGCATTCTGAATGAATTACTAGGTGCCTTGAAATTAAACCCCCATAAATGCACCGCTCTGATCTGAGATCCCTCAGCACCATTTGTACCACCCCCCAACATAGTGTTGTCTGTTGTCAATTTCAAGCGTGTTGATACGATTCGATATTTGGGTACTTATTTAACCTCCAGGTTGAGTCGGCCTCTCACCATTCGTACTCGGTGTCATCAGACGCTCGGAATAACTCATCATATGCAGAAATTCATTCATAGAAATCGAGTACCGATTATACCGACTGACATATGGTTTACAGACAGTTGCTCTAACCTTTGCAAACCGACGTCAGCTAGGGAAATACGAGTTTTTTTTCTCAAGAAACTACTCGAGTTCTGTCCTTACCAACCTCGTTCAAGTAAAATCAAGGACATCTTACATGGTAAGACTATTACCAAAAGAATCAAGGTACACCGAGTTAATTATTGGGAACACATTCATCGTAAGAACCCTACCCACCTTCTTAGAGCAGCGTCCTCCTACATTGCTCCCGCTACGTAATGAACTAAGGCAAGCTGCCAATGAAATTTTTTCGCTTGATGAATCGGACTCCAGTAAGTAACTTGGTGAAGAAAACGAGGAAGGGCTTAACCTAGTCGACTAGCACAGCCTCGAGTGAATTTTATTTAAAAAAAGGGGATTAGGCCTGATTTAATTGGGGATATCTCTATACCAAAAACGCATTGAAGCCTACCTCATGCGTAATTGTGGAAACGGCTTGTCCCTCGATACTAACCATACAATCTATATCCTAATTCCCATCACCTCCTAAATACATTTTTCCTTTTTTCTTTCATCGTAAATTATTAAAAAATGTCATAAAAAAATTAGTATCAAAATCATCCACAAACCTGATCTGACTCCAATTTCGTTTGACGTATTCCAATTCGTCTTAAAACCACACTGGTTTTAATCGTCTATCACTATTAAAATAAATTAGTTTTTATTAGAGATCAAAAACGCCCATCCGTTTTGATCATCCATATTCAGAAACCCCAAATTCATGATCATAAATTCTAAACTCAGCATATAAAAATTAGTCATGCCATTTTACAAAAATTGTATTTTCTATTTGTAAATTTGTAAAAATTAAAGTAAATTGATATTTGATTCACTTAACCTTTAGAACTCGACTCATTCACAGACTTCACCTTATATAAAACTAACATATCGGTTTCGTTCAAAATTTGATTGAAATTATTATTTTCTACAAGTTCCTAGATATGAACACACCCCGCAGGGCATGGAATATATAAAACATACATATTCCCACACATATACGAATACAATATGGTTTCACGTATTCAATTAAATTTGTCTCATATACACCAGTGTGTTGGGGATCAAAAAAAAAAAAAGGTCAAATCAAAGGAAATATTGTTTGTTATATACAAGAAATATGTACGTACGTATACACAAAAAGAAAATAGGATATTTCCAATAACAGTAAAAAAAATTATTTTCCTTAGAGGATGTTTGCCAATCATGAACGTGATAATATGTATTTGTAACAGAAACTCTTGGAAATCACGAATTTGCTATGTGGGTTATTTTATTATCTGGCGGTTTGATTGAATTGGAATCGCTTTTATGTATGTGTGTGTGTGTAACAGAGTAATATAATCAATTACGGGTAAAAAAACTTAATCAAGTGCGTTTTGTGTCGAAACATAAAATATTTACCACACCTAAAGCTTTTTCCATTTTTTTTTTAGATGCATGCAATAATATCTTTAATCCTGTAATTTATATTTAATTCAATATTCTGATACTATTTTGGATAAATATTCCAAATTCTTATAGTCTAGACACGTTTACCTATATACACGAGGAGAAAATTTACACATGCAAACCTTTTTGAAATAATAACTAGGTTCAATGTTTTTGTAGGAAAATATATATCACTCCTAAATACACATAAAATTTCTGCTTAAATAAAATAAATATATCAGGAATATTTGTGGCAAAAACAATACTCCACCACATATATAGAATACCTCAATTGGAAGAATTTTGGGATGAATATAAATGTATATTTTCATATGGGGCGGATGATTTTGTTTGGCTTTGCCTCGTTTATGGTTTTATTGGGGATGATTGCATTGATGGAATTATTTCATTTTATTTTATTGAGATAAGTATTCTTTAGTATTATAATATATGACTTGAAATTAAGAGATTTTAACGGACCATCTACACATTGTATAGGTCCATGTTAGCCTGTACTGACATGAACGATGTTTCGGCCCATTCTGCACTCCAACAGAATAGGTCATAGATGTTTTCTTAAAAATCCTGATCGAAATCATGGGTGAATAATCACTTTTGCATCCTGCTTTTAATTGAGATTCGAACCCGGTACCTCCCGATACAAACCCACAGTTTTAACTACTGTACTATTTGCTCGGTATATTGAATTCTATGAATATTTTAATAGAATAAAACGTATATACGCAGAATGTAGAGCTGAATTTATAAGTAGTGAAGTGTTTCGGGGTTCAAACATTAACAAATAAAATTATAAGCCGTATATATAAAGGCCATTACTGGCCCCTTACTGAGTCAACAATCTGGCTCCAACGGTTTCGATGCTGCGTTTGGTCATACTGTCATACTGTCTTAGAGAACCTGAAGAAGCCAAGTCGTACTCTACACTGTGGAGCCATCGTCGCTTCTAACGACCTCTGCGCCCCCTATATGGTGGATTTCCTTTCAGATGCAAAATTCGTGTCGGTCAGCACGAAGAACGTGACCGGGCCAGCGTACTAGCGTAGATCTTACTTCGTAAACATTATCGGGGATATTCCTCAGATCTCTGATCTCGACATTATGTCATCTGCATATACAATAACCTGATCGGTATGTGCCATTTACTTCCCAATTTGGGCCGTAAATCACACGCATTCTCTCAAATGTAGGGAGCCATCTCACGTACTCATCCGTCAGCGCCCCATTTTCACATATCCGTAAGGCTTCAGTTTCACGGCCTTGACAGTTGTTTAGATTTTAGTAGTAGCCTTCGGGGATACAAAGCACGACTGCCAGCTGCCAGGCCAACTTTAATATCCTCACCCACATTGTTATCGTGAGTGATAATAGAGTCTAATATTTACTTCCTCACTTCCTCAAACGTGTAGTGGCCCCTACTAAAATCTTGTGTGCCATTGACACCATTTTCCTAGATCATGTATTTTGCTTTGGGCTCATTGATCTGGAGTCCAGCAGAAGCTGAAAACTCTACAAGCGGATGAAGTATTTGCTTCATTCCGTTCCTATCCAGTCCCGCATATGTCATCTGCATATATGCAAGCACCTGATTAGTAAAGCTATATAAGATGTTGCGCTGAGGACCTGAACAGTGACTGATCGACTCGGATGAAAGTCACCAACCAGACCCTTCGCTAGAGGGGTAATGCTATCCAATACAATGTAGGACAGTAACTTGTATGCTGTGCAAAGGAGAGCTATACCACGATAATTTTCACACTTAAAGCAGTCTCCCTTCTTGAAGATAAGGCATTTTGTGGCTACTTTCCATTCGTCAGACATTACTTCGGTTCGTCTACTAATTCGCATACTAATCGAATTAGGTCGAAAGGCCAATTCCACAAAGTATTGACATTTTTTTATTGCCTACAACCTCCCGCCTCAAACGAATTAGATAAAGTTGGACACATAAATTATCAGCGCAGGTTTATGATGATTGCCTTTGTCCTAAAATTCTCACGTAATAGTCAGTGTGACTCGTTGACCTTACCCCTGTGGTTTTTACCCCAAATTAACAATTTCATTGTTTTTGATGTATAGACACTAATATTTTTGAATAGTGGATACTTGGACCTTTCCAAAATAATGCAATACGTTACTATAAAAAGGGTTTGGATCCGCTGACAATTCTTGAAAATATGACAAGATTTTCCCAAATTTATATCTATTTATACGAGCCTCTTCCATTGAAGTTCTTAAACGGAATAAACTTACTTTTAATTTTCTAAACTGGTCGATTCACAGATCGAATCATTAGCACAGGATTATTAATCTATACCTCTCCCTAGTTCCCTTAAATTTTCAGCGTTTACAAATTTTGTGCTACCATTTTTTTCTTTTATCTCCAATTTAGGAGCACATGGGCTATTCCTTTAATTTCCATCCATGATTTCCCAAGTTGTTTCGCCTCATCTATAGCATAGTTTTCTTCTATGCTGGTCTTTATTTTTTCCTTTTCCCTTGCAGATTCCATTCCAGTGACATTCAGGTTACTTCGTTTGCTGGTTTCTTTAGTGCATGTCCGATCCATTTTCACTTTCGCCTTCTTATTCGATCTCGATGTCTAACTGGTTTGTTTTCCTGTGTAGTTCTGTATTGGTTATGATGTTTGGTCAGAAGCATACTTCTGTGGCATTTGTTACCGAACACCTGTAATTTTTTAATGTGATTTTCTCAGTGTGTTTCCACGTCTCACACCCATACAGTATAGGACCGATTTTACAAACATTCAGAAGAACATTCGTATCTTGGTCTTGTGTGATAAGACAGAAATATTCCAGATTATAAGTCATCATGTTGAATGTGTGTTCTGGCTTTGCTTATGCGTCTACTTTATTATGTCTACTTCTGTTCCACATGTTTTTGCTTTACTGTGTAACCAAGGTATATGAATTCGTTTATATATCTTCAATTTATTCCTGATTGATGTGCATCGGTGTGGTTATATTCGTGTTGAGTCTCACCGTGTTGGTTTTACCTGATGTTTATTTTGAAACCAACTTCGTTACCTAGATCTGATAGCTGTTGTACTTTTTGCTGCATGTTGAAATGTTAATCCCCATTAGATGTCTTACTTCTCGAGTGCTGTAATATGTTTCACTTTGTTTGTCTTTGAATTGGATTTGATTTACTGCATCCCGATACATTCCTTGTATGCGTTCAACAATCATTTTTCAGATGTGCATTTCCCAAAGTGTACTCCATTTATGTGTTCCAATTTATTGTGTCAAATGGGCCTTCGAAATCGACGAAGAGCAGGTGTAATGGAGAATCCCATTCGATGGATTGTTATAAGATGATACGAATTGAGTTGTTGTGATCAGTGCAGCTTTTTCCTGGTGTGAAACCAGTTTGCCCATTTCTTAATTTTGCATTGATCGCAGGTGAAATTCTGTCAAGGATGATCCTTGCGAGTATTTTTATTGTTGTGTTGATGGGGGAGATACCACGCCAATTCCAGAATTCCTGTAAGTCTTTCTTGGGTATCGTAATTATCAAGCCTTTCTTCCATTTCTGTGGTATCCTATCGGAATTCCACACCTCTTGTATTATTTGTGTTTATGCGATTGCAGTTGCAGAAGAATTGAATTTGAATGTTTCGGCGGTTATGTTGTCTGTTCCGGCAGCCTTATTGTTCTTCAGCTTGATACTTTTAATTTCTCGTTCCGTTGGTGGAAGGGTGTTGATATTTTCGTTATGGGTGCCAGTTGATAGTCCGAGATTTTTGGTGTTTCTTCAGAATTCACATACAACATCCGATGGGTTTGGCATCAACTTGTCCTCCTTGACGAATTTTAAATAAATTAATTTGGAAAAAAAACTCAACTAAGTTCGAGTTGTTCATTGTAATGAAAGTTATGTTGAATGGGTCGAATTATCTTCAAATCGCAATTTTGAGTGTACATACCATACCATTATCAGCTTTATCAGCGAAGAATTCACTATTTCGAGATGTTAGTTGGCTATATATGGCAAAACGCTGAGATGTTCAAGATTTATCAGTGGAGCCCAATCCTTTTTATATTTATGGCCTTTGCCAATTTGGAAAGGTCTAAGCGTGCACTATTGAAAATTACTAGGGTCCATTTGGCAACATGACCTTGTTTCTTGTGCTTGAGTAAAATGTGTAACAGTAAATTTATTTGCAGTAAAATTACTTGCAGTAATTTGTGTAGTTTGTATAAAAACTTTACCTGGGGTTGAGATTTAAATTCTAATTTTTTTGAAATATCAAAAACCAACAAATGTAGATATAAGAAATTGGAATTTCCTAGAATTTAAAGCAGATTTTCGGGTGTAGGGAATTAAGAATTTTAATTTTCTAACATAGGCGTTGTTTATATTGAGCGCAATGAAATGAGAACAAATATCTCTAAGTTAATTCAAATTAGACATGAAACCATATCGAAATTATTATTATTGGCGTTAAATTGTTAAAATCTTTTATTTTATACTTTAGAAGTAAATGATTTTATTAATATTTTAATTATTGCATTCGTTTTACGAAGTACGAACTTAAAATCTAAAATTGGAAATTTAAAAAAGTTAAACAAATTTAATAATAAAAAATAAAATTATTAAGTGGATAATTCCGAATCTTTCTTAAATTTTTTTAGGGTTCTAAATTTTATAATTTAATAATTAAGTTTTGAAAAATTTCAGTCTGTTTTGAATGTGGAATTTTCAGAATCTAAAGTTTATTTAACTTTAAAATTTTTTAGCTTTTTAGCTAAGAGTTGAGATTAAAACTAACACAATTATAAACAAAATATAAATAGTCTTGTGAAATTGCTAATCAGGAGGATCCTGTACATATTTGATTTTCATAACCAATTAAAAAAAATGATTGCATTAAAATTGATTGGTTTAATCTATCGTTGTGAATTTTGCATGCTTCTTCGATTTTTTTTTTTGAATTTAAAATATATTTTGCTTCTTAAGTTTAATAGATCTTATATTCAAAATATTCAATTCAACACATAAAACATTTCTAAAACGGTAGTTGTAAAAGCCTAAATATTTTAGAATCCCTACTCAAAATACTTAAAATTGCATAATCTCAAATTGTTAAAATAATAAACGATATTTGCATTTTCTTGCTGCAGTAATTTGTTATCTCCAATATAACGAAGTTTCATTCAAAAATATCAGATTCAAAAATATTCGAGATGCCAATTCCCTAATTTTACTTCTCTATATGAAAGCTATAAAAATTGAATAATTCGATTACTCTCTCTCTCAATTCTATTAAGAGATTTAAAATTTTGAGAAGGTTCAATCGAAATTTCAATATCGACTTGTAATATAGCGGTTTTTGAAATCTTTATTCAAAATTGTAGATTTTTAATTATAAAAGTATTTAAAATCAAGCAGTTTACAAAATTCTTAAATTTTTAATATTAAAAAGTCGCAATTTTCTCAATTCTATATTTTTAGATGCAAAATTTGTTAAATTTGAAAATAATATTAAAAACATAGAAATTAATTAATAATTATTTAGCAATTTTGAAAAAAAAATTAAAAATCTTGTAATTGAAAATTAATTCTAGATTTGCACCTTTGGTAGTTCTTGCTTCAATATTTGTTAATTTTAAAATTCCAGATTCAGAATTCTTAGTTTTGTAGTTTGTAATTTAATGTACATTTATTTATGTACAAATATTTCAAAAAAACAAAAAAATACAAAATTTGGTGAATTTTTTTTTTCAATCAATTTCAAATTTGAGCGAAATTTGGAAATATTGCGAAATCATAACATTTGGGGAAGTTGAAAATTTTTAACAATTTACTTTATTTTATTTTTTCATTTGATTTAGGAAAGTTTGAAATTTTATTTATTTATTAAAGATGTATTTTACTCAGAATTCAACAAATGGATAATATTTTTACAACATAGTTTGTACTTTTATTTTTATCAAATATAACTATTTACGCAGGCTTATGAGTCAACTAAGCTGGACTCATTATTCTTTTAGGCATCCCACCTCTATAGTCTATTGTGAATCTTAAACAACTAAAATTTTATAAAAATAAATTTTTGTGAATTAAGTGAATCCACAAAATATATTCATGGTATTAACTTTAAATTTTATATTTATTCCATAAAATCGCATTGCATTAAAAACCAACCTTTTGATTCACATACAAACAAATAAAATCAAATTCATTTAAACTAAACCGAAACTAGAAAATATCCATTAAAAATATAAGTAAAATGTGTTCTAATTTTAAATTTCAAAAAGGTTTTTAATGCGAGAAAAAACCACAAATTGAAATTCATAAAAATTTAATTTTTATTTATATTTTATTAATAATAAAACTGTTTGCATGGATGTACAACACAGTAAATTTAATTTATTCTGTATAGTTGTAGTAGGTAGTACGTGCACTATAGTTTTTCGATTTTAATATTCCATTAACTGCAGGATACCGATTTTTATTCGAATTTTTCCATTTATAATTCGGTGACCAAAAAATAAACTAAAAAAATCTAATTTAAAATGTTTGATATTTAAATTTTAAATTTATAAAATAATCTGTAGCAAATATTTTAATTTTTTTTTTTCATTATACTTTTGTGTTGGTTATGTTTCGTGTGTAATTTACTAATATCGGTATGGTAAGCCAAACAAAATGAAAATATAATTACGGAATGCTACACATTTGCGGTTTGGTGATGGTGGGTTGTATCTGGGATAATTTTTATTATGGTGAAAAACTATGTATAATTTATTCAATATTGTGAATACAAAATATTGCATACAAAAACTGTACAGTATGTCTTTTAGGTTATATTTCACTGATTATCTCGAATAATTTTGTGTAATTATATTTTCGTAAGATGAGTCTTACTCATACGCTTAAGATCAAATAGTATAGTATTTAGAATGTTAAATGTCCTAAATTTAAATAGCTTGTAAAGTTATTTTTTAAATAGTTATAAAGTTAATTATTTACAGAAATGTTCAAATTATGCGCCTACAGAATTCATTTGGTTTTAAATTTAAGCATTTAACGAATTTCTATTTATTTATTAACATTAGTATTAAGAATTGCCGGATGTTCTTAAAAATTCTAATTTTGTTAATTTAATTAATTAATTTTTAAAGTAATTTTAAGTTTCTGGCAATGTTTTTTAAGTGAGTTTTAAATAGGCTTAATGGTTGAATTCTAATTTTCAATTTGAATGTGATATTATCACCCAATGTAAGATTTGGGGGAAGATTTAATTTAATTTTAAAATTTACAGAATTAGAAAAGTTTCACAATTGTTACACCAATTAAGCTTTTATAAATTAAAAATTTAATTTTTAAAAGTTACCGTAAATTTTGAATTTAATGAAATCTATATTTACAAATTTTTGTTAATGATAATTAATCATTTTAAGAAATTTTTCAAATTTAATTAATTAAAATTTAATTTAGAGGTATTGTGAGAATGAAATATCATTTAACTATAATATTTTTTCAAAAATATTTTAACAATTTTCAGATTTGATTCAGAATATATTCACAATTTTTCGCAATCACGCCAAATATTTCATCTAATCTATCTACAACCAAAACCATTCTATTGAACATATTTAGAATTTTTTTATAATTTACACGAATTTATTATTTTAAAATATTTTTCTCAAATTCCATTATTTCGTCAATGACAAAAATGCTGCTTTAATGTAAATTAAATTTTTAAAATATCGAAAAGAAATTACTATTTCCAAGAACTCCGACAAATTTAAATGAACTTTTAATTCTCAATGAACTTTAAAGAATTTCAAAATAATTTTATTAATTTGCAATTCGTTAAACGTTTTAATAATTTTAATTTAATATTTAATATTTTAAATAATAAAATTTACTTTTTTTAAATTAAAATTTAACATTTTCAGATTTTTTAAGTATTAAAACTTTAAGAATTTTAAAATTTTAATTACTAATTAAATCTTAATTTATTATTATAAATGCGTGATATTTTTACCATGTTTTACTGTTTTTGAGAATGGGGAAAGATACAGAATTTTTATTTTTTATTATTTTTTCCAAAAGTTTAAATAATTTAACATTTTTAATAAAAATAAGTTTAAAAATGAATTTTTGGAACTTTCAAGGTATTTTAAAGAATTTGTATTTATATTTAAGAGTACAAAATTAAAATTTAATTTAGCTTATTTTGAGAAATTCATTTAAAATTTTTTATTTCAAAAAAATTAATTTTGTTTGATTTAAATTTCATTTATTAATTATATATTTAAGAATATTAATTTTATAAAATTCCGAGTTGGAATTTAGAGATGTTGTGACAGTGAAATTAAAGCTAATTTTAATATTTTTGTAACGGACTTTGATTCAATATATTTAGATTTTTTTTCATATTTTACTCAAATTTGGACAATTTTAAGAAATTTCGTTTGTACACAAATTCTGCTTTAAACTAAATTAAATAACAAAATATTGAAATAAAAACATAAATTATATGAACTCTTAATTCTTTTTTTTAAAAATTCGATAATATAATAAAAAAATAATTTAGAAATGGAGTTAAATACGTTAAAAATTAGTCAGCTTAGAATCAAATATTTACATTTAAGTTTTATAATTTAAAATTGATTTTTGAATATATTATTCAACTCGCAATATTCTTAATAAACTTGCCAAAATTTCAAAATAATTCTATTAATCACAATTAAATTTAGAATTTTTTAAAACCAGCTATAGGATTAAAAATATTTGAATTCAAAGCATTTAGAAAATTTAAATTAAATAAGTTTAAATGAAATTAAGTATTTAAAATAATTATTTTAAGAAATTTACTTTTCAAAAATTAAACATGAATTTTACAAAATTTGAAATTTAATTTGATTTTAAAATTTACCGATTAGGTAAAGTTTCAGAATTTTGTGAATTTAAGTTTTAACTTTAACTTTTTTTAACACAAACTTAAACAATTTTCGGTTAGTATTAATTATTAAAACA
Organism: Tipula unca; assembly: GCA_951394425.1. Classification (NCBI taxonomy): domain Eukaryota; kingdom Metazoa; phylum Arthropoda; class Insecta; order Diptera; family Tipulidae; genus Tipula; species Tipula unca. The sequence continues at coordinate 176,109,465 of OX596382.1, read as the reverse complement.
TTAAAAGTTTTGAGAATTGCAACAATTGTTCTTATGGAATGATTAGGTTTCCCAGAATTTAAAAATTTGAATATTTAAAATGGTTTTGAATTAAATACTAACAAAATTAGTAATTAAATTTTCATTATTTTAATGAGAGTTTAATGATGGTTTGGAAAATATAATTAAATCAGTGAGATCTGGAAAAGATAATGAAAGAAAATATAAATATGTCCAAATAAAAAAAAAAAAAAAATAGGAAGTTGGCAATATTCCACCCAAGAAGTTCATATGTACTTTCACACGAAGTATTAATATCATCCCGGCTTACATCAGCATCGTCATTCACATTTACTACCTCTGTCACAGTTAAGAAAGAGTGTGCGTAAAATTAAAAATAAAGCTAAAACAACGAATCTCATTTCGGATTGGAATCTATTTTTATTAGCTCAAAAGGCTTATAAAAAAAGCTTAAGATCCGCGCACAGGACTGCGTGGAGAAACTTTTGTGAAGAAATTGACAGCTTATCTGCCGTCGCCAGACTTAATAAAACTCTGGCGTGTAGATAAATGATACGTGTAGACTCGATAATCTTCGTCTACCCTCCGGTAAACTAACCTCGTGCAGGCGAGAAGTCGGTGAGCTACTAATGTCTGTCCACTTTCCTGGGTGTGACATTGTTGATTCGGATGTGGTTGCCTCCGAGCCAACGGACACTTTTATCGGTACGCCGGATTGGAACTTGGCCCGTAGGCTGATCACCACGGATGTCTTACGCTGGAGTATTTTCTCGTTTGCACCTTTCAAATCGAGCGGTCCGGACGGAGTTTTCCCAGCTGAATTACAGCATGGTTTTCTACACATCAGCAATTACCTACTCAGTCTGTTCCAGGCCTGCGTTGCTTTTAGCACGGTACCGCGCGCCTGGAGCAGGAGTAGAGTAGTATTCATACCTAAAGCTGGCAAGTCGGATTATACCGACCCAAAGGCTTTTAGGCCCATTAGTCTGACCTCCACTTTTCTAAAAGCTTTAGAGAGGATCATCGACAGATTTATTAGAGACAATTATTTAACTATCTCCCCTCTCAGTAACATGCAACATGCTTACAGAGCTGGCAAGTCCTGCGAAACTGCTCTACATGAACTCGTAACTAGGATTGAAAGATCACTTAAATACAAAGAGTTTCTAGTAGGTGCCTTCCTGGACATTGCGGGAGCTTTTGATAGCACTTCGTTTTCCACGATCACAAGTGCTTGTACCAATTTTAATATTGACCAAACCATTATTAAATTCATCGATTCCATGCTTAAGTCTCGGATAATTGAGATGGAGCTGGATGGCTCAGCAGTGTCCGTCAAAGTAGCCAAGGGCTGCCCGCAAGGAGGGGTTCTCTCACCCTTGCTGTGGCTCATGGTTATCGATGAACTACTTGTTAAATTGCAGCGATCTGGGTTTTTCGTGCAAAGCTACGCGGATGATCTTGTTTTGACAGTTTCTGGTAAACACCTGAACGTCTTATCTGATCTGACGCAGAACTCCCTTAATATGGTAGAAGCTTGGTGTCTTGAAAAGGGGCTGTACGTCAACCCCTCAAAGACTGATCTGGTCCTCTTTACGAGGCGCAGAGACATTACTAACTTGTCTGTTCCCACTCTCTTTGGTAGAGCGATTACAAGGACAGAGCAAGTTAAACACCTAGGTGTCATTCTAGATGGTAAACTCTCCTGGAAGTTTCACCTTGATTATAAGCTGCAAAAGGCCATTGCTATTTTTTGGCAATGCAGAAGGGCCTTTGGCAATTCTTGGGGTCTGACCCCCAAAATGATGTCTTTCATCTATAAATCACTGGTTTTACCCTTACTGTCGTATGCTTCAGTTGTTTGGTGGCCGGTTGTGGAACTGACGTCTTCGGTAGCAAGACTGGATGGATTGCAGAGGACAGCCTGTAGGGCTATAACCGGGGCTATGTCATCTGCTCCACTGCTTGCCATGGAGTCTATTCTACATATGCCCGAATTGCAGTCCCACATTCTGAGTACAGCGTGTGCTGCTGCTTATCGACTAAAGTGCATTGGGGCATGGAATGTGTTCGGGACTTGTACGGGGCATAGACAGATTCTCAATAAGTATAAATCACTTATTCCTGAGCTGGAAATGGTGAATGACCGGCTTTTGCCTGAATTTAACTTCAGCAACTCATTCTCCGTAGTTTTTCCTGCGAGAGAATGGTGGCTATCTCACGATTTCTCTAGACAGCTGTCGGAGTCGATAGTTTTTTTTGCGGATGGCTCTCGTTCGGAAGTCAGTGCAGGGTTTGGATTTTACTGTCCTCAATATGAGCTAAGATGCTCGGGTAGTCTGGGAAAACACTGCACGGTTTTTCAAGCTGAATTAATTGCACTTACCCATTGTGCGATTGAAGCGTTGAAATTTAACGTTTCAGGGAGGGATATTACTATCTGCTCAGATAGTAAAGCCGCGCTTAATACCCTCATTAATCCTTTGACTAGGTCCAAACTAGTCAAAGATTGCAAGCACTACATTAATCTCCTTTGCTCTAAAACGAGAGTAAAGATAATGTGGGTGCCTGCTCATTGTGGCGTTGAGGGAAATGAGGTTGCTGACTTGCTAGCGAAAGCTGGCTCGCGTAGTAATTTTGTTGGCCCCGAACCAGCAATTCCTCTATCCTTCAACGGTGGCAAAGACGCTATTAAGAAGTTCGCTCTACTTGAGCTGGGACGGAAGTGGCGTTCTACTCCTAGTTGTCGAAAGGCAAAACATTTCATTATTGAACCCATTCTGAGGTTCACTAATTATGCATTATCCCTAAAAAAGAACCAACTCAGAATTCTGGTCGCACTTATAACCGGCCATGGACGTTTCAAGGTTCATCTTCAACGCATGGGACTAGCACAGGACGCTCTTTGTGACGACTGCCTAGAGGATGTGGACGACTGCTTACACTACCTCTGCAGCTGTCCCGCCTTTGTCGGAGCTAGATCCCAAGTGTTCTCTTCTGGATCTTTGAACGTAGATCAGCTAGTATCCATTCCTTGGTTCAAACTTTTACAGTTTGCTAAGATTGCAGTACGCTCTTGCGAATTAGGATAGATCCTCTTGGTTTGCACCATGGGCCCATTGTGGCATTGAGTGCGGGACCTTAGTAAGTTCCAACCGTTTTAATAAAAAAAAATAAAAAAAATAAAAACCTCTGTCACTATCATCCTCTCAAGACAACGATTTTTCTCAAACATCAAAACCATCCCGGTATCGAGCACCATCATCATACAAAATTGTCATAACACTACTATCTTCTCAGTACAACAGTATCTACTTCTGAATATTCTTTAATTCTTCCACTAACGCTGCGCAAACTTCCGCAACAATTTTTGAAATTAGTTGCTTTGACACTTTAAAAAGCTACATGAGGCTAGAGCAAGAATCACCTGTAACTAAAAAGCGGAAGGTAATAGCCAATCTTTCTTTAACCGGCACGGGTCCTCTAAAATTTGTGCTTTTCTTACAAATTTTTGGACCAACTCTATTAAGTAACAGCTCCAAATCAGTTGCCGTCACTTTACAGAAATTGTGAAACTTATCTAAATCTTGTTTCTCCAAATCAAATCGGTTCCCCTATATTTTTTACGGCTTTCATAAATAGACGTCATCCATTAACGTTGTTTTTATTCTGTTTCTCAAGGGCTAACCCGGTAATAATAACACAACAAGTAGCTGGAATTATCTGTTCACACGATATTTTTAATTTGTCAACACATCATTCATCCACACTCTTGTTCTCCAATTAATTTTGCAAACAAACAGCGAACTTGACAGATACGACAAATTTGCTTTCCGTTCATTTGATGTATACGACACTTTGCCTTCTGTGTGCTAATGCCGGACATGAGAATAGTAAGTAAACCCTACGTGGCGCTCCAACTTAAGTAAACTTAGCTGTAGTAACCTTGTTTACTATTTCCAAAATGTAAGCTATCACTTTGTCACCCGCTACATCACTCCAATCCCATCTCTCTCCAGTCCCTAGACGCCCTCAATATTGCCACCATACAAAATTCCGCCAGCGAATTTCCCTCTATTTGCTCCAGTTTGTATTTCTGGAATTCGTAAAGGGATAAAATATAGGATAAATGTTAAGACAATAAGTTACATATCGATGGTCAGAGAAGAAATGCTCTCTTGGCTCCCACCATTCTTTGGCCATAAGATAAATAGTATCTGAAGCAAAGGTTACATCTAGAACCTCTTGCCTAATTTTAGTAAAAAATGTGAGTTCTCGCCCAATATTACAAACTTAAAGATTGGTATTTAATAAGTAGTCAAAAAATAACTAACCCGTTGATGTTCGTGATATCTCTGATTACGTGACGCGCTTCAGTATCACATCCGAGAATCACACTGATCTTTCTTTTTTCTGCTTCAACGATCAGGTCATCCAGATTATCCGGCGGGACCTCTTTGTTCCGATCCATATAGGCTGATACCTTCAGGTATCTGAGCTTTCAAGATGTGCTAGAGGAGATTGGTTGATTCTGGTGCTTAAATCAATCCATGGTTGTTGAATAACTTCTCTTCTGATCCAGTCAGTTTGAGAAGTAACACTACAGAAACCGGCTTTATATGGCTGGAAGGCCAGAAGTAATCTTCGAAGGGTGTTTAAAATTGGTCTGTATTCCGAAGATGTTGATAGAGGTCAGAGAGATCTTTATTCCGAAAGCTGAAATAACCCCACATGTCTACCCAAAGGACTTAAGACCTATTATTCTATCAACCTTCCTGTTGAAGACCTTGGAAAGACTGATAGATGCTTACTTTGAATTACTTTGAAGTTCAACTCTTTTTTTCTTTAATGTAAATTTTTTTAAAAATATTAATATTTTTATGTTTGATGGTCAAAAATTTTGAATTGAGAATTTTAGAATTATAGAATTCCATTTACAAATTTTCAATAGTTATATTTTACTAAGAGAATTTATTTTGATTTAAATTTAATTTTAATTTTAATTTTAAGAATTTCTGAGATGTAAAATTATTAATTTTTTTTTAATTCAAATAAAATATATTGTAATTTATTCGAGCTTTCTAAAGTATTTTAAAATTTACAAAAAAACAAGTTCAAATTTTAATGAGTTCATTAAATGTTATTATTAATTATTTAAACTATTTTTTCCATTAAATAAGAGTTTCAGAATTTGAAAATTTAAACTTAATTCCAGAATTTATAGGTATTTTTTTAAACAGAATTCTATTTAATTATAATTAGAATTGTGAAGTTCCAAATTTATATTGCGTTATATGAATATTTGGCAAACCCTAAGAATTTTTAAATTTGTAACAATTTATTATATTAGGAGCTAGCTTAAAGAAAATTCAATTTTAATTGTTTCGAATGGTTTTTACGAGTGTCGAGAGATTTGTTAAAAGTATATTTTTATTTTTTTATAATCAATAACACTGTTCAGTTTTTGCCGTATAGACTATTGGACTTAACATAGCTTTTAAAACTATTCTGGTGTATTAGCGACTGAGTTCAATACATTAAGTGAATTGCTGTCGGTATTTTTAAATTTTTATCCAGCGTTTATGTATACATGCATGTATAAGCTTGCATTTCATTATAAATTATAAATTTAATGCTATCGGATATGTACATATGTATGTACAAAATGGAACGACAAACATTAAAATTTGTCACAAATCGATAAAATGAAAATAGTACAACAATACCAAAATTAAACTTTTTATTGCATTTCTTATATGTTCATATATTCTATACATATAGTTTTGTTTTAAACTTTAGTTTTGTTATTCAATTTGTTTATAATTTATTTAAATACAAAATACTATACAATAACATTGTATAAGTTGGAAAAATCGAATGAAAAAAATTAAATTTTCCAAACGATAAAATTGGAAAATAAACAGACTTATAATATGTGTATATATATGTATATTATGTATATATGTATACAATAAAAAGTTTGCCAATCTACATGTATAGTAGATCGAGAGATGTTCGTATATACATAAATTAAATTTTGTTATTTTTCCCATCTCGATACATTGCTTTGGTCCAAAACTGCTTTATATCGAACAAAACTCAATTCAATAATAAATGAATAAATTGTGATTGGAAAATAAGCAATTTGTAGTGGAAAATTTGATATAGAATAGACGAACTTTATTTAATCTCAACTCTATATAATATTGTACATACTCAGGGCTGCATATTAAATTTATTATATTATGTTTTGATGTGGCTGATTGGGATTGGAAATATTCCTCGACCTTCAACAAATCGAATATTTAACATTATTACTCTTATTATAAACATTCCTTTCCTTTAAAACCAATATGAAGTCGCTCTGATCTGAGAGAAACTGATAACCTAAATCTATATATGGGCACTACAGTCTATCTTTTGGAACTTTCTTTAAATTTAGCCATTATTCAAAAATTCGTGGCACCTTTTTTTCTTAAAAATGAAGACGTTCTGGTCTATCTTCGTAAGCTGGAAAAATTATTTAAAAATGGTCGATTTCTCAGAATGCGTTATTCTAGCACTACTAGAAATTAAACTAATAATTAACTAATGTGTTCAATATCATTATTCAATTCAGGTGTTTTGTATGAAAATTACTTGTATAAGAAAACTAACTTCGTAAAGATTACCACCAAAGCTAAGTCATCGACAGCACAGGCAATAAAAAGAAAATCGGAAAGATTGTGGTTGAATGGATCAATAAAACAGTAGTTGTATTCCAAAATTAACGAAATTACACTAGAAACTTACAACGCGCAGCTAAAGTTGTCGAAAATATTCCGCACAACATCGAATATTTAAACATAATCAACAACATTGAGACCGAATCCATAATACGTATGAAAAAGAAACAGGCAACTATCCAATGAAAAATAAAAATGTTGAAAATGTGACAAAAACCTGAAGTACCATGTGAAATCATCAACAGCAGTCACAAATTTTACGAAAGAAAACCAGCTCTTGGAAAAAGGATTAAAATATAACACTACCCCGAAAAATAATAGAAAAGAAAAAATTAGTCATCTTTTAAACATTGAGAATTAGATTTTCACAACCGACAAGCAGCACCAAGAGGAAATTAGAACACTGATAGGGCATGACAAGGTCGCCCGTTTGTGATGTACGTAACATCAAGGTAACCAGATCATCGAATTACAAGCAGATCCAACAAAAGTATATCTAAGAAACGTAAATAAAGTCATCAACTCGTCCACGATCATCCGATCAGGTTAGTGGTCTAAGTGGCCTTGAATTAAGAACTGCCTCAATTTAATTAATAAGCGTCATCAATTGTTCATATGTAAACTAAGCCAGACCTATTGTGCGACGTAAAATGGAATTTGGCTAGTTTCACCCCCGATTCGTGAAGACCACCAACATTTGGTGTGGCAGGCGGCGTGAATTTCCATTCAATATTGTTATCTTTTCACATCGGTTGTAGTTGTTCCTTTAATTGCTGAGATGAAAGCAGCCCATAGAGTTTGCGCCACTCTGAATTGGCGCCAACAAAATGCGTGCCATTGTCGGAAAATATACGCTTGCAGAGCCCTCGAGTTGCCACAAAACGTTTGAAGCATCTCATGAATTCTTGAGATCAGAAGCCAATTCTAGATGGATTGCCTTCGTAACAAAACAGATGAATAGGCACAGGTATGTCTTTGTTGGTGCCTTACCACGAATGCGATAATGAATATAAAATGGTCCCGCAAAATCTACCCCGACCGTGTAGAAAGGTGCCGCAGCGACAACCCTCTCCGGTGGTAAGTGTCCCATCTGTTGCGTTATGTGATCGGTCGAACACGAAAGCACTCCTTGCATTCACGAAACACCTTTTTGCATACTATGGTCCCATACAGCGGCCAATAGTGCGGACGAACGGCAGCCAACAATGCTCGGGGGTCAACATGTAGCAGTTTCCTGTGGTAGAAAATAATTATCGTGATTGTTAAACGATGTAAGTTGAATAGGAGAATAGGGTGTTTCGAGATATATGGTAATGTGGTACATCTCGAACGATGGTGTTGAGAGCTCGATCCAATTCTTCGATTTTAAATTCGCTAAATTTGAAGTTCGGTAGCAGCTTGAAGCTCAACATGTAAGCAACAATTCTTCTAAGCTTTCTGAAATTTTTGTAAAATTTGATTTCCGTCAAGATGTCTGATAATTTTGTTGCTACGACGGAGACTGGCACAATTTTCTTCATCTCATACAATACCTCAGGTACTGGAAATTCTTCAGGTAGCGTTGGAGCAGAAAGTTAGATCCATGATGCCAAAGATCAGATTGAATAAACCTGGTACTATACCCCGCGAAATCAGATCAGCTGGATTGCACTCAGTTGGTACATGTAACCAATTTTCCTTTTTAGATATTTCTTCCACGGTGGCGGCTCGATTGGAAACAAATGTTTTCCATCTGGATGGACAGGATTTTATCCAATGGAGTGTGATGGTCGAGCGAGTAATACTGCTGTACAACAATTCCAGCCTCGGCAAAGTTGTCTTTTGAAGTGGTGATTCCCGAGATTTCGAGCATTGTATAGTTTAACGGAAACACCACCATCGATTATTACCCAGCGAACATACAGTACGGCGCCATATATGCGCTCGCTGGCATCGGCAAATCCATGTATTTGGATGCTTAGTGGTTGGTTGAAGTTGAACATATGACGAGGTTAAGGTGAGATGCCATTTTTCCAGTAACGACCCATCTTAATACGATGTTCTTGAGCATTGGCAAGTGCTCTGATAGTTTGATTTGCCCAACAGAGAGTGACTTGTGGTAGATTTCGGCACCTAGGAGCAAATCGATATCTTGGAATTTGAAAAACTCTGGATCAGCAAGTTGAATATCCGCTGGTATGTCCCAAGACGTAATATCATTAATTAACACGGTTCGTTGGTAACTGGTGATTTTTGGAAGCACTTGGACGTCCAAAATGGTAGAGGTAGTATAGTTGGTGGTATTTGATTTTAGGGTAATTGTCGAACAGCTGGAACATGCAACGACATTGGATCCAACTCAATGCATTTTTGTAGTACTGTTGCGACGAGGGAGCTTCAGTAACAAACAAAAACACTCGGTCATGAAACTCAATTGAGAACCGGAATCTAATAGTGGAGTATAGACTCTATTAGTCTTTCCAGTCTTTTCAACAGAAAAGAAGATAAGCTTATAGGCCTAAAGTCTTTGGGGTAGCAGTGAGAGCATTTTCTCGCCTAAGGTATAAATATTACTTTTACTTCAGTCCAATTTCTAGTAATGTGACAGAGTTCTAAGCTGCCTTTGAAGATAACTTCCAGCCAGGGTAGGGATTAGTCAATAGTTCGCTGGATATCCGCAGGGATAATGCCATCAGGTCCTGCCGACTTGTATGGCTCAAAGCTGTTTATTGCCCATAGGATATTCCGCCTCTTTACTGTATGACTTACGGAGTCTATACCACTATTTATCATGGGTCTCTCTGGAGCTAGTACTGAGAACTCCGGGAAATGCGTTTCTAGTAATAGCTCCAGGGATTCTTCATTACACGTAGTCCTTGAACCATCCGGTCGTTGTAGTTAACTCGGGATGGAAGGACTAGAACATAGTACTTTGCGTAGCCTGGCCGCCTCCTAGGACTTCCAGGCCCTCGTTTTTACTGATCTCAGCTCGTACTTATTTGTTTTGAGGACTTCCTTATAACAGTCCTAATCTGCAGCAGCATTTGTGTTCCTCAATTTCTTGAACAGTCTCCTGCATTTCATACGAGTACCTTTATGTTCTCTCGACCACCAGGGTGGCCCAGATTTACCCAAGGGCCTACTGATAGGACATGCACCTAACATGGCATTGTTAAAAGCATCAGATAGCTTGGTTACTAGAGCATCAAGCTCCTGTGTAGATGCAGGAGGGTTTGGAAACGATACTGGTAATAAGTTACCTAGAATGGTTCTGAAATAATCCCAATCAATTTTCCTACTATTTCTGAAGGGTGGTTTGCTAGTGGGTTTTGTATTCACTTCGTACTGGAGATAACAACTGTGAGAAAAGGAATGGTCTTCAGACACTTTCCAGTTCAATACCCTCTCCTTAATAAAATCCGAGACAAATGTGATGTCCAACACTTTCTGTCTATTTTTAGTAATAAAGGTTGGCTTACACCCGATATTACATATATTTAGGTTAGTACTTAAAATAAAATCAAGGAGTAACTCACCTGGCTTGTTGATATTTGTAATTTCCCAGATTGAGTGATGCGTATTAGCATCACTGCCCATGATGACTCCTACTTTTCGATTTTGAGCCTCCATTATTACACTGCCCAACCTACCTAGTGGTATATTTTTCTCCTCGTACGGTAGGTAGGCCGATATAAGCCAGAGATTTGTAGACCTTACTCCAACAAATAAATAAATTCATGCAGCCGCATCTAAGTTTTTTTAATGGCACGGGCTCTTAATGTAATTTTTGTATTACAAACCTCATTTAGAAATGGCTTGTATTGAAAATATATAGTTTAACAGTAATACGATTTTGTCTTTGCGTCGCATGCCCAGATTCATTGCCCCTAAAACATTCAAACTTCGTAACAATAGTATTATGAGTATTACTATTGTGCTAATCGTTCGTTTTACAGAAGTCATCATCATGATCCTAATCTGATCTTTTAACCGAAAAAGTCACTGAACAATATTACTTTTTATCTTTTCTGTGTATCTTTGTTAAGGAAAACTTTTTTTTTTTTTGGGGGGGAAATTACATTTTGTGAAATGTTTTTGTTTACAAGTCAATGGTATTGCCCGCGTGCCTTTTTATATATTTTGATGACATGCGATAAGTAATTTATATATACCAATCAAGATATATTTGGAATACAACACTTTCTTTAACTATTAACTGCGATCTGTTTAACTAAACTGTATATACTATGTATACTCGTATCGGAGCAGTGCGCCCTCCCGCATTGAAATAAATGCTTTTTGTGTGATTATATAAAAATGTTTTTCGTCTTGATTTACAAAGAAAATTCTTAATGAGGTTGATTATTCTTTTCTTTGTCTCTACATATAAACGTCTTTATACATAGACGGTGACGTGATAACAATCGCACTAGATACATTTTATTTTTCTAGAATTAAATTAGTTTGTGTCAGGATATACAGCTCAATGATGATACAAAGAGACTCCTATGTAAGGTTATTATGCAAATAAATTTATTTGTATTCGCAGATGTGTTATAGTTGCAATGAATATATGTAGTTTCATCACTCCAGAAAAAGCACTCCATTTTCCATTTTAATTTATTTCGTTAACTTAAAATTAAATTTTTTCCCCAAAAATTATTGTAATTTGTGTAAAAGAATAATTATTTTTTGTTAATTAAATACTAAAATTTAATTTAGTTTATTGTGATTTGAAACGTTTCAAACACATATTTCGTTAACATTGTGTGTTAGTAATTGATTTTTTTTTTCATATTCATTTCAAATTCGAGATAGAAATAATTAGAATATTAATGACAATATTCATGAATGTTAATATTTGCAATATAAGATCGGTATCATGTTCACCGAAAATAATTTTGAATAAATTATGCATCTTGTGCTCTTCTTATATAGAAATTTACATTTAACCCCAATTACAATCATTCCAATGTTCCAATGCTTTTATTGCGGGTTTAAAAAATAATCACGATTTTTATAATAAATTTTAATTTTAATTGAACTTTTTCGATTATATTGGCATACAAAAAAAATTAATTTATTTTTCATTGGAAATTGGAAAGAGAAAAAGAAAATAAATTAATAAAGTTTTCGTATCTGTCTCTTATCAATAATATGATATCTGACAGGCGGTGGTATATAGAAGTTGAGGTAAATTGTAATTTCTGCACATCTTAAAAATAATAATTAAAATAATATATAATTTGAAATTATAATTTTTCATTCTAAATTATTATTATTTTTTGTATATTTGACAAAGAAAGAGAATCGATTTGCATAAATGTAATTTTTTGTTATGAATTTATAATTAAGGCTTTTTGCGCTTTGTGATGTATATATATACATAAATTACTCAACATCCATTAAGACTTAAAAAAAAAATTCAGATCCATAAATAATAAATTCGGAAAATCAAAGACCGAGCCGAGCACACAAATCAAATCAACAATTCATTTTTAATTAATAATTTGAAAAATAATTAAATACAATAAATTACCATCATTAAATTAAATTGAAACTATTATAACTGTATATATGTACTTCGTTACATATTATTCGTTTTTAATTTTATGTGAAGGTGCATATGTTAATGCCAACCCATTATACTGTCCATTTATATTGATCGCTAAATTTACGTAATTATAATTGAACATCAGTTACACCCAGTCATTATAGTTTGTTTGATTAAGTTTTATTTATTCCACTAACAATAATGTGACGTCGAATATTCTAGTTCTTATACCATACTCGTTTCGCTTATTCCAAGCAGTGCTCTTATTCCAGTCAATTTATCGCACGGGCACGAAAATTTCTATGTGAACACTAGAATCTTTTCTTACAAAAATGTCACTTCACTGTTTATTTATAAAAAGGGTGTACAAAATAATGTAACATAAGCTGCTGTACTAATCTGATCTATATATATCTATATAGCTCACTAAGGTGTTAAACGTAAGCCGTCGAATCAGCGAATGGGTAACTCTAGATATACAAAAATAATCAGTAAATCTTCTAAAAAATGCAACAAGGTCGTTTTGACAAAATCCTCGAAAATCGGATGAACTGGATAAAAATTGATTGGGCACTCAATATGAATATAAATGCGGAAGCGTATATATCGAAAAAATTAAGGACAATGATTTGTATTTGTTACCAGGTATAGTAAGTTGTTTAACTGGACGCAACGTAATTTCAGAAAATCTTGCCTTGACCAATGTATTCTTTGGGTTGATTCAATGTGTTTTTCACGTATCACTCCCCTCGGGGATAAGTATCTAGTGTTGTCTATTTACTTATAAGCGTTCATTAAATCGAAATAAATAAATCCTAAACGAATTAAAATATTAAAACATTGACAATAAACATAAATTAAGCCTTACCATCTTATCCAAACAGAAGCATTTCTGTTTCCTGAGCTGTTACCTCTACGAGGTCGAAGGGAGGCAACGAATAAGTGGTCACATCTTAATGGTGCAATAATGGTTCCACTGTACGGCAAAATACAGACGAACTCAGTGTAGATATGGTGGTGGGAGGCTGTGAACGATGGATCTCGGCAATCCACCACACAGCCTGTAGTCGCTGACTCGGTCGGTGCACTAAAGAAGCCTGTGAAAGCATTGGAACTGGAGATAACACAGATCTCCAAGATTAACAATGAGGAAAGAGCAAAATTTCAGTATTGCCTAAGTTCAATTATAGGCGCACACCATTTGATGAGCCTTGAAATTGCTGGCATTAAAGGCCGACTTCTCGAAAGATCCGGAATAGTAGAAGCATTCAACGGAAAAAAGTACGCGCAGAATTTGAAAAATGCGGTACCTCAGGTCCCCGTCCTATTAACGGGAGCAAAAAGAAAAACCAAGTGGCAACCATCAAAGGTTGTCACTGTAAAAGCCATGGCTGGTAGGGAAACTCCCTTCACTAATAGTGAGGAGATCAAAAATTAACTGCGGGAAATAATAAACCCGGCAGTGGTCAACGTTTCGGTTAGAAAGGTCACCAATATCAAGGATGGCGTTCTAATCGAAACAGGAAGAAATGAAAATCTGGATTTCTTCCTAGCCAATAACGAGCTCCCGAATGCTGGGCTGGTAGTATCGTTACCAGATAAACATATGCCCAGGATAATCATCCATGATGTGGACAGGGCCGAAAAGATATTGGCAATTAAAGAAGCATTAGTAAAAAAATTCTCTGAATCAATATAGATCGAGGACTTGAAACGAAGTTTCTTGACTGCACCAAAAGAGGCCAAGTCAGTCCATTGGGTAATAGAGGTGTCGCCAGTTGCGAGGAATATCCTGACATTTGGACATATTGCCAAGTTCTGTAAGGAACAACACATTTGACATTGGGCATGACCAAAAATTATGCACAAAAAAGAGTGAAGACGCTAAATGCGCTTCTTACCGTAAGGCTAACAGGGCTTTTGACCATGCGTCACGTAGTAAAGTTTGTACCTCATACAAAACGGCTTTGAACCTAATGATGAAGCGAACTGTCTATGATAGTTAAAAATAAACAACAATTATCGATTGAAGATCGCCCAACTGAATATGCAAAATGCTAAAGCAGTTGTGTATGAAATTAGACAATCCATTAAAAAAGAAGCAATCGATATACTCTGCATGCAGGAACCATACGCGGTTAAAGGGGTCATAGGGGGAATGACGACGTCCACAAGGATAATCAGTGGAAGCAACGAAAACATTAAGGCAGCAATTGGCATAGGTTCTTAAAATACACAGTACTACGACTCACACTGTGTGTGTCGAGGTGAGATCTAATATAGGAAAGTTTTACTTGGTCTGTATTTACTTCCAATATTCAGATGATCCAGTGAAATATGTTAATAAACTCGATAAAATCATGGATGGTCTAAAAGACCATCCTATTATCGTTACTGGCGACTTCAATGCTAAGTCTCACCTTTGGCACAATAAGGACGCAAACGAGAGAAGAGCCCTCGTTGAAAAAATAATTGCAAGAAGTAAGCTATTCGTTATAAACGAAGAAGGGCAGGGGGCAGCCAAGTACATATTCCCACAAAGGAATGTGAAATATTGATCTCACTCATGACGGGCGGTCTGTTAAGGAAAATTTTAAGTTGGTCCGTTCATAAAACTTGGACATCAAGTGACCACAGAGTAATTGTCTCGATTGGACTCGGAGAACACACATATAATGATTCCCCAGCATTAAAGAATGTTCCTCGAATTGGGAGGGTTTTTACAGCGAGGTAAGTAGCATCGGGCAAAGCCTGGCAAAAGACCTGAAGGTTTCGATCGAAAGCGATATCGATCGAGTTGAACAAATAATAACAAGTTCAATTATCAAAGTCTGCAGCGCTGTTCCACGTAAACGTGCCAATATGGTCAAAGAGTCAGACCAAAAGTACAATCTTGGAGTATTCCTAGATGTATCTGGTGCATTCAACAACCTGTTGTGGTCCAGCATTATGTTAAAGCTAAGGAGATTCAATTGCCCACGCAATCTCTATAACATCCTAAATTATTATTTTTTTGAAATGAAAGTCACTGTTATTTCAAGTCATGCATACTTGAAAAAATCATCAACAAAGGATATCCGCAAGGTTCCATCCTTGGTCCATACCTTTGGAATATTGCCTTCAACGGAAGCATGAATCAGGAAGTCCAAGAAAAAGCATTCGCAGATAAGGTAACCAACCGAATTTTTCAGTACCTCCCAGAAAGAGTTCACGCAGTCAGACTGGTAATTAGCTTGATCAATGTTGTCGCTGACAAGATCCTGATATCATTTCTTTTGATCTTCATTTATCAGACCTTCATAGTCGAAACGTATCATGCGTTTCGCTGTGTTCCCAGACTTGTACGAAAACTTCCATCGTTGCTTTGCAGCGACCAAATGATGATCGCTACTGTATTTGTTGCTGCTAGCAACTAACACATGGTCAATTTGGCTGCGGGAAGTTCCGCGAGGATGTGTCCATATCTCTAGATGTATGTTTTTGTGAGGGAAGAATGTGCTTGCTACTCTAATATCATGAGGAATTGCAAAGTACATCATTCTCTCACCATTATCGGTCGCAGTTTCGTGTCGGGAGTACGGACCTATGTTTTCACACAAGCCGGTCTGATTTCTGCCAGCTCTAGCATTAAAGTCCCCAATTACCATTCTAACATCGTGCTCGGGTATAGATCCCATCAGATCGTCCAAGTCATTGTAAAATGAGTCTTTATCTTGGGGCTGGCTGACTTCTGTGGGCGCATGTACACAAATTATCGACAGGTTGGCTAACTTCATGCGCAAGCGAAGCTTACACTACACAATCGGTTATTGACTGCTGGGAAATCCAAAACAGCGTTCTTTACCTGCGGCCCAAGAAGAAATCCAGCTCCAAGATTTCCGAGGTCATCTCCACTGTAGAGCAACGTATAGCCCTGGGACACATGGTTTCCACTTTTAGGCCAGCGACTTTCTTGAAGAGCAACAAGTTCCAGCCGATACTCCTTCATGCACGTGATTAGGCCCTCCAACGCTCCTGGTTTTCTAAGTGACTGCACGTTCCACGTGCCGGTACTAAATCTCGTATCCAGGTACTTGAGAGGCGGTTCGGTGTTGTTATAGCGGTATCCATTTTTCTTTTTGTTGACTTTATAAACACTAGATTTTTTTACAAATGCGGGTCGTCAACCGTTTAGTCCCCTCCTACGACAAGCAAAGGATACTGTGGTGGTATTCTCGGGAAACATGTTCGTGCAATTTAGATTTTTCGAGACATGTGAGTGCCCCCCGACCACAGGGGCCATTTGTTTTTAATAATATTACTAATATTGAAGAAAAGTAAAATTTGAAAGATATAGGGGGCCTCAAAAACAATAAAATTTTAATTAAAAGCTGGCCAGGGATTAGAAAACCATTTAAGTCCCCCAAAAAGATTAATTTTGATTTACAAAATATTGTATTTAATTTTAATTCAAACAATCACATGAAGAGCATATATACAGTTGTATACATACATACATATATGAATTTGTATGTATAGCAAAAGTAATAACAAGCATAATCTACTGTACTTACATACATAATCTGCTAGGATTTAACGATTGTAAATAATAAAAATATAAAACACTCAACATTTAAATGTGTCCCCAATTATAATCTTTCAATTAAAAAGAATATACATACACAAAACTATATTGTCGTAAAAACCCCATTTTAATTTGTGTTCGAAGAATTGGATTTTAAGTTTTTTTTTTTCATTTCCATGTGCGGTTTTAATGCTTTTGCACTTGATTCTGTATACTGACTACTGTATACATTAATATACAATTTTTGGTTCAAAATTAATTTAAAATTTATATTTTTGGACGAAGAACCAAACAATTATTAAGCTCACATCCTTTTTTGCTCGTATTTTTTTTTTTTTTGGGGAACAAAAAGCCTTTAGGATACAAATTGTATAAAGACTATAGAGATGATACTCACACTAAAACTTATAACTGCTGGTATGTATACGAGTGTTACTCGTATGTATATAGTATATTTATATAAAATAAAAATGAAAAGGATTTTAGACAATATTTAATTAAGTAATTTAACTTTTTATATTTTTGTTGTTTTATGTAAATTAACTTCTGGAAAAATTGTTTTTTGTGTACACCGAAAATAATTTCCAAACCTCTCCTTCGCCCCAAACGAAAAATTATAATTATGGCTATTATTTTTTCGACTCCATTTTTACATGCGTATATATTTTTAGAATATATAGCATAGATAGTAAGTTGACATGCCTTGATGTATCTATACCCTAATTTTATATCGTAATCGGCCCAAAAATAATAACAAATAAAAAAACACAAACACAAATCAAATCGAAATAAAAAGTCTCAAATATTAATTATTTTCCCGCCGAACATTTTCGACAAGACAAAACCCATACACGCAAGCAACGAACAAATCGTCCTCGAAATTAAATTTTCATTTGACCGAAATTAAATGGAATTAGAAATATAGAAATAACAATAAACATGGAAAACAAACTAACCTTAGTCCTCACCACCCCCTCGCCATACACACAATAAGTGTATTTATACAAGACTCTTGAATTAAACTTGTTGGCCCCAATTTTAATGTGTTGTTTGTTTCACTATAAATATTCGATTCAAACTGTTACTGCGCCATTAGTTCCTCGATATACGATTCGAAATTTGTTGGACGTATATACATAATAAGCGATGCGGCAACATATAGTCGTCTTTCTGTCCCCATCCATAATATTATTGTTTTGGAATGAAAATTTATCGCTATTGTGGTTTTTCGCAATTTGATTTCCTTAAACCATATATTTTGGGTTCATTCGTGCGAAAAATCAATTATTCCTTGTCTCTCTGTGATTTTTTTTTCGTGGTTGAACATTTTCTTTTTGCCAATTAAACAATGGCGTTTTCTCGTTTTTTGTTTTATTTATTGCGTTACAATATATTACTTTCGTCCTTCCATTAATTTTCTTTGGCTTTTTTGCTTCGAATATTTAATAGTTGAAATGTTTGTTGCTTCAAGTTGTGGGCGATTTCATTAATTTTTTTACAAGCTTTTTGAATTTTTACGGCGCTTACCTTGGATCTAATTATTGTGTTATGGTAAAATATAATTGGCCGAATATAATTCCATATACAAAGATTCAGTCTTTCTGGCTTATTTTTGGACGTGACAAAATAACCAGCAACAGGGGATGTTCATTTTTTTGACAATGTATAGGGTGTTTTTTTAAGCCTGATAGAACTTGAAATTGTAAACCATAAAACAAAAAATTAAATTTTTATGAAAAATATATTTTTTTGACGCTACGAAATTATTAAAATATACTTTGAAAATCAATCGTCGATTCGCGCAACTTATAAACGACTTCGTGATTTTTATGGCGCACATAATCGTCCATATGAGCAAGCCATCCGTCGAAATGTGAATAGATTTCGTACCACATATACTCTCTAGAAGATGCAATTACATAAACACGGCGAAGGAATGAAGATCCAAATTTATCGATTTGTCGTCGTTCGCAGGAATTGGGGCTCTGTCCGTCCTTTACATGGAAAATTTTACGCAAAGATCTTGGTCTACACACGTACAAGATCCAGCTGTTGCAAGAATTTTAGCAACGATACCATTATCAGCGTCGTTCTTTCGTCGATTGGGCTCTAGAGCAGTTGGCAAATGACACGTTGTTTTATTGTCAAATTGGGTTCAGCGATGAGCCTCATTTTTGGCTTAATGGGTTTGTTAATAAACTAAATTGCCGCTAAATGTGGAGTGAGACCAATCAATTCAGCAACAATTGACGCTTTGGAAACCAGCATTGTTCGTGTTATAGAAACCAGCATTGTTCGTGTTCAGAATGCGTTTCGTCAAGAACAGCCGCGGTGGCCATACACCCGAAAACATTTTCAAATATTGATTAATTTCTTTCGAATAAAAAAAATTTTTGATTACAATTTAATTTGTTGTGTTATTTTTTACAATTTCAAGTTCTATCGGGCTGAAAATCATTTAATCGTTGGGTCCTTTGGTCTATCAGACTTAATTAATATTCTTCTAGTTCGTGAAAAACTCGTTAAAGAATAAAACTCCAATTACGTTGATAATTAACTTTGGATACTCTTATTTCTGAATAGTGGACACTTGAACCTTTCTAAATGGCTATAGCAAACTATAAAATAGGTTTGGCTAAATGTTGGATAAACGTTACCAATTGACCATTGTATATGAATTGAATAATGAAAGTTCATGATTTATCAGCGGAGTACAACTCTTTTAATAATAATGTTTTATACTAATTTGGAAAGGTCCAAGTGTCCACTATTCAAAAATACTAGCGCCTATGTGGCATAATCTCTTTTGTTGTTGTGCTTTAGTAATATATTTATACATGCATTTTTTTTTTAATTCATCCAATTTATGATTTAACGAGGAATAATTTTAACGAAGAGATAATGAAAAGATGAGAGACATCTGTTGGGGATCATTGTGATTAGGACAGTGAAATAGGGAGGGACGTACATTTACGCTATGCGTAGCTTTACTCTTGCAGTTTGGTCTTGTGGTACTTAATAGTTAGTTGAATGGTCGGGATGAAGAAGCTGGGTTGGCTGAATAGGTATATGGAGTATGAACAAGAGGTAAATGGGTATATGTATAGATCGAGGGTTGTAGAAAGAGGTACTAAACTAATTATCATTCATTACAGTGTCTATCACAGATCAAATATATGTTCAAAGATTAATTAATTAAAGGTTGGAATGCAGAATAAAATAAATCGGAACTAATTTGAGTAGAATTTTCAGAGCCCAGTAATAGATTTTATTCAGAGCCCAGTGATGTTGAAAAAATTATAAAAGTAGATTAGAACTGTTTCGTGCTGTGTTACTATAAGTATAGGCTGTACCAGATGTCTGTACCCGAGTCAATTTCTATTATACTAACTGAATCTATCCAAATTCTCTTTATGTTATGTATAAACGGGTGTTCGATGGGCCATCTCCGGGAGATCCTGCTTAATGCTTGATCGAACATTCCAATCAAATCAATCAAATGAAATGCATTTTTTTGATATAATTACTGTTAATAACATGTGTACACTTGCATAAATTTGTATATTATGTGTGAAAACCTCACATTAGCCTCAATTCAAATATGGTTCAAGTTTCTTTAATTTTATAATTCTTTCAAATCCTAATTAAATCGGAATCATTTTACTTCAAACACAAAATTTCTAATTCAAACCAATAGACAGTTTCGTAAACTCACATTAAACGTCAACTCAATTTTTATTGGTTTCGGTTCAACATTTTTATTAAATTTTGAATTTTGAATATATTTTGAAAGGAGTCAAATTAATTTGATCAACGGTTTACTCAATTTTGTCGGTCATGAGCGTCATCATAAACTTATACAATACTGAAATAAGGGATTTCATTTTAAAATATAGCATTTATAGAGTAGATTATATTATTCGAAAATTTCTTAGCGAGTTTCAATGAAATTTGTTTGGGCATTTCTGAAAGGTATAATTGAAATCTATGGACATTCGGTTTTTTCGTTGATTTCAATGTCGTTTGAAAAGTTTGCGAAAGCGACACATTTATTTATACATACGAGTATATAGGCAATTGTGTTTGAGATTATATACTGACTGCGCTGGTGCATAGTGGTGCGAAATTTGGGTTTCAAACCCTAAGAAAATTGCGTCGCTTCAACGGCTTGCCGATCTTCACAATTTGAAAATTTTGTGAGTTTGATAAATTTAGGTAAACCACATTTAAGAATTATAACCGTTTGAGCGCGATCGTTTATATTATTCAAAGATCGTCGATGCATAAATAATGTATTTCATGTAAATCATAAATCATGAAAAAAATTAATTGTGACCTTAATATATAGAAACTTTAAAATTGAATCAGAAATTTAACAGAACGCGATCTTTTATCGTGTGGTCGGTTAGGTACACTACCTAAATATATATGCCATTGTGATCGAAAATCAAGAAATTTTTAATAGCGAACGTTTGATTGGTAATTTAGTTCTAAACCGCGAGTGCAGAACACAATTATAGAAATCGTCTGCTATATAGCAATTTATTATTTTAACCGCAGTCTGTGATCACTGATCGCTATATAGTACGTGCGAAATATTTAAATTCCCTGAATTTACGTTTCTTAGGTCCTAAATTATTTACTTTTGATTGATTTGGAAAACCAATGATATCGAATTTTTTGTTGCCCTGTTATAATTTTAAAATAGAATTTGAATTAAATTGCTAAACTAAGAATTCAATTTAAAAACTTAAAAAGGTTTAGATCAGTTAAGATTTACTAAAATTTTAATAATTTCAAGAGTTTTTTATTTTAGCTCACTGGTATTGGGTTGAACTGAAATTAGTTTAACAATACTTTATGTATATGTTACATAATTCACCCAAATTTTTTAGCCAATCGAAAATCAACAAACCGGTTGGTTCCTAGTAAATTTTTGGTAAATTATAATTGGGTTATATTTCGAATGAAAATCAAATGAAGATTATCTGGTTTAAAGTGCAACGAAGGTTAGTTTCAACATTTTCTTAACCCTTCGTTCAGGATTTGATAATTCTACACCAATTTTGGTATATTTTAACAAGAATGGTTTTGGTTGCATCAACCAATATTTCTTGAATACTTAGTATATTTATTAACCAATGTACTTTTGTGAATTATTTCGCCAAAAATTTGTTCAACTCACCGTCCTTCAGACAAACGATTAATTTTTCCTAGAAAATCCAAAGGGGGATTAAATGTTATAAAAGTATTTTACATATTTTTAGTATTTCCAATTATTCTGATCTTTCATCCTTTTTATTTTCCACTTCATTCACTGCCCACTTGATGGTATTCCAGTATTGTATGTATCGTGTCTCTCGCAAATCAAAATAATCCATATTATGAATTGGAAAAGTTTTTTAGTTTCGAATATCCACAAAACAATGTTAGATATTCTACACGTTTTTGTGTACTGTACCTATATACATACCTACATAAACACGATTAGAACGATTGTAACGAATTGTTTCATTACTAATTTTTAGGTATAAATTTAATCTGCCATAAATTTTTCAAATTTTATTTTTTATTCAATTAAACTGAAAAGCTCATTAATTTTACATTATTACGTTACCTGATTTTTAGTGTCGTTTGCTATAATATGTAGTCAGAAGACAATATTATTATATGGAAATGAATTAAACTTTAGTATAGAGAGATAAAAAAATTATAATAATGGTTGGAATTTTATTGGTCGTAAAAATTAGTTTATACAGAAAATGAACGTAGGTATATTGAAATTGAATATCAACATAATTTGCTCAAGGACAAACCAATTAAAATAGATTTGAACTTCAAGTCTACAAAGTTAAGTATCTTTTCATTGATGATTAAAATAGCGAAGGGGTGACAGCTATTCTGTTCTAGGATTAGTGTGGCTGTCATGAAGCTTCTTCCAAATTATATTTTGTTGTTTAACTATTGATCCTGATGAATGATCTGAATTGGTATGCAGGTCATTGTATTTCTTACATCTTTCAGAGTAGTAGGTTCATATTTAAATCCCCAAACTTCTTAGTTTCTAATATACTTCCTTTTTTAGATACCTTACGGATTTTGTTTTTTTTCCATAAATGTATTTCCTTTATTCCATAAATATACATTATTTTGTGTATACATATAAGTATGTATACTATTTTGTTTATACATATAAGTATGTATAACTCTATCATACTCCACCTCGGAAAAATAATTTCATATTATACGCAAATACTAGAATCTTCTAGTTCTGCTGATTTCTTAAAATTCCTCACAGAACTTTTTTAATTTTTTAATTCTATTCTATTTTGTAATATGGATACATCTGAAGTGTGCAAATTCTTCAATTCTAAATATTTTATATGCATATTCTGGACATTTGAATTTAACTAAATTTCTTGATTACCGAGTTGCAGAAAATTTGCAACAAATAACACCCATAGCCTCTACTACTTTTGAAAAAGTGGTATTCTTCTATTAGTCTAGGTCCAAACTAGTTCAAAAATACTTTTAACTTGTGGTCACCAAATGGCGCCAAAAGTAGGAAATGCGCTTAATATGAAATTTTAACATATATCCTACATCCGCTATATCTTTTCAAATATTAGTGGTTATCTATAGACCCAAGACATCCCGAGCCTGTGAAGTTTCTAAAAAAAATAACACGTATACGTATACGGTTCCAATTATAAAAAAATTACGGAACGAAAATCCCATTGGAATCCAATTGAATTGAATATGGATTGGTAAATTCCGCCATGTTAAAATGAGAATTTCAAAAAAAGTAAATCATTTCATAAAGTGATTTTTTTAATAATTATGGCAATAAAAAAATTATAAAAAAAAACGAAAACATTTTCACTAACTGGCATCGAATACGAAAATTTATAATTTTTTGTTAGCAACTATATAGATGTTAACAAACCCAATAACAAGACACTCTCGGAGATTTGGGCAAAACACCACTATATAGGTCTAATAAACCTATCGTAAGGGAACATTTCATAGAAGAAGATTTTTCCAAACGGGGGATTTAAGATGAGTTTTCCAGCATTTTTTTACTTATAGTTTGAGTGATTTCTAAAAATTTGTTATTATTTAAACTAATTAACAAGGCACCCTCGGAGATTTGGGAAAGATTCCGCTTGTTATATTTTAAGACATATAGCTAATGTTGTATTTAAAGACATGTAATATTATATTTGAAGACATATGTTTGGTTATTATGTGCGTATGTAGAGTATAAACTGTTCTATGTA
Source organism: Tipula unca (assembly GCA_951394425.1). Classification (NCBI taxonomy): domain Eukaryota; kingdom Metazoa; phylum Arthropoda; class Insecta; order Diptera; family Tipulidae; genus Tipula; species Tipula unca. The sequence continues at coordinate 176,085,363 of OX596382.1, read as the reverse complement.
TATATGGGTTAGGTAGTGGAGGTTTTATTAAGTTGAAGTATTTGGACTAATCCAAATACTCTAGAGAAATGTAAATTAGAATGTTAGTGGAAAGTTAGTTCTTTAACGACATCTGCCACTAGGGAAGTTTGAGCGCTAAAACACTTCCTTCTTCCTTCAGAACGGAGCCCTTGTGTTAGTATATGTTATGTTAATGTACCAATACCCGCTTATCTCTGGAGGGGGCTATGACGGTGTTGTTTTATGTTTGATTAAAATTTACTTACTTGTCTCGATGATTACTCTTGATGAATTTTAATAAAAACACTGAATTTGTAGTTTGTTATTGACTTGTTTGAATTACTTTATTTTGTTTTAATTTACAGGTTTTCACTCATATAATTGTGAATTTGATTTGTTGTAAACTCGAACTGATTTGATGAACTGATATGAACTGATATTATGTATGATATATATGTTCCCTATCTTGCCCAAATCTCTGTACATAAATCTCTGTAAATATTTTTTAAAATACTCATTAATATTATTGCTGCATGAATTATTTTATTTCGCGATCTGAATTGGTTGGGCCTATATCTATATACTAACTGATACAGTGGCTAATTGTTCGAAAATATTCTCAGAATTGTCCAATATATTCAGGTGGCTACACGCATCCATTAGTATTACATTCCTGTATCCTGTCTATATATTTTTATAATATGCAGCCTTATATAATTCAATCATTAACGAAAACTCATTATTTATCCACAATATGGTATACCAGTTCCAAGTTTTTGTTTGTTGAATAGTTGTTACATATCTTTAAAGTCTATATACATATGTACATATACAAAAAATTTAATTTTTAAAAACTCATTAAATTTATATATTTTCTCCGGTTACACAAATAAATAAATTATCGTAAATTTATAGGAGATGTTAAACGAAAATTACACAAATTATCATTAGACACACACAAACCATGTTAGAAATAACATTTTGAAGGCTTGCGTATTTACATTCTAAAAAATGATACTTAAATAATATTTCATTAAAATTCCACTTAGAAGAAAACATGTTTTTTTGGTAAAAATTTCATGTTTTCGTTTCACATAATTTTCACGGTAATAAGAAAAAAAATTTGTTTGTACCACAAAATTCTACAGAGCAAATATACAAATGAGCCGAGCCACACAAAATACTAGTAATAATGATAAAAACTAAAAATGTTAATTTAATTTTTTTTTCTGTCGTACTAGAGACTCGAAACCGTTAACATGTTGTCCGCCTGTAAGAATAATACTGTATAGAGTTGGTATATGCCAAACTATTACCACTCTATGGCGTCTAATATTGTGTATACAACAAGAAATTTGTCTCGCAAATTATTATAAAAAGTCGGAAATACATTATTTTTGGGAACAAATTATTTAAAATTAAAATAAAATGTATGAAGGAGGAGAAGAATGATAGAGCTTAACTATTACATTTGGCTTATATTTCTTTTCAGCATCGCTTTTACAAAATTGGGTCGGAAAGATGTTACCGCAAATAAAATATCGTCCTCCAGATATGGTAATCACATTTAATGACAAATTAACTCACTTAAATCAAACTTTGTGTAATTCGAATGATTGAATTTAATGGTTTAAGATGAGTTTATGATGAAAACGGGTACAACAAATGATCAACAAGATTATTTTTAATATTTCTAATCATAGCATTCACCCGCCAATCAAGTACATTGTTCTCCGTTCAACTACAACGGGCCAAGCCCCAACATAATAATAATAAATGTTCGTTCCGGATCAGCCGTAAGTTCACATCCAAACATAAAAACGAGCCTGATGAACGCTATGTAAAGCTTCAGCTTCACGACACTTGATAGGTGTTAGATTTTAGCGGTGACCTTACGAGGATACAAAGCACTACTGTCTGCTGCTAGCCGCACTTTAATATCCAGGCCAATACTGTTATCGTGAGTGATAAGAGAACCCAAATATTTGAACCTTTCAAACGTGTAGTGGCTACTATAAAAATTTAGTGCACCATTGTCCCTATGACCAGAGATCATGTATTTTGTTTTGCACTGATTGATCTGGAGTCCAACAGAAGCTGAAAACTTTACAAGCGGATCAAGTATTTTCTTCACACCTTTGTTATTCAGTACAATCACGAATATGTCATCAGTATATGCAAGCACCTGGCGATATAAGATGTTGCGCTGAGGTGTTTCAGTTTTATGAAAGATGTACCTTAACATGAGATTAAAGAGTTTCGGAGACAGAGCGTCTCCCTGCCGAACACCCGAGTTAACTGCAAAATCTCTCGATAGCCGGTTTTCAACTTTAACACAGCATTGAGGCTGCGTCACTGTCATTCTACACTGTCGTACCAATTTTGTTGGCATTTCTAGGTATTTCAAGGCAAACTACAAACTCTTTCGATTGATCGAGTCATAGGCCTGCCGGAAATCCAGGCACACCTAAAGTGCGGGGATAGAATTTTCATAATATTTAGATGGAATCATCCTCAGCGAAAAGACCTGATCAGTGACTGATCGATTTGGACGAAATCATTTTTGCTAGTCACCAACTAAACCCTCCGCTATAGGGGTGTTTCTATCCAGTATATTGTAGTAAAATCATTTCTATGCTGGTGCAAAGCAGAGATATACCGTGATAATTCTCACACTTTAAGCGGTCTCTCTTCTTGAAGATAGGCCATATCGCGGCCTTTTTCCATTCGTCATGCATAACTTCGGTTTGCCATACTAATCGAATAAGGAAGAAAAGACCACTAATTCTCCACTAAGTATCCCCTCCAAAATCAAGAGCTCCGATTTAATCAGTCCACCCCAGATGAGCGGTTTCGTTTTAATTACTGCATGGCGCTAGTGAAATCCTCATAATAAATAAATCCTCAGTGCAAATCTCCGCAGTCTGTATTTGAGGTGACTCAAATACAGTCTGTGACGCACGATGAACATGAAGCAGGTCGGTAAATTGTCCACTCCATGCGTCAAATATTGATGTTGACACATAGGTTTCCAACCCGATCCCCAATGGCGTTTGATGCCAAACCAATCATTCTTGGGTCTGACTTTCACCTAAAGTCTGTTGAGCAGCAGTGACAACCAAATTTTGCGAGGATGTGTCCATGTTTCTAAATGTATTTGTTTGTGTGGGAAGAATGTGCTTGCTACTCTTAGATAATGAGCAATTGCAAAGTTCATCATTCTCCATTATCGGTTGCTTTTTCATATCGGGAGCACGGACCTATGTTTTCACACAAGTTGGCCTGAGCTCTGATAATTACCATTTTAAATAGATCCCATTAGATCGTCCAAGTCATTGTAAAATGAGTCTTTTCTTGGGGTTTGTTGACTTCTATGCACGCGTTTATACACATTATAAACAGGTTAGCTAACTTTATGTGCAAGCGAGGCTTACACATTCGGTTATTGACTGCTTGGGAATTCAAAACCTTTTTAACTGCTGCTCAAGAAGAAATCCATCTCTATGTTTTCCGAGGGTATCTCCAATGTAAAGCAACGTATATAGCCCTGGTACACATGGTCCCCACTTTTTGGCCAGCGGCTTTCTTGAAGAGCAACGAGTTCAGGCACGTGATTAGGCCTTCCAAACCCTCCTGGTTCCTAAGTGACTGCACGTTCCACGTGCCGATCCTAAATCTCGTGTCAGGGTATTTGAGTGGGGGTCCGGTATTGGATTGTCGGTATCCAGTTTTTATTTCGTTGACATTACAAACAGTTGAGTTTTTTTACGGATGAGGGTCGTGAGCCCAGCGATCCAACCGTTTAGTCGTCTCCAAACAACGACAAGGCATGTATAGGCATGTGTAAATGCCCTCCGACCACAGGGGCCAAGCTTTAACGTACATCTGGTAAATCTTTCTTGACAGGGACTAAGTCGCCAAGCACAAATAAGAAGGAAATCGGCGTCTACTGACAAACCGTTTAAATTCGGCTTTGAATGCATCAGGCCCTTTTTAGTCTAGCAGCGTATAAGAAGACCGGCAAAGTCAATACCAGTATGAGTAATTTATCGCGATTTGACTGCTCTTGCTTGAGGTAGTATACCTATCATTTGATGGGTTGATGTTGACTGGCACCACTTATCCAATAGCAACAAATTGCTGAAGATATGTGACTGATGCAATATATGATAGGATGTTATGCACTGCAAGTAGCAGCAGAATTTTGAAGCCTTCCTTCAACCCTTAATATGGCGCCTGGGTCCGAATATGGTGGTAGTGTTAATAATGGTAATATGATCTTAAGGCACTTCTGATTTTTCAGCAAGTTCAGCAAATTCTGATGTAAAGCTTGCTGGCTGGTTTATAGTTTGATTGTAAATCTTTTCCGATGCTCGTAGTTATGCTGCTGTAAATCGGAGACAGAATGCAATAATACGTTTGAAATGTGGCCAATATGGTATATTCGTTGACAATTATGAAGGTCACACAGTTTCGATGTTGATTAACCAGATAGGCCCAAAATTGATTAGCTACCAGTTCCATGGGTTGTATACCTCGAGAACTCAAATCACTATAGAGCTAACGTAATGTCAATAGTTTCAAAGTGAAGTATCCAATATTTCTGAGTTCCTGTTTTCTATGTAACCTACATTCCATCTTATCGGATGATGATCGGAAAGTATTCTAGAACATTGTGCGAACTGGTGCTACTTTTGTCTTAGTAGTGAGAAGTCTAATTTGCAGACGAGCCTTATTGTCATATCTTTTACAGAACATAACTGCTATGAAACCACTGGCATCACATGAAGCTGAACATGGCTGAAGAACCACCTTATTTTAATATTTTTTTCATTTATCAGCCTCGTCGTCATGGAGCTTGTCATCTCTGTTTATGAATGCAGGAGACCATCAACCAAATGAATTGAACAATTTTGCAGCATATGGTAAGAAGATTCTCATATAATCAATATATTATCAGTTGAATACTCTTTTACCTTACATTCAGTGTCTGTTTTAGTTTGCCAATGAATACCAAGGACCTTAACTGTTTCATCTTCGTTTTTAAAAATGGACACACATTCTCATGTTCGGACTAATCGATGTGCTTTAGGAATTGTGATGAATTTGATGCCCATTTCCGTAATTTGAGCTTCGTACAAGTCATTTGCGATTACTTTTGCTGCAGCTGAAAATGTATATGTTCGTTATCGATGGACGGTTGTTTTAGTGTACATGTTGCAAGAAATGGCGCAGTCACTGAGTTCAATTGATAATATTCAATGATATACAGGATCGCATCTCCAAACAATTCTTGCCGATACATTTTCTCAATATCGGAGCAAAAGACGATGCTATTATTCATACGAAATCTTATAACAGATCTCGTAACATTATCTTGTATGTTATAGGACCCAAGAAGAGTTTTTGATTGGGCGAGACTCGTGAGGTTAGTTGGCTGCACCCATCAACTTGGTTGGAATAAAATCTGATTTAAGGACGAAGTTGTACGGTAGATACAATGCTATATACATCCTTGCGATATAATTGCTCTGATTGAATTATTTCCATGTGTTCAAGCACTAACTATTCAGACATTCTATTGCCATTAGTCTTGAAACAGCTGCCCTTTGAGAATAACCCAATTCAGTTTTAAAAGGTCATTACTGACTCCTCACTGAGTCAAAAACGTGTTCCGAGCGGCTTTGATCCTGATCTTGGTTTTCTCACTGTCTTAGACAACTTGAAGAAACCATTTCATTCACTATACATTGTGGAGTCATCGTCGACTACAACGACATCTGCACGCAATTATAAGTAACTGACGGACAACTATAACATCTATTAGGTGTCCCATTTGAGTCAATTTTATTTGGCGCAATATCCTCACATCGCAGAGAGCTTAGATCTGAAAAATATTAGTTATTTAAATTGCTAAAGTGCTCGGCCTCGAAATTTGTAGAGACTCTGAATAGTTAGACTTTAGTCTATAAACTACAAAAAAATATATATTTTGTGTTTTGCTGTATATATCCTACAATAGAAGTGGCGGGTCCCCCATAAAACTGTGATAGCCGCAATTTTCACTGATATTTTATTTAATTCAGAGTAGTTTTTATTCATACTTTATCCGAAAGTGTCGATCAACAGCTTTGCTACTACAGGGTAGGCCAACTTGGACTGACTGATTTGAAATGCTTATAATTTTAAATTTTAATGTATAATTTTAATTTTTATAATTTTAAATGAAAGTACAAATTATTAATTTTTTTTAAGCTAAGTCTAAAAAATGACATCCTTTGGATGGCGTCCATTCTCCTGTTGGCAGTTAATGGCTCTATTTAAGACATTTTGCATTACGTTGCGAAACGTTTCTGCCCCAATTGAGCAATTTCTGTACGAATATTCTCCTTTAGCTCCTGAATATTTTGTGGTTTGTTGACGTAAACTCGATTCTTCAAGAAACCCCACAAAAAAAAATCTAGGGCCTTCAAATCTGGAGTACGAGGTAGCCAGGCGAAATCTGCATTGAAACTGAAATTATTCGAACATAGAAAAGTTTCCGCAGAATCGCCATTCTGGCTCTTGCGGTATGACCTGTAGCTCTCACTTGCTGTAACCATATGTCACGATTATTAAGAACTACCGGACGTAAAAAATTTTCCAACATGCTCCCGTATACCGCCCCAGAGACGGTTTCTGGCTCCTGAATGTCATTTTCGAAGAAATATGAACCAATAACTTTATCAGCCATGATTCCACACCAAACAGTGAACCTAAGAGAGTGTAATTGTCGCTGATATTCTCTGTACCCCAAATTCGGCCGTTCTTTTTATTAACATATCCATTCAAATGAAAATGTGCTTCATCGCTCATATACCAATTGAATTTTATATGGAAACATCCTAAAATTTCATTAAACTTTTAGAACTTTTAGAAGTTTAGAATAGTTTAGATCTCCAAAAAATAAAAATTAAAAATATTAAAAATTAAAAAATTATAAGCATTTTAAATCAGTTAGTCCAAGTTGGTCCACCCTGTACATCCAAGAAAATACGAGAACATAATTCAGTCGATTGGCTCTAATAAGTAGTGCAATGATTTTCTCTAAAGCCAAACTGGTGAGGACTGAGCAGGGATTACATTTATTTGTTCTATTATTGGTGTGTTCCAGTGACACAATATTGTTGGAATCAATAATCGCCGTAATGTATTCCGCGTAACTTTGGTTAATAATCGCTGGATATAGTCGAATATTTAGTGCCTCAAACAAGGCAAATTTGTTTTATAGAATATATACATAGGGTGGGTGCGTCCGGGTATGTATTCTACAAATACAAACAAGACTATTTATAGTTTTAAAAAAAACTAACGTATTATACTATTAGATATGTAATTATAGGTTTCTTATGTGATGTACACCCACACCACGATTTTATTATTTTTCGTTCAGTTCTATAATAGTAAACCGACATAAGTATGTTTTAACAAGATAATTATTATGTTTCTTTCGTTCAACTTTCCAAATGCATTTTAAATTATTTATAGAAAGTTTTGCTTTCTGTAATACACATATATATAATTAGAATCATTATTGTAACCACATTACAATAGAAGAACGTTGTTGTGCACAAACAAAAAACTGAACACTGTATATAGCACAGTATATGTACAGTCTATATACATAGTTTAACCACAATTGTGGTTTTATTGATTGCTTGAACTACATCGTATACACATTCCTATACGTACACAGCACAGAAATTCTGCATCTAAACTGTCGAACGTACAAAAATGTTCATTTTCATCTGTTTTAAATATTTTTTTTAACAAACCTGCTGTTGAAATCAATGTTGTTAAAATGTTTGAATATTTATAGATAAATTTGTTCTGTTCATTTATATTTGTGGTTTATTGTGACTATAACATGGTGAACGATGATGAATGGGGATATTAATACCAGATATATCAGAGCGTTTGCTATCGCATATATATACGTATAATATATCAAAAAATGACTTGGCAGTTCATATCGATATGTATAGGTTTTTTATGTGCAAAGTCATCATTTTATTTTGATTGATTAAAGTGTTTGTACTTATGTATGGCTGTGTGTATGTATGTTTGTGTGGGTTGAGGCTATTGTGATTTATTTAATTTGGTTGTATATATCGACGTGATAAATTACAATCAAAATTATATCAAATTAACTATAATGTAATATTTAATTAAAATTCCAAACCATCCAATGGCTTGATTACACGTAAGAAAAATTAATAGAACTATGAGTATTTAGAATACCAGAAGACCAAATATACAAATTTATACAGAGGACGGTATATAGGGAGGGCAGATTCTTTTTAGTCAGCCGCTCTGGAAGGTTTAGATAATATGATCACATAAAGCCGGACAGTATAACAATACAAAATTTTAACAATGAAAATGGTTTACGAAAATCTGTTGTGCCATGGAGAATAGGCTGTTACACTTTGCCGCACTATTAATAGTCTTGAAAAATCAATTGGTGCTGATGAATATGTCTCTATCACACAAATATATGTGTATTGGAACAAAAACGCACGGACTCTCCAGATTTGAAAAAGTAGTGTTATAATTGATTTCCATATCAATTGAAAATACACTTTCAGCCTCCCACATTAAATATTTTTGCAGATATATTATCAGATCCGCAATTCCAATGCCATTTTCGATAAACAAAGGCGGAAATTTTTTTGAAAAATATAAGGTAATCATCATCATTATATTTTGTCACAAGTTGTACAACAGCTATCTGGAATGCAAATGAGCTAATGCAACATATTCCAGAACTAGACATCTTTCGAAATACAGAGGAAATATATAGATATTACAAAAACAAAGTATGCTAAATGTAATGGATACTTTTGTTACCACTCCATACACCCATCAGGGAGGCCGAGAGAAGAATAAACATTTGACAGGTTATGGCATTAAGGACTGATATATAAACTACACCGTGATTTACCGAGACCGTTTCACTTGATCCTAACATCGTACATTGCTGATCAACACTGTAGGATAAAATATGAAGAAGAATACTCTGAATTAAAGAAAATAATAGAAAGATACAAAACATAGAAAAGATAGAACAGATAGAAAAGATAGAAAAGATCATCATAAAAATCCAGTATTGAATAACTCCATGTTTATTAATTTAATAAAGTTTTTAAAAAAAATTGTATAACTGTGTTTATTACTTTAATAATTTAATTCATTAATTAAATTATTTTACGTTTCACAAGGAATAAACGAAATTTATTAATTTAAAAATTTTTACTTATTAATTCAATAACTTACCTTATTAAACGAATCTACCATCATTATTCATTTCTATAATTTAATTTATTGAACGAATTTGCCCGCATTATTAATTCAACAACTAATGAGGCAAAAACAAAACAAAAATCAATAATTTTATTTATTTATTCCATTATTTTACGTTTTTCAAGGAATAAACTAAATTTATTATTTTAATAATTTAGAAGTTATAAATTCCATAACTTCGGTTGTTTAAGGAATAAGGTACATTATTGATTCAATATGTAACAATCAATAATTATAGTTATCAAATGAATGATTTTATTTATTTATTTCATTATTTTACGTTTTTCAAGGAATAAACTAAATTTATTATTTTAATAATTTAGAAGTTATAAATTCTATAACCGACGTTATGGAATTTATAACTTCCAAATTTTTAAAATAATACATTTAGTTTATTCTTTGTAAAACGAAAAATAATGAAATAAATAAATAAAATTATTCATGTGATAACAATACTTATTGATTGTTACATATTGAATCAATAATGTACCTTATTCCTTTAAGAAATAAGGTATATTATTGATTCAATAAAAACGATAATTTTAAAATATTATTTCAATTATTTATTTTACATAAAATATAAATAATTTTCTTTTACATTTAATAATAATACATACTAATTAAATAATACATAATAATACTTAACTATTAATTTAATAATAATTCACAATAATTTTACATAATAATTAAAATTTATTCAAACTTATAGACTACTAATTTTATAGCTTACTACTCTACTTTTAACTAATACAAATAATTATGTTAAGCATTAAAATTATTAAAATATAATAATTAATATAAATTTTGAATATAAAAAATTAGCATACAAAATATTAAAAGTATATATGATAAAATTTTAAACTCTCGGTTGAATCTTTTCTTATCACAGCGATTAAAACTGCCTTAATATTCAAAGTGATAGTTGCTTTTTAAAAATTTTATTTACAAGAAACAGTAATATCTTTAGAACCAATTTGTGGCAGTAAAACTAAATCTACAATCTAAAATAAATTTAAAAAAAATAACTAAATTGTATTCTTGGTATTTTTAATTTCTCGCATTATTATCTTAATTAATTCAGATGAAGATGCCAAAATCTAAGGCGAAATATTTAAGAAGTTTAAAAATAAATAATCTAGACCAAAATAAAATAAAAAATATATACAAATGTAATCATACATAAAGTGAATTAATTAAGCTGATAATGCGAGAAATTAACAATCTCAAGAAGAAGCCTAATCAGCGAGAAATTAAAAAAAAAAATCACAAACAAAGTTTCTTCTTTCAAAACAAACATTTATAACAATAAATTATTCAAATCAAATTATTATTATTACTATCACCAAATGGAAATTTTATTTTTGTATAACACAGGAAATCTCCCAGCAGGGTAGGGTACTTCTATCGAAAGATCATTCGAATTTTTTTAAATTTACATTTAACGATTGCTTCGAACCGTTTAGCACTCTCAGGATATACATCTAATTTATTTGGCGTTGATTAAAATTCAGCAAATTTGCTGATGGTAGTCGATGTGGATATAATTTAGTACTGTCAGTGAATAAATATAGAAAAAAAAACATAAATTATTATTAACGAGCACGTTGTTCAACGACATAAATTACCTGTCGATCAGTATTTGCCGATTGATTAAGATTCATTCCGCCACCCACATAATTCGTTTGATGATGATGTTTGATGATTCCAACCGTATCGATTTAAATCCTGTAGTATAGATGACTCCAGTTGATTTGAATTTTTTTCATTGTAAGTGTAAAAATCTATGATACATTAGTATTGACCGGTAGATATGAATTCACTACGCCGCCCACATTATTCGATTGTAGATTCCAACAGTATCGATTTAAATCCTACAATATTGCGCTGATGCCAGTCGATTAGTATTTGCCGATTGAAATGGATTCACTCCGCCACCCACATTATTCGTTTGATGATCCCAACCGTATCGATTTAAATCCTGTAGTAAAGATGATTCCAGTTGATTTGAACTTTTTTCACTGTACATCAGTATTGGCCGGTTGATGTGAGTTCACTACGCCACCCACATTATTCAATTGTAGATTCCAACAGTATCGATTTAAATCCTTTAATATTGCTGATGCCAGTCGATCTGAATCTAATTTAATACTATCCGTGTATAAATCTAGAAAAAAAACAACAAAGTATTATTATCGAACACCTTGTTCAACGACATAAATGACCTGTCGATCAGTATCTGCAGATTTATTTGGATTCAATTTGCCACCCACATTATTCTTTTGATGATCCCAACCGTATCGATTTAAATCCTGTAGTATAGATGATTCCAGTTGATTTGAGTTTTTTTCATTGTAAGTGTAAAAATCTATGATAAATTAGTATTGACCGGTTGATATGAATTAACTATGCCGCCCACATTATTCGATTGTAGATTCCAACAGTATCGATTTAAATCCTAAAATATTGCGCTGATGCCATGCGATCAATATTTGCCGTTTGATCTAGATTTACTCCACCACCCAAATTATTCGTTTGTATATTCCAACCGTATCGATTTAAATCCTTTAGTATATATATAGCTGATTCCAGTTAAATTAGAATTTATTCACTGGTTAAATAATGTATGAATCTATGAGACATCAGTATTGACCGGTTGATGTGAATTCACGTATCGATTTAAATCATATAATATTGTCGATGCTAGTCGATCTGAATCTAATTTAGAATTGTTCTTATATAAATCTAGAAAAAAAATATAAATTATTATATTATGTTCAATGACCTAAATTACCTGTCGATCAGTATTTTCTGTTTAAATTGGATTCACTACGCCACCCAGATTATTCGTTTGTAGATCCCAATAGTATCGATTTAAATTCTATAATATTGCGATGATGCCAGTCGATCAATATTTGCCGTTTAATTTTGATTCACTCCGCCCCCCAGATTATTCGTTTGTATTTTCCAACAGTATCTATTTAAATCCTGTAGTATAGATGATTCAAGTCGATTTGAATTTTTTTCACACGCACAGAATTTTTTGGTTGAAATACATCTCGTCTAAAAACGCGGAATGCATTTGGTGTATATTTTTTGTTATTTTTGAGTGCTATTAATTAATCACAAGTAAATAGCACTCACAAATAACAAAAAATTTACACCAAACGATTATCAAAACTTACTGGATTACAACTCATGTAATTAATGATTAAACTAACACTTTTACTTGATATTTTAATGAAACGCAAACACAAAATTCACTTTTTTAAAATACGGATTCACTCCACCACTCACATTATTCGTTTGTAGATCCCAACCGTATCGATTTAAATCCTGTAGTATAGATGATTCCATTCGATTTGAATTTTTTTCACTGTAAGTATATAAATCTATTTATACATTAGTATTGGCCGGTTGATCTGAGTTCTCTACGTCAACCACATTATTCGTTTGTGGATTCAAACAGTATCGATAAACCTCCTATAATAATACGATTGAATTGAAATAAATAAAATTTTTAAAGTTTATTAAAAACATTAGTAAAATTCAGAATTATATTAACTTAGATTCGATTTTCTTATACAATATAAAATACGTAATGTTCATAATAAATAAATGATTAAATAAAAATAAATTTAAGATATTTGCCGGCTTATATGAGATTAAGGAATTGTGAAAATATGTTAAATGGTTAATGCTTTTATAAGGCTGGTTACACACGGACTTTCATTATCGAACTTCGTGGTAATTTGATAAAAATATTTTTGAATAAAATACCATGTTAGGTTAGCCGCGACGGGATATTCATAATTTAAAATTTGAAATAACTGAAATGCTACATCATAAATGTAATTTATATTTAAAAGAATCGGCAATCACGTAAAATTCAGACAATTTTTCGATATCAGCTCCTATTACTATTATATACGGTTGAATAGATAATCCCATTCTATAATATGTATCTCTTCTATCTGATATCGTCTTCTCCAAGTCGATTATTGTTGGTATAAATGTGACAAACGCTTGTTGTGCTTCGGTTATTGATGGCTTCCAAAATTTTATTGTAGCGTTTTGTCTAGCCTTTATTGAAATTCTTCTCGGTATAAGTAAATGAAAAAGGAGTAAAATTAGTATATAATTTTTCGAGTCTGAAATAAATAATTTGTGTTAATATTTCAAATCTTTATAATGTATTTTGGTACAACGAAATAAAGAACAGCAAAACAAAATCTAAAGAAATAAAAAATCAGTTACCTTCGCATGTTTCCGGTAATAGACATAGAGAAAGCAATTTTTTGGCACCTGGATCCCTTAAATTTGTTTTTAAATAATTTGTTATTTTTCCTACAAAATCTGTCCAATGTTTATACAGCCCATTTACTTTTTCACCAAATTGGAAAGTAAAATCTATTTCAATCTGTATTAAAAAAACACAAATTAATAATATAAATAGATATATATTTTTATATTTACCAATAAATATCCATTCGAATCCTTAATCCTCGGCCATTTTTCTAATATTTCTTCGGCCATATTTGTCTCGGCCATACATTTTGTTCTGTAGTTAATCGTTTCGTACCATTTATTTTGTATTGCAGTCCAAGGTGCTAAATTATTTTTAAGCCATATTTAATTTCGTCTGCGTTGTATTCTTCTATATTTAAATTAACATTATGTGGGAGTTGCTCTTCATGCAATCGTTTAACACATTTTTGTAAATAGCCCCGCTTTCTATGTGTTTGTAAATAATTTACATTTTTAGAGTAAAGCTTACCCTTAGGATTTTGTCTCTCAGACCGCGGAATAAAATATGTCGACTTAAAATAATAATAATTGGAATTAGACATTTAAAAATACATATCATATTCAAAATTAAATTTTTATTACTTTGTCTTCAGTAGGGAAAATTTGAATAATTTGGTCAGCAAGCTCGTTTATTTCGGTTATCTTTAAACCCCGATTATATCTATTCACAAAATGACTTACAATACAAGAAGTGATGTCATTTTGATGATATAAATTCAACCAATTATTCTTTTGGTAATGTTCGATAACACCTTGACCTTTGTTGGTTTCATGTAGGATTTGCATTAGATCCTGAAAAATAAAAATACATTTGTATGTGCGATTGGAATTAACTTCAACACATTTGTTACCAGCTTTATTGATGTTGGGGACGAAGAGGATGAGCAACTCGAACCATTTGTCTTACTTAACCACATTTGCACTTCGGCTGTTTTTCCACTTTCTAAATTTTTATTTAAATCGACGTCGATCAACCCTAAAAATATTTAAAATTTTAAAAAACAGGAAAAGGTAATGAAAAAATATCTTATGATCCTTTAACTTACTTTTAGTTTGCGCCATTCAAATAGCTTCTCACGAAATTTAATTGTTTGCCCTAATTGATTTGCTGCGAAAATAGAAGTTAAATCCCGTTCCCTTAAATATGTTAATGACTCTAAATCTAGCCCGGCATACACTATTTTAAATAAAGTATAGTTATTTGATTATTGTAATAATTAATTAAAATTTAATTAATTAAAATTTAATATGATGTACCTGTGATCTGATGACAAATGTCATCGGGAATTCCCCATGACTGCAATAAGGTGTTTATTTCATCTGCCTCTTCGGTCCTACTTAATTGTAAGTATTTGTTGCTCTCCATTGATTCAACAAGCTCATTACTTGGGTCAATCTGTTCACTGGTGCTTTCTTCTAGATTCGACATTTTTTCGCAAATTTTTCAAATCAGATTAACCTTTGAAAAGTTAATTTTAAAAAAAATCTCTTAATGACAAAACTTGATAAAAGAAGAGGATGATAGTGTGGGTAAAACCACACTGATAACTTCCCATTGGGTGCCGTTGGAGATAGTAGACCAACCAACTTGAACCACCTCGACTAATTTCACCTTTTCATTAAATAACTGTAGTTTTTAATATGCAATTATTATAATAACGTTAAGGTAAAGGTAGAAGATGTTTCAAGAAATGGTTCTTGAATCAATATCATTTAACACATTTCACACAATTTTCTTATTTAAAAAACGAAAATTCAAATGTTTTTTTTTAAATATTGTCAGATATTCACTACGGAATTGCACATCAAATGAAATTGGGCCTGAGTCGATGTCATTACTCGTTCACGAGATAAGCGAAAGGAAAACATTTTAAGTGAACACAACTGGATGATTCTATAATGCGATTTTTGCCGACTTTCATCCCTTAGAAAACATTTTTGTACAATTTCTTGATTAATTAGTTTTGCTCTTTGAAAAAAAAAAACCGCCAATTCAACTGTTTTGCAAATATTTTCGGATCTTTATTATGTAATTGCGCATCAAATAAAATTGATCCTGAGTAAATGTCAATATCCGTTCACGAGATAAGCGAAAGAAAAACATTGTAGTAAAATTTTTTAATAAATTAGTTTTGCTCTGTGGAAAAAATCGCAAATTTTAATGTTTCGCAAATTTTCCCGTAGGTTCATTATGTAATTACGCATCGAATAAAACTGATCCTGAGTCAATATCATTACCCGTTCATGGGATAATTGAGACAAAACCACATTATACATGGTGATAAAGTGTATTTGAGTGAGAAAGTAGTAGTGTTTTAAAATAGTTGTGTTATGTATAATCAAAATAAATAAATAATGAATATAAACTTAAGAAATAAAAGAAAATAATTAAATTTGAATTTGAATTATATATGTAATTGTTTTATTAATAAATAATAATCAGTTTCACAATGAAATTAAACAAATGTGTTTTATTTATACTCTTTTAAGGAACTACATATATTGTAAACGCCTAGAACAATAAATATTACACCAAATCTCTATACCTTTCACAAATGACTTTACTAATGATTATATGTATATACAAAATTCCTACAAATTTTCTTTAACATTTTGTTTTACACCCTATCGGTTATCGTTAATATTATATGTAGATCATATACTAAATAAAGATCATATACTATCTAAATAAAGGACACCACGTAGTAATGGGTAACTATTACAACAGTATTAGTTTGTGTAAATCCCTTTTGGATTATAAAACTCATTGCACTGGAACTTTGCGTGCAAACCGAAAGGGAAATCCACCGGACGTTGTAAACAAAAAATTGAAAAAAGGAGAATACGTTTGGCGTAAACAGGGACATACCTACGTTACTAAATGGAAAGACAAGCGGGATGTTTTATGTATAACCACCGGAATTCAGCCGGATCTTCAAGAGGTTACCAATAGATTACCAATAGCCTGCCAAATATGGCAGGTACCGGGGAAATCAAATACCCGGGGCGGACCAAACAACTAGCAACCCAAGCTAAGGTGGAACTTCATACGCCGAGAGCTGCATGGCTAAGGGGATGCTTAGTCTCAAGTATGCTGAACTTCGAATTTGGCGACATTCGATTTCAACCCGTAGCCTTCCTATGATAACGCAGAGCTCTGTCATAGGTGACCGTTATTTCTCGTGCTACTCGTGGGAACAAAAATGATTAAAGACACACACAAAAATATTCGAGCGTTGTATGAATCGGCTACGAGTCAAGTGGCTGAAGCCGCTAAGAAATCTCAGGAGTGTCAAACCTCACCTACTTGTATGGAGGCAAGTAGCCAGGACAATAAGGGCCTGAACGAAGAGAAGGAAGAAAACGAAGAGAACGAAGCAGCAGGAACTGTTAAAAGAAAACGTTCAACACCGGATTTGAACAAAGGAAATCCTGGGAAAAAGAAAAAAAGTACTACTGCGCCACTGGCTGCAGAAAAATTTCGTAGTACAAATTCAAAACCAGTAGTGGAAGAACAAACCGCCACGGAGGAAGAGTGGCATAGGGTAAAACCAAAAAGTAGGAGAAAGAGACGTCGACCTCGCAGGAAGCGGGTTCGTCCAGACGCGTTGCTCATTAAGAAGAGTGAGGAAATTTCATTTGACGATCTGCTGCGCAAAGTCAAGATAAACCCAGCTCTGAATAACCTCGGCGAGAATGTTTCATACATACGCCAAACGTTAAAAGGAGACCTGTTGTTGGAACTACAAAGTACGGGAGCTGTACCCCAAACCTCAACATTTCGAGATCAGCTTAAAACAGCAATTGGGCGAGACGCAGTTGTTGTTAAGTTTGACTCAGGAGGCACTGTTGGTGATCAAGGACATTGACGAGAGTACCACTTCCCAAGAAGTGAGTGAAGCACTCTATGCTCAATTCGAAGAGATAAAGGAGGTTTGCAATGTTAAATCTCTTACAAAAGCCTACCGAGGAACGCAAACAGCAGTAATTAGTGTTTCAAACAGTGTGGCTGAAAAACTGATCGCAGCGGGGAAAGTAAGAATCGGGTGGGTTTCTTGCCGAATCCGAGAGAAACTAGAGCCGACTAGATGTTTTAGATGCTTTGGTTTCGGTCACCGCGCTCTAAATTGTAGAGGTAAAACGGATAGATCGAAACTCCGTAGGAAATGTGGTGAAGAGGGACACGTAGCTAAGACATGCCAGAAGGAGGCAAAATGTATTCTCTGTACCGAGAATTCGTTTGAAAATAGCAAACACGTGACTGGTAGCTTTAAATGCCCAGTATATTAAGAGCGGCTGCAAATTGAGCGCAGAAAATGAAGGTGGTTCAAATCAATCTTAACCACTGTGAGGCTGCTCAGGACCTCTTGCAGCAGTCAGTACGGGAAGATGATGCGGATGTTGCAATTGTGTGCGAGCAATATAAAAACCTCGAAACCTCGAGAACATGGGTATCGGGTACATCAAATCGAGCTGCCGTATGGGCTTGTGGTAAGCATCCCTTACAGGAAATTGGTCGTAGTACTGTTTCCGGTTTTGTTAGAGCAAAGGTGAACGGTATTCACATCTATAGCTGTTACGCGCATCCGAGTGCATCGATCGAGGAATTTAAAACTTTTCTTGATCAACTAATGAACGACGCACGGAGCCGAAACCCACTGCTGATAGCTGGTGACTTCAACGCATGGGCCATCGAATGGGGGAGCCGCGAGACAGTACCAGAGGTACCGCTTTGTTAGAAGCCTTGGCATGTTTACCTGTCGTACTAATAAATAACGGAAGTACACCTACCTTCTGCCGTGGTAATGCAACTTCGATAATTGACATTACGTTTATGAGCAATTGTCTGGTTGACAGAGGAGTAACATGGAGAGTGAGCGACAAATATACACACAGTGACCATCAAGCTATTGTATACGAACTGTTAGATAGAAATTCGCGGAAAAAACAAAGGAGACACAACAGGGAACCAATTGGTTGGAAGTCTAAAGAGTTTGACGAGAACATCTATCTCCTTATGATAGAAAATATTGTACTGTTCGGAACTGCAAATAATAAAGCCACTCAACTCATGAGCTATATTACAAGAGCCTGTGATGCAGAAATGCCCAGAAGAATAGTGGATAATCGGAGAAAACCGGTCTTCTGGTGGAACAACGAGATTGCGGAATTACGAAAACGCTGTTTTAAAGCTAGAAGACAATACCAACGAGCTCGTCATTCTCAAGATTGTGCTCTGCGGCAAACGTATAGTAACGCTAGATCTGAACTTAAGCGGGCCCTCAAACTAAGCAAGCGAAAGTGTTTTCGCGAGATGTGCGAAGAAGTTGATCGCGATCACTGGGGTAGACCATACAAATCTTTGATGAAGAAATTTAGAGGTAGTTACGCTACTGCTCCCACATGCCCGATGATGTTGTGTAATATAGTGAACCATCTGTTCCCACAACAGCCTGATAGTTTACTTGAAATATCAGAAAACGAGGTAAATGACGTTCCACCGATCACTAAGGAGGAGCTCCTAAAGGCATGTTCTAAAGTAGGGAACAACAAAGCTCCAGGCCCAGACAACGTCCCGAATATAGCGTTGAAGTCAGCAGTTCGTTCAAATCCAGAGATTTTCGTCGAAGTGTATACTGGGTGCTTAGAAGAAGGAAATTTTCCTAATAAATGGAAGGAACAGAAGCTAGTTTTATTACCAAAAGGAGACAAACCACCAAGAGAGCCATCCTCTTATCGTCCAATATGTTTGTTGGATACAGCAGGAAAAATCTTGGAACGAATTATATGCGGCCGTCTACAGGAGGCTATCGCAAGCGCGGGTGACCTGGCAGAACACCAGTATGGTTTCCGAAAGGCACGCTCGACGGTGGATGCGATTAAATATGTGGTAGATACGGCGCAAGAGGCGATATCTGGTTCCCGATGGTTGCGTGGCAGCAAAAAATACTGTGCCGTAGTAACACTAGACGTGAAGAATGCTTTCAATACGGCTAATTGGAATTGTATATTTAATGTACTCATTACCCCATCCACAGCACTCACACTTCACACTAGTGAACCACACTATTTTCGGCGCGGGAAACACACTCACACACACGCGCAAACACACATAAAAAACTATACACACGAAACACATAAAAAATTTAACACAAGAATAGCACTCACAAATAACAAAAAATTTACACCAAATATGTACATTAAATATAACACCCGCGCCGAAAATCAAAATGGCGTACAATTACACAAAAAATCTAACACACGATTCATGAAACACATAAAAAATTTTACAGAAGAATACCACTCATTACAAATAACAAAATTTTAATTTTAATCACAATATGCAACAATCAATATAATCAAACTTACACTTTTTTTATTTTTATTAATCACATTACACATTACACAAACACAAAATTCACTTTTTTTAAAATACAATTTAATTTTATTTACGATTTAATTAGGTAGGCGGCTTGGTTTGGACTAAAAAAAAAGGGAAACAGATTGTCATTCGTTATTCGTCTACGTAAATCGATTTTGCGATCGTATTTACGATATTAACTTATAGGTTTAGTTCAAACGTGGCACTAGTAGTACTAGTACCAGATGTAAGGCGGAGTAAATCTAATATAATATAATAATCTAATTCAAACGGCAAATATTGATCGAATGGCATCAGCGCAATATTATAGGATTTAAATCTATACTGTTGGAAAATACAAACGAATAATCTGTGTGGCGGAGTAAATCAAAATTAAACGGCAAATACTGATTGACAGGTACTTTATGTGTAATAATTTATGTATAATTTATAATTTATATATTATAATTTGATTTGAATGTTAATTTAATTTATTTTTATAATTTTTATTTGATAATTTATGTTCTTAAAATTTGATACCATCATGCATACTTATAAATGTCAAGTTTGTGCAAAACGATTCAGAATTTCAGATTTGATTTACCATTTGAGAAAAATACATCACCTGAATTCTGTAGACAATTTTATTTGCCAAGAATAAGATTGTTTTAAAAGATCGTTTTCTTCTATTTACACATTCAAAAAGCATTTAATGAAAGAACATAAAGATCATAATTCCGATAATTCCGTTAATTCTTTAGATAATATAATTCATTCTAGTAGTTCTCCTCAGATTAATCTTAAATCAAATCTAGCTGATCAAAAACATTTAAACATTCAATCGATTATACCAAATGAGCCATGTATAAATATTGATTTTGATAGTTTTATAGAAAACCTGAATGAATCTGCTTTACAATTTTCTTTGCAATTACATACAAAGGATAATTTAACTCGTAGTGATGTTTTTGATATTCAATCTATGGTGAATACGTTGATTTGTAACAAAATTGTCGATATTATTGAACAGGTTTTAAATTCGAAGTCGTCCGTCAATAACCGCGATCCTCAAATATTTAGTTTACTAGAATCTTGTAGAAACCCTTTCCAAAAAATAAAATCAGAATATAAATTTTTTAAAGAACTTAAAATTCAAGGTTTATTCGAATCCCCAAAAAATATTTCTGTGAGTAATCAAATATCAGAGGTTATTCAACAAGGTATTCCTACGTTAGACGAAAGAATTAATAAAGCTGTTTTAATGATTAAGATTTAATTTTAAAAAAAATTTTGAATCGGAAAATGTTTTTAATTCTACTTTAAAAAATATGAATGATATTGAATCATTAGAAAATGGGTGTTATTCTAATTTTATTAATGGAAAATTATGGAAAGAAAAAAGGCTAATGATTAGTAAACAATACGTTATTCCGTATTTCATTTACATGGATGATTTTGAAGTAAATAATCCTTTGGGACCTCACGCGGGAGTACAGTCAATTTGCGGAATATATTACAATTTTCCAACTATAGTACAACACGAGTTATCGAAACTAGATTTAATTTTTTTGGCAGGATTTCTTAAATCTAAAGATTTATCTCGGATTGGAACGGAAACGTGTTTTTCTTCTCTAATTGAGGAAATCAAATTTTTAGAAACTGAAGGAATTGCTATTGAGGTCAATAACAGTAGTTTTCCAGTTTATTTCGTTTTAGGGTTAATTTTGGGTGATAACCTAGGCCTAAATTCTGTATTAGGTTTCACAAAGTCTTTTAATTCCTCATACTATTGTCGAAACTGTAGACGATCGAAACAAGACATGCAAAAGGATACAATTGAATATTCATCTGAGTTACGTAATATTCAAAATTATAACGATGACATACAAACAGGCAATTACAAGCTGACTGGAATATTACAACCTTCTGTTTTCAATAACATAGCGACATTCCATGTATCCAGAAATTTTCCTTTTGACATAATGCACGATTTATTCGAGGGCGTATTAAAATACGACATGTCTAAAATAATTTTATATTTCATTGAATCTGGTTTTTTCTCCTTAGAGATTTTAAATAGTCGAATACAGTTGTTTCCATATGGAGAGCTGGAAATAGGCCATTTGTCTACTCAAATTGAATTAACTCATTTAACAAACTCAACAATTAAAATGACAGCGAGTGAAATGAAATGTTTTTGTCATTTTTTCCCACTATTAGTAGGTGACTTAGTCCCTGCAAAAGATACAGTTTGGTTATTTTTTTTTAATTTATTAAAGATTGTAGATTTAGTTTTACTGCCACAAATTGGTTCTAAAGATATTACTAAATTAAAAAAATTAGTTCATGAACATCATCAATCTTACAGGAATTTGTTTAAAGACACTTTAAAACCGAAGCATCATTTTATGGTTCATTACCCCACTGCCATAGAAACAGTTGGCCCGTTACGGCATACATGGTGCTTTCGATTCATCAACTTGGTGTTGTCCTGGATAGCTTCAGAATAGAAGAACTTTTGGAAAATCCGGAAGTTTAAGCCCTTGAAAGTTGTCTTTCATTTATATATCACTGGCCCAATCACTGCTATCGGATATCCTTATATTATCGTATACCCTGAAGTCTTCTGTAGCCAAGCTAATTGTCTACAAAATCTTACTTGCAGAGCCATTACTGAGGCTAAGTCCTCGACTCCACTTTTTGCTATGGAGGCTGCTCTTGCTCAGAGGGTACAGCAACTTAGGAATAGATATCGGTACGTAGAGGTTCCGTCCCCGATACTCTTTAATCTCATGTTGGAGGACATTTTTCGTAAAAAACTGAAACACCTCGGTGCAGCATTTTATAAAGTTACGGTCATGTGGGTAACGGCTCACTGTGACATCGTAGGCAATGAGATTGAGGATTGCTTAGCCAAAGCTGGTACTCAATTAACTTTAATAGGTCTATAAGGAAAACTAAAGGGTGTCCCAAAATTAATGCAAGATTTGAATGAAATAGACACCACAGTTTTTAGTCTTCAGATTGTGAGTTTTTATTGAATCATAAAATATATAAGATAGGGTTATTTATGGAATATCACATCGGACAAAGGACCCCACAGCTTTGCTGGCACACTCGCACTCTTGTATCTAAATTTTCCATGACCTTTTTGCATAAATGTGGCTGAATTTCGTTGATGCAGCGTTTAATTTCCTCCTGTGGTTGTGGGCTGTTGACATAGACCTATGTCTTCAAATAACCCCATAAAAAGAAATCTAATGGTGTTAAATCACAAGATCTAGAGGACCAATTCTGATCACCGAATTGTTTCACAGGCTGTTTGGCATGTGGCACCATTTTGTTGAACCCACATGTCGTCTATCTCAATATCATCCAACTGAGGCAGAAAGAAGTGTGTCATCATGTCGCGATATCGAGCACCAGTAACAGTTACTTCTTTACCAGTCTCATTTTCAAAAAAACATGGTCCAATGATGCCTCCAGGCCAAGATCCGCACCAAACAGTGACACGCTGTGGAAGCATTTGTTTTCCGACAATCACATGTGGGTTCTCCGTACCCCAAAATGCGGCAATTTTGGCGATTAACAAAGCCATCAAGGTGAAAATGTGCTTCTTCGATATTGATATTTGAACGGCTTGTTTTTGGACAACCAGTGTGTTTAGCGTCTCCAACTGATCCAGTCTCCTTGAATTTTTCAATTAATCTCTTAACAGTTGACGACTTTAAAATACTATTCCAACCGTATTTTGTATGAAATTATCGAACTGCGGCTGCCAAACTTTCATTATTTTTAAGATATTCTTCAATAATGAAAATACGTTGTTCTATCGTGTAACGCCACATTTTTACTAACCCTAACCTCTCAACTGGCAAATGTTTTTTTGTTTTTTGGGGTTGCCAACACTTTACTGCACAAATAGCGGCAAATTCAAATCTTGAGTTAATTTTGGGAAACCCTTTAAAAAGGACTACGTTTTGAAAGAACTAAGGTTACAGTGGCTTGAGACTTTGAGCTATATCATAAGGCGCAGTCCTTCATTAAGAAGCCAAATTTGAGGGCAACGAAGCATGTTTTATCTTTGAAAAAGGACCAGTTAAAAGTTTTGGTATCTATTCTTACGGGGCATGGCCATTTTAAATATCATCTACATCGTATGGGATTAGCTCATGATGGTATTTGCGAGGACTGCTTTGGTCTAGACTTATTCAGTTTGCGAAGGCAGCAGTGCGCGTTTGCAAATTGGGACAGAATCCTGGGTTTGAGTGCGAAATCCTCGGGGGTTCAAATCAATTTTAATAATAATAATAATATTCTTGTGAAAACAATTCATTCTGTATAAGCATATGCTAGTATTTTCGATAAGCTCACATCAAAATATATTGGTTTATAAAAGGTAGGAAGAGGTACCGAACAGTTATAGTTATCTTCAATTTACAGAATAAGGAAAATCGATGCACGTTATTTTAGCTTTAAAACGAACTAATACTTTTAGTCCCAACAGTTAATATACTTTGACACCCACTGTTCACGTATAATAAACGGGCGGCAGAACATATTCCTCTGTTACGTTGCACAGTAATACTTTTCATAATTTTTGTTTTTCCATTTATTTAGGAAAAGGTTATCAAACGCCGATCTGTATACACGATGTACATATACGTGTTTACATATATTTTGAAAGAAAATCTAATTTCGTATATACGTTCTTTTGTTTGGTTTTCCTTATCGATTATGATAATTGAATTTTATTGTGTCATTTCAATTCATTACGAATTTTTGTGGGAAAAATTAAATTTTATTTAACAATATTGTGATTTGATTATGGATATTATTATATGGGCATGTGGTTTGTGGTTTTGTTGTGTATAATAACTATATACATATGTACATATGTGTATACAGGTATATATAGAATTTTATCTGGGTCTGGCAAGTGAGTGAAAAGATTTTTAATAACAAACAAACCAAATAAAAAAAAAAGGTTTTGCTATCGAACGGTGATTCAATTATCATTATAGGGCTTACCACCCAGCATTTAAATTGTATGTGGGCCAAAATTAGATAAATAATGTATATTATGCGGTCGAGATATTAATTATTTTAACAGTTCGGATATATTATGTATGCAGGCGTACAAAATTCTGTCGTATACATGAACTCAATTTCCTAAAAACCACATTCTACCAATATATTGATTTTATTAGTAAAATTTTATTTATTGGTATACACGGTGAACCCAAAAATATCATAATATTATATTTTAATGGTTTTAATCGATTTTCCAAAATAAATTAATTACAAATTGATATAAATTCGATTGTTATATTATGTACATACACCGATTAAATTACAGGTAAGCCATATAAAATCCTTTTATGTACCAATTATTGTTTTGTTTTGCAATAATTTGAGTGTTGGTTTTACGACAAAATGTGCGATTGGAAATTAATCAAATTGTTTATGGCCCACACATATATATGATTTACGATTTGGCATATGCGTAAACAAGAGTACCTGCGCGCGAATATAAAATGAACCGATCTGTTTATACGATTTGACAACCTGCGAGAGCGCACAACAACACAATTTTAATATTTTTATTTATTGATTCGATTTTATAGCTTGTTACAAATTTGTGTGTTGCAAATAAAACAAATCGAATTTAAAATTTATTACCTGTCAAAAGAATTCCAATTAATTACTTGGAGGAAGAAATAAATATAAGAAGCTATAAATATAACAAGATTATGCGGAATTTTCAAATTATATTGGGATGTGTCGAGTATGTATAGAATTTGTGTGAGTGTGCGGTATACGATGAAATATGTAAATTGGTTTTAACGTACAGAGTTCTATGAAAGTAGACTTGGAATTCCAATTATTGATTTTTTAATATATAATTATATAAATTTTTTTTTTTTTTTTACTATAGCTGCCAATGGCTTTATTCTTGAATCTTGCTACAGAAGAAACTAACAAGAAGTATTCAAATCTTAAGCTAAATTAATTACATATTTTAAGTCTTAACCAATGTTAATACTTGTTATTAGTGTTCACTATTTAATTAATTTAGATTACATTTATATGTAAAACTTAAACATTTAATATATTTAAAGGTTCATCAGTCCAAGTGGATCTGCTCTTCTAAGTCGTCTAAATCGCGGTTGTTTTAATATATCCCTGGCCAATTTATTGGGATGTGTCTCTTATAGTTTTGAGTAATATTTCGAACTGAATTCTTTAATGGTTTCTTTGATAGTTTTAATTCCTAGATCATCGTGTATATTACTATTTCGAATGTACCACGGAGCAATACTACGAAGTATTTTCGCTTGGGTTCGTAGCAGGAGTTCTCTGTTTGACGCGCTGGTGGATCCCCATAACTGAATACCATATGTCCATATGGGTTTGATTATCACTTTGTACAATAAAACTTTATTGGTTAATGACAGCTGAGATTTTCTGCCCATCTTCCCATCAACCAATTACGCTTTGCTTCCATATGATTTGTCACGTTAGCCTTCTACCTAAGTATTTGACCTTGGTTTGTTGGGGAATATTTATATCGTTTAATTCCACTGATGGGTAAGTGGGTTTGTTTAGCGTGAATGCGAGACGTGAGTTGATTTGTATTCGTTCACTTTTATGCGCCATGTCTTAAACCAGTTCTCGATTTTGTTTAGATGATTCTGTAATTCCTTTGAGGCAGTTTCGGGATTACTGTGTGACACCAGGACGGTAGCATCATCGGCAAAGGTTGAAACGACTACCTTGTTGGTTACAGGTAATTCAACTATGTGTACAGCAGTAATATTGGACCTCGAACGCTGCCTTGTGGAACACCTGCATTTATATCATTTAAACAAGTAGTTGCATTATTTTGTTTAACCATGTACTGCCTTTGACGGAGATAGTTTCCCAGAACTGAGTGAAATTTCTTCGGTAGAAGTCCATTCCATTTTTCCATTATTCCATTTTTGAGGAATATAACTAGTCCGCATGATTGCGTTGAATATGAATGTTATTAGTTGTATGCATTTGTCTGGTAATTCCCTTATCATTTTTCCAGTAATAAGATAATGCCCTGGTGCCTTTTTCGAACTTATACAATTTTTAATTGTATTCTGTAACGAAGGTTTGTGAATTTGGAAGTTTCCATGTAAATTAAAATTAAATTAAATAAAATTAAAACTATGGAACCTGATAAAATTCGCTTCGTCATCAGAAAATAAATACTGGTTCATTGCCCTTGACGGTCATTCTAGCGCGGCTAAGGCTCAGGAGCAGTGGGGTGGGCTTTCAAGGGTTGAACTCAGTCTTGATAGACCGTAAAAAAAAAAATACCAAAAAAAATAAACAATTCTCTCAATTATTAGGGTTCATCTCAATTACGGCAAGTATCATCACCACGGTAAGTATTATATAAGGGTAAGTATATTTAAGTCAATGGGAAACAAAATGGTTGAAACAAAATGAAAATTAAACAAAGTAAAGTTGAACCGATCATGTCATCACTCACCTTGGTCACACTATTATCAAATCAAAATTCTAATTCATATTTTAAAATAAAAAAAAATTATAGGAATTCATTTAAAATATAAATTAAAGACATTTTATTAAATTGAATTAAACAAGCTGGTTAATTAGATAAATAATTAATTGTATATATAAAACATGTGATACTTTAATTTAAGCTTTAAGTTTAGATAATTAAATAGAATTTAATAAGGAATATAATATTTGTAAATATACGTATAAGTTTGTAATGCTATCATTTTTAAATTTTTGTTTAGATGTAATAAACTTATGCTAAATTTTTACTAAATAATTCTTAAAATTAACAACAAAAAGAACTTAACTAAGAAAAGAATATAATAAGTAAAATAAATTAAACAAACAAAAAAAAATTAACAATTATGTATCAATAAAAATATAAACCTGAGTGTTTTTTTTTTGGTTTCGGCTGTGTTGTATTTGATGGAGATTGATTTTATTATGTATGAATTATTATATTATGAATGAATATTATTTGATTGTAGTATTATGTGGTTAGCAGCATACATTCCATATTTTTGTACTTAGTTTAAATCTATTTTATTAATTTGCGTATTATTAATTTACCTATTATTAATTTACTTATTATTTTTGTGTTATACACTCAGAGTGTATATTTACATAAAAAAAAAAAGGTATATAACGTAAAACAATAATTTACGGTACTAGGAAATATCATTTATTAATCGTACGACTTTTTACTTTTGGTACGTCACTAATTTTATAAGCATAAAGATCTGTTTAAAAGAAGTCACGAGATCACACTTTAGCACACACATAATTTTATTTTAATTATTTAAATATTTTTATAAAGTTTAACAATAAGGTTAATTTATAATAAATATACATATGACATAGTCTTATTTAAATTGATACAGTCTTAACATTATTGTAACACTATTACAATTATTTTTTTATTTATATTACATGAATGTACATTGTACAATCTACGTATATTTAACTTATCACACAAAAAAAAATATGGAGCGAAAAAAAAATATTTGTAACATATTCAATAAACTCCGTTTAACATACGGAAGATTTTAAATGTTACTCCTATCTTGATACTTAACAAGCACAAGAAAAATCTCACAAAGTTCTTTTTAGCAAACTCAAGAATTTAATTTACACATAACACGTGTATTATAAACTTAACCAAAAAAATTATTTTCATACAAATATATATAACATTACAACTAAAATTTTTGTTTTTGATTTGGTATCGGAATATTTGATCCGTCTCTTCTTATGGTAATTTGATAACTGTCTACCTAAAAAAAAAATCTTCCTCTACCTCAACTTTTACCATTACCACGACCTATATATTTTATTTTTATTTTAATTTCTTGTATGTATTCATCACCGGATATTGATAATTGTGTTCGTTAATTTATTAACATTAGCAACTCAGCACAGTGGTCAATACCACTGTATCAACTATATTTGTAACACGGTGGTGAACAGTGCTGTGTTACAATTCTTAACTTTCTTTTAATTATATTTTATGGGTTTGAAGGACAAACCATCATCCATTTGGTTGGATAGCACAAAGTTATAAGTTTCTTCGTGTGATGCGAATACTGTTGTTAGATGAGCAGGAAAAGCATTGGCTTTTTCTTCATCGCTTCTCGCCCAATTTCCAGTTGGTACTCTAATCGGGTGATTCGAGTTTGTTGGCCTTTTTTAATTTTTTGTTGCCTTCCACAAAGAATAATCTGTCCTCTCGGTTGCCGAGAGTTCATTTAAATAATTCTGGACGCTCTGGTTTTCTTCTTCACGCAATGCAAATCGTAGAGTCTTAATAGCTCAATTAAATTTCCATTTCAACAACGGTGATTTTGTTTCTTGCCATCAGCGGCAAATTTTCCGCTTTTCCTGGATTAGTTCTTGTATATTATTTGACAGTTTATAAACTTTTTCTGTGCTATTTAAGACAGGTGTAGCCTTTTTAGCTGATAATGTCAGGACATCTTTAAGATTTTCTTCCGCCGCATCAGTATCTGCTGGTGTGCTAATATGGATATTTAGTACACAATTTTGTTCGACTAACCTCTTATATTGATCCCAATTAGTTTGCTTGTTTGTAAGCCGTTTTGGCGCTTCTATTCTTAGTACGCCGGTGCTCAGTTTTACAATTACAGGTGAGTGATCAGAAGACAGATCATACCAATCGGAAGCCTTAGCATATGTACATGGAATGCCTTTAGTTACACAAAAGTCAATTAAATAAACTTTCTTTTTATCTGTGGGCCAGTACGTTGGGTGACCGGAAGAAAAGTAATCCAGGGACTGTTCTTCTATAGCTTCATAAAGTGCTTTGCCTTTCGACGATGTTAATCTGGAACCCCATTGACTGTGTTTGGTGTTGAAATCACCCCCCGCAAGAAATTTATTACCTAGCTGGCTGAAATAATCCATGAACTGCAGTTTTTTTTATAGCATGTATTGGAGGACAGTACACTGCTGATATGACACATTTTCCAGACCACTCCTGCATATAGATGCTCGTTGATTGGATATATTCCTTCTCATATTTCAAAAATTCATAGTGTTTTAATCTTGTTTTTATTAGTACAGCTGTGCTTCCATGTGCTTTCCCATCTGGGTGTATTGTGTTATAAACAGAGTACCCATTAATTTTGAAATAGTTATATTTGGTGAAGTGTGTTTCAGATACTAACATTATGTCAATATTGTGCTTAGCGAGGAATACTTGAACCTCTACTTTATGTTGTGCTAGGCCGTTTGCATTCCATATGGCTATTTTGAGGACAGTCATTTTTGATTTTTAACAACTATCTGCATCAGCGCGTTCATATTCTGCATCATTAGATTCATGGTTCTCTCCATCATCGCCATGAAGCTTAGCATCATGTTAGTTAACTTGCTTAAAGCTGCTGTGACGTTTCCTTCTTCGCTTGCTTGCACTTTAGGAGGTGTGCCCTTAGGGATACTTGCATATGAAACTCCTTGATGCACACTACTGTTTACAGTTGCTTTTGGTTGGTTATTTTGTGCGTTATGATATGATACTTCTGGTCGTATTTTTGGTGCAGTGGAAGAATGAAGATTAAGCATTCGTTGCTCTGCTCGCTGCCTTGGATTGATTCTTCTTTTCAATTTTAGATAAATTGGACACCCTCTATAATTTGCAGTGTGATTTCGGCCACAGTTGCTGCATTTTCTCACATGCATTTGAGTTATGGAGTTCCGCACAAATAACACAAACATCGCTTAAAGTGCAATATGCTTTAGTGTGTCCATATTCTTGGCACTTAACACACTGTACCGGCCCAGTTCATTTTCTGGGTTCCTCAACGATAATTCTTCTATGCAGTAGATATTTTAAGTCAAATATAGCATGTTTTTCTTTGATTCTTTTATTATCTGGTTCTAATTCCAGACGGAACAATGGCTGAGGCAACTTCTCACGGTTAATAATATTGGTGATGGATTAACATTGAAATCCTTTTTCAGCGAGGGCGGCTCGTATCTCATTTGCATCCACGTAGGCTTCTATGCCTTTTAACACGACGACCAATCCTAAATAATAATAAGTAAATGTTTACCAACTTCGCCGAAATGCTTAACTAACGCTCTGTAAGCGTCAAGAATGAGCGGTTGAATTTTTGTTTCTTTTATATCACCTCTTTTTATCACGCAGATATAAAATTTTACATTAGTAATGAACTCGATTGTTTTTGCGAGCTCCCTATTTGATTTTTCCCTCAAATAGATTGGTGGCGGTTTCTCTGGTTTTGGAGCTTTTTCGGCCGGCGGGTCATCAACAACCAAACAAGAATACCGGTTGCTTCGAGTTAAATCAGCGCTAGCTAGCTTGGTGGATTTATTCACGGTCGCACTAGCCGCTGATCTAGGGCTTCTCCTTCGCTTTGAGGTGACAGTAATATATCTGCCCACCAGCCCTGTTTGCACTAAACACTGACCTACATCACTGTTTATTTTATTATCATATGTCGATGGAAAGAAATTTTTGATGCATTTGCTATTTGTGTTTTTTTTGGACAATATATGTTGCACCTTTTAGTGTCAAATCGCTTGCAGACATCGCTTTCTGCAGATTTGGGCCAGCCTTTCTTA
Source organism: Tipula unca (assembly GCA_951394425.1). Classification (NCBI taxonomy): domain Eukaryota; kingdom Metazoa; phylum Arthropoda; class Insecta; order Diptera; family Tipulidae; genus Tipula; species Tipula unca. Next base: position 176,053,694 of record OX596382.1, on the reverse strand, counting down.
TTGGAGGTGGAGAATAGTGGAACATCACGATTTCACATATTTTACACACAGTTTACTCGGCGGTAGCAAAATTGTTAATTATATAAATGAAAGGTCTTTTAAAAACTTTTTAGTATCAGCCTGAAACGAGAAATTATCTTTCGTTTTTCATTCAATGGTACAAATAAAAATTATCATAATTAGTACATCGAAACATTATCGGATGTGGCGTAATTTTTCCAATAAATCATTTTTGAGGAAAATGCTAAGACCTCCTGTCAGAAATATCTCCATGAAACGGAACCGAATCATGCCTTCGAGTTACTTACCGAAACTTACCATAAAACAAATTGATCAACTTCCCAGTTTGTGGAATTTCTTTAGAAGTACAATTTCGATTTTATTATTGGTAAAAACATCTTCTTCTCGCGTTTTAGCAAAAAGTATGATGTCCTGAAACATTCATGTAAAACATATTACTATAGCATGGATGGTGACCAAAAATTTAAAATATTAGTCACAGCTGAGACATCAGAAAAATAGGTTAAGTTCGGGTTCTGAAAGACGAAATTAAGTATCATCTATGAACTACAACCAGTTATATACTACACAGCAAGCTCAAATTATATCTATATAGCCACACTTAATGAAGCACTAAAAAATACAAAGACGCACTTCCGAAAATAATTCGTTATACTAAAACAAACTATGGGCTGTTAGTCTATAATGGAGTAATCCCAATATGCATATTCAAAAATCTACGCAGAAAATTTAAGTTTGTAACCGATTGACACAATTAATACCAACTGAATGAACACACCATCAATTACTATTACCAAACATAATAGATGATTTAGTCGAGCTTTAGTGCAATGCTGCAAATATATCTAGAAACGAATATCAATATATGCATTTCCACCTCATTTTCTCGGTTCAGAACTTCAATAATCTCAAATTCTTATTTTCATTAACATTCAATTCAAATTCAATTCATCCAATCAAAATTTGCCAATCTTAAGTATAACTTGAAATACTTTAAGTTCGAACACAAAATGCATCTATCACAGACGACACGAAGTATTCCTTGACAATAAAACAACAAATTAGTTTCGAATATTTCTAGCACGTATAGAATGTGTACAGAATATGTAACGAAATAAAAACGACAACGTATCAAATTTTATTTGGGTTCAAAATTACTTAAATGAATTTTATAAATTCTTAAAACAAAATTACTATCACATTTGTTACCCTATTGTGATCTTCCCAATTTCAGCGTTTTCATTCTTTGGTGCCTTCGTACTCCATTTATGTTACTCAGCTGTTGTATGAGTGAGTTTCTGTGAAAGAATTGTTATCTCTTCGCTGACGTATTCCATCCGGAGATCCCTACGTAGGTTATCATTTGTTATGTACCAAGGAACGTCCACTATTTCACGTAACCAAAAAAATATTTTCAGTACCAATTTTAGTTAAACTTTTGAAGTACTCCCATAGTAAAACACACGAAAAATTGTCTTCTTTATTTTGAAAAGTTTGTATTATTGTAATATTGGTTTTCTTAGTAAAGCCCCAAAGTTGAATACCATAAGTCCATACTTGTTGGAATAGTAGCAATTTATTAAGTATTGTGAGCTCTGAATATCTTCCAGGTTAGTTCCTCTTTTTCTTTTTAATGTGCCCTTTCCATTTTAACTTAGAATCGAGAGTGATGCCAAGATATTTGGCCCCGTTGCAGTTTTCTGGTTGATTCGTCTACTTTATAACCAGTAGCTAAAATTACAGTATCTACCGCAAATGTTGCTATTGCTACCCCGCTTGCGTTTGGTACGCATGTGTAAAGTAAATACATGGACTGGGCCCAGCACGATACATTGGAGAACCCCTGCAGATACCTTCTTAAGCTCGGAAATTTGTTCTTGAAAGAATTTGAAAGTATTCTTTTGGCAAATCTCGATGCAGTTTATATTTCAATCCAAGGTGCCATACTTTGTCGAAGGCAAATATTTTCTTATTTTCAAGTGCTCTTTAATAATACGTGTAATGCTGTGAAGTTGCTCTATGGTGGATTGGTTTTCTCGAAATCCGACCTGATGTGGTGGTAACTATAAGTTTTCTCTCAAGTTTTATAGGTTTCATCCTTTTGTATAATAGTTTCTTAAAAATTTTCGTAAGTACTGGAAGCAGAAAAATTGGCCTGTATGACTTTTTATCATGGTTTGTTCGGCTTTGTTATCATCATTATTTCTGCTACTTTCCATTGCAAGAGATACATATTTAAGTCGAAATGAAGGGTTGATTATACATGAAGAAGTTGTCGCATCCCTTTCTCAGGAAGTGTCTTCCCTATTCCACCTGGAATTAAATCATATAGCCAGGAGATTTTTTGAATTTATGGTATGGTTAATTTCATTTGTCAACTCTCATAGAGTTACAGGTGGTATTTCCCTACAATCCTCCTTGTGCACTGGTATTATATTTTCATCCTCTGATTTTCTAGCATATAGTTGGAAAGTTTCTTCAAGATGAGATGCGAAAAGTGCTGCTTTCTGTTTGGCTTCCTATTACCAAATTGCCCTCATCATTTTTTAATGGCGGTATTTGATAATTTGGTATTTTTAATGATGTTCCATAGAGAATACTCAGTTTCTTTATCCTCTGTAAGACTATACGAAGATAACGGATGACCGATTCAGATTTCAGTTCTCTAATTCTTTAGTTAAGCTTATTGCAGAGGTAATTAACAATTATTTTTATTTCTGCCGCTCGGTATCTCTGCCATGTTTTCCTTGCTTTCCGTTTTTCTCTAACCAACCCATTGATCTCGACTGGATAAGTGAAATTATTACGCTCCTTGTTTTGGATTACAGTGTACTGCTTGTTGTATATTAATGATTAATAGTTCAATTTTCTAACTGAACCGGATGCTTGATTGGTACAAGAAAATTGGTGTTGTCTTCAACCAATTGGTTTTGCTATTTGTTAGTCTAATCGCTAATTGCTATTTGTTAGTCTAAGAGATTTTCACTATTTTCTAGAAAAATGAGGTTTTCAGATATACCTCTTGTAATGTATAGAAATCAATTAGATTCGGCGTTTTCCTTGTGCCAGTACGTTGGTTTTCCTCCTGAAAGAAATTAACAATTGTAAACTCGACCTGCGGCATATAGATCTCTACCCTTTGGAGTTGTTAATCTTGACCCACAGAAAATATTTTTTGCATTAAAATCACCACTAATGATAAAATTAAACCCTAGCTGGTTCAATAACTTTTTATAATCCATATATTCAACATCATGAGGGAATAAAAATTGAAGAAGAAACAATGCAAGTAGCATTCAACTTAACAACAACAAAATATTCAATGTATGTTCAATTTATTGTCCTCCAAAACAACCAATATTAGAATACATGATAATGTGATTTTCAAAGAAACCAACCCACTGCATATTAGAATTGTTCCTCAAAATATAACACGGAACACTGTGCCACCTACTTTGCTTTTTGGGCCGATTCTTTTCTCAAATGTAAAGAGCCATCTTTCACACTCATCCGTCAGCGCCCAACTTTCACATTCAAATCATAACAACGGGCCTGATCAACGCTTTGTAAAACTTCAGTCTCACGGCACTTAAAAGGGGTTTAGATTTTACCAGATAAACATTTGAACGTAACAATTTTATGTCGTTGCCATAAATTTTCCAAAAAATTCTGAGAATACTAATAACCTCAAAATTCTGGATAAATTCCAAACAGTTTGGATCTATTATTTCCATAAAATACTAAAATTCGAATTTTCCGTTACTGTCAAATACAAATTTAATATTTATTGAAGTTATAAAATTTAAAATGTACTCGTACATATAGAAACTTACCAATCTTTAAAATTAAAAAGTCAACAAATATATGATATATTTGTAATTATAAAATTCTCAGATTTTTAAATTTCCAATTAACTACGTACATGTTAAAATTACCTAAACTAATCGTTTATGCCAAAATTGTCTACAAAATGTAAAATAAAAATGAGGGCTTTGTTTTTATTTCACAAAAAATTTATGGCATAGAAATCGTACCAAACAAAACCATGTTTTACATTTTTATTTATTTAAAAGATTTTCTAGACATGTTATTTAGATAAATATTATAATTATGAAATTGAGAAACGCCCTGATTTTTATAAATGTGAATTACAAATAAATACACTAGCGAGCATCACGTCAGAAATCCCATTTTAGAAAACCCAAATATTTTATATTTCTTATACTTGGATTTGATTGTGCCAATTTGTGCCTCTCGCTAAAAAATTTGTGCATAGTATTGTTTAAGAAATACGAAGGGTTTTCTGACGTGATTATCACACCAGAAAACCCATATTATTCCTATAATATATTACTTACATTTCCTAATATATTTCGGTTGTGTCACATTGTGCATCACTAAATAATTTTGCCACACACTATACAATGACTAGAATAGGCCAAACTCGGCCAACTGTATACGCAATATACCTCAATATAAATGTTTTATGATCAATTTGATTTGATTTGATTTGATTGGAATGTTCGACCAAGCATTAAGCAGGATCTCCCGGAGATGGCCGGGCCTCACCGAACACCCGTTTACACATAACATAAAGAGGATTTGGATGGGTTCAGTTAGTATGACAGAAATTGACTCGGTTACAGACACCTGGTATAGCCAATAGTTAGTAACACAGGACGATACAGTTCTAATCTACTTAGTTAATTTTTAACAGCATCACTGGGCTCTGAAAGAAAATTTATTAGTTTGCTGGGTCAAACTTATGAGATACTTCTGAAAATTTAACTCAAATTAGTTCCGATTTATTTTATTCTGCATTCCAACCTTTAATTAATTAATTTAAATTTAAGTTTAACTGGCAGAGATCCTGAAATTTAAAACATTTTATTATTATTAATTCCATATATTTGAGCTGTGATGACACTGTACAATGAATGATAATTAGTTTAGTACTAACATTTCAACTATCAATTTTTGACCGCAAAACTGAGCTCTGTAATAAAATTTATTAGTTTACTGGATCAAAATTATGAGATACTTCTGAAAATCAATTCAAATTAGTTCCAATTTACTATAATCTGAATTCAAAGCTATAATTAATTAATTAAAATTTAAGTGGCAGAGAACCTATAATTTAGTTCAATTTATTATTATTAATTCCATATTTGATCTGTGGTAGACCTGTAATGAATAATAATTAGTGTAAACACTGCCGCCATTTGCGTTTAATACTCGTTCACGTTCTCTTCGCCTCTATCACTGCAAAATTCAAACTACTTTATATGTATTTTACAATACGTTTGTAATCTACTTTTATGATTTATTAAAACAAAAACTGCACTAGTTTAGCAAAATTTATTAGTTTGCTGGATGTGACTTTTAAGATGCTTCTGAAAATAATTTAAATTAGTTTCAATTTATTATATTCTGCATGCTTAACTGCAATTTATTAATTTTAAATCTAATTCATTAAAACTCCATATAAATGCGGATATACAAATACTAGATGAAATAAATTTAATAAAATTACATATAAAATAAATACAACCAAGAATAGTCCTTAAAAGAAGTTCTTCGGTTTCAAATAAATAATTTCAGCAAATCATGTTGAATATTTGACTTCTATATTACTACAATTTAAATTATATTAATTGAAAATTGAAATATAAAATCATTTTCAAATCTGAACTGACAAGCAAAAAAATAAATTTGTCAGTTGATTTCCTATCCATTTGTTGTGTTGTTTTCCTATTGTTCTAATGTAATATATAATTTAGATAAGAACACTGTATAATACATACATACATTTGTTCATATTTATACATTTATAATAAAATTTTAACTTTTTTTTCTGTTTAACACACTAAAATAAGATGTGTTAAAAGTCGTAAAATATAGCTCTCCAATTAGAAATCATTACCTAAAGTAAATATCATTATTGATTACTTAATAAGAAATAAAATAAAAATGAATATTATATATAAAATCATTCCACCTAACGCACCATCTAGATACCGATATCCGTATCAATTGATACTATTTGTGACTTCTCACTGTAAATCTAATTTAATATAAAAACAATTCCAATTGGAACACATATTCCCGTATATCCATAAATGGGAATGTTTTGTTTCGATATCTAACCTAACTTAACAGACAATTTAACTTACTTAAACTTACCGAATTATCCCGTTTTGGCACTAAAAACGTTTCTACTTATGTTTTATTTGAGACATTTACCAGATTCCTTTTCCAATTTGACACCACTTCAAAAAAATAATATTTATTTATAAAGTCATATACACAATACACATACATTAATCGGCCACTAAAAATTGTTCACAGTATATTTGTCTCTTTTATTCGAGTTTTGTTTTTTTTTCGTTGTTTCTTTTTTTTGTAATTATGTACGCACAAATATGAAGTACATAAATACTTTTGATAAAATAATGTCTTATTTGCAAGAATATCAATCACAATTCTGTTTTTAATTTACAATTTTATTATTAAATAATTTAACAAACTGAAAGAACTACACTTTAATTAAATATTAACACGAACCATACTGATTAATTATGCTCAAAACTATTTAAAATTAATTTATAATGTAGGAGACCAAAAACGCACGTCTAATCGACATGACATTTCGTTGTCCCCCCCAATATAAATGTTTTATGATCAAGTCACAAAAAAGATTTCAAGAAACTTAACTTTTATCACAGAACTAATTGAAACAGCGTTTGTGCATACTCCACATTGGCTAGAATCGGCCATAGAGTCTCCAGAAAATATCAAATTTACGGTTTTCTGTAGTAGGTGTATGGATGATTTCTGGAAAACCCAGTTTTTATCCTGAAACTAAATGTAACAGGCTATAATACACATTTTGGCCCAATGTCGCGTTTGTGCATACTCTACATTGGCTATATAGAATCGGCCACAGTATCCAGAAAATATCAGATTTACGGGTTTCTGGAGTAGTTGTATGGATGATTTCTGGAAAACCCAACTTTTATTATGGAACTAATTGAAACAGATCTTAATACACAATTTGGCCCAGTATCGCGTTTGTGTATACTGTTGTGAACAATATCAATAATAATCCACCGAGAACCTCCTCGGATAATTTTAATCAATCGAGAACCTCCTCGAATATCAATAATAATCAACCGAGAACCTCCTCGGATAATTTTAATCAATCGAGAACCTCCTCGAATATCAATAATAATCAACCGAGAACCTCCTCGGATAATTTTAATAAATAGAGAACCTCCTCGAATATCAATAATAATCCACCGAGAACCTCCTCGGATAATTTTAATCAATCGAGAACCTCCTCGAATATCAATAATAATCAACCGAGAACCTCCTCGGATAATTTTAATCAATCGAGAACCTCCTCAAATATCAATAACAATCAACCGAGAACCTCCTCAGATAATTTTAATCAACCGAGAACCTCCTCGGATAATTTTAATCAATCGAGAACCTCCTCGAATATCAATAATAATCAACCGAGAACCTCGTCCGATAATTTTAATCAATCGAGAACCTCCTCGAATAATAGTTTAAGTCTCCCATCGAGTTCCATCTCGATTAACAAAACAAGTAGTCCGTCAGATAACGAACAGAACAACAACCCATATAACCCTCTAAATAAATCAAATCCTATCTCGGAAAGTAGTTCTGTAGCTCAAGACAGACGACCAGTACAAAACTCACGTGCACTGCATGCTGATGATTGGCCACCAAAAGGATCATTCGTCACGGTAGCACAGGTTCATAACGTAGTAACCCAAGAAAATCCTCCTTCCCACAATTTCAGAATAAATCTAGTTTCTAATCATAAGTTCTCTCATGATGTCGTAAGTCTAAAATTTGGAGCATCAAAGGAAAGTACTATGCAATTCCTAATTGACTCCGGTGGTACAGTGTCGTTTAAAGGAAAGATTCATCGACGATTTGAATCTGGTCGACAAAGCAAATAGAGCCAAGTTAACAGGAATAGGCGGAAAGACCACTGTAACTTTTGGTAGCGTGTACACACACCTCGACATAACTCCTAAGCTCAAAATATTTCAAAATTTCCATGTAGTAGGAAATGATTTCCCAATCAACCAAGATGGCATTCTTGGAAGAGATTTGTTAAGCAACAACAAAATTGATATACTTTACTGTTCAAATCAACTAGCAATCCAAGGAAATATAATTAATTTCTCTAGCGACCCATCAGAAATACATCTTTCTGCACGGAAAGAAATAACCGTACAAATTACAACTCCCACAAATAACGAATATTTATGTCATTCGCAAGAAATAGCCCCTGGAGTATTCTCAGGTAACTGTCTCATAAAACCCAACCAATATAAAGCCCAGATTAGCATAGTCAATTGTAACCCATCAGAAGCCATAATCAAGAATTTCAAACCAATACTCTCACCCTTAGATAATTTCGAGATACTTCAAATCAATCCAAGTCAAGTCCCAGTAACAGGAATCAAAAATAGAGAAGATATAATTTTAGGACAAATTATCCCAACGTTAGATAAGAATCTAAACATTGAAGAATCAACCACATTACTAGAACTGATTAGCAAATATTCTGATATATTCTACATAGAAGGTGATAAATTATCCAGTGTCCCAGGTGTGAGCCATCAGGTGCACCTTCATTCAGACACATCTCCGATCAACACCAGACAATATAGAGTACCGCAAATCCTAAAATCCGTAATTAACGAACAAGTACAGAAGATGCTTGAGGATAACATAATCACACATAGTACGAGTCCACTCAATAGTCCTTTATTAGTAGTACCTAAGAAGCCAGATCAGAATGGTAAGCCGAAATGGAGAGTAGTCGTAGACTTTAGAAGAGTAAATGAGGCTACAATTGGTGACTCTTACCCTCTTCCACTCATAAATAATATATTCGATCAGTTAGGGCGATCACAGTATTTCACCACTTTAGATATGGCAAGTGGTTACCACCAGATTCAAATGGATCCCAGAGACCAGCACAAAACCGCTTTCAGCACTGATTTCGGTCATTTTGAATTCCTCCGAATGCCTTTCGGAATGAAGAACTTACAGAGTACATTCCATAATGTTATATTTTATGTCTTTGTTTAACACAAAATATAATGTTATTCTTAAATATTCGGTAGAGAGAAATATCAAATTGATATTTATATTAGTTGGAGAAAAAGATCTCAGTAGACAAATGCCGCTAGGGGAGTTGGAGCGCTAAAACACTCTTATACCTTCCCTCCTCGTTTTGCTCTACGAGGTTCGCTCATCAATGTTTACTGGATCGGTGCCGTGTCTGTTAGTAGGATGATTTAATTATTGATACTCGCTTACCACGGATGGGGGCTATGACAGTATCAATAATAATTTGTGTTATAGTTATACTTACTTGATTGATGAATGATGAGTATTCTCGATCTTAATTTATAACACTGAGTATTTAAGTTTTAGGTTTTTCTTTATTTATTTACTACTTAATGACTTGACTTAGACTTTGACTGCGACTGTATTATTTTTTACTACAACTGACTTTAATTTTTGACTTCAACTACAACTGATTTTAATTAATTTTACCTTAATTATTCTTCAACTATGTATACTAAATATTCTATGTCAAATTGTTGTTATTGACTTATTTTGTTTTTACAATTTGACACACATTAATGTTTTAATATTAATTAATAATTGCCAAATTGCTTTTTGCAATTTTATATTTAATTATTATTATTTAGGTTATTACCATAAAATGTGTTTTCGTTTTTTTTAAGTTCAATTTTTTTCCGCCATAGGTTTTAAATTATAATTTTATTTTAACATTCAGGCGTTTTCTTTACTTTATGGTATTCTTTGGAGTGGTCAGCAGTGGTTTCACAACAATACTCTACATTGGCTAGAATCGGCCATAGAGTATCCAGAAAATATCAAATTTACGGTTTTCTGGAGTAGTTGTATGGATGATTTCTGGAAAAACCAGTTTTTATCCAGAAACTAATGCACAATCGCGATACTGAGCCAAATTGTGTTTTATGATCTGTTTCAATTAGTTGCGTGATAAAAGTTGCGGTTTCCAGAAATCATCCATGCAACTACTCCAGAAAACCGTAAATTTGATATTTTCTGGATACTCTATGGCCGATTCTAGCCAATGTGGAGTATGCACAAACGCTGTTTCAATTAGTTCCGTGATAAAAATTGGGTTTTTTGAAATCTTTTTTGTGACTTGATCCTAAAATATTTATATTGAGGTATATTGCGTATACAGTTGGCCGAGTTTGGCCTATTCTAGTCATTGTATAGTGTGGGGCAAAATTATTTAGTGATGCACAATGTGGCACAACCGAAATATATTAGGAAATGTAAGTAATATATTATAGGAATATAATGAGTTTTCTGGTGTGATAATCACGTCAGAAAACCCTTCGTATTTCTTAAACTATACTATGCACAAATTTTTTAGCAAGAGGCACAAATTGGCACAATCAAATCCAAGTATAAGAAATATAAAATATTTGGGTTTTCTAAAATGGGATTTTTATCGTGATGACCGCAATACACTACTATAAAATATCGAAAATTTTGAAATTAAATCTAAGCGCCTTTCGTAAATAGAAAAATCGAATAAAAGGACCAATTGACTTTTCAGTATTTCTGTAAAGGTGGTAAACATTCGATAAAACGGCTTTTTAACCAAACTAAAGTAAAATTTTCAAATAATCATAAATTTTTAAAAGATATTAGATATTCTAAATAGCGTGTTTAATAATTATGTATACAGACATTTCAAAATCATTAATTTTCAAATAGCATAAACAGTAAATTATCATTTGAGTATATATGCATACCACAAAATTCACCCACTCCTTCCTATATCGTGTTCCATTTTATATCCTTCTTTAAAGCTATGAATAAGTATATATGTTGTATATAAATGTATATACATGCAGTAATAATAGATAAATAGAACACTTTAAGGAAAATAAATTACTGTAATTTGTATATAGAAATAAATTGTAACTAAGAAATAGAAGTTAATTTGCATATTCTAGTCGAGAAAAAAAAACTAAAAAGATTTACACACAGAACATGGAAATGTTATTTTTCTAATATTCAATTGTGCATATAAAATTTAATTTGCTGCTAAAAGCTTTATATATTATGTTTGTAGCTTTATACAAAAGGTCAAAGTCAATAAATATGTTTACTAATTTGTAATGGTGCAATCTTAAAACTATGTGTACTAATTAAATATAGACTTTTTATAGTTCGAATAGGTTTAACTAAAGCACACAAAAACTGTCCAAACGAATCAATTTCTTAATATATAAATAATTTTATGTATGCCAACTGGCACGTCCTGTATATACCTACTCGTATGTACATAAGGATGGAAAAAAGTTTTCAAAAAAATTGAAATAAAATAATCATTTGGGTAAAACTACCGAAGCGAAAATTGGAATTTTGAATAATTTTTTGAACGAACAACTTATAGATAAACCATATGTTCTACCTACATACTTATATAGTTGTTTCTAGAAAGACAAAACTTTATCACTTAATGCTGCAGCAAAATTATTTTTAAGTTTTTGTTCTCTTATAAAACAAACACTTATATACTGTGACATCCCAGCATTGTTTTTAAAATGTCACTATAAAAGCGCGCACATATCTAGAAAATTGTCTCACATTTATGTACATTATGTCTACATATATGTGTATAATGTCAAGAAAGTAAATAATAAAAACAATAAAAGTTGAAATAAATACACTTTAGACGTAAGCTTTTAGATGAATTTATATACTGAGATTATGTTTTATTATTTCAAGGAAGGACATCTCTCTCTCTCTCGTTATATTGTATATACGAAGGATAATAAAAATGAATGGAGGAAAGAAACAATAAAGAAAATCAATCATAATCTTCATATACTCTAATTCATGTTTATATGGTTTTATTGTTTTTGATATGAATGGAGGGATGTAACACGACATTAAATACAAATCTTGGACATATTTCATATTAGATTCCAACAAGGCTAAAGGCATAAAAATTTGTTCCGGTGCTGTGACTATATATGTATACGTATATACGAGTATACGATGTATACGTCTATAAATATATTATAAGGGGCTTTATTTATGTTGGCCTATTTATTATTATCCTAAATTAATCGTAGTATTAATACGAATTTTATTTATTATTATCGTAATAGAAATTTATTTAAAATTGATATCGTGCAATCGAGAATTGTTTAGCCTATACTTAGTTTAACCCTATATACCAAATATGAGTTCCACTAAACTCTGCGTTGTATATATGATTAAAAGAATCTTTACATGACATGGTTCTATGATGTATGTTCAGAAACTGGTTCATTGGATGAACGATAAAATTGACTTGATTATGGCGGTGATATGAATACACATGCGAAAAAGGAGTATTGAGTGGCTGTCCTAGCATTCTGGATTACGATTTGATTATCTTGGACGATGGCAGATCAGTGCAACAGATATTTAACTATATATATTTAGTACATATTGACTGGGCTGGACAGCTTCTAGTCACTGTATGTTTGGAATAAATCCTACAATAGTGAATAATAAAAAAAAGAGGAAGATCAGCAGGAGTTGTTTTAATATTTTATGATTTTATATAAAAAGATTTAAAGCGAAGGTCCTTCAACTTCCTGAAACTGTAAAAAATTGAAATTTAACTTTAAATTAAAAATTTAAAAATAAAAGGATTTCATTTAGTCTTCGATAAATTATGGTTTTTCATTTGGTATTTTTCGACAAAGTTGGTGAATTGATGTTCTATAGCACTTAAAATCAACGAGAGGTTTTTCAAAACGTAAGCTGACTCAATGTGACCAAACGAAGTCTCCTATTTCCGAGAATAAAAACCATATAACCCTGGCATCTAGTCTTGTATGGAGACAATCGAGCTACATTTTCATAGAATGGTAAATTTCGGTCGTAATCCCAATCTGTTTTGTGCAACAGGAATATCTAAAACATTTTTTAAATGCTTTCGATTCTTTCGATGTACACAACGCAGGAAGAACTCCAATATTATGGCTTATATTCGAAACTATCCAAAAGGTGATTTTACATGTGTTGAAATGACATCCCTATAAAAGAATATGAACTATCAAAATCATATAGTATAGGGAGTCATAATAATGAGACATCGCAAACAGCAAGAGAACGGATGTTGGAAATAGAAAACTTACAAGTAGGGTCGGTACTCCGATAAAAAACAGAAAAGTGAAAGGCACACCCTATAGTGGAGCAAATTTCTAGATATCGAAAAACAAAAATCAAAACCTTGATCTGGTACTTAGATAACCGCCAACTATAAAGGAAAACTATTTATATAAGAACAAATTTTCAAGAATTTCGCCTTTACAAGGCCATGAAAGTTTATCCCGCAGTTTATATATACGTCTTAGGTATATATAGTTGTATAAATATTCCGCTAATATGGTCCAGCCCGTTACCAGTAATGTTTTCAAATCATTAATATTTGCTTCAATCATGGCATAAGCCAGCAAATCTGATAGAATTAGACAAAAATTTGTTGCTATTAAAAGTTTGCCAAATGTTTTTCCACCAGAGAATTTGGAGTGTCATGGTATAACCCATTATGACAAAATTTTAAATTCCCAGTCATTTTTTAAATTTTAGTAATAATAAGATTGTTTATTCCTTGATTTCGATTGGAATCGTGATGGACACAACCCTCTGGTGAAATTGCAGAATCCATGAGCCTGGGCACTGTTCAAGTCAGTACAGGCTCGCATTATACAATGTGTAGATGTATAGATTGTCAATTAAATCGAACCTGAGGTCGTGCGCCCTCGATTTGACTGACAGCGGCGTAAGGTACGGACGCAAATAAGTAACCTACGAAAGAGTCGGGAGAGCCTTGAAGCTGCGTATTGAATTGAAATTAGATACTGTTGATTTTGCTCGAAATATATTCGTCTATTTTTGATGTCATGTTTTATTTATGAAAATTTCCTTTGCGCTTGGCTTTGGCTGTGTATACTCATCAAACTTTTTATGGTTTTATGAATATTATCAGCTTTTAAAAGTTTTTTCATATTTGTGTCGAGCTTCTGTATTTATCACTAATTTCTTTCTTGTTTTTGTTGTTTCTCGTTTTATTTCTTTGTTATTAATTCATTTTATCAGTTTTCTATATTTAATTTTTGTATCTTTTGTCAATAAACATAGAATAATTTTTTAAGTGTCATTCTAATATGTATAATATATCTTTAATATGCACCCAACCGCCTTGCCAACGGTAAGGCGATTGGGTGCATATTAAAGATTTTCTTTATAGTTATTTCGCCAGTGGTGACAGCAAGGAGTCAATTGGAAATTTTGGCGTGGGTAACTCCACGGCTTCGTTAGTAAAACATAAAGTTTGAAGAGGGGTAGTTTTTCCAACACTTGTAGCGGGTTGAATGGAGCGAGCACGCGCCGCACTTGATTAAATGTAATAATTTTTTTTGGGGTTACACAACCCTGTAATGTTCCTCGGGTCTCTCTTTCGCCATACATTTAAATGTTATTGCATAAGTAAATAACCATGATTTCCCCACTCTCCAATACCCAATTGCTTACCGAGAGAAAACGAATGCAAGAAAGAACGAGCGTAAAGCGGAATGAAAAAAAAAAGAAAAATTGATTGGGTGATAAGCGGAGACTTGATTTTTTTTTTTTTTGGATTTTGGAGCTCAAAGAAGACACATCTCGAGATGGTGCATGCAGAAAACCTATAACAAAATTTATGGAGAGACTTTAATTTTATTTGGGTGAATATAAATCGATTTTTTTTTTATGAAATATAATTTTTTTTTGTGTATATATATATAAATATATATATGTTAAGATTGGAACAGATAACTAGAACTATCCTGTGACCATGTTAATTATGTGTGTTTTTTTTTATCTATCGAATGGTTCTGAATGAATATTATATAAATTTTTTTTGAGTGTATTGCCTATTTGAAAATTTTGTTTGTGGCAAAAGAAAAAAAAAGAAAAAATAACGTTTAAGATATTGTTACCAATGTCTGTATAGTGGTTGAAAGAATTGGATAGTCATGCAAATTGAGTTCGCAGCTGATTTTTTTTTCTTTTGAGCGTGTGTATGTACGCTGTTGGACCGTGCTGCAACAACCTGAACGGCATATGGACCACGGAGGCCGCTGAACCGCGTGGTAGAAAAACAAGGGGGAAAACAAAAAGACATGCAACTAAACCGTAAGATTCTTTCTGAAAGATTCCGGGTAAGCAAACTCCTTTACTATAGATAAATGTTTCCTCGGTTATTTATTTAACATCAGCAAATTAGTGTGTGGCAATATTTTTTTTTTGCAGTAAAATTGATTTACTGTTGACCTTTTCTTTTTTTTATATACATAATCATACATATATAATTTTTATTTATTTCATCTCTACATTCTACGTATATTTAAATTTGTTTTGTTAATTCATAAAAAATAAATATAAATATATCTTCCAGTTTTAAAAATCATTGTTCATGAAACCCCACCCTTTGTCTTAGACTCGCTCTGTGAGATAGCCGAAATTTGATAAAACGCGTGACGGGTTTTCTTCAATTTTGAAGATGGCGCCCAACTTAGTAAATTAATACTGTACCCGAGAATACGAGCAAATTTGAACTGGAAGAAAGGACGTGGGTTGATTAACATATTTTTCTGTTGTGATAATTTTTTTTTGTTGTTGCTTTTGCTTATAAGTAATATTACTCTTATGTTTTTCCATAGTTAGTACGCATAAGCCAGACAAGCATCATTTTGAAAACGGAGAGGAACACCGTCGGCATAAGATCTATACTTTATGGAGAAACAATTTACCATTTAATTTAATTTTTTTGTATAAATAACATAAATTTTATAATGTAATACAAAATAGATTGAAATTTGTTGTTAGTCTAGATTTTTTTTTTTTTGCCGAGAAGAATACCTAAGAAAAAAACCAAAGTTACGCGTTACACACTATCCATCTCAATGTGGAAAAATAATTGTGATGAGTTCGAGAAACAATGGAATTTCCCACAATGTTAAGAGGGGTGGGAAGAATGTCATACTGGTTAGCATTTATTTCTAACTAAATGTAAATATTAACCATAGGCTTTTCTATGGAATAATTTTAAGAATAATTTTATAGGAATAATTTTAGACGGGAGATACGTGATCATAAGGCTTATCCATTCGTTTTTATCGGAGATGAAGCATTTCATATGATGAAGCGTTTCATATGATGAAGAGATAAAGCATTTCATGCAGGTCGAAACACCTCGCTTCTCTAATTCTGTAATTTTTTTTTGGGATTTTGGATTTAAATTTTAATTGGAGTCTAATTTTTTGGATATCCGTTTAGACCACGACATTCTGTTTTGTTTCTTTGTAACCTATTCCAGTTTTGACAATTTGTATTTTTTTTGTGGTTTTGGATCTTAATTTTTTGATTTTTTTGTTGTTTTTGGGTCGAATGAATGAACTAAAATAATTTTAAATGGGAAAAATAATCCCATCAGAAATTTTCTTAGTTCGTTCATTCGACTTTGGATTATTGATTTATTTTGATACATTTTTGGTTATCGGTATTATTACTGTTTTCTTCACAATTTTAGTTTAACATTTAATATTTTGTTTGTTGGTTTTATTTTAAATTTTATTTAAACATGCCTCACTTCAATTCACCAAGGAAAAATTGGATATTATTAAGAAAATAATTTTGGATAGTGTTAAAATCTCTGATAAAACAGTACGTTCACTGGGTTCTATAAAAGAACCTTAATTAGCGGTTATTTGTGAACAAATGTCTGTGAAATGTAATGAGCGTATGAGATAAAAAACTTAAAAACTAACTAAATCGAAACAAACTATTTTTTTCTAATTTTTTAGAGGCATCTGATGTCAGAACATTAGATAACAATAATGTTCTCAACAAATATTCGAAATCATCTACTAACCCGGCAATAGTTGTCTTGAATAATATTTTCGATATCAACCCTGGTGAAGTTCAGTTTGAAACTTCAAATGATAATTGTAACCAATGTTGGCATTGAACCATCCGAAATTTCGCTTTCACTATATATAAAACAAATTTTAACAATGAATTTGAAGATATAAATAATATTTTAATTATACGAATTCAAATTTGGAATGAAATTTATAATTCTATAACCTTGGAATTTGATAAGAGTTTTCAGAAAATTAATTTTTGAATGAAGACAAAGATTTTTGAAATTATGAAATGAACCACAGTCGATCAAGACAATCAAGTTGATGATGTAGAAGATACGAGTATATAAATTCTCCTAACCAATATATACAATTATTGTCCAAATGGCCGTTTTTTGTTATTATCTTTCGTAAAATTCAACTAGATATGATGAAATGCATTAGTAATACAAATCCTTTAAACAAATTAGTGGTTTATGTGGATGCCACTGATGCACTGGTTCGCCTGCCAAACCCAGAAACAAAAAGAATACTTTCATTTGTGATTTCAGTCAAAAAAAACGAACACGACCCGAGTGATGAATTTACCATTATTGATTTTGTGAGTGCGAGTCATAGTTGTCAAACAATTGGAACTTGGCTTAGGGTGTTTAAATGCTAAATTTTAAATCAAACCAATAAATGGGCAAACTACCAACTAAATGGTGTAAAAAAGGAATAAATGAATACCTGGAAAACATAATTATTTCAAATTTAAAAATATAAAGGAATTTCTTTAAAAATCTGAAGATGAGCAATCTGAAATAGTCACCAAACTGCAAATAAAATGACCTTCTGATTTAATACTACCAGATCTTAAAAAAAAAAAAAAATTATGAACCCAATACCAGTCCAACGGCTTCTGCATAAGGGCAACAGCATAAAAACAGAATTTTTTAAAATTACTTGAGTTTGGTTACGGTGCAGGGAGTAGGAAACCAAGTACCGGCTGGAGGGAGTGAGCAAGCAGGCTCCCAACAGTCGAGATCCAGCGACTGCAATGTTACAACGGTGGCGACCTTGGCCGATGTAACAGATATTTCGACAAGCGAAGAGAGAGGAAGCACTACATCCGTGCATGGGAATAGAACCCCTGGTAACCCGTTTGGTAAGAGTGCGTTAGTGCAGAGGTCCCCTAAGAAGGGAGCGAAGACTAGTACATTGGAGAGATGTTTTTCATCGCCTTCTTTGGGGAGTTATAAGGAGGAAACCCAAGAAATAAGGCTAGTCAGGCTTGGGAAAAAATTGAGGAACTGGCGGAGTTCGTAAGACCTCGAAATAATGTTCATAGCGAGATTAAAAAGATGATAAGCACCATTAGCACGCTTTATGGCTCAGCTATAGGTAATAAAATGAGTGTTTCGGAAAAGCAGTGCCAAACTTCACCGATCAACAATGACGGGAAGGAGAATTTAGGTCGTCGACAAACTGGGAGCAGGAAAGAGGAAGCGACTAACGAAGATATACCACTTGTAGAGCCCAGTAAGAGGAAGTTGTCCACGCCACCTAAGAGTGAAGAAATAAGGCAAAGTAAGAGAAGGAATACTAAGGCTGCTCCGCAAGGTCCTTCGCAACCACTTCGAATGTCGGAGACTCTTGTGGATGAGCAGGATGGAAATAAGAAGCAAAAGACCACAGCATCGATTTCGGATAATGGAGATATATACACTACGAGCTCAAATCAATTGGAGGATGCGACAGTTGGCTCAGAACAAGAATGGCAGAAAGTGAAGGGGAAAAGAACGCCAAAAAGACGATCACGTCCGCAAAGGAAACGGGCTCGCCCGGATGCTCTGCTAATAAAGAAGAGTGACGAAATCTCATTTGCCGATCTGCTGCGGAAAGTTAAGGTGGACTCGACGCTAAATACTCTGGGTGAAAGAGTATCAAACCTACGTCAAACTTATAGTGGAGACCTACTGTTGGAGCTACAAATTACAGGAGACCAGCCGAAGACCGCAATATTTCGAGACCAACTAGCGAAAGCGATCGGGGGCAATGCGGCGGTTAAAACTTTGACCCAGGAGGCGTCACTGGTGATCAAAGACATGGACGAGGTTACCACGTCTGAAGAGGTGATGGAGGCTCTGGAAGCACAGTTTGAAGGGGTGAAAGGTGTCTGTATTGTTAGTTCACTCACAAAGGCCTACCGTGGAACGCAGACAGCGGTAGTTAGTATCCCTAACACTATGGTTGGGAAAGTACTAGAAGTGGGTAAAGTAAGAATCGGCTGGGTTTCTTGCCGAATCCGGGAAAAAATAGAACTGACTAGATGCTTTAAATGCTACGGTTATGGGCATCGTTCATGGAACTGTAGAAGCGAAGCGGACAGATCAAAGCTCTGCACGAGATGTGGTGAAGAAGGGCACTTTGCTAAGACATGCCAAAAAGAGTCAAAATGCATGCTATGCGACGAAACGGTCAAAGGCTGTAGCAAACACGTAACTGGTAGTGGTAGATGTCCGGTATACCAGAAAGCACTGCAAAAAGAGCGTGGTAAATGAAAGTCATCCAAGTCAATCTGAACCACTGCGAGGCTGCGCAGGACCTGCTGCAGCAATCCATACAGGAAGTGAAAGCGGACATTGTAATTGTATGTGAGCAATATAGGAACCTTGATAGACGGTGTTGGGCTTCAGATAGATCGAATCGAGCTGCTGTATGGGGTTGTGGTACCTACCCCCTACAGGAAGTTGGTGTGAGTTCTGTACCCGAGTTTGTTAGAGCCAAAGTGAACGGCGTTTATATTTGCTACGCACCTCCTAGTGCATCGATTAAAGAATTTAAAACATTTCTCGATCAATTAACGGATGATGCACGGAGCCACAACCCGGTGCTCATAGCCGGGGATTTTAATGCATGGGCCGTAGAGTGGGGAAGTATAGAAACCAGTAGCAGAGGACTCGCATTGCATGAAGCCTTCGCATCATTGCCGGTCGCATTAATGAATACAGGAAATACACCTACTTTCTGTAGAGGAAATGCAACCTCGATAGTTGACCTGACGTTTGTGAGCCATTGTCTTGCCGATAGAGTAGTAGCGTGTAGAGTGAGCGATCTATATACGCATAGTGATCATCAAGCTATTGTGTATGAACTGGCGGATAGTAAACCCCAAAGTGCTATAGTTAGACACAGGAAGAGAATAGGATGGAAGTCCGCAGCGTTCGATGAGAACATTTTCCGTCTCATGCGATGGAGGATCTTACTCTATCTGGTACCGCAAATAACAAAGCCGTCCAGCTTATGAGGCATGTTACAAGAGCCTGTGATGCAGCAATGCCAAGAAGGATAGTGGATAATCGTAGAAAACCAGTCTTCTGGTGGAACGACGAGGTTTCTGAATTACGTAAAAGATGCCTGAACACAAGAAGGCGATACCAGCGTGCTAGACACGTCGAAAATTCTCCCCTTCGACAACAATATTGCAAAGCTCGATCGGAGCTTAAGCATGCCATTAAAGAAAGTAAGCGTAAGTGCTTTCGCGAACTGTGCGAGGAGGTCCACCGCGACCCCTGGGGTAGACCTTACCGATTGGTAATGAAAAAACTCAGAAACAATTACGCCACGCTCCCACATGCCCGGCAATGCTGTCTGACATAGTGAGTCACCTGTTTCCGCAGCAACCCGATTGTGTGTTAGAGGTATTAGGCAACGAGGAGGATGATATACCACCAGTTACTGAGGAGGAGCTTCTGAAGGCATGTGGCAAAGTGGGTAACAATAAAGCTCCTGGCCCGGATAACATTCCGAATATTGCATTGAAGTCGGCGGTTAAAGCATACCCAAACTTATTCACGGAAGTATATACTGCATGCTTAGTTGAGGGGGTGTTCCCTAGTAAATGGAAGGAACAGAGACTAGTATTGTTGCCAAAAGGAGACAAACCACCCGGTGAGCCGTCATCCTGGCGTCCCGTCTGTCTGTTGGATACGGCAGGCAAAACCCTAGAGAGTAGTTGTATGTGACCGGTTACAAGAGGCTATAGTTAGAGCAGGAAACCTGGCAGAGCAGCAGTATGGCTTTCGAAAGGCGCGCTCAACAGTGGATGCGATTAAAGAGGTTGCAGATACGGCACACCAGGCGATATCCAGTTCTCGATGGCTACGTGGTAGTAAAAAATACTGTGCCATAGTTACATTGGACGTGAAAAACGCATTCAACATGGCGAATTGGAGCTGCATATTTAACGCACTGACGCGGATGAACGTACCGAGGTACCTGCTGAGGCTAGTTTCCAGCTACTTTAGCGAGAGGGTCTTGATGTATGATACGGAGGAAGGAAAGAAAACATACAAGGTTACAGGTGGAGTTCCTCAAGGTTCAGTGTTAGGTCCTACACTCTAGAATGTGATGTACGATGGTGTACTTCAACTGCCCACACCAATGGATGCGCAGGTGATTGGATTTGCGGACGATATCGCGATTGTAGTTGTCGCAAAACACAGAGAGGAGGTTGTGGACATCTGTAATAGGACGGTCAGACTTATTCAATAGTGGTTAACATCTGCTGGGCTGCAACTAGCAGAACATAAAACAGAAACTGTCCTTATTACTAGCCGAAAAGTAATGGAGAACGTAACCTTAGAGATTGGAGCCCAACAAATTGTTAGTCAGCCATCCATCAGATACCTAGGAGTAATGATCGATGCCAGATTGTCATATAAGACACATCTCATTACCACCAGCGAGCGAGCAAGGAGAGTTAATGCGGCACTAGCACGAATAATGCCGAATACAAGAGGGGCGCGGATGAGCAGCAGAGTTCTGCTCGCCAACGTCGTTACATCTATAATGATGTATGGGGCACCAATCTGGGTCAACTCATTGGAGAAGAATACTTATAGACAAAGAGTAGCAACAGTTCAGAGGTTAAGTGCTCTGAGAGTATTGTGCGCATTTCGGACGGTGTCAGAAGATGCTGCTTGTGTTCTTGTAGGAATGCCCCCAATAGATCTACTTGCCAAGGAGCGCCAAACCACTTACCTGCGTCGTGGTCAAGGAACAAAAGCGGAGAACTACCGATTAGCACGTGCTGAGACGATCACTGTATGGCAGAGAAGATGGAGTGAGTCGACGAATGGTAGATGGACCCATCGCCTGATCCCCTACATCGAGGCGTGGCTAAACAGGCGACACGGTGAAGTTGATTACCATTTGACGCAGTTTCTGACGGGTCATGGTTGCTTTAGATCATACCTGTTCAAATTCAAACACGAAGAGTCACCAGATTGCCCTTTATGCATCGGAGTAACGGAGAATGTAGAGCACGTATTATTCGAGTGTCCACGATTTGCTGAGGAGAGAAAGAGTATCTGTGTACGTGGGGTCCAACGAACGCCGGAAAATATAGTGAAGTTTATGCTGGCGTCTCAAGGTGAGTTGAACGCCGTAAGCGGAAGTGTCTCACGGATAATGATTGAGTTGAGACGCCTCGAAAGAAGCAGAAATTCAAGGTTGATTTACATTTGCGACGTATGACGTGTGGCGTGTGGAAAAACCGTGACACTTTTTTGACAGCAATTTACATATGCGACGGATATAGCCACGCATACATACATTTAGTTGATATTTTGAGCCATAACCTATAAAAAGTTATACATAACTCAAAGTGAAGTAATTATAAAATTTATAATATTGTTTAATAATTAAAATGTTGAAGAATAATCAAATTAAAAGAAAAACACGTAAGGTGCTTTTAGTATTAGCAATAATACAAAAACAAAAATACCAAAAATCAAGAAGATGTTGGGTAAATGAATTACTATTAAAACGGAACGAGCAAGGCCATTATAACAATTTGGTGGCAGAAATGAGGGTTCATGAACAAATGAAGTTTTTTAATTATCACAGAATGTCGGTGGAATTATTTGACGAATTGCTCGACAAAATTAAAAGCGGCATAGAAAAATTAACTTTAACTCGAGAACCAATATCTGCAGGAGCACGACTTTCATTAATGTTGAGGTAAATATGCTGAAATAAAAATACATAATTGAAAATTTTAGTAATTATTTTGATTTTAGATACCTAGCAAGTGGTGACATGATGAAGTCACTGGCATACGACTATCGAGTTTCGGAAGCATCAGCAAGTCACATTATTGCCGAAACATGTGACGTATTATGGAATTCCCTGTTTCGTTCTTCTTTCGATACGTTGACCAAAACCAAATGGAAATCGGTGGAGCGGGGATTTAATAATAAATGGAATTTCCCAAATTGTATTGGAGCTCTTGACGGCAAACATATCACAGTGCAGGTAATTTTAATAATACGTGGCTCTACTATCAAGATAATTTTTGTCTTAATTTTAGGCTTTTCAAAATAGTGGAAGCAACTGTTTCAACTATAAATCATCGCACAGCATTGTGTTAATGGCAGTTTGTGACGCTGATTACAATTTCCTAGTGGTAGATATAGGAGCATCAGGACGATTCAGCGACAGTGGTATATTTAGAAACACAACTTTCGGTAAAGCATTGATCGAACAGAGCTCTTTTTTAAATATACCCTCGGACACATTTTTACCCAACAGCACAATAAGTGCACCACACGTGATTGTCGGTGACGAAGCTTTTCCACTAGGGAAGCATTTAATGAGACCATTCCCAGGGAGAAACTCTTCAAATTTACTACCTCAACCAGAGTCAATATTTAATTACCGTTTATCTCGAGCAAGGCGAGTAATAGAAAATACATTTGGTATTTTATCAGCAAAATTTAGAATTTTTAGAAAGCCCATCCACGCGAAACGGGAAAACGTAGTGAAATTTGTATAGGCGGCAGTATGCTTGCATAATTACATAAAAAAGAAAAATTTATTATATTGTCCACCTGGATATACGGATGTTGAAAGTGGAAGTGGAGAAATTATTGAAGGACGATGGCGTCGACAAACCGCAAGTGACAATAATGGAGCTCTACAACGCATTGGCCGAACTGGTTCCAACAATCCCTCGTCAAACGCTGTAGAAATAAGAAACAATTTCAAAAATTATTTTAATGAAATTGATATCCTTCCGTGGCAGCAAAATAGAATATATAACTCTTAGAAGATTTCAATATTCAACAAAAATAAAAAACAATGGAATAAATAAAAATAAAATAATTTAATTCACATTTCTATATCTAAAATATTATACATATATAACTTTAATTATTATTATTATTATTGACTTTTTTAATCCTTGTACTTGGCCGTGCACATAATATTTGAAATTTCCAGACGAACACGTCTCTGCTCGCTAGGTTCCATTTTTTTCATATCAGCCGCCAAGGACATGCGGTAGTAGTCTACTGAATCGTACTCTGGTGTTGGCTCCTTTAAAACAGCTATGAGTTGGGAAATGTCCGTTGATTTATCTGAAATAATAAAAATTGTTTGTCTTTATACTTATAAAAGGCTATTTCTTAAACATACTTGTTTCCGTTCGATTTCTTTTTGGTGTTGATGCCACAGCTCCAGATGATGATGATGATGGTAATGTAACAACTCCAGATGACGATGATGCCACAAATCCAGATGACGATGATGCCCAATTTATAAATAAATCATCTTCATGTGTTTCGGGATCCGTTTCCATGAAAAATGATCGCAACGATGTGCTTGATGAATTATTATCCATGCTATGTTCATCAATTATTGTCGAATTAGCTGTATCGTGTTCAAAACTGCTTGCAAGAAATCTAAGCATATAAGATTTTATTATTATTATTATATAGATCATATTATATAAATTTATGTATACATACTTTGGATTATCTTTTAAATACGGTTTAAGGAATGCCATTGAAACAAGCAAATATGAGTATTTCCTGGACTTTGCGGCACTTCCACTTTTTTCTTTTTTATTGAGCTCGGAATACCGCTCCCTTAACCGTTTCCATTGTTTTTGGCATACATCAACTAAAAATATCAACAAAAAAAATTACTTTTTATTTATTACAAATAAACATAAAATCATATAAAACTTTACCAGGCATTCCAATTTCGATGGCAATATCGTTCCATATCGTTTTTCTATACCCATTATTTTTATATAAAAATGAAAAAATTTCAACTTTTATTATTAAATTTCAAAAATACAAAATTCAGGCCATCATTTTGAACACTTATTTAGATTTACAAAACTGAATAAATTGTTTTGATGACGAATTTCGAGTATTTCCAATGAAAACGTGATGTTTTTTATTTCAAACGTATTGCAGAATCGAATGCGTGTGTTCTAAGAAGGAGAAATTGAAAAAATTGAATTTCGTCGATTGCAACGCCATCTATCATGAACCGAACAAAATATTTTATTCAAATCATACGTACTTTTAGTCGTAGAATCCGTATCTGCAATAAAAAATATGGCTTCCTATCTTAGTTTAAAAGTTACCCCCGCCCCACCTACAAAGCGGGGGTGGGGGGAATTTTTTTTTTGCACTAATGTATTTCCCCCGCGGTATGATTAAATTTTGATTATGGACATTTTTTCCGTAGAGTGGCTATTTTTCGAGATATTTGATCGTCTCAGTTTAAAAAAAACACCCGGTATAACGCATGTGTTATATCATATAGAGTGCACCTTTTCTCTACTGCTCTGATTAGCTTTTCATCAGACATATTATTTTTTATTAAATATTTTCAAATTTATTATTCTTATTTCAAATTTATTAAAGACACCAAAAACAAAACCACCAAAAATATGTGTCAAAAACGAAATGAAAACAATATATGTATAAAAAAAATGCCGCCATGTTTTTTAATAAATTTTTATGTGTGTATATGTGAACCGTCACGAAAAAGATAAAGTTGGTTCATGTCTCGACGTGTAGCGTGTGCCGTGTGACGAATGTCAAAATATTCGCCTCTGATTGGCTACAAGCGCCCGTCACACGGCACACTTCGCATATGTAAATCAACCATCAGTGAGGAGTTAATTCCATCCGAGCAGCGAAAGCTGAGCCTGCCTCGTGAAGTAATACCTAA
This sequence comes from Tipula unca, assembly GCA_951394425.1. Lineage (NCBI taxonomy): Eukaryota > Metazoa > Arthropoda > Insecta > Diptera > Tipulidae > Tipula > Tipula unca. The sequence continues at coordinate 176,027,625 of OX596382.1, read as the reverse complement.
CGGTAGTTCCACGGGCCGAACGGCATGGTTTATCGGGGGTGGTGGTTTGGTCGGTAAGAATCCGACACTTTCACGTGTTGATATATGGGTTCACACGTGAAGCCTATCGAAGGTTCCCCTCCTTCGCCCAAAGAAAAAAAAAAAAAAAAAAAAGTCAAATCTTGCCTGCAAAGCAAGTATAGAAGACGAAGACATAGCAGCCGTAATAGCTCGACGAGCCACATACACTGTATGCCATTAAGCTTCGCAATAACAGAACTTGACTGAACCACAGGCAGCCAAACAACAGACGCCAAAGATAGCATAGGTAAAGGTAGAGAAATGTAAATAAACATCAACATTTTGGGGGTCAGACCCCACGACTTCCCAAATGTTCTTCTACACTACCTGAAAATGAATGTGACCTTTTGCAGTTTAATTTAAATATGAGATTTCCAGGAGAGTTTACTTACCAGAATAACACCAAGTTGCTTTATTGTGTCTGATCTAGCGACCGTTACTCCAAAAATAGAAGAAGCAGACAGCTTTCCAGTATTCCTACGTCTAGTGAAGACTATATCAGACTAGTTTTCGGTGTATCAACGTACAATCCCTTCCCGTCAATAAATTATACAAAAATGTATTTACTATCAGATAACATTTAAAACCTTATACAAAATATCATGATAGTAAAATTTTATAATATTATTCGATGCTATCTTCACACTGATGTAGGTAAGCCCAAATGTTAAATCATGATTAACATATTTTAAACTTCCGGAATTTTGAAGAGCCAATATCCGAAATTTTTTTTTAAAATTATTAACAGAAATCAATAACTGAATGTAAAATCAGTTTGAATATCGGACATAAGGTGTCGGAAATTAGATTTTGCTCACTAAAATTGTACCAAGTTTATTAGATCCAATAAAGCATGATTTAATAGTTTCTGAGTAAGATCAATAATTGTTATACAACCAAACATTCGAATGCGAAACATTTGAGTGTATGCTCAAAAACATCATGCATATATTTCTTTTTCAACCAACCGAATATTAAACAACAGTACATCCACATTGAACTCTATGTGTGTATACGTCTAGGATTCATCTATAATTTCTAATTTTGTTGTCTAAATACAAAATTAGATGATTCTCTTAATGGTCGTTCTGATTATAATTATAAAACGTTTTAGTTTTATAAAAATGTATATAAACGAACGATAAATATTTTATTTTTTGGTTGATTCGAATAACAAAAGTTTTCCAGTTGCGGTGAGCGAGATCCTAATCTCGAGACGAGCAAATTAATTATTTTTATATGTTCGATATGAATTTTTCTATACAACGTTCCTATAGTTTATAGAAATTACATAGCAGAGAACCATTTATAGGGTAAATAGTTTGTTGTTTATAGTAAATTTTCACACATAACGAACGATAGGACAAAGTTCCTTATGGTGTAATGTAACTTTATATAAAAGCTTATATTTTTTTTTTGTAAAACAATTTAATTACTCCGCACTCTAAAATAATTTAGTAATATCCAAATATGTACAACAGCTTTATCCACTCAGATATAATAAATATATAGAGCTCAACCCCATCACAATTCGTATATATGAGTATATGTGGATTTTGTCGTGTGTGAAGGGAAAAAGTACACCGTACAAAATTTTTTCATTGTTAAATGGCCAACAACAACGTTTGTATGTACATGCATATAAATACGAGTATAGGGTACCAACGATATATACCAAAATAAAGTTTCATTAAGTTTAATTTAAAACACTTTTTAACCACAAAACTATACATACATATACAGACAGATAATAAATGTTCGTTTAACAACAAACAAATTTAATTTTTATAGTTGCTTTTCTATAATATGCTCGGATTTTTTTTTTAGTTATGTATTTTATGTAATAATTTTAATGGAGCGGTTTTGAACCAAGTACATTTTCATGTTGCAACGCTTTTCATAATGACATTGCTATGTGTGTTTGTTTGTATAAATTTTATGCAATGAAAATTACATAAAAATTATATTTTAATTAAAATTGGTTTATGTTTTGAATATTTATGTATATATACATAAGCATAACGAAATGCGAAACTTTGCTGTATGCGGTTATGTATATGACAATTATAGGATAGTGCATCATGGTTGTGAGTTAAATTGGACAAATATTAACTCAGAAGTATTTGAAGATTGTAACAATCAAAATTTGGTAATTTGTTATGTTAAACTTTCGAGATACCAATTGGTGTGTTTTTTATTATCAATGTCATTGCCAATTGGTTTTTCATGGGTCTGCCCAAATTGTGATATTAACTTGTGTGATCTGTTGCATAAAATTGAGATTCTATCGAACAAAATTATCCAAATAGATTATGTTTTAAAGTTCCAATTAAACAACATGTTATACAAATTGTAAAATGACCATAGCGAACCATGACAAAGGAATTTTAAGTTATATCAGGTAAGGTTCAGTAACCCGTTCTCATGGTAAATTATCCTATATATACCGGTGGTTAATTACTATCGTATTGCAGTTATAAAAGTGTTAGAACCTCAAGTTGTCACAAATGACAAGTAGTAGGATACATTCATCTGTTACTGATGAACAGTTCAAAGGCATTATAAATTGCAATTTTCAATTTAAGAATGTTATTGGAATTAAAAGGCTAGAAATAGTGGCCAGTTTGAATATGTGCCTTATCGTTTTAGTGTTGGCCGCAAGGCAAGCATTATGATTTCCAGTAAAGAACCAAAAAATACCGGCACCTTCGAGAAAAATGGTGAATATTCAATTCATGCTCTACCAGTTTAATTGATGCCTTATATGTGGCGTAAATGGTGGATTAATGTATTTTTCATGCACCAAAGAATTTAAAAAGGTTCTTAGCGTAAATAGCAATAGTAAACATGTTAGAACTCAGATCGATGAGGAAATAATTTCAAATCAATCTATGACCAAATCAATCCTTAAATCATTAAAATCCAGCTTACTATACCAAAAAAGAGTAGCAAAACTGTTTATCATGAAGATTTTGCAAACGGATATGATTTCATTAAACGGATTTCTCCGCAATCATAATTCGACTATGCCGAACCTCAAATCTCCGAATCTCCAAATTTGCGTGTATATATATGCAAGATACTTTAAAGTCATATTTACCACATAAACGGGAATCATTTAACCTCACGGACAAATTAAAACTAGCGGTGGATTATATCACCAACTATTCATGCTCCAATATCAAATGTGTTCCGAATTTATCGTTTAATAAGCCAACCTATTTTGAAAGAGTTTTATCATCACGTTGGATTACTGGCAAACCTAGCAAATTTTTGAAGTCTACTGTCAAGAATAATGTTACAATGGAATCACCTTCATTTCTTGCTGATACAAGTGCAGATTCCTACTACAAGAACTCGGTAATGGAAATAATGTTTTAAATAAAACATTTTGAATCTCATTATTGAAATTCTGAGAAACGGTTTCAGAGAAAAGATGGTCAATACATAGCAACTAGAGAATGGTCTAGTTACACAATTCAAACGGGATTCCAAACCAGCCGATGAGCATATACTACCAGATACTCATCCTTTGCCTGAGATTCCATCAACACATCCAAGTTTATATCTCCAAGCAGGATTTATGATTGGCTTTATCAGTATCAGGGATGGGCGTTTACGGGTCACCTATTATTTTATATACATTGACGTATCGACAACCCGTAGATAACGTCAACAACGTAGACAACGTCGATAATATAGAAAATTCCTAGAGTGGTTTTGTCAATTAGTTCTAAACTAGACGGTGACCAAATTTCTTTAGGAACAATGCGTTATTGGTGATAGTTTAATAGAATGTCCGTCAATGCATTGAAATCTCTTTTCAAAAAGAGCGGAATTTAAAACTAATCGTGCTCAAATACCATGAATCTACTTCAGCGTCATGTTTATACATTACAAAATTATTAAATTGATCCAAAACAACGATATATAGCGTTTTATAGAGAGGGGCCCTCTTAATAACAGTGGAACGGTATAGAACAGCTCGCAGAAAAATCGGAAAAAACGGCTCACAAAAAATCAGACAAAAAGGTTATAACTTTAACACACCCCACTCCATGGTAAAACAAATTTGAGTTCAGGAAGGTTATAAGTGCTACCCAGTTATTAAAAAGCCAGATCGTATATTAATGTTGGGACATTTTTGGTTCAACTCAGCTTCTGTTAAAAAATTTCCCCAAGTTGCACAATTCAATTGGAAAGTAAAAAAGATTTGCATAACACCAAATATATATATATATACGGTGGTGGGGGAGGTCGTACAGTGATTGACTTTGGATTCGTGGATCAAGGTTCGCGTCCCATTAGCGACGGTATTATTTTAATTTAATTTCTTCTGTATTCAAATTGGTTCAACACACAGCTTCTGTGTTAAACATTTTCATATTTTTCAAGTAGTATGGCATATATACAAGATGGGTATATAGCGATGGTGAAATAACCGCTGAGTCCATTGTTTTGCTATAATTTCAAAATTTCATATTCAAATGACAGATATAAAAGATTTGTATAGAATGAAATATATATGCGGCAGTGGTCCGCTATTGATTTGCCGCTATACTCATTCTTTATATTTGCCAAGGGAGAAGGGAGAAATTATGCTTGAACTCAAGTTCACAATTCCAAATGCAACGACTCTGCTTACTGGACCACCGGCGTATGTAAATTTGGTGCTAAACAAATCTTTTATGTTTACCAATTCAATAGAGAAAAATGAAAATTTTAGCAACAAGAATAGACTATGCTTATTTTGACCATCGCCGTACATTTCATTTACACAAGAGATGGCTCTTATACTTTGAATGTAGATTTCAACAGAATCTGTGTTGAACCAATTTTACAGCAGAAATTAAATTAAAAAAGTATTGGCGCTGACGAGTTTTGAACTCGAGTCCACAATTTCAAGAGCATTGACTCTGCTTACTCCACCACCGGCGTATTATAAATTGGTGCTGAACAACGATATAAATCTTTACATGGCACAACTGATAGATATCTTTACAAAAAGGTTATAACTTTCATTAAAAATAATCCGGGGAAATTTAACTATGACCGTGTCATAAAATTGAACACACCCCACTCCATGGTAAAACGAATTCGAGTTCAGAAAGACTATATGAGTGCTACCGAGTTATTAAAAAGCCAAATCGTTGAAATAATCAACACCTGTTCGATAAAATATGTGCCAGACTGATGATAAAATTAAACTCGTTCACACGACTCTAATTCCAACAGAAGTAATAAATTTGCACGAGATTAATCAAATCAATTTTATCTCAAAGAATTCACAGGTTTTCGATCGAAAAAAATTTGGTCATAGTGGGAAGAGTGCTGAAGTGCAAAAGTCTCACCGGCAGTTATGCCAGAAACAGGGAGCATCAATCAGCATGTGCGTGATTTTATCCGTAATAAAGAAATCTTTAGAGGTGATTTGTGCAAAAATTAAAAAAAATCAATAAATTCATTTTAATCGTATATGGAAACTTTATTATCATTTAAAAGAACATTTCTTGCCATTTCGTAACGATTACTTATTTCAAATGTTGGCCGCAACTCCGATGGTCCTTTTTCAAAGTCCAATTATATATAGCTATATGGCAAAAAGCGCCGACTTCTTGGAACCAAATGAAGTCGAGGTCGGGGTTCAAGTTCAGGCAGCAAATATTCCGTTATAATGGCGCAATAACGTGCACTATTCATAGATACGTCCCGGCCGTCTTCTTTTTTGAAGAAATATGGAAGGATGATTACACAGGCGCAAAACCACACCAAACCGTCTATTTAGTAGGGTATCATACTGGGATTCAAATTTTTCGATATTCCAAATAGTGTTGTCGACAGGCCGATTACGCCAACCGTAACTTGTTCTATGTAGTTAAAGTTGACTTTTGTTGTTGTATTTTGTGTTCTGTGAATTTTGTGAATTTATGGATGTGGTTACGACTAGTACGTCTATATTACCATAATACATCATCGAATGTATCAACAATTTCATTTTCATGAACTTGTTGAGGTGTGAGACATTTATCCAACCGAAAAATATCGGTCATGCAGAAAATGTGATGCGAATTACCGAATCAGCTGACTTGCGTTGGAATATTTTACCATATCTTTAATCCACAGATATTTATATCTTTGTACAGCTGGAGTTGCAGATTGAGACGACTTCCGATGAGGCTTTTTTAATTTGGTCAAAACGTCATTTTTCTACCCAACAGAATTTAAGGTGACAATGATTTCAGATGTTGATACATTTTTTTTAATTTCAGTTCCCCCATTCACGCTAAGAATTGTTTCCGCAATGAAAATCGATGAGTCCTGTACGTCCACTGGTACACCACAAATTATAATGTTCCTCGAAATTTCCATGTGAAGTGGAATATCCAGTAGTACCTCCATGCTGTTAATTGTTTTTAAATTTTCGTCTTTCATATCTATGGAAATGTCAATTTATTTTGATATCGGCACATGTATAGCACAATCTGTTTACCTGTTTCAAAATTAGAATCCACTACTGTTTGGCTATTTCACGTAGCCGTCTAAATTTTCCCAAGTGTGATCATTTAACAAAAAATTTGTAATAAATTTTACACACATACATAGGTATACCACTACACAAAATGGATAGATATATCAATTTTATATATAGTGCATAAAACGTTTAGACTTTTTAAGCTCACCATTATTACGTTATATATAAATTATAAAATAAAATAATGTGCTAAGCTTAAAAAGCTCTAAAACGTGTACATTTGTTTTATGAATATTTCCTTATTTTATGTCGAACATAAATTAAATTGTTTGAATTGAATGATGAAAAGATTTTGTATATATGTATATATGCGTATATACGTTTGATCAAGAACGGAAGGGAATTAAAATTAAGAGGCTTGTAAATATTTTACTACTATATACGAATATACAAATTAATAATAAAACCGAAGCAATAAAATAAATAATTTGCCATAAAAAGGTCACAAGAAATGTTTTTTTAAGATGGTTTTAATTGATTTGGGTTTTATAAAAAGACGATACGACGAAAGAGGTGCTTTAAAAGTATAGCTTCTATTATATTCCTAAACATAATCAACCTGCAGTTTCGTTTGAACATATAAAAATTTGATAAAATTATAAAGAAAAGTTCAAATTTCATAATTTCCTATAAAATAGTATTCTTCGAATTTTGAAAATTACAACAAAATCACAAATTTGAAATATTTCACGTGTACGGACTTGTTAAAAAATAATTATTTATTGAAAAACAAACTTATTTTTTATCGTTAATTTAATTTTTTTTTTATTTATAAATTTCACTATGTAGTATGTACTAAGTAGTGGCAATAGATGTGATCAGCTCGCTCGATAAAATCAAAGTGGACGAGAAATCACAAAATTGCAGAGTTATAAGAATGAAGTCATAAAACTAAAATGCGCCAACTGTGGTTCGCAATTATTACTTGATGAATTTTAGTGAATATAATTACTTCTAATTATTACTACTCAAATATAGATGGCAAGATAATTCGAAAAGAGAATTTCCGAGTTTAAAACCCACTGATCATTTGTCAATTCTTAATCTGTATGGTGTTATTGTTATTGTTAGGAAAGTTGGTCGTTTTTTACTATTTATACAATATAATTACATATTATAATTATTAATCTAAATATAAATTCAATTTCAGGAAACTACAATAGTACAATATTACAGTAAACTAAATATAAGTGGAATACAAATTTCAGTTAAGTACAAAATAATTTTAATAAATACGAATTCGATTAATGATTATGTTTTTCTATAATTTCAGACTCAACAATGTGAGTGGATGACCAATTAAAAAATGCCCCGGTGTTAGAGGATCCGTCTCGTTCGCTGACATTTCCCATAGAGGTCGTGAGTTAAGTATTGCCTCTATTTGAATTAACAACGTTGTCATCTCTTCATATGTCAATCGCGTCTCTCCTATTACTCGTTACAGATGATACTTCGTTGATTTTATGGCTGCTTCCCATAAACCTCCAAAGTTGGGAGCACCTGGTGGAATAAAGTGCCATTCAACATTAGTCATGATGAAATATTTTGCTATAGAGACGAATCCTTTGCCACCATTGCTAGACTTGCTTGTATCTCTCGTTCTGCTCCGATAAAATTAGACCCATTGTCACTGTATAAATGTTTGCATACTCCTCGTCGACCATGAAAACGCCGTAAAGCAGCCAAGAACGCCTCAGTAGTCATGTCGCTCACTAACTCTAGATGTACAGCCTTGGTTGTCATACAAACGAAAAGTGCCAAATACGCCTTTATAATTTTCGCGCCTCGCAGCTTAGATGACTTGATAAATAGCGGTCCGGCATAATCCACTCCCGTCGAAACAAAAGGTCGATGATAAGTCACTCTACTTTGCGGTAATTGTCCCATAAGTTGTTGTTGTTGTTGTGCTTTCAATCTAACGCATTTTACACATCTGCTAATGATTGCACGAACTGCATCCTTGCATCTCATGATGTGATATTTTTGCCTTAATAAAATCTTAGGACCTGCATGCAACTGATTGATGTGTTCATCTCGTATTATAATTGTCGTTATGTGATGATTGGCAGGAATGATTATTGGATGCTTCATCTCGTATGGAATATCTGCATTATTTAATCTGCCACCAACTCTCAATAAACTGTTTTTATCTATAAATGGAAAAAGACTCGTCAATTTGGAATTGTTAGCTATTGGTCAATTATTAATTAGTGCGTTGATCTCCGAAGCAAAACAGCTGTGTTGAACTCTTCTTATCACCAAATTGAACGCGTCTGATTTAGGCTCATTATATTTGCGTGAGAATTCTAGGCTATCAGCTACTCTGGTTGACGCTCTGCTCCGTACAAAGAACAACACTCGAATAATAACAAATAGCAGCTTTAAAAATTTGGAACATCTTTCGAAGAGACTGGAAAGCCAATCGTTGCTGGGTTGAATGTTGACCAATGCGGTCGAGTTTATTTTTTGTTCCCTTAACGCCACTTCTGAAGTTTCTATTGTCAACAATTTATTTGGCCAATGTCTCTCGGATGTTCTTAGCCAGTGTGGGCCGTTCCACCATAAGTTGTGTTTGATTAATTCTTCCGGAGACATACCTCGCGAAGCACAGTCAGCTGGGTTATCGGTAGATGGTACGTGGTTCCATTGACTACGGTTTGTGTGCTGTAGGACATATGACACTCTATTAGAGACAAATGTCTGCCATTTCCTTGGACATGATGATAGCCAATCCAGCACTATAGTTGAGTCAGTCCACAATCGATGCTATTCTTTGTATTCCTATACATTCGCAAGACCGATACCATCAGCTTTGTTAATAATACAGCCGCACAGAGCTCTAGGCGTGGAATACTTATTGTTTTGATCGGTGACACCTTTGTCTTAGCTGTGACGATATTTACTAAGTAACCAGATTCCGTCTTCACTCTACTGTATATTACGGCAGCATAAGCCAATTCAGAAGCATCCGCAAATCCATGCAACTCTAATTCCTGACCTTCAGTGTGTAGCCATCTGGGTATTCTGATTTGTTCCAATCTATATAAGTTATCTCTGATTGCTGCATAATTCTCCCCAACTGTTGATGGTAAAGGATCATCCCAGCCTACACCTAAAAGCCACAGTTTCTGGAAAACAATTTTAATTGCGATTATGGCTGGCGCCAACCACCCAATAGGATCAAATGTCTTTGACGCCTCAGATAACATGTAGCGTTTCGTTAGTGCAATACTTTCTAATTTTACTTTAAATTTAAACGCATCCTCCTTGGGCACCTCACTCCAAGTACAGAAATGTCTTGCGAATCACCTTCAAATTTCTTAACTGTAACTGCTTGATCAACCTCCGGAATACTATTCAGTAGATCGATGCTATTCGATGACCACTTCCGTAGATTAAATCCCCCTTTTTTCAGCATACAGCTCAGTTGTTGAACAATACGTTGAGCATCCTCTAAATTGTTCGTTCCAGACATCAAATCATCAACGTAAAAATCGTGTTTCAATACTTCAGCTGCCTCTGGATATTCGTTTCGATAATCTGATGCTAGTTGATTTAAAGTTTGTGTCGCCAAAAAAGGACCGGATGCCGTACCATAAGTGACCGTTAGTAGTTTGTATGTTTGTGGTTCATTCCGTGGTTCTCTTCTCCAAACTATTTTTTGATATTCACAGTCTCTTTGGCTTACCAAAACTTGACGAAACATCTTTTCAATGTCAGCAGTAAAAATGATTTTGTGCATACGAAACCGTAGAATTAATTCTACCAAGCTTGATTGAACGACCCGTCCCACTAACAATTCATCGTTTAGTGAATTGCCATTTGTCGTTTTGGCCGATCCATCAAATACTACGCGTAGCTTCGTAGTACTGCTGTTTTCCTTTATTACACCATGATGTGGCAAATAATATTGATTGTTGCCAGTATCTTCTGATATTTTCATGTGCCCCAGCTGTAAATATTCTTCTAAAAATTCCGTATATCGACTTTTAAACGATTGGTTACGTACAAATCTTTTCTCCAAGCTGCACAGTTGCCGTACCGCCATTGATTTTGAATTCCCAAAATTCGGTAAATCACTTTTAAATGGTAGATCTACAATATACCTTACATCTGCTGCCCTTTGAACCGTATCCCGATAATGCTGCAGATAGAACTTCTCTTCCTCAGTGTACTCAACGACTTCTGAAGTTTCTTCCATCTCCCAAAATTTCCTTAAAGTTAAATCGACGTCAAGATGCAGATTTAGTGGAACCGTTTTCATGTTGCCACCTTCATTTTGAATTGGCGTTCCTGCTATTACCCATCCTAATTTTGTATTTTGAGCTATAAGCTTCGACTTAGGAATATGCCTTTTGCCGTCACATATTATATCAAAAAATAGATCACTTCCAAGTAATATGTCTATTTTGCCTTTAACCATAAAATTTGGATCTGCAAGACGGATATTCTTCAACAAATTTAGGCCTCTTACTTCATTGACTGGTGGTTGATACAAAGAAATAGTTGGAACAATCAATACCTTGGCTGAAATTTCAAATTTATTATCTATTCTGGATCTAATACAAATATTCGCGACACCCTTTGATACTCCAGAAGTTGTATCATTTAAACCTTGAGTTATGATCCTTCCATTTCCTTTTTTCAAGCCGAGGCGCTGGAAACATTCCTCTGTGACGAACGATGTTTGTGACCCAGAATCAAGCAACGCTCGACAAAGTTGCCAGTCACCACTATGACGTTCGACCTCTATTTGGACGGTTGGTAGGATCGCATTTGCTACTGAATTGGCATGACTACAATTTGTTGTTTCCGGAATATTCTCTGAGACTTGCAAGTGTAGGATTTCATGATGTTTCCGCTGGCACAAATTACATTTATGTCTCGTTCTGCATTGGAATACTAAGTGGTTATCACTCAAACAATTGTAGCATCTAGATTGTTTTTTGACGTATTCTCTGCGCTGTTGAATATCTAAAGCGAGAAAACCAGGGCAATCAACTAATTTGTGGTCCTTGCCACAGAATGCACAAGTTACTGCCGATGCAGTGTGCATTACTTTAATCTGTGATGAATATTGCCTCTGCGGTGCGCGCCTTGAAGGTTCTGGTTTAACACCTTGCAACGCATCCAATCGCTTGTTTAGAAATGCCAACAATTTATCGAAAGCTGGATATTCGATTTCGGCTGACTCTAGTTTCCACATTTGCCTGGTTTCTGAATCCATTTTTTGAGTCGCGATATAAATCAGCCAAAGGTCCCGACTCTCTGCAAGAGGGCCAAGAGCCTTTAAACCACGTACAACCTCATCACATGTGTCATGTAAACGTCAAATCGTTTGTGAAGTTGCTTGTGTTATTGTTGGCTGATCAAAATAAGTTTGAATAAACGAATCGACAATATAGCGCCTTTTGTCATATCTCTTGCACAATTTCTCATATGCTTCTATGTAATTTGCATCATTGATTGTGAAATGCCGAACAAGTGCCAGTGCTTCGCCTCTTAAAAGTCCCTTAAGATACTGAAACTTTTGGGCCGGAGACAGGTTAGCGTTCTCGTGCACTGCTGATACAAACAGATCGTAAAATAACTGCCATTCTTTATAATTCCCATTAAATTGGGGAATGGTAGTACGTAGTAAACGAAAATCGCTCGATGGTGTTTGCGTCATATTCAGCGTTTGATCCAAATTTATTTGGGGTGGATTCATTACTGTCTTTTTTCTTATAGCACCCTGTAATTTTGGAATAATCGAATAATACTGACTGTCGACGGATTCTATGTCAGTTTGGATTACATCTGTTAATCCCATCATCTGATATTCCACGTCGACAAAATCTATATACAATTGGTTTATTTTTTCTAATCGTACAGTTAAATCATCTAAACTTGTATCGTCTCTACTGATCTTCACAAAATTTTCAATTCGAGTAATCTGACTCTTAATATATGTTCTTTTTCCTTTTAGCAACTCCATTTTTGAACAACCGATGCAAACTTTTTATACAAATTGAAATAATTAACGATAATAATTTCGCCAACACGTGGAGATAACAAAATAAAAACCGCTCAAAGTACAAAACTGCGAGTATTATGAAATGCAAGTTTATACAGTTCTATACGATTCTATCAACACTGTTCAAGAGGTTTTAGAAAGTTCTATTCACTTTTCACTCAAAATATCCAGAATAATACACTTGAATATTTTGCACTTGTATTCACTATGTATTAATTAATCACTAAATTAATTAATTTATTTTGGATATAGGTTTGTAAAAATGTTACAAGAGTGTTTATAATAAATAAATTCTATTTGTTAAGTGTTTATTTAAAATATAAAAAATTTATACTCAATGCGTTTTCTTTTCCAAACAGAAGTTTCCCACTTGATGAGGCTTCGTTATATTGTTGTTTTCCAAATGTTGGATCTTAACAGTATCCGGCTCGAAGGACCAAAAAATGTACGGACTTGTTAAAAAATAATTATTTATTGAAAAACAAACTTATTTTTTATCGTTAATTTAATTTTTTTTTTTATTTATAAATTTCACTATGTACTAAGTAGTTGCAATAGATGTGATCAGCTCGCTCGATAAAATCAAAGTGGACGAGAAATCACAAAATTGCAGAGTCATAAGAATGAAGTCATAAAACTAAAACGCGCCAACTGTGGTTCGCAATTATTGGCATTACATGTGAGGACAGGTTTACAGAAGAAATTAGTTTAAAGTTTAGTTTAAAATCTTTACAGAAAAAATTTTTCTGTAAAGATTTTGAATTACCACATAGTAGCTGTCAAATTTAAAGCTTTCGCGTAAAAATATTATTTTCAATCTGCGATCAATATTTTCAAGAGCTTTCTTATGTTTTTGATTTGGCGAAATAGGTTAGCGTTAAAAGCACGGAATTTCACTGCAGCTTTTCTCCACCCCTGACATAATTATGGTTGAGATAATAAAAATAAAAATTGGTTTGAATTATTTATAACAACTTTATTGTTATGCATTCATTTTTGACAAGAAAATTATCTGTCATTCCGTTCGTGTTGTTGTTGTTATTATTGTTCTGTTGGGGTTTTTCCTTATCATCGCGCACACTTTTCTATTATTTTTGTGCTTTTTTGCTATTCATCTTCATTTATCATTGTCAAAAATAAATAAAAATTGTTGTAATTTTCTTTGTTTACGATACTAACGAACAGAAAAAATAAAATGATATTCAAAACTTCGCAATCACAAAACTGTTTGAATATTCATCGAAATAGTATATATATTTCGCGTTGGGGACTTTTTAATTATAAAGTTCTTCCGTTTTACTCGTTCGGTATATTTTAATAATGTGAATTGAAGAGTTTTCATACTGGGTCATCGGTAATGAAAATAAATTTTTCATGATGTATGTATGTATATGGTAAACAGCCATACAAAATAAAAATGGGGGTAAATGTATTCAAAACTAAAACTAATATTTTGATATGTTCGACCATACATAATAAATCATGCTGGTATTAACTATTATTATTGACCAACAACCATATAAGGATTAGCCTATACACAAAAAAATTCTTGTTTGGTAAAGGTATATATGTATATACATTCTACTAATATTGAATTTTGGTGATGGACCTTGTGAAAGCAATACAATCTGAGAAATTTATTGATGACAAATTACCATACAATTAAATCTATACGAGGTTCCACTAAATTTCATTGTTAAGACTGATCCGAGTACCACATAAGTGCATGAGTTAGAATTAAAATTAAATAGAATTAGACATCTATAAATGATGATTACGCAGCTTTACGATCAGCCCAACTATACACTCTTGAAGCGTTAATATTGTTACCCATAAAAGTGCATGCCCAAAATTTAACGACAGAATTTTTTCAGAACAAACCAGAACCTGCCATTATTGCAGTTTAGTCCAAGGATAGCACCATGAAGGAGGTACAGTTGACAAATGTCTTTAAGCACTACAGAAAGTAACTTCCTTAACACAAATGAAGCTGATAAATTGTATTGCAAGTCGATCTGTTTTTTCTAAGCATGGCCATCAGTCTTGAAAAAGATCTTCTCTAAAACGTGTTGTAACGTTAAACGGGAACCTGTTATCTTCTAGAAGGATTTTTGTGGTCAAGGACAATCGATTGGCGATTAGCCTCATGCTTGCATCGACCGACCTACTCTGAATTTTACTGGTAACAATATGAAAACTTAAAGCAACTTGAAAATGAAAACTTCTCATCGTTGACTGAGTAGGACTTGGTCGAAATAGGGATCAATAATAAAAACCTAGTCGTGCTTTGTATCCCCTAATGCCACTGCTAAAATCTAAACACCTTTCAAGTGCTGTAAAGCTGGAGCTTTACAAAGCGTTGATCAGGCCCGTTGTTATGTTTGGATGTGAAAGTTGGGTGCTGTGATTTACCGAGCTCTGTACAATATCGAGATCAGAGATCTGATGAAGATCCCCGGTATTGTATATTTAATAAGATCTCTGAAAGGAGAGCCACCTTATGATAGGCGCAAAGGTCGTTGCAGGCGACAATGGCTCAACGGTGTAGAGAACGACTTAGCTTTTTCAGGTTGTCTAAGCCAGTATGAAGGCCAAGACCAGGATCAAAATCGTTGGTTTTATTATTATTATTATTAGAAACGATCGAATGTTAATTTTAGGTGCTTTGGCGGATTATTAAGGCGATCTTTAAATTTTAAATATTTGTATGTTTGCTCATCAATGCTAAGTAAATTTTAATAATTGTTTTGCTCTATTAATTGAAGTGAATACAAAAAATATAAAAATATTTCAAAAGTTTTAAATGAAACAAAATGTCACTCGATTTTTGATCTTAGAGAAAATGGTGATATCTTCGCTTTTGCGGATGATATGGCGTTTCTGTACACTACGAAAAATGACGTGGCTACAATGGAAGAGAAAATTAATGAGGACATCTGCTTACTTAAAAAATGGTGTTATGTGCGTGAGATTATTCTAAGCGCTAAGTCCAAAATGATCTCTTTCAGTGTTGGAGGTACCATCCGAGATTCTCTTGGTTTATCATTCTCTGGTTTGTAACTGGTCTGGGTGTGATGATCTTGTCGTGCGAATTGAAACTGTGGTGTCGTTCAAATACTTAGGGGTGATGCTGAAATCACAATTAATTTTTATTGAACTTGTGAGCTCTTTAAAAAAAAAACTGTGCCAGGTATTAAGATCTTTTTATTTTTTACGTAAAATATGTTTTCGGGATATGTTTTAAAATGTCTTTATTTTGCCTTGTTTGATTCCCACCTTCAATATGGCTTAATATGTTGGAGTGGCATTTTTTTGACAAATATCGAACCTTTAATTATAAACCAGAAAGCTGTTTTTAAATCCATAAATTATTTACCCAGGCCTTCACCATCGTTTCCCATTTTTGTAAATTATAAGACACTACCATATATGTTACGGAATAAATCTAGAATCTAGGTGCCTCGTCCCAACAAAGAAAATTTTAAAAGAAATTTTTTGTTTACCGCACCGAAGCTGGTTAGTCAACAATGGGCATTTTAAACGCAGTTACGCTGATCGAATTTTGTAAGCTGCTAAAAGAATGGCTCTTTACAGTCACAGATGTTGAGAGCCTGTTTAGTTTAGTTTTTTTTATTTTATTTTCGTGACATTTTTTTTATGATCGTGACTCCGTGACATTTGTTTTATATTCAGGGGTTCACTAACAAAAAAAAATTTAGATTTAAATAATCGTGCAAAATAAAATACTGCTCAGCACAATACTTGAAAAATTAAAATACGAAATAAACCACTCCCCAAAATTACTACGATAATTTGCGCACCCCTGACCACACTTTACTTAATAAATCCGTTTCTCTGATTTCATCAAAATTAATACTGAAACTCCTGTTTATCCTCGTGGAATCGAAATGAAAAATCCATTAACATAAATTCCATTATCTTGAAAATATATAAAAACAAAAAAAAAATTTATTTGACTTAATTTCCCCCTCTAATCTTAATCCGAGAAATGAAATTTTCTTAAAACACATTAATATATTTCCGTTTCCTTTTACATCTCTGTGTGTGTGTGCGGCTCTTTATGTACGAGCACTGGTATTTTTGATAATAAATTTTTTGTACTTTTGTTCTTTTTTGGCAAATTTTCATTGTGAAAATTAATTTTATCTCCGTACATTACGTTGATTTTTAGTTTCAGACATATACGAATTTCATATTTATATACTTGAAATGATAAATAATTCTTAAGATAGTATACCATCATAATTTCAGAAAAAAATTAAATTAATTTATTAAATGACAACATTCGCGGATGAACATTTGATGGAAACATTTTTATAATACCGAGATTGCACAGTTCTTGAGAAAATTTCGATACAAATTTATTTCTGGGAATAGGTGATACATACTCGTATACCAAATTAGAAAAGTTTTTTGGGCGAGAAATTTAATAATTTTAAAGCTATTTTTGAAATGAACTTTCAAATAGTTGAAACGCTATTGAAGCACCCTTTACAGCAGCGGATTTATCTTCTAAATATATAAAAATGAATCCCTATTTTCCTTGGTCACTCCTTGGTCACTTGAGAACTAATACTTTGTAGAAAGTTCTTATACGGAGTGAAAAATTAATAACATTTACAGAAAACTTAAGTACTAAATTAAAGTACTTGGCACCATTAAGGATAGTTGGGTACAAATTAAGTAGCCTATGGTTTACAATTTATTATGTATGAAAGGGGACAAACAGTTAGTTTTTTGAGTACTTCAAAAATGTAGGAAAAAATCTTATGTTTAATTTTTTCTTGTGAAAAAACGTAATAAAGACATTTATTAAGGTGAGTTAGCGAAGTCGGATTTATACCCTAGTTATTTACATCCGACCTCTAAACCAATAAAATCATCAAAAAAGTTCATGTGTAACTAAAAAAATTCATCCATTTCCCCACTTTCAATCCAGTTTATCCAGTTTTCAGTTTGTTCAGCGATATTTGGATAGTTTTAATATACTGACACGTGGTATACATGGTTATACAGAAACACTAAGGGAGTAAATTTTTTATTTATTGGTTCTTCAAAATGCCATAGACGTACCAACTTAGGACGCAAAACTCGCAATGCTGCAAGTGAAAGATATATACGAGCAAGTCAAACTGACGAGCCAGGCGAAGTGCGAAATAAAGTTAAAATAAAACGGAATCGATGGAACTGAACTCAATAGCTTGCATTCAATTATATAACGTGGCAATCGATTACAGTTCACTGTTGATATTGAAGCAATAAACGTTGTGCGTGGGTGAAAAATACGTTGGCACCTTTCAGTTGACATGGTGTAAGTACGGTGGTAGCTATGCATTGCCAAAAGCAACCAGAAGTGAGTGAATTTTCAGAATTTGTTGGAAGAATGGCAGTACTACCAACGTATTTTGCTAGCCACATGGCGGTACAAGCACTTTGCTGTACATACACCTACATTACATCTGTTTACCCTTGCAGATTGAGGGTCAAATATATCCTCGAACAGGTTCATTATTGCCAACGCCGGATAATGACTATAAATTTTTGCAAATTTATTTTATGGGCGATTCAGCAAGACAAGTCGATCAGCGTTGTGCACACAACAATTTGGTGAAAAAACCAATTGTGGAACAACTCCAAATATTTTTCCATCAACATAACGAATTGGTTGCATTATTCAAAACCGAATTAGACCGCATGCGCCATCAGTTAATGCGCCAACAATTGATGAAGTAGCTTTTGTCGTCGTGGGTGTAAATTTAGAAAACCGATTATTCTATCTTATTTTGGCGAAGTGAAAATGGGGGTATCATTTTACAATCAAAACGATACATCCAGTTACAGGTAAATAACCAATCTACTTTTACTGCCATAATCACAACGTTACTTTGTCTTATTAGCACAAATAAATTTTTACAGGCGCCGAAACTAACAAAAAAGTTAGTTCAATGAATTATAATTCATACAGGCTGATGGTTCGGGAAAATGAGCACAATAACATCTTCAAATGTCGGAGTATATTTCACCGACATGCTGTGGATGTGTAACGTCAAAGTTGAAACTGAGCGATTGACATTTGTCAGGTTGAACCAGGCAATACATTCATCTTCGGAATGCCATCAATGCTGACGGAAATGCACAGAGTGTCGGCAGAATAACAATTCTCCGTCATTATGGTATACATCAGATTTTTTTATCACGTTCAAGTGCAATCCACAGTGGACAGAAATTCGACAAGAACTATATCCTGGCCAATCACCTATTTATCGCCATAACATCACCGCAATGGTGTTAAACAAAAAATTAAAATCGCGTGTTCGGCGAGACGTGCTGTTGGATGATTTCAGTCGAGTTGCAAAAACGCGGATTGCCATATGCACATATTCTCATTTGGTTGAGAGGATAAGACCGAACGAAATCGATGATGTGATATCAGCGGAAATTCTTGCTAATGAAGAAGATGCTGCACTGTTACATAAGGTTGTTACAAAAAATATGATTCATGGTCCCTGCGGAATATTAATCCCCAATTCTCCGTGTATGCCTGATGGAAAATGTTCAAAACGCTATCCAAGACAATTAGTAGCAAAAACCATTACTGGAAATGATGGTATCCACTTTATCGCCGCCCATCCACTGATAACAATGGAAGGTCAACAATAGTCAAAGTGAATCAACAGAACATTGAAGTTGAGAATCGTTGGGTTGTTCCGGTTTCGCCGCTACTCTCCAAAACATTTAAAGCACACATAAATGTGTAATTTTTTTTTAGATACCTGGTGGAACTGGATAATAATAACATTGATTTTGGTAACGATTCGATCGCAAATGGAATTGCACTTGCACCTGCTTCATCAGGTATTGCAGGTACGTTGTTGGAAGGCGGTTGAATAGCTCATTCAGCACTCAAGTTGCCGTTGAACATGCTTAATGAAACTCCAACGTGCTACTTTTCGAGAAATTTTGCGATGCCAAAGTATTGCAGAAAAGTAAATTGATCGTTTGTATTTCTGTGGAGTTTTCCCTGATGTTTGTTATAGAAGCCCCCACACGCGCACACCAGATATATTGTAGGATTCGATTGACCATATTATCGACAAGTGATATTTTAGAGCCTGTGAAGTTTCTTACAAAAAATAACACGTATACGTATACGGTTCCAATTAGAAAAAAATTACGGAACGAAAATCCCATTGGAATCCAATTGAAATGAATATGTATTGGTAAATTCCGCCATGTTAAAATGAGAATTTCAAGAAAGTAAATTATTTCATAATAAAAACAAAAAACGAAACGAAAACATTTTCACTAACTGGCAGGGAATACGAAAATTTATAATTTTTTGTTAGCAACTTTATAGATGTTAACAATTCCAATAACAAGACACTCTCGGAGATTTGGGCAAAATTCCACAATATAGATCTAATAGGGCTATTGTTAGGGAACATTTCAAAGAAGAAGATTTTTCCAAACGGTTTTTAAAAATCACTTCTGGTAAGTACATTATATTTTTGTTAGAATAAATATATTCAAATTGTTCTTTAATAATATGAATGTTGTTAAACACCATCGACGAAGCAAATAATTTGGATGTAAATCTGCCTGGGCCATCGTAAAATCAATCACCACAGTCTACCTCCCAACTTCTAAATAAAATAAATACAGTTTTTGAACCAAGTTTCGTTCGTCCTTTCTCGAAAGCAGTTAGCAGGAAGGAAAACCAATGCGGACGGAAAACGAGGAAAAGTGCAATAGTAACTGATATACCAGAAAAGGTTTCCACCCTTTCTTTGGAGAAAGAGGAAGCGACTAAACTGTTCAAAAAGAAAACTTTGGATAAACGACAAAAAGTTACGCTCAACGTTTTACAGGAAAGAAACAATTAGTTTTATTTAGTTTGTGGCCAGGCTAATTCTCGCAGTATAGCTAGAGAATGTTGGGTAATATGCGTATCATGCAAATTGTGGGTTCACGAGGAACGTACAGAATTAGAAGTTTAAAAAAGGATTTATAGTTGCCACGAATGTACAGATTAATTGTTTTAGTTTATGCTCGTATTTACTTGAGGAATATCGTATGGTGCAATTTACCCCATACTATGTTCCAACTTAGTCCATCTATGGGACAGGTTGTAACACTAACATACTGTTTTTGTTTGCTTAATTGTAAATAAAGTAAAACTAAAAGTTGGCAATATTATTGCAAAACAATGAGAGAAAATACTAAAGTTTTATATTACATATATATGAATCAGAGTTGCAAACACCTATTAGTTCTAGCTATATGAGGCAAAAAACAAAAATTGGTTCAACGTTTCCTGGCCTCCCTTACCCAAACCCCAATTGTTTCGAATACATATAAAAGCTATACATATAGAAAGTTGGAACAATTATTAGAGTATTAAATTTGAGTTGACCAACATGCCACATAAAAGTTTGGTTTTTGCATTTTGTGTATAAGTAATAAACGTTAGATCAAAAATAGAAAAACACAAACGAAACCAATTTAAAATTTCAACTGAATTATTTACTGAACCATAAATTTACGTAATACGTATACATGTAATGTCAAGTATTTTGTACAATGAAATTGTCTACGTAAAGCTTAACCAAATATTTGTAAATACAATTTTGAAGAACATTTCTATATATATTCTTATACTAAAGGTTTATACATAAATATGTTTGTCGATATAATGGAAAGCTTTCATTTTATTTTTGACTTATTTTTCTAATGAAATCGAGTGTAGGTCAAATTTTGCTAAACAACCTGTACCATCATATGCAAGGAATGAGTTCATGCTTTCTTTATTTAATACACTATATGTATGTATATATAAAGATAGAAAATCCGACGTCAATGGCGGATAAAGAAGCTGAATGTATAGTTTGGCACAACTAACATAATAACACAACTAACAACTGTTTTAGCACACTTCGACTGGCGACAATGCCTTGTGATACCACATCATATCAATGTCTACAGGTTTGAGTTTTAACTGCCCATTTTTAATTGCGATCCTGTACTGACTGTATTCATACCCGGTACCTCCCGATTCAAACGTCACAGACTAACCATTGAGTAATTTGCTCGGTTGGACTTTAAGGGATGAACTTATAAAATTTTTAAAAAACTCCATAACTCCATATTACAATATTCGTATGCCCGCAGTTTGATGATATATGGGTCTCCAGTTAAAGTTTGCCGCCCGATTTTTTTAGAGTTAAATATTTATCCCGCCGTCATTGTATCGATATATGAAAAAATAATTTTGGCATTTAACCTCTTATTAGCTAATCTCTAATTAAATATTTTCGTGCAACTGAGCATCAGGGATGGCCGAGGTAGATTACACCATGTAATCTACGCTGTTGTCGACACGTAAACTATTACTTAGCAATGTTTTATATCAACGTCGATAATTAAGACAACATCTACGATATTTTTGCTTTTTGAACTCGAATGAATCAATTCCACAATTAGTGGTTGTGAAAAATCGTATACGAAGAAACCATAACAGATTACATTGAATTATTGAAATTCTAAATATCTATATTTTCTAACCTGTTTTAATTTTCAGCAGACAGGATAAGTTAGATTTAAATGGATTGAATAATATTCTAAAACTGTCACCGTTAGTATCGCATTGATATCCTAAAGCAATCTGGTCACCGTAGTTTAGAACTAGTTTACAAAATCACACTATGCATTGTCTATACAAAGGGTGGTTAAATTTTAAGGGCCGATGTTGATTTTGAATAAAACACAAATTATTTACGAAATTCTTTTTATTATGATAATATGGTATGGTTCAACCGCGACCTCGGCGGCCCGCCCCCATCCGATGGTCCAATTTTTCGATGACGCTTAGGCATAATTGAGGTTCTATGCCGTTAATGTGCCGAATTATCAATGACATCGCCACCACGTGAGATAACACGGCCATTGAATTTGTCGTGCAAAAGAGCCATTGTTTCGTTAGCTGTGTGGCATGTGGCACCGTCCTGTTGAAACCACATATCGTCCACATCCATATCTTCCCATTCGGGCCATAAAAAGTTCGTTATCATCTCACGATAGCGAACACCATTCACAGTAACTGCCTGACCAGCCTCATTTTGGAAAAAATACGGCCCGATGATGCCGCCAGCCCATAAACCGCACCAAACTGTTACTCTTTGTGGGTGCATTGGTTTTGCGACAATCACTCTTGGATTATGATTCGCCCAAATCTGAGGTGAAAATGTGCCTCATCACTGAAGATGATTTTCTTCGAAAATTTATCATTCACTGTTGCCATTTCTTGCCACCATTCTGACCATTGACGACGTTTGGAATGGTCAAGAGGCTTTAGTTCTTGAGTCAATTGCACCTTACAAGCGTGTAAATACAAGTCTTTATGCATAATGTTCATCAACGACGAGCGTGAGCGGTGCAATTGTTGGGCACGACGACGAGTTGAGCTGGACGGCCACACTATCACGAACAGCAGCAATATTTTCTGTAATACGAGCTGTACGAGCATGCACTGGTGTTTTAAAATCTCCTACAGACCTGGTTTGCTCAAATTTTTGCACGATTTTTCCGATTGTACGCACATTTGGACGATTAAATTGACCGAAAAAATCACGAAGTGCACGATATGCATTTTGATTTGAACGCCCATTTTCATAATAAGCTCGATTGTGTATCTTTCCATGGTTCAAATTGAGTTAGTCTGAAATTGAAAAATGTCAAATGAAATGCAGAAAAAAGCTTGACGTTTAGGTGTGGTTCACATTCAACATCGGCCCTAAAAATTTAACCACCCTTTACATTATCGAATTGTCTAAGTTGACATACGGGTTGTCGACGCTGCAATACAATAGGGCAAACCAAATTATCATCTATATTATTCCACCAAATATTAAAACGGACAACAGGCGTTGTTTTTCAACTGGTCGTAGCCACTAAAAATTTACTTCTAATCAATAAAGCTCAGCATGCTTTATAAAACTAGATTTGACAAACAATTAATTCAGTGCTGGGATGTTCTATCATCACTTCGATTCGCTTCGATAGACATTTGTGTCTCTTTTTTTTTACGAACAAAATTGTATTTTATTTCGCAATTTATATTGTGATCATAGCCTACTCGATTCTATTTCTATAAATTCATGCGATAAAATATCACCAATATTTTTATTTTCGATGGCAAATGAAAATAGGAAAAATAGATATGTAGTTTGTAAATTTAGTCTAACAGGCTGAGATCGCAATAGACAAAACGTAATTCAAAAAACGCAATGGAGCACAATTTTGTTCGTAAAAAAAGATTTCGTATTCCTTTGTTTTCGACTTGACATCATGTCCACTTGCTGTAATAAATCATTGAACACCAGCCGTATGTTATGATTGGCACAATGGGCTCATATGTATATGGCAGGGATGGGCGAGGTATATTGATTACGCCGTGTAATATATGTGTTTGTCGACACATAAAACGTTACGTAGATTACTAGGCAAGGTTTTTTGTCAACGTGAACAATTAAGACAATGTCAACAACTACGATATTTTCTCGAAGTGATAAAATGCACTAGCTTGCAGCTGTTTTTTTTTTGTAAAAGGGCAAGTCAGTTAAGTTGTATACGAAGAAATTAAAGAATTATTGAAGTTAAATTGGGAATCTTGAGGTGTTGAAATACAAACAATTAATAGATTTAATTATAGAATATTAATTGCACTAAACGTTCGAATTGGTTTAAATTTCAAATTGTGTTATTACGTTTAAAATGCACGTGAGTTTCCGCACTACTTCAAGTGCATATATTTTCAGTAACCGTATCGCATCCGCCATTCTTCCGGATTATAATGGTCATTTGTAACTGTTTTCATTGCTTATCGTGAATAAGTCATCGCGATCAGAGGTTGCAACATTGTTGAAATGGACTTCACATATCCCTCTTCGAGTAAATGTTACGGGAAAAAAATTAATAATTTTGTTCTAAACTAAAACACATTTTGGTTTTGCGATATTATTGATTGAGACTGCGGAAAAGCGGTTTACTGGTTTACGTCGATCGATAGAAATGGATGTGTTTTTTCCATTGATGTCTAAACGGTGGTTGCTTTCTGATCCGTCAAAGTACCTTATGTGGGCCTTCGTAAGGCAATGTCAGCCTTGTACGAATTTTATCAGCGTTTTTGGAATAAATATATCGTTTTATAGAGCATGTGGTGGCGCAGCTCAAACTATATTGCGCATATATAGTATTTCGTAGATATTTAATAACCTGATCGGAGTTTACTGGTTGTTGATCTGGCACTTCCATAAAAAATTCGCCTCGTAATTTTAGTGGTTTTTCATAAACTAGTTCTACCGGGGAACATTTAATATTATCTTTTGGTGTTGCTCTTATATGCCAAGAAGAACTATTGAAATCTGTGAACTCCAATTTATCGTATCGCTTCTCGCTTTATAGATGCTTTTAGTTGGTGATGAAAACGTTCCAATCCGTTTAGATTGAAATTGGCTTCCTTGATCTGTATAGCTATGTTTACAGGTACACGAAATCCACAAATGTTTTTGCAACAGTTGCGGTGGTAATATCATTTATAAGGTAACCTTCTGGCCATCTAGTGAAACGACCTACGGCAGTCATAATGTATGCATATAGTGACTCCAAACCATGTCCAAATGAATGTGTTCAAGAGGCTGTTTAATTTGTCGTAATTCCGATTTCGTGTGTAGTAATGGTCCGTTTTTAATTTTTTAATTGTGAGAGAGGAACCAGAAAGTTACTTATCAGGCTTCTGTAATTCCGAAGTACACTCAAAAAAATAAAGGTGTAAATTTGAAAGAATTATTTCTGAAAATTCGTAATAAACCAAAATCATTAAATTAATAGAAATTACTAAATAAAATAATATTGTTTGTTAAAATAATGAGAAAATTGTTGATTTGATGAAAAATGTAACTGATTTAATCACTGTTTGAAATGAATATTTAAATTAAATAAAAATTGGCTTCATGAATCTTTTTTAATAATTTTTTTTTTAAATTGATGGTCGTTCTGTTGAAAATTTAACAATATTCCCTCAAATTTAGGAAAATTTTATCACGTTAATAAAAATAACCTGTTACGTTTATAACAAACGAAGGAATTTAATTTTACAAACATTTCATACAATCAATGGTCAAAGTAATACCGTTTGCCTAAATTTAATAAATATTCTATTAAAATCGTATTATTTTTAATAAAAATTAATTATTTTGATAACTCGTTTTTTAATTTAAGGGCTCAGTTATATTGGCTTGATGTTGATTTTATTAATTTTGTTGTTATAACGGTTCTCTTCAAAATGCGTGCAACATGTGTTACAATTTTAATAGTGAAAGATTCATCGAACGAAGAACACTTCTTATTATAGT
Organism: Tipula unca; assembly: GCA_951394425.1. NCBI lineage: Eukaryota > Metazoa > Arthropoda > Insecta > Diptera > Tipulidae > Tipula > Tipula unca. Next base: position 176,001,587 of record OX596382.1, on the reverse strand, counting down.
GAAAAGTTTTAAATAATTTTGATATTTAAAATAAAAAATTACATAAGAAGATATGTAAATATAAATTCACGTGTTTAAATATGTTATTAATGTGTTTCGAATACAATTAAAATTATAAATAATAATCAATAAACATCAAAAGCAAATCAGTTGAAGTTTAAGACTTATTGAAGACCTGTCGTATACTTTAATAGCTTACTGGTAAGTATCTGTATTATTAAGATATTTGTATATGTTTAATATTTCAAATTATATCGCAATTTTAGGAATAATGCCATTTGCCTTTTCAACGCTATATTAGATTTCATAATTTAAAATAACTTATATCTTTAATAACCTGATATACGTAGTTCTGAAAAAGTGTCAAATTATATAAAATTATTTTTCGTTTTGTATTTTATGGTTTTTGACTATATTATAGAATTTTTTTATTAAAGTTTTAATATCAAAATTAATATTAAACCAAAATATTAGATTTAAAGTCATGAAGTGTTTTAAATGTCCCGAAGAAAATCTGTCGGAACGTGCTCTAATAATGCATTTAAAAATTGTTCATTCACTTGATGCAAATAGTTCATATCAATGTTGTGAAAATTTATGTTATCAACATTTCGGAAATTTAAAAAGTTTTAGAAAACATATCAAAAAGCACAAAATCAATTTATTATCAAATACACATCAGACAACGGATGCTTCATCTAAAATCATAACAAATTCAGCACACTCAAATAGTTCAAATGTTGTTCATTGTCAGGATCCAACTTTTCATGATAATGAAAATAAATCTGATTGTCCTTCGAATCGAATAGATGTAGATTTTTCAAAGTTAAAACAAAATATTGAACTTTCTGTAATTAAATTTTGTATAAAACTACACAATAATAACAATTTTAACAGAAAGAATATAGAAGAAATCCAAGAATGCGTCGTTCTATTTATAACAACACCTATTGCGCAATATATAGAAAGTATGTTACAAGTTCATAAATTCGATTCTGATGTCAGTTGTATTTTAGATAATACAATAAAAATTTTAAAAGATGTGTTTAAGCCTTGTAAAACTGACTATTTATTAAATAATTGGTTAATGGCAAATAATTTATTACCGCCTATTGAACAGTTCTCGATAAATAATGAAGTTAGTATTATTACTAAAAATGGAGAAGCTGTTTATGATGACGTTTCAACAAAAGGTGTTATTTTATCGCTGAAATTTCAAATGAAAATTATAATTGAAAAATATTTTGATATTAATTCGATTCTTACTATAAGTAATCAAAAAACAGAGTCCAAATCTTATATTTCAAATTTTTGTGGAGGAATACTTTGGAAGAAAAAAATTAGCAACTTCCATAACAAGTTATGTATTCCATATTTTTTATATTTTGATGGATTTGAAATTAATAATCCTTTAGGATCACATTCAGAATCAATCACTGGGATTTATTTCTCATTCCCATTTTTTAGAAATATCTGAAAAGTCGAAAATATTTTTATTGCTGGTTTCATTAAGTCGCAATATTTCAAAGAATTCGGAAATGAGTATTGTCTAAAAAATTTAATAGAGAGCATAAAATCTTTAGAAGAAGACGGTATCACTCTTGATTTAGATGGTAACCTTGTGCATGTCCATTTCATATTAGGTCTAATCATTGGGGATAATTTGGGTGTAAATGAAGTTTGCGATTTTACTAAATCCTTTTCTGCAAACTATTTTTGTAGATTTTGTAAATGTCACAAATCTGAAACCCGACATCTCTGCAAAACAAACACTTTAAATGATAGAAATATTCAAAATTATGAGGCTGATGTGGCTTTAGAAAACCTCAAGCAAACTGGGGTTCAGAAAAATTCTACATTCAATAGCATTAGGTCATTTCATGTCTTGAACAATTATTTTGTGGACATAATGCATGACATATTCGAAGGAATTTGTCATTACGATCTATGTCATGTAATAACATTTTACACTGAAAAAGTTAAGATATTTTCGCTAGATGTATTAAATAGCCGAAAACAAAATTTTAATTATGGACCAATTGACGTAGGGAATATTTCTCCATAGATATTTTCGAATGACTTAAAAAAAGGAAAATTGAAGATGACAGCAAGTGAAATGAAGTGTTTTATTCACTATTTACCATTAATGATAGGAGATTTAATACCCAAAAATGATGAAATTTGGGAATTGGTTACCACTTTAATTCAAATCATTGATATTTTGCTTTCGAGACGATTTAATAAACCAAAATTAATATTTCTTGAAGAACTTATTAAAGAACATCACATAAAATACTTAAAATATTTTAACGACACTCTAAAACCAAAGCATCATTTCTTGGTACATTACCCTAACGTGATCGAACATTCAGGCCCTCCGCGAGACTACTGGTGCTATGGCTTTGAAGGAAAACATAAAATATCAAAACATTATGCAAGGGCAACTAATTCAAGAAAAAACATCTGCCTTAGTTTAGCAAGAAAAGCCCAATTGAAATTTTCACAGTTTTGTGTAAATTCCGCCGAATGTAATATTGTAGTAAATCTAAAATATCTAATAAAATCTACACGAAATGTAAATTTTCTGTTCAAATTGAAACAATCGGAAGATAATTTTGATTGTTACTCTCAAGTTATATTTAAAGGTACACTTTACCAAAAAGGATTATTTTTAACTAAATATGACAACGATTTAGAACTATTTGAGATCATTGAAATATTCGTAAAGAAACGCGAAGAATTTGTTGTGATATTGGTAGATCAAATTAACGTTAGTAAGATTGATCCCCATTTCCAAGCATTTGAGATATGTTGAAGACAGCAAACACATAAAACGAAAATAAATACAATTAGTTATATACAAATCAATTTAAACAATATTTCAAGACTTATCTTGAATTCCATAAGAATAATCTAATTTTCCATGTATCACAACACAACATTGAACTAAAAACCAAATTATTATTATTATACCACAATTATTTATACTTAATATTAAACTATGCAAAATTAATACTTATCTAAGTTATATAAATTTAATTCACTTCACTTTATTTAGAAAGAAAACATCTGATTAATTATGTAAAATGTCAATCCAATTGACATTCAAAACCTTATAAATGTTAATTAGCTTAACTCTAATTAATTATAGGTGCGTTCAATACGTATACATGTATTAAATTTAGATCCATCTATTTGAATTATATTAAAGTAAACCATGAATACGTTCGTTCATTAACTAGCTTAAGTTTAATTATAAAATCTATTTTAAATAATGTAAACTACATTTTTCAAAGTCATTTTGTTAACAGAATATATTTTTCTCTTATGTAAAAAACCATCAATCTGTTCACATCAAATCAAATAAAATAAATTATTATTCTAAATAGTACTTAGTTGTACGGATAAAAACCAAGTTTTTTTTAAAATATCAAATCAACCAACAAAGTTATTGCATCATCAAATCTATACCAAGTTTTGTTAATTGAGTTTATAAATCTAACCTATTGGTATAGATCAAGATAATTGGCATTAAAACTGTTGTTCAAGATGATTTGCTAATAGATATAAACGAATTTAGTGGTCCACCGATAAATTTATCTAAAACTGCTAATGGCAAATTAATGATTAGGCTAAAAGAATATTTTTAATTATAAAATAACGTTTTAAGATTTAAAATATAAATATTTTAAAAATAATTGTAAAAATTTTAATATTGGTTTTTGTTTTTTGTGTTATGATATTTTATCATATTATTTTAATAAATTCTTTGTATAGTAAGTAGGAAAGAAAAGGCAATGGATACTTCAAGTTTCTCAACTTTAGTCAACGTCTCCGATGCTGTGTTTTCTACCGAAAACAGTGATAATTTGGAAAGGAGCGGTTCTGAAACTGTGCAACAGTCGACACAAATACTTTCGTTAGCAAACAATGGAATTTACACATTAACTCCAATCAATGAGTCAGTAACAAATTTGGAAAACTATCAATTTAGCTTAGAAGTACAACAAAAACTATATGAGTTTTTGAAATCTTGGAGCTTAGAAATGCTGTATCAAACATGTATTGGTAAGAATGTCTAATACAATTATATTCTCGAACATATAGACAAAATATTTACAATTTAAATTTTGCAGATAACTTTGTTGACGTAGAAGCTTTGAAACATTTGAAAGGTGAACATAAAACATCATTTTTTATGAAACTTCCAATAGGATTTCGCTTAAAACTTGACGCTAAATTGTTGCAAATACAGCTATCAGAAGCATCTACTGTGTCCAATTTGTCAAATGAAAGTGATATAGAAGAAATTTTAACTGCTCCTGAACCACCAAACTCAAAGAATTTGTATGATACACAAGGTTATAATATTGTGGGCATTAATTTAATATTAAAAGAAACAAGCAGTGGTCTGGATATCTTAAATTTTTATTCAACAAATAACAAATTAACCGACGGATTAAGAAATTTATTAGTTGATACAATATCGGAATATTTAGTAAACCGTAATATTAAAATGTCTGTGGGGGTTGCTGAAAATATTGCTAAAAATATAGTCAAACTATTTCCAACAGAAAACGAGGTAGAGTTTCATATGTACATAAACACATCGATATCTATATTTGTACCCACATCTAATATACGTATATATATATACATATATATATATATATATATATATATATATATATATATATATATATATATATATATATATATATATATATATATATATAATATATTTTTACATTTATATCATCATATAATTAAATAAATAAATATTAATTGTATAAAAATATATCCATATTACAGAGTTTATACTACTTCAAAGAGCCTGGAAAAAACCCTCTAGGAAAAATATATGCGAAATATTTTAATAAAGTTCGTTCTTTACAACATCTTGGTTTAAGATCTAAAAGAACTCCATCACCCAATACTGCACAGATATTAAATAAAAAAATAAAAACTACCTTTAACATTGAACAAAATATTGATGAGCATTTGGATAGTATTTTCGAAAACAATTGTAGTTGGTCTGAAATTGAACAACATTGGCGTTTAACATCAAATTACCGATTAAAAGAATTGTATGATTCTGATTCAACTCAGGAAATATTAGCAAAATGGTTGCAATATAAAAAACCATTTGGATATAAGCTTGTGAGTTTAATAAATCATACTTTTAAAGAATTTAAGAAGATTAATTACGATTTATTTATTTTTTATAACAGATTGAAATTGACTTTGAAGCCATGTTTCCTAATGTGACAAATATAGAATTAAAATTTTCGAGTTTTAAGAGGGCATTGCTTCTTATTTTCCAAGAAAAAATTAAAGATAAGAGTGCACGATCACTCTTGGCGAAAATTAATGATGATAGTAATATTTCTGAAAGTAAGAAATGTTTTAAAAAAATATTGGAATATTTTTTAATTTCTGTTTTTTTCCTTGTTTCAGACGGATTTAATGCATCACTTCTGTATTTGTTGCATTTTGTGTTAATGCCTACTACTAAGGTAATGAAATATGTCGATGGAGAAAAAGTTCACATAAAATATTCTATAAAGGATTCACAGAATTCATTTATGCTCGTTGGAGCTACTGCTATTGATATTGAGGAAGCTCTGCAACAAAAAATGAAGCAGAATTTACCTATACAGCCATTTATTTTAATTAGAGGGTCTGTAACAAATCCTGAAGATATTTTAATATATTTTGACGGCATTCGGTATCAACTTTACTCGGTTTTACGAGCACTTGAAATATGCTTGAAAATTTTTTATGTGTTTAACTTGAGTTATCCGTCAGCATCGGTTCTAGTGTGGAGCTTTATTAAACAATATTTTTTTGAGTCTATTAGCACAGCACAAAATGAGAAAAATCATCCTGCAGTAAGTCATCTAATTAGTGAATTAAATAAGACTCTTTCTCAAAAATAACTAAAGATTTAAAATATTCAAATTTTGATTTGTATTTTCTTAATTACGCTTCAAACGAAACCCAAAAAGTTATACTTAAAATGCAAAAATAAATTTAATTATTATTATTTATTATTAATTTAACATCCACTTTGGAATTTGTAGATATTATTTCATTTTAAATTAATTTTTTATATAATTTTTAAAGCAAAAAGGTATTACAAATGAATTATGTAACTGAAGTATTACAATAATAAAATGTTTATTTTACACCTGTACATCTCGTTGTTTTTATTTATTAAATTTCTTTACATAATATCTGCTATATATATATATATATATATATATATATATATATATATATATATATATATATATATATATATATATATATATATATATATATATATATATATATATATATATATATTTCCCATGATTTGATAAAATATTATCAAATTGATAAACTGTTGCTACAATAAACATTGTTAATTTGATAGAAATGTTATTTGTTTGATGTAGGTTTGTTAATTTTAATAAAATTTTGAGGTAAATATAATAAAAGAATTGTTAAACTGAATAGAATTAATTATTAATATAATTAATATTTCTATCAATTTGAATGAAATTGCTATTATTATAATAAAAAATTAATCAATAGTACACCACTGGTACAGGAATAAATTTAACAATTATTTGTTAATTTTTTATCAATTTAATAAAAGAGTTTGTTGGCGCTATATTAATTGCCGTTTTATTACCATGATCACTATTTTCCTCAATTTTAACTCTATTTTTTTTTGAGTGTAGATATAGATCGAGGCAGTTGTGTTATCCCTTGTGTATCCCATGACATACTGTTAGCGATAACATTATCTTTGCAAAATATTGAATGTCCGTTGAAAACTGCGAAATAAAATCAAAATGACGAGCTTGTCGTGAGCTTCTTTCCGTTTTGGAGCTTATGTGAAGGTTATGTGTAAATCGTAAATTCTTAACCTTCTACAAAATATCGAAAATGTTTAACCGCTAAGTATATAGCGTGTAATTCTCTATCAAATACTGAATATTTCGTTTCGGCTGATGACTGTAACTTTTTGGAGAAATATGCTAGATGTTCCATTACATCCATTTTTGGGTTGCTGCAAGACGGCTCCGATTGCAGTATTCGAGAAATCGGCGTCATCTAAAGTGTTGCATGAGCAAGCGCACTTTTATTCTAAGCGAATGCTTATATTCACTTAGGGGTAATTTTGTGATTTAGAAAGAATATCATTGATGTATGCAAACACGAAATCCAGCCCTCTAACTACCTTGTTCATGGGCCTTTGAAATATCTGAGCAGAGTTTGGTAAGTCAAAATGTATTCGCGTATATTCGAATAAGCCAAAAGTAATGGTAATTACTATTTAGCAATATCTTCTGTAGCAACAGGTATTAAATGATATGCCCTGACTAGGATCAGTTAGAGAATATAGTACAACCGGTTAAGTTCATAGGGAAATGTTGTATGTTGGGTATCGAGTAACCGTCACTGTCTTTAATCTCCTATAATCACCACAAGATTTCCAATCAAATTGTTCCTTTTTTCTAACCATATATGCAAAGGACTATACACTGGAGAATACGATGGTAGGCATTTTTCCAATTTCACCATATATTACAGCCTTTGAGACGACATTGAATAGATTAGTTTCGTACCAACTGGGCATTCAACACTATTTCTTAAATTAATCGTTGAATGAATAAAACAACTGACTATAATGTAGTTTAGTCGATTTCTACTCTAAACTTGTGAGAATGTGACAAAACCGACACAAGATTAAAATGCATTGAAAGCGCAATTCTATAAACTTTAGAATTAATTTATAAAATCACTCTATATTATCGACGTTGTCTACGTTATCTACGAGTTGTCGACACGTCGACGTAGAAAATAATAAATGACGAGTAAATGCCCATCCCTGGTATTTGGCCCCAGACATGTAATATGCGAATTTTAATTAATGATTCTCGAGAACCTTGAGTGCTGGACAAAGTTTCCATTAGTGAACCATTAGTGCTGGAGTTCACTTGCTGCGGTAAATCGTTAAAAACCAGTGGTATATGTAATTGGCGCAACGAGCTCTTATGTGTATGGCCCCATATGAGAAATACGGATTTTAATTAATGGTTCTCGAGAATCAAGCTCATATGAACACGTTGTGTAAATTACAACATATGGCAGGTGTTGAACGATTTATCACAGCAAGTGATCATCATGTCAAGTCGAAAACAAAGGACATTTTTTTCGGAACTCATGATTGTCGAGAACCATTAATTAAAATCCGTATTTCTTTTATTGGGCCATATACGTATAAAATTATAAACCCATTGTGCCAATTACAAAATACGGCTGGTATTCAATGATTTATCATAGAAAATAAACGGTTGAATCGCTGGGCTGACGACCCGCATCCGTAAAAAAATATAGTGTTTATAAAGTCAACAAAAAGCAAAATGGATACCGCCAAAACAACACCGGACCCCCGCTCAAGTACCAGGACACGAGATTTAGGATCGGCACGTGGAACGTGCAATCACTTAGAAAACTTAGGAGCGTGAGAGGGCCTAATCACGTGCATGAAGGAGTATCGGCTGGAACTCGTTGCTCTTCAAGAAACTCGTTGGCCTAAAACTGGAGACCATGTGTCCCAGGGCTATACGTTGTTCTATAGTGGAGATGACCTCGGAAATCTTGGAGGTGGATTTCTTCTTGGGCCGCAGGTAAAGATCGCTGTTTTGGATTTCCAAGCAGTCAATAACCGATTGTGTAAGCTTCGCTTACCGACTTAATCAGACCGACTTGTGTGAAAACATATAGGTCCGTACTCCCGACACGAAACTGCGACCGATAATGGTGAGAGAATGATTGCTTTACTACTTTGAGGTTGCTCATGATCTTAGAGTAGCAAGCACATTCTTCCCTCACAAACCCATACATCTAGAGACATGCACACGTCCTCGCGGAACTTCCCGCAGTCAAATTGACCATGTGTTAGTTTCTAAAGGACGAGCTCAGGTTGTGCAGGATGTGAGAATTTATCGGTAAGCAACCAAATACGTAGGCAGCGATCATCATTTGGTCGCAGCAAAGCTACGATGGAAGCTTTCGTACAAGTCTGGGAACACAGCGAAAGGCATGGAACGTTTCGCCTGTGAAGGTGTGCTAAATGAAGATTCAAAAAAACGATATCAGGATCTTGTCAGCGACAACATTAATGAAGCTAATTATTAGTCTGACTGCGTGAACTCTGTCTGGTAGGTACTGAAAACTTCGGTTGTCAATGCTGCTCAACAGACTTTAGGTATAGTGAAAGTCAGACCCAAGAATGATTGGTTTGATGACGAGTGTCGTCTTGCAGTTGAGCAATAAAATATAGCCCATATAGAAGTGCAACAACGCCTCACAAACGCGAGGAAAAGCAAGGCTGCTCTTGCAAGAAGGGCAGCTAAGCGGATTTGTAGACGGAAGAAACGAGAATGGTGGAAGGCTGAAATTCTGAAAGTACAACAACTCTAAAGGAATTACTGGACTGCACCATACTTTCTGGCCTACGTCAACCGCCATTCGGGACCGGGATGGAAACCTCTGTGTCAACATCGAAGCAGTACTTGACGCATGGAGTGGACACTTTACTGACCTGCTTGATGTCCATCATGCGTCATAGACTGTTGTTGAGCCACCTCTAATACAGACTGCGCAGATTTGCACTGAGGAGCCATCCCATGAGGAATTCACTAGGTGGAACTGTCTTTTCGACCTTGTTCGATTAGTATGGCGAACCGAAGTTATGCCTAACGAATGGAAAGGCCGCGATATGCCCCATCTTCAAGAAGGCAGGCCGCTTGAAGTGTGAGAATTATCGCGGTATAGCTCTCCCTTGCACAGCATACAAGTTTGGTGACTATCAAGGAGGATTTCGTCCGAATCGATCAGTCACCAATCAGGTCTTTTCGCTGCGGATGATTCTATCTAAATATTATGAGACATCCATCCCCGTACATCAGGTGTTCCTGGATTTCCGGCAGGCCTATGACTCGATCAATCGAGAGAGGTTGTGGTCTGCCCTGAAATACCTAGGAATGCCAACAAAACTAGTACGACTATGTAGGATGACAGTGATGCAGTCTCAATGCTGTGTTAAAGTTGAGAACAGGCTATCGACAATTTTTGTAGTTAACTCGGGTGTTCGGCAGGGAGATGCTCTGTCCCCGATACTCTTTAATCTCATGTTAGAGTACATCTTTCGTAAAATTGAAATACGCAGCGTAACATCTTATATCGCCAGTCCAATCAGGTGCTTGCATATGCAGATGACATATGCGTGATTGGACTGAATAGCAACGGAGTGAAAGAAATACTCGATCCGCTTGTGGAGTTCTCAGCTTCAGTTGGACTTTGGATCAATGAGTCCAAAACGAAATACCTGATCTCTGGTTTTAGGGACAATGGCACACCAAATTTTAGTAGTGGCCACCACACGTTTGAGGGAGTGAGGAGGTTCAAATATTTGGGTTCTCTTATCACTCACGATAACAGTGTGGGTGAGGATATTAAAGTGCGACTGGCAGTCGTTCTTTGTATCCTTTAAGGCCACCGCTAAAATCTAATCACTATCAAGTGCCGTGAAGCTGAAGCTTTACAAAGCGTTGATCAGGCCCATTGTTATATGTTTGGATGTGAAAGTTGGGCGCTGACGGATGAGTACGAGAGATGGCTCCTAACATTTGAGAGAAGAGTCTTGCGTGTGATTTACGGCTCAAAACGCGAAATAGATGGTACCTACCGAGCTCTGTACAATATCGAGATCAGAGATCTGATGAAGATTCCCGATATTGTACATGAAGTAAGATCTCAGCGAGTAAGCTGGCTCGGGCACATTCTGCGTGCTGATCCGGTACGAATTGTGCAGCGACCTCTGAAAGGACAGCCACCATATGGTAGGCGCAGAGGTTGTTGCAGGCGACGATGGCTTCACGGTGTAGAGAACGCCTTGGCCTCTTCAGATTGTCTTAGACAGTATGAAGACCATGCTCGGGATCGAAATCGCTGGAGCCAATTTGCTGACTTAGTATAAGGGGCCAGTAATGGCCTTTAAAACTGTTTTAATTTTTTTTAAATTAATTAAATTTCTAATTTTTTCTATGGGACCATATTTATTCGACTTTCTGAGCCTATTGTGTCAATTACTTAATACGACAAGAATTTATAAGTTAACACGTTACGTAAAATTTTTTAAAATGATCATATCAAATTTTGGGATGATCTTCAAAATCCTGGGATGGGATGAGAATAGTATTGCCTGATGAACATTTTTTAATTTTTCTGGGATGGAATCCTGCGATAAGTTCACACACTTTATAAAGTTAACACCACATAATGACGTATCAATTAAGATGTTATTGAGTCTCAACTATCCGAAAAATATTTCAATTTGGGGTGTAGGAATGTAGGTGGTATTTAACATTCTGATTTACTCATTAACATATATACATATATGTATGCGGAAATTGATTTATTGGTTTTTAGGACAGATTTAGGGCAAATTTCACATACGTTTAATTGAGTCCAATTTAATTGTGTTCAATTTAATTCAATATCATTAAATATAAACAAAGCAATATGGTATTTCCTTAGATGATACTCGTGATATGCTTAACTTGTTGTTATACCCACAAAATCGAAAAATTGCAAAAATATTAAAAAATTTCAAGAATTGTTAAACTTCCTAAAATAGGGATGGAAATAATTTAAAACTTTCCGTTTGAATCTGAATGTACTTGGATATATTAAACATATACTCAATTATGTAGGCAATTTTAAAAATTATAAAATTTCCCTGGTGGCCCGAAATCTGATATGTATAATGTATTCTTCTCCTTCATAGTATAACACTTCAATAATGTCATTTCCATTTTAATTTTAACGAATTTTTCGTTCTCAATCCAATGTACGATTTCTTTGTAAATTTTTATGTTCTCCACATGTATATATAGTAGCATTATATAAACCCCACCATCATATAAGAAATAATGTCTGTATTACATAGGTATATACTATACATATATAACTTTAAATGTCTTTTATGGTTTTCGCCCACATTATGCTCTCGATTTTTATCATTTCTAGAGATACGAGTATAAACATAATAATATAAAGACATTAAAATACTGATGTGAATATTATAGTAAATATAAAATCCTAAATTCCTAAAAGTAATTACCTTAAACATATGTATGTACATGTATACGAATATAAATGTAATATTTAGACACCTACACGAGGCGCACACATAAGGTTAAGAAGTATAAGAAAGTTAAAGATTATTTCTTTGTATAGCTACGTATAATCAAAAGTTATTGGCAACAAATGTTTGGCATTTTTTAGATTACTGCTTTTTGGCGCCCACAGCCAAACAACAAGCAACATCTTTTTATATTCTCATCCGCATATTATTCAAATTTTGGTAATTAAAGTGCATTTATAATTAGATTTTAATTCGTTGACGATTGGCTATTTATTTTAAATTATTTTACACACGCAAATAAATAAAATAAGTTTTAGCTTTTAGGGTTTCTCTATTCGTCTTAATACGCAAGTTTTCATACGTAGATAATGTGTTGTTCATTATACTGAAACAGAGAATAGTTAAAAATTTTCAGAGCCAAAATTTCTTAAAACGGGTTGAACGGGTTGCAAAAAAATTAGGGCTTTGTTTTTATTTCATAATATGTCTTACATATATTTAGTTATTTACCTTTAAAATGTCAAATCAATAGATTGTTGAATGCTAATCCAGATTTTAAATAATCCATAAACCAAATTACCATATTTTTATTATTATGAAAAAATTAACGCCCTAATTTTTATTTTCAAATTTTATCGTTTTATCAAATAATCAAGTATTTGGTTAGAATTGCTTTTGAACAGGTGTGATAGACATTTTCAAAGGACATGAGAGTAGGCGTGGCCTATTGTTGATGTAGGCATAAAAATATTATTACGAAATACACTGTTAACAATAATTGCTGATATAGTGATTAAGGTTTTTATGCTGCTACTTCAAATATTTATTAATTTGATTACTTCGTGAAATGTGTTAGTGTAATATTATAATCGTTTAGCGTCCCCAATTTTGATATCATAACTTTAAGATCATTGTTACTGAATTAAATCAAATTTAAAAATTTAAATCAAATTTTCAAATTTGTTTTTCTAAAATAATAAACAGTATATAAAGGCCATTACTGGCTTTACCTTACTAAGTCAACAATCCGGATCCAACGGTTGCAATCTACACGTCGTTCTCTACACCGTGGAGCTATCGTTGTTTGGAACGAATTCTGCGCCCGCGGGTCTCCTTTCAAAGATCACACAATTCGTTCCGGATGAGCACACAGTGACCGAGCCAGCGTACTTGCTCAGATTTTACTTCATCTGCAATATACTTATGTACAATATCGCGGATCATTATCAGATCTCTGATCTCAACTCCGTATAAAATGGAGTCCAAGAGATCTGGAATCCAAGAGAAGCTGAAAACTTTACAAGCGGATCAAGTATTTTATTCACTCCGTTGCTATTTAGTCCAATCACGCATATGTCAATCATTTGCAGCAAACAGACCTGATCGATTCGGACGAAATTTTCCTTGATAGGCACGAACCAGGCCCTCCAGTAGAGGGGTGATCCTATCCAATATACTGTAGAACAGTATAACTTGTATGCTGTGCAAAGCAGAGCTATACCGTGATAATTCTGACACTTCAAGCGGTCACCCTTTTTAAAGATAGGGCACATCGCGGCCAATTTTCATTCGTCAGGTATTATTTCGGTTGGAATATCAAAAGCTCCGAATTAATGCAGTCCATTCCAGGTGGGATTTCATTTTAGTCTGTGCATGACCCTAGTGAATTCCTCATGGGATGGATTCTCAATGCAAATCTCTGTAGTCTGTATTTGAGGTGACTCAGCTACAGTCTGTGATGCATGATGAACACCAAGCAGGTCAGTAAAGTGTCCTTTTCATGCGTTCAGTACTGCGCCAATGTTGAAACAGAGATTTCCATCCTGGTCTTGAATAGCAGTTGACGCAGTTGCTCGAATTTTTGTCTTTCAGAACCTCGGCCTTCCATCATTCAAGCTTTTTCCGTCTACAAATTGTGAAACTTTGTTTCACCGCACTATGGGCTATATTTTGTTGCTCGACTGCATGACGACACTCGTCATCAAACCAATTATATTGAACTATGGTCGAGTTATTTTCTCATATTCTTATATTTCGATGAAAGTTTCGAATTTCTAATGAAAAATATCTCAGCACTGTTTCAACTTAATGTTAAAATTTGACCGAGCCAATAACACAGTGGTTAAGTTTGCGACGTTGGGACCGGGAGGTACCGGGTTCGAATCCCAACAAAGGCGGGGGATGCAAAAAAGAATTTTTCATTTCATTCCGATTACGGGGAGATGATTAGTCTAACTGGAAAACATCCACCGTTGGAATTTTGAACTCATGTGCCGACCCACCTTCAATGTCACTATACAGGCTATGCATTGCGCAGGTGGTAACACCGTACTTGTGGGAAAGAATGTGTGTGAACATGCGTGGTATCACAACGGACTGTCGTCGGTCTAAGTGTGCTGTAAAAAGCGGCCACCTAACCTATGGGGTTAAAATCTTTATGAAAATATAATCTTTTCATTCCAAAAGGTTCAAAACTATGACTTGTTTCGTTCCTCTGAATTGATACAAACAAATTTAATATGAACTTTTGTAAAAACTAAAAGTGTTCGATTAAGTTTAAAAGCTCTTTCAGAAATCAACATTTTGAAAAAAAAGTTTTTGCCTTTGGTAGTTAGAATTTTTTTTTTCAAAATGCCTGTACAGAACTTGAAATTGTTGTTTATTAATTGAAGTAATCGATTTGGAATATGCATTAAATCTATTACTATCTCTAACAAAAGCCTAAGGGTCAATACTTTTTCCTCTATAATTATTCTTATCATTACTTGCCCCCTGCACCATTAAAGTGACAACTTTAACATTGTGGCATCTGACATCCATTACCGGTGAACATACTACTAATGCCATTGCACTTACATTTACATTACCATTTGGTGTTTACCCCTTTGTTTTGTGGTAAATCGAAAACAACAGACCAAAAGCTTTGTGTATTCTTTCTATTCTTTGTGTATCGGAGTAAATAGTATAAATAATTTGGGAAGTATGAAGGTCAGGTATAATCATGCCTAATAATCATGGGTAATGTGCAGTATATGTGATAGACCCACAGTTTCTATAATTTTGTATTAATGTTCAAGAAACATTGAAAAGGTTTCAAATAGAAACAAAACAATTTTAAAATAAATATATTTATTGGTAAGTCAGTTATTTCTGACGTTAATTGATGGTCAATTTAATTGCAGGCATAATAATAATAAACAGTATTAAAGGCCATTACTGGCCCCTTACTGAGTCAACAACCCGGCTCCAACGGTTTCGATCCTGAGCATGGTCTTCATACTGTCTAAGACAATCTGAAGAGGCCAAGTCGTTCTCTACATCGTGGAGCCATCGTCGCCGGCAACGACCTCTGCGCCTACCATATGGTGGCTCTCCTTTCAGAGATCGCTGCACAATTCGTTCCGGATCAGCACGCAGAACGTGACCGAGCCAGCGTACTCGCTGAGATCTTATTTCATGTACAATATCGGGGATCTTCATCAGATCTCTGATCTCGATATTGTACAGAGCTCGGTAGGTACCATCTATCTCGCGTTTTGGGCCGTAGATCACACGCATGACTCTTCTCTCAAATGTTAGGAGCCATCTCTCGTATTCATCCGTCAGCGCCCAACTTTCACATCCAAACATAACAACGGGCCTGATCAACGCTTTGTAAAGCTTCAGCTTCACGGCACTTGATAAGTGTTTAGATTTTAGCAGTGGCCTTAGAGGATACAGAGAACGACTGCCAGCTGCCAGCCGCACTTTAATATCCTCACCCACACTGTTATCGTGAGTGATAAGAGAACCCAAATATTTGAACCTCCTCACTCCCTCAAACGTGTGGTGGCCACTACTAAAATCTGGTGTGCCACTGTCCCTAAAACCAGAGATCAGGTATTTCGTTTTGGACTCATTGATCTGAAGTCCAACAGAAGCTGAAAACTCTACAAGCGGATCAAGTATTTCTTTCACTCCGTTGCTATTCAGTCCAATCACGCATATGTCATCTGCATATGCAAGCACCTGATTGGACTGGCGATATAAGATGTTACGCTGCGGTGTTTTAGTTTTACGAAAGATGTACTCCAACATGAGATTAAAGAGTATCGGGGACAGAGCATCTCCCTGCCGAACACCCGAGTTAACTACAAAACTTGTCGATAGCCTGTTCTCAACTTTAACACAGCATTGAGACTGCGTCACTGTCATCCTACATAGTCGTACCAGTTTTGTTGGCATTCCTATAGGTATTCCAGGGCAGACCATAGACTCTCTCGATTGATCGAGTCATAGGCCTGCCGGAAATCCAGGAACACCTGATGTACGGGGATGGATGTCTCATAATATTTAGATAGAATCATCCGCAGCGAAAAGACCTGATCGGTGACTGATCGATTCGGACGAAATCCTCCTTGATAGTCACCAACCAAGCCCTCCGTCAGAGGAGTGATTCTATCCAATACAATGTATGACAGTAACTTGTATGCTGTGCAAAGGAGAGCTATACCGCGATAATTCTCACACTTCAAGCGGTCTCCCTTCTTGAAGATGGGGCATATCGCGGCCACTTTCCATTCGTCAGGCATAACTTCGGTTCGCCATACTAATCGAATAAGGTCGAAAAGACAGTTCAACAAAGTATCCCCTCCGAATATCAAGAGCTCCGAATTAATGCAGTCCACTCCAGGTGCACGGTTTCGTTTCAATCTCTGCATGGCTTTAGTGAATTCCTCATGGGATGGCTCCTCAGTGCAAATCTCCGCAGTCTGTATTAGAGGTGGCTCAACAACAGTCTGTGACGCATGATGGACATCAAGCAGGTCAGTAAAGTGTCCACTCCATGCGTCAAGTACTGCGTCGATGTTGACACAGAGGTTTCCATCCCGGTCCCGAATGGCGGTTGACGTAGGCCTGAAAGTATGGTTCAGTCCAGTAATTCCTTTAAAGAGATTACGCGAACTGCGCTCATTACTGAGTTGTTGTACTTTCAGAACCTCGGCCTTCCACCATTCTCGCTTCTTCCGTCTACAAATCCGCTTAGCTGCCCTTCTTGCAAGAGCAGCCTTGTTTTTCCTCGCGATTGTGAGACGTTGTTGCACTTCATTATGGGCTATATTTTGTTGCTCAACTGCAAGACGACACTCGTCATCAAACCAATCATTCTTGGGTCTGACTTTCACTATACCTAAAGTCTGTTGAGCAGCACTGACAACCGAAGTTTTCAGTACCCCCCAGACAGAGTTCACGCAGTCAGACTGGTAATTAGCTTCATTAATGTTGTCGCTGACAAGATCCTGATATCGTTTCTTTTGATCTTCATTTATCAGACCTTCACAGTCGAAACGTACCATGCGTTTCGCTGTGTTCCCAGACTTGTACGAAAACTTCCATCGTAGCTTTGCAGCGACCAAATGATGATCGCTGCCTACGTATTTGGTTGCTGACCGATAAGTTCTCACATCCTGAACAACCTGAGCCCGTCCTTTAGAAACTAACACATGGTCAATTTGGCTGCGGGAAGTTCCGCGAGGATGTGTCCATGTCTCAAGATGTATGTGTTTGTGAGGGAAGAATGTGCTTGCTACTCTAAGATCATGAGCAACCGCAAAGTACATCATTCTCTCACCATTATCGGTCGCAGTTTCGTGTCGGGAGTACGGACCTATGTTTTCACACAAGTCGGTCTGATTTCTGCCAGCTCTAGCATTAAAGTCCCCAATTACCATTCTAACATCGTGTTCGGGTATAGATCCCATCAGATCGTCCAAGTCATTGTAAAATGAGTCTTTATCTTGGGGCTGGCTGACCTCTGTGGGCGCATGTACACAAATTATCGACAGGTTAGCTAACTTCATGCGCAAGCGAAGCTTACACAATCGGTTATTAACTGCTTGGAAATCCAAAACAGCGTTCTTTACCTGCGGCCCAAGAAGAAATCCAGCTCCAAGATTTCCGAGGTCATCTCCACTGTAGAACAACGTATAGCCCTGGGACACATGGTCTCCACTTTTAGGCCAGCGAGTTTCTTGAAGAGCAACGAGTTCCAGCCGATACTCCTTCATGCACGTGATTAGGCCCTCTAACGCTCCTGGTTTCCTTAGTGATTGCACGTTCCACGTGCCGATCCTAAATCTCGTGTCCGGGTACTTGAGCGGGGGTCCGGTGTTGTTTTGGCGGTATCCATTTTTCTTTTTGTTGACTTTATAAACACTATATTTTTTTACGGATGCGGGTCGTCAGCCCAGCGATCCAACCGTTTAGTCGCCTCCTACGACAAGCAAAGGATACTGTGGTGGTATTCTTGGGAAACATGTTCGTGCAATTTTGATTTACGAGACATGTGAGTGCCCCCCGACCACAGGGACCAATTGCAGGCATACCCTTGAGTTTAAAAATTTAAATAATATTTCATTGGTCCTGATTTTAGAACTCCTGAAAAACTATACTGTGAAATTGGCGCCCCGACTTGAATTACGTAATTTAGCCCCATCACTATATATATTGGAATGCGTTGCTCGTAGGTTCCCTGTATTTTTATTTAAATAAAACCCAACAACAAAATTTACTGATACGTATAAATTTTTATGTTATACTTTAATATTACCATAAAAAAAAACTTAAACACTTTTCCCTCAATATAAATAAAAATAAGGAGCTGCTCCTATAAAAAAAATCTGTCATTCTCGTTTTTTCTTATATGCGTTATCATGAGACATCACCCCTTTTTACGGTATAAACTATATATTTCTGTATAAAGTAGATTCTACTATTTTATTATATTTTTCTTAAGTGGTTTCGTCATTCGTCTTAACATACGTATATATTTTTTTGTTTGGCATTTTGTTAACTTTATTTGAAAATAATAAAATTTCATTTTATTTGCTGATAAAACTGGATTGATTCTTCAAAGTCAAAACACGCATCACGCACAATTTCCATATAACATTTTTTTATTCCTCGTGTCACATAATATATTTTCCTTGTTTTAGCATAAATCAGATGAACCAAAACAAATAAGATCTTTCGAGCATCTTAGAACCTGTCTTATATAATATGATGTATCTATGTATGTATGTATATAGAAAAACATATCATATTGATTTTTATGTTTTTGAATTACATAAATAAATAAAAATAAAATTTTGTTTTAGATTATACGCTTGTTACCTAATCTGATCTGTAAATCTTTATTTTCAATCAAAATATAAATCACAACATAAATAAACATAAAATCAAATGACATTTTCTAGAACGTATGCGTAACAATATTTTTTTTTATTTTTTTGAAGATGCGATAAGGGCTATAGAACCTATACAATTTTATGTGTTTGCATATATTTTACGAAAGATTCCTGGATAGTTCCGAATTACTTTTCTAACCGTGTGTGTGTGTACAACATATTATATAGATTTGGATAAAGTATGGCGTCATCATTAAAATGAAACGTTTGAAATTGTTTGTTGGAGTATTTGTTTATTAATCTTCCAGTGACAATTTTTTTATTTATTAAAACGGTTGGAACCTACAGAGGTTCCGCACTCAATGCCGCAATGGGCCCATGGTGCAAACTTTGAGGATCTATCCTAACTCGCATAAGCGCACTGCAGCCTTAGTAAACTGAAAAAGTTTGAACCAAGAGATGGATAATAACTGATCTGCGTTCAAAGATCCGTACGAGAACACTTGGGATCTAGCTTCGACAAAGGCCAGTGGTGTAGACAGTTGTCCACTTGCTCCAGACAACCGTCACAATGATTATCCTGAACTAGTCCCATGCGTTGGAGATGAACGTACAAAACGTCCATGGCCCGTAACAAGTGCAACCAGAAAATTGAGTTGGCTCTTTTTTAAGGATAACATATATTTATAAGTGACACTCACGTTGGGTTCGATGATGAACCGTTTTGCCTTTCGACAGCTAGGCGTAGAACGCCACTTCTGTGCCAGCTCAAGTAAAGCGAACTTCTTAATGAAAGAAAGAGGAATTGCTGGCTCGGGATCACAAAATGTACTGCGCGATCCGTGAAAAAGGAAAACACCGTCACATTAAACAACGAAGGAGCTTTTATTTTTACGCAAGATGGGACTTTAATATGCAGTGGAAGTTTTAGTGAATAGATGTTCAAAATTAAAGTGTTACCTATAATAAAATGACGAATACAACATTTGGAGAACATTAGGTCATATAAATGTGCAGTTCATGTGTTGTGGGAAAAATGACCCAAACTACATATACAAAAATTTATGAACAGACGGTTACTCAACCTCTTCCGCGCAGATGATGATATTCAAAAAATACATCAAATCAAGTACATCTTGGGATGCAAAGTCAATATTGAGCCCCTCAGAAGATCTAGGCTTATACCACTCAAAAATACTGTAACAATGAACCAAAGGGTGTCAAATGCCCAGGTAAACACCATACTAGAGATTGTGTCACAGATGTACAGCCTAGATTGTAAAGAAAACCATCCAGCTAACTACAGAAGATGCAGGGTTGCTATTGAATTGCAAAACATCAAAAATAAAAACATACATGCTAAAAATACAATTGTAATAAAGAAGCAAACTGTTGGAATAAAAATGCCTGAATCATTTAAAGGAGAGTTAAGGCGTAAAGCGTTGATAGCTTCTCAAGCAGAAGTGGACAAAAAAACTTACGCTCAAGTAATAATGAGAACGAAAACAAACAAAAAACTCCTCAAACAGACGACATAAATCAAATGCTTAAGCTGATATTAAGCAAACTTAATACTTTTGATTAGCGATTACAGAAACTAGAATACAGTACTAAGGGAGCCAATGGACTCCAGCAACACAAAAAGGAAATTGCAAAAATGATTCTGGACGCAGAGAAAATCGGTGTCTGTCTCATCTCCGAAACTCACTTCACTAGACAATCAATTATCAAATTTAGAAATTATAAAACATATCACACTATTCACCCGGGAAATACTGCCAAGGGAGGTAGTGCTGTTATAATTAGAAATAGTATTAATCACTTCAAGGAATTAAAATATGAAACAGAACAAATACAAGCAACAGCTTTTAATATCAAGACCAAAAATAACTCTATTAGTGTTATTGGAATTTACTGCCCACCGAAATACTCTCTAAAAGAAAAAGATTATCTTGAATTATTCAGTAAACTAGGGCAAAGATTTGTAATTGGAGGAGATTTTAATGCAAAAAATATTCACTGGGGTTCTAGACTAACAACCAACCAAAAGGAAAGAACTCCTCAATGCTATCATAAAATACGGTTGTGAAGCCTTATCAAATGGTAAACCGACCTACTGGCCAACTGATCCAAATAAAATACGAGATCTGATTGATTTCTTTATAGTGACTTTAGACTATCTTTAGAAAGAAAAATTAACTTAATGGTTCCGCTAAGGAGTGAGGAGCAATTAGAAAAAGAAGTTCACAAGTTCATATGTGACAGCAGTCAGCTTGGGAAATCACTCCTGAAGTTAAAAAGAAAATTAAGGGAAACAACTACCCTAGAGAAATTAGAGAGCTTTTGGCAGAAAAAAGAAGGGCAAGGAGAATATGGTAACAAACTAGAGCCCCTCAAGATAAAACTAAGCTAAACAGTCTGACTCAGCTACTTAAAAGGGAAATCAAAGATTTGAAAGACGAATCTATCAGTAACTATACCTCAGAAAATTATCTATTGATACTAGTACTGATTATTCTCTCTGGAGAGCAACCAGAAGAATTAAAAGGCCAATAATGCAGATTCCTCCACACTGAAAAAAAAAAAGTAGGTGATTTTGAAAAAAAAAAATAGTTTTAATTTAAAGCAAACCGGTTATCATTATGAAGAATATTCTACTGTTTGATAGATTTGGTTCTTTCAATTAAAATAAAAAAATATTATGAGTATACACATTAAAACAACAGATGTCGCAGGTAAATTTGAAAATGTGGTTTTAATTGAAATATATTTTTCATCTAAATGACGCTTCATTTACTTTAAAAAAACTGAATGATACTCATTTTTCAACTTTTGAAAATAACTTTCTTTAAAATTACTGCTTATTTCATCATTTTGAATAAATAATTAGTAATTAACGTACCACTAATTTATTGAATTGAAGATTTTGTTTCAAGACTAGAAACCTGTATTATCAAAATGAGAATAAAAAATGGTAATGGGTATCCCACTGATGATTGGTTTGTCATTTCTGAACTGCCGGTTTACTAAAATTGATACTAGTTCCATCAATTGAAATTCTGACAATATTTAATTTTCCATATATATATATATATCTTGATATATATATATATATATATATATGTATATATATATATATATATATATATATATATATATATATATATATATATATATATATATATTATATATATATATGTATATATATATATATATATATATATATATATATATATATATATATATATACATATATATATATATATATATATATATATATATATATATATATATATATATATATATATTTATTTATATATTTATATGTTTTATATAGGTATGGATTAAGAACATTCATATATACTTATGAGTATATCACTTTGAGATAATAAACGTATACAATTCTAGAAAGTATTGCGAAAATTTTTTCCAAGGTAAATGACCGAACAAACTTATATAAGTACAAACAATTTATTAAATTCATTCTTAAAATACAAAAATTAACTTAAATTTTTATTTAAATCTTTTTTTTTTAAAATTCATATACAATTTTCAAAAACTACATCATATATTGAATGTGATGAGCTCGAAATAAGAAGCAACTACCAATCTGTTAAATATAATTATTACGTTAGCTAATTTGTCTAAATTTTTGAAGTACATACTTCAAACTTCGACTCATTCGGACCCCCCACTTTATAGATTCTTTTGGTTTGTTTCTTACTGCTAGGTCATCAACAAATATCAATTTAACTTAAATGTACGAATAAGACGTATGTATTTACATAAATTCTAATAATTAAAAAAAATCGTTTTCGAGTTAGCAATAATCACCTCAATTGCTGGGAGATTTAGTTCGAATTTTGTTTCTATTTTATAAAAATATTTTTGAACCACACTAATATGGATGGTAAATTAGACATTTTCTTTACCATTATTAACAATTTGACATAATATATTTGATTTCTAATTAATATGTTCTGGTATATTTGATTCTTAAAATTGTTAACAAACTGACACATGATTAATTTTTTCTTCCCAAAAAACTGCACTCATTTGGATATAAATACTGAAAATAAATGTGATCTGAAAAATAATAATACTTTATATTGTTGTACAAATATTTTCAAATACATATTATGTATTGATTACCAATTTATATCCCAATGAACTTTTATATTGCCTCCGATGTTGTTTTTGAAATTTTTTTGAAATTATTTACTCGCTATGCTGCCGTTTCTGCCCAATGAAGCTCTAGATTTCTCCAGGAGCAATTATTTCCCTCGATTTCTTCTAAATGTACTGTTAAGTATTCATCTATTTCTATAATGAAAAAAACGTACAGATAAAAAAGTCAAAATTTTGACGCATATTCCCCATGGATACTAATAATAAAAATTATTTCGAGATAGTATCTTTGAAACACGCGTTTTTATAGTGAAATGATAAAACACTTACCGGAAGTTTGTGGGTCAGCAATTTCCTCATCGTAGCTTGAATGGCTATAAGGCCTTTTACCATGAACACATCCTTTTTTTTTTAATATCCGTTGTTAGTAAAAATTCCACTATATAATAACCCCTATATGACATATTAAATCGCAAGTGTTCTGAAAGGTAATAATGTTTTAATATTTAATTATATTATGCATATAATTCCTCTATAATATACATGTACTCGTATGTACATATATACTATATATATTATAGGGGAACACATACCTGTTTTCCGGGGGAAAGCTCAACTGACATACTAGTTCCGTTAGTGACGAAATAATTTAAAATAAAAATTTTCAAAATCTTTAGGATACTATCGTTTAAATAGCCAGCTATTCTATAATTGAATTTGATTTGTCGATATGTTCATCCGTAATAAAAATTTCTGGTGAAGAATCTGAGTTTGACATGGTAGTTTGTTCACCATTTTGTATTTTTGGATTTTTTTCACCTTCAACATCAAACTCGTTCTCTAAAAACAAAATAACAAAAACAATAAGTTGGAAGCTTCGAGCATAAAGATATATAGAGAGAGTTGTAAAACTTAAAATGTATGAAAAGAGAATAAGAAAATCGTACTACAACTTCTGTTAAAACAAATTTTTTTTTTTGTTTATTTCATGTTTTGTGTTTGTGTGTTTTAACATCGAAATAAAATTAAAAATTATAAGTGAAAAATATAAGATGGCTAAATTAATTAAGTGTTGTGTGACAAATTGCTCCAATACGAAGCAAATTAATACAAAAAAAAACAATTATAAAAATTGTTTAATTAACTTTTTTAGGTAAGTGTTAAGTGTATATTTTTTCAAAATTTTTTTAATCCCTTCGATCGCAATTTAATTCACACGAATGAAAATTAAAAATAATTGTGCAGTTTTACAGTGTATTTAATCCTTATTATGGCCACCCATTTTAGTTTAAATCAGTTTTAGTTTTCTATCAAAAAAATTAAAACTAAACTGTTTGTATACCAAAAATAGAACAAAATTACGCGGCCATTTTGCTTTTTTTGATGTTTATAAAAAAACGTTCATAGCCGGCGAAACTATTTTTTTTGTATTTTTTTTTTTCTGTTGTTAAAATGCGTGAAAATGTTTATCTTAATTTATTTTAATTTTTATTCTTCTCGTGTAAACGGGATATAAGATTAATCATCCCTTTAAAAAAATATTAAAATTAAATTATAATATTATCTAAAATAAAATGGGTGGAATTATTTTCTACAAGTATATTGTAAAACATATTTATCAATTTTGTATTGTGGTACATAATTATGTACATTATACATATTCATAAATTTCTAAAAATCCAATTTTTTTTAACCCTATGAAAAATTAAATAATTTTATTTACGACTGTGGCAATAAACAAAAAAAAAATATGTTTTGACAGAAGTTGTAGTACGCTCAAAATATATTATCCTACCCGGTTGGTTGGAAGTAAATAATTGTAGGTAAGTTGAATTTTTAAACACATCAAATTATTACCTTTTAATGCGTCGTACATTTTTTCAGTCCCACAATTTAAAAAAGTGCAAGCATTTCATGGTCAGTTTCAATATTAGACTATTTTTCTTTTATATGAAATCATAAATAGAATTTAACTAAACTTACCCAACAAATTTTCCGAAATTTTATACCGTAGTAACATATTTTCGTTTATGCGTAGAAACTTAAGATGATTATCTAAGTTCAATTTTTCTTCCATTTGTATAATTTTTAACATTTTAACTATAGCACTTTCTTCACAAACACACCAAATGACGCTCTGAAACAACTTTGACATTTCCATATTTTATAGCAAAGATAATAAATTGAGTCCTATTCAAAATAAACTACCTATTGCTCAATTTTATTCTGAAATCATCATCGAGATAACATTTTTATTCAAATGTAGCTTTTCTTTTATTCTGTTATAAATTCGAAAAACACTGGATTAAAATTGAATAAAATGTTATAAATCAATTACGCATTTCAAATAATAAAACAAATTGATAGTTGTGTGAATAAAATTAAAGATTTTTTTTTTTCAATTTGCTCGCTAAGGATATTAAAATTATATTAGCTTACAAAAAATAATTGAATAATATTTCTTAACTCAACAGAAATTTTTTCAAATTAAGTTTTAACACTTAAATTTAAAAAAATATATATATTTCAAAACGAGTTTTTCTATATGAAAAATGTTCCATCAACATTAGTAGAACAATTATTAAAGTAGAAGATTATTTCATTAACATTTATGAGAAAAACACATTAATGGAAAATTTTTCTAATTGAATAGAACTACCTTAATTTTGAAGCAAAAGTATTTCAAGAGGATAGAAATGTTTTATAGAAATTAATTACATGAAAGTATTCATTTTCACCTATTTATTTTTTTCAGTGCAATCAGAACAGAAGATAAGACATGAGCCAGAAATAACGAAGATAAAGTATGAAATTTTGCTGAATACCTGAAAAAAATATTTGAACCACATGATAACCAATCATTGGAAGCCAAAATAATAACTGGAGAGGTTATACACGAACGTGAAGAAATCCTACGAGCAACACCAAAAGAAGTCATGTATGAGATAAAAACAAATATGAATCCGAGAAAAGCGCCGGGGTTTGACCTTATAATAGCAGAACTTTTAAAAAAAACTACCTCACTAATAACTAATATTATTGAAAGAGCATTAGAGGAGAAAAAAGTCTGCTCAACGATATTGTTAGACGTTGCAGAGGCCTTTGAAAAAGTTTGGCACGAAGGACTTAACTATAAGTTAAGAACTGTACTACCAATGCAATTCACTTCAATATT
This sequence comes from Tipula unca, assembly GCA_951394425.1. Taxonomy (NCBI): domain Eukaryota; kingdom Metazoa; phylum Arthropoda; class Insecta; order Diptera; family Tipulidae; genus Tipula; species Tipula unca. The sequence continues at coordinate 175,974,910 of OX596382.1, read as the reverse complement.
AGAATCATACTTGAAAGATAGATTCTTTAGAGTAAAATTAGACGATTCCTATTCTGAATTGAAAGAAATCAAGGCAGGAGTACCGCAGGGCAGTGTATTAAGTTCGGTCCTATACATATTGTACACTAATGATCTCCTTGTATTAGAAAACAACACTGTGGCGACATTTGCTGATGACACGGCAATCTTAGCTATTGGAGATAGCAACGAAGAATCAACTCAGAGTTTACAGTTAGCTATTACTCAAGTACATAACTGTACCAAAAGCTGGCGAATTAAACTTAACGAAACTAAATCAGTTCACATCAATTTTACAAACAAACATTAATCAAGAAATAATACCGTATGCCAACACGGCTAAGTATCTTGGCTGATAGAAAGGAGCTCCGCACTATCAACATACAACAAACTTCTATTATATACACAAATATTAAAACCGGTTTGGACTTATGGTATCCAACTTTGGGGTTGTACCAAACAAAGCAACGTGGAAATCATCCAAAGATTTCAAAACAAAGTATTAAGGAACATGGTTGATGCACTATGGTATGTTAGAAACAGAGACCTTAAAGTGGACACTGTTTCAAAGGAAACTCAAAAAAATGCAGTGAGACATAGGCAAAGTGTAAACAGCGTAATGCTGATCTAAAATCCACAATAACGATGTGGTTTAATTCAATTTATCAGACATTATGGAACACCAGTGGGAAGAAGCCATAGATTAATATAATATAGTAAATTAAGTTAGAATAAAATTGCTCATTAATCCAGGTGACTAGACTGTAATAATTGTTTATTTAAAATATTTAAATAAAACTGAAAAAAAAGGATAAACTTGAACAGAACAATCATCTTGCATTATTTCTGTTATTAAATCGATCTACATGACAACACAATATAATTTAACCTAATGGCGAACCATTGTGTCCGTTCCATCGTGATTATCTCCACACCATTATAAACACAAAATTACGGGATGAAATACGATAGTATGTACGTATTGTATGTGATAAGCTCGTGAATACATACAATCACTAAAATCACATCGACTATCGTTTTACATTTCTTTAAATATCAAGAGTTGAATCAATATACATCAAACGTAAACAATAATACATTTTAAAGCGAAGTTTCTGGTTTCAATAATCTTTTATACGGTCCCACCATACATATGTACGTATACATAAAGCTTATAGTAAAGGCACAAGCTTAAATATTTCAAAAGTTGTTACATTCTTATTCTTATAAATTTTAGAAATCCTAAAACCATTGCCGCTTCTTATTGATATAAGCTATTATGTATACATAAACCGCCATATAAAGTGTTTTATCCTGATGCTGATTTGCTATCACGGTCTCTTTCTTTTAGTTGAATGAAAATCAATCATAATTCCCATACATATCAATTTAATACCATCTCTAACATATTTTAAGAAATTATCTGTATTTATGTTTAACAAATATTTGTTTTCAACAATAGTTGAAAACAATAATAATATAAATGGAAAACGTATGTATATACATCAGCAATTAATTATATATAATGACTATATTTAGTAAATTGTAAACAATAGTGAGAATATATGTTGCTTTGAATATAAACCATTCGTTAAGTTAATTGCCGAATTTTTATACATCATATTTTAATTAATGGCTTCTATATATTTCAATCCTTATCACGTAACATCATCATCATCGTCATCATAATTTTGGCTTCCTATACATACAAATAAATTCCCAAGTATCATTTAAAATTAATAATAGTATTGCGCAAACATAACGAAAAGCTTTTTATTTTTATTAAATAAACATAAAAGCCGAATATCAACGTCAGCTTTGTATAAACATATTCTGTTATCATCAACTAATCATTTACATTTATACCGTATACCGCACCCACCATCAACAATTTAGACATTTTTTTGTATGTCGCAGAAAGTGATAAATTCTCGTTATTGTATACATATGAACCAATTTTATTCCCGAGCTTTTGTTACTTTGATTGCTTTTAGTTTTCTTTTTTAACACCAAATTGTGTTTAGTTTTTGATTTACTCGTACACATTGTAAAGGAATCGTATAGACACTCATGTCTTATATTGTTATCGTTTATGTCTGTATATAAAAATAACATTTTCATTTGTTTCAATAAAGTGGTTTTGTTAAATAAAAGAAATAGTTTTTATTAAATAATGGTATTGTAACTCCTATAAGACAGGAGTGACATTTTTGGGAGCAGGCCCTTCAACGAGGTGCTAGAGGAGCACCTGCTCATGGCAGTCGTTGACAGGGCTCAAGAAGATGGGAGCATTACGACCCTTAACTGGAGGAAGGTGGCCTTAGCCGCCATCATCCTAAACATTATGAGGGAGAACCCAGGGCTTGGTCTGTCCTGCCGAAACGGAGGTTGGCACCGGAGTCACGTCAAACTGACAGCCTGTGCCGATGAAAGGCCTATGACCCTCTATAAAAAGGCGATCGGCAGCCTGGGCGAAGTCTGGCCGGGGGCCAAATTGGAAGTGGTGACGAGGGAAGAAATTCCCTTCAGGCCAAGGGCGTGGGCCTGGATACTTGTGGAGCCTAGTGATCCAAGGGAGATCTTAGAAATGTTGAAAATCAGCAATCCATATCTGCCAACGGCCACCTGGAAGATTGCCAGGTTAGAAGAGGTAAAGGCGGAAGCAGATCACAGATCGGCCGTCATTATCATCGACAGAGAATCCGTGGGTGCTTTGGCAAAATCTGGAGGCCTGATCAGCTATGGATTTAGGGCGATTACGCAAAATCTATGAGGTCGACAGAGCTGGGGCACCTGCAGCAGGTGGGGAAACCACTTGTGGTGTCCCGCCTTGTGTTGGTGACCCAAAAGTCCGCAGCATCCCTAACGGACGAATCGACGTCAGAGAAGTCTAACTCAACAGTGGTGGAGGGAAGCAATATCTAATGCTAAAGATCCTTCACATCAACCTCCATCACTCAAAAGCTGCCTCGGCGGCCCTTCTGCTAAAAATGGAATCTTGGTCCATTGAAGTGGTTCTGGTCCAGGAACCTTGGGTCAATGGTGGCCGGGTGCTGGGCCTCAGAACTCCCAAATATAAAATACTACATGCGAAAAATGAAGGTAAGATACGTTCCTGCATTCTCGCTAGAAATAATTTGAATATTTTTATACTACTAATTTACAGCAACGCTGATGTAGTGGCGGCTAGCATCGAGATGAATGGGCAAAATACCCCACCAGGTAGGTTGGGCAGTGCAATAATGAAGGCCCTTCGGTAAATCTCGGCCACCCTGGTGGTCGAGAGAACTCCAAGGTACTCGTATGAAATGCAGAAGACTGTTCAAGAAAGCGAGGAACACAAATGCTGCTGCAAATTGAGACTGTTATAAGGAAGTCCTCAAAACCTATAAGTACGAGCTGAGAGCAGCAGGAATCCTCGGACGCGGCCAGGTTACGCAAAGTGCTATGTTCTAGTCCTTCCATCCCGGGTTATTTACAACGACCGGATGGTTCATGAACTACATGTAGTGAGGAATCTCTGGAGCTATTACTAGAAAGTGAAACGCATTTCCCTGAGTGCTCGGTACTAGCTCCGGAGAGACCCATGATAAATAGGGGTATAGACTCCGTAAGTCATATAGTAAAAAGGCGGAATATCCTATGGGCAATAAACAGCTTTAAGCCATACAAGTCGGCAGGACCTGATGGCATTATCCCTGCGAAGATCAGCCTAGAACTCTGTCACATGCCTAGAAGGCGCGAAAAAGCTCTCACTGCTATCCCAAAGACTTTAGGCCTATAAGCTTATCTTCTTTCTCTGAATTCCATGGAAACATTTTGATACTAAGTTAAATTAGAGTAAGACAAAAATATATATTACTTGACTGTGAGATGAGACAAAAAATCATATACCATCGAAAATTGTAAATCTATCTCAGTAAACACAAACACATGTACAAAATTGTATGTGCTAATGTGTAATGTTTCCCGCACACCAATATATCTTTCGGTTGTTTGATTTTTTATAGCCGTTTGTAGACAGCTAGTAGGTAGACCCGATTTCTAAAATTAAATATTTTATTGGCCAAATTTTTTCATGCGAATTTAAAGAAAGTTCGGGTGGGTATACTAGGTCCCAAAAAAGTGGGTTTACTGAACCCAAAATCCAGCGTTTCTCACCTGAAACCCAGGTTTTTATTCAAAATAAGATTTGTTTCAAACTATTTTAAATACATCATTGGGCTTTCGTTTTGGTCCAATAAAATATGAATCATTATCGCTATAAATATGGGGTGGTGCTGGTTAACCTGTCGCCCACAACCTCCAAATGTATAACGTTTATCGTTACATGTAATCTATAGCGCTACTCCTTTTTTTGGCGCAAGCTGCATTGGCCCACCATAATCAGTCCCGCATGAATTGCCTTGATGGTCCTGCTGATTTAAACCTTGCTACTGGCAAATTTTCTATTCGGTGCTTTGAGTTTTCTCTTTAATTTTAAAGCATGTCAATCTGAATGTCTCAGCCTACCACTCTTTCATAATTTCAATCACATCTATATGCAAGAGAGAAAATTTCGCTGTTGTTCTGATGTCTATACCTTTCTACAGACAATGGATTTCCTTTTCATGTGATTTCCATGGTATATACTTAAATACGTCCGTTATAATGCTTTTTCTGGCTATTCGCAAATTTCAAATTCTGCCGCGTTCAGTAATCGCGAGTTTCTTAAAAACTTTGACACGTTATACTGACGTCCGCTTGTTTACCGAAATTAAAAAATTATCATTTGTCTGCTCTTGCGCTTTGCTACAAATATTTTTAATTTTACTTGATGGCTGTTTAGCCACACCAACACAATTTTGGAGTGTGCGTCCACGTATCATATACTACGCGCTGCGTAATAGATTCTTTTACTCCAAGGTCATTAGTTTGATCAGGAAATGAGATGACTATTCAAGGGATTCATACACCCTTGAATATTTGCAAGTAACATAAATAAATTTAGAAAAAAATAAATTTGACTTCCACTTTCGCACCTTAAATCCATCAATACACTAATTCTTCAACTGTATATCGCCTCCTGAGATAAAATCATCAACGTACAAATCATTTAAAATGTACGCAACGATGTATGCTATCTGATGGAAAGTTCTAATCGCCAAAAAAGCTGGCCTGTGCGTCGTTTCGCAATAATATCTTGGCTGCTCAGGCTGCTTAATAGGCTCTAGGTATCCCAAATTTATGTATTCACTTACATATAAACTTAGAATATTCCTCTTTAATTAATTGGTTCGATTGCAGCTAAAGTTCCAGTTCAATAAATCTTCTGTGGCTGCATTCATAATAATAAAAGGCTCACTTTTTTTTCCAGCTGCCGTAAAAAAAACACCTCAAAGTTCAATTGCTTTAGTTGGTGGATCACCAATATTGGATGATCAGCTCCAATTGAATACTAAATTCGTTCAACTTGGTTGAACTGTGGATCAGCCAGGTTTAATATTCATTGACAAATATTTTTTGATAGGTCGAAGAACGGTGGGCTCAGCTTCTTTGACATAGCATTAAATTGAATACTTTGGTACCAATAAAGTGCGCCTTTAGAATAGTGTGAATCAGCTAAATCAATTCCGGGTAAAATTAGTATGAACAATTCTGAAACTGACTATAATGTAGTTTAACCGATTTCTACTGAAGTCTGAATTCCATGGAAACATTTTGTTGCTAAGTTAAATTAGAGTAAGAAAAAAATATCTATTACTTGACTGTGAGATGAGACAAAAAATCATATGCCATCGAAAATTGTAAATCTTTATCTCAGTAAACACAAACACATGTACAAAAATGTATGTGCTAATGTGTAATATTTCCCGCACACCAACATATATTTCGGTTGTTTGATTTTTTATAGCCGTTTGTAAACAGCTAGTAGGTAGACCCGATTTCTAAAATTAAATATTTTATTGACCAAATCTTTTTAAATTGTGCGAACAAATATTCACGAAAAGATGAAACAAAGTGCTTTAGTTAGTTTTAGATTGTAAAACTAGTTGGAATTAAGCTTACAACAATACATTCATAAAACTGGCCTTGAAAGATTTAAATTATTTTGGAATACTTTCACAAATTAAGGAAGGTTGTTAAAAAATGTATGCAATACACTGTCACCAATTAAATTAGCTGTTGATGCATTAGGAATGGATAACACTACGCTTATTACTGCAGCAACTGTTACTATACCTTTATGATGACCAATATTGAAAATTGAATACAAACATTGGTATGCAGCTATTAGATGCTCTCAGAAACAGGACTATCCCTCAAACAAATATAAAATTAATTTCTTTAATTAAATATTTAAAAAGACCCTGCTGTTTAGCTGGAACAATATTTCTAATTCAGATTTGTTGCTCTATGGGAGAGGCCTATTTCAAAGGATATTTAAAATTGAATGCGTACGTCTCATATAGATGAAAGTATTGAAATTCTTGAGCAAATTTGAAAATCCGAAGAGTTAAACTTGACCTATAAAACCAAAACATCGGATGAAAGAACCCAAAACTAGGAAAGGCTATATATGTAAAGCTTTATTAACAATAAAGCCAAAATTTTCTTTGAGAAGTAATATCTGCACTATACGACTTCTAAAAACGCCTTAGTCTTTCTTAAACAATATTTTCTTCGACTTTTATAAATTTATAAAATTTATGTATATAAAATTGAATTTTTTTTTGTTATTCCTGCATTAAATTTAATTAAATTTGAGTTATTGGTCTTTTCATTCGTTTGGTTGTCTTTCACAAAGAATAGTCAGTATCCTTTTCATATGTTACTGACTGTAGATATGAGTTTATTGTATCATTTTTAATGTACTGAATTTCCCTGTGTCAGGTTATTTAGTTTGTTTTTATCTGCAGGCATCCTGGTGTATTGCCATTTCTTCCTGGCTCTCCTTTTTTCTTCGACAAGTTCCTTGATTTCTTTTGGGTAATTTGTACCTATTGTTCTTCTTTTGAACTCCGGCGTATTATTCCATGTTGACTGTTGAACGTCATTTATAAATTTTACGATTTCTTCATCTAGTTGTTCTTCTGTTTTTAACGGTACATTCTTTGAATCCCTCCCAGTCTGTATATTTATTTGTCAGAGTCGGGTTGCATTCTTTTGAGATTATTTTTTCACTGAGAGTAAATAGTATTGAAGAGTGATCGGAGCTCGGATCATACCCCTCTTCGATTTTAACATAAGTTGCTGGAAGTTTTCTAGTTATAAAGAAATCTAGTAGATCAGGTATTTTGTTATTATCTGCTGGCCAGTATGTCGGTTTGGGAGTAGAATGCTAATTAAATCCAACTTCTGTCATTGCTCCAAGAAGTTCTTTACCTCTAGTAGTGATTATTCTTGATCCCCAATGAGTATGTTTCGCATTGAAGTCTCCGCCAATGATGTATTTATCGCCTAAGCTTCCCACGTAGTGTACGTAGTGTAATTTTTTAAGATTATATCGCGGAGGGCAATAAATTGCCGTTACAGCTAATGACTGATTTTTAGTTTTAATGCTGACGGTAGTTGCTTGTATTTCTTTTGTTTCATATTTTTTCTCTTCGTAATGTTGTATGTTACTTTTTATTATTATCGCACTTCCTCCTCTGGCTGTATTTTCTGGGTGTATTGTATATACTTGATAACCTCTAAATTTTATAAATGATTGTTTTGTAAAGTGGGTCTCGGATATGACACAGATTTCAATTTTTTGAATGTCCTATAATAGTTGCAATTCTTGCTGATGTTGCAATAACCCATTGGGGTTCCATGCTAGTATTCTAATGTCGCTATTCATTCTAAAATATGGGTGACAGGAGCAGTCCTGATGCTGTTTTCCAGTTTTGTTAGTCTTTGAATGATTGATCCAATAGCTTTTACTTGCTTTTGTTCTTGCTCATACATTCGGTTTAGAATTGTTTGCAATATTTCACTATAACGGTCAAAATCGTTTTTCAGTTCTGCTCCCCCTTTAGCAACTTCAGCATATGAGATACCTGGAGCTTGAATTATTTGATAAGCAGGTTTTCTTATCTTTTCTATTTGATTTCTTGGCTCCTTTAATTTGCCTTTTGGTATGTCCTTTTTGTTGTTATTATTTTTTCTCATCTTCTGTAGTTCTCTAGCAACTATACATCCTCTATGATTTGCGGGGTGTGACTCTCCACAATTTAAGTGCTGCGCACTTAACGCATCTTGGGTCGTTATTGCAGTAGTTCTGAGTGTGCCCGAATGATTGGCACTTTTTGCATTGCGGGAGCAATCTTGATTTTCGTAAAGCTTCAATCTCAACCTTCATGTTGAGGATATACCTTATTTGATAAATATTTTGTATGTCTTCATCTTTATCAAAAGTTAACATGAACAATGATAGCGGAGTTTTATCCTTTCTCTTCAATATTTGTGTAACCTCTTTTCAGGAAACTCTTTCTTTTGTCCTCATAAGAGTACCATGTATTTCCCTTTTCATTAAGTTAAAGGGTCAGTTTTCTATAATTCTTCTCATCTGGGACATTGACTTTAAGATCTCCACTACTGAGCATCGTTGTTTGGTATTGTATTTGGTTTGAATGCAACGTTTGTCGTATATCATTGTAGTTTTCAATCTTATTTACAATGACTGGTGGTGGTTTGGGTTGTTGCACCTTTTTACTCTGATTTTTTATTTCCTTTTTTCTTGTATTTGTTCTGGAGATACAAAGGGTGATTTGCTCAGTCGTCTCTTTTTTCCTTGTTTCTTTTTTTTTAGCACCCAATTCACTTCAGAATTAAGTTCATCTGAGTCCGTGACATATTCATTCTGACCGATGGCTACGTTTCCGCCAAATGCTACGTTTTTAGCTACGTTCTGCTCTTCTATTCTTGATTTCTCTTCTGTTACAGCAGGCGTTAGAGTTTTTCTAAGTTCCTCATTTTCTTTTTTAAGTATCATGTAATCATTACTTAGCTTAGTTGTGATCTTTTCAAATTCGCATACCTTTCTGCGTAGTTCAAAATTTTCCTTTTCATATTCGTTACCGTATCTTGTTCGTGAACTTGTCAATTTGGAACTCTTTCCAAAAGGTTTAGTAACTTCGGTAAAGTTCTCCGATCGTGATCTTTCCTTTAGCAATGGTTGGTTCCCCCAGAATCCATGCAACCGGCATTCTCCGAGAAGACATAGCATTTTGATTATATGTTAATTTTCCTTTGGCCGAGTTCTTTTCGTGGAACCCAAGATTCATTTCCACTACCAAGTTACAATATATATAAACGCCTCGTTATTTTCCCACTTAAAAATTTTTTTTATTCCTTTATCATAAGAAACTTTAGTCTGAAATATTCTAAAACGACAAAGGAATTTTCTAAACTGCTTAGTCTTCCTGCTACAATTTTTTATTTTATCAATTACATAACAATATAAAAATGGATCCGAACGATAATATGTAAATATGTTTACAAAGATCTCGTTAAAGAACATCAACATTCTCGTCCCATAATTGACATACCCCACCACCAAAATCCACAAACATAATGTACTATATTTTTTGTGTATACAAAAGAAAATGATGAAAGAAAATCCAAGACATAAAATGTATGTGTACATTCTATGCTATTATATAAACATAAATTAAATTATTTAGTGAACCATATAGTTAAGTAAAATTTAATTGATTTCTAAAGAACCATAACAAAAAATTGAATTCACCAAAAAATCTATTTATCTCACATGTCTTAAGAGTTTTTAAGAAAATTTTATAACATGAATTGATTGACTATTTTTGCACAAAAAAAATGAATCCTTCAATATTTCTAAAGACTGTCTGATGTGTTTAGATTGATGAGAAATTCGGGTTTAGCGCATTAAAGCTTTTATTTTTCTTTAGTTTGATCTTCTTTAAGCAGCTCGTCTATGTAGCAATATCGATTTTTTCATTAAGCTCTATGTCTCATTATGACTTGAGAGTGACAGTTTATATGTATACGTTATGTATATATAATATATAACGAAAACTGATTTCTTAAAATAATTTATTTTAATTAGAGTCTGCGAGAAAGCCAATAAAGCAAAGGATTTAAATTTTTCATTAAAAAAAACTCATTTCGCTTGGAACTATACATATCTAGATAAATCGAATTATTCTCGCAACTTTAGAAACCGCGCGCACCACGGTTTAAAACGAACAAAACTTTACAGACAGTAATAATTTTGATTTTAAATTAGTTATGTTCACCAGACGAGTAATACACTTGGTAATTATTATTAGTTAAATCGCAGGTCGGAATTTTCTTACATTGCGCGTATATTAAGTTCATACACCTGACGTTTATCGTCTAAACAATTTATAAATTTATGATCTTATAAAAAATTATGAAAAATTAATTGACAGAACAAAAGCATTAATTTAGTATCGAAATATGTATAAACACAGAAAAGTTCGAAAATCATTAATCACATTAAGGACTATAAAAATTTCAATGAAATCAATCGTTTGGAACTTTCGTGATTTTAATTTTGACTAATTAGATTATTTTATGCTTACAATAGAGAAAATAAATGGTTTGTACCAAGGGAACCAAAACCATAAAAAATATATGTATAAAGTTGAATAATTTGAAAACAGTTCATCAAGTAGATAAAAGCTCATTTAATCTGGCAGCTCGCTATCTGATTTGGTGTAAACAAACAACAATCTTATGTTGTTGTTTTATAAGTTAGCTGAATATTTATTGTTTTTTGGTGTAATGTCTCGAAAAAGCTTAAATAACATTGTAATTGTACAAACAACATTTTATTTATTTATTTATTATATTTAAGACCATTACACAGGTTTTTATTCGGGTTGCATCGATGTCGATGGTTAAACTTATTCTATCTATATCTGTTTTTATTGTTCAGTCGTATATCTAATTCATTACAATGAGGAAGAATATAATCCAATTATTTCGGTAATTCATGAATTTAATGACGTCCTTCATCTAGAGGGTGATCTATTAACTAGTACAAATGTAGCCACTCATGAAATTCGTACACTTCCTGTTGTTAGCCCAATCCATGTTCGTCAATATAGACAACCACATTCAACAAAAATAGAAATAAAATCACAAATCGACCAGATGTTGAAAGATAGAATCGTGGAAAATAGCGCAAGTCCTTGGAATTTTTCGATCCTCATAATACCCAAAAAATCCAGCACAAATGAAAAGAAATTGCGAATCGTAATTGATTACCGCAAATTAAATCTGACGATATTTTTCCATTGCCAAATATCTCAGATATACTTGACAAACTTGGTAGCGCACAATATTTCTCGTCTTTAGATTTATACAGTGGGTTATCCTCAAGTAAATCTTCAAACATTTGATCGAATTAAAACAGCATTTAGCTCAGATGATGGGCACTACCACTTCATCAGAATGCCTTTTGGTTTAAAGGGTGCTCCCTCAACGTTCCAGCGTATGATCAACAATGTACTCAGTGGTCTGAATAATATAAAATGCTTAGTTTACCTAGATGACATCGTAATTTTCGGAACGAACCTATTGGAACACAATAAAAGACTTGTCGAAGTTTTCGAACGTTTTCGAAAATTTAATCTCAAATTAAATCTTACCTTGGTGATATTGTAACTTCTAGTGGCATCAAACCTGACGAAAATAAAACTTCTGCAACTTTTCCGGTATTGCTAAACCTGTCACAGCATTGCTAAAAATAAATCAAAAGTTTGAATGGAACGCTCTATGCTAAGCAGGGATGGGCGAAGTAGATTACGCCGTGTAATCTACGCGGTTTTCGACACGTAAAATATTACGTAGATTACTTGACAATATTTTTTGTTGACGTCGATAATTAAGACAATGTCAACAACCTACGATATATTAATAATATGAAATAAAATGCGCTAGCTCTCAAATTTTAAATTATCTTACTATGGATAAGGTCAAGCATATGTCAAGTAATTTTTTGACTGTTGTTGGGTGCACATCAAAAATTTTGCTCTAAAGAAAGAGAAAAAAAAAAAAAAAAATATATAAAAGATAAATATCTACAATTACCGCATTACTAATAAGCAACAAAATGGTGTCGTGTAGTGTCTGTACAAAGCGAGTAAATCGAGGTGATACCAATGCAAACATTGAATGTAGCAGTTATTGTAATGATTTTCATGCCGCATGTGTTAATATGAGCATTACCGATATTGAATTCTCATTGAGTAACAAAAAAATCTGGGACTGCAAAAATTGTGTCAAAGTTAAAAATACTGCTAGTTTATTTTCTCGCATTGATAACGTTGCTAGTCCAACACAACTAATGCAAATATTTCGAGTGATTTGATTGACAACATTCTTGATTCTAATTACATCAAAAGTTCACTGGAAAAAATTCTACGAGAAATGGCAGATATCAAATCCAATATAAAAGTAAACTCCGATGATTCCAAAAAAAATTTTAATTTAATAACTGAACACATAAAGTCTATTACATTGGCCTTCGAACGCATTGATGTTATTGAAAAATCACAAATTGTGCTAACTGATAGAATAGCGGTGTTAGAAAGTCGACTGGATGACATTGATCAACAGAAACGTGAAAATAATATTATTATTCATGGCATCCATAATCAAAGTGAACCGTTAATTGGGACATTAAACAACTTTTTTAAAGATGGTCTGGATATACTCAACATCGAAGAGGAAATAGTTGATTGCACTAAATTAAATTCGATCAACGGTCCATCTCCCATATTAATCAAATTCAAAAACAGATGCTTCATTGATCATTTGCTTAAATTAAAATCTAAAAGTGCGAAGAAAATGAAAGCTGTCAACAATGGTAACAACGTTTTTATCAATGAAGATCTCACCACCTTACGTCGAATCTTGTTTAATGAGGCTAAATCCTTGAAGAAAATTAAAAACTATAAATATTTGTGGACGCGCAATGGCAATGTTATGCTTAGACAAGATAATGGGCGGCCGGTTGTTTTTATAAAATCAAAAGTGGATCTTAATAAAATTGTTTAATATTGTATAATAATTATTTCAAACTTTAATTTAGATAATATTCCACTGATTTTGAAAAGCAACCGTTCACCCAGATCTTTGAATAATAATACTTCTTTCAGTAATTCACTATTTAACAGTTCTAATTTGTTTTTAGATTCTAAATTCGGCATATTGCAGAATATTCGATCGCTTCGCTCTAATTTTGATAGCTTTTTAGGAATGTATCCTATTTTAATGATGTCGTCCGGTCCGGACTTCTCAAATTAAATGAAAATGCACAAGCACAATAATATTTATTAAATTACAATTTGTTTATTTATTTTATTATAATGTTTATTTGCACTTATGTAATTATCAAATTTATTTTATTTATTTATTATTATAGAAATTATGTTTATTATATTTATTCCATTAATTTATTTGTTTTGGTACAATTATTATTATTACTATTATTTTATGAAATTTAATTATCAATAATATTTATTTTACCACCACACAAAATTTGCTTAACTATGACGCGTTGCACTTGTATATGTTTTTAATACCACGATGGGAAAATGGACGAAATTGCATATAGCAGAGGTAAATAATAAAAGACGTGTTGTCTTGCGTGTTGCTTGTTCTGTTATCCAAAATGTAATGGACGAGAAAGTGACGTCGCCTTCGTCTTCCAAAATACATGTCGTATTTTGGAGAGGGAACAGATGCGCCGGCGGCGGTCGACATTGCACTTATATTAAGTGTTGCATCACCTAACATTGTTAGTTCGTGGTGATGTTGTTAGATGGCGACATGCTTTACTATAAATGTTTTATAGTAATGGTTCGGCTATTGGATATGTGATGGGGTTAGTGAACGCTTAATTCAAATAAGTTGATTTATATTTGAATTTCACTAATTGTTTTGTTTGTGGCAGAATCGAATATCGGTGAGTCGAATATTCGAGTTGCTACAGCTTCATAACACATATCGAAAAAATGAATAATAAACCTATTTTGTGTTTTCTGACTGAAATTTGGATACAAAGCAGTGAATGTGTCGACTATAATATTGATGGATACGACCTTTACGCGAATTGCAATGATATAAATAGGTCTACTGGTGTTTGTGTTTATATTGATAAAAATGTTACAGTAAGTGATATAATTTGTTATAGTCTTAAATCTGCGGATTGCTTACAGGTAAATGTATTTATTAATGATCAACTGTTTTCGTTTCTTTGTGTATATCGATTTCATTTTATGAAACAAATTGATACTTTTATTGATGAATTCAAATCAGTGTTAATGTCTATAACTGTTAAAAACTTTTTTGTGCTTGGGGATTTTAATATTGATACTTTCAAAAACATCAATAAAACATTAGAATATATATCGCTCATGTCGTCTGTCGGCCTACAATCTTTAATTGATTCCCCAACTCGAGTTACAAGTAAACATGCCACATGTATCGATCATATATTTTTTAGAACCAAACCTATGGCTAATTTTACAATTCATGGCGATAATAGGAAGATGATGTGTGACCATAACATGCTTTTTATTGAAATAAGGTTTAATCATAGTTCAAATACCCGATCCTTTAATTCGACTTGCTCTTCAAGTTATACTGACACTAACTCTCTTCTTGACATGGTTAAAGATGAATCGTGGCAACCTGTTTTCAACGCTACTTGCCCTGTGGGTGCTTATGACCACTTTATTTCTACATTGAACAATTACTTCCTTGTGAGTCAGAAGCGATTTAAATTTAAAAATAAACCACTTAAACTTTGAATGACAATTTCTCTGCTGAAGTTTTTGAATAAAAAGAACAAGATTGGTAATTTGATAAAAAAACATCCCAGCAATAAAAAACTGATTAAGTATTTTGATAAATTATCCAAAAAATGGGCGGTTTTGATTAAAAATGCTAAAGTAGATTATTACAAAAACAATTTTGAGTTACACAGTGGCAATGCTAAAGCCCAATGGAAGTTTATCGATTCTATACTTAATAAGTCTAATAATAAAAGAGTCATCAAAAAAATTTGTGGATCTTCTAATAATATTGTTACTTCTGATCAAGATATTAGTAATGAGTTCAATAAGCATTTCTTAGAAATACCCTATAAGCTTTCTTCCCAACTTGTGTCCAATCCCAATACTATTAATTCAAACACTTTGACCATTTCAAACTATAACTCAAATACCAGTTTTTACTTTTTCCCTACGGATAGGAATGAAGTTTTAAATTGTGTTAGTGACTTAAAAAACAAACATTCTGCAGGAGATGATCAGTTAAGTGGTTATGTTACTAAAAAAATTGGAACTTATATTTGTGATGCCTTAACATACATTTTTAACCTAAGTTTCTCGCATGGTGTTTTTCCGGATAAGTTGAAAGGTTCGATGATAGATCCAAATAATTACCGCCCGATATCATTATTGCCAATTATATCAAAAATTTTTGAGAAATTGGTAAAAAAGCGTATAATGTCGTTTTTAATTAAAATACGGTTCTTAAACTCTAATCAATTTGGATTCTTTAAAGGTCGTTCCACTGATGGCGCTCTTGTGAAATTTAATAATTTTGTTTTTAATAACCTTAATAAAAATAATAAAATAGCGTCATTGTTCATCGATATCACTAAGGCATTTGACACTGTAAACCATGATATTTTGCTACTCAAAATGGCAAATATTGGTTTTCGTGGTATAGCTCTTCAGTGGTTTAAAAGTTATTTACAAGACAGATCGCAAAAAATTCGTGTCAATATGTCGTACAGTTCCCCTGGTACAGTTAATATTGGAGTACCTCAGGGGTCTGTACTAGGGCCCATCTTATTCCTAATTTACATTAATTCTATGTTTTCGATAGATCTTTTAGGCGATTTGATTGCATTTGCTGATGATACTGCTATATTATATACTGCTAATAATTGCGTTGACATAGAGTTAATGATTATGCGTGATTTAACTGTTCTTCGTAAATGGTTTGATAGCCATTACATGATTTTGAGTTCGAAGACTAAATTAATGTTTTTTGACCGTAATCATGATTATATCCCAGTTAATGATATTATATATCATGAACATAATTGTACCTCTGTTGGATGCAATAACTTAGACTGCATTAAAATTGAAACTGTAAAAAATTATAAATATCTGGGGTTAACTATCAGTAGTAATTTTTTATGGAATGTTCACATTAATAATGTTCACAATAATTTGTTGAACTCAGTTAGGAAGTTATACTTGCTACGTAATTTTTGTCCAATTGAGGTTTTAAAAATGTATTACCATGCAATGATCGAGTCACAACTTCAATATGGCCTTATATGTTGGGGTATAAAAAAAAAATATGTGGTTCGATATTCCTCGTGAGATTCTACACATCTTCCGATGTGACTTCGGCAATAATATTATTCCATTCAGAACATATATTTTCAGCAATTTGATCGTATCCGCCATTCTTCTTTTCGCTATTGCCAAATATTTTAAGATAGGTCGAAAACCGGTCGGCTTAGATACTTTGATATAACATTGGTTTGGATTAGTCGTACCAATTTATTGCTTCTTTAGAGTAGTGTGAAATAGTTTAATCAGACCACTTACAGCTTTTGTGCTGAATCGTGTCAACGATTTCGAGGCAAAATACCTTTCTCTAAGCATTCTATTATATTCACATTGCGGACATCACTGTGGAGTATGTGTCAGTTTAGTGGCTCCAGTGGCGGTCTTAAGCATAAGCAACCAAGACAACTGTTTGTGGTCTCACGTTTTTGGGGGCCTTGCTAAATTGAACATTTTTATTTTTATTTTGTTGTAGTATTCTGTTGGGCCAACAAAAGTTATTAACTACTTTTGGATATGTTTAACAACAGTTAATTTTCTCATACATATACAATTTATAAAATTTAGTGTCAGGAATTTTTGAAAAGCAAAATTTCATTAACCAAATTTTAGTCGACCTTACCCAGCTTTCACAAGATAAAATACACCAAAAATTGTATGATACTAATGCAAGATAATTTTTCGTATACGTTTTACTATATGTGTTACTATATATGAGGGGTTGAAAAGGTCGATTAAAATTTTGCTATACTGTATGTTGCATACTCTGGTCTAACCCCCACAGGTTTAATGTCTCTACAGCATTTACAAACACGTATATGTGTTTAAACCTCTTAAAGGTGGAAAATAAGTAGAACTAAAAGTGGTGCTGGTGAGCTTGATCCTTTTTATTTCATTGTAATACCTTCTGTAAATTTATCTCAATTAATGCGCTTATACGATACAATTTTTGATCTGCTAATTTGTTTCAAATTTAATTTCACGTATATGTTTCGTCATCCATCAAAACACCAATTTTGCCAAAGCGTACATCATAGAACAGTCTAGAATGTTTAGCGGACAAGTTCTGATTAACTGAACGATTTGGGTTTTTAATAACTCGGTAACTCTTTTAGCCTTCTTGAACTAGGATTCGTCTTATCATGGAATGGAGCGTACTCGATTTTACATATGCCACAGTCGTAGTCAGAGATCTCCAGATTATTTTTAATTGAAGTTATAATTTTATTGTAAAGATGTTTATCACTCCGATTATTGTGAGCTGGTTTTCTACGCTGATATTTCCTTTTTATCGTTTTTGCATTGAAGAAAATTTTCACCACACGTATCGAATTGATCCTAAAAAAAATTTGGTCACCTTAGTTTACAACTAATTCACAAAATTATTCCACTAATTGTCTACTTTGTCGACGTTGTCTACGTTGTCGACGTTGTCTACAGGTTGTCGACACGTCGACGTAGAAAATAATAGACGACGCGTAAACGCCCATCCCTGATGCCAAGATGCATTTGATAAACTATTAAACAAACAATTATAAAACCTCCAATACTTCAAATGCCAAATTTTTCGAAACCATATATCCTAACATGTGATGCCAGTGATTTTGTTATTGGATCTGTGTTATCACAGTTAGTAGATTCGTTTGACCTTCCCATAGCATACCCCAGCCGAACTTTGAACAAAGCTGAACTAAATTATGCAGTTATTGAAAAGGAATTATTAGCAATTGTTTGGTCAGTCAACTACTTCCGACCATATTTGTAGGGACATAAATTTCAAATAGTTACTCTTCGAGACTCATGAGGTGGAAAATTAAATTGGACGATTTCGATTATACTATCGTTCACAAACCAGGATCACAATAAATAATTTCGATACTACCTATGATTGTCATGCGATTACACGATCACAAACAAAAAATTTAAATGATCAAGTAGTAAACGATTTTCAACCCAAATATGACGAAACCATTATGATGACACTGAATGTAAACAACAATGAAACCGAAAAGGTTAATGATTGTGTTAACAATCTGGATTTACCTGACTTTAATAAAAAAATTTACAGTGCACATTTGGATCTTCCTTCTACTAGTAATAAGACTGATCTATCTCCAAATGATTCATCCATCATTCCAATGCAATAGAGAGCACTTCTTCTAATAGTAAAGATGGTGAACATAAATCGTTTGAATATCTCCACTTGGAGGACATCAAGGACTATTTAGAACTTAATCTTAGATTGAATAATCTCATTTTGCGTGTAGGCCCTAAATTTATTGTTAGCATTAAATGAATGAAAATGGTATAGAAATATTAGAGCGAATTTGTCATCCTGTGGCTGATTCTTTAGAATCTGAGGGTCTACTTTGTGAAATCTTTTATGTTCAATTAAAGCTCCAACAAAAAGTTCAGAAAGTGTTGTCTGATACGTTAATGTGGTAAGCTTTGTTTAAAGACGATGCAATTATTTTCATTTTGATGACAACATTTAGGTGAAAATATAATGCGGCCGGCAGATTATGTGATGATATAACGCGACCAACATATCTCTCTATTTAGCTGGATAACAATCAAGGAAGTTCAAGATTCAACCGTCACCTCTATATTTATGAATATTGTTGGGAGCTTTATTCTTATATTTATATGCAACACAATTTTATGTATTTTCTTGAACCACTTTTGCCCAGGGATGGGCGAGGTAGACTTTCCAAGTCATCTAGGCGGTTGTGGACACGTAAAATATTACGAAGATTACCTGAGAATATTTATCGTTATGTAGACCATGTCAGCGTAGTGTCGACAATATCAATAACCTAGAAAAATTTTGTCATTTTCAGATCCAATGCCTTAGTGTTTGCGTTTAATAAAAATCGGCTTTAATAAAGCTGTATGAAAAAATTCTGATGTGTGCAGGCCTTATCACACAAACGTGTTTACAAGAAGATACATTTTTTGCTGCTCACCAAATATCTCAGAGGCAGGAGACAATTCTCTCTGCCAATTGCTAATTTATTTGAGCTGTCTAAACTAGCAGTTGAGAATAATTTAAATTTCTAAAAATCTGACATAATTTAATAAAAAAACTCTTATATTATCTCAAATATAAAAACGCTCTGCAAATTAATAAAAATCTGTACCCACTAGATTGCTTATAAAAATACGTTTCATTTGATATATAACATGACGTAACCCAAATTCAAATTTTTAATCGATCATCCAGCATCTGTGGTCCAGGTAATTTTTTACAAAACTTCTAATCCATTTTACAAAACTCCACAAATATTTGTGAAGTAAAATTTCAATTTAATATTTTTTTTTTGCAGATTTAACATACAATAAAAATTTTAAATTTGGTTTTTATTTGACAAATATTTGTGGAGTTTTTGTAAAACATCACCTGGACCAGAGACCGCTGGTGATGGATCAAAATTTTGAATTTTGGTTATGTCATGTAATATATCAAATGAAACGTATTTTCATAAGCAATCTAGCGGTACATAAATGCCCATCTCTGCTTTTGCCACTCCGTTTGATAAATAGAGACATTTTATATGATTAATACCTTTAGCAATCAGATATTTCGTTAAATGCTTGGAAACTCACAATTTGTGTATTAGTATAAGTCCGTTAATTGAGCTTTGGGTGTAAGAACCGGAGACAAAGGTATATTTGGTTACTTTAAATTTGAAATGCAGTTAAATTAAGATGACCAATTAATCATATTTTTTCAGCTTAGTCAAGCACAGATTCACAGTAGGTTATCCTCAAGGTTATATGTTTGTAATAAAATGGTACGGTTGTAACTTTAAACTCCAGCTCGCTAGGGGGTTTTAAGATTCAAAAGATCTATTAATGTGACGGTCCATTGGATGAATTAAGTGTGAATTTCTTTAAGGTGGAATAGACCTAAGGGTTTGCCGTTTTTATCCTTGACATGGTAAGCCGCATGACCAACCTTTCCCTGGATTATAGCTGGCCTGAACTTGTGATATAATTTGGCCGATAATTTATTGGCAGCATCGTTTTGTCAAATTTGTATCTGTCGGGCATGAGAACGCTGTAGGTATATGAACGCTTCTTTTGTAAGCCTCCTTTCAGTCCATCAATACTATCTCAAGTTGTATATGCCTAAGTTGGGCTATAATTTCCGTAAATTGTAATCTGATCCATACAGAACCATATATATAATGGGGGAGGAGTTTTGCTCGAACCAGGTACACAATTCCGAATGCCAGCAGAAATTTCTTGGAGATGAGCATCCCAATTAGAATGAGAATCCGCAAAGTATGATCGAATAGAAGCAATCACAGTATAGGATGGTTTACCTTTTCAGAGGCATTGCATTGTGGGGGAATATATTCGATTAAGATTGAACATTATATTTGCCAATAATTACTGGAACATTTTAGATATGAACTGTTAGCCAGTTTATGCGGTAATCACTTCGGGTACAGAAAATATAATTTTTTGACGCTAACGACCACAGCCAAGCTTGGATATAAAAATATTGAGTAAAATCAGACTTTGCTAATTTCTCGAATGCGTCTTGAGCATTAAGGTTCCAACTGAGTTATTTTTGTTGTCTTAAACAGATCCGTAGTGAGAGCTGCGTTATTGCAAAATTCTTGATAAATGGCCTGTATACCAACAGCTTCATTCTCATGAAGCTCCGGAGCAGAGGTGTCACTTTGTGCATAAGTTGGCACATTTTGTTTGTGTCAAACTACCGTAACATCTTGCGATCGTTATACGTGACCAGTTGTTACATATGATTGAGAATCAATTGATGTCTCAACAAATGTTCGAAATTGCGGTTGACAATTATTCCTGTAACAATCTACAAAGATTATTATTTTGAAATGATATATAAGTCTGACAGTAACAGTCAACGTAGTTTTCTCTCAAGGTACTTCGGTCGAAGGAATTGGTCTTTGATTGAGTTTATTTTAGGAGAGCCGAATTATAAGTACAACGTTATGTGATATTGGGCGTTGCCGTTGTCTGATTACCATAGTTATGGGCAGAAATATCGTCAACTCGTTTATTCGTATATTTGTTTATTTTTTTTTAGAAAGTATACGTACCGAAATTTCTTATATAATATGCTTGACATCGCTAAATTTGGTGTTGACGTTTCTTAATAATTCGTGGGGCCGATAGAAGAATATTCACATAAGGATATGTTACGTTTCTAATTGTAATGTAATTGAGCTAACGACATAGTTTGTAAATTAAGATGAATAAACTAAATTGTCCTCCCGCAACAAATAATTTTTATGTACAGAGTGTTTGCTGTAAATGTACTTTGTAATTGTAAAGTTACAGTAGAGATCATAAAAAAATCGAAAATTTCACAGCCATAACACACGATTAGAAATTGTCGAGTTGGCGCAAATTTTGTCTCATTTTTCAAATATACATATAAGTTACAAAATGCTAATTGTTTGGTGGAGTGGAAAATGGGAAAGCTTTGGTTCAAAATTATAATTTTATTCATTTTGGATATACAGATGCTAACTAGCATCTAGATCTAGAATAGGACTTGCACATTATGCTAGTTTTAAAATAAAATAGTTTTCTGTTCTTACTTAAATTTGTATTCGCCAAATCGGTTAAGCTATACTTTTATGGGTATATGAACGTAAATCCAGTTTGTCCTGAGTAACAAAATTTATATTCTAGAAAGCTGGTCGTTTTACATAAAACCACCATTGACATAATCCTATTAAACTAGATATAACTTTTGTGTATACATACATATACATAGTTGCAGTAAAATTCCGGCTGGCTATTGTTTTCCATAAATTAAGAATCAACCTTAATTTGTTGAATTCAGGTAAGAGCACATATGTATATGTATTTACATATATCTCTGGATATTATGCCAAGTAATATAGATATTAGAATAAATCTGCATTATGTGTAGAAAGATTTTTATTATCCTTGTGCCTAGAATATATGTGTACATACATTTTACGGGTTGGTTAATAAATTTATTTTTGTACACAGAATGGAATATAAATTACGTATTTATTACAGTAGAATAAAATTATATTTACCAACTAAATTTACCGGGAATCGCATGAATAATTTTCAAATTAACAACAACTTTCATATAATATCCCTCTATGTGGCGAAAAAGCACGTAAATTATTTTTTATTATGAGGTACCTATATACATATGTACATAGTTTAGACCAAACCTGCCCATGGTATGTGCATTCTATATACGTACACAATAATTATTATTTATTTAGAAAATATATCTGCATATTGATCTAGGGCAAATAAATTTTGTTATTTGGTATATGGTTCCTAGAAAATATTCTGCTGCAGAATATTTTTGTTAAACGAGAATTTCATTAAATACATTTATGCATACTACTTAGTTATTGTTGTTGCTTGTATGACGCATGTTTAGGATACATTTCATATACGTAATAACTACATGTTATAAGTCTGCCCCATCTAGAGTATCTGATTTTGAATAGATTTTTTTGTGAAATTAAAGCTATGTCCTATGGACAAATAGCACCATCGCCAAATTCAACATCAATTCACGCGAAGCTGACACACCAGGATCCAATCAGCCAATGAAAATTTTGTTAATAGATTGAGAACAATGTTCTGTATTTCACTATTGCCTATTGTTAGCACGTTGAGATATCTGGACCTTTCTTCATGGCGTATATCATCCGTCTATATTGATGTCGATTTAGGAGTTGGCCAGTTACATTCACTTTCTCTCAACTTCTGACGCCATTTTTGTTGTTCGGTGGCCTTTGAAATGTTTCCGTTTTCGTGGAACATCTGATAGTCAATGAAAATCAATCATTGAATCCATCCATGCTATTACTTCGATGTTTTCATATGCTAGACAATTTAAATAAAATTTAACAGAATTACATAGAAGAACAGCCCCACATAATTCCAATCGAGGCAGAGAAATTTGTTTAATCTGCGTAACCTTACTCTTCGCATATATAATGTTTGCGGTGGTTTCACCAATCACATCGATAACCCATAGATGTATAACACAACCATATGCCGCTTCCGAGACATCGCAAAATGCGCGTAATTGAAGATGTGTTGGATTTCATACATCGGGGAATTCGGACAGATAGACATTTGATGCGGCTGAGAGAATCTTACGCTTAGTCCAGTTTATTTTATTATTAGTTGGTTGCACTTTGCATGGAAATGTGTCACGCGTTCCATATTATTCCCAACGTTTCAATTGACAAGTCATGTTTAATTAGTTTCGGAATGTTCCCTATTTCCTTTTATAAAAATGAGCTCAAGCAAATTGGATTCCATCTTCGTAACTGGAATCCACTATTATTCAAAACTTATTTGCTCTGTTCCTTCAATAATATAGCCTCTGCTACGGTCTCGCATCCCGTCACCAGATCATTGATGTTACAATCATGTTCAAGCACATGTGCAGCTTTAGGGTATAATTGTTTGAAGTCTTCGGCTGTCGTTTAATGAATTTTGACAGCTAGATACGGTCCACAAGCTGTACCATATTAAGCTGTTCATACGAATTTTCACGCCAAAGAATTAGTTGAAATGAAGTATCATTAGGATTTATATCTGCTATACTGTGGCAATTTTAGGTTTTCGAAATCGTAACATAATGATTGCAACTGCCTGAATTTTTGGATCTATTTGAAGGATTTCATTCAAGGAGACCTGTGTATTTGTTTTGCTTGACGCATCGAAAACGACTCTTAAACTGGTGGTACTACTGGTTTTGCGATCACAGCGTGATACGGTAGAAAATACTTCGCATCATATTCAACATGTTTCTTGTTCAACAGGAATCTTATCCCTTGGCAGATACATTATATGACCGAGCTCAATATATTCTTGGATGGCTGATTTATAAGCGTCGAAAAAGTCTGGTGTTTTTAGAAGTTTTCGTTCCACAGCCTATAACCACTGAAATGCTGCTTTATGTGAACTGCTCAATAACAATCGTGGTTTTTTGAAAGGCAGTTTGACCACAAATAGCTCCTTGAATCTTTTGTAGTTGTTTGTCAATGTAGTATATACCTTATATGGATTCTTAGGCTGAATTGATTAGATCTGGCTTTGTACGTCTTCCACTTCAAAAAACTTCTGTAGCAATTGATGAAGATCATCTTTGGTTGCAGGAACACTGGCTCGATGGTAGTTTGTAAACTAACGATATTTGATTGATGAGCGACTAACCACTTTACGTTTCTCCAGATTTAAAATTTCGAAAAAGACGTCAGCTCCGAGTAATAAATCTACTTTCGTGGCAACTATGGTATAATGTTTGTCAATACGAGAATAAATGGTCATATCGAGATTTTTTCAGCCGGTGTTGGTGCTAACCCGTGTATATGTATGGAAGAGTAACTTCGCTTTAGGCATAGACAACATATGATGCACAACATATGATTCGGCTACACCTGAATCCAATATTGGTCGATATGGCTGGACTTCCCCGTTACGTGTTTTTATCAACACCACACCTGCAGTTGGTAGTATGGTGGTATAAGCAATGAATACATTTTGGGTAATGTTTTAGTGTGTGATTTGATAGTTTGTAGTTGTGTCGGATCAATTGTGCTCTCTGTTAATGACTGCATTGAAACTGCCATATTTCATTTTCTCGATTGAAGATTCGTTTATTCTATTCTGACGACTCGTCGAAGGCTGACTGAATACTGAAACAATGTGTGACGGCGTTTATTACAGATGAGACAGGTAAACTTTAAAACACATTTCATGCTATAATGTGACCCTTTTTTAAGCAGTTGTGACATAGCTCGTAAACAAAGGATGTAGCTGTCTACAAAACGTATGTAAAAGCGATGTGACGGTCGGATTCATTTTATTGTACCGACTGCATAATTTATCCCATGCTTCATTGTAGTGGTTTTCTTTATTGATTTATGCTTTATAAGAGGGGCAACTTCACCACAAAGGAAACCTTTCAACATTTGTAGCTTGTGAACATTGCTTATATTTTGGTTCGAATGCACAATACAGTTGAATTAATCGTGAAAGGATGTCCAAGACATGTAGTCACCAGAAAACAATTCTTAATTGGTCTTGGCTATTCGAACGTGTTGTGAAGTATTAAGAAGTGATGTGAAGTTCATACGTTATTTAGGTTAAAAATCGGATTCCGGTTTGGCATAGTAAAGTTCTACAAATTCTAAATAAATAAATAATGAAATCTGAGCAATTTGAAGTGCCGCAAACACCATCAGATTTTTTGACATCTAAATAAATCACCTACACCTTGCGTCATGTTTAAAATCTGTAATAAAATTGCTACCAAGGCTTTAACTTGCATACTTACACAACTCAATAGGAGTCACAGGTGGTTCACAGTCATCGCGAGCTTTAAGCTGTAGCTATACAATAAAAAAAATAACGGAACAATCCAACTGAATTTCCATTTCCTCACTATATACCAACAAACAAATAGATGCATGCCACACAAAATATTTTTCCTATTTTTCTCCAAATCCTTTCAAATTATACGTTCAGCAATAAGAAAATTATGGTTCATGCGCGCAGCACAAAATCCTTCAAAACAAATGATTCTGCATCGAATGCAGATAAAAATACGTTGCCGAGTAAATCGCCTATTTAAGGGGAAATGCAAAATTCATAAATTTGCTCAATATTTTCCACCAATTTATGTGTTCCGCTTTAAGTTTATCGTATCGTAGATATAGGAGAACGATTTCCAAACTTTATTTATGTACGATAAGGAATTTTGTTACAACAACAGTACACAAAAAAAAAGTTTGACACTTTTGATGTACAGAACTTTTATTTTTTGCTGCTACGTACTCTTGACTAAATAATGTCATTAATTTTGTGTACCAGAGGCGGAAGTAGCGATACTATTTTTTTCTTTCATGTAATTTTTTTGTCGATTTTAAATTTTTAATAAATTTTAAATATAAACAATGGATTCATCTTCTTGCAGGATATCAAATTTGAGCTTCCCTCTTTGTAAATGTTTAAAAATAATCTCAAAATATTTTTTTGCGCGTATATAAATGACTTAATCGTCAACTTATATATTAATAAAATAATAACAATATAATTACTTCCTTAATAAATAATTGAAACCTAATTAAGTGCGGACGGAATGGTATGGACCGAACACACCCCTACAATTTCTCATTTTCATTCTTATTATACGAAAATTAAAATTTTTTCACGACACAGCAGTTTATTTATTTTTTTTTTTTCTGTCTAATTTTAAAAACATAAAACAGGAAAATAAATAAAATTAAAGGAAAATTGAGGGGGTGTGGCGGTGCGATGGGAAATGAATAACGCAGGAAGAATTTAGTGTATATATATGGAAGAACATAATTGATTTCTTGCACGATGTGATAAAAATGCTTTATGTAAAGTCCTATTAAGTTGATAATGTACGAGTATATATGTACATACATACTGTATACTGTATAGAGCGAGCGTATATACAATGTTTTGTATATACGTATATAGAGCATTAGAAACATATAAAAGCATCGTTTTGCCAAATTTCCTCGTTCTGCTGCCCTCAATCAAAATTTGTTATTCGCATGTGGACATTTTTATAATTAAAAGTAAATTAATGCTTTACAATTTGCTTAGCATTCAGCCCTGTTGTTAAAAATTAATTATAGGAATTTGGTGAGCTAGCGTGCATTTTCTGAGAGCTTCTTATATTGTATACAATTTTTCGATCTATCAAGCTTTTAATAATTTTTTTTTCAAATTTGAATTGAATTCTAAAGATTCAACAAATTTTTATTGAAATTTCATGTTCTAAAATTAAATGGAATTGTGAGATTTATACGCTAAAACTGAGAAATTTGAAGTTTTTACCAATTCAGCAAGTTTATCATATACATTTGGACCAAACTGTATCATTCAAGGAATGTAAATGTATCCTGGTTATTTGAATTAAATTCGGAAAGCCTTGCGCCCCTTCCTACCAACAATAATACATAATACACATTTTAAGACTCCTTCCATCAGTTCTTATATGGCTAACTTCATGGGGAAACTGGAATCAACTATTGTGGTGACGTGGGAGAGCAACGAGCATAAAAAGGGTATTTTTTTTAGAGGTTCACTACTTTGAGGAATTACAGCCAAACGACCATCGTGTGCGCCGCCAATTCGGCGAATGGGTTGAAGCACAAATTGATATTGATGTTGAATTTCCATTCAACATTTTGTTCTCTTATGAAGACCATTTTTGGTTGAATAAGCATAGAATTTGGAGTGAGGATAAGCCACAAGCTTTTGTCGGAACACCATTACATCCACAGATAACTACTGTTTGGTGCGCTTTATGGGCTGGCGGAGTTATTGGTCTATATAAGTCTTTAAAAACGATGATGGGTAGAATGTTACTGTCAATGGTGAGCGGTATGATTAGAATTTTTTTCGTACCTTGATAAGCTTGCATTAATCTTGCTGACATGTGGTTCCAACAGGACGGAAGGCGCTACAATTGATTTACTCAAAGAAACTTTTGATGAAAGAATAATTTCACGTCATGGTCCAATTAATTGGCCACCAAGATCGTGTGATTTAACCCCATTGGATTATTTTCTTTGAAGTTATGTAAAGTCACTTGCCTACGTCGATAATCCAGAGACAATTGAACACCTGGAAATCAACATTCGAAGAGTTATTGGCGAAATACGACCGCAAACGCTGCGAAAAGTTTGTGAAAATTGGTATTCCAGATTGCACCTTGTATACGCGCCAGCCGCGGCGGCCACATGACCGATATCATTTAAACATTAATGTCATAAAATGTTCTATCCAATAAATCTCGTTTCATAAAAATATATTTCTTTGTTTTATTATGATTTAAACTTGTGTAACATCATCAACACATTAGAAGAATACATCTTGCCACTCTCATCCGATCTACACAAATACATCGTTTGCTTCATTTTTAACACTGTATCGGATTCGTATATTCGAGGATGATAGTTTCACAAAAGGCCTTTTGAAATATTTGCTATTCCTATATTGTATGTCAACAACAAAAAATACATACATATATGGGTGAATAGTTTTTGATGTTTGAAGCGCCTCCAAGCTACATTCTAGCTTACAAACGTAACGTCGAGTACAACATTTAAAAAAAGCCAAAGAGAAACGATTTGTTTTGTGACCATTGAAATAGCAACTATATTATACCAACTATATAGAATTGTACTCTATAGAAGTACAGACAGTTAAGTCGTATTTGAAAAATTAATTATTTGGTAGAATTGATGTCCTGTATACGAATATCAGTAAACTATACAAATCTATAGGAGCTTTTGAGCCGGCCTAACCTATAAACCGTGAAAATTATTAGTTATACCTAA
The DNA here is from genome assembly GCA_951394425.1 of Tipula unca. Taxonomy (NCBI): domain Eukaryota; kingdom Metazoa; phylum Arthropoda; class Insecta; order Diptera; family Tipulidae; genus Tipula; species Tipula unca. The sequence goes on along the minus strand of OX596382.1, from coordinate 175,946,160 downwards.
AATAGTTATGTGAAGTTTATGTTAAAACTAACAGAAAAAATACACTGTTAAGTTTTAAATACTTTTGACGGTTTTGATTAAAATACCAATTTTGAAAATATTCTAGAATTTGAAAAAAATATTTTTGTACCAAATGGCTTTCTGCTCGCATCATCTTGATTTTTATAGAAATATTCCCAAGAAACTCCTTGCATCTCTCATCTATCAAGCAAGGTGTATTAGAAAGGCAATATTGTATAATGATCGTACGCGTTCGTTATTCTAATTATATTCGGTAAGGACCCATTTATCGGGGGCACACATGTCTCGCAAACCTGAATTGCACGAACAAGTTTTCCAAAAATACCACGATAGTATCCTTTGCTTGTCGTAAAAGGAGACTAAACGGTTGGATCGCTGGGCTGACGATCCGTATCCGTAAAAAATCAATCTGTTTAAAATGTCAACCAAAAAGAAAAATGGATACCGCCAAAACAACACCGGGCCCCTGCTCAAGTACTCGGACACAGAATTTAGGATCGTCACGTCGAATGTGCTATCACAAACCAGGAGCGTTAGAAGGCCTAATCCCTAATAAAAGTGGGGACCATGTGTCCTGGGCTATATGTTGTTATTCAGTGGGGATGACGTCGGAAATCTTGGTGCTGGGTTTCTTTTTGGCCCGCAGATAAACAAGGCTGTTTTGGATTTCCAAGCAGTCAATAACCGATTGTGTAAGCTTCACTCGCGCATGAAGTTAACTAACCTGTCGATAATTTGTGTACATATTCCCGTAGAAGTCAGCCAGCCCCAAGATAAAGACTCATTTTACAATGACTTGGACCATCCTCGAAAAATTTCCCGCATAAAATTGATCAATTTCATAAGGACGAGCTCGGGTTGTACAGGATGTGGGAGCTTATCGGTCAACAACCAAATACGAAGGCAGCGATCATTATTTGGTCGCTGCAACGATACGATGAAAGCTTTCGTACAGGACCGGGAACACAGCAAAAGGCATGGAATGTTTCAACTGATGTATGATAACGAGTGTCGTCTTACAGTTGAGCAACAAAATATAGCCCATAATGAAGTGCAAAAACGTCTCACGTTGTAGACGGAGAAAGCGAGAATGGTGGAAGGCCGAGGTTCTGAAGGAAGGCCGAGGTCACAGACTGTAGTTGAGTCACCTTAAATACAGACTCCGGAGATTGGCATTGAGGATCCATCTCATGAGGAATTAACAAGAACCCTACAGGGACTAACCTAGGGTGGACTGCATTAAATCGGAGCTCTTGTTATTTGGAGTGGATACTTTGTGGAACTGTCTTTTCGACATTATTCGATTAGTATGGCGAACGGAAGTAATGCCAGACCGCTTGAAGAGCGAGAATTATCGTGGTATAGCTCTCCTTAACACAGCATTCAAGTTACTGTCCTACATTATATTGGATAGAATCACCCGTCTAGCGGAGAGCCTGGTTGGTGACTATCAAGGAGCATTTCGTCCGAATCGATCAGTCACTGATCAAGTCTTTTCACTCCGAATGATTCTATCTAAATATTATGAGACTTCAACCCCCGTACATCACATTTTCCTGGATTTCCGGCTGGCCTATGACTCGATCAATCGTAAGAATTTGTGGTCTGCAAGGAATATTTAGGAATGCCAACAGAAATGGTACGTTTGTACAGTGACACAGTTTCAATGCTGTGTTAAAGTTAAAAACAGGCCATCAAGAATTTTTGCAGTTAGCTCGGGTGTTCGGCAGGAAGATGCTCTGTTGCGATACGCTTTAATCTCATATTGGAGTACATCTTTCGTAAAACTGAAACACTTCAGCGCAACATCTTATATCGCCAGTCCAATCAGGTGCTTGCCTATGCAGATGACATATGCGAGTGAAAGAAATACTTGATCCACTTGTAGAGTTTTCAGTTTCTGTTGGACTCCAGATCAACGAATCAAAAACGAAATACATGATCTCTGGGTTATAGGGACAATAGAACATCAGATTTTATTATTGTGACCACTACACTTTTGAAAGAGTGAGGAGGTTCAAATATTTGGGCTCTCTTATCACTTACGATAACAGTGTAGGTGCGAGTAGATGAAAGTACGGCTGGCAGCTAGCAGCCGTGCTTAGTATCCCCTAAGGCCACTGTTAACATCTCAACATCTATTAAGTACCGTGAAGCTGAAGCAAAGCGTTGATCAGGTTCATTGTTAAGTTTGGATTAACCTGAACGAATTGTGCAGCGTTCTTTGAAAGGAGAGCCACCATATGGTAGGCGCAGAGGTCCCTTCTGCCGACGATAGCTCCACGGTGTACGACTTGTATTCTTCAGGTTGTCTAAGACAGCATGTAGACCAAGCAAAGAATCGAAAACGTTGGAGCCCGATTTTTGACTTAGTAATGGGCCAGTAATTAGAGCACTGTTTTATTTTATTGTTATTCGGTGAGGCATACACCTATCCTATTTATATTCCTATTTGTACATGATAGGTCACATCTTAATGCTCATGCCATCACTTCGTTAATGGTTTAATCTTCATGGTGATGTTCGGATTAGCTAATTCTTGTAAGGTTTTTGTAGGAACGCAAGCACATATTACGTGACATTTCAGATAACTTCAAATTAAGTAAAATTCCAAATATTTCTGTATCAAATGGCGACAACAAATTTTTTGTGGAAGATAAACAGTTGTGCTGATCGTCAAGAGCGACAAGCAGATAAACGTGTCTAACATTGGAGTTACTATTAACTTCTCAAATCGTTGCAGTTAGGTAAGCTGTTATCTATAATTTTGACAGTCGTAAACTAGGCAAAATAAATTGTGGTCAGATATTATTTCTTTGTTAAAGTGGACACAATTCCAATAGTTTCGAATGAAAAAACCATTTCATCTGTATATCTCATAGTTCTCGGGTGATTTTGATCATAAATTTTATTGAATTTTCCTATGTAAACTGTGAAAACTTTGAAAATTATGTGAAGTTAATCCTCAAATATACCAACAAATTACACTGTTAAATTGTATTTTTTCCAGTTGGAATTATTTGTATAACAAACTTTGCGGTGCTCCCGATTTTAGAGATTTCCAAATGCTTTCGATTACATTTCCAGATAGCTTGACGAGTGTTTCTGAAGCTTTTTGCTAAGAGTATGGTTTAATTTTTTTTTTTTTTGATTTGTAGGTACCCCAAATAAATTTCAATAATGTATTCTTCTAAATAAAATATTATTTAGATTTATTTATGTTTCTTAATTGAATGCCATTAAGAACGTCAACCAGCTTCACATATATATGTACTTAAATTGCAAAACCTCGATGTGAAAGCAATATTCCTTAATTACCATAATATAAATTAATATTTGTTTTTTTTTTGCCAAAACGCTGAAACATGATTCTTGAGATTTTTCGTACCTATCTCACTGTGTATGAAGCAATAATGTATTAAATTCAGGTCCCATTTCAATATCCCTTAATCGATTGACGGGGTCCCATATCAGTCCCCTTAATCGATTCAATGATATCTATTTGTCCATTCATTTGTTCACACGATTGTTTAAGAGCAAAAAAAACTAACCGTTGCATATTAAATATTCTGCGTAATGTAATTTTCATATAAATTCAAAATCTTCTCAAATAAGAAAAAATCCAATTGGAAAAAAATATAAAATTTAACTGTGCAATTTTTGTTATTAATTTTAGTATAAACTTCACACTTTGATTAAATTAAAAATAAATTGGGTAAATAAATAAATTCTATTTTTTTTTAGTTAAGAAGCAAACCAATTTTTGTGCATCGTTTTTTCGTGGATTGAATTGAACTTCAAATTCAAATTTGAACGTCAACATTTTTAGACTTCTTCAATTTATAATTCAGACAAAGTGTTTGAAATATTAGAGTATCGCGGTCACCTAAAAATGTGCACCTTCCATTGTCATCAAATTATCTCAACTCATGCGCTCAAAAATTAATTATAAAGAACAATAAAAATTTTAGTGGCGCAATTAAGTTCAAGTGAAAAAAATGTAAAAGCAACAGTCGTTTGGATAAAACTTATAGAATTGCACTATAAAACGATTCCAATTAATGTCGTATATAAATTAAGGTAAAAACACGCAAACCATTTTATGATGGCATATACTGAAGTAACTTCAACAATACTCATAAAACAGTAAATAAGTCTTAAATAAAATAATTGTTAAATGTAATTTACCAAAACAATTATCCTTTAGAATAATTCCTTCAACGAACAAACGATGAAATGGATTGTTGCTATTCGTTTGTAATTTAACCTCAACATTTCAATTAAACATAATTTCTTGGTAAAATATCTACCGTTTTATTGTTAACTAATAAACATACGTACATAATGCCGCAATTTATAAAAAGCCACTTAAAAACATTTTCCACCCGACTTAAATACGATTTTAAAATATTTTAGCTGCAGAAGTCATATATTTCTTAAATTTTATTTATTTTTAAGAACAAACTTAATTTTCCAAATAATTTTAAGATTTTTATTATAAAAGCTTCCTTTTTTTTGGGTGTTTTGTAATACACTTGAACATTTTCTTATTTTATGTAATATAATTTTTACCAAATTATTAAAAAATAAAAGTTTTACTTCTTCGTTTGGTTGTTAAGTATCGTATTAAAAAATTTTTATCAATTTAATATTTTTAAACCATTAAGACCGAGAAGATTTTTTGTCTCGATATATGTTTATTTAACAAAATGGAATTTTTCAGATATTAAAACGAGCATAGAAAAGCATTTTGGTGAGTATCAACTTGAAAATGAACGATTTGAGTATATATACGATGCGGTATTATGATGGCTGTTGAAATTGATTAAATTTGTTGGAAATGCTGCCACAAAATGGAACACCCAATTTTTCAAAGTTTTGTGTGTTGAATAGTATATTTTCTCGTAGTTGTTATTTATTTTCAGAGCCAACAATTCTAATTTGTATATTTGTGTTCAACATCACCATAATTTATAATTAATTTCTTCTAATTATTGTTGATGCACATTCGTACAAGACCAATTATCAGAACACACGTAATGTTTGTTGTGTTTCTACATATGTAAATGTAAATACATATGTCACTATAATTTATGTTTTATGCATAAATATAAGGAAATGTATTCGATATACGTAGAACAATTACATGTACATGCTACATACAATAAGAATTTATTATATACTGTTGTACAATAATTAAATGAATGTGTTGCAATAATGAAAATACATCACACCAATAACTCATTATGAACTCTCATAATGGTCTCTATAAGCTTTGTTGTTCAGAGGAAAGTTAATTGATTTTTATATAACTGAAGAAGCCAAAACCGGAAAATAAGAAAAAAAAACGACAAAAAAAATCGGATCAACATTAAACTTTACAACAACAAAAACTATAAAAGCTTATCTTCAACCATATAACTTTAGGTACATACATATCTATCAAAAATAAAAGACGAAATATAATTTCACATATATACTTACCTAGGTGTGTAAAGCTTATGTTGTTCGAATTTTATGGCATGCCATAAAATGAGAAGATATTTTCGTTTATGTGATGTGCACAAAAAATTAAAAATAAAAGGAAATTACCGAAAACATTTTTTTTAACGTTTTTCCAATTTCCAAGTCATAAAAATACGCTAAAGAAATTGATAAGACATTGTTCGATTTTTATTTCACTTGTTATTTATGGGTTTGGTGTTTGTTCGTTATATTATGCGGTAAGTCATATATAAGAATATAACAGACGATACAAATTAAAGCTTTCACCAAGTTATGTATGTGTGATCGAAAAAAATTTACGACTAAAATTGACCTTACAAACTTTGTATCAATAACAATTTCGGGAAAAGTTTAGAAATTTTTAGAAATTTTGAATTTTAAAAAATAATACCGAATTTAAAACTTTAGAAGACGAATTTTAGGATTTTGCGTAAACATCAGATTCTTGGAAATCTGTTTTTTTTTTTTTTTTTTTTTTTGACAATCTTATTTATTCACATAAAATTTTACAATGTACCTAGTCTATAGACTAACAACATTTCTTTTTTTGACCAACAATTGCTAAATTGTGTTTAATTAAGGTACCCCCATTGGTTTTCCTTATGTTCTATTTACTGGTGTTCCTGCCTTACGCTGACTATAATGCTAACTGAAAAGGTTTTACTCTTTTCAGTCTTCTCACAGCTTCCCTGTGGTCGAGTAGTTGGTTGGCCTCAACGTTCGGGTGATTCTGGAGCCTCACTTCATGCTTCCGTGCAGCATTGTTTGCTTCTCTGGTGACAGTTTCCACTCTAAGGTCCCTGTGGAGGTCGCTATTACGTATGTACCAGAGGGCATTTACAATATCCCTTAGTACTCTGTTTTGGAATCTTTGAACGATATCCATGTTGCTTGGTTTAGTACAAACAACCCCACAGCTGAATTCCATACATCCAAATGGGCTTTAATATCTGCTTATATAGCATCAATTTATTGTTTATTGATAGATTGGAGTTCCTTCCCATCAGCCCAATACATCTTTCTATATTTGAGTCTGAGTTCTTCACTTTTTTTCTTCACATGGACCTTCCATCTAAGTTTGGTATCTAGATTCATCCCTAGATATTTTGCTGAGTTAGCATGTGGTAATGGGACATTATTTAATACCACAGGCAAATGGTTTATTTATCTGTTGGTGTAGTCAACACGTATGGATTTTGTTTCATTTAACCTGACACGCCATTGCTTCGTCCATCGATACATTTTGTTCATTGCACTTTGAAGCTTATTGGTAGCTCCTTCTATGGTATCATCTACTACCAAAATAGCAGTGTCGTCTGCAAATGTGCCAATTGTGGTATTCTGAGATAATGGGATATCGCTTGTGAATAATAAATATAGAATGGGTCCTAAGACACTTCCTTGTGGCACTCCAGATTTGATCTTTTTAATTTCTGAGTATGATTGTTCCTGTTTAACACGAAAGTGTCGCTCTGTATAGTAGGATTTTAATATTTGGCAGAATTGTGAAGGTAGAATGTACTGGAGTTTGTGCAGAAGACCTTCGTGCCAAACTTTGTCAAACACTTGGGCCACGTCAAGGAAGACTGCTGAGCAGATTTTCTTTTCTTCGAGTGATCTTTCTGTCTGTTATTCTATGAATTTGATCGATTGTAGAGTGTCTATCTCGAAATCCAAATTGATGTGTGGGGATTAATTCCTGCCTTTCAATTATTGGTTTCAATCTTTTTCAGAGAAGTCTTTCAAATAGTTTTGACATAATAGACAGTAACGAAATCGGTCTATGGGATGTTACTTCGTTTGGTGGTGTTCCATGCTTAGGTATCATAATCACCTCCGCGAACTTCCATACATTTGGTACATATTTCATCCTGAAAGCTGCATTGATTAGAGTTTTTAATTTTTTAATGCCCTTCTTCGATAGGTGTTTTAAGATTTTTCCTGTTATCAGGTCATAGCCAGGCGCTTTGTTCGGATTTACATTTTTTTTTATTTCATTAGTCAATTCCGCAGGGGTGGTCAGAGCGATTTCTTGATCAATAGTTTCCTCTACTTCTTGGAATTCTTCTCTCCCTTGTACCTCATTAGGCTGAAAAATACTTTCTAGATGGTTAGCGAAAGCTTTTGCCTTTTCTTCATTGCTTCTGGCCCAATCCCCATTGCTTGTCCTTATGGGTGGTATTTGAGTTATTGGTCTTTTCATTCGTTTGGTTGTCTTCCACAAAGAATAGTCAGTATCCTTTTCATATGTTACTGATATCAATTTTTTGAATGTCCAATAATAGTTGCAATTCTTGCTGATGTTGCAATAACCCATTGGGGTTCCATGCTAGTATTCTAATGTCACTATTCATTCTAAAACATGGGTGACAGGAGCAGTCCTGATGCTGTTTTCTAGTTTCGTTAGTCTTTGAATGATTGATCCAATAGCTTTTACTTGCTTTTGTTCTTGCTCATACATTCGATTTAGAATTGTTTGCAACATTTCACTATAACGGTCAAAATCGTTTTTCAGCTCTGTTCCCCCTTTAGCAACGTCAGCATATGAGATACCTTTCTATAATTCTCCTCGTCTGGGACATTGACTTTAAGATCTCCACTACTGAGCATCGTTGTTTGGTATTGTATTTGGTTTGAATCCATCGTTTTTCGTATATCATTGTAGTTTTCAATCTTATTTACAATGAAAGGTGGTGGTTTGGGTTGTTGCACCTTTTTACTCTGATTTTTTATTTCCTTTTTTTCTTGTATTTGTTCTGGAGATACAAAGGGTGATTTGCTCAGTCGTCGCTTTTTTCCTTGTTTCTTTTTTTTAGCACCCAATTCACTTCAGAATTAAGTTCATCTGAGTCTGTGACATATTCATTCTGACCGATGGCTACGTTTCCGCCAAATGCTACGTTTTAAGCTACGTTCTGCTTTCTATTCTTGATTTCTCTTCTGTTACAGCAGGTGTGTTCACGCACAATAATATTTTTGAATTTCACCATGGTGCGCATCTCCTATTCTATATACTTTATTATTCATAATTATGTATTTACTTCTATATTAGAATTTAATGTATATAATGTATGTATATAATGCTTATGTATTTTAAAACTGCATTATACTTTTTGTAATTAAATCTAATATAAAAATCTTCGTGTTTTATTAAAAACAATTTTTTTTATTCAAATGAGATTGATTGTAAATCAAACTATCACTCAAGGTGTTAGAGTTTTTCTAAGTTCCTCATTTTCTTTTTTAAAGGAAAGAAAGAAAGCGCATAGCTTTCTGTATAGTTCAAAATTTTCCTGTTCATATTCGTTACCGTATCTTGTTGGTGATCTTGTCAATTTGGAACTCTTTCCAAAAGGGTTAGTAACGGGGTTTTCTTCGGTAAAGTTCTCCGATCGTGATCTTTCCTTTAGCAATGGTTGGTTCCCCCCAGAATCGATGGAACCGGCTTTCTTCGAGAAGGGTGGAATTTCCAAGTTAAAACCTGGATTACCACCTGGGGTAATATTTCCTTCCGTTTTTGCCATTGCATTTTCCTTTATGTTTGGTTCGCGGGAAGTATTTTATTTCCTTCCTACCTTTCGCTACCCGTAGATACCGATGAGCACTCCTCTATCCGCCACCTGAGGACGCGCTCTCTAGCGGTTTACATACTCCGCTGAGAGGATTGATCAAGTGACCAAAATTTGATAATTTTAATCGGAGTTTTAATTTTAGATTTTCCAAATTAAAATCAAGTTTCTTAAATACCAAAATTTGCAGAGTAATTCCCTATTTCAGTGTTTAAATGTGAATTGAATAGAATAGAACAAATTACGATTTCTAAATAACAACTAAGAATTATGTAATAAATAATTTGATTCCAAAACTATAATGCAGATTATGTGATATTTCCTGAACACAGAATTTTTAAAACTCCCAATAATTTTAAATATAATTGTTAATGTGAATCTCAATTTTGAATTCCAAACTATCCCTTTCAAATTCTTCACGGGAATGGGCGAGATAGATTACTATGTAAAATACGCGATTGTCGACACGTAAACTATTAAATCGACAGTTAAAATAATGTCAACAATCTACGATATTTTAACGATTTAAAATCGAATCCACCAGTTCGCAGGTGTATTTTGTAAAAGAGCAATTCAGTTAAGACGAATACTCGTATAAGAAAAAATTAAAAAATGGGTGATTCATCTAAAGGTGATTTTTATAGTAGTGTCAAACTGTCCTAGTATTTTTATTCAGTATTACTTACCATTTCATTATCGAAGCACTGAAACCGCAGCCTCTACAATTTGTTCAGTTTTATTACGAAAATCGGTGTTCTGTGAGGAATGTGTTTCGTGGGCTTACCGCTGTTTGGACTACCATTGGAAAATTTGAATCTTAATTTAAAGTATTGGATGATACGTGACCAAATAGCCGGTTTGGTGTAGTTTATGGGCCTGTGAAATCGTCGTAATAGGAAAACGTCATCATGGAAAAACCTGACTCAACAACTGCAAATGGCTGACCAAATCATAATCATTTTTTTTTTGCAAATGTGAAGTGTGAATGAAGTGTTTATACTTAGCAGGAGTATTGCCACTTTTTTAGGTAATTTCACGTACATTTCGTCATCCATCAAAACACAACCACTAAGTGTTGGTTATCTGAACGAGTTGGCTTTATAATAACTCGGTAGATTTTATAACTTTCCTTAACTCGAATTGTGTTAAATTTGTTTAATGAAAATTATACCTTCTCGTAAAGATTTCGATCAGTGGCGTCATGTTTCTGATTTTTGTGCGAGCTGTTCTTTCCACGGTATAAAAAGAGTCCCACTCTATATCGTCGCTACGTATCGTTGTTTTGGGTGACAATTTATTTGTTTTGTAATGGATAAACAGAGGTTGAAGGAGGTTCATGACACAATTAGTTTTCAATTATGTCCATCTTTAATAACTTTTCACTATTATAACTGATTTTATCGACACATTGGATAATTATAACTGAAACTATTGCAAACAATGTAGACTTAGAAGTTATGTTATGTGATTCCCGATTTAATTTGAACCATTCTTTAGCTTAAAACCTAAATTCACCACATTCCTGCAAATTTTTCGAAACACTGAACTTCGGAAAACAGTTTATGTCACATTTAAAACTATAATTTTGGGAACATTCTGATTAAAATGAACTTCAAAATTTTAATGATAAATTATGGAAAGATAATAATTTAAAGCGTAATAGAGTAAGTATAATACTATAACTCTAGAAGAGAATAAAATGTGTACGTAAGTTCAGCTACCTATTTAAGAAAAATATATTATCTAATAGACCGTCCTTTTTGAAGAGATTAACTAGTAACTCATTGATCCTAAAAAAATTTGGTACGATTTTTTAAGGTTTTACATGATTCTTTGACTTTTTTAGCTGAACACAATTTTTATTTTTTCAATATTTAATTCACGATTTAATTTGATTTTCTACCGAGATCTTATCCAATACTTCGGTTTTCAGTTTAAGAACTTCTTAATTTCCATTGGTTTGTTCGATTTTTCGCCTTTTTTTTATTCTAAACGTTTTATAGGTTAAATACGATTTTTTTTCAGTTTCTCAACGTTATTTTGATTTTTGACTTTAGCACGAGTTTTATTTATTCGAGTTTATAGGATGTTTTGGTTTACACGATTTTTTTTGGGTATTTACGATTTTACCCAGTTTCTCGATTTTGTACGATTGTTTTCATTTTATACGATGTTAAAGGATCTGTTAAAAGATAAATATTCAGTGAATACGATTTCTTCGGTTTATTTTTTATTCTATTTATATTAATTTTTAAATTTTTATTTGATTTATTCGATTTTATGGAATTTAGATATCAACGATTTTTTGTAATTTTCTGATTTTTCGATTTTTCCATATTTTCATTTAAATTTATACGATGGTTTTTGATTAACCTTTACAATTTTTTCGGGCTTCTTATAAACCTTCGTATAAACCGATTGACGTTTATGTTCGATTGTTTATTTTGAAATTTTACATTTGCTCAGTTTTACAGATTTTGTTGGCTCCATACAATTTTTTCGCTCTTTATAACTTTACAAATTTTTAAATTTTTAAATTTTCTTTCAATTGTGGGTTGGCAAATTCAATTTATTAATAAATTTAATTGTTCAACTCGATAAGAATTTCGGAAATTTAGTTTAAAACAAGCAATTCAGTTTCTCATTTAATTTTTTTGGAGTATTTATGATTTTTAAAATAATATTTACTGTTTCACGATTTACAATTTTGACGGTAATACGGTAAACAATTTTAGATGTGATACGATTTTTTAGCATTTTCACTATTTTTCGTGCTTTTTTTTCGAAAAGTATTTTTTTCATTTCATACGATTTTTTCGTATTTTCTCAGGAAACTGTGTTAGGCTTTTCGTATCAATCGTTACACAATTTTTCAATAAACATATAAAATGTACTTTTTTCGGTTTTAATTGATTTGAACCACTTGTTTGATGTACATGATTTTTCCATTGTTTTCAGTTTATATGAATTTTTGGATTTAAAGGATTTCCTACTTTTGAACAAGTTTGATGCGATTTATTTGGTATATGTGTACGACTTTATGGATTTTACGATTTATTTGCATTATTAATTTATTTTGGTTTATATGATTTTGGGTATTGGTTTCGATTATTTTCCAATTTTTCCAATTTATTACTGTTTCGATTTTTGTATTTTTGGACGATTTTCTCTATGAGTACATATTCGATTTTTTTGTTTGGTTCATTAAGAGTTTTCACTTCTTTTTTGCCTTAAACGTTTAATCGATTTGTATGATTTTTTTCCGTTTGTTAACGTTATTTTGACTTTTGACTTCAACACGATTTTAATTTTTCTCATTTTGCACGAATGTTTTGGGTTATTTACACGATTTTTTGGTTTTTACGATTTTATCCAATTTCGATTTTCTATACAATTATTTTAATTCATTTTTGGTAAAGGTATTATGAATTATCGATGGATACTATTTTTTCGGTTTGCTAAATATTTTTCTTTCAAGTGATAGGTTCTATTTGTTTATACGACTTTTCGATTGTTTTCGATTTATTTATACGAACTTTTAAATTTTTGTTTCTTTTTTTCGTTTATACGATTTTATGGGAAGATAATGTTTTGCTTTTTCCTTTTTATAAGATATTTTTAGGTTTTTGGTTTTATATAATATTTAGCTTTTAACGATATTCCCAAATTTTTTTATTTAAATTTATACTTTGGTGTTCGATTGACCAACGATTTTTTCGGTTTCAAACCAAAAACCATATCGTTTTTTTTGGGTTTCTTACAATTTGTTTGGGTTTTACTGCCGTAAAAAATCGTATAAATCAAACGACGTTTATATACGATTGTTTTCGATCATCTATTGTTGGTATTCAATCAGTTAGTCGAGATACTTATAAAGTTTTTATATAAATAAATTATTACTTGACTTGCACTGCCTAATTTTTATTCAGATTGAAGTTTACTCAATTTTAGAAATATTTTATTAACAAATGTGTATGGTTTTCTTACAGCATCTCTGAACAGCCTTTCGAACCACCAATCCACGTTAAGCTATTGAATTTAATTTTATTTATATAATTCTAAATATGAATTTCTTAATTTTATACGATTTTCTTTTCGGCTATGACGATTTTTTCGTTTTTGATTTTTAAACAGATTTTTTCATTTCCTACGATTTGATCGGGTTTTACAATATTTCCCATATTTTTGTTTGGTGTTTTATAGTGGCTTTTAAACGATTTCGGATTGTAACGATTTATTTGCTTTGTAGATTTATTTTGGTTTATAAATGACTTTTTTAGGAATCTTATACATTTATTATAGAAATCTAGTTTTAACATATAATAAACTAATCGTCCCAAACAACATCTCTAAACCATGTTAGAGTAATGTAGCTTCGCATTTCGAATTTAATTTAATTTGTAAATTTCTTTTTTTTGATTTATTCCAATTTTCTTCGCTTAAATACGATTTTTCGGTTTGTTTCAGTTTGTTAACGTTATTTTCTGTTTTTGCTTTCACGATTTTCAAAGTTTCGAATTTTTTACGACTTTTTTGGTTTTTGGAGTTTATACTATTTTATCCAATTTTCGATTTTCAACGATTGTTCATTTTTTCATGATTCTTAAATATTTTGCATTGAATTATATTATGATTTGTTCGGTTTCACAAGATTCGTTTGTACGATTTTATGGGGTTTAAATTTCTACGATTTTTTGTGGTATTTTGACGGTTTATAGAGTTTTTTATTTTTTCCATTTAAAACGATTTTTCAGTTTTTTGGTTTTATGCAATATTTTCAACTTTTGACAATGATTGACACGATTTTTTGGTTTCATCGATTTTTGTACGATTCATTCAGTTTAAACGATATTTTCCGTGTATACGACTTTTTCGGATTGTTGCAATTTATTTGCTTTGTCGTATTACTTTGTTTTATACGATTTTATTTGTTTTTTTCAATTTTTTTCCAAACTTTCGAATTTATCACGGTTTCAATTGTTAAACCGATTCCTCCCGTCTCGTTCCAATTTATTATTGTGGTTATACAATTTATAGTAGATATTACGGTTTTTCATAATTTTTTGATTTTAATTCAGATTTTTTGGCTCCGACGATTTTTCCGTTTGTTTATTATAAGTTTTATTTGAATTTTTCGATTGGGCTTTCGGTCTTATACGACTGCCTTCGGATATATTCGGATTCAAACAATATTTTTACGGCTTCATCCAAATGTTTCGACCTTACGCGATTTTTTAGGTTTCACAATTTGTTAGGTTTTATTGATCGATTTTTCGCTTTTTAAGTTTAATACGATTGTTCAGAATCATTTCACGATTCACACACACAACACACACAAATCAGAATTTGTTTGGATTATTATCGGTATAAAACAGAAACGTTATTTAAACGTTATCAAGTCATCGTGTACTTTATAGTTTCCCATTAAAATAATATTTCTTTTACCATAAAAGAAAATGATCCAAACACGACCACATAACATTTCTATAATATGTTTTTGTATGTGGTTTTAAAAACCAACTTTGTTTTGAAAATAATATTTTTCCAATTAAAATTGTTAACATAACAAAAAGACACACAAAAAAATTTAACTTTAATTGTCAACAGATGCTAACCGAAAATAGTTTTCTATTATATAGTTATAGAGGTTTCATATCTCTATTCTGCAATACACCTATATAGCAATAATAATAATAATAATTCAATATCTTTATAGCATGCAATGATTGGAGGAAGCGTTTGGGAACGAGAACTGATATCTAAACAGACACAAAAATATTTGTCGTATGGGATGGTATAGTTACTGCACAATCATTCAAACCTTTTTGATTTTTTTTTAGTTGCACATCAATAGTTTGGAATTTTCACCACCGTATTTTAATGCATCTATCGTCGGACGTCGATTGATATAGCCAGCAAATATATAAAATAATTTTAAGTTTTTTTGTTGTATTTTGGATATAAAGATAACTAGTGCTGAGTGGATATATAGTTTTTTTTGTTGGTACTATAATTTTTTGTGTCGCATACATTCTTTGGTATGTGGTTTTGTACAGTTGTTGGCACACAAAATAAATTATTAAATCTACAATTTTTGAACATTTGGTTCGATAAATATTGTGGTATTGCTTTCTATTATAGATAGTTTTGAATATATAATATGTATATATCTTAAAATTTATCGTAAAAACAACTCTTCGATATGCTACATATAAGTATAGCTAAATTGAATCTTTTATTTTGCATATCGTATACAAGTATATACTAATGGGACACTGGGAGCAACTTGGCGACCATTTATTTTAGTTTTATCTAACGTTTGCATTAATTTCAGAGTACTAAAAAAAATTTGAGAAATTATAGTTGAAAAGCGATTTGTTGGCTCAAAACTATCGTCGTATATTTCTCAAACCAAAGTTTTTTTGTTTATATATAGTTCAATTAAGAAGCGTCTTAATAAATATTGAATTACGTAATTGAGAAAGTTTTAATGCACAGTTTTATGCTGCTAAAACTATGGCATGCAATTACATAATTAGGCATTATGTAATTAGTTTTTAGAACATTTTTCTGTCATTATTCAATCTTCCTCATTTTTTGTCTTTGCTTATGAAAATATTTAAAATTAAAATTTTCCATTCAAGCACTGTAAATTTAAATTCATTTCTTTAAAAAAAAGTTGCACTAACTTATTGTAATTAAAAATATTTTTTGGCATAATTATGAAATTTGAATTATGTACGTATTTAGATTCATTCGAGTTTTCCTTGTGAAGCGTATAAGCAACTATAGGTAGTCTATAGGGTAGACTATAAAAAAAACTTAACTGGTCCTATAGCTCACGCTTCACATCCAGGGATAGGCGAGTTAGATTACGCCATGTATACCTAATCTGTGCGGTTGTCGACATGTACGAAATAGTACGTAAACCACTTGGCAATGTTTTCTGTCAACGTCGACAATTAAGACAACGTCAGCAACCTACGATATATTAACGTTTTGAACTAGAATGAACCAGTTCACAGTTTACTTCTAATTTACTTCTAATCAATAATGCATGCGTTATATACCAATTTATCTTTTCGCATGCTCGCGACCCCATTGGCAACATACATTTCGATTTTCGTACCTGTCATCTACAGAGGCAAACCATCTCACGAGACACCTCACTGGTTAACTCCACAGTCTTGACCAAAAGCTATGCCTCAGATAATATTAAAAAATACTGCAACGAAATTCGTTTCCAGTACTTTAAAAAGATCAAGTATGTTTTTTCGCTTAAATCACTTAAGATTGCGTAACAAATCAACGTTGAAATACTCTTTAAGTTATAAATAAAATTTGATTCAACCCATTACTAGAATTTTAGCTGGAATTTTACTTAAGAAAATCCACTCAATATAGTTCAAAAGCTATCCAAATACAAATACGATTGAACATAATTTACAGTTGCACTTAACTTTTGTTCATATTCAGATGAAAGATTAATTTAGATCACTTGTTTAATTTAATTAAAGAGTTTTTTTTTAAATTAACATAAATTTCACTCTAAAGTAAAATTTAAACCGTTAACGCTCAAATTCATTCTAAATTTCACTTAAGCAAATCCACTCAAAAAATATATACTTCGAAGTCTATGCAAACTAAAATATGAGTAAATATATATAATTTAAATTGCACTCAAATAATCTATTGTATAAATCTCAAGTTCATAGTGCAATTTGTACCATAACTTTAACTAAAAAAGTTCCACTCATAATATATAATTCAAACTCTACTCAATCACATCAACTATAACAAAAAATTATTTTCTCTTAAATGTTTGTTTTAATTAATATTTAAATTGCCTCAAATTTAACTCAATTCTATAGTACAATACTACTTGGAATTTCACTTAAAAAAATCCACTCAAAAGAATAATTAAAAAAAAAAAAAATTAAAATTGGGCCGATAACTCCAGCACTCAATGCCACTAATCGGCCGACGGTGCAATACCCGGACAAACACATATACTTACACATTAAAAACACCCAACCGTGATTTTTGGTCACCACCGAGAATAGAAACCAAGGCCCTCGAATAACAAACCAAGGACGCTACTTACTGCGCCGACGAGAGTGGTGAAGTACAATTTAATATCGACTAAAGTCCAATAAGTATAAATAAATTGAGTTTAGAAAAGCGAGCATTTTTCAATCATTCTAGAGCAAATGTATAGCCTCATGTGCCTATAGCCCTATGCCTATAGACGTTGTTGCTAAGTTGATTTCACAATGTATTTTTATTTTAAAGCAAATTTAAAAGTTCAGCAGTATTGCTAACATCAAGCTTTATTCGTGATCTTCCTAATTAGTTAGTTGTTTTAGATTCTTTCGATTTTATTTAAGTTTAGATCAGATTAGCTAGTTCATAAGATTATTATTTTATTTACAAGCAACAACAACAACAAATAAATATTTATTAATAAAGCGGCCATCATAGCCGGAAAATGTTTGAATAGGTGTGGGTCTGGACTAATGGAAAACCACTCAGGTTTTTCAAAAGATAGGCTTTCAGATACTTAGGATTAGGCAATTTTGGTTCATAGTTACAAAACTGAAATACATAATATGTATATCGAAGTGTCCCACTTTTTGCGAGTGTTTCTAATAAGGGGCTATCATATCCGAAAAATGTTTGAATTGGTGTGGGTCTGGTCTAATGGAAAACTACCCAAATTTTCCAAAATATAAGCTTTCAGGTACTTAGGATTAGACAACTTTGGTTCATAGTAACAAAACTGGGAATACATATGTCGGAGTTTCCGAATTTTCTCGAGTTTTGCTAATATGTGATACTTTGGAGTGGGCACGAACAATCTCGAACAATTAAAACTTCCTATACTTTTTTTAAGTGTGCTTTAATTGAATATTTCTAAATTCAAATAGTACCGACAATTAGATAGAATTCCTTATATGTCTGCCATGTTTCTAGGTATTCTACTTATTTTGTTTAGATATCAGTAGATCTCTAAGTGACATTAAATTTAATATAAAAGTGAATTCGGTAAGTTAGTCAATTTACTAATTTCTATTAATTTAATAATTCACAAGAGAATATAAAAATTCGTTGTAACGAAACTTTTATTTTACCTTCACACTCACTCACATGCATAATAATTGGTTGTTGTTGCTTTTAAGGCAGATTTAGGATAAATTAAATTATTTTTAACTCATTCCAAATTTAAAATTTATTTAAGAAAATCCTTAAAATGTGTTAGTAAGATTTTGCAATGAATCTTGTTTTTAGTTAGAACCGATGTTAATTACCTGGTCTAGCCAAAGTAGGAGCTGAACTTGTTTATGAAATTGCGATTCCGTATAGCTAAGCCATATTACAAATAATAATTTGAGCGTCCCAGTTTTAAATTTATCTCTCGTGTAGTTGACAAATCAAGAAATTGTATAACAGATTAAAAGACAAAACTAGTTTTGATTATAATGTATACATAATTCTAAATCACCCAAAGATAGAATCGCAATAAACTTAAAACAAATCTGGTGACGGTAGGTTAAAAGAACTTCACTAAATCACTCTATCAATCGTCTACATTATCGACGATTTCTACAAATTGTCTGCGTTGTCTACGGGCGTAGAAATTAATAGATGGCTCGTAACTGACCGTCCCTGTTCCACCCTCTTGAAGTTATTCCAGGATTTCATCCCGATATTCTTTAAAAATACCACTGACAACTCAAGCGAAAATAATACATCCCAGAGTTTTTGACAAAAAAAGGCCAAAACTTTTTTTTCGGTTATACCTTTCTTAGAAAAGTTGGCAAAGGCGCCACATTTATTTATATTGCGGAAATTCCAACGGTTAAAACAATATCAACGCTGGTACATTGGTGGCCAAGAAGGTGTTAAACTCAATCGATATATGAGAAAAAAGCCTACTCTATAAAAGCTTTTGACATTCGATTTTTTTTTCGATTTTAGATTAACTGGAAAAGTTGGCAAAGGTGCCACATTTATTTATATTGCGGACATTTCAACTGTCAAACAAATATCAACTCAACCACAATGGTGGCCAACAAGGTTTCAAACTCAACCGATTTGAGAAAAAAACCGACCCTATAAAAGCTTGGTCGTACGATTTTTTTCCGATTTTAGTTTACTTAAAACTGGCGTAATGGCTGTTTACAGTGTCCTTAACTTAATCACAAATTGACATTAGCCGTCCTTTAAACGACTTGGCCAGAAGCATTTATTTTCCACTAAACAAATTGGACATATAAAAAAAGTATGGGATGAGTATTTTGGTACCAACTGTATAGTTGTTTGTTATGACGAAAAAGTAAGGGATAGTATATAAATATAAAAAAATCCTGGGATGAACCAACTGTATAAATTATATATGTACTCTTAAAAGTCTGGGATGGATTATTTACATACGGTTGTGTTGTCAGAGGTATTTTAAAAAAATCCTAGGATAACTTCAATGAGGTCCCATCGCAAGTTGTTTTCAACGATGCTCAAGGTACGCTCAAATTTTAAAATTTATACTTAACAGCGGCGTTTGGTAATTGGATTGTGCTTGCAATAATGTAAACCACCTATCTATGGTATTGGGAGTATTGCTCTGCATTCTAAATTATAAGATTTGTTTTGGAATATTAGGGCCTACCATTTTGAATAACCAAACAATGAAACATCATTTTTTAAATCATTGGATTTTTAAAACGGATATTCCCTTCCCTTTTATTCATTTGTTTATAAAAAGCTGCAATTATCGTAGAAAAATCAAAAAAATCTATTCAAACATACAAATTTTAAAAGAATTAAAAAAAAAAAAATTAAAATTATAAAAATCTTAATACTGATTAATCCTTTAATTAGCCTCTTATCATACAACACCCATGCACGCACAGAAAGTATTCTAAATTAATTCATTAAATAAAAGCTTCATGCAAATTAACAGACTTAAGTCTTAACAAAAAAAAAACATAACTACATAAATAAAATGTTTTTTTTTATGTTTTATGGTTGGTTTATACGCATATGTATGTGTATGTTTCACTCACAAAAATATGATTAATGAGATGTGCGTTGTGTATGAAGTATGAAGGATCTCTTAATATACGAGTATACGAGCCGAAATAATTAAACAAAACAAAAAATTATGATTAATATAAGTGTGTATGTATGTGTGTGTATGTGTATGTGAGAGTGTTGTATATAAGCTCAAAATTTATGTACATCATCATTAGAATTTATTAATTATTTTTTTTTTGGCATAAAAATGTAGACATGGTAATATGTTGTTGTTGGCGTAAACGTATATGCATGAATTAGAACAATAGTCATTAGAAGTATGATAAATTAACATGTATATTGTTAACCCTTTTTTTATGTATTACGATAGAGTGAGTGTGGAAATTATTTTTAATGAGCATGTATGGTATAATTAAAAAAATATTCTTGACCATGACATTAAAACGATGGAATTGTAATACAATTCTGGGTTATTTTTCAAGTTGTTAGCCATGTCGCATTTTTACAGTGTGAGATTTTTTTTAAAGCTTTAAGCTTTTATTACTTTAGTGAGCATATTTAGAGCACGATCGTTAAAATAAATGTTTATCTATACGGAATAATTTTGATTAGAATATTACTATAACAGTTACTAAACTTTTAAGTTAATGATTGATTGTTTGAAAAATAAATAATTCTTAAAGTCCATAAACTAAAGTTCCATATTATATACTTTTCATGATAATTTAAAGTTAAATTAACTCACTTTCTAAAGTTTATTGCTGGAAATTTGTAATATGTTTTAAAGATTATATTTTAAGTTAGAGCTAATATCTTTGGTTATACCAAAGTACATTATGTGGAATAGTTTTAACAAAAGCTTAAAATAAAGAAAGTTTATAAAGCTTTATATTTCTTCTTAAGTAGTTTTAATTTAAGTATGGCACAAACATCGATTTTTAAGATTTGATTTAATGTATGCGATCAATAAAAGCTTCACAGCCGTTAATTAATTCCTTGTTTTGTAACAGGTAGTTTTACTGGATGCTGTATTGGACGGAACAAACAGGGAATGATTCTAAATAATACTTGTGTGGCCCAATGTATTTGTAGATTTGAATTAAACTTTCTATTTAAGTGACGTCCATAAAACAACAACACTTATTGCTTAAACTATGTATAAGGTATTCGGTTTTTGTATTGTTATATACCAGATCATATGATCTTTATTTATTTATATGTATATGTACTACTGCGGATATATATTTGTTTTCCTATGTACCTCTGGTTAAACATTAGTATGGTAACAGAAATTCTGCATTTGTGCTAAATATTAAGTACATAACTGACCTTCAATTTGAAATATTTGCGTAAGCGATCAAGAAGAATAAAGTATCGATGATGGACAGATAGCAAGGCGAAACCGAACGATAAACAAGTCTATATAAACCGTGCTGTATTCTATTTCTCTAAAAAGATAATTGTTCTATACTATATTGAAAGTGCCGGGATAAGAAATATACAACTTTTCTTTGTGAATAATAGTGTGTGTTTCTGTATACGACCTCTGGAGATGGCCGGAATGCTATAAAAAAATTGGTTGGATACCTTATAAGGCGTCTTAAAATACATAGCACGATAAAGACACGTAAATGGTAATTGTATATACTGTTGTCTGGTTCGAAATCGTGTTCTAACCTTTGTTTGTTTCTTATTTTATAGAAAAATGGATCCATAGATAAAAAAAAAAAACTACCTCTAAAAATACGTTATTTTCTGGCGGAAAATCTCCGAAAGTGCAGACGGTTTCGCTAGCGGTTCTTTTTTTTATATAATAAAAGAAAAAAGGAATTAATTAATTTATATCCTGATTAATAAATATTTTATCTGTAATTGTTTCAAACAGATTAATTATTTGAATTTTTTTGTTGTGATAAGATAATCTATCAGTGATCTTAAAATATTGAAACAATTGGAACATGAAAAATCACTTAGTATAAGTTAACATTTTTATTGGGTAAAAAACCCGAATTTCAGCCACGCCACCACCAATCTTAGTGAAGCGCTTCAGGCGGATTCTGGGGTAAGTCTTACTTATTTTATATATATTTTGTGTTGATAAAAAAAAAAAATAACAACACCAACCATACCATTTGAATTTTCACGTTGAAATCGTTATAAGAATAAATTGGTATCAAATAATTAATTTGCTTAAGTAGGAATAATAAATATCAATAAGTTAAACACATAATAATAACTTCTTTGCTTACTTAAGATTTCTTATTGTATATTGTATTTATATCTAACTATAAATTTTTGGTTGTTTAATGGGATAACCTATGCATAATATTTATAATAAATTTAGTCTTATTTTTTTTTTAAAGAAAAATTAGTCTTTTCATAAATAGGATAAAAGAAATATGTTCTAATTAATTTTCTTATTTCGGTGATGATGTTCCCGGACAAGTGCTGTTTACAAAAAAAAAAAGAATTAACATTACACGTAGATGTGTTATATGTTCACAGTTAAACTTAAATTGGAGCAAAATGAACCTCCCAATTCCAACTGAAAGCTACCCGAACCTAAATCGTGTAATGGCTCCAAATAGTAACTGTAACAAAATGGCGCCAGAGCAGGGACCAAAATATCAGTACATATTTTAGTCTAACAATTTGTCCAGAATAATATAAGATATATGCTAGTGAGTATTTATACAAATCTTTATATGTTTTCATGTCCGTATGTGAGATATCTTAATATAAAAACTAATTTGCAGATTTTTATCGATTAAGGTCGTCTTAAAAAGACATCCAAGCAGCATAACTGTTTAACAAACTCAACCAGTAGAACCGCTTGGCAACAATATTGATTCAAATTTTTCCGTTTTCACGTAATTGATTTTATTTTATCAAGCGGGTGGTTGTAGTTTTTGATATCCATAGATTAACCAACTGATGGAACTATGTATTGATCGATCCATGGTGCTTAACTAACAATTGATACATGATGATTTCATGATTCTTGTTGGTTTTCATTAATGTTGTCTACATTGGAGCTCAGCAGTTGGCAAATAATTTATTTTTAAATACCGGCAAGTTAAATAATGTTTGAGTTCATTCTACTTGTCAAGGTTGACACAGTGAAGATTTTACTAGGTATCGCTCTGAAATTTAGTATGACATCACATTTAGAATAATCGAGCTGTTGTAGAGATTATTGAATTTTATTTCACATATGCCGTATTATATGTACACTCACTGTATAACAGTAACTTAGTCTGAAGATTCATCACCGTACTAAATGATAAAATCATCTTATACAAATTTATTTATTTATTTGTTGTGTTATACAAATACACTTAATTTATTTGTAACGTCTTTATTTATAGTCTATTTATTTCTTTTATTATTGCGAATTTTATACATATATTGGTTTTGCTTAAAAATATTTAAAAAAAAAAAAAAAAAAAAAATGGATCCAAAAGCATATATTTAGAATTTGTCACTTCCTGAGTGTGAAGTTGAGTGTCTGGTAAGAGGTATAACAATAGATGCTTCAAATGCTAAGGATTTGTTATTAGATGCACTGATGGTGGAAAATAAAGACAAAAGTTGTAAACCACAAAAATCTCATGTTTTTGAAAACCCATTAGATGAGTTTAATGTTTGTCGGTATAAAGTGGACTAGTTAGGAAAAACTTTATCAGCTGCTGGAGTTTCACCTTCAGTTGAATTAATAATCCCTATACTAGTGCAATGTATCCACTATAAGGAACGAGTTGAAAGAGTGGCAAATAGTTTTGGTCAAGATTCAGGTAAATCTAACCTTCTGTCTAATTGGAGGAGAACTTTTAATTGGGTTGTTAAACTATATAAAGACAACAAAGAGGTGATAATAACATCAGAAGCTGGAGCCGCTGTCACATCAACTGTTACAGCTACTAGTTCAAATATCAATCCCTCTTATGTTGCAACAAATCAAACACAACCAACCTCAATACCAACGACGAGTGTTAATATTTCAGCTCCAAATACAGAAACAAATGTTCGATTGTCGAATACTGTTTTTACTAACTTTCTTCCTACAACAGAAAGTTTCAAAGGTGCAATTCGTAAACAAACCTCATTTGTAGAACCTAAATTACAACAAAACTCTTTCGATACTTTCTTTGCCAATGCTAGGGTACAAACCAATAACTCCAGAGAGGAACCTCCTCAACTTCAAGATTTGTCTTTTATTGAGCCTCAATTTTCTAGCAATTTTGCTAACGCTGTGAGAAATATGGAACAACCATTTCTCAATCAAAATAATTCGTTTAATGATAGATCAAATCAAATTAATAATGAATTTCCACAGAGGCACCTCCACCTTCGTACAGGCGGTGCTTACAAATTGAAACAAAACTGGAATCTCTCATTCGATGGAACTGAATCAAGTAATATCCACGATTTTATATATAGGCTTGAGCAAATGGCTCATAATGATGGATACCAGGAAGATAATTTACCCCGCATCCTTCATTTATTTAATTCAAAGCGAGCATATGATTGGTTTTGGATATACAAAAAAGATCACCAAAATGTATCGTGGAATGTTCTTAAGGCTGCAATGCTGTCATATTTCAGTAGCGCAGACTTTGAAAACGAAATCTTAGAACAAATTATTAGAAAACATCAGGCACTAAGAGAAACATTTGCAGAATTTGCTCTTGGTGTACAAAAATTAAATTCACGCCTTCATCGTCGTCTTTCAGAGAATGAATTATTATATCGACTTTTTCAAAATATGAGCCCAGCCTTAAAGAACGTTACCTTTTCATGTCAGAATTCGATTAGAAGTGTTGACGAATTAAGGATACTTTGTCAACGGTATGAACGTATGTGGGATCAAACAGGACATGATCCTAGAAAACTATATGAAATGAACAGGAAACGATCTACAGTGAATGAAATTCAATTTGATTTTAGTGACAGGAATATACATACTAACTCATTTCAACAATGGTCTCTACCAGATGCTTCGTTGACTACACCCTATTTTGATATAGAATACGAACCTGACGTGAATGAGATTAACACCTCTGCACAGATTGAGGCGTTCAATAATAATAGATATACCAATAATTATCACCACCAACAGAATATAAAACCAGGTCCTTCAGATAGGTGTTGGAATTGTTGGCAACCAAATCACAAACATGAGATGTGTCCTGCTCCTTGGGAAAAATTATATTGTCTAGGTTGTGGAGCACCAAAAATCAAGCAAATAAATAAACTGTCATTATTGCAAGACCAAACGGTCGGGAAACTCGAACATGGGTGTGAATATGACGAGGATTTCACACCCAGAACCGAACAAAACGAATCAGACTTCAACAAATCAAAATCTTTCGTCGAATTCCAACCAACCAGCGAGATAATATCTAAGTCATCACAAGTACCTATTCTACACGAAAATGATTTCTCCGATTCGATATACAATTCAAATGTATCCGAGATGTCTAGGCAAGAAACACCTACCGTATTACAGTTTAAAAAATCCAACATGTCTATCATGCCTTTTGGATAGTGGTGCGACAGTCAGTGTTTTGGGAAAAGGAGCTATGGAGTTATTAAAAGAACTAGGTGTAGATTACAAAAAGATGCAATCAAGCATTACAACACCGGATGGTACTAAAAATACTATAGAGGGTTACATCTGGTTACCTGTCGTATTTGGAAATAAAATCGAAGACATTAAATTTTGTATTGTTCCGCGTTTACAAGCACCTGTATATTTGGGAATTGACTTTTGGCGAAAATTTAATTTGATACCCCAAATCCAATTTCCTTCAAAACTATCTCAAGACATCTGTGAGTTTTATGAAGACGATGAGACAATCCCATCAAACAAACATATTTTAAACAGTGATCAGCGGCAAGAGCTCAACAGAATAATAAACCTGTTTCCTTCATTTTCAAAGGAAGGCCTAGGACGGACCAATATATATAGCCATGATATCGATTGAAGGTATTACTTACATTGAAGGATGTAAGCCCATTAAACAAAGGTACTATCCGTTGTCCCCCGCAAAACAAAAAGAGCTATACACAGAGATTGATCGGATGATTAGTTTAGGTGTCATAGAAGTGAGCAAGAGTCCTTGGAACTCTCCAGTAACTGTGGTAACGAGATCAAATGGAAAATCTCGCATCTGTTTGGATGCGCGAAAATTAAATAGGGTTACAAAAAATGATGCGTACCCTCTTCCTATTATAGATGGCTTGCTGGGAAGATTATCCGACACCAAATATATTTCTGCGCTCGATTTGAAGGATGCCTTTTGGCAGGTTCCTTTAACGGAGTCTGCTAAGGAAAAAACTGCATTTACAGTTCCCGGGCGGCCACTTTACCAATTCAAGGTGATGCCGTTTGGGCTGTGTAACACAGCCCAATCAATGTGCCGCCTGATGCACAAAGTAATACCCCATGAATTGCACGATAAAGTTTTTGTTTATCTGGACGATCTACTGGTCACAGGTGGCACATTGAAGGAGCACCTGGAATTGTTAATAGTGGTCGCCAATCATTTTCGAAATGCTAGACTTACCTTAAATATCGAGAAAAGCAGTTTCGTTATGAAAGAGATCAAATATTTGGGATATTTGGTGGGAGAGAGTGGTCTGGAGCCGGATCCAGCAAAAATATCAGCAATTATAGATTTAAAGCCTCCTACCACAGTAAAACAAACTCGCCGTCTTAAAGGTATGGCTGGATGGTATCGGCGCTTCATTGAAAATTTTGCTGCTCTAACCGCACCGATTACGGATTGCTTGAAGAAGGGAAAATTTAAGTAGACAGCTGAAGCTCAGCAATCGTTTGAACTTCTGAAGTCAAGATTATCTTCTGCGCCAGTTCTTTGCAACCCAAACTATGATCAGCCTTTTTATATTCGATGTGATGCAAGCACTGAAGGAGTTGGAGAACGAACGCCCTTTGGCATTCATGTCACAAAAACTGAATGGTGCACAGAAAAATTATACTATAACGGAAATTGAATGTCTTGCAGCCATCCTCGCTATTAAAAAATATCGACCCTACGTGGAAAGGCATGAGTTTACACTTATCACAGACCACGCCTCACTAAAATGGCTGATGGACCAACGTGATTTAAGTGGTCGGCTTGCTCGTTGGAGCTTAAAACTCCAGGGTTACAAATTTCAAATAAGACACGTGAAAGGTAAAGAAAACGTAGTTCCTGATATGGTCTCACGTGTACACTGTGATGAGATTGCAGAATTCTCGGATAGCATACCTAAAGTGCAACACGGTTTTTTCGATCCAACGCACTTTGATGACGAGGAGTATACCGATTTTAAAACCAAATCTTGAACTCACCTGAGAGCTATCCTGCATTTAAAGTAGATGGTAACCATATTTTTATTCGTCTAGAACTACGTAAACACCAATCACTAGCTGACTCGTCATTATGGAAGTTATGGATCCCCACTGGTTTACGAAATCACATCATTAAAAAGGAGCAAAATGAACCTCCCATTTCCAACTGAAAGCTACCCGTACCTAAATCGTGTAATGGCTCCAAATAGTAACTGTATCAGTTTTCTCCCATAAAATTCAAAAATTATCATAAAGCTTTCTATTAAAATCATTTTTGGAGAACCGATAGTAAGTACATAAGTGCTGAAGCTTCAATATATTGTATTTTTCCCAAAAACTATATATGCAATCCAATTAAAATTATATTGCAAGGTCCCATAGGTTAGGTTAGGTTATAGGTAAGGGTGGCCGTCCTAAAGGGCGAGCATAGACACAAAATTGGTTCGTAGCTGTACCACATTCAAGTTTCCTCCTCTTCACTCGCTAAACCATCCTGAGCTTACCAAGAAGCGTTTAAAGTCCAGGATCTCGATCTTACTAAGATCCGTGAGGTCGTTCAAAGCGGAAATTCCCATAAATTTTGTTCTGCTGTACGCTAGACTAGGACAGGTGCAGAGCAGATTGAGTACATTTTCCTCCTCCTCCTCCTCATCACCACAGCTGCGGCAGAAATCGTCGGTTCTGGGACACCCAGTCTGCTCGCATGTATCCCAATGAGACAATGTCTCGTTATAGCTCCCATGACCATACCAATATAGTGCCGTCGAAACGATATCAGTTGGCGTCATCTGGACCGGTCAAGTCCAGGCCAGATCTGCCTGGTTATTCCTCAAGAACTGGCTAGATAAGCTGTCACGATCCTGCCTCTAAGCATATGATCTATCTAGGTCGAAGTTGCTATAGGCCCCTTCTATATCTAAGAAGGTTACCATTGAATATTCCTTATATTCAAGTGATTTCTCAATCGGGCCTATAAGGGAGCTGTTTCTACGATCATCCTAATGTAAGCCTCTATTTGTCTTTTTAGTGCTTTCAATAGAAAAGAAGATAAGCTTATAGGCCTAAAGTCTTTAGGATAGCAGTGAGAACTTTTTCCCGCCTTAGGTATAAATATTACTTTTACTTCAGTCCACTTTCTAGGAATGTAACAGAGTTCTAGGCAGCCTTTGAAGATAACTTCCAGCCAGGGTCAGTAGTTCGCTGGAAATCCGCAGGAATAATGCCATCAGGTCCTGCCGACTTGTATGGCTTAAAGCTGTTTATTGGCCATAGGATATTATGCCTCTTTACCATGATATGACTTACGGAGTCTATACCTCTATTTATCATGGGTCTCTCCGGAGCTATTACCGAGCACTCCGGGAAATGCTTTTCTAGTAATAGCTCTAGGGATTCCTCACTACATGTAGTCCATGAACCATCCGGTCGTTGTAGATAACCCGGGATGGAAGGACTAGAACATAGTACTTTGATAAGCATGGCCGCCTCCGACGACTCCTGTATATTGCCACAGTAGAGCTTCCAGGCCCCCGTTTTGGCTGCTCTCAGCTCGTACTTATTGGTTTTGAGGACTTCCTTATAACAGTCCCAATCTGCAGCAGCATTTGTGTTTCTCGCTTTCTTGAACAGTCTCCTGCATTCCATACGAGTACCTTGGAGTTCTCTCGACTACCAGGGTGGCCGAAATTTACCCAAGGGCCTATTGAATGTACACCCCATATTACATATATTTAGGTTAGTACTTAAAATAAAATAAAGGAGTAACTCACCTCGCCTGTTGATATTTGTACTTCCCCAGATTGAGTGATGCGCATTAGCATCACTGCCCATGATGACTCCTACCTTTCGTTTTCGAGCCTCCATTATTGCACTGCCCAACCTACCTGGTGGTATATTTTCCTCCTCGTATGGTATAGGTAGGCCGATATTAACCAGAGATTTTGTCCATCCATCTCGATGCTAGCCACAACTACATCAGCGTTAACGTTCAAAAAAATGTTTTAAAAAAAAATTGTAATTCAATCAAATCGTATGTCGATTCTGAATCAAAACGGATCACATACACTCACACACACATGCACAACATGACAAAATAAAAAATCGAAATCTATATATGTACAGTACAATATTAGAGCACTCGAATTTCCTCGATTCAATTAACATTGATTGATTGAATATCTACATACTACACCGAAATTTATTCCAATAAATAATAAAACAGCAATTGACAGGCAAAAATTGTATATAATCGGGTGCGACCAAATCACTTAAAATTACATAATGTATACGCAGAAGACAGATTGTCTGAAAAAGATTATCAGGTTTGCGATGTAAAATAGTGATACATAATTGATTGACATATAATCGTATATACGTCACGTAAAAAAAATGTTTATCGAGAGATTGATGAGATTATTTTAATCGTGTGTACTGTGCGATGAAAGTATTTGCATGGGAGCGTGCTTTTCTGGTATAAATGTCTAAACAAATTATTTTCGCATATATAAAACAAAATATATTAATTTAATTTGTTGTTAAAAGTTATAAAAAAAAACTTTTTTTATTTTTAAATAAATTTAGAAACAACAAAAAAGCTCTAAAAATTTTATCAACCATAAAAGATATAACTTTTATATAGAAAATAGAATTATAATTTTTCTACGAATTTGTTCTTTGCTGATGGAATTTCCATTAAAAAATAATTTTTTTGAATTTTATCTTACTTAACATAACTGTAATTTAATTTAAGAAGTACCTATACTACTATGTGTATACAGAGATAAATTTAATTTACCCAATTTTTGTTGTAATGTGTTGAAACGAAGAATTAATGTAAATTAGAGTGGAAATAAAACTGTTAAGGTTATTTATTCACGGTATAATAAATACTGTCTTTACTGGCAAAAGTGAAATTAGCTTTTTTAACGAATTCAAGCAAACGAAATATTTGAATAGGTATAACAATGTTGCGTACACCTTTTGCAGATGGGTATACATATAATTAAAATTCAATGAATTAATGTGCTTAACCCAAATTATTGACAAAACTATTTTGGCTTTTAAATTATTTTCTTTCATATATGGAAAGAAGAACCATAATTCATTCGTTCACATATAGAGAATTATATTTTATCCTCAAAAATACTGTAGCTGCATTTTGAATAGATGTACGAAAGGTTTTTTTTTTTTTTTTTTTAATTTGCAGGATTAAGGTTCCGTAAAACTCCAGTCTATTTTTATGTGCATAATTTATTATTACAGTTTTGTTGAACGATTTGCTTTTGTCTTGCGGTTTCTCGCTCAGAGTTATACTTGGTTATACACACTTTTCTTTTCTTTTTACTTTTTTTATTATTTTTTTTTCTCAATTTCATGATGTGTTTCAGATCCATCATCTTTATAGTGTAAGAGTTCATGGATTCAACTGATCTGGCATCCGACTTCGAGTTTGCTGACCACGATATTGTTGGTTGCAACTCGGATACACCGTCGGGTACGGAAAGTTTACTGCTGAATTCGGATGGCGATGTTATCTTAACCGAGCCGAGCCAACGTACTAGAGCAGTCCAGCACTTCCGCTGGTACTCCCAAACGAGTGCGTACCATAACCGGTACCACTCCAGAAATGGCGACGAAAAAGCCTCGCTCGTATGCGCAGGCCGTCGCGGAATCTGCGATTAAAAAGTTCTGTGTTCGGGAGAACAATCCAGATATCTCTCTTGATGAGAAGAAATTGGGTGTTTTCCGGCTCGAACTTAGTCGTCGAGTTCTTGACTCGGCTAAATCGTCAGGGTTTGTACCGCAGATGCTTGGGTGCTATCTTTCAGATGGTGTCTTCATTTGCAGGTGCAACAATGACGAGACCTACAAGTGGTTTTGTGAGACAATCTCCAAAATGAAAGATGTTTGGAGTGGTTGTCAACTATCGGTTGGCGACCCCCCAAAACAACTTCTTTTACTAACTTGGATTCCTGGTCCGCTTGGGGATCCATGTCATTGTCATTGTTGTTGTTGGACGTTTTTTCGCTTTAGAATGGCACCCAGGCTGTGCCTATATCCAATTCTAAGCCGTCGTGCTATATCTGTGTGTCAGTACTGTTTGGTATGCTTAGCCAGGTACTAGACCTGTTACCATCCCTGCCACGTGGAGGCGCATACTTTTCTACTATAGCTTATGTTTGATTAAAAATTACTTGGATATAGTATATCCAGCGTCAGTCGTTAAAATACTTAGTATAAGCTTCATTTCGCTTTGTGTTCCGTAGGCCAAAGACTGATTCAATTATTTAAAATCTTTAGGTTCGCACCTAGTGTTAGTTTTTAAAACCCTTATAACTAAAATAAAATCTTTAGGTTTACACCTAGTGTCATTACTTTTAAAAACTCCTTATAACTAAGATAAAATTGTTAGTACCTTAAAAATGAATCATCGATCTTTAGCCTACCTCCCACAAAGCACAGTATCACAGAATCTTTTGAGATGTGCGATATTAGTAGGCATCATCAGCACTAGCTTACTAGCCGGCCAATCTGCGTTAATTGCGTCAATCATGTGTTCTCTAGCTTCAGTGGCCAGAGCGCAGTCGTAAAGAATGTGGTCAACTGTCTCAGCAGCTTGTCCACATTCACACATGTTGGAGTCCGCCAGATTAAGTCTAAACATATAATCTGCGAACTTTCCATGACCGGCTAGCATTTGCGCAAAAGAAGCGCTTATGGATAGGCGCATCTCTAATCTACCTTCAATACTCGGTAAGTAACTGAAGGTAGTTCTGCCCTTTTCTGAGTGGCTCCATCTGTCTTGCCAGATTTTTATAGATTCTTTGCGAATTCCTTTTTTAAGGGATGTCTTATTTGAAAGGTCACCTAATATGCCTTGCCACTGGATGTTGCCATAAGTGAACTCTTGATTTTTCCTTAATTTGTACTTAATTAACCTTTCGTTAAGTACTATGTCCATGGGAATAACGCCGGCCATTACAGCCACGGCATCCGCCGAAACCGTACGGTATGCTTTCGTTATCCCAAGAAGAATTAACATTTGAGCGCTTAAAATAGTCCTGCGATGGTGACAGTTCATCCTGTCAGCCCATCCCGCACAAGCGTAAGTCATGGTCGCAACCACTAGGCCTTCGTATATTGTTGCGAGTGTGCCTTGTTTCAGGCCCCACGTCTCTTTAGCAACCCTTCTTAGTGCGTAGAAAACTTTTTTGCTATTTTCTGCCACCCTCTTAACATGAGTAGTGACGCCCAGTCTTTCATCGAAGTCAACTCCCAACCATTTTACAGAATTCACCATTTTTATTCTTTCGGTTCCGACATACACTAGGGGTCTCCTTATGTCGAGTGAACCTTTCAATTGGATCATCACTGTTTTGGTGGAAGATAACTCCATCTTATTTGTATCACACCACTTTACCATTCTGTCAATGCCGCGCTGAGCAGCCTCCTGAATTGCCTGTCTTGAATTTCCAGTAAAGATCATAACTTTATCATCCGCGAACGCTACTTCTTGGATCTCGTCATGCATGCTACTGTTGAACACTAGATTCCAGAGATGCGGACCCAAAATGGAGCCCTGTGGACAACCTTTGTTTACACTCTTAGAGAGTGTGCCATGGTTAGATATTACAGTTGCGGTTCTATCAGAGAAGTAGCTGTACAACAAGGAGTAAAGAGTCGCTGGGCAACTCATTTGCTTCAGCTCACTCATTATACTTGGCCACCACAGATTATCAAAAGCACCAGATACGTCTAGGAATACACCTAGGGCGTACTTGTTGCTCGATCCTTTAACTATGTTGACCATCTGAACCATTGCGTCCTCTGTGGATTGTCCTCTTCTGAAACCGAACTGCTTCTCACTATATCTTCCGCTACTCTGAAAGATGTCCATCAGCCTGCCAGTAACCAATTTCTCAAGTAATTTACCTAAGACTGGCAGCAACATGATCGGTCTATAAGCTTTAGGGTCGGTCGGTTCTCGATCGCCGCCCTTCCTTATAATTATGATTTTACCATTTTTCCAAGCTCTAGGAAAAACTCCTTTATTCAGACAAGCATTCATGAGGTCGGTAATGCTAGGTCCTATAATAGGCCACGCTCTTTGTACCACCTCGACCTCGACATTGTCAAGGCCGGGTGCTTTACCTCTTTTCATTGACATGATGGCGGAGGTGGTTTCATCATTGCTGAAGGAAACCTCCTCACCACCGGTTGGTGTGATTAGACTATCAGCACGAATCACCCTTTGATCAGTTGTGTCACTTTCCACACTGTCATCGGGTAGCAAAACATTTAGCAGATGTTTGGTAGTGTCCTCCCAACAAGTAGTTGTTTGGCCATCACTGCTAATTAGAGTACTAAGTACCTCTGGAGTTTTAAGTTTTCCAGCACTATATTTGTATACGAAACCCCATGGTTCTCCGTTACCATGTTCCGTAATGAATTTCTCCAAGCTTTTACGGCTTGTTTCATTTATGTCACGTATGTATTCATTACGGTGTGCGGCGTAATTAAGCTTTTTGCTCAGACGAATTTGCGGATTCGTTTCTATTTGGTAACACTTCCTTAGTTTGTGAACCGTTACTCTCTTCTGAGAGTTCAGGCGTCCACCAGGACAGTTTCACTTTGGCAGCACGTTTACGTGGTATGCTCTTGTTGCAGGCACTTATGAGTGAGGCCGTGATGTTGTTCTCAACTCTATTTACATCTTCCTGAGATGAAATACTAAGTTTAGCTTTCTGATCTTGCCATATTTTCTCCAGTGTGCTATGGAATTTATCCCAATTTGCGTGTTTAAGAGCGTATCGTGGAATTTTGTCAGCAGCTCTTACCTCATTATGTAAGGCTGATTCGTTCAATTTAAATGAAATGGCTCTGTGATCACTAGAAGTCCAGTTTTCTTTAACTGACCAGTTAGAGACTCTTCTCAACAGTCCCTCCGTGACTAAGGTTAAGTCAATATTCGATTCCCCATTGGGCATATATGTACTTGGCTGTCCTACTTCGTTTAGCAAGTAGATTCATGTGTAGTAACCACTAACATCAAGCTGATGAATCCAGCTATTGCAAGTGAAAGATGGAAGTTTGTCCGATGCAAACGTGAGGCAAATCGCCAATCGATTGTTTTCCGGGTTGACCAGAAATCCTTCGAGAGTATATCTGGTTCCGGTTTGTTGTTGCAGTACGTTCTGGAGAGGATCTCTTTCAAGATTATCTCTAGTCCGTAGGGAACTTTTATTCTTCTTTTTGCCTGACTCTACAATGTCGTCCATCCTTAGAGTAAAACAGATCAACTTGCAACACAGTAAGTCTGCTTCTTTTGAGTTAAGGAAGTTGCTTTCTGTAATGCATACAGATATTTGTCTAATCCAGGAACCATATCTTCTTGATAATGCTGTCTCTGGATTGAACTTATTTAATGGCAGAATCTTCTGTAAGAATTCTGTCAATAAAACTCGAGCGTGCATTTTTAATAGCAATAATATCAATGCAGTTCTTATTCACGAGTGTATAGCTCGGCCGATATTACGGCTGTTCTTATTACTCTGGTATCCGCTAATTCCTGCATTAAACTGGTCTTCTTCACCTCCTCCCTCTGAGGAACTCACTAATCTTGTGACATGGTGTAAGAACAAGCGTACCCCTTTGGTGATCGGTTGTGATGCTAATGCTCATCACTCGATCTGGAGTAGTACGAACATTAATCACAGGGGTTCTTCGCTGTTTAATTATATAAGCTCCTCTGAGCTTGAGATTCTCAATACTGGAAGTGAGCCTACTTTTGTCAACTCTATCCGGCAGGAGGTGATTGACATTAGTTTATGCTCCATGTCCATTATTGATTTAATTTTAGACTGGAGAGTGACGGATGACATCCTCACCTCTGATCACGCAGGTGTATTTCGTTTAATATCAACCTTAAACGACCACCTCTTAAACCTTACCGCAATCGGAAATTAACCGATTGGGGTCTTTTCTCTCTCGAGCTTGGTTCTTTACTTGCGCCACCGAGGGTTATTCGGTCGAGGAAGGACATTGAGGATCAAGCATCGTCACTTGCATTGGCAATTACGATAGCCTTTGAAAAATCATGTCCCTTTATCACTAATCAAAAGATTCGGAACAAACCGTTTTGGAACTCTGACCTTAAGAAATTAAGGAAATCTACTAGGAAACTGAAGAACAAAGCAAAAAAATCTAAGCAACAGATTGACTGGGATAACTTCTTGTTAGCTCAAAAGGAATATAAAAAAAGTCTAAGATCCGCTCAAAAAGCCGCGTGGTTGAGCTTCTGCGAGGAAATCAACAGTCTTTCTGCTTTCGCTGGACTCAATAAAGCTTTAGCTAAGAACAGTACGTGTAAACTGGATTCTCTTCGTCTACCGGACGGACAGCTTACCTACTCCAACAAGGAAATTGGTGAGCTGCTCCTTTCGGCTCATTTTCCTGGTTGTGATATCATATATTTCGGCTCATTTTCCTGGTTGTGATAAGTTTTTTTTTTTTTTTTTTTTTTTAATTTGGCTGGATTATCGTTCCGTACTCAATTCCACAAAAGTAACATGGTCGTTCAACCTTAGAGTCGATCAAATCACGAACACGCATTTTGCATACTTAGCAAATTGGAGAAGTTTGAACCATGGCAGAGAGGATAGGAGATGCATAGGAATTGTCCTGGAATACATGAGACCTAATACAGTCGAAAGCAGGGCAGCTGCCGATGAACTGTATGCTATGAAGATCACTTGTAAAACGGCTATGGCCAGTAGGTTAGGTTAGGTAAGGGTGGCCTTCCTAAAGGACTAGCATAGACACCAAATTGGTCCGTAGCTGTACCTCATTCGAGTTTCCTCCTATTCACTCGCTAAACCATCCTGAGCTTACCAAGAACTTACCTTAGACTAGGACAGATGCAGAGCAGATGGGACACATTTTCCTCCTCCTCCTCATCACCACAGCTCCGTCAGAAATGGTGGGCTAGGACACCCAGTCTGCTCGCAGGTATCCCAATGAGACAATGTCCCGTTATAGCTCCCACGACCATACCAATATGGTGTCGTCGAAGCGATATCAGCTGACCTGTCAAGTTTAGGGCAGATCAGCTTGGTTATTACACGGATGTTGAACTGATCAGCCATCTCATTTAAAGATGCCAGACAGTTCTGGGCTACCTTCGACGTCAGGGAGTATGATTTTAGCGTTTTAATAGCAGCCAGGCTGTCCGTAAAAATGCGAATATCCCTGGTAGATATTACATTATACTTCAACCAGTTCATGACTTCCATTATCGCGATCAGCTTGAAAAACGCTGCAAAAGTCGGGAAGACGAAAAGAAAGGTTAACCCCTAGTGCCTCACAGAATACCCCGCAGCCAACCGCTCTATCCCTTTTTGAGCCATCCGTGAAGAAGCTTAGCGCCTCATTGTCCATAACCGTTTCGTTCACCCAGTCCTCTCTGGTAGGAAACTCAGTTTGGAATTTCATCTCAACAGATGGCAAAGGAATAGCGTAGTCGGTAGCTTCCGGAATACCCCTGTTGCATAGGATAGACGAGTGCCCTTCATTTTTACAGGTCCACATAGATATGGATTTGAGCCGAATGGCTGTGCAAGATGCAAGCTGCTCGGCCGCAATATCCAAGGGAGTAAGATGAAAGAGATTCTCCAGTCATGAGTAGGTGTGCTCCTGAGAGCCCCACTTATACACAAGCCGGCCGTTCTTTGGACTTTCATCAATTGTTTAATGTTGGTTATAATTTTTAACGCTGGCCACCAGACGACAATCCCATACAGCAGTACAGGTTTGACCACTGAGACGTAGAGCCAGTGTACTATGTGGGGCTCCATACCCCATCTCTTTCCAATGGCATTTTTGCAGGAGTAGAGCGCTATAGTAGCTTTCTTTAGTCTCTCTACGATGTTTGGCTTCCAGCTTAGCTTGCTGTCCAAAAGCAGTCCGAGGTATTTCGCTCTATCCGTAAAGATCAAGCGAGTACCATTTAATGTTGGCGGGTCACACTGAGGAAGTTTGTGCTTCCTAGTAAAGAGGACCAGCTTCGTTTTCTGTGGGTTTGCGTTCAGTCCGCAGCGGCGTGCTCACTCAGAGAAGTAGCCAAGCGTGCACTGGATGCGCTCACTCAGCTTACTAGGATATTTACCGAAGACAACAATAGCAACGTCATCCGCGTAAGTAACCACCTTGAAGCCTTGCCCTTCCAGGTTTAGTAACAGGTCATTTATAACCACTTTCCAAAGAAGGGGAGATAGAACCCAACCTTGAGGTGTCCTTCTGCTCACGTATCTGCTGGCAGATGTCCCACCCAGATAAGCTGCCACGACCCTGCCTCTAAGCATTTGATCTATCCAGCCTCTGAGTGACCCGTCTACCCCCAGACACGCAGTGGCCCGATTAATTGCCCCCGGTCTGACGTTGCTAAAGGCCCCCTCTATATCCAAGAAGGTAACTATTGAATATTCCTTATATTCAAGTGATTTCTCAATCGGACCTATAATGGAGTGGAGAGCTGTTTCCACCGATCGTCCCTTACAGTATGCATGTTGAGATCCCGACAGCTCACCCGGCTTGATTGAGCCTCTAATGTAAGCCTCTATTATTCTTTCCAGTGATTTTAACAGAAAAGGGGATAAGCTTATAGGCCTAAAGTCTTTGGGATAGCAGTGAGACTTTTTTCCCGCCTTAGGTATAAATATAACTTTTACTTCAGTCCATTTGCTAGGAATGTGACAGAGTTCTAGGCTGCCTTTGAAGATAACTTCCAGCAAGGGTAGGGTTAAGTCAATAGTTCGCTGGAAATAGGCAGGGATAATGCCATCAGGTCCTGCCGGCTTGTATGGCTTAAAACTGTTTGTTGGCCATAGGATATTCCGCCTATTTATTATATGACTTACGGAGTGTACACCCCTATTTATCATGAGTCTCTCTGGAGCTAGCACCGAGCACTCCGGAAAATGCGTTTCTAGTAATAGCTTCAGGGATTCCTCACTACACGTAGTGCATGAACCATCCGGTCGTTGTAGATAACTCGGGACGGAAGGACTGGAACATAGTACTTTGCGTAGCCTAGCAGCCTCCGAGGTCTCCTGTATGTTGCCACAGTAGTGCCTCCAGGCCCTCGTTTTGGCTGCTCTTAGCTCGTACTTGTAAGTTTTAAGGAATTCGTTATAACAGTTCCAATCTGCAGCAGCATTTGTGTTCCTCGCTTTCTTGAACAATCTCCTGCATGGCCAGTAAGAATCGATACTAGTATTCTTAAGTTATCATTTTTTAATGAAAGAACTTAATAATTAGTCAGCTTCGAGTTGGGCTCACCACTAATAAAGTATTTTACCTTACGGCAGGTGGGGCTGGATGACCGCGCTTACTTTAAGTGAAGTAGAGCAACATTTTTGATTATTTTTTACCAATGTAAATAGGTAACGGCGCAGCAGGTTCAGGTCCAATGAAACATGAACGTGAGCCATTTTTTGCCAAATTGTCTGCCATTTCATTATCTACAATGTCACAATGCGCAGGTACCCGCACGACCGTAACTTTGGTATTACGGCAGAGAACATTCAAAAAATTCTTACATTCCTTTACTTAAGTCGATCAAAGGATTATTTAAGGAGTTGAGGACAGATTTACTGTCAGTACAGAAAATATTACCTTCACCATTAACCGCGAAATTAATAGCTGTAATTGCATAGCGAGTAACTGCGATTGATTCCGTTTGAGAAATAATACAGTAAGTACCCAAACTGGCGAAAGTTCTAAGATTCAGCGATGGGCAGCAGATAACGAAGCCGGAACCCTTTTCAGAAAGCAAGCCATCTGAAAGAAATGCTAGGGATTCAGATATTCGCTTGAGAAAGTTTGGTGAGAACCATATATATCTCGATGGGTAAACCACCTCGAATGATTTTAAAAATTAAATTCAGGCAACAACCTGTCATTAAACATGTCTGTTTCCGGCACAGCTGGCTTAAAAACACTAAAAATTAATCTATGTCCCGATATTGTACCGAATGCGTTCCATGTCCCAACACCGCTGAGCAAGCTGTGCTAAGAATAAATGACTGTAGCTGTAGCAGAGATCAAATAAACTCTACAGCTCCAAAAACATGCCTCCAGTAACAGCCCTATATACGATATTTTGCAAACTGTTGAGTTTGGCAAGTGATGATTTGTTGACTACTGGCTACCAAACAACAGATGCATATGTTAGCATTGGTAGAACCATAGTGATTTGTATATAAAAAAAATCATTTTGGGTGACAAGCCCCAAGAGTTACCAAAAGCTGTTCTGCATTGCATAAAAATCGGTATGTATTTTTTTAGTTTGTAATCCAGATGATACTTCCAAGAGAGTTTATTATCCAAAATAATACCAAGGTGTTTGACAGGAACTATCAGAACCAGGTCATCAGCGTAACTTTGAGTGATGAGTTCGGATTTCTGAAGTTTTACAAGGAGCTCTTCAATGACCTAAAGCCACAACAGAGGTGAAAGCACTCTTCCTTGTGGACAATCTTTGGCAACTTTGACTGAAATCGAGCTTTCATATAGCACGGACATAATGATGCGAGATTTATAGCATAACAAATCCAATCCATTGAACAATGGTAGATTCGATACCAAATTTGGTACGGGCACTAGCAATCGTATTGAACGATGTACTATCGAAGGCTCCTGCAATATTCTGGAAAGTACCCACAAGAAACTCACTATTACACAGTGATGTTTGAATCCTATAGTTCCAAGTTAATGTAGTGCAGTTTCACAGGATTTACCAACCCTGTAAGCATGTTGCATGTTACTGAGTGGAGCGGTAGTTGAATGGTGATCTCTGATGTATCTTTCAACAATCCTTAA
This sequence comes from Tipula unca, assembly GCA_951394425.1. Lineage (NCBI taxonomy): Eukaryota > Metazoa > Arthropoda > Insecta > Diptera > Tipulidae > Tipula > Tipula unca. The sequence continues at coordinate 175,905,798 of OX596382.1, read as the reverse complement.
ATAGGCTGAAAAGCCTTGGGGTTGGTATAGTCAGACTTGCCAATTTTCGATTGTGGAACAAAGCTGAAAGCAATGCAAGCCTTGAACAAATGCAGTAAATATTCCCTTATAAGGGGAAATCCATGCTATAATTCAGCAGGACAAATACCATCAGGACCAGCAGATTTATAAGGTACGAAGGAAAATATATGATTTACTAACCTGCAAGCTAAATTCCAATCAGGAATTTCAACAAAAACGTTAGTAGTTTCTACAATTCTGTCGGAATTTAGAGTGCTACAACCCGGGAAATGAGTATCTATAGTAATTATTAGAGGATGTAAGGTCACCATTGGGTTGAGGGGAATTGAATCTACACGTATTATTATTATTTATTTAGTTTAGCTACAACAGGTTAGCTATTAATTTCCTCACAGAAAATAATCCATGATGGCGCAGTCAACCTGAAGATTAGATCTCCTGACTTTATTCTTCATTTTTGAAGGGAACTGTTTTAGTAGTTTTTAGAACTTCGCGCAAGGAGATTTTAATATTAATAAAAAGAATCATAACGAAAGTCCTAAAATTCTAAAAATTAAATTAAAACGTTATGATATTACTTCATTTACTTTTTTAATGACACGCTAACATACCTCAACATATATATACCTCAACAACATATATACCTCAACATAAACGTATATACCTATACATAAATTAAATTTAAATTTATGTGGATAAATTTCACTTTACTTGAATATTACCTCGGTGTTAACTGATTTAAATTTTTTAAACTTTGTTCCAGAATTAGTAATTCTAACTATTGAAAATTAGCAAAGACTTATAGAATTTGAAAGAAAACATTACGATTCTTAATATTCTAAAGAAAGTAGCTTTAGCTCATTAAAATTTCCTAATTCGAATCAGTGCTCATTCTATATTTTCGAGTATAAATATTCACACACAACGCGATTAACAATTAAATTCTCTCGCACGGCAACACTTAATACCATGAAGGTGCACAGTGCAATATATGGGTGAAGAAAAACAATTTATTTCGTGACTTTTGGCCACGACCTACAAAATCGAATTATTTGCATAAATATTTCGCTACAAAATAATTTTCAGAATATGAATTCAACGAACTGCACTATTTCCAGCGATGGGCATTTACGCGTCATCTATTTATTTCTACGTCGACGTGTCGACAACCCGTAGACAACGTAGACAATGTAGATATCGTAGACAACGTAGACAATTCGTAAAAACATCGATAATGTAGACGATTGATAGAGTGATTTAGTGAACTAGTTATAAACTATACGGTGGCCAGATTTAAAGGTTGATATTAGCAATATTGCTGAACTTTTAAATTTGCTTTAAAACATTAAAATATATTGGGAAACCAATAGATATTAAATTGTTCATTTTGAGTGGATTTTTATCAGTGAAATTCAAGGTGGAATTGTGAAATGGAGTTGAGTTAAATAACGCGTGTTGCAGACTTTTTAACTGATAGAGAGATTAGGAAATAATTTTTTGTTATATTTGATTGCGATTGAGTAGACTGAGTTAGTTATATATTTTGAGTGGAATTTTTTAAGTTAAATTTAAGGTACAATTTGTACTATGAAGTTGAGTAAAATTTAAAACGCGATTTATAGATTATTCGATTCCAATTTAAATTATTATTTACTCATATTTATTGCTTAAGTGAAATTCCAGAATAGAATTCTAGAATGAATTTCAGCCAAAATCTGTAATGTTTTTTTGATGAATTGTATTAGTGAAAATAATTTTTTAACAAATTTTGAGTGTATTTTAAATTTTAAATTGAGTTAAAAACCAAACATTGGTTGAAAGAAATATTTAGTGTTATGTGAGTTTGAGTATAGATTTTGAATTATAATTTAAGGTGAAGGAATTTGGTTCAAGTTTTAATTTCACTTTAGAGTGAGATATAAATTAATATTTCAGGTAAATATGAATAAAAGTTGAGTACATTTTAAATTATGTTTAATCGTGTTTGTATTTGTATGTATACCTTTTGAACTATGTTGAGTGGATTTTCTTAAGTAAAATTCCAGCTAAAATTCTAGTATGTTCTTAAATCAAATTTTAATTATAATTTAAAGAGTATTTCAACGTAGATTTGTTAACCAATCTTAAGTGATTCAAGCAAAATTGGAAAAAATTCGAAATTGTGTTTGAATTTGAACATTGAATTGAATTTGAGGATATACTATGCTTTGATACCTATGGAAGTGTCGGCATTATCTCTCGTATGCGGATTTAACTCATAGCTATAATGCTTATAATAGGAAATAACGGTTTGACGAGTGACATGACCCAAATTTGCATATTCTATACTATTTCGAACGGTTACCGCGTCAGAAAGGCTTCTCTTCGATGACCTGCTTACATAAATCATGGCAACCAAATTAAGTAATAATGCTTTCATCATTCGGGAGAAAAAGCTTGAGCACATTTGATGTTGGGGTAATTGGCTACAATTTTCCGATTTTATCACTTAAAATGGTGTAAATATATTTACCTGTAAGATTATGCAAGTGTAAAGGATTTCAATGCGTTTAGTTATACATTTTTACGAAGCAGAGCTATTGACTTATCTCTGTATAGTACAGGAACGTAATTCGAATGTTAGGTTGCTAAAGGGTTCGTGAGCAATTACGATTGCGGAAGGTTGACAGTTTTGAAATATCATTCAATACATTTTAATCTAACTTATCCTCTCTAAGTTAGGTTATTAAAGTTTTAAATTATTATATTTCCATAATTTACCTCTACAAATTATAGAATTTTCATAATTCAATGTAATCTGGATGACCTGTTAACTAGTTCATTCGAGCTCAAACGCTAATATATAGAAGGTTGTTGACGTTGTTTTAACTGTCGATGTTGGCACAAAACACTGCCAAGTAATCAACGCTCTATTTTACATGTCGACAACCGTGTAGATTACATGGCGTAATCTACCTCGCCCATTCCTGACTATTTCTTTTATATGTACTCAGGGTTCGAAATCTTTCCTTTTCTATATACTCTCCAAACCAGATGGATCGTAAGATTATTAAATTATCTTTAATTATTTAAATTCTGAGAAAATGAGCTTTTTATATGACCATAAAATGGGGAACTATTATAATTATTTATATATAGATTAGAGCTTTTATGTATCTGTTTAAATTCATAAGTCCTTGGTTTGCAGAATTAAAAAATATTATTTGAGCTTTAGTTTACACATGAACTTTCACACGAGCTTTTTGTTACATTTGTTAATTTCCATTTTTTAATACCTAAGAGGTTTTCCCGACAATTGCTTAACTTGTAAATTGTACGTTTCGTTAAAAATTATCTAAAAACCCATTTAATTTTTTAGTAGGTTTATTTATATAGAATCTGATTGTAATTGAATTTTGAATATTTATATACAAAAAATTAGGATTGAGAATCACTGAATTCACAATGTATTGTGTAGAGAGACTCGTGTCTCATCATATTGAGCACTCACCTCATTAATTTAGTGGTCAAACCGTTATATTTATTTATAAAATCATAAATCCATCGATTCCATGTGAAATGCACTAAACCTTAGCGTGACCTGCACTATACAATGTGCACTAAAAACGTACACTATAAACAAAGAGCCCTGACCAAAACTCTGTATATTGGATAGAAATGGGATTACAGACCATACAGGTAGAAAACCCTTTTAAAATTAAATTAGAGTAAATGGATTTAAAAATATTACGGGTTTCATCATAATCCGTCAAGGAATGACCTAGTTCCCTTCCAGTTGGCCATAATCCAGAATTTCATCCAAAAATAATTTTTTTTAAATCGCATTTGCATCATGATCGGTCATATAGCACTACGTTTAGTGCACCTTGTTTAGTGCTCTTTGTTTAGTGCACATTGTAAAGTACAGGTCTCGTAGTGATTTTTGTATTTAGTGTACATGGTTTTGTGCAGTTCATATAGGCCACGAATCCATCGACATCAAACAAAATTTATTGTCTAAGTTATATACCTACTGTAAATTTAGGCTTGTGAGATAACCCTCTGATGCGCTATGATTAATATTATTTTTATGTTAGTTTTTATACAATAAATGATCGTAAATGGAATTTTGCAAGAAACTAAAATTTCGATAACAAATTGTATTTAGCCTTCGCAAGCACACACAGAGTAAAACACACAAAAACTGTCTACTTACTGTTGCAAGACCACTTTTCGTATGTTTTGCTATGTGAGTACAAGAAAAGTCGACTGAAATTTGGTAGCGAGAATTTATTTTTATTTTTATTATTTATAAATTATAAGTTATTATTGGTCAATCTTATGCCAAATTTTAGTTAACCTTATCAAGCACTCATATGGTAAAACGCACACTAAAATTATCTACCATACTGAGTAAGATAATTTTTTGTGTGTTTTATCAGGTGAGTGCTTAGACAGGAAATTTGGTATTGAGAAATTTTATCGTTTTGGTTACTGCATTCCATCTCCCCAAAAGATACTACCGTGATATTAGAGAAGTTCTTAGATTTTGTTTAATATAAAACTTATTAAGAAAGCTGAACATTTTTACAGTAAGTATTTGTGATTTATTTTTGAAAGTAGGTTACTGTAGTTTTGAAATGACTGGCCGCAACTGCGTTTTTCATTCTTGTTTTGTACAATAGTTCATGGGATTCATTTTATATATCTGCGGATATACCTTAACCACCAGTTAAGACATCGAAATGGTATCAATTTGAAATGGTTTACATTGTTCTCGCGTTATTTTATTTTAGCCACGCAAAAAACTGATTTTTTTTTACAATTTTAGTTAAAAAAAATGACATCTTCAATGAAAAAAAAATTATATTTCTGATTGTCCGCATAAAAATACAAGAAAATTAATTTTTAGTTTAAAAAAATTATTCTATATTAGCTTTTAAAAAATTCATATAGTTGTGAGCTTTTGGTATAGTTTTCATTTTGAGCTGTTGCATTCAATATTTTTATGTTCTCCAGCGATATAATGAAACAGTGATGTATAATAGGTGTCTCATCCTTGATATCTGTAATAATTATATAGTTCGAGATATTAGGATAAAGTCAGTTTTTTAATTATAAAAGATAATTGGAATCATTGAAATGTGAAACTCAAGCACTGATATTAAAATAAGGTTTTCATTTTCATTGGCACTAATTAATCATATTTACTCTACTCTTAATTGAATTATAATTCAGATGTACATTTATTATGTTTTTATACATACCACTAAAAGGCATTATCAATGGGAGATGTAGGTTATATAGCAACAGGAAAATTATTTTGTTTATTGCGTGTTTTGTAAATAATTTTACGTCAATCATCTCATTAATCATACCTTGTTCGCTGTTGATTTGTGGGTATATATACATATATATATGTATATATATATATATATATATATATATATATATATATATATATATATATATATATATATATATATATATATATATATATATATATATATATATATATATATATATATATATATATATATATATATATATATATATATATATATATATATATATATATATATATATATATATATATATATATATATATATATATATATATATATATATATATATATATAGTAAAGAAGGAAGACTCCTTGAAGATTCACGACCCGTGGGTCATATAATTAAAGTAACTGTATGAACTTCTGGTATGCAGCTGAAAATTTCTTGTTGTTGATGATGAGAGAGATGGTTTTTATACTCAGGTTCATATGGGTTTTGTGTATTTTTTTGACGAAAGCTGTTATCTCTGTAACTTGGTTGTTTTTTGCTAATACTTCTTTTCTAAATTTTGATTGTCCTTCCCCTGAATCTGTTTTATTGAGGTTTATCCGTAGATTTGCCTTCTCCAATTTTGAAAACATTTTGGTATTTGGAGTTATGGTCAAAATATTATTTTTTCGGTCGATAATTGCTCCAAATTTTTTTCTGAGTGTCGTCGTTATGTTATTTTTTGCTGTATTGTACTCTAGGTATGGTATGCTAGAAAGGCTTTCTCCATACAATTTACCTATGAGTTTATTTCCTCTGGTTCATCTTCGAATGTCTCGATATCCGTGTTTTCGTTGATTACTTGATTATATTCCTCTTTTTCCTGTGTCTCTAAATGATAAATTCTTTACTGCCTTTGGGATTCCCTGTCGCTGGAATGTTCTACTTTTGATGGCTGCTTATTTTGATGTGCTGGTCTATTCATGTATAATTTACCCGTTTGGTTTGAATTGACTGATCAATTTCCATTGTTTTTCTGAGTGTCGTCGTTATGTTATTTTTTGCTGTATTGTACTCTAGGTATGGTATGCTAGAAAGGCTTTCTCCATACAATTTACCTATGAGTTTATTTCCTCTGGTTCATCTTCGAATGTCTCGATATCCGTGTTTTCGTTGATTACTTGATTATATTCCTCTTTTTCCTGTGTCTCTAAATGATAAATTCTTTACTGCCTTTGGGATTCCCTGTCGCTGGAATGTTCTACTTTTGATGGCTGCTTATTTTGATGTGCTGGTCTATTCATGTATAATTTACCCGTTTGGTTTGAATTGACTGATCAATTTCCATTGTTGTTGCCGGTTTCGGATAAATTGGCCTATTGGTGGTATTTGATGATTTGGGTTTCGATTTTTGAATGATGTTTGGTTGCTATAGTGTTGATTATGTATTGTATAATATATTTTTCCGTTGCGGTTATATTGAATTGTGAATTACTTGTGGATTGGTATATGAAAATTGGTTGACCGAGTTATTAATTCGTGAATTTGGTGGGTTGATGAAAATTGGTTGATTGGAGCTTTTACCGAGTTATTGATGTTCTTCTGATGAATCAACAATTTTCTGAAATTCATGTTTTGAATCTCGAGGCAGGATTTATATGCTTCAGGAAGTGTGGTCGGTTTTTGTATAATTAACATTCTTGATAGTTCTCCACTTAGCCCCCTGATGAAAACACCCAAAGCTCGATTCCTTTAATTTTGGACTAGAACGTTGACGGTTTCTGTCGAATAATGCTCTGTTTTGATCTTATTTACTATATTAATGAGAATTGATGATTCACATTGGCGTAGAATTCATCGATCGTCATATTTCTTTGTGTGAGGTTTTTTAATTGGTGTTCCAATGTTCGAAGATTCCTCTTATCTGCGTAATGGAGCGATAAGCATTTTTTGATAGATCCCCACTCGTCGTCGAAGATGTTATATGATATTAATGCAGCATTGCCGTTTCCTCTAATCTTCTGCCGTATGTGTTGCAGTATTGCTCTATAGATTGGTTTGGTGCGTACAATATTGTAGTCTCGTAGCAGTCTAGTAACTTATTTATGTCTTTAAGGTCTTGTTCGTTTTGAGGAGTTGCGAATATTGTTGTTGTAGCTGGTTATATACTTAATTTAACAATTGTTATTAAAAAAAATATTTTATTATTATTCATAAAAGTGATTATTTTTTTATTTTCCCTTTCTTATTTTGTATTTCTTTTTAATTTTTGACTATGGATTAGAGTTGCCACAAAGATTTGTGTAGTGCACAGCCGGTTGTCGTACACTCTGGATTCGTGTGTCTTCTGAATTACTGCTATATGCCATATTCCTTCCGTTTGGCTATTAAATTAAATTTTGCCGTTCTTTAGTATATTGGATATTTTTTTTCAACAGGGGTTTGTTTATCAATGATTGCCACTAATATTTTTCGCTATTTTTGTTACTTGCACCAGGTCCCTGTTTCGGCGTCAGTTAACGAATCGAGGTTTCGGAGAGTTAAAAAATTAAATTAATTTTTCAAAATAATGATATAAATTACTGACAAATAATTTTATTCTGACTGTAGTTTTACAAATTATCTGTTTTATATAAAAAATGTTAACGTCAGCATTGACGTTGTGTGAAAAGAATTTTATTTAGAACGTTGACTTTTTGATTCACGTTCCGTTGATACAGCATTTTATTACATAGAAAAAGTAGGTGTCCAATTATGTTTGGAAATTTGGTTGATGCAGCGTTTTTAGGGTGTAGCATGTTGTTAACTTACATATAATTATGATAATGTTCACATTGTTTTAAAAAATCAAAATTTAAGATTCATTTTTATTTCTTTTATTTTATTAATTTTTATTTTAGACTTTTCCATAAGGCTAACTTAATTATTCTTTATTAGTTCTATTTATATGTTTCTTTTATTATTGAGTCTTATGAAAAGCCATGTGGAAATTTACTGGCATGATATGATGAATCTGAGTTTCTCACGATTCGTTTTGCCGTTGATCAACTAGTTGGGTTGTTGATCCACACGTTTTGCTGAATTAGCTTATACGGTTTCAATAGGACTATCAAAAAGCTCTCCTCTAAATATTTCATGGAGTTATTACAAAAAATGCTTCCTTTAAAGATTGTCAGAAATAGGGTATTATCGTTCAAGGCATCTATAATTTGGCTTGTATATTGAACTGATAGTCACATCTGGCGTTTGACCCTCTTATAAGTTGATATTGATGAGGCTTAGTTTTTTCAATTTACTTGTTCAGCAGATGTCTTTGAAAAATTTGCATTCCTGGGTAAGTCCGTATAGTTTATTTTGATTTAATAAAAGTTGTTCGAATTCCAGGTGTATCTGTTTATTTTAGTTAATTGTTGGCCTTATGGTGATGTGGTTATAGTTTTGTTTACTTGTTTTAGGCATCGATATAACACATAACATTCCAGAATATGTAAGCATTATCATTGGTTCCGCATATTCTAGTGCCTCTATTTCGTTGGAGTATGGCAAAGTTTCTATCTCTGTGATTATTCGGTTAATTTCCCGGTTAACCAGTAGATTGGTGTTGATAATTGGTGTTTTTTTTGCGATAATTGCGCTGCCGGAACTAATAATTATAAGCTTGTTGAATAGTACTATTAAACAATGCTATTGTATTCACTGAGCATTTGTTGGGATGTTTCTATTAAGACTTCCGTGGCGCTAGGTGAACCTGCGATCCATTTCCATGCGCTACCGATTCAAGTTACCGATCTTCTGGCCCTTGATTTTTAATTAATGAGTTTTGAAATTAGCTGCGAGATTTATTTTATGTGGTGATTTTAGTTGAGGTCGATGTGTGCTTCCTTGATGTAGGTCGTTGATTGTTGGTGTTTAGTTATTCAATTAATTCTTTATAGTTGTCTAAATTGAAGATGTGGATTAACTTAAAATTCCACATGAGGATTCGTCCGTCCTTTGTTTTAAATATATGCGTACTCATAATTATGCTAAGTTAATGCTAGGCATCACAGCCATAATCTTCAAGTAGATTTAGGATTTAAAGGTTTTCTGCGACGTTGGGAAATATCAATATTTCCGTTGATGATTGTAACTCCTTACATAACAAAATGTTTGAATCTGTTGCTGGTCCATACTAATTTTTATTTTTTTGACAGGTTCGCTTTAATCTGATCGTTTTTGCTCCTTGTAAGATTTGCTAAGGGCTTTGCTTCTTTTGCTATCTCAACCCGAGAAATGATTTTAGTTCCTTCAAATTTTTCGTGTTTTTAGATTTTTAACAGCAGCTATTTTCCTTGGATCGGCCCTAATCCCTTGGTTCGTGATGATATAATCTAGGAATTCAGTTTCCGGTTTAAATAATTCTGTTTTGTCTAAATTTATCCGTAGATTAGGCTTTCCAAGTTTAGAGAATATTTTTTTCAGTATTTATAACTTGGTGGACTCCTGATGTGTTGAAGAATTTTGAATTTCCAAAATTCGCGATCGTTTTAGATGTCCGGAATCGAGTAAGCGTTTTGTTATTTACTGGAGAAGCTTATTTTACGGGAATCGTAATCCTTGAGACAAGTGTTTGGATGTTGCTTTTGTGATCAATGACTGCGTCCAGTTGTTTCAGGGTGTCATATCCTGGCAAAACAAAATATTCTATATAACTGTGTCAATCCCTATGCTTTAAAAAATTGTCAACATGTTTTCTTGCTGATTTCGATTATTTCTCCTGCCGTTCTAATGTTTAATTTTGCTTTGGTGGGAATCGTGTTTTCGCCTAATTCAGGTTTGACGAAATTTTTATTGGCAGCCGTATCAATCAGAAACTTAAAGATTTTCATTTGATATTCTATATATCACCCATGATGTTGTAGTCTCTCAAGATGTATTCGACACTGTGGATTTAGGATATATACTGTGTATAGGGTAACATGGCTGTAATTCGATTACGCAGTCTGGCAGTTTACTTATTTCTTTAAAATCCTCTGGGTTTTTGGGTGTTGTTAAGTTTCCTGCTGTTTGTATTGCTGGTTTTTCTGGATTTTCCAATTTTTGAAGTTTTTGTTCAATTACTTTTGATTGCTATATTCGATCATTAAGTGCTCCTGTCATTTGCTTTATCGCTTTCCGTTCTGGATATTTTCTGACTGTGGAGATTGTGGAATGCTCCTTGAATTTCTTCATTCGTGTTTTTCCACTCGAATGATTGAAATTCTTCAGAGTTAATGTTAACTGTACATTTCCAGAATGTTATGACAAAATTTCCTGTTAGCGTTTGGTTATCCTGTAAATAGATGGAAGAAAGTTCTGTTATTTGAATTATTTATCAATAACTTAACCTCTAGAATGAATTGCACCATTGTATTAATTTCTGATGAAACATTGCACTGAACTTAACTTCCCATTATAAGATGTTTGTTCTAGTCATCTTTGAATTCTCTTATTTGAGTGTATTTCTGAACGAAATTCTTGTGGTCGGTGGTTGTGAATAATTTGGATTTCGATTTAATAAGATATTGCAGACTATTCAGTTCTACTTCTATATAGGATATACAGCAGTGTATTACCGTTTATTGGAATAAATACATTTATTAACTCTAAAATGTTGTTAAGATTTTAGTTTTTCGTTCAACAAATTCGCGCAATATACACTATACTGTATTTTTCGGTTATTTTTTTGATGTTCTTTGCTAAAACAAAGCAAATAGTTAAGTTTTGCTAATCCAATAGCTAATATACAAACCTATTATTATGGATTTTTCAAAATTCAACTGCTGTGATAAAAAACTGATTTTAAAAATTTGCCTCATAACTTCATCAGCTTAGTTTATTTTCAACAAAATGAGTAGCATTCCGTATTTTCAGATATACTCGTAGAAGAATACAAAGTTTTAGACATATAGAATTTTCAAACATGAGAAAAGTTATAATTTTTTCAGTATTCTTATATTTTCAAACATAGTTTCTAAAACTAAATAAATCAATAATAATTTATTCTGAAAATTTTATAAAGAAACTTCCGCAAGTTTATATAATAAAAGTTCTTAACATGGCACATATATGGATTATAGTCGACTAAAGCTTGATGAAATAACGTATACACATATTTTGCTTAGCGTAATGGATGTTTTATTTTTGGAAACCTTAAAGCTTTTCAAACTTTTTAAGCCATTTTAGAGTGCGGATCTATAAATGTATATATATCCAGCAATACTACAGAAAGGCTGAACGAATGCCATAAAAACTTTTGCTATAATTGAAAAATAAAATAATCAATATATTTAAATTAAATTCTTTAAGATTCCGTATGTATAATTTACAATTTAATTTTCAACATAATCGTACAAATATATACGATTAAATTATTTTATGTAAATTAGGATATGGAAATCCAATAATAAATTTCTAATTTTCCAAGAAAAATTTAAATACTAGAAGGGTTAACAGACATCTTATATATGTATGCATGTATGTGTATAAATTTATTTCGACAATTAGAATAAATAAAACTTAAATTAATCTTTTCGTAATTAATGGAGAGAATAAATTTATGAAAAAAAATTAGGCATCTGGGCTATTTAATTTGTTACTCGTTACTATTATGTAAATAATCACTGTTTTGATAATATTGAGAGTGGGTTAGCTCACTAAAATCAATGATACACAATTATGACTCAATAGGAACTTACACATGTTTCTGAATATTGAACATTTACAGTAACATTTGCTTTCCTCGCACCGTTCGAATCAATCACTTGCCAACTATTTTTCCTACCTGAATTTGCTGTTCTTCCAATAACTCAAAGGTAATAGACTTTGAATTGATCATCTATATGATGTTAAATAATTTTGGTAATCAACAATAAGGTGACGCCTTCTTTCCCATTTATTTTGTATGCGTCGGGCAACGTATTATGTTCAATAGTTCAACATTTGAATTTTTTATTATCTTCGTTATTCGATCGATGAAAACACTCAAAACCCATGGTCCAATAGGCGATCCTTGAGGAAGACCAGATATCTCTTTGATAACGTTGGATTTCTTATTTTCAATTAATAAATATTGCCGACCGAACTATGCAGTGCTTTATGTTCCAGGCATAAAAGCATGCTGGTCGTCGGATATATGACGAATTAATGTGGATTTAAATGCATTGCACACAACCAACTCAAATAATTTGGGAATTAATGATGATGTTGTTACTCCTCTATATAGCATTGTTCGAAATATTTTAAACATAGAAGAGGGTATATTATCCGGTCCACAGCCATCTCCAAAACCCTTCAAAATGTAAGAATGTTTTAGAAGTAGAGGAGTTGATATTGCTGATATTATTGTGTCATATTGGCCTCGATTTCACGTTTCGACCTAAAGTGTTTTCTTGACTGCCATCTAGATATGATTTGTACTTCAATTATAAATATACATCAAATTCTTAACTGAGTAAATAAATGAATAAAACGGACAGCTTGTCAGTTTTCAATCTAGATTTCATGATTTTCGTACACGTCTTAAATTTCCGAATTTTACTCAATCATCGAACTAAGAAGGATACATACGTGGTGCGTTGTTCGAGATGGGCACGTAAAGTTTAAAACATTCATTAATCATTTACGACAATTGGATTGAGTGACTCAGTTACTTTATAGGCCAAACTCAAAGTACCACATTTAAGGTAAACATTCCAGATGATATTTGGAAGATTGAAGTCACTCAGTCAAGAACTGAATAAAATGAATTTGAGTCATCGCATGTCGCATACTAATCACAATAAGGATGAGGTGGTATGTATGCAGTATAGATGAGCATTTATCGTTGATTGATTTTAATCTTCAGACAAATCTGCTCAAATCTTGGTGCGGTAACAATATAACTGGAGCATGCTCTAGTTTGAATTTTGTAGTACTTGTTTCAGAAGAGCGATCGCATCTATAGACAACACACTTATGCCTAAAATATTCGGACCTAAATCAAGTAGTTTGATTGTATAGAACAAAACTATGAAATTTAGACGATTTTTATACCATTTTGCTAACATTCTGATAAAAGATCAGTGGGCAAACTTGTTTTACTGGTTTTCTGCTTGATTGTGCAGCACATCTTCATCACTGGTGAGTGCAGCAAATTTTTATAGTTACGATGTTATATTGGTAGGCCTGGTGTTCAATTCAAAATTCTTGTTTGTAATGAAAAATTCCAATTGGTCAAGATTTGGAATTTAACATTTGCGAAAAGGATCCATCATAAACACTGATGCGATAGGAAATATAGTTGTCATTTCCGCCATACCTAGTTTTAGGAATTATTTTGATTGCGTATTGATTTCTAAGAAAATCAAAGTAAAGTTTTAACGGTTTGCTTTAAAGAGCTCATCAGTATGAGACGGGTCAATTCTACTAATAAGTAACTATTGTCTAGGTTTTACCACATTAATTATGAGTAGGTCGTCGGATTGTCCACTTCTGGTGGAAACTGTTGCAGTTTTCTAGGGAATTTCACGTTCGGATTCTTTACTTGTTCCTGAAGTGATAGTGCAATTTGCGCCATCAATAGAGACCGTTTTCTGTGGCTGCTGTTCCGTTATTGAAGTTGGTAATGATGATGGCAGCATCTACAGCTATCGGCAAGTTAAAAGTTGGGCTATAAGAAATTGCTGTCTGTTTTATGTTTAACTAAGATATGGCTGCAGATGCAATTTCCGGATTATTATTAAAAAAATTAAAACTTGTCGCTGCTTTAGGCAGTGACCGTGCTATAAGGCCATCCATGTCAGCCACAAGGTTTTCATCACCAGAATTGTATATATTTTTTACCCCCTTGAAATTATCCCAGGATTTCAACCAAGGATTTCTCTATAATACTTCTGACAACACAAGCGTAAATAATTCATCCCAGACTTTTTAAATGTACATAGGTATATAATTTATCCAGTTGGTTCCCCCAGAATTGTTTTACATTTATATTATCCCAGTAAAATATTGAGTTGGTATCAAAATACTGATCCTAGACGTTTTTAATCTGTAAAATTTATTTAGTGGAAATTAAATTCTTCTGAGCAAGTCGTTGAAAGAACGACTATTTTCTCTTTGCGATTAAATAAAGGACCCTGTTAGCAACCATTACGCTAGCTTTGATAATTTTGCGACCTCTGGAATTTCCGCAATGTATATATATGTGGCGCTTTTGCCAACTTTCAAAGTAAACTAAAATCGAAAAAAATGGTATGACCAAGCTTTTGTAGGATCGGCTATTTTCTCATATTAATTGGCTTTGAGACTTTGTTGGCCACCACTGGTGCCAGCGTTGGTATTTTTTTGACCCTTAGATTTTCCGCAATATAAATAAATGTGACGCCTTTACCAACTGTTCAAAGTAAACTAAAATTAAAACAATAACCGTATGACCAAGCTTTTGTGGGGCAGCTAAAATGGAAAAAAAATCGTATGCCCAAGCTTTTTAGAGTCAGCTATTTTCTCATATCGATTGACTTTGGGACCTTGTTAGCCACATCTGTGCTAGTTTTGAGTTTTTTTTTACGTTTGGAATTTCCGCATTATAAATAAATGTGGCGGCTTTGCAAATTTTTCATAATAAACTCAGATTGAAAAAAAAAATTGTTACCAATCTTTTGAAGGGGCGGCTATTGTCTTATATTGATTGAGTTTGAGACCCTGTTGGCCCAACCGTTGATATTTTTTCGACCGTGGGAATTTCCGCAATATAAATAAATGTGGCGCCTTTGCCAACTGTTCAAAGTAAACTAAAATTGAAAAAAAAAAATCGCATGACCAAGCTAGGATCGGCTATTTTGTAATAAAGATTTACTTTGGGACCTTCTTCACCAGAATTGTATTTTTTAGAATTTCTATTGCCTTCTCAATTCCTTGTAAGGTATAGAGTTAATCATTCTTGGTAGTTGTGTAGGTGATCTAAGCAGTCATTACAAAACCAACGATAACCGGCCAAACTCCAACTCCATAATCAATTAAATCCCCTTCTTTACGTCATTAGAAAATTTTGATAATATTTTTTTTCATTTGATGATTTGCACTCGTCTACTACTATCAAATTACACACTATACACATTTACTGGTTCGTTTATGCTACGGGTTGTCGAATATTTGTCTCTAAATTTTGGATTGTGTTGAAGTGATTTGAAAATACCCAAAAAATTTTCGATAAGCACATGAAGCAGAATACTTCCATACAGCAACAAAAATGAAGACTGTGTCGTAGTTATTTATATAAATAGTTAATATAAACAAACAAACTCGTAATGTCGAATAAATAGCATAACAATAGAAAGTTGGAAATGAGGCAAAATATCGATATGAACACCCTTCTTCCATATATCGTTTGAAAACTTCTTTTTCTTCCTTTTCTTAATAATACTATATTTTCTACAAACTTTTCATTTTGTATGTAGCTACATATATACACATATCGAAAAAGTATGGCTTTGCTGTATATACATATTACCGATATCTGAGAAAGGTTGTGGTGGATTTTGTTACTATAAGTTATTTTTTATAGAAGAAAAAAAAGAAAAATCGAATGGAAAATTTGGAAAAACAAATTTATTATTTTATTAGATCGTAATTTAATTTAATTGGTTATTTATTTTGATTATTTATATTATTTTTGTTGGTAAACTAGAAAATACACAAACTATATAGAAACCCTCTTTACCATCGTACATATTATACTATTTAACATGTTTTGCTATTTCGTTGGTTTTACTTTCTCATGTGTAGAGATACATTGTGGAACGTATGTTCAGCAAGACAAATTACCTTGCACAAAAAATTTAAATAATGGTATTCGTGGATATCTCTGCATTTTCCTACGGTTGAAAAAAAAACAATTGGAATCAAATCGTTATGCTATTTTTAGAGAAAAGAATTGTGGAACATAATATTTTCACACACAAAGAACAAGATGCAAGATCAGTTAAATGAACTCTTTTGTATATGGCAATAATTCAAAATAATAATATTTCCAACCATCCACTTGTTTTAGAGACTTGAAGTAAAAATTTGTTTATGTTAAATTCGTAAAAGTCCAAACCATGTACATATATACAAAAAAATGTATTGATTTAAAGACGAACCATATATCCACATACATAAAGCAAATTAATTTTGCTGTTCATAAATTATAAGGTATCACCTATATAATATGTGTACCAGTATGTGGTGTTAGCCAAATTGTGGGAGTATCATTTTACGACATTTCGGAAAAAAAATAAATCGTGTTTCTTGCAATAAATATTATTAGCAGTGAAACTTGACCTTAACATTGTGTGACTGAATAGTTGGGCAAAAAGCCAAACTTTACATATATTTACATACATAGGCAATTTGAATAATTATATTAAACAAAATAACATGGCGTGCAGAATTATTTTGTTTTTAAGGAAAGGTCAGTTGTGTTAATATTGTTATAGCCAAAAAGCAAATATATTCAGGGAAAATGGACCATTCATCGAAAATTTACATTAAAAAAAAAAAAGTAATTACTTAAACCTGTACTATACTCGTATATGCATATACCATTCACTAAACGATGATAATATACCCAAAGTCAATAACACAAATAAAAGGCAAAAATAGGTCAACAAGTTGATTTAACGACTCCACTACTAAGGAATATACATAAAAGAAATATTTTATGTGATTTTCATTTTGTTGATGGTTGTGCTGTCCATTTGCTATGTTCTATTTATTTTGATATTATTGATACATCAAAATATTTTTATTTACGTCGACCACAACAAAAAAACCCACCAGCACGAGTATACCTAGCGTATATAAGACGGCACACACAGTTGCTGTCATAAATTTACAACATGCAGTAGATGAATAAATCTTTATAGTTAGCAATTTATTGCCATTTCACATAACATTCTGAAACAAATAAAAAATATTGATATGAATATGTTTAATTAGTTGATAATTATCGATCGATAGACTCGCTATTGCTATACATCAACGAATGAATATTAGAAGAATCCTCAACAATTTATACCAATTCCATAAAACGCAACAATCAATACTGGTTGTTGTGGTTATTGTCAAAAGTATATGGTTGTTGTTGCCAAGGGTATTTTGTAGTTGTTGTCAATAGATCAATGCGATGAGTATAAAACACCCTCGATCGAATTAGATAAATATTGTTAAAATATTTTATGTGGGATTAAAAGAAAATGGTTTTCGACATACTATTTTAGGCAAAGCTCCTCTAGCGAAAAAAATGATTATTCAAAAGAACTATCCATTTGAAGTTTCTGTTGTAGTTTTTGTATTCTAAATTAGGCTGTGTGTTTTTAAACGTCATTGAATATAGATAGTTATATTCCAGAAAAATTGCGCTACGTGGAATGCGTGATTCTCCAATCGTCAATACAGGGTGACAAAAAAAATACTATAAAATGTATTGAAATTTATGGTGTTAATTGTGTTAACTCAGTCCATATACTTGATATACGTAATATGATATACACCGAATCGATTAAGCCTGAAAATTGTAGCACACCACATTAGAAAAATTTTTGAATTGTCCTCCATACATTTTTTTTCGATTTAAAACACAGTTGATGGTATGTTGATGTATATATGTATGTGCTAATTTTCCTGGAACTTTTATAAATATTCAGTATTTTATTTTGCACATAGCTATATACAAATTTTTGTGATATAGGTTAGTCGATTATTGGACTTGATTTACTTCCCATTAAACACGAATCCACAGGTATAAATAGCACAAAAATAAAATTTATTGGATTTGAATGTTGGATAAAATATTTGTTATATACCATATGCTCGGAAAAATCAATACGCTTTTATTTATTGTTCTTTTGAATATTAATCTCCAACATTTATAACAAACATTTTAATAAAATTACTCCAATTTAAACAATAATTAATGAGAGGGTTCAATGAGGAGTTTTTGACTCAAACCGTATGATATATGTACATAGACTAGTAAATGAAGGAGAATAGATTTTATGTAAAATTTGATGGTGGTCCTATATTTTGGTAGTTATATCCACTATAAATCTACCGATATGTTCATTGAAATTCAATTGGACATCCGGTAAAATTAGTACACAAAACATTGAAAGTTTCAACAACAATAAAATATAGACTATTTCATATGTTTAAATATTAGTTAATAGTCTTTGCCACTAGGTTCGTTAGTGCTGCGGTTCAGCACCCGCTGAGTATTAAAAGAACACACTAAATACCAATTAAAACATCTATTCAAGTCGATAAAATCCTATAAAATTTATTAATCAATATTGAGTTTTGTTGTTGTCAAAATTAAATTGTTGTTGTTGTCAAGTGCAACTTGGCAACAGATCGTTGCGATCTATAGTGATTAGTTCTAAATATATACTCATTGGATTTAGATGGAAATGTTATAATAGTTTAAGTGTGATATGGAACGAAGATTATTTTCGTCTTGGTATAGTACAAGAATCTATACCCTGTAATTTCAACAACAATTGTTGAAAGGCGTTAGATTCTTGGGAAAACTTATACGCTCAACCACTATAGGATAGAGAGAAATAAGAGTGATGTATAGTTGTGCATTCAAATGTGATACAGTGGTTTAATTAGCTCTGATTCAATAACTCATATAGTTTGAATAAAATCAAAACTATGTTTTAAATTTTTTTTTTTTCATTTAACAATTTAAAATTTGAAAATATTTCTAAATTACACTTTCTAAAATTGTACATTCGAAATTTGGCTGCACGTAAGCTTCTAAAATAATCTTTTAATCAGACTCGTTGCCGAAATTCTAAATAGATTTGTTGGCTTGTGTAACAGTTCAGTTTTAGTTGGTATTACTTTGGCATAATTTGAAAGGAAAGGGAGTAACAAACTGGAGAATTCTCATAGCAAACGTTAAAACTAAACAATATTTTTCAACATTTATAATCGAATACGATTAATTCACACGAAAGCTTATTAACTGAAAGCACAAATTGTCAAACTACATCAGGACACCTGGTAAAATCAGTATACAAGATATATATAGTTTCAGAAAAAAACAATTGAGATACGGATCATATCTATATAATTATGAAAAGTTTTAAATATTAGTTAATAGTCTTGACCGCTACGTTCGCTAGTGCCGCAATACAGCACCGTACGAATATTTAAAGAACCTATAAAAATAAATACTAATTCAATAAAATCTATTCTATTCAAGACGCTAATATCCTATAAAATGAATTCATCAAAATTGAATTTTGTTGTTGTCAAAATTATAAGTTGTTGTTGTTGTCAAGTGTCAATTGTTGTTGTTGTCAATAGATCGCTGCGATCTATGGTGAATAGTTTAAAATATACTCATTGGATTTAGGTGGAAATGGCGAAGTAGTTTTAGTTAAATCAGGGAAGAAGATTATTTTCGCATTGTTACAATACTGGGTCCACTATTAATTTTGGTGAATTACAGGGTGACAAGCACATTTGAATAAAAAGGTGTATATATATATATATATATATATATATATATATATATATATATATATATATATATATATATATATTTATATATATATATATATATATATATATATATATATATATATATATATATATATATTTATATATATATATATATATATATATATATATATATATATATATATATATATATATATATATATATATATATATATAAATATATTTATATATATATATATGTAGGAACATTGATGAACTACACAAGCGAAACACACGACTGCTCGGTACCAACTACTCGAAATATTATTTGATTTTTTAAAATATTTTACAAAAGATGACAATTGAGTAAAGAGACAATACATTACTGTTATTTAAAATAAACAATGCGTTTCATATACACCGTTATAGATAACGTAAAATAGCATAGATTAAGCTCATCAATTGTGCCCACTCGGCCATCCTGGATCATCATCCGACCCGGATGATATCTGCTGAACACTGGAATCTTGATCGCTGTCATCTGGTTCGTCATCTGACCATCCACAGTATCCCCTTTTTATGTTTTCGGCTGATGTTGATGTTATATTCGGACCTTCTGAATCTCCAATTTTTTTGACGTCGTATCGATCATGATCCTTAACTCGAACAATTTCGTATGGTCCCAAAAACTTATCCTTTAGTTTGGCTGAAGGATTGAATTGCGTTCGTTTTATCAAGACGTGTTCTCCGACGTTGTATTTCGGCGCTGGTTTCCGTCGCTTGTTGTATGTTCGTTTATTTTCTTCCTGAATTGCGGATAGTTTAACGATAGCGTCCTGTCTCATCTGCCATCTGTCTTCTTCGAACAATTGCGCAACCTCTTCATCAATTGCTTCTCTCACTTTAAGTTCTTCAGGACATCTCATTTTGATACCCGTCAACAGTTCAAACGGAGACCGTCCAATACTTCGTTGGTATGAATTGTTAAGAAATCTCTGTACTTTTTCGACATATTTGAACCAATTCTCAGGTTCATCACGGCTAAGCTTTGCAAGTGCTGGTATTATGATACGATTGAGACGTTCTACTTGTCCCGTTCCAGTGGATACCCCTGGAGTGGATGTGAACGATACTATATCCTCATCTTGACAGTATTTTTTAAATTCATTTGATATAAAAGCACCGCCTTTATCTGATACGATGTATTTCGGGTTTCCAAACACAGCGTTCTGCAATTTTAATTTTTGGACAACTTCTTTTGCGTTCGTTGTTTTCACTGGATACAACCACACGAATTTTGTGAACCCATCAATCACGCTGAGTATATACTTGTACAGCTTCTTTGTAGGCGTTAGATGTCCTAAATGATCGACGTACAAAGTGATTAATGGTGTATCTCCTTAGGGTATAGGGTTGAGGAGCCCATCTTGTTTACCCATCTTACGTTCAGCTAAGATGCATGGAATACAATTTCTCACAATTCTTTTCATTTTTTCTTCGGCGTCTGGTAGAAAAAATTGTCGTTGAATCAGTTCGTTTGTCTTCTTTACTGCAAAATGCCCTTGATCGTGGCACATTTTAATAACTTTGGGTTGCATAGCTCTTGGGACTACCAGCAGTTGTTGGCCTCCACATTCTTTAAACAAAATACCATGATTAGTAATATAATTCAGATACGCACCTGACTCGAGCAATTTTAAAATTGTTTTAATTTGCTCATCGGTTTTCTGCGCTGCTTTAACTTTCTTGATGAGATCGTCTTCGATTGTTAGAACTATTGGACCTCGGCTTAGTGCATCGACGTGTTTCATCCTTGTGCTTGACCGATGCTCCAACTGATAATCGAACTCTTGTAGATATAGCGCCCATCCCGATATTCTTGGAATTAAATCACGTTTCTCCATAGTTGACTTGAACGCCGAGCAATCGGTTACAATGCAAAATTTCAGTCCAAGCAAGTACACACGCAATTTCTTCAGAGCTGTTACAACTGCGAGTACTTCTAACTCGTAACTCGAATATCTTTCTTCAGCTGGTGATGTTTTTTTGCTGTAATAATAGACTGGATGCAATTTTTGGTCTTCACTGTCACGTTGCAATAGGACAGCACCCAATCCAATTTTACTGGTGTCTGTGTGCAGTTGTGTTTCGGCCGTTTGAGAGTAAATCTTTAGAACCGGTTTTGTCGTCATTTGTTCTTTCAACTCTGCGACTACAGATCGTTGGAGATCACCAAACTTAAAAGGCGTATCTTTCCGTAGCAGGTCTGATAGTGGTTTGGCGATTATGGAGTAGCCCGAGATGAATTTCCGGAAGTAGCCAGTTAACCCCAGAAAACGTTGAACTGCTTTGTATGAGTTGGGCTCTGGAAACGACTTCACCGCTTCAATTTTGGCTTTTGATGGTTTTATTTCACCATTCGCGATTTCGTAGCCAAGATACTCTACTTGAGGAGACAAAAATTGGCACTTCTCCCATTTGATTACTAATCCATTTACTTCGGCTAATTTTATAACTCGCGATAATCTTGCCAATGCTTCTTCATCATCACCTGCAGGGATAATGAGATCGTCCATGTAAACACACACTATTTCCTCATCGACTAAGACTTTGAAAACATTGTTGATGTAGCGCTGAAAAACGGCTGGTGAATTGCACAGTCCAAATGGTACTTTGAGAAATTCAATTTGACCAAACGGTGTGACGAACGAGGTGTATTTTATCGAGTCGTCATCGATAGGTATGTGAAAAAATCCGTTCTTTAGGTCGAGCGTCGAGAATAGTTTGGCGTCCTTCAATTGATCTATTTGGTCGTTAATTAACGGCATTGGGTATCGATCTTTAATTATCTTCTTATTTAACAACCGATAATCAACACATAACCTTCTCGATCCGTCTTTCTTCCTGGTTAAGACAATTGGGCTTGCATAATTTGATTTACTCTGACGAATCACACCTTCCTTTAACCAATCATCAGTTTGTTTTCGCACGATTTCGCTTTCCAGAGGTGCCAATCTTCTAGGCCGCTGGAATATTGGAATATCATCTACCAGGAGAATTTTCATTTTTATTTCATCGTTATGAATTACTTTATTCGGTTTATAATTTGCAACCATCTTCTTAATTGCAAAAGTTTTGGGTTTGTCTACAACTCCGATTTTCAAATCCACAGTTCCACGCTCAACTGTAAGGCATAACATTTCGACTGGCCCGTATTTCAACATTCTCGTCTCTTCCGGTGTAATAACTGTGATGGTTTGTTTCATCAACTCTTTTCCAATAATACATTCCACAGGTAGTAGTTCATCATGAACGACATGTATGTTTGTTTGATATGACTCGCCGTCAATGGTGACATGCGCAACAAAAAATCCCATGGTGGTTTGCTTCTCTTTACCGACACCTTTAAAAGTATCTTTGAAGGAATGAATGATTTTGATTTTGTAATTATGTTTAAATCGCTTCCGCTGTCCACGAGAGCATACAGTTGACATCCATTTATTTCGATTTGTTTCAAGTCGCCATAGTTGACATAACCTTCAGTTTTAGTAACAAGTGCTTTTTTAGGTTCATGTTGCTGGTCGTGGTCACTATTTGGTTTAGATTTTCCACAATTTGTGGATACATGTCCAAAATTCTGGCATTTATAACACTTTGGGCCTTTATCCCTTGATCGACAATGTTTACTGATGTGCCCTTTACCGCCGCAATTAAAACATACAGTCTTGGCACCACGTTCTTGCTTACTTGTAGAATCGGAAACGGAATTAACAATTGATTTTGACCGTCCCATCTTGTCGCGCATTTCAGAATAATGAGACAACTTGATTTTAAATTCTGCTATTGTTGATGCACCGTATAAAATACTTTTGTTAACTTCTATGTCGTTTATACCGTTAATGCAGTGGACCATAACTGCAGCATCTTCAACGTTACCCAGTTTCGCCATTTCTCGTAAACAAATTAAGTAGTCATCAAATGTTTCGTTCTGCGTTTTTCTTCGATCTGCAAGTTTCTTATGAACTTCAGCGCTGTTGTAGGTTTTTCGAACTCTGATGACAAAAAGGCTTTGAGACTATCCCATGTGTCAACCTTTGATGCGAAGCGTAGACTCGTTTTAGCACTACCGACTAACAACCTCTTAGCATAAACAACTTTTTGCTCGTCAGTCCATTTTAAACAATTACTTGCTTCATCAACGTCTGATATCCATTTCTCGACAGTGTAACTATCTGTACCATTGAATTTCGTTAGAGAGTCTTCTACATCTTTGAAACTGAATTGTGGCATCGCGGGGCTTGGATGAGCATATGTTGCTGATTGGGCTTTAATCAATTCGTTTTCTTTCTTCAGCAGTTCAATTTCTTTGTTCTTCAGTTCAATTTCCTTAATTCGTACTGATTCATTATCCATATTCGACCTTCTACCGCTTGTTATTGGTTGTGAAGTGATAAGTTGATTTCCTGATAAGGTACATTCATCAATTTTGCGTTGAAAGCTTTCTTTCATCATTTCGTAGAAATTATCACGTAAAATCGGCCGCCTTTTGTTCTTCTGGTTTCCTGTGTCTTTTGCCTTTGCCCATGATGACGTCACTTCCACTAAGGTAATAAAACACCAAACTGTTTGACGTACCGTTAATGCTTTGGAAAATTTTACTCGAATTGAATTCAACTACACGCGTTAATTTATAATTAAACAACTTTTAATGCACGCGCCACGTGATTAATAATTTCTTCCAATAAGTACCGGTGCCGCGTTTTACTTTCGCTTCACCAATATTCAATTTATAATACAACACGATAATTAAAATATATTTCGCCACGATATTTTAAACTTTATACAACATTGAAAACGCACGCCTTTATTTTCAATTCTGGATTAAAACGGTTGAGCCCCCATGTAGGAACATTGATGAACTACACAAGCGAAACACACGACTGCTCGGTACCAACTACTCGAAATATTAATTGATTTTTTAAAATATTTTACAAAAGATGACAATTGAGTAAAGAGACAATACATTACTGTTATTTAAAATAAACAATGCGTTTCATATCCACCGTTATAGATAATGTAAAATAGCATAGATTAAGCTCATCAATTGTGCCCACTTATATATATATATATATATATATATATATATATATATATATATATATATATATATATATATATATATATATATATATATATATATATAATATATATATATATATATATATATATATATATATATATATATATATATATACGGTGCAATGAAATCAACATGACGAAGGCTATACTTAAATATAAAATTCTGGCAAAATTTATAAAGGATTTTTTTGCGCGCAACAATTTATATTTATGAGCTAACCTAGTTATCATAAACGTTCGGATAATTCGAAAGGTACAAGGGGCAACAAACTGAAGAATCCTCAGAGCAATAGTTAAAACTAAACATTTTCTTATGCAGTAAAATGGTAAAAAATCGATTCAGCATCTATAAACCTCTCATTGGAGCACTAAAATCAATTTTCAATTTTAATAAAACTAAAAATATGCGCAATCGAAATGAATTGCAAACGATAAAAGAAAATTGTGCGAGGCGAGGCAAACAAACAAAACACAAATTTACTTCGTGATAAGACGACAAACAACTATAGAGATACATATTGTGATAATAGCTATATATATATATATATATATATATATATATATATATATATATATATATATATATATATATATATATATATATGTATATACATACTACACATGAATGAAAGAGAAAAGCAAAAAAACTATATGTGTACATTGTACCAATATCTAATAAAAACCATAACATGATCTATATAAATATCATCGTAATGTACATATATAGCAAAAAATATGTAGAAATACTGAGAAATAGTAATTTTCTTTTCATTTTCCGGCATTTTCTTTATTTTATTTTTTAGATTATTAAAACAAATCCAACTGGGATCAATATAGAAATATAACATTTTCATATTTTTTATGTGCATAATACATACATATGTACATATATGCCTTGTCTATATATATATATACATATATATAGGTTTTGCCGCACATATGAAGAAAATACGAGAAAATCGTTATTATTTCGATTTGTTTCAATATGTTACGACCGTAATGAACGAACAAACTGAATATTATGTGAAACTTTATTTTTCCATTTAATATATTATGAAGAGGAAAATTCAATTTTTCCAACAAAAAAAAAAATCCCAAAAATAAAACCCAAACGATAATTTGGTAATTTAAAATTAAATTTATGATTATTATTGGCTGCGAATATAGCTCTGTGTGTGCCATTCTTGGGCTTCAATTGATAATGTGTATAGTACAGATAGGGTTTTACAAAAAAACAATTCGGTTTAGTCAATGTGCATGTGTATATATATTCATAGCATTATAGGGGTTATTGAACAATAAGTTATGGATAAATATAATGAATGTTTGGTTCTGATACTATATACCACGCCTTAAGAAATTTTTAAGTGTATGATTGAGTCTCATTGCAAACACCTACGACAATCAACATATATACTGTGTGGAAATATTTATAAATTGCTGCATCGATACAGAGCAAATTCAATTCCATGAGTTGTTTTGACTGTCCACTTAACCATAAGATATTTTAACTTCCTATCTAAAACCTAATCAAATTAATGTCTAAAGTAAAGAATTATTGATTTATAACTCACCTTTTTCCTTGGCCTTCAACTCACAATACATTCTGCTTTTATATTTTCACACTCAAACAATAAAATTAACAGTTTAATTGATTAACAACAATATATATGTATTTGTTTGTAAATAGAATTTTTCAAAGGATTTTTCTGTTTTCTTACATCGTTTATAAATAACTTAGGCAAGAAGATGGGAAAGTCGTGTACTAATTTATGTATAATTATATGAATGATAATTGAAAACGTATATTCTGCAAAATCATCACAGGAAAGTCCAGCAAGTAGTCTTACAGGACACACTACTCTTAGACACACTGATACATTGAATATATCGAGTCATTGATTTAGAGTATACGAGCGTATAAGGTTAAACTGAGGACGTATTTGACCCTCCTATATATTTAATTAGAATATCTTATGAATTCTAAATAAATATCACGATGACGATATATATACGCAATTATTGACAAAGGGAATTCCAAATTATATTTTTTGCGTACGGGAAATTATATTTTAACGTTTTTGTTCCTCTCTACGCGTTGTACTAATTACACAAATGGACAGTAAAATATTTTTTGTGCGCTCATTAAAAATTTTAATTTCCATCTCATTCCCCCAGTGACGTGCAAAAGCATTTAATGGAAAAATGTATTTTTCGAAAAAAAAATTTAATTGACATTTCCATAATTCAACATAATGTTGAATTAGATATTGCGGGCGTATGTATAAAGCAGTCGCACGTGCTGCGTTTTTTTGTTTTGTTGCCGAGCATAAAATCATCTATATTGTTACGTTTTTGCCTTGTCAAATTCAAGGTTCGATCACTAGATTGTGAATAAAACAAACGATGTAAATTCTAGAACACACTAAATTTATTTATTTCCGATTAAACACTAATTTAATTATTTCACTTATTTAACTTAATTATTTAACTTCACAATAATTATTTTACTACACTTTAACAACACTTTATTACACTTTAATAACACTTTATTTTACTTTATAAACACTTTCCTTTTAATTACTATTGGCACTCTCACGGTTAAAACACAACTGATTTACTCCCAAATGTCTGTCACGCGTTTTTATACCAAATATTCTAACCATTCTAGAAATGTCCAGAATATTCGATTAGTCTAGATAAGTCTAGACACCTCTACTGTTCTACTTTATAACAATTTTACATTAACGATAATTTCGCTATTCAAACATAGATGTCGCCACGATCGTAACAATATCATACAAAATCATCCAAATCTATTGTATTACAGTTTTATATGTCGTTTGAAATAATATTGATCGGATAGAGAAAATTAAATTGTTGTCTTAAGGTGGAATATATGTATACGTTGGTTGCAAATCTCATTGTTATAGCGAGAATATTCTTGTAATATTTAAATTTATTTACAGAAATAAGTCGATTTAAATTTACTCGTATATAACAGTATTTTTAAAAAATATCAATTTGTTTAAATTTTATATAAATCGTTGTTTATAGCCCAGGTATGTGTGTGCGAGGGTGGAAATCAAATTGAGCAGAAAAATTATACTTTAATTGAACAGGTCAACTAACCATGCTTAATTAAAGGCAGATGTTACTTGCACGGGCAAAAAAATAAGGAACAGCCATAACAAATAAGGAATCAGGCACTCTACAAAATTGGACGACTAACGCGAGCGCAAAAATTGAATTCGTCCAACTAATGCGAAAGGAAAGGCGAACATTTGAATAGGCAAGTGAATATTCAGGGAACGATATTAATGTCAAATAAAAAATGAGACTTAACATTCAAGTAATTTTAATAACTCTTGAAGGCCAAAATAAATTCAAACTTTCATTAAGAACTGCCACATGGAATGCATGTACTCTGGAAAGCAGTAAACGGATTAAAACGATCAAAAATACAGGTTCCCTCATTCAAAATTATGACGATAGTAGATGAACCTGAAGTACAAAATAAAAAGCAGGCATATTTGGTATATATACCTCGAAGAAACTTTCTAACTATTATGCAGACAAATAGGTTATGAAAATAATAATTTCAATATTACTATAGAGACAGTGGAAAGTACCAGAATTAGTAACATGCAGAAAACACGCCGACGAAAGATAAAAAATCGTAGCAACCTTTTTAACTATTGCTAGTGATATATAAAGAGAAAGACTGAAATTTAGAGAAAACAAATTTTATCCCACAATATCAGGTCAAATTTAAGGAAGATCATCCAACCATAAAGTATAGGTTGTAGAATTTTTTTTTAATTTTTGGAGAACCGTCACTTTAGAGTGAAACTGGAAAAAGAATATTCCGGGCTCATCAAACTATCAACAGGAGTTGTTGGGGGTAGTGATTTAGGACATGATTTACACCACAGATTTATCTCACATGAACGATGATAATATCGTTGCTGACAATACTGCGATTCTGGCAGCTGGGGACGATTTTAAGGAATCCACAACTAAAAAAACATTTTTTTGATAAAATGTTAAAATATGAAAAAATATGGCGGATCAGGCTTTACATTCATTCACTTACAAATTTGTTGAAGACCTGTAAATATTAATGATCACTGATAGGGGTGACATCTGATACCAGGCTTAAGTAGAAATTGAGCACATTATACAAAATAAGTTACAAGAAGTCAATATTGAGGAAATTGTTCTGATTGCTGGGGAAGAATTCTGAATTGTTAATAGAAAACAAATTGATTTTTCTTGCACCAACTTAAGAAATACAATTAAGAGGCTGTACGATTAAAACAAACATCAAGATGATACGCTCCGTCGTATATAAGGAATGATCTGCGCATAGGCATCTAATCTGGTGATTTCTGGACAACGTATGGCTGGCACCACAAACGCAGTCTGCACAACATATTGGGGTAGTTGAGACCAACTACTATTTTGCGTCCATGGGGGTTAAATTATAATGGGCCGTGACATTTTCACAAAATTGAAAAAATGCGTGATTTTACCTGATTTTTAATATTTTCTAACGCCGATCAGTTTACATCAACTAGAATCTGTATATTGAAGCAATTTAAATTCTGATGGTCTCTGTTTCACCGAATTATTTTCAACGATTCATATTGTTACCGTCAACCTTAGATATAACCACTTAAGAAAGTTTATATCGTCAAGATTCTTTGTGGGCAAGAAAATTAAATTCTCATGAACTGTACTAGTTTTCCAAAAATTTAGAATAGTGAATTTGTTTGATTTTTATCAGATCCTTAAGAGGGGCCTACGGACATATTTCTATATGGTCGAATCTGTTCAAAATTCTATACAATTATGGTAAACAGTATATAATTATGATGCATTTTACTAGTATTACAAAGTAATTTTTCTGCTGGATTTTTATTGGAATATTTTTAATGGATAAAATGGACTAAAAAATACAATTGAGCAAAATAACAGAAAATCCCTTTGAGCAAAATAATAAATTCACTGTAATTCTAAATTCTGCAAAACTATTGCAAATTATATCAGAATTGAGTTCCGTTCATTAAAATGGTAGAAATTGAGACAAGTCGGACACATTAAGACGAATATTCGTGGACATTTTTGGGTTCTTATACGAATACATATGTGCATGAGTACCCGTGAACATCTCTAGGATCAATAGAAAAAAATATTAAAAATCTTTCAAAATCACTAAACCTTAAAATTTACAAAACATTTGAAAATCTAGTTTGCAAATAAATATAATTCCAATTGGAAAAATAACCAAATTTAACAGTGTAATTGTTGGTTATTTGTTAGTATTAACTATCACTGTCATTTTTGGGGACCCTTTAAAGATTTTTAATATCCCTAAATTCATTTTAAAATTAATAAATCATTTGAGCGCTTCATTTATTTAAGGACCCGAGATTTAAAGTGTGAAATTTTTCGGAATTTCAAAATTTAAACAAATTATTTGAATTTATGCAATTAAAAGCGTTCTGTAAAGGCAAGTAAAAATGTTAGTTAAATTTGAATAGTTTGTGATTTTAACAATTTAGTCAACCGAATATTTGAACATTATATTAAATTAAACAGTTGAATGGGATCGTTAATAATAGGGAATAGGTATTGCTTGCGACTGGGCCAGTTGTTAATAAAATGCATATTAATCAATTTTTTTTGAATTTGTCTTCGACTGAAACTTCTTTTTTGGGTCCTTTCAAGTCTGTCGCAGCTTGATTGTTGATTCATTGCCTTACGCCGTTACCAACCATTTAATTTTCGATTTAATTTACGATTTAAGTTTCACTGTACCGATGTTCGGAACATGAATTCTAACATCTAATTAAAGTGATATGCAAAAATTCTAAAGATTCCTAAGCCTCGATTGGACATTCAAAATTTAGAAAATACTCGAAAATCTTCCAATAGCCAAGTTTCCTGGAATTGTAAAATTCGAATATTGAAAAAAATTGAAGGAATACTTTAAAATTAAAAAAAAAAATCCACAATGATTTGGAGATTTTCATGAGCATTTTTAGAAAAATTCTAAAATTTGAACAAATCGATTTTTAAATTTAGCTCAGGAATTCAAAATTGTTAAATTTTCTTTCGTATTTTGTTTTTCGAAATTTTAATATTTGGAAATTAAATTTGAAAACAGCTTTGATAAAAAATTAAAATGTTTTTTGAATGGATAACTCGTTTTGCAGCTTTCCAATAAGTGTGGTATACAGAAGATTTATCCTAGAATTCATGACCTATAGATTGTCTAGAATCATCATTGCCAATCACAGAATATTGAGAACCTTAAGACCTTTGTAACTTAATCACTTGAGAATTGGGATTGAGTTCGGTATATTCATCATCTACATTTTCGAATAGAGTTTCTAAAATAAATAATTTTTTTAAGAATAGAATTTAAAAAACTTTTTGTGATTATTTCAAAATTTATCTAAGTTTTAGCACGTAAAGGTGCGGGTATTAATTAACTTTCTAACCCACAAAATTACCCCTAAGAGGATATTCCCATTCGAAGAAAGAGTTGAAGCTATATCGGTATTTCCAATGCCTAATCCATTCAACAAATTCAACAGTTTATTGGCATGGTTAATTCATGGAAGCATTCGCTTAGAATGAAAGTGCGCTTGCTCATGCAACACTATTGGGTCATCCTTTATATAACACAGTGTTCAATATTACTACTATTTCCTCGAATACCGCAATCGAAGCCGTCTTGCAGCAACTCAAAAATAGATGTAACCTCTAGCACATTTCTCCAAAAAGTTACAACCAGTCGAAACGAAATATTCAGCATTTGATAGAGAATTACACGCCATAAACATAGCAGTTAAACATTTACGATATTTTGTAGAAGGTGGAGAATTTACGATTTACACCTAACCTTGATATTCGCCAAAACAGAAAGAAGTTCACCACAAGCTCGTCATTTTGATTTTATTTTGCAGTTTTCAACGGACATTCAATATATTGTAAAGATAATGTTGTCGTTGACAGTCTGTCACGCACAAACGATAACGCAACTGCATCTATCGAAAAAACACTCTAGATCTCATATCTACGAATATTTCGAAATTACAGAATCCTGACGAAGAACTTCTGAAATCACTTTCTGGTTCCACTGGTCTCACAACTAGAAAATTAAAAATAGATCGTTAATTTGGCCAAACATGAATAAAGGCGTTAACATCTGAGAACAGTCCTATATTTCATGCCAAATCTCTAAAATTCAAAGGCACATGAAATCGGGATTAGAACCATTTAAACATTTTTTGGTTGTTTGGAACACATTCATTTGGACATCGTTGGATCACTTGCACCACTATATGTATATATTTCATTCATACATTTTAATTGCCGTAGATCGTTTCACTGGATGGCCTTATGAAGGATATTACCACCGCAACTGTTGCAAAAACTTTTGTGGAAAACGATATATCAAAATTTTGGGTACCTGTAGGCATAACTACAAATCAAGGAAGCCAATTCCAATCTAAGCTATTCTCAGAATTAATGAAACTGCTAGGCATACATCGATTTTGGAAAGCTCCTCATCACCCGCAATCTAATGGAGTGGAACGGTTTCATCGCCAACTTCAAGCATCTCTAAACGCGAGAGGCGATACGATAAATTGGAGTTCACATATGTCAATAGTTCTTCTTTTCATAAGAGCTACACCAAAAGATAATATTAAATGTTCCCCGGCAGAACTAGTTTATGAACAACCATTAAAGTGGCCATGTGAATTTTTTATGGAAGTGCCAGATCAACAACCAATAGACTCCGATCAAGTTATAAAATATCTACGAAATACTATGCGCAATCTAGTTTCAGCTGTGCCAGCGCATATGCTCTGAAAAGCGATATGTTTATTTTATTCCATATAAGCTGGATAAATGTGAGTTCGTTTTTATCCTAATTCGACGATTCAAGACAGATGTAAGAAAGATTATAAATCAATTCAGTTAACAATTGTATAGCAATAACCGCTAAGAATTACAAGCCCACCGGTTTTTGAGTTATCTAACAATATTCGGCAGTAGTGAGAAGACAGGCGGATGCGATAAGGTTGTTGAAATATATGCTTTTCAAATAAAATAATATTGCTACCAAAGTACCACTTGAAGTTGTGCGGACACTCACGTGCATAACTTTAAACGTAACAACATAATTTGGAATTAAGACCATAATTCGAACGTTTCGTGCAATAAATATTCTTTAATTAAATCTATTGTATGTTTGTATGAAAATATCCCAAGTGGATTCCCAATTTAACTTCAATAATTCTTTAATTTCTTCGGATTAGACTTAACTGAATTACAATTTTACAAAAAACAGCTGCAAACTACCACATTTTTTTCAAATCGTAAAAATGTCTTAGTTGTTGACATTGTCTTAATTGTTGACGTTGACAAAAAGCTTTGCCAAGTAACCTACGTAACGTTTTACGTTTAATCTACCTCGCCCAGCTTATGTATCTGATGAACAATCTCATACATTTCAACTATAGTTAAATAGTGTACAGCGGTACGTTTCGTCCTAAGGTGCGTATAACATTTTTAAATATGTACATAGTTCATGGGTTATATATAAATCACCTCACTTGGAAAATGGTATGTAAATACAATTTTGATATGTAAACATTTGATTTGTAAATAAATTCAATTCGATAAGCTTTCATTGTTTTATAATACCTTTATTGAATACCGAGCGTCTAGCCATAAAATCCGGCTAAGTCAATGACTGGCAATATACCTTCATATACCCTCATCAGATTATAATCCAAATCATTTTTTAACCAGCAACCAAATCCTCTATTCATAAATTATAATTTTACTATTAATATATATTTTCAATCGGTACCTTTAATTGACCTACGAGTCGACCGACCTCTCAATAAATCATTCCTATCATAATCATAAATAATCAAAAAGTGTAACCTTTTCTTTATTGGATGGTACACTTTTCATTTTTATTATTCGCTTAACATATATAGATATACAAATACATATACATACACAAAAAAAATGAAACTCATCATTCATAATATGTTGTGTATATACATTGGCAAATACGCACATACTTATATATAGAGCTTTTGTATAAGCATATACGCATGTATATACATATATGTATAGAGAAAAATTTGCGAAATTCAAAATTCATTTGTACAATACTGATGAAAAAAAAACCGAGCAGGAATATTGATTGATGTTCAACAAAAATGTTTTAGACTAATGAGGGATTTTTGGGGTAAAAAATGTCAAAAATGTATTTACTTAAACAATTCACAAAAAAAAAGTTCTATTGTGCTTTCATATAATATGACGAGGGTAAAACAATTGAACTTTAAAAGAATATTAAAGTTTTTTTTTTATATAAACAACAAAAAAATGTTTATTGTAATCAATAAAATAGGGTTAGTATATAAAATTTTAATTAACTTAAATCAAAAATGTTAATAAATTTTGTAAGAAAATTATTTAAATTGTTTTCGTGTGCTTGAATTTTTTTGTTAATTTATTATGCAAAGCTGCGTAATACTATATATTATATACTTAATTATATATAAACCAAATATTTTGATGAATGCTCTGCTGGCTTCTGGGAATATACGCGCTCGGTATTAAACAATTTATATAGATTATTATTACCACGCGCGCTAAATCCGCGAAATATACAAATTTGTTCGCCTTAATTATGGAAGATTTGCAACCCGCATAAAACAATTTTGGATGGAGAGAGATTTCATGCCACTTTGTTAGAATTAAATTTAATCCAAATCAAAATGTTTAATATGTTTGTTACTGCATATAGAATGCCTATCATTAAATTTTCTTGTGGGCTGGTATATTACATATAAGGGTTACTATATATATAGAGAGATAACTACTTCGTTTTAAATTAGTATTTCCACACTTCATATATAATAAATAACGAATGGCCTATTAATAAAACATGTATGTTTATATACGCATATTGCAGGTATAGCATATAAAATGATTTATTGGTATTTTGCGTGCTATAGAATACAACACTGG
The DNA here is from genome assembly GCA_951394425.1 of Tipula unca. Taxonomy (NCBI): domain Eukaryota; kingdom Metazoa; phylum Arthropoda; class Insecta; order Diptera; family Tipulidae; genus Tipula; species Tipula unca. The sequence continues at coordinate 175,870,827 of OX596382.1, read as the reverse complement.
AGAATCTTGACAGGTTTGATTGGTATATATATTATGTATACAATATACTGAAAATGACCCAACTCTCTAGACGCTGCTGGTTGTAATTTCGTTTATTTATGTACATACCTACACATTTATATATACCCGTAAATTAAAAATGGTGTATACATAATATAGACAGTTGGCTATATGTATATACATGTATATTTATTTGGTGTTGTTTTGTTCTATATATAGGCACTATAAATTAATAAAAAAGAACGAATCCTTAATATTATGTATAGTTATGAATATATTTAAAAATATTAGTTGCAAAATTTTACCGATAATGTCGCTAGTGTTGCAACACAACACTGGTCGATTATTAGAGGACCCTCACAAAAATAAATTCAAACCAATTCCATAAAACGGTTAAGATCCCGCACAAAATGCATTAATCAATATTGATTTTTGTTGTTGTCAAAGGTTGGTTGTTGTTGTTGTCAAGCATATAAATTGTTGTTGTTGTCAATCGATCAATGCGATTTATAGCGATTAGTTTAAAATATATTCGATGGATTTAAATAAAAATAATCAAAATATTTTAACGTGGAATAGAATCAAGATTATTTTCGTTTTGTTATAATATGGGGTGCACTAATAGTTTTGATTAAATACAGGGTGACATAAATAGTACTGCAAGTTGCATAAAATTACATTTTTTTGTAATTTTAATACATGTTCAGAATTGGATTGGGTACGTATAAATGTTTCTAAATTGTTGAATTTGATTTACTTTCATCTACACGATGCCATGAAATATTCGTTCTGGCATTTGCCTGAAAAAATCGATACTATTTTATTTAGGTATGAGTATGTTAATTTTAATTAATTTTGCACCCGTTAAAACATGAAACAAAATTGTTTCGCATATTTTAACATTTTATAAAAAAATATTTTAATTAAAATAAACAATGCGCACAATGAAATCAACAAGATGCCAATATTGAAGAATAGTGTACATTTTATGTGTGTCAACATCGATGCAGTACTCGACGCCTGGAGTGGACACTTTACCGACCTGCTTGGCGTCCATAATCAGATACTTTCCGGTTAATCGGGAAGTAGTAATAGGTTTGAATTTATGATTTTGCAAGCTTTTATACAATATAAATATAGTTAATAAATATAAGAATATTTTTACTTCTTAGAAGAGCTAATAGAAGAAATTTCAGTTTCCTATGTAAGATGCCGTCCATTAAAGTACCGTCATTGAATATCGTTCTATCTAAAATATTTTTACTATTATACAGATATGACAGCGCAAGATGTTCTAGAATTTAAAAACAAAATGGGAATCCATCAAAGGCTGAGACAAACGACCAAGGCGGCCTACACCGAGTGGCTCCTCCTGGACGCCGAAGCCTTATAAATATAGTGGAGCCAAGGCCATAAGTGAAAAAATGAAATACTTCCTCTGTTGCCAATTGGCCAATTACATTAATGTAATGGGAGCATGCACGTCACAGTTGGGGCATACAATTCTGCTGTATGGTATATAAATCAAGCGTATGACATACATCAAACCTATATAGTTGTTCCTGAAGTTATGTGCGTTCGAAATTTACGCCAGTATTGTTATGTGCATGTTCTATGCTCAATAAAACATTGGAGGTCATAATTGTTCATCTAGAATAATTTTTCCCTATATTTTTATTTATGCTAGAGTTTCATCATTATCGAATATAGAAAGTTCCTAATCGAAAGAGTGTAGCGAAATCGGAAACAATCTCAAACCACCTCAGAAAAGTATATACATATTTTGTGATATTCAATTGATTGAAATTACACTTACTCTAAATATTGTCCATTTGCCAAGTTCCGGTTCCATCAGAATTAAAATAATTTGCGAATTTATCCCGGACATCCTTGGCATACTTATAGTTGAATTAAATGACTTGGTATGCATATTTCTGAAGTTATCCATCATATCAATTGGCCAAGATCCGTTACTGATGGTTCCATCATCGTTCGTCATGAAACTGTAGTTGTGGTCACATATCGCCATTAACACAATTGAGTTGAACTTTTTATAATTAAAAAAAGTAGAACCACTAATACGACGGGGCTTATTAAAATTTAGATAGCTGGAATATTAAAAAATCCCTACATATAGTAAAATACCAATGCACTTTTGATTTGAGTACATTTATTATGGCGTCGTTTCTCGGATTATGAAATGTATTCTACCTGGTGAGAATTTGTGGCAGTTGATAGGTTTTTGTGGGATCGTATTTCTGCGATTGCATAATACATTCATTTTTAGATATTGACCAGTCGCTATAAATAAGAAAATAAGTGCTTATTCTCTGATAAATGAGAATAATAATTCTTTACAGCTTTAAATATAATTCTTTCAAACAGTTAAGATTGATTAAAAATAATAAAGCTCTAAAAATACAAGGCTCTAGAAAAAAGCCATCTTAATATAAATAATGTCCCATTGAGATGAGTATAAAAGCTTTCCGATTGAGAGAATATAATTTTCTATTACTGTTTGACTACATTTTAAAAGCATCACAAAACTCCGATCATTATGGTATTCAACGAATTTTAATATTGGAAGATAGGTAAAACTGCACCCTGAAGATTTAATTTTCTTAAATACAAACAATGGTATGTTCCATATAGTTATATAAACTAAATAATTTTGATGTCTCTATCCTATAATTTTAAACTATAAAAATTAAATAAAAATTCAAATGCAGACAAATGAAATTGTTGTTGCTGTTGTTTGTATATATGTACGTATCGCAATATAAATGTTAGCGAGAAAATCATAAATTTTACCGCTTCTCGCTAAAACAAACGAAAGCATAATTTCGCCTCGTCAAAAAGTTTTGTTTATTTTATTTATTGCGCGAAGCTTTTTACTCTTAATTTTAGCCAAAATATAACAATTTGCATTTTATCTGCAATTAAATTAGCATATCGTTTGTTTAGCAGTATATTTGTATATATACATATATACTATTATTTGGAACGAGGAGACGTCATGTGTTAGGTTCAGTTTAGCGAATATGATTGTTTAGCTCATATATCGTTATTTTGTTATGTGACATAAAATGGAAATTTTTGTATATACACAGATATATGGTGGATGCATAGGAAGTAAACTATTTTTTTATACGACAGTTTTTTGGATGCCATGTGTTGACAGCTCTTGTTGAGTTTATTCGAAATTTATTTAGTATTTCATCACAAATTTGCATATCGAGAATTTTTAAGAATTTTACGTACAATGGTACAAAGTTAGTCGTGCCCGTGTAGTTTTCCACAGATTTTTTAACAGATATTCGTATACGATCCTATTAGAATTGAACTAAATCCTATTGTATTCCTTTTGCTTTTTTATTGTAGTGGTTTGTACACTGTTATGATTTCTAAATTGCATAATTTCTCAATAAAAATTGAAACTAAATGATTTTGTTAAATTCACATTATAAAATAATAACAAGTTAACAAGTTTTAGTATAAATTAAAGTATTTATTATCGATTTTAACTCAGGATTAATAAATTTTAAAAGTAGAGATAACAAAATGAGACAGATATATTGGGTGTATGCATTAAAAACCGAAATTTGTTAATGAAATTTTAGCCTTTATTGTGGAAAAATGTTACAAGATTTTTTATTCAAAATATTGCCCATCGCTACCCACTACTATTTCCCATCTTTCTGGCAATTTATGGATTCCATCCTAGAAAAACTGCGCTGCCAAAAACAAATCGAGCCAATTTTCGATACCTTGAATTGAAGTGTTGCGTATTCCTGATAGGACATTCTGCATGAATCGAAATAGGTGGTAGTCGGAAGGAGCAAGGTCTGGGCTATAAGGCGGGTGAGGTAGAATTTCCCATCCGTTATTCTCCATGTAATTTTTGACCGGCGCCGCAATATGTGGCCAGCGTTATCGTGGTGGAAAATTATTGACTCGTGTCTGGTCGCATACGTTGGCCACTCGGCCTGGATTTGCTGCTTCAATCAGATCAATTGTTGACGATTGAGTTGGGCATTGATGGTTTGGGCACTTGGCAACAGCTCATAGTGGATCATACCTAGCTGGTCCCACCAAATGCACAGCATGACCTTAACCCAGTAAATATTCCACTTTGGTGTCGATGGGCCGGCCTCGTCTTTCTTGACATACGCTTTTTTGCGCTTGGGATTACGTAATGGGATTGCGTAATGGATCCATTTTTCATCGCCAGTGACAATACGATGGAAAAACGACTTCTTTTTGTGGCACTCGAGCAGCATTTCTGACATGCAAAATCGTCTTTCCATGTCTTTTCAACTCATATCGCACCCAATTTCCCATCTTTTGGATAAATCCCAAGGCTTTAAAACGTCTAGAAATTGTTGCTTGATCAACACCCAATGATTCTGCAAGTTCTTCTTGCGTTTGACATGAATCTTGATCGAGTAATGCCTCCAAAATTTCATTCTCAAACTTTTTCTGCTGACCAGGACGCTCTTTGTCTTTGATGTCAAAATCATCACTTTTGAAGCGACTAAACCACTCAAATCACTGTGTTTTTGCAAGAGCATGCTCACCATACAAATCCACGAGCAAACTCAACAAAACTTCCCACAAATGCTGTTTTTTTCTGAAATTTGATAAATTTTCCACCGTTTAAATCGGTTGGATGTGTACAATCAAAACAAAAACTTTTAGCTGATTTTGACAGGTATCATTAATGTTCTATTACGCATAAACAAATAATGCCATCTAGTATCAAATTCCGGTTTTTAATGCATACACCTAATATATATTTTATATTGTGTATGAATACGAAATATTTAGTCATATTAAGTTAAATTTGTCCAAAATAATCCAAAATTATTTATGCAAAATATCATACGTAGATAAATTTCAAAAGACCAAGGTGGCGTACATGAGACGTATCATAAATTAAATAGATGATTGATTAATTTAATTGAAATACTAATTTGTTTAGTTCATCTGTCTCATTCGAAAAAATGCCAAAGTTAAACCACAAACAATTTTAGAACTGTAATAAATGTTACCAATGGGAATATTAAAACCTGTCGTAATAATAAAAATAGAATCGACGATTCTGAAACTATATAACATGTGGAATTTAAAGATGTAGTAATATTCGCTGAAATTATCCTCCTCATAATTATAAAAACAATTAGACTTTATGCGAAGGTAATTTAGAAATCTACTTTCATGAAACTATTCAAAATATAAAATAAACCAATTTAATAATTGAGTAATAAATTGGACAAACATTTAAAAATAATTAAAATAAAAATCTTTACTCTCGATTTTTGTATTTAATTAATAGAAAAAACCTTACTAAAAATTTTCACTTGGTTCCATCCATTTGGATCAGGTAATTAAATGACCTTTCCCATGTACTAGCAATAGTTGAGTCAACATCTCTCGCAATGACCGAAATTTTTATATTATTTATATTTTAAATTATCGGTCATTGCGAGAGACGTTGACTCATCTACATGGGGAAGGCCACTTAATTATCTGATCCAAATGAGTAGAACCAATATAAAAATTCGAGTAAATTTTTTGGATGGAAGGTAACGGTTTCATGTGCATTTTTTATGTCCAATTTTAATTTTGAAATACCCATGACTTGGTAATTTTTTATTTTTGATTCAATTAATATCTAGTGAACTGCACTTTTTGAAAACTTCCCTTATACTAGTATATGTGTTTATTTATTTCGATTACGTTTTTGAAGTGTTTTTAAATTAACTTAACAGATTTAAAATAACACTCCAATTTCGAATAAGAATCATATTTTTTATTATTTGATTTTGTTTTAACAGTGGGAGTAACAATTTGTATATAACATAGTCACAAATTATTTCTGTTTCATTTACGGAGCATTTACAATAGTGAAAATATGTAGCTGCATCTATACTTCTACAAAAGATAGTTTCAGGGTGTGTACAGTACGGTTACACTGTAACGATTAACTTATAGTAACAAATGTTACGTTACTGTTTATATACTTTATCATTGTATGATTACACTTACAGAATGTTTACGTTTTGTAGAATCGATGAGAGCTTATAGATACTAAGAAAATTTACGGAACATTTACATTGCAAATGTATTTATACGATTACATATTGATTACATTAAATGACTTACATTGTTGATGTGTTTATACTGGCATGTAATTTATACGATTTTCTTATGTCAGAAATTTCTTTAAATAAACTATGGTTAAATTAATGTAACATTTAATACCTTATGAAATTAATATCTTAATCTATACAGTTAATAAATAAATAAAAAATCGAAAAAAATGAAAAGAAATCCTAAACCTTTTCATTCATCATCGTCCTATTACAGAAATGTATAAAAATTACTTAATTTGGAAAGGAATAATTTCAAAATATTTACTGAAACAAAGTGTTCCCAAAATAATATCACTCCTGTGGAAAATGCAACTCCATATTGTGCCATTTCTAGTGATTTCAATTTTGATATTAGTTCGAGTTGATCACAAAGCTTAAATAACATTAGTAGTGATATTTGTGCTGCAGAATTTCCACAACAAACCAATGGAAAACCAATGTTTAATGGAAACATTAGAAGATGTCATAGAACCCGATGATGACAATTCACGTGAGTTTTGTCCTAAATCTGTCCTAAAAACTAAAAAACAAAAATTAGGATTTTTTTAGGAAAAAATTCACATTTCTATATAGACAGGTGAAGTTTGTCCTAAATCCTAAAAATGTTTACATGTGTAAGTGGGAATATCATGTTTTATACGAATAAACCGATTATTTTTCCGAATTTTCTTGGGAAAATCCTAGGAAGCTAACACCATAATGACATATATTTCAAGATGTCATTGGGTCTAAGCAATCCGAAAAATATTTCAATTTTGGAAAAAGTAGGGGATTAGGGGGTTTAGGACAACCATATCTGATATGACCTCATGTATGTCGATTATATGATTTTTCCGAATTTTAATGGCAAAATTCTAGGAAGCTAACACCATAATGACATATATCCCAAGATGTCATTAGGTCTAAGCTATCCGAAAAATATTTCAATTTTTGGAATAGGGTGTTTAGGACAACCATATCTGATATGTATGACCACATTTATGTCGATTATATGATTTTTCCGAATTTTCTTGGGAAAATCCTAGGAAGCTAACACCATAATGACATATATTTCAAGATGTCATTGAGTCTAAGCAATCCGAAAAATATTTCAATTTTGGAAAAAGTAGAGGATTAGGGTGTTTAGGACATCCATATCTGATATGTATGACCTCATGTACATATGTCGATTATATGATTTTTCCGAATTTTATTGGGAAAATGCTAGGAAGCTAACACCATAATGACATATATTTCAAGATGTCATTGAGTCTAAGCAATCCGAAAAATATTTCAATTTTGGAAAAAGTAGGGGATTAGGGGGTTTAGGACAACCATATCTGATATGACCTCATGTATGTCGATTATATGATTTTTCCGAATTTTCTTGGGAAAATCCTAGGAAGCTAACACCATAATGACATATATTTCAAGATGTCATTGGGTCTAAGCAATCCGAAAAATATTTCAATTTTGGAAAAAGTAGGGGATTAGGGGGTTTAGGACAACCATATCTGATATGACCTCATGTATGTCGATTATATGATTTTTCCGAATTTTAATGGGAAAACTCTAGGAAGCTAACACCATAATGACATATATCCCAAGATGTCATTAGGTCTAAGCTATCCGAAAAATATTTCAATTTTTGGAATAGGGTGTTTAGGACAACCATATCTGATATGTATGACCACATTTATGTCGATTATATGATTTTTCCGAATTTTCTTGGGAAAATCCTAGGAAGCTAACACCATAATGACATATATTTCAAGATGTCATTGAGTCTAAGCAATCCGAAAAATATTTCAATTTTGGAAAAAGTAGAGGATCAGGGTGTTTAGGACATCCATATCTGATATGTATGACCTCATGTACATATGTCGATTATATGATTTTTCCGAATTTTATTGGGAAAATCCTAGGAAGCTAACACCATAATGACATATATTTCGAGATGTCATTGGGTCTAAGCTATCCGAAAAATATTTCAATTTTGGAAAAAGTAGGGGATTAGAGGGTTTAGGACAACCATATCTGATATGACCTCATGTATGTCGATTATATGATATTTCCGAATTTTCTTGGGAAAATTCTAGGAAGCTAACACCATAATGACATATATTCCAAGATGTCATTGAGTCTAAGCAATCCGAAAAATATTTCAATTTTGGAAAAAGTAGGGGAATTGGGTGTTCAAGACAACCATATCTGATATGTATGACCTCATGTACATATGTCGATTATATGATTTTTCCGAATTTTATTGGGAAAATGCTAGGAAGCTAACACCATAATGACATATATTTCAAGATGTCATTGAGTCTAAGCAATCCGAAAAATATTTCAATTTTGGAAAAAGTAGGGGATTAGGGGGTTTAGGACAACCATATCTGATATGACCTCATGTATGTCGATTATATGATATTTCCGAATTTTCTTGGGAAAATTCTAGGAAGCTAACACCATAATGACATATATTCCAAGATGTCATTGAGTCTAAGCAATCCGAAAAATAGTTCAATTTTGGAAAAAGTAGGGGATTAGGGTGTTTAAGACAACCATATCTGATATGTATGACCTAATGTACATATGTCGATTATATGATTTTTCCGAATTTTATTGGGAAAATGCTAGGAAGCTAACACCATAATGACATATATTCCAAGATGTCATTGGGTCTAAGCAATCCGAAAAATATTTCAATTTTGGAAAAAGTAGGGGATTAGGGGGTTTAGGACAACCATCCCAAGCAACAATCAATGTTGGGACTACAGCAAATAAGGGTATGGGAACTTCGAGGAGGTCAGTTTCACGTACTAGCTACTTATCTTTGTCACTGTATATACATTTTGTGCTTGCAGTAATAAATTTAGTAAGAGAACAGTAAAGGCTACTGATTGTGCTACTCTAAAGTTTTCGTGACATTGAAAGTAACTAAAAAATTGCGGAGACGTCGTAATAATTTGTAAATATTACTTTAAAGTTACATAAACTTTAAGGTATTTATTGAATGATCGGGAACGTCAAAATGTCATCCATTTTTTATTTTAAAGTCACCGCTACTTCAAGAGAGAATGGTGATGTTTTCCCGACGTATTAAAGACCTTTAACTTCACCATAAAAACTATAACTTTAAAGTAGTTTCATGAGGTAAAACTATCGTCTCCACTACTAAGAATATATACTACAAAGTTAGATAAAGCTTATTTATCAAAAATCAAAACTTTGCAGTAATATTTACATGCAATTTTTACCAATAAGTAGCATTTACTTTACAACAAACATTCTAAAATTACTTTGATGTTATAATTTAGTAGAATCGTTGTTCGTAACCCGTCATGTCATAATAAAAGATTGAATACAAACAAAACATGTTCAAGTGATATTGATGATGTACAAAACAGAGAAACACCAAGCGGAAACAATCCGTTTCCATGTGAACTTTCTATAACACAAGAAAAAAATCAGGATTCTTCTGAAGAATGTCAATATATAGATAATATTTTAGAGGAAAATGTGTTAGAAATTTCAGAAGAAGATAGTGATACAGACACGGATAATTCTATTCCTTTTATGGAAGAATTACGTACATGGGCATTGAATTGTAAAATAAAACATCAGCTCTCTTAATCTACTTCTAACAGTATTGAATAATTCAAAAAAACATAACCTAGCTTCGTACTCCAAACTTTATTAATGTCGTTCCTATGGAGCATGGACATTTTTGGTACAATGGATTAAGAAATTGCATAAAAAACGCATTTTTAGATTTGAAACATCCAATTTCAATCAGTTTATTATTTAATATTGATGGTATCCCACCATATAAAAGTTCTGGATTAGAACTTTTGCCAATATTATTTTCCATTTATTCGATTTTCAATTATTTCGAGGCTACTACTAATACTGGTTTTACACCTTAGATAGTATAATAGCAAAATAGTATAATACTATATTTACTAGCCGGTGTAAAACCGAAGTTCGATAGTATAATAGTATAATAAAATATGTCATTATAATAGCTATCAAAAATATAATAGGTATTATATTTTTTTTTTTTTTATGTAAACTAATGCGCAATTTACACGTTCCAACAATGTTGGCCAACAAAAAATGAAGAGATTAGTATATCGCGAAATTTATTTGAAAGACAAGAACAAACATATAAACAAACAAAATTTTGTTGGACTTATTTTCTTTTTTTTTTAAATTTGTTTCCATAAAAATAAAATTTGTTGCTATAAAATACACTCGACCCGAGTATATTTTATAGCAACAAACACAATTAAAATGGCGATTTTTTTTTATTGTCAAATATTTATAGCGCAAAACCAATAAATAAACCGAAATAGCCATGAGCAGCAAGGATTTCACTGTTTATTCATTGTTTTCGTTTTAGAAAAAGAAATATAGCTACAAGAAAGAGCGTTGTGCACCAAAATTACCCGTCAAAAGTTTTATTGTAATTTGACACCGACAAAAAATTATAGCACGACGCCATTTTTGTATTATGCGTATCTCTTTTTATCGCATACACATTTTTTCTATTGCGTGTAGCTCTGAATGTCTACAGAAAATGTTGGAAAAAAATTGTTGGAACAAAACAGTGTACTTTTGACATTTTAAAAAGATATTACCGTAAAATTCAAATACAATACAAAACAAAATAATTTGTTTATTATTTTCGTGTTATTTAATTATTAGCTAACTTCACGTCGAGTGGTGTAAAACCGAATATGGTGGATAGTAAAATAGTATTATACGTTTTTGCTAATATACTATCTACGGTGTAAAACCCGTATTAGTAAAATATTCGTAAAAATAATCACTTTAAAGTATCCGTAACTTCAAAGTGAATCGATGAATGCTACTTTGAAGTATAAACTACCAATTTATAGTAGCAAGTATATTTATATACACGTATTACAGTAACCCTTACTTACGACGAAGTAACTGTTACATTAAAGTATATTAAATGAGTATTTTCTACTACAAAGTGAAAAGATACAGTTCAGCCATATGCAATTCGAATAAAAACAGTAAAATAATAAAATCTATTCAATTTTTAACATTTTTGTATGGTTGATGAGGTAAATTTTTTTTTTCAATTATGCGAATCTTATAATAATGAATTTAAATATATAAAATAAGATAAATAGATAAGATAGATAAAATAAGAAACACACAATGTTATAATATTTACCAATACTAATATTTGATGTGATATATATAAGTCTTGTTCCAAATACTTATTTTCGTTTTAAGTATGTGTTAGTTTTATTATTAGGTGGTTATTGGAACGTAACTAAAACGATGTTGGAACGTTCCAATGTCCGTTCCTAAAACGTTTGCACTACGTTGTAGGCACGTGCATTGATACTAAAAATCATTCCCCAAATAGGTCCCTTACATAGTGCCTGGTACGTACCAGGCACTGTGCCAAAACACATCAAAGTAATATTTTGGAGTGCCCGGAACGTAAAACCGACTTGAATTGTTACTTGGGATATCTGATATGTATGACCTCATGTACATATGTCGATTATATGATTTTTCCGAATTTTAATTGGAAAATTCTAGGAAGCTAATACCATAATGACATATATTCGAAGATGTCATTGAGTCTAAGCAATCCGAAAAATATTTCAATTTTGGAAAAAGTAGGGGATTAGGGGGTTTAGGACAACCATATCTGATATGACCTCATGTATGTCGATTATATGATATTTCCGAATTTTCTTGGGAAAATCCTAGGAAGCTAACACCATAATGACATATATTTCAAGATGTCATTGAGTCTAAGCAATCCGAAAAATATTTCGGGATTAGGGTGTTTAATAAATAATTTAATAATAATTTAAACTCGATTATTAATTAAAACACAAATTATTTTATATTTTGTGGTAAACAAAATTAATTTTTGTATCACGTTTTATTAAATTTTTAATCATTAAGTTTATTAGAATACGTACAAAATATGCATTCATTGTCATCAATATTTATTTCGCCTACGCATCCCACATGGATGAATCTCTTACAGCAGTAACATTCAATTTTTCGGGACTCGTTGGTTAACTCCCCAAAACAATACATACAGTTATGTATCATTGTTTCCGAGTTTCTGGAAATAACCTCTTTTAAATGCAGGCGAAAATTAATTAAAGCCTTGCTATTTGCCTCTGGGTCTTCTGAATCTCAATTTTTTTACCATTTATTATTTGGTCAGCAGCGTAGATTACCAGCGGTCAGTAGTTAAACCCGTCAGCATTTAAACCCAATTTTTTTCTATGAATTATTTTGTTCGAAGAAATATATTGTACGATGTATTTTGGATGGAAGGTAATGGTTTCATGTGCATTTTTTATGTCCAATTTTAATTTTGAAATACCCATGACTTGGTAATTTTTGATTTTTGATTCAATTAATATCTAGTGGACTGCACTTTTTGAAAACTTCCCTTATACTAGTATATGTGTTTATTTATTTCGATTACGTTTTTGAAGTGTTTTTAAATTAACTTAACAGATTTAAAATAACACTCCAATTTCGAATAAGAATCATATTTTTTCTTATTTGATTTTGTTTTAACAGTGTGCTACTAATACATTGATATATTCTGTTAATCTGGCAATAATTTCACACCCGTAGCTAGTCGAATAATTTTTTATCATGTCCAAATTATGAAATTAAATTATTACGTTTGAATAAAATTTGCCAGTACAGGTATAATCGAAAACCGATTCTAAACAAAATCAAAACTGCCCACCAAAAAATCGTTTTTCGAGAATTAACGAACATAGGTTTGCACTTTCCAAATTGTTCAGCACAATAAGTGTAATTTTCTAATTTTACAATTCGGTTTATCCCGCTTGAGCTGCTTTTATTTAACATCCAAATATCAAAAATTCATAAATAAAACGTCATTCTTAAATATTACTGTCAATAAATAAGGTAAAAAAGCAAAGCACAAAACGCAAAAAGCACATAAAGTTATTGGCTTGGGGGACGGTGGGAAAACCATAAAATTGTTTAAAGCTCATTTTATTCTGTGAAAGTGTAAAGCAATGAAAATTTATATCAATTACTTAAGATTTGCGCGCACAAATATACACACACATTTTAGTATTCCCAATTGAATGATTTTATTATACACGCAAACTGGTTGTGTACATATACGAGTATACCTTCAACAATATTTTTATAACTTGAATTTATTATTTAATTTTCCGTTTTTTAACATTATTAATTACGTTTACATCCTATGTTTTTCATGGAAGAGTGATAAACGAATAAAAATATTTATCTACTGGAAAATTTGTTCTTGGTTTTCGTATATTTTTTTATTTTTATTTTACTAGAGAAAGGAAATGGAAATCATCATCCTCTAATAATTAATTTATGTTACTTTTTTAGGTATATAGGATATAACAGGAATATATAAAACAATTTTTGTCGTGTCGCTTATTAATGTACAAAATAAGGTCAGTTAAATTCCTGAATCCTGAGTTAAATTATATAGAATCATCATCATTATATCCCATCTCTTGACCTATTTACATAAAATTATTATGGTGGCCAAGAAGGCCACAAGCTGGGAGGCGAAAAGATATATAGAGGGCAAAAAACGTATAAGCATGCAAAAAAAATACATAAAATCTCTCGAGTAAAATTATCCAAGAAGCAGAAGAAAAGCGATTATTTATGTTTTAGAGATTTTGTTGGAGTGAAGGTACATCTTCGGTTCAATGTAAAATAATAAACAAATTTTTCGTTTTTGTTAGATAAAAAAAATTCAAAAACAAAAAAATTATTAAAATATCTGGAAGAGGTTATTCTAAATATTTTTAATAAATCTTGTTGGCTTTTTGTATACATATATAGATGTTATAAATAAGTCTGAGTTCTTAAAATTTAGAATCATCTGTAAAATTTTCAACATTGAGATTATCCAAGTAATTTTTAATTTCCCGGCAGTCATATTCAAATTATGGCAACATTTTAAATTAGAAATGCTATGACTCAGCTAAACCGTTTGGAAGCATAATCCTGTGTGGATTTTTCTGGCTGCGTGAGCTCTATCACACACCGATCCCGATAAAAATGTTCAATGTTATTTCTAAAACTAATAATCGTTCAAAAAAGAAAAACTATAGATAGTAATAAGCTTTCCAGTTAAAAAGTTTAAACTGGTTTTTATATACAACCAATATATTCGGCAAGTGCTGGAATGTTATGACCAGCAATTTGTTTACTAGATTTTTTGCATGATTGTACGAATCAGCAATGACAACCACTGTCTTGTTTTGAAGCAATCGCAAAACGTTTGAAGTTGCTTGCCTCAACTTTATATCGATAAAGGTGGTTACGACGGTATTCCACCAATTCTAGACAGAAAGTGTAAATAGAGAATTTGACCCTTCCAATTACATTTATATTTATTCAAAGCCTATACACACGGGTTTTTATCTATGAGTTTTGAAAAGTTTCCAGAATATTCATTCACCCAATTTTCAAGGCGGGAAGAAGAAACGAGCTATGTATTTGTAATTATTGGGGATTCGTTATTCTATCTCTTATTCTTAGGCTCTTTAAATTCATGGTTAATAGAGTTATTGGTTTATTGATATTTACATTATTTATCAACGATATATTGTTGACTGCTTTAAGTTTGCGAATTACCAACTTTTTATCGATGATCTTAAAATTATCGCCTACGTCCGCATGAGGCAGCAGGTAGACTTAAATAAGATTGGTAGTTAGTTCAACGGCATGTTCAACGGAAACTTAAGTGCTGAATGAGCTGAACGACCGCCTTCCAACAACGTACTTGTATAATACCAGATGAAGCAAGTGCAAGTGCAATTCCATTTTGCGATCGAATCGTTGACAAAATCAATGATAATAAAAAAATTCCGCCAGTTCCATCGTTCACTATACTTCGTATCGTACGGGGAACGTTTCTTTGAATGGTTTCTCTCAATGCTTCTAATTTTCTAAGACACATCTGATGCAATATATCTTCGGCCATATGATGTTTATATTTGTTCCATAAATCAATCGGTGTTGATGGGAAGCATGAAGAAAAATTGTAGAAAACATTGTTCGTATTTGTTTAGCATTTGACAAAATCACAGCATCTTCGAGAGTGTAATCCCAATGAGTGTCATTCTCTAGCAATCCCATACGTTGACAGACTTCTCTTTGTATGTGCCGCACAATACACCAATAACAGTTCGCAGATGTTGGAATGATGTTGGGCCACGAACATTGACTAACAGTAAACGCAAATAAAAACACTCGTCTTGGCTAGGATGGACTGTGTAAAGACGTCTTAGTGCATCGATGGAAAATACCTGTGGTTAACCTGGAACTGGCTATCCTTGTTTCCGTCGCTGAAATTTATTATTATTTATTTATAACGATGCTGCGTTTGGACAAAGTTAGCTCGTTGTAATATGTTCTCCGCTGTAAAATACACTCTTTGACCATTTTCCGAATGTATGACCACGTAAACAACGGCCCATTTGAAATTGAGTTATTTCATCTTTTGAATCTTCGGCAGCAACTCCGAACCCAGCCATGTCACTTTATGTGTGCCTCAAATGTTTTGGAGAGTAACGGCGAAAACGGAATAACCGAACGATTATCAACTTCAATGTCCTTTATATTCACAGTTGATCGTTCCTTCGATGTAAAACAATGTCTCGGTTTTCTAAATTTTCACCCACGACGACAATAGCGACTTCATCAATTGTTGGCGCATTAAAACGTCTTGCGTGTTGTGCTGTGGCCTTATGCGGCCTTGAATAATGCAACCATTTTCGTTATGTTGATGGAAAAATGTTTGGAATTGTTCCACATTGGTTCCACATTCACCTTATTATCTTGCTGCGAGGGTAAATCGATGTTATATAGGTAATTGTATAGCGAAGTGTTTGTACCACCGTATCCGTATTGCTTGATATAAATCAAAAAATATTTAGAAACTGGCCCCTTTCCGGAAACCAATGAAACTAGTACTCTGGTGGAGTCAATTTGACTTTGCCACGGCGCAACACAATCCAGGCGCTTCATTTTTAAATTTAAATGCCTTGCAATATGGACACACAACGTTCATTAGTCCAATAGCAATGATTTGCAGTTGTAATCGATTGCCACGTAATAATTGAATGTAGCTCGAAGGGGATTAAACGCGACATTTCTACGTTGTTGATTTCGATTCTCTCGATTCCGTTCAAATTCATTTCGCGCTTCGCGCTGTTCGTCAGTTTGACTTGCACGTATATATCTTTGACTTGCAGCATTCCGAGTTCTGCGACCTAAATTGGTACGTCTAATTGGTGTCATTTTGGAGAACCAAAATTCAACTGAAAATAAATAATTATTGAAGATGTTTTCGTTCGAGGCAAGCTTTGCCAAACACACCCAAGACATATATTATGTTAGGTTTCATTAAGCGGAATTGTAAAGATTTTACTCTAACTGCACTGTATCCCTCCTTCGTTAGGTCTAATTTAGAAAACGCATCTATACGGTCACCATCTTATCCCTTGTCACTCCAAGCAAAATAAGAGTGTTCAAAAGCAGTTGGTTTTTTATGCACCGTATGTACTAACTGTATAGCCTGCCACCTTACCAGAATCGTTGTAATTTATTAAAACTGCAACGATTAGATCATCGACGAGTTCGACACTTTATCAACAAACCATGTTTGAGGTTTCTGACTTTCTGATGTCGAGGGATCAGTTATGAAACGGGTTTCGTCAAAAAAATAGACAAAACGTAACAGACGATGCCCACATGTATATAATATATATGAAACCAATATTTCAGAACAAATTAGTGTGAGTTTGCAAGAATAGTTATATGAAGAAAGTCATGACTTGACTGAAAAAGAAATGAAGTGAAAAAATTTGTTAGAGCTTCTTCAAAGCTGGGCCAGTGAATTTAATAAAAAAGCTTTTAGTATTTTTAAATAGAAATAGATTTAATAATATTCTAATCTACAGTTGAATCTTTTAAAACACCAACAACAAGCTGTGTAGAGTGTTCTAGTGGAAAATATATTTATTCTGGGTTTTGGCTGGCTTAGAACAAATAAATTTCACTATATGTACAATATTTAGTAAAACAAATAACTTCCACCAACATAATTAAAATCAGAGTTTTTGTTTGCGATATGCCAACAAGATCGGGTATTTTAGGAACAACATTACACTGTGCATATTCTAGCTGCCCAAAAAGTAGTGTATAGATAGCCATTCCGATTATATTAAAAATTTAATAACTTATCCAATAAACGAGGGCGTTAGGAAACGAATCTAAGGCATGCATATTGGCATGATATAAGAGATTTCCCTTCGGATTATATGCATTTGGTTTGCTTTGGGGTTGTGAAAAAATTGATGAAAATATGGAATAGCGGTGAAACGGATGTACTATGGCTATACCGCATATTTAAAATAATCCGATTAGGACTTCTAATTGTTTGCACTTTTCATAATATTATATCTGAGATTAAAACTTTTGACAGATTATACAACTTTTAGTTGGAAGGTGTAGAGGTAACAAAAAATTCATATCTCATCAAAATTGACGGGAAAATCGCATACAATAATATATTTTCCCTGTTGTACAACAAATATTGCATGCAAACCCGCACAGTTTACGACCACCTTAATTACCAGTACCAAACATTGTCTTCAACATACCAACCAGTTTTCATCAAACCTTACATAAAGCGTTGTTTTATTTTAGTGACACCTCAGTGAAGCATCAATGCGCTGGCTGATGTTAGTGAATAAATCACTGTATTTTGACCCCCTCTTTCACTTGTACTTTAGTCAGAAATTTACCGACGATTAAGTTCATCAAATTTGACTGTAAACACGGGACACAAACACCCAAAATATCATGAATCGGACCTCGTACGTAAATTTTTCCTGACTAAGGTGTTCCACAAATCAGATATTTCGCGGTATATCTGTCTCAAAATCACCGATTCAGTCCTTGGACAAAGAACGGTTAATTTTTATGTTTTAAATGTTAAACCTATAAGTCCTGTTGAAAAATTACATATCGGATTGAATAATAGATTTACCTATGGGACATTCACAAAATATGTCATTCAATCGAACGCAAATAAATGACAAATTTTAAAGTATTGTTCATAAATATTATTGAATTATTGATTAAATGACAATTTTAGTCCATTATATACGAGTTAATAATTAATAATTAAAAACCCAGCAATGTATAGCAGACAATAAAAACTGTTTTGTAGAATTTCAGTTAATCAATAATTATGTAATCAATCAACAAAGGTGTATATATATAGTTGTTCACTCGTACCACCTATTTAGCATATTTGTGTTGTTTGCCTTTGACAATTGAATAGTTGGTATTTCCAACAAATTATAGAGAAAGTCCTAATGACAATATTATATCACGATGTTGAAAGCTCTTTAAATATATGGATTTAAATTATTACTTTCGGAATTTTCCATTTCTACTTTACAATCTTCGAATGAATTTTACTTTTTATTAAGGTTATGCTTCCTGTTTGAACAGTCTTTTGTATATAGTTTGGGAAGAAAATTGAAAAATATCTTACCTGTCTTTATAGGTATATAGGTTTTATAAATATTTTTTTTGTATTCTATTATCCTTTCGAATGACATTTTGTCTTCCGTTTTTATCATTTTGAAGGAATAAACCGTCCCTTCAATAATTTCGTACAACTTTAAATTTATAACTCTTGAATTCTTTTATATATATGCGGACCTATATATATAGGACATGTTTGTAACTGAAGATACAAACACCTAATATAACATCACAAAATCAAATGTATGTGTGTGTGTGTGTGTGTGTGTGTGAGTGTATAAAGTACCTATATATTTAGTTCTAGGACGGAACGGTTGTCATCGATAAATTCTATCTTGAGGTAATATAAAAGTTGAAAAAAAACATCAAGTCTCTTACAAGAAGGTATACGTTATATCCTTACATTTATAAATATAAATTTAATTTTGTTAAATGATCTCTAAGGGAAAATGTTGTCAATAATATTAAATAACATTTTTCCCGAAGGCTGTAACCTGTCCCATATATACATACATACATATATCAGAATGACACAGAAAGGTATTCCGAATTTATTATTTATTTTATGGCATAAAGTTGATATAGCCTGTATATGGATTTATGCGTCTACAATATCGATTGGGATGAGATATATTGAGTATACCGTGTACGTCGAACAAAATAAAAAAAATTTTGATTTATTTGAATGGATTCGTGCAGTATTTCGAAATACTATAGATGTACATACATAATATGCATCATAAAATCATAAAAATTATTTACTCCCTCGCAGAAAATATTAAAATTTAAATGAAAAGCTGGAATAAGTATAATTCAACCTATATACAAGCTTATAAATCAAAACAGGATTCGTTCGTTAACCAATTCACGACATGTTCGATGGAAATGGCATAATAAAAAGACTGTTGGAAAAAAAGTTTGTGTTTTGGAATTTTCTTTATAAAATATATTGAATAATGGCGCAATGAACCGTACATGCCCTATAAACACCTTACATTTAAAAAAAATTGCTATATACATCAAAATAATGTAAATGTTACAAAATATAAACCTGTTTCGGAACAAACCATCCCAGCCTGAATTTTGGGGTATTCTTCTAAATTCGATATGCGTAAATCAAACCTCTGTATAGCTTCAAACTCGACCGTGTATGTCTCTACCCGGATACATTCATAAGTTGATCTATTACCACGGTAAAAAGTGTGCTCTGTATTATCGGATATCGGCCGGATATTTTTCTGTTTTTTCGAGTATCCGACTATACCCCATTTTGAGCCTCCTCACTCATTGATCCATCCTGAGCTTTCCAAGAACCTAGAAAAAAACATTCCTAAGATCCGTCGGGTCATCCAGATGAGGAGCTTTCATACATATATATATATTGTTTGTTGTGCATTCTTCATCTTCACATGTTTCAAAGAAAATAAATTCATATTCGTACTCGTACGTATAATGATGGCAGAATGTGAGAATTAAATTCAATATTCTTGTTGTGATACAACAACTCTGAAAACTGTTAAATATTTTAGATCGATTTAAATCGAATTGACGAGCCCTCCCTACTCTCTACATGCAATGGCACTATCGCATTTTCATTCTTATATCTTTGTAGAATATAGTACAGTGGCTTATAGGACCCAAAATGTGGTTCAGGAAACAGAAGAGGTAGCATCGCACTGGATCAAGCAAGGAGATTTAGAAATTTGGGGTAACTAGAAAGAGTGCAAATTTGTTTGGCCTGTGGAATTTCAAAAAATAACATTGGTCTTGTCCTAATTATCAGATATCACGGACCAACTTCACAACCCAATTCGATCTTTTTCACAAGAAATCTTCACAAGCTTTTCTAAAATCAGCAGTAGCTACCACAGCGTCATCTATAGATAATGGTTCAGCATACACAGTAGGAATGGTTCAGCCTACTGAGAAATTTGTTGGTGAGAGGGCCCAGTCTTCGAGCGTCAAGACACAGTCGAGTATTGGCCACTCTTCCTCGACACGACTGCCATTGGGGAGGTCTATACGTAGTAAAACTTTCTTCAATTGATATTTTTCATGCATGCAGAAGACGAAGGTGTAGTATTAATGATTTTAGTGGGTGCTGCCTTCTAATTACTGCTTAAAATTGCACTCGAATCTATATCTTTTGGAGAGTTTGTTCATGTATATATCTGGAATAGAACCATGAATAATATTATTTATAAGAAATTTAGGTAAATATGGTAAGATCATGAACACGTTTGATACACGAAAGTTATACGTTATTGCGAGTGACAAATGAAATCTACTTCGGTTCATTGAAAGATGATTAAGTTGAAATCGGGGCATTAATGATTTAATACTCTCATTGTTAGCCACCTCCATCATATGAAGACGAGCATACTGAATAAATCCCCGCACAGCTATTCGGGAATTACATTCCCCAAATTATTACAAGGCAGTAACATTTTTTATAAAATGTTCTTATGTTCACGAGTTTCTTATGATCGATATTGGCTGATAGGCAGGAGCTCTGCTCTATCAACATACAACAACTTCTATTATATAAACAAATATTAAAACCGCTTTGGGCTTATGGTATCCAACTTTGGGGTTGTACCAAACAGAGCAACGTAGAAATCATCCAAAGATTTCAAAACAAAGTGTTAAGAAACATCGTTGATGCACCACGGTATGCTATAGAGACAGAGACCTCCATAGGAACTTTAAAGTGGACACTGTTTCAAAGGAAATCCAAAAAAAATGCACAGAGACATAGGCAGCGGGTCGAACAACATGTTAACACTGAGGCAGCTAAGCTGATAAATAACACAGATATTGTACGCAGGATCAAACGAACTAAACCTTTTGAGCTGGTGTAATTGCTATAGTGTAAACAGCGTAATGGTGATCTAAAATCCACAATAACGATGTGGTTTAATTCAATTTATCAAACACTATGGAACACCAGTGGGAAGAAGCCATATATTAATACAATATACAGTAAATTAAGTTAGAATAAAATTGCTCATTAGTCCAGGAGACTATAGATTGTAATAATTGTTTATTTAAAATATTTAAAAAAAAAAATGCCTGATCTACTCTGAAAATATTAGTCGCGATCCACAAAACCAAACAAAATTTAATGACAGCGAAACGAGAGCATACTCTAGGGAAAACCTGTTTTATACGCATTGGCAAAATAAGAATTTGACAACCTTCTTGGTTGATAATGTTACTTTTGTACAAGGCTCTTCTAAATCTTGTTTACAAAATCATTTTCAAGAAACTGTAACATTAATAATTTTAAGGTACCTATAATTGAGTAAGTAAAACGTTATTCTCAGATACTGGCTATAGGTTCGAAACTGTCATTAGAGTATATGTATTTAGGAAGGGATGTGAGAAAACAGAATTAAATTAATATCAGTCATAGGCTGAATAATAACATTTAAGAACCAACCAATAATATAGAGAAGACACATTTAATTGATAATTTAATGAAACATTGCTTATTTTGACCAAATATATGCCTTATAAACTACAGTAATGACGTTGCACGCGGACGGTTTTTTTGGAGCTTTCCTGTAATAGCATTTTTTTGCAAATTGGAGATGATTTCTAATTCTGTGGTGCGGATCCTCTAGATTTTGCAAACTGGCCATATAATTTATGTGACAGATTGAACCTACTCTATCATAAAAAAATATTCTCTCTAATTAAGCAAATCGTCAGGGACTTACCACTAGGTTCCTTAATCATATCCCATTCCAAACAACGAATTTCGTTAAAGATAAAATTCTGTGGAGCTGATCCTCGAAATTTTACCAACTGGCAATATAGTTGATGTGATAGAATAGGACTACCCAATCACAAAAAATATTCTCAATATTTTAGCGGATCGTCAGTGTCTTATAACTTTGTTCCCTGGTTAAAGATGAAATTCTGTGGAGCTGATGCTAGAATCTTTGCAAATTTGATATAGTTGATGTGATAGAATGATTCAACCCCATCATGAAAAATTACTCTCCATATTTTAGTGGTACGTCAGGATGTTACAACTTGGTTTCCTAATCAAATCCAATACCAAACAATAAATTTGGTTAAAAATAAAATTTTGTGGAGCTGATCCCAGAAATTGTATCAATTGGCCATAGAGACTCCGATAGAATGAAACATATTTTCCATATTTTAGCGGATCGTCAGGGTCTTTACATCCTGGATCCCTAATTATATCTCATCCCCACAATGGTGCAACCCCATCATAAAACAGATTTTCCATATTTTAGCGATCGTCAGAGCTTAGAACTGTATTGCCAATCAGGAATATTTAAAATATGTTGTATACTCAAGAAATGAGCTGGTGTAATTGTAAGTAAACGCCAAAGCCCAATATTATTTTTAATTTTCTATCCAATTTAACTTGAATCATTTTATTTGATATAAAATTCACCATACTATATGGCTATATCTCATGCTATTGATAACTATAATCCTGTTCTAGACACATTTTTTATCATTATACCAATCAAAGAACATTGTGTTATGTTCAAATATATATTTATACTTTTCATTACATGTTATACGATTTTCTATATATGAATCGTTCCTTCCTTATTCCTTGACGCCTTCTTCACTATGTATATAGAATATCGAGTTCTTCTGGTATACAGAACACAGCACAAAAATATATTTTTATCAATTTGGCGTGAACAGCATACATAATTCATTCGTTCCTGGGTGATATTTACTCGTACATACATATACCAGAATAAAATGCTATTTGGTTTGGTTTTGTGTTTGAAGTCTTGTAGTAGATATACAAAACTTTTTTTGTTGTTAAATTTAATGAAATTTTATTGCTTTTATTTGGTATTCGTATGGTGTTCCCTAGCGCGCTTATATAAAAAAAAACACACAGTAAAGATTTATTCACAAGATGTCTGGTCGTATATATATGATTTAAAATCAGAATTAAACTTTTAGTTTTTTCGTTAACATGAAACTTGAAAAGCACTCATCTAGACAAGGAACTATTAGGATCTATTTTTGGTATGCGTGTATGCACATATTATCGTTTGTGGAAATGAAAATGTTTCCGTTTAATGAAAACTGTATTGTATTTAAAAGCTCGGCTGGTTAAAATCATGTATTACACATTACATTGTAGAATATAGATAATTATAACAAGATGTATAAATCATTGATTTGCCTTATGAATATTCAAGAATGTATTACAAAAAATTATGCCATCTTTCCAATAGAACAGTTTATGTATAGACATACGACAACACGACTAAGATAAATTGAAAATTTATTCAAATTTTATTCAAAATAATGATTTTATTCGTCCATTTTTGCTTAACTAACCAATGTTTAATGTGTGTCCTATATATGAATATTTTATGCACAATCACATGTTATTTTGGATCTCCTCGGGTGGATGCATAAGTATTGATTTCGACTTTGATTTGCATGCGTGTATAATGGTGGTAATAAATAGCGGCGTGGCTACAAATCATGGATCACAAAACTTTTTGCATTGGCCCCTCTCAACTCACAAATCTAACAATAAATGTAACGAGTCTCTTGCGAGTACTTCGTTTTCAGAAATTTGTATTATTCAGCTAGTTCTTTGGAACGGTCATTTATAGCCAGCTATTATAGCTCAGGGTTTGGGGTGGGTTTTTCTTTTTTTTCCTTCCAAAGCATCGCCAAGTCTTGACAGACCGTATAACAACTGATTAAAAATTAAAAAAAAACAAAACAAAAAATGACAGGAAACAAGCACGATTTCTCACCATATCACCAACACTTGACCCACTCACCTCATCCTCTGTGCTGTTATCTTATCCTATCTCATCCTGAAATGCGAACCTCAAAATGTGATAAAAAACCAATATGCATATACAATATATGTATCGAAATTTAAAAAATTCTGTTTATTTTAGTTTTCAAAGTTACAAAGGTATTGACAACATACTGCTGACAAAAGAAAATGACGTCACAATAAAAATAAGAAATCATACTAAAAGAATTTAATTTAGCGAAAATATTAATTCACTATATTGATATACTATATATATATATATATATATATATATATATATATATATATATATATATATATATATATATATATATATATATATATATATATATATATATATATATATATATATATATATATATATATATATATATATATATATATATATATATATATATATATATATATATATATATATATATATATATATATATATATATATTTCAATTCAAATCGTTGAAGGGTTTGGACGTGGAATCGGTGAATATGCGATAAAATAAAAATAAGCAAAAAGTGCAGTGATTGTATTTTTTTTTTTTAATTATTTTATATAAGTACATATTGAACATAGTGAAAAAATTAAAAGTGCAGTGTTAGCTCTTTTTTTTTTTTTTTCTTTATTTATTTTATATACACTCCCGGCCAAAATTATTGGGTCGATGAGTTTTTTCAATTTAAATTAAGGTGGTACACCAATATCAACATTGGTAAATCCACGCTAACCAGGGATCATACGAAGACAACCGAAAAGGGAAATTATGGCGGAAGGTTCTAACGATAAATTACCCCAGGTGGGTACCGATTTACTTCGGGAATCCCACTCCTCTGTTCAGGAGGGATGTCCCACGGATTCTGGGGGGGACAACCAACCACAAAGAAGTGGAAGGACGCTGTTGGCGAGTGACCAGGCCAAGGCACCCGGAACTACTACTGGAAACAAAAATGGAAGCTATAACATATTTAAACCATCAAAAAAGACAGGCAGATCTCCACCACATTACTCCTCGGTTCCCGAGCTTTCAATGTAGAATGGCACGAAACGTCGCTGCGACGCAGAAGGCGAATTAGCAGAGTTAATCGCGACAATAGACCAGATCGAAAAGGAAGCCAGCGGATTGAGCTCGCTGGTGAGGGCTAATCCGACAACTAAAAATGAAATAAAGGATTCGGCGTCGAGGGTAAGAATGGCTGCACATAAGTTAGTCAATTTTAAGCAGATGCTACAGACTTGGAATAGCCAGCCGTCCGTAACCGAGAAGAAGCGCAGAACTGATAATGATGACCAACGAGTGTTACAGCAGAGCATAGCGACCCAAACTGATCTAAGCCCGATGCACAAGCAAACTGCGGCGAAGGAGAGGTCCACGCAAACAAGGGATACACATGAGATTGAAAAGAGAACCGAGGAGCTCTGCAACATGATTAACTCAAACATGACAACACAGGATATCAGTGCGATTGTCTCAAAGGAGTGGCCACATAAAGTGTTTCGGGTAACACAAATTAGCCGCGACAGTTTTATGGACTGCGAAACGTTAACAAGAGCAATTTTTATTGACGGAAATAAACCAATCACTGAAGAATTGCATAATTTGGGAAAACAGGTACCAGGCTTCCAGCGACTATTAGATACCCAGTACTTCAAACCTGGTGACGTCGCTGTAATACGGAGCTCAGACAGGATCGAACTGAAAGGCCAGACACGCCCAGCTAATGATGGACGTACTCTGATAGTTGGCCATGTGGATCAACAGGTAGACGATAAGCAACTTGAGGCGCAATTCATCGAGCTTGCGAGAGGAATGAAGACCGCTTCCCAGGAATGCCTAGAGTTGAGCATCACTTCAACAGTCAGAGACAGGCTAAAGCTGCGTAAGATAATGGAATGCTGTTATAGCGACAGTGGAGTGAGCATCAAAATCTGCGTGGGAGCAGAAAGAGGAAAACGCAATACTGTGAAAGGTGACGCAAAAGTGGAAAAGCCGAAACAGGGCGCACTGCCTGAACCAGAGCAAGGTTTCACAGAGGTTCAAAGAAGTAAAGGGAAGCCAAGAAATAGGAAAGAAGCAGTTATAGTTAAAGCGAAGGGAAAAACGTACGCTGAGCTACTTAAAGCGGTGAAAAATGGTATCGATGTCAATGACCTAGGGGTGGAGATAACCGCCATAAAAAAGACAAAGACAGATCATCTTATGATCCACCTGAAGGGTGGTAAGAATAAAGCTGAATGCTTAAGGGAGTCAATTAGTGGAAAAGTACCGGGCGTTACGGCGATACACCAAAAAGGCATGGCAGTGATACACATACGAGACCTGGAGGCAGGAACTGCCGCAGACGATGTAAAGAAGGATGTCCAAGCGGCACTGGAAGGGGGTCATACTGAAGAGATAATCGTGACTTTATTGAGGCCTACCCACTCCAATACGATGAACGCCACGGTAAAGTTGCCGATACCGTGGGCTAAGCAGCTGGTGGAGCGTAAGCGCATCCGAATAGGATGGATCTCTTGCCGGATACAACTGCGTATCGATGACCATCGCTGCTATAGGTGCTGGGGAAGAGGGCACACAGCAAGGAGTTGCGATGGACCTGACCGTAGAAACCTCTGCTTTAACTGTGGTGAGGACGGCCATAAGAGAAAAGAGTGCCGCCAAACACAACGTAAGCCGGTTATGGAGAACATGGAGGCAGAGAACTCGCCTGTAGATACAATAAAACAAACAGGAGAGCAAGCCACAGTATGCGAGTGATGCAAATTAACACGCATCGCAGTAGGCTGGCCCAGGACCTCCTTATCGCTACTGCCCGTAAAATGCAGGTAGACGTGGCCCTGGTGAGCGAGCCAAACCGGCGAACACTTCTAGGAGGAAACTGGTTGGCCGACTTAGATCAAGATGCCGCGCTAATCGTGCTTTCAAATGACGTTGCACTTACTAAAACCGGTAAAGGAAAGGGAGTGGTCTGGGTAGAACTAGAGGACGTTATCATTATGAGCTGTTACTTTTCTCCTAACAAATCTATGGAGGAATTCACCCTGAGACTGGACGAACTCAGCCTAACAGTCAGGAACCAGAACAAGGATTTGATTATTGCGGGCGACTTTAACTCAAAATCCTCGGAATGGGGTGGAGATGTACTAGACAATCGAGGGAAACTTTTGGGGGACTGGGCTGCATCCTGTAACCTCAGCAGTGTCAACACAGGGCAATCACCCACCTTCGAAAGAGGAAATTATGGTTCCTACCTAGATGTAACTTTCGTCTCTGAAAATAACATAAACCGAATCCGGAATTGGAAAGTCCTAGACGAGGAAAGTCTCAGCGATCACTGATATATTATATTCGGAATAAACACAGCTGTACCAGCTAGACTACAGGGGAATAGTGTCTCCATCAACCGAGGCTGGCAGGTCGGAGCAAGGAGTCAAACACGCCTTCGGAGCGCGATTCAACATCATTTTGACACCTCTAGCATAACATCACCAGCACAGTTAGTGGTAACTACCAGAAGGGCATGTGAAGATGCGTTAGAGTCTAGGGATCGAAATGGACGAAAAGCCGTTTACTGGTGGACTCCGGAAATCGCTGAACTTCGCAGACGCTGCAATCATGCCAGGCGAAGGCTTACAAGGGAGAACAGGCGCACTAGCGGACAAGCAGACATATCCTTTCAACAAAACCTGAAGTGCGCTCGTGCCTACATGAGGAAGGCGATAGCGGAATCGAAGAGGAAATGCTGGAAAACCCTCTGTAACACAATCGAAGAGGATCCTTGGGGAGATGCATATAAGATTTTATAATGAAGAAGTTTGGGCAAAAAACGCCTGCATTTTCCCCAGATATTACTAACACCGTAGTGGCTGCTCTCTTCCCGATGCATGACCTAGTGCAACATGGAAATATAAGTCCGCTAGAGATCCCACCTTTTACATCTGAGGAACTCTCTATGGCATGGCGGAAACTCAAAACGAAAAAAAGTGCCGGGCCAGATGGCATTCCATCAGAGGCCGTTAGAATCGCTTCAGAAATCCACCCAAAAAAGGTGTTACACGTGTTGAACTTAGCCCTAGAAAACGGGGAGTTTCCTTGTATCTGGAAAATAGCGCGCCTAGTTCTGCTAAAAAAAGACGGAAAACCGGATGGTGTACCTACATCGTACAGACCACTTTGTCTGCTAGATACTTTCGGAAAACTCTTCGAACATTTGCTGTTACACAGACTGGCCAACGAAGTTGATAGAGCCGGCGGACTTGCTAATAATCAATTCGGATTTCGAGCAGGGCGCTCCACAACAGACGCTATAGCGGCAGTTATGAAGCTTGTAGATGCAGCCGCTGAGGGTACACAATATACGCGGCGCATCCCAGTAGTAATTACACTAGATATAAGAAATGCATTTAACAGCGCATCCTGGGAGTTAATTCTAAAAGGACTAAATAACTTCAAAGTTAGCCCATATCTGACGAAGGTACTTTTAAGCTACCTGAGTGAGCGACGAATTATTGTGGAGCTGGAGGTACAGCAACCCAAATGGAGGTTACGAGTGGAGTTCCCCAAGGATCTATCCTATAGGACCTATACTTTGGAACATCTTGTACGATAGCATCCTTCGAATTCAGCTACCCGAAGATGCCAATTTGGTGGGGTACGCGGATGATTTAGCACTTGTTGTCTCTGGCAGACACGAGCAGCAACTAGTTGAACGAATGGAAGCGGGAGTATAGGTGATTTCCAGATGGCTTCGTATTTTTCGGATGCAATTGGCTCCAGAAAAGACTGAAGCGGTTGTAATGGCAGGCCGAAGAGTGCTCCAATCCATCTCCTTCAAAGTGGAAGGAGTTAAAGTAACACCAACAACCCACATCAAGTACCTGGGTGTATGGCTAGACTACCGTCGCGGCTTTCAAGAGCATGTAAGGCAAATTACGACAAAGGCGACCCGGACAACAAAAGGGCTCATCGGATTGATGACAAATGTTGGTGGACCAAGCGCCGGAAAAAGGAAACTGCTCTCATCGGTTGTTTTATCCGCAATACTTTACGGAGCACCCATCTGGATACGAGCTTTAGATATTGCAAGGGCGTCCGAGCAGTTCGAACGCGTACAAGGTACTCTGGCACTGCGTATATGTAGTGCTTACAGAACGGTAGGAAAGGAAGCAGCTTTCGTGATAGCAAACATGCCACCGGCCACTTTAATGGCGAAATATAGACTAGCGGTTCTTCAGGGAACACCAAGCGTTGAGGCCAAAGAGGAATTAATGCAAAAATGGCAGGCACGTTGGGAGAGTGCCGACACTGGATCATGGACCAGAGAGCTCATTCCGAGTCTAAGGGAATGGGTGAATCGTATAAGCATGGGGAGACGAACTTTCATCTGACACAGTTCCTGACAGGTCACGGCTGCTTCAATAGCTATCTGTACCGAATGCATATTAAGGATACTCCTAACTGCGCATACTGTGAAGAGGACGACATCCCAGAGCATACGATACTGTACTGTGCAAGGTGGGAAGAAACGAGGAAGAAGTGTACCGATACTGTAGGAGACATGACACCACGGAATATTATCTCGAAGATGGTAGAGGAGGAGAATAGTTGGTACGCTATAAGCAAAATGATTACGGTAATATTGACCATAAAAATGAGGGAAGAAGCGAGCACAACGACTTGAACAAACAAGGAGACAATAGACATCCAGCGGTCGAAGTAATGCAAACTTTGTGGTACCGAGCGCTGCGAGGAGCTGAGGTAGGGGGTTTTTTAGTCGGTAAGAGTCCGGCACAACGTCCATGAGGTTTTTCCCCCTACTGGGAAAAAAAAAAAAAAAAATATATATATATATATATATATATATATATATATATATATATATATATATATATTTATATATATATATATATATATGACACGGTCTCAATGCTGTGTTAAAGTTGAGAACAGGCTATCGAGAATTTTTACAATTAACTTGGGAATTTGGCAGGGATATGCTCTGTCCCCGATACTCATTAATCACTTGTTGGAGTACATCTTTCGTAAAACTGAAACACTCAACGCAATATCTTATATAGCCAGTCCAATCAGGTAAACGCACAAAATACAAAACGCGCAGAAAATGATACATACCGAGCTCCGAACAATGTCTAGTTCAGAATTCTGATGAAGATTCCCGATATTGTTTTATATGAAGTAACATCTCAGCGAGTACCCTGGCACGGTCATGTTCTGCGTGCTGATCCAGAACGAATTGTGCAGCTATCTCTGAAAGGAAGGCCACCACATGGTAGGCGCAGAGGTTGTTGCAGGCGACGATGGTTCCATGGTGTTGAGAACGACTTGGCTTTTTCAGGTTTTCTAAGACAGAATGAGTACCAAGCTCAGGATCGACACCGGTGGAGCTAGATTGTGGACTCAGTCAGGAGCCTTTAAATACCATATATTATTATAATATCTCCATGTCGCCATGAAAACCAATGATTCCGGCCACAAAAGATTAAAACAAAAATACAGGCATATAAAATCTAAAAGCTACAAATCTGTTCTGTGGCCAGGAAATTGACTTTTTTATAAATTTGGATATGAAATATTCGAGTTTAGATAAATATATTCAAGTTTGTTGTAACAAAAAAATATCACTCCATGTAGGAGTTGTCATGGCCAAATTAAATAAGAATTATTCCATAAACTGCCTACTTCTTACAAAATTCGTAGGTTTTCGGACTTTTTTGCATATTTGGATATGAAATATCCAAGTTAAAAATCTGTTGTGCGGCTGGAAAATGGAGAACACAATGGCCATTTTCATTAAAAAATTGTCCATAAACTGCCCACTTCTTACGAAATATGTACTTATGGGATGGTTTTTTATGCAATATTATAGGCAATTTTTTTTTTCATATTTAAGTGATTTTAACGTATATACATATTTTTTGGTGTATTTATTAATTGTAATTTATTAATTGGACAGCGTTACTTATATAAAATATTTCCGCCGTAATGTATGCAATTTATTTATAAATTAAAAGTTAGGACACTTTTAGGACAAACTTACACATCGTACATATTTGCATATATGTAGCTTTATCAATTTTTATTTTTTGAATATGTGCTTGTTGGTTATAATACCAGATGTGGTTTAATTAACAAACCAAAAAAAAATTGGGCAGCGTGACAATGGTGTAAATACGTCATATACTTTTCATACAAGTTTTGTATAAATAAAATGTTGAACTACTGTACTTATATATACATAAGTTATACGCTCCATCATAAACATAGATCTTATACATATACGTACCTACACATATTATAAATACGTTGAGGTTTATGTTGTTTGATGTTTTTATATTTATTTCACTTAACTTTGTCTGATGCTTTGTGAATTTATAATTTAAAACATGTACATTGCAACATACATACAATATATACGCTTTTTGCGTTCTTATGCAAGTTTTGCATGACTTCACATAAATACAACACAGGATACATATTTTTCAACACAGTTTATTTACCATGTTGTTTGATTTTGTTTTGATAAATTTTATTGACATGTCTATAGAGTAACATACACACAGCATACGAGTATATAGACACAGTAGTATCATGTACCGAATAAATTATATAAAAAAATTATACTTTGGAATATATAGATAGTCTAGAGTAGTTCCTCTTATTAGTCGTATAAAAAATTTATCATCTCGTCATTTTCGCCATGGGTTTCCAAGTTCTATAAGTAACATATATCCTTCTGTATCACTTTATAGATTTCACTGCGATTATAAACTGTTTTGGGATATATTTAATAATCTGTGGTTTTTAATGGTGTTATAGGCACGCAAATACCTATACACTATTTTAGTTTGTTACACCGAATTGACCTTTAAGCTTAACGAGAATACTCTTTACACAAATTCATTATGTTCTTCACGTTAAGATGTTTGTGATTTATAAAATTGAATACAGCGCACGTTGCATCAGACAAATAACCTTTAACGATGTTTTATATCGTACCCTTGTTGACGATTAAAGTATAAACAGCTTAGAAATCGAAATCGTTCAAACGCAAGCAATGTGACCTTATCGCACTATGTATATGTGCGCCCACATACAATCGAGAATTATTCTCTTATATCCGTCGCATCTCGTTCTAATCCCAATGTATAATGATTTTTATAATAATCTCTACTGTAACCATTAGGGAATCAAGATTTTTATTGTTTCAATATCTTTCAATTGAATCGTATATACTCTTAGATTTAAATAAGAATTTAATGTTGTTTCGTCGTAGATGGCTTGACTGTCTAGACTAAACAGTTTATCTAATTTCATGTCAAATTATAATGTAACCTTAAACCTTATGATTACATTTTATTATTAAATTATTGTTAATAAAATATTATTGTAAACAATTTATGCTATACATCGAGATTGTTTCACACAGATTACCAGTTTATAATAGTTATCCCAGAGGACAGTGAATATCGTCCTAGGAAAATTTAAAATTATCTCTAACGAAATTTATGACGGCTAATTTTTCGGATGTAGCAATTGAGTTTGGAACTCTATTGGCCACCAGTACGCCAATTGGAGCCTGGCTAACCACCAAAATTGTAGCGCTGATTTCATCGCTATAGAATACAAATTACAGCGTATATACAAATCAATAAAAATAAAAAATCACTTGACCAAGCTTTTACAGCGACAACTCGTACAAATTTAGTTAAGGATGTTTACGAGGAAATAACCGTCCCTGCAGAAGCTATCAACATACAATACATAAATGAATTGTTGTACTATCCCTTAGAAAATCAGGAGAGTTGGAGGGCCTAATCACGTGCATGAAGGAGTATCAGCTGGAACTCGTTGCTATTCAAGAAACTCGCTGGCCTAAAAGTGGAGACCATGTGTCCCAGGGCTAAACGTTGCTCTACAGTGGAGATGACATCGGAAATCTTGGAGCTGGATTTCTTCTTGGGCCGCAGGTAAAGATGCTGTTTTGGATTTCCAAGCAGTCAATAACCGATTGTGTAAGCTTCGCTTGCGCATAAAGTAACCCAACCTGTCGATAATTGGTCCGCCCACAGAAGTCAGCCAGCCCCATGATAAAGACTCATTTTACAATGACTTGGACGATCTGATGGGATCTATACCCGAACACGATGTTAGAAGGGTAATTGGGCACTTTAATGCTAGAGCTGGCAGAAATCAGACCGACTTGTGTCAAAACATAGGGCCGTACTCCTGACACGAAACTGCGACCGATAATGGTGAGAGAATGATGTACTTTGCAACTGTTTATGATCTTACAGTAGCAAGCACGTTCTTCCCTCCCAAACAGATACATCTAGAGACATGGACACATCCTCGCGGAACTTCCCGTAGCGAAATTGACCATGTGTTAGTTTCTAAAGGACGGGTTCGGGTTGTGAACGATGTGAGAACTTATCGGCCAGTAACCAAATACGCAGGCAGTGATCATCATTTGGTCTCTGCAAAGCTACGATGGAAGTTTTCGTACAAGTCTGTGAACACAGCGAGACCCATGGTACGTGTCGACTGTGAAGTTCTGATAAATGAAGATCAAACGAAACGATATCAGGATCTTGTCAGCGACAACATTGATGAAGCTAATTACCAGTCTGATTGTGTGAACTCTGTCTAGGAGGTACTGAAAACTTCGGTTGTCAGTGCTGCTCAACAGACTTTAGGTATTGTGAAAGTTAGACCCAAGAATGATTGGTTTGATGACGAGTGTCGCAACAACGTCTGACAATCGCGAGGAAAATAAGGCTGCTCTTGCAAGAAGGGCAGCTAAGCGGATTTGTAGACGGAAGAAGCGAGAATTGTGGAAGGACGAGGTTCTGAAAGTACAACAACTCACTCAGCAATGAGCGCAGTTCGCGTAATATCTTTACAGGAATAACTGGAGTGCACCATACTTTCAGGACCACGTAAACCGCCATTCGGGATCAGGATTGAAACCTCTGTGTCAACATCGACGCAGTACTTGACGCATGTAGTGAACACTTTACTGAGCCGCTTGATGTTCATCATGCGTCACAGACTGTTGTACACCTCTAATACAAAACTAGGACAGTATGAAAACCAAGCCCAGGATCGAAACCGTTGGAGCCAGATTGTTGACTCAGTAAGGGGCCAGTAATGGCCTTTAGACAATGTTTATTATTTATTATTTTTATTGATGTAGTGACTATATTGGTCAATAGGGTTCCAAAGTCAAACGGTGTGAGAAAATGCCGTCTTGGTAAAATATTTTACTATACGCCAATTTTTTAATTACGTCAACTTTTCAATTTTTTAATTGAAAAGAGGTACCGCAAATTTCATTTCCCGGTAAACGGTAAAAAATTGTAATGAAAACCGGAAAAATGAAATCTTATTATAAATTGTAAAAATCTTCTATGACCATCTAAATAAAAAAAAATATAAATAACGAAATTATTCAAACTAGAAAATTCATGCATATACACTTTTAGAATTTTAATGCCAACTGTTCTGTTGTTTGGTCTTAGTTTATGCATAGGGTACCATCGCCTGAATCTAATAATAAAGCTATTATTACCAAATCTGTAACATTCGTACATAATACTAAACGCAGTTATCTAGAGTTAGATTGTCTTTTGCTCAAAACTGTAACCTGAAAAACTCTTACAAAACAAGGTAGTAATAGACTGTTCCACCTAGAATTGATCCTGAACTCATCTGCGACATTTCCTGCAGTATTTTATCATTTTTGGTCAGGCGGCTGCCGAAACATTGTCACTGTTTGTCGATTTTACTAATATTTTAACATTTTGAATCAATGTTATTCCAAGAGTACGAAATTTTTCTTGATCATCTGATAATGTGTTGTGTTTTATTTATTTCATCTTCTGATAAAATAACCGTAATCATCAAAAATTACCGAATTTGCCGATAAAGTCTAATTTGTTTAGCCAATTTGGACGATAAAACCGGTTAATTGTTTAAATGTTCACCGATAATGCGTGGTCCCTAATTGAAAACTTCGCAAAGATGGATATTAACATATATATGTAAAGCGACCATTCCAATGATCAAAACATTATACCGGTATATAGCGATGATCAACGGGATCATAAACTCAATCGCTTGCCGTTCCATCTGCTTGGGTGTTTGAGAGTTTGTGTACCAACTGGATAGTTTTTAGAATGCCGCACGAAAAAAGTTGAGATGGTATAAATGTAAGAAATGTAAAGGATGAACTATAACTTTACAAATCATATTTTTAGACTGGATTGTATGTTTTACGCTAGTGCCTTGTTACCTGAGATGGGCATTTACGCGTCATCTACTATTTTCTAGGTCAACGTGTTGACAACCCGCAGCCAACGTCGACAACGTTAATAATGTAAACAATTCCTTGATTGATTTTACAAATAAGTTCAAACTACGGTGACCAAATTTCTTTAGGACCAATGCAAAATCACGATATAAAGTATTTTAAAATATTATAAAGACTGTTTCGGTTTAGAAAGAGCAGCTCATAAAAATCAGATACCTGATTTTATGATAAAAAATTATGATAAAAAAATATACAAGATGATTATAACTTACATTAAAATTAATTCGGAGATCTCTGTCGGTAACACGAATTCAAGTTCAGGAAGCTTATGAGCTACCGAGTTATTAAAAAATCAAATCGTTCAGATAAACAGAAATTTTGTTCTTGACTAAGTTTTGACAAAATTTAATGAATGTGTTTTGATGGATGACGAAACGTACGTGAAATTGGATTTGAGACAGGTTAGTAGGACAAAATATATATCTTGCCAAAAGTAGTTTAGATAAATTTGCAAAAACAGTTAAGATGGCAAGCGATTTGCAGTTGTTGTCTGCTGGTCTTTGTGACATTCTCCACAGTAGGGCCGAATGTTTACATAAAACTCTAATTCGTTAGTTAACGCGATCTAATTGACTCTAATTCATTGTAACCGGGCGATTTATGGCAAGCAATTTATCTCATGAAATTCATTATAAGCAATTCATCGGAATTAATTCAACGCGATAACAATTCATCGCAGGAGTAATTCATCGCGAATCGTGATGGCAATTCAGCGAGACAATTAATTTTTGTATTATTTTCAAATTCGACTTGTTGGATGGAGATTGAACCACGGGAGAAGGTTATTTCTTGACTATGATGAATCGTGGCATGTTGGATATAACTGATATTTGAAAGTTATGGAAAATGACCAACTAATATATACCTAGGCTAATCCTTGGCCGATTATAATGAAACTCGACATGTTGGATGAAAATAGGATTTTTACGTGATTCTTGATTTTGAAAAATGTGGGTTTAAATATTTTTTGAATACCATTCTTGAATATGGCTAAATTTAACTTAATTTAACTTTTACAGAAATAGCCTAAAGTTTCATTCCAGTTGGCCATATTCCACAATATGATACAAAAATACTTTTTTAATCCCCACAAAGACAGACTTCATCAGAATCGGTTAAGAACCAGCTCAGTTAATTTTCAGTATATATAGGTAAGCCAAAACTTGATTTAAAAATTATTTTATAAAATCTCATTTCCATCCAATATGTTGAAATTTATCATATAATTGATCGAGAGACAGCCTAATCCTTATCTACTAGTTAAAATCTCAGAACATTATCGTGATTACCGGCGCTGCTTTGCTATTGTTTACCGTGTTTTGATTATGATAACGATAAGTTGTTTGCAATGAATTGTTTATGATAAACTAGTGACTAGTCTATAGAACAAAAGTTTTGGCTTTAATAAGCTAGTTTACACTACTCTAAAGACGCAATAAATTGATACGAGACTATATAATGTTATAGTGAAAAGAATGCTCGGAAGAATGGCGGATGCGATAAGACTGCCGAAAGTATGCGTTGTAAATAGAACAATATTGCTGCCAAAGTCAAATTTAGATCTTAATTGTCGACATTGGCAAAAAAAATTGCAAGGTAATCTACGTAATATTTTATGTGTCGACAGCCGCGTAGATTACTAAGCGTAATCTACTTCGCTCATCCCTGGTTGTAAGAAGTGATTTTAAATTTCCCTGGAATATAAGTTTGGGGTATAATTTGAAAGCCAATAAATACTGTAATGAGCCTTAAATAATGATAGCTCATCATAATGTATCCCACAGATTTAAACACAGTCGTAAATTACTAATTTTCACTAAACGTTTTCTGTTTCTAATTGTCTAGTACATAGAAACAAAAATATTCTTGAAATATTAAAGCATTAAATAGCTAAAAAGTTTTTTACTTGTTAGGATGAGTAGCATAAATATTTCACACCCCATTTACCCTCATATAACAATAATATGTGAAAGAGTGAAAGATTCAGTTTTAAACTTAGAAAAGATATTCGTTTTTTTGGGGGAAAAATCTATTAATCAGTTGAAATGAGTTTTAACGACTTTAATATTACCAATTTGCGAACACAGCAAATTGCTGGTAATTTAGTTTGTCTATATCGTATAATATGAGATTTACATTTTGGTAACTAACAAAATATTACCTTTGTCTCGTATATAAACGTTATACATAAAGAAAATAAATTATTGTTTTTTGGTTAGCGCGCGCATGATATGCCTACACTTTTTTAACTTTCTCACTATTAAATAGAATATAGTTTAACACATTTAAAAATCAAAGAACGCAAATCCCTTTCAAAACAAACACGTAGAGATTAGCACCATTATTTTTAAACTACCAGTGGCTTTATTCTTGAATCTAAAATTTAAAAAAAAAATTATTATCTAAATCCCTAACCTCTATAGTTAAATTAAATTTATCAATACATTAGATCTAGTGGATCTATTCTGCGAAGCCGTCTATATATTTCGGTTGCCTTAAGAGTTGTCTTGCTAATTCATTGGAGCGAGTTTCCAGTTTCGAAATATACTTCAAAATGTGTGCTTGGGTCATATCTTTGACCGTTTTAATCCCAAGGTCTCTATGGATGTTGCAATTTCGGATATACCACAGAGCATTTGTAATACAGCAAAGTATTTTACAGCCCCACAGTTCAACTGGATATGTCCATATTGGAGTTAGGAACATTTTGTATATAGTAGAACCTTGCATTCTAGGGAAAGTTTTGATTTTCTTCCAATCAGCCAGTACATTTTTAAGAATTTTATTTTTATTTGGTTGCGCTTTGATTCAATGTGTTTTCTCCATATCAATCTGCTATCAAGATTGAGACCCAAGTATTTGACATTTGTTTCAATATACATATAAAAGATTGAGGCAATTCTAGTCGTTCAATATACTAGCCTATTGTGCCGAATTAATCACATCCACTTACGATTGTGTTAATAGTCAAACAAATTTGTAGTTCATTATTTAATTACACTACCGAAATTAACGGTTGATCAGATTTATAGTTTGCTTAGTAACCACATGTTGCAACCATTCTACGAAGTGCATTTGTGAAAATATCCTCTATCAGTGCCCGGTGAATTTTGTTTGTGAACGATGCCGCCGAAGATATATGCCGCATTGAAACGTCGGTCTAACATCAAGGGTTCGTTAACGAAGATTTCGAACTATGCGCAGACCTGTACAAGTTTTGAGGCATCCAAATTGGATATTGAGCAATTGAAAGTCCGACTACGTCGCGTAGAGGGATTATTATTAGAATTTCACGAAGTAGAGAACACAATCAACGAATTGGATCACGAAGAAGAAAGCCATCAAGATGATTTTGAGGAGAAATATTACACCACTGTTGCGGTCTTGAACAAATTAATTCGAAAAGCAAATTTGATTTCCGGAAATATGTCATTCGATTTAAACGATACGCAAGGTGAACATAAGCTCCATTTTATGGCAGTTATACAGAGTGGCAATCATTTTATGATTTGTTTTCATCCACGATCCATGAAAATCCAAATTTAAACCCAGCACAAAAATTTCAATATTTAAAAGGTTTTTTGAGAGACGAAGCCGCTAACCTATTAAAACATCTTCCCATTTCCGACGCGAACTATCTTGAAGCGCTAAATAAATTGAAGAATCGATATGACAGGAAACGCTACCCAGTGCAGTCTTTTATTAAAAGCTTTATAGACCTACCATCGATGAATTCAACATCGCAGCATATTCGGAAGTTAATGGACCCAGTTGATGAAGTTATCCGTGGACTAAAGGCCATCGGACCTGAAGCAGAATCCAGAGATCCGTGGTTAGTGTTCTTACTGACCCAAAAATTAGATGAAGACATGAGAGACAAATGGGCTACCGAGACATCGAATATTGAATTTCCAACCTGCCAGCTACTAATCGATTTTTTGATGAAAAGAGCTGATGCTTTGGATTCAGTGAAAGGCTACCATCGAAAACCAATCGCCCAAATGAAATCAATTCCGAAAACATTGACCAATACCGTGATGTTGTGTTCCATATGCAAGAAAGACTGCCATCCTTTATTCACGTGCCCAAAGTTCAAGGAGTGGACTATTGAGAAGCGAAGAGAGTTTGTGAAGTCAGAAAAGCGTTGCTTCAACTGTTTCAGGGAAACACATACCGTATACCAGTGTAGGTCCAAAGGAAGATGTCATTATTGCCGAAGAAAACACAATTCGCTTGTACACTTAGACACTGATGCCGAAGGTTCTACCAGTAACCAAACATTACCAGCTAATAGCTTAATTGTAACCAATACACCTTCGTTAGCAGATAACCAACCGCAAACATCATCATGTCTTCATTCCAGTAATCCGATAGGTCCAGCTGTTTTACCAACCGCGACCGTGAGATTGCAAGATATAAGTGGCCAGTCGCACCTATGTCGAGTTTTACTCGATTCAGGGCCTCAGAATTCATTCATAACGGAGGCTTTGGTACAGAAACTAGGACTCAATCGTACACATGGAAGAATTAGCATTCAAGGTATAGCTAGTCAAAAGCTCGTGACTACCCGAGGAATAGTAAAGGTTGTCGTATCGCCACATTTCAAGTCCAACTTCACAGCTCAGATTTCTGCCTATGTGGTACCATCTATCACCAATGTTAACCCAGTACAATCAATGGAGTGGCTAGATTATCAATGTATTTCGTCATTAACATTAGCTGCTATAAGTGTAAAGTCAATATCCAAAATAGACCTACTTATCGGAGCCGACAAGTTTTTCGACATCCTGAAACTAGAGCAGATGAAAGATTCTAACAACATAATTTATGCTCACAATACACATCTCGGATGGATATTAACGGGGAACATAGCACAATCACCAGAATCGAGTCAATGCAATACCATTATTGTTGATAATAATATGTTAGACGAGACCTTGAAAAGATTTTGGGAATCTGAAGAGGTTTTTAGATCTACTCCATTATTACCGGAACACCAGATCTGCGAAGAGCTTTTCAAAACCACTACCACGAAATTAGAAGACAATCACTACATGGTGAAATTGCCCTTTAAATCCGAACCAAATCCATTAAAGGAATCAATGAACATCGCTATCAAACGGTTACACGGTATGGAGAAAAAATTTATGAACAATCCAAAATTACAGGAGAAATACGTAGAGTTCATGGAAGAGTATAGACGACTGGGCCATATGGTAGAAGTAGATCCACCCGAACATCCTTTAGACTACTTGTACCTACCACATCACGGAGTTTGGAAAGAAACTTCCACAACCACAAAATTACGCGTGGTATTTGACGCGTCTGCCAAAACCAGTTCAGGCTATTCGCTTAACGAAAATCTGCTCACAGGTCCAATACTTCAAAATTTATTAATCGATATCCTATTACGTTTTCGTGTCTACGAGACAGTATTTACCGCAGACGCTGAAAAGATGTTTCGGCAGATATGGATACATCCAACCGATCGACGTTTTCAACGCATAGTGTGGCGCCAAACACCGAACATACCAATAAAGCATTTTGAACTGAAGACATTAACATATGGCATGTCCTCAGCAC
The DNA here is from genome assembly GCA_951394425.1 of Tipula unca. Taxonomy (NCBI): domain Eukaryota; kingdom Metazoa; phylum Arthropoda; class Insecta; order Diptera; family Tipulidae; genus Tipula; species Tipula unca. Next base: position 175,829,310 of record OX596382.1, on the reverse strand, counting down.
CATATTTATCAACACGAGTCATCCAACAAATTGCCGAAGATAATCACAACCAATATCCAGAAGCATCACAAGTGTTACAAAGAGACACTTATATAGATGACTTATTAACCGGAGCGCATTCAATACCTGAAGCGATCAAATTAGCAGAAGAACTTTCATCTATAATGGCACAATCTGGATTCAATCTTCGGAAATGGTCCTCGAATTCCTCCGAAGTAGTAGACAAGATGAATGTAGCTGAGTCGTTACCATCACATCCAAAGATAATTTCCGAAGATGCCAATGAAATCAAGGTAGGCAGCCAGCAGCCGATACATTCAGCTACCACATTACACTAGAGGAGATAATTCCTACTCGCGCAATACTATCCGAAGCTAGTCGGATTTTTGATCCTCTTGGCCTGTTATCACCGTATATAATAAAGATAAAGAGTTTTTTTCAAACGTTGTGGCTGCTTGATTTAGCGTGGGATCAAAGAAGATATACTAATAGAAGCACTATTTGTATGAGAGAAATATACCCAAATAAAATAATTTCATATTATTTAAGTTTTGTTTTTGCAATTTTACGAGATACTATTACAATTTCGTCATGTCCCTTTCTTGCATTTACATTTTGAATAACACAGCAAAATAAAATATAATAGTGAGCCAATTGGTTGACGAAAAGAAATTTCATAAAAAATAACATTTTAATGAATTATATTGTATTGGTATTGGTGGCAAATAGATCACAACAATAGACCAACAAAACATTTCAAAACGCAATTTGAGTTATTTTCAAAAATGTTACAGTACAACACTCATACATGTTATATTGAGATTTACGATTTATATGCGAGTATATATTTATTTTGGGGTCTATACTGTATATAAGCAAAATATCAACATAAGAAATTATAATAAATCGGATAAAGTTATCCCTACCTTCCTCGATTGTGTTTTAATTTTAAATAATGAAATGAAAACAAACATTTTTTTCATTTTTTTATTGTTTTCAATCAACCTGTGAAAAGAAGGAAGGGATTTCGTTTGTTTCTATTATATTGATATTTTAGTTATATACAGTATAGGCATCAAAATCCCCTTATGATAACATGGAATATCGCAATTAAAATTGTACATTTCCATATAATGTATGAGTTCTGAACTGTAAAACTTCTGAAAATAAAATAGACTTGTGTTGTGAAAAGTTGTTGTTGCGTTGGTCTAAACAATTTGATATTTTCATGTTTATTTCATTAATGAAAATCGAGTTGTAAGAGAAGATCGATGAATGAGTATTTTGATTTTCACTTTTAGGAATATATTTACGCAAAAACGTCTATAGGTTACTTTCGGCTTGTATCTGTAGAAGTATAGACTGTTTCTCTAGTTTAGGGGTAAAATTAAAAGCATCTTTTGGTTTTACGAAAATTGTCCTTCAAATACTTAACGTAATTTGTTGTTTTATTATTTTGCAAAGTGAAAAACAATCAAGGGTGGATTCATTTGAAAGATAAATGTTTAATTGAGTCCACACGATTGTCACAGCCACGACTCCTCTTTTGAGAAGCAGTCTTCCTGATAAGTTTGGAAAATAACCTCATTGAAAGAAAAAAGAAAATGTATCCAACAAAATAGTCTAACAAAAACCAAAATTATAGAATAAAAAACTAAATTTTTGGTTTTTCGTCTGAAGCAAGACGATTCATTAATAATATTAGGGGATTATATCGTCTTAATTTCTGTTGTAATGAAATTTTTATAAATATTTTTGGTCTGTACAAATAAAAAATATATAAAATTAGAAAACAGAAAATGTTCCTATTGTTGTTTTCGATCAATGCAAGATTTTGCTATATGCATAAAAAATATATCGTCGGCGAAGAAAATGCGTGTCAAGTAGAAAACATTTATTTGTGTGAATCAAAAAATAATATATAGACGGACGATGCGTATGATTTTTTTTAGAAAAAAAAATTACGATCATATAATTTTTTGTGTAAATATTTATTTTGAACAATACATGCATAATCCTTTTATAAAATAAAGTTCATTAATATGTGTAGCATATTGTCTATCTATATCACTAATAGGTAACTGGGAATATGTGATTAATTATGTACTGATTAACAAGACATTCACTGCTTTAAAATTATGTGAATTGATTAAAAAAAATATAATCGTATGTCAGGAAAAAATTGGGTTAAACGTCATAATGTTAACATGTGATCAAGGGGCGGGCCTTAAATGAGCAAACATATAAGCAGCTCAGTATCATATTCTTTTTTTATATTAGCTGGCAAAAAAATTTTTGCACAATAAGATCCTCTACACATCATTAAATCGACCAGAAATGCATTTGTTAGTTTGAAACAAAATTTCACATAGTGAAATTGGAGTAGCTGACATAGATGTAATCAGAAAAATTGTTGAACGAGATTCAATCAACAAATGTAATTTATTACTTAAGTTAGCCGGAAACACTTATACCCAAATTCGTTTGAAAAAATGAACGTTTCGTTGGCCGTACAATTATTAAGTAACACCGTAAGCTGTGCAATTCGAGTCGTGGTACAAACGTGTCCAGAAATTTGAAGTACATCTTTGGAAAATGCATTATCAAAATTTGTGGAAAGATTTAACAACATTTTTGATTGTTTAAATTGCCGAAATTTCAACTCTATACCGCTTTTCGAACAACCATTAAAGTAAGGAAACGATGTATATAATTTAGTAGAGAGTTTAGGTTTTCTAAGCAAATTAAAAATAATTTCTAAAAATGAAAATTATTTCAAATTTATTAAAGGCATTGAGCTTACTATTAACGCTCAGATAATTTTAATCGACCATTTAACATTAAGCGATGGTATAGAAATTATTTTCACAGGAAAAACAAATCAAAACGGCCTAGAAATTTTTTTCTCTCAATTGCGCGGTATGGGTGGTTTTAATTACACAAATATAATTGTTACTAAACTCTTATTTAATTCAGAGTATTCCAATTGCTTGGCAGATGACGGCAACATGATAGAATTAGAATTGGACCATTTTCAACATCTGTATCCAAAGAATGTTTAGTACAAGAATGCGAGTCTGAAGACGTTTCAGTTCAGGGTGAATATTTAAACCTCCATCATCTTAATTGCGATAACCAAATTATTAAACAAAATGCTATTTCATATACTACGCTGCGGGTATTGTGCATTCAAAAAAATTAATTGTAGTGAGTGTCGAACTAAGTTGATTAAAGAAAATGATGAAATACCAGCGATCTCTGATACTTTTGTAGTAGAAAAAAATGTCCAGAAATCTTCAAATTTTGGTTCTTTCAAAGCGCCGACAACAGTATACGCTGATGTTGCAAATACTTGTTTAAAAATATTTGATCAAAAATTTAAAAAGGAATGTCATTTATCAAATATTTGTGTACGAGCAACTGAAACCTGCATAAATGTTATTAAACGAAATTTCCCGGAGATTATGCCTTCAGAAGAACCGTGTTATGAACACTTGAAAACCTTAATTAAGTTTTTTATTCTTGTGTTAATATGAAAAAATGATAAATGGTCTCTTTTTAAAGGCCAATTTTATAAAACAAACAACAAAAATAAAGGTACATCAATGTTAGCTCCAATACATGGTTCAAAAATATTAAAAATTTTGAGCAATTAAAAAATAAATTCAATTGAGCATAAATCAAACAAATTTTTTTTTTCTTTTAATGAGGTGCTTTTCCAAACTTATCAGGAAGACTGCTTCTCAAAAGAGGAGTCGCGGCTGTGACAATCGTGTGGACTCAATTAAACATTTATCTTTCAAATGAATCCACCCTTGATTGTTTTTCACTTTGCAAAATAATAAAACAACAAATTACGTTAAGTATTTGAAGGACAATTTTCGTAAAACCAAAAGATGCTTTTAATTTTACCCCTAAACTAGAGAAACAGTCTATACTTCTACAGATACAAGCCGAAAGTAACCTATAGACGTTTTTGCGTAAATATATTCCTAAAAGTGAAAATCAAAATACTCATTCATCGATCTTCTCTTACAACTCGATTTTCATTAATGAAATAAACATGAAAATATCAAATTGTTTAGACCAACGCAACAACAACTTTTCACAACACAAGTCTATTTTATTTTCAGAAGTTTTACAGTTCAGAACTCATACATTATATGGAAATGTACAATTTTAATTGCGATATTCCATGTTATCATAAGGGGATTTTGATGCCTATACTGTATATAACTAAAATATCAATATAATAGAAACAAACGAAATCCCTTCCTTCTTTTCACAGGTTGATTGAAAACAATAAAAAAATGAAAAAAATGTTTGTTTTCATTTCATTATTTAAAATTAAAACACAATCGAGGAAGGTAGGGATAACTTTATCCGATTTATTATAATTTCTTATGTTGATATTTTGCTTATATACAGTATAGACCCCAAAATAAATATATACTCGCATATAAATCGTAAATCTCAATATAACATGTATGAGTGTTGTACTGTAACATTTTTGAAAATAACTCAAATTGCGTTTTGAAATGTTTTGTTGGTCTATTGTTGTGATCTATTTGCCACCAATACCAATACAATATAATTCATTAAAATGTTATTTTTTATGAAATTTCTTTTCGTCAACCAATTGGCTCACTATTATATTTTATTTTGCTGTGTTATTCAAAATGTAAATGCAAGAAAGGGACATGACGAAATTGTAATAGTATCTCGTAAAATTGCAAAAACAAAACTTAAATAATATGAAATTATTTTATTTGGGTATATTTCTCTCATACAAATAGTGCTTCTATTAGTATATCTTCTTTGCTAATACGAAGAAAATACTGGTTAATCAAGGGTAGAAATTTAATAAAATCGACCATACAGAAATGTGTCTATTGCATTAAACAACGACCAAAAACCGAAAATCAAATAATGGGTAATCTGCCTAGAGAGAGGGTAGAATTGATTCGACCATTTCTAAAAATAGGCTTGGATTTTGCGGGTCCCATAAAAACCTATTTGAAACGCGGGCGAGGTCAACGAGCAGAAAAATCTTATATTTGCTTAATCATTTGCCTAAGTACGAAGGCGGTTCACATAGAACTCGTAGGAAATTTATCTACCGACGCATTTTTAGGCACATTGTATCGATTTTTCGCGCGTAGAGGTGTCAGCACAGATATATTTTCGGACAATGGCACTAATTTTCAAGGTGCATCCAGGAAGTTAATGGAAATAAATAAATTTCTTAAAAATAATGTAGAACTAATTTCCAATTCTATTTTTCAATGATACCAGGTTGTTTGGCATTTTATACCACCATACGCACCTCATTTCGAAAGAATTTGGGAGGCGGGCGTAAAATCTGCCAAAACCCAGATGACGAAAGTAATTGGAGATAAAATACTGACCCAAGAAGAATTGTATACGCTATTAGTACAAACCGAAGGCTTGCTGAATTCGACACCATTGTGCGTTCTATCCGAAGATGAAATCGACCCATTAACCCCAGCGCATTTCCTTATCGGACATCCCATCACTACAATACCACAGCCGGATCTCACTCAGATACCTTACAATAGACTATCACATTACAATGCCATAGTAAGAATGAGTCAATTGTTCTGAAGGCGTTGGCATCAGGAATATCTTACGTCGCTGCAAGCTCGTATTAAATGGCACAAAACCAAAGAAGACATTCAAATCAATGATATAGTTCTGATTAAAGACGAGAATCCTTTAATAAACCAATGGAAGATGGGCAAAATAACACAAGTATTTCCAGGAAGTGATGGACGAGTTCGCGTAGCCGAAATCAAAACAACCCAGGGCATTATCCGCCGATCCATATACAAGACTTTGCCGTTTACCAATAAATTAAATACCGTCGGTATTCAAGGCGGCCGTGATGTTTATGACGTATACAGCTGTTGTCGCCTCACGTCATCTTCAAAATTTATTATACCAGTTTATACTTTTATGCGACGATTGCAATACAATAATAATTTGCATCTCGCAACACTAAATAAAATATTATACCATTTATATTATACCACTGCATTCAATACTCTCATCTAAAAACGACTATATCGATTTGACATTTTCGACAGTTTTTTTGTAAATCAATAATTTTATAATTAAAAATATATTATACCAAAAAAAAAAAAAAAAAAAAGATACAGTCTGCTACCCGCTGAACAAGTAGTACAGTACGCTGCCTTGTGGAATTCCTGCGTTTATATCATTTAGTTCGGTAATGGCTGAATTGTGTTTAATCTGATATTTTCTTTGCAACAAATAGCCTTCAATTACTGAATGACATTTTTTTGGCAGACGAGTTTTAACTTTAGATGTAAAGCCCTCATGCCATACTTTGTCGAAATCTTTGCGCAATGTCTAGGAAAACTGCCGAACATTATTTCTTTTCTTCTAATGCAAGTTTAACTGAGTTAAAAACTCTATGCACCTGCTTTACAATGCCATGTTGGTCTCGAAACCCAAATTAGTGGTCTGGTATAATCTGTCCTTCATATAATATTGTTTTTAATTTATGTAATACCATTTTTTCAAAAAGTTTAGAAATCATCGGAAGTATACTTATGGGCCTGTACGATACGACTTGTGTTTCGTCTTTTCCAGGCTTTGGAATCATTGTAATTTAATTAAAAATACCCACATCTCATAATCATATTAAAGATATACGTTATGAGTTATATGCATTTTCAGGTAATTCTCTGATCATTTTCCGGTAATAAAATCGCGTCCTGGAGCTTTCTTTGGGTTTATACAATTTTTAAAGGTATTTTATCTTTTTTTCACTTAAATTATAAAGGAATCGGTTTCAAAGGATCCTCCGTAAACATTGGTAATTCACAGTTGTTAGTGTTTTCGTTTGGTGTGAATACTTTTTTTCAAGTGGTTAGAGAAAGCAGTAGCCCAATGTCCATCTGGTTGCCTAATTAGTAGATTCGATAAAATTCGATAATCTGTCTTCTCGGTCGCCGAGAGTTCAGTAAGATAACTCTAGATTCCTGAGTCTTCTTCTTCGCTCAATGCTTCTTTAAGGACTTTAATAGCCCTATTCAATTTCCCTTTTAGTAATGGAGATTTTTGCTGCTGCCATCGCTGGCGTATTGACCGTTTTTCTTGGATTAACAGCAGTATATTAGGTGATGGCTTGTTAACTTTTTCAGAGTTGTTAATATCAGGGGTGGCTTCTTTCAAATCATCCGCCACCGCATCAATATTTTCCGGGGTGCTAAAGTTGGAGATCCAATTGGCAATTTTGTTCTGGTATATATATTTGGTATATATTTCTATATAGAGTCCATTTAGTTAATTTATTCGTTAGACGTTGAGAAGGTTCTCCCATTAAACATCTTGTACTCAGAGTTATTATTATTGGTGAGTGATCGGATGACAAGTCATAGCAATCTTCTACCTGAGCATTGGTGCGTGCAATTCCTTTTTTTAAATCAGGTATTTTATTTCTATCTGATTGTCAGTAAGTTGGGTGTCCACGAGATAAATCTTTTTGATTGGGTGTTTCGGTGGATATTAAACAGCCGATATTACACAATTTCCAGACCATTCTTCTAGGCAGATATTAGTTGCTCGGATGTGATCTTTATCATATTTGTTGAGTTCATAATTCTTTATTCTTCGTTTGATCTAAACCGCCGTGTGCTCTCCCATCTGGATGTTTGGTATTATAAATTGAATATCCGTTGATTTTAAAAAAGGTATTTTTTGTAAAATGTGTTTCCGATATTAGCATGATGACCGTTCACATTCCATACAGCTATTTTTAGGAGCGTTTGGCTTTTGACAATAATTTGCATTATAGTGTGTTCATATCACTGTGTGTTCATCATGAAACTTTGATCGTTTCGGTCAGTTTGTTTACGGTTGCGTGAATATTTAATTCTTCTTCGTTGAAATGAACTTTAGGATGTTGCCATAGGAAACTTCTGGTTATGCAAAACTGCTTGTAACATTCTTCAGGTCATTTTGTGTGGTTGAATGTACATTCGCTTGTTGGGCAATTGTACTTCTTGGAGTCATATCTCATTGATTGTAACGTGACTTAAGCATTCGTTGCGTGGATCGCAATTTTGGATTGGACTTACGCTTTAAATCCCGATATACTGGGCAACCTCTGTAATTTGCTGTGTGAATTTCACCGCAATTACTACAGCGTTTTACTGATGGATCATTTCTCCTCTTATTGCATTTTTTTGAATCATGAAGTTCGCCACAGATAACGCAAACTTCACTCAACGTGCAATAAGCTTTTGTGTGGCCGTATTCTTGGCACTTGATACATTGTACTGGTCCGGGTCGCTTTTTGGGTTCCTCTAAAGTGATTTTGCGATGCAGTAAATATCTCAAATTATATATACTGTGGTGCCCTTTGTTTTTCTCATGTGGCTCATATTCTATGCGAAACATCGGGAAAGGAACCTTCTTTCGATTTAAAACGTTTGCAATAGATTTGGCATGGAAACCTTGCGCGGCGAAAGCCAAAAATCAGGGCTGGGTGTTTTTAATGTGTAAGTATATGTGTTTGTCCGGCTATTGCACCGTGTAGGCCCCATTAGTGGCATTGAGTGTTGGGGGTGGTAATCCGCCTAATTTTAATTTTTTTTTACGTCCAAACTGCACGTCGATAAAAAATCAACTCCATTAGCACCAATAAATCAATCATTATCGAACCGAAAAAAATCCCATCAACACCGCCACTTCTACCTACGCAAACAAACATGATATCGATTAGTCGAACAATATTTTATGTTTGGATTTAAATTTTAAATCAATTTAACAGGAATTAATCGAAAATTAATTATTAATTTTTTTTTAAATATTGTTGTTGTTGTTTTGTGTTGTGGAGAAAAAACCACTGTGAACAACGATTAAGTCTATAAATTATCGTGCGACTTATATTGAATTAGCGCACACCGCACCGCACAAAACAGAAAATTAATCGATTTGTAATATATTACGATAAATTTTCATTTTATGTGGGTATAAAGCTAAAATGTATTATACACAAAATACTGTAGACAACAAATAGAAATTGATTTAATTCATAAATTGAAAATGTTCCCGCATGTGCATGTTTCAATCTTTTCAGAATTCAAGAATTTATAATAATTAATTTCGTCCGAAATCTTGTAAACGAAATAAACAGACTGTTGAATACACGGAAAGGCGGTGGACGACATCATTATTTTTATATCAGTCCTTGAATGATCAAGGTCTTTGTTGAGTACTTGAGAACAACCCAATTCCTAAGAAAATCATTCAGTACATACGTATAACGATGGGAGTTGTTTCTCGAAATATCCTATAAATTTTAAAAACATTTTTTAATGATTCTGTATTTCTTATTTCAGTTCAAATTCAATTAAATAAATGTTAAATCATTTACTAGGAATTGCCTAAAGATGTAGACTCAACATTTTTGTGAAAATTGTGTATCTATGTACATGTAGGTATAGGTATACGTATGATTTTATGTATAGAGTTTATCTGAGATAATTCAATTTTCCGATATCAACACTCATTAAATCTTTCTAATAATTAATTAAAAATCAACAATTTAATTAAATTTTATGATAACATCGTATACATCTATAGTGTTTATGGTAATAAAATAATCCATTAAGTAATAAAAGTAAATTTATTGATTGAATTGAAAAACATTAAACTGTCAGTCTTTAAAATTTTATTAATATTTGACTCATAGAGATTTCGGAGATTTTGGGTGGCCGTCTAGCGCTTTTGGCTGTCAATTTTGAGAATTCCTATGCATCAATTTTGGTTATTTAAAATTTTAAAAAATATATTTTATGAGTTTGTTGTTTTATAGTAATTAAAGTTTAAATATAATTTTGAGAAATTGTTTTAGGAATTTTACGACCTAAAAGTTTGTTTCATTCGATTTATTTAAAAGTTAAACTCAATTTGAAAAAAAAATCGGATATTCCCTCTCGTTTGCCAATCGTTTTGTAATCAGAATATGGAAAATGCTTTCTTTGAACGTTTGTAAAGGGTGGTTTTTTAGAGGTTGACACTTTGAGTTGGCAACACTGCTTTATTTGACAACCCATTTTACAACTGATAGTTGCCTTTAGTTTAGTTTGGTTTGTCATTTCATTATGGATAGACTTACATCAGCAAATTGTTGAAATTTTTTATCAAACTATGGTTCTGTTTTTCAAGCTTATCGTGCACTTTGTACATTTTATGGCGTACATAATCGTCCTTCAGAGCGGCTAATTCGAATAACAATTGATCGAGACGCCGAACAGTGCGCACTGAAGAAGCTGTACTCGCTGTATACACGAAAGCATTGAAGAAGATCCAAATCAATCAATTCGTCGCCGTTGTCAGCAACTGGGGTTGTGTCCTTCCACTTTATGGCAGATTTTACGAAAGGATCTTGGCTTAAAAGCTCTCAAGATTCAATTTGTGCAGAAATTAAAGCCAAACGACCATCGTATATGCGCCGCCAATTCGGCGAATGGGTTGAAGCAAAAATTGATATTGATGTTGAATTTCCATTCCAAATTTTGTTCACCGATGAAGCCCATTTTTGGTTGAATGGGTACGTAAATAAGCAGAATTGTCGCTTTTGTCGAAACACCATTACATCCACAGAAAATTACTGTTTGGGGCACTTTATGGGCTGGCGGAGTCATTGGTCCATATGTCTTCAAAAACGATGATGGTCAGAATGTTACTCTCAATGGTGAGCGGTATAGGGACATGATTAAAAAAAAATTTCATACCTTGATTAGCTGGCATTAATTTTGCTGTCATATTTTGGTTCCAACAGGACGGAGCCACATGTCACACAGCGCGCGCTTCAATTGATTTACTCAAAGAAACTTTTGATGAAACATTAATTTCGCGTATAATGGTGCAATTAATTGGCCACCAGGATCGTGTGATTTAACCCTATTGGATTATTTTCTTTGGCGTTATGTCTACGTCGATAAACCAGAGACAATTCAACACCTGTAAATCAACATTCGAAGAGTTATTGGCGAAATACGGCCGCAAATGCTGCGGTAAGTTTCTGAAAATTGCATCTTGTACGCGCAAGCCCTGGCGGCCACATGGCCGAAATCATAGTTAAACATTATTGTCATAACATTTTCTATCCAATAAAGCCCGTTTCATTGATATTAAAAATATATTTCTTTATTTTATTATGATTTAAACTTATGTCACTCTATAACAAACACCATTTAGGTGATCTTTTCTTGATTCCCAACTGATATGTGTGGGCTGCAAATCCTTTTCTAGACCAAAAATGCAAATTGTTTTAAATAACCAACTTTTCGATTCGTATTGGACTTTTTAATTAAGCGAGAAGGCTGATTTAAAAGTTCATCCAAACCAAGACAATTTTCACCATTGGCCCTACAGTTCCGAGTAGATTTATTTAAAAGTAAATCTTAAACACAGAAAATTGTCAGTTGTAATGTTTCCAATTAAAAGCAAATATTTGTTGCATTAACTTATTCTAGTAAACCTAATTTTAGAATTTTTAAATGGTTCTCATGTGGTATTTGATCCTTCTTAAACATGCCCAAATATTGTGACCCATTTTCTATCTGTTCTTGTACTACAAGAGACATGTCGCATTATTATTTCGATTTTCCAGTTATTATATAAAATTCATCAGTCAGCCATTCAAGTAGCTTATTGAAATGTAGTTTTGCTTTAGTTTATAAAAAGTAATACCCTATATAGTCTGTTAATTTGTGGCGAAAACTGGGAAACGGAGACTCGCTGGTTGTTATCTATTAAAGCGGATGACGGACATAATTCGCGGCTGTTTGTGGACACAAACGTTATCTTGGAGGGAGTGTGACCAAAACACCGTGAGATAGGAAGATATAATAATATGACGAAGCATATTCAGGTAATCTCGCGTTGAGTTGAATTATTCGTTAGAAATCCTTTTAAACAAATACATGTAGTAGGCAACCGAGATTGAGAAACCTGATTTCATCAGAACTATACAGGTGAGATTCTGGCACCATACGTGACCTCAGTAGAATCTCCACACTACTGTAGTATAGTGAGTGACGCAAGGTAAGTGTTGATAAAAAGGAAAGAGAAAGACGATGTATAGGAAACGTAAAAAATAAAAACAAATTAAATTAAGAAAAGTGGCTAAAGTGAACCAGGATCCCAACAAAACACAAGTAAACCAAACGTATTCCATGGAGCTTAAGCCGCGTATATACGTCAAAAATTTAAGCAGTTTTATTAATTAAATTGGAGATTTAAAAAAAAAAATTTTCTTTCGGGAATGGCAAGGTTTTCCAAAGAAGGGAAATTTTACCGAAAACTATCTAACTGGCTCCTACTGCGTCAACAATCTGGCTCCAACGGTTTTGATCCTGGGCTTGATCTTCATACTGTCTTAGATAACCTGAAGAAGCCAAGTCGTTCTCTACACCGTGGAGCCATCGTCGCCTGATCTCTCATCTCGATATGTACATATATGCCATCTATTTCTCATTTTGGGTCGTAAATCACACGCATGACTCTTATATCTCAAATGTAAGGAGACAAAATTAGTTTTATTATTATTTTATTGGACTAACTGACTAGGTGGAGTGCCACTATTGATTGGAGATGCCTTTCTTCAGTTTTAATTATTTCATTGTAAGAATTTTTATTCTATACTCGACATAGCTTGATGTCGATGGGGTCTATAAACCGTCTTCCAGGTCGCCCACTAATGAAATAGCGTTGCTCTACATCGACTTTACCTTGCTATAGCATCTTAACCAATCAGCAAAACTGAACCGTTCGAGAAAAATTCCCGGGTCTTTTATTTGCCAATGACGTCATGCATTGCAAGGTTTTTTAATGTTTTAACTAACTATAAGCGATTTTTAAACGCCATTGTGTTAATGTTTGAAACCTTTTACAGGAGTATATTATTGAAAAACTCGTTCCGTTTGAAATAATAATTTCTGGGTACATCTCCAGACACGTGGCAAAAAGCTGGATTTCTCATATGGGCTGACCGTGGGTGAAATACTGGAAATAGTTTAAAAGATTGAACTGTACTTTTTTTCTTTCAAGTCCTCAGAATTCTCTGAACAGCAAGAAAAAAGGAGTTAATTTTAAGTCACCCATTCTTTACCATACATATACAAAGCTCTTTTAATCCATGGTTTACAGAGTTGCACTCTTCTATACTAAAGCATGCTAGCAGCAAAGATAAAATATTGTTTATAACGATATTGTTGAGCGCTTTGAGTTTACAAGTTGACTGATTTATCCCTATGACATAAAAATGTTCAAAATTCCCTGCAGGCCAACGGCGCGAGTCTGGATCCCTGCGGAGCCAAGTGATCCAAGGAAGATCCTGGAAATGTTGAAAATCGACAGAGAATCCGTGGGTGCTTTGGCAAAATCTGGTGGCCTGATCAGCTATGGATTTGGAGCGATTACGCTAAACTCGGAGATTTCGAGATCATTGGGACTAAGCTGTGCGCTCCTAACGGACGAATCGACGTCAGAGGAGCCTGACTCAACAATGGTTGAGGGAAGCAATGTCTAATGATTAAAATCCTTCAGATCAACCTCCATCACTATAAAGCCGCCTCGGCGGCCCTTCTGCTAAAAATGGAATCTTAGTCCATGTGGTTCTGGCCCAGGAACCTTGGGTCAATAGTAACCAGGTGCTGGGCCTCAGAACTCCTAAATATAAAATACTACATGCGAAGAATGAAGGTAAGATACGTTCCTGCATTCTCGCTAGAAATAATCTGAATATTTGTATACTACTGAATTACAGCATAGCAACGGAGTGAAGGAAATACTTGATCCACTTGCAGAGTTTTCAGCTTCTGTTGGACTCCAGATCAATGGGTCCAAAATGAAATACATGATCTCTGGGTATAGGGACAATGGCACACCAGATTTTAGTAGTGGCCACTACACGTTTGAAGGAGTGAGGAGTCACGATAACAGTGTGGGTATAAGGATATTAAAAAGCGGCTGGCAACAGGCAGTCGTGCGTTGTATCTTCTAAAGAGGCCACTGCTAAAATCTATACATATATCAAGTGCCGTGAAACTGAAGCTTTACAAAGCGTTGATCAGGTCCGCTGTTATCTTTGGATGTGAAAGTTGGACGCTGACGGATGAGTACGAGAAATGGCTCCTTACATTTGAGAGAAAAGTCATCAGTATAATTTACGTCCTTTATAAAATATCGAGATCAGAGATCTCATGAAGCTCCCCGACATTGTACATGAAATAAAAGCGAGTGAACTGGGTAGGTCACGTTCTGCGTGCTGATCCGGAACGAATTGTGCAGCAATTTCGGAAAGGAGAGCCACCATATGGTAGCCGCACAGGTCGTTGCAGGCGACGATGGGTACACAGTGTTAAGGACGACTTGACTTCTTTAGGTCGTCTAAGACAGTATGAACCCAAACCCAGGATCGAAACCGTTGGAGCCAGATTGTTGACACAGTAAGGGGCCAGTAATGGCCTTTAAATACTGTTTTTTATTACAAAAAAGCATATTTTATTGTTTAAAAATATGTTAAGCTCTTTTACTCCAAGACTCGTCTAACCCAATTATTGTCATGTCGAAAGAATTGATACATAATATTTATATTTTGTTCAAATACATCTAAATTTAAGCACAATTGATATCAACTAATTCAAAAATTTGCTTAAAACTATATGTTGAATACACTTAGAGTCAAAGTTTTGCTATTTCTATAAAAAAAACAACAGAAGGTATGACAAGGAGTTTTAGAAACTCACTTTCGTGAGTTTTGGAATCGATCTCCTACAAAATTATGAACTAAACACAATATTATGAATATCGAAATGCACGAAAAACCCGAAGTCAAAAAACCATGCACACAGCTAATTTGAATTAGGCTCGTGAGTAATTAAATTTCGCTTGAATATTGTAATTTGGATGGTACTAACAAAACATCTCATATAACTACAATAATTATAATATGTAAATTAAATTTTTTAACCCAATTATAATTGTACATATATTTAAAATTTAATTACCAAACTTTATAATTTTTATGTATGTGTACAATTGTACATACAGTAATTATAATTTAAATTAATTTCATAATTTTTTTTTGTTTAAACAAAAAAATTGTTTTGTCGCGTTTAAATCTACAATAAAACATTTCTGTATTAAATCGTATATATATATGTACATACATCTGTATATAGACGAAATGACAGCATATAGTTGTGCACATAATTATAAAATTCAGTATGTTGTCACTGTTGGAGATAAAAATTTTTAGAAAAACTAATTATTTAAACTTGTAGACAAGTTGATTAATAAAAAAAAATATTTTTTGATACAATACTCGTACATATATCGTTATTGTTGAATTGAAACTATAGGTATACTTGCGTAGAAGAGAAATATGTTTATGTTTTGCTCGTTAGCATACTGTTTTTTGTTGAATAAATTATTTGATAAACAAATTTAAAGTTATGTGCTTTAAGCCTGTATTCCATTGTGAAAAATTTACTGACAGCAAAAACAAAATGGGATACAAATATAGATTTGCTGGTGGTGCGAAAGAAACAACTATCATTATCAGTAATATTTTACTGGAAAGAAAAATGTGTTGATAGGTCTATTTTTTAATTCAACCCGAGCGAGCGCAGTTAAAAATGTTCACTGCGTATTTTAATTCAACCTGTGTAATTTTAATCCATACACTGTATTTTTTAATATGAACTGAGCCTACTCAGTAGTGCACCCACCGAGTGAAAATTTTTGCTCTGAAATTAATCTAATGCGTGATTTACACGTTCCAACAATGTTGGCCAACAAAAAATGAAGAGATTAGTATATCGCGAAATTAATTTGAAAGACAAGAAGAAACATATAAACAAAAAAATTTTGTTGGACAGTTTTCCTTTTTTTTTAAATTTGTTTCCATAAAAATAAAATTTGTTGCTATAAAATATACTCCACCAGTGCTGGGATGTTCTATCATCACTTATCGATTCGCTTCGATAGTCATTTGTGTCTCTTTTTTTACGAACAAAATTGTATTCTATTTCGCAATTTATATTGTGATCATAGCCTACTCGATTCTATTTCTATAAATTCATTCGATAAAATATCACCAATATTTTTATTTTCGATGGCAAGTGAAAAGAGGAAAAAGAGATAGTTTGCAAATTTATTCTAACAGGCTGAGATCGCAATAGACAAAACGTTATTCAAAATACGCAATGGACCACAATTTTGTTCGTAAAAAAAGAGACACAAATGTCTATTGAAGCGAATCGAAGTGATGATGGAACATCCCAGCACAGATCGTTCCTGTAATATACAGAGATAGTGTATAAAGTGTCAAGAATAAGCAAAACAAAACCTTAGTTGTAATATTTTTATAGAAACAGGTTTTTTTGGTTATGTTACAGAAGCTGTCAAAACGTTACCATAAAAGTTTTGCTATATAAAATAAAAAATTAAAAAAATACGAATGGAATTTTTTTTCACCATTCGTTATATCAACAGGCTTTAATAGTCGAAAGCTGAATTTACAGCGCGCTAAAAAATTGGAACTTTTTAAAAAAGTAATGCATCTACCAAATTTTAGATGAACTTGCCAAGCACTCATATTTAGTAAACAACTCGAAAGATTATTTAGCACTGGTGCACGACAATTTGTCGTAGGTTTTACTATGTAAGTACTTTAAAGTCGACGCATATTTGGTATCGAGAAATATTTATATTTATTTTTGATTAGGTATAATTCAGCTTACATAATTTCCAAAAGTCTTTTTTAGTATAAGTTGTCATCTCGATGATCTGTGCCTTGTAGATATTGGAATAGAATCGATGTCATCATATACTTGTGTCAATGACCTGGAATTGAGGCTCAAATTTGGCGAAGCATATACCGAATGTGACTGTGTTGATATGTTATATCACAACTTACGTCATTCGTTCTTATTTGGAATGTGACTTCAATAAGAACGAGCAAAAAGAAGATAGAAGTTATATCCTCGTTTTACAGGTTGTTGGATTTCTAACTCATTTCAAAAGTGCTTTTACAGCAGTCGTAGCGGATTTGGTTATTGATATTATGTTCTCTCAGCAGATCACCTCGTGGGATAAGTAATTAGTGTGGTCTATGACTTATGATACAAGATATAAATATCGAAGTAATTATTGTCATTGACGAAACGAGACTTAAAACGGCCTCTCTGCCATCCTCAGCTGTAGTCGTCTACGAGGTTGAGGAGAGGCAATGTAATAGGGATTCCATCTATAATAAAACTCCTATATAGGCTAAACGCAGAGCAGGAATAGAGCAGTGAGGAAAATGGGGTGTGACTAGGTCACTAACACCGGCGTGTCTGTACGAAAGAGAGCTCGTTTACAGACGGAGCAAATGAAGAGCTTGTTGCAAGATCAGTAAAAATTAATAAAAACTCTCGGGCAGGAGATTAAAATAATCACTAAAATATACATTTCGGAGCGAGGTAGGCTCCAAGAGTTTAAGGCGCAGGAAAAGAGTCCTACTATGCAAATAGCGAGGACATTAAAAATAAACTGGGAAAAATTAAAAATCCCATAGAAGCAAATATCGTTGTTAAAAATTTCAGTAATATCCGAGATGGTATATTCTGATCGAGACTGGGAAACAGTAGGATCTTGAATTCGGGCTGGTGGCATCGCTATACGTATGAAAAACGATTACCGAGAGTAATCATCTATGTCGATGCTGAAATTAAGATTAATGACATAAAAAGCTCGATCATCGAACAGGGCAATAATGCGCGATCAATATAAAGAATCTTAAGCACAGTTTTATAACTGCGGGCGTTAAGATGGCAAAACGGCCCATTGAGTCAATTAGGTATCGCCTACAGGCAGAAATACCTTAATTAAAAATCACAGGATATATCTAGGATAGTCTTCTTGCAGACTGACTGACTTCATGAGGGTTGAAAGATGTTACAAATGGCATTTGGACATATTGCCAACATTTACAGAGTGAAAGAACAGATATGTAGGGACGGCTGCGAGGGCGGACTTAACCATACGGTATGTCCGAAGCTCACAGAAGATGGGAAATGTGTCTGTTGTTAGAAGGCATTCAATCATTTTTCGCGAAGCAAGGTGTGCACTGCATGCAAAATGGCCTTAATGCGAAAAACAGTCTGTAACAAGTAAAAATGTTTGTCCAATTGAACATGCAAGACTCTAAAATAGTAAGTCTAGAAATTAGACAAAAATTAGAAGAAGAAAATATAGTACGCGATTAAAGATAGGATAAGTGGTTTGGCGACCTTTACAAGAGTTATCACCGGAAATGGCAAAAGCATTAAAGCAGCCATAGGTGTTCTTGGTAATGACCTCGAAGGACTCAAAACCTCACAGTACTGCAACTGAGGTTTTGAATTGATGATTTCAATTGGAGTTTTGGGAATTATACATTGTTTAGAATATTGAATTTCATAATTATATAAAGAGTATTCCATCCTATTTATTAATAATAGAAAAACACACGTAATATGTGTGGAAGTCGCGAATTTGGTTATATCTATTGTTCTCGCAGCAGACCCCCTCGAAGGATAATTGTTGAATATGACTTATTAGGCGAAATTTAATCCGTAATTATCATTACGAACTTACAAAAAACAAACATTAATATACAAGACATAAATACCGAGGTAGTTATTGTTATTGACGAAACGAGACTTAAAATGACCTCTCTGCCATCCTCAGCTGTAGACAGCTACGAGGTTGAGGGGAGGCAACGAAATAGGGGTCCCACCGATAAGGTGTAAATAAAATACTTTTTACGCAAAACACAGAACAGGGATAACAAGTACATAGAGCAATGAGGAATGGGCAGTATGACTATACGTCACCAACACTTGGCGTGTCTGTACGAAAAAAAAAACCTTAATAATGTTCTCGAAGTACTTAAAACCTCACAGTACTGCACTAGTAGAAGTTAAATTGTGATAATGGGATGAATGGGTTGAATGAATGTTCGTGTGAATGTGGGTATTGCACCGTGGTCCCATTAGTGGCATTGAGGGCTGGAGTAAAATCTGCCCAATTTTAATTAAAAAAAAAAAAAAATTGCTGAGAAACCACCTGTGGCTGGGGGAGATGGATCTCAAGTCGTGTGTGTGTGTGTGTGATAAGGGATTCCGGTTATAAAACTGATTCAGAAAGGCCCCCAATTTGATGGACCACACTTCAGACTGAGTGTAAGCTGAATAAATATTGCAGATATTGACGTCTGAATGGTCTGTTTACGGGTAACCGCAGGTTTGTGCGTTAATGCATTCTTAAGAATTTCAATGCAATAAAAATGTTTTAATAATTTGAAAATTCAACCTGATATGAAAATTTAAATATTTAATCTGGGGATACGATTGCAGTTTATTGAATGTGGACTGCTTGAATAAGAAATTTGCAATTTAAAACTTCAAATTGAATAAAAATCTATTTGGATCCTATACAAAAAATTTTCTTTATTAAAATTTCGAAACATTTCGAAATACTGGTATAAGTAGGTATTTCGAAATGTTTCGAAATTTTAATAAAGTTAAATATCTAAAACTGAGATCTTAAATACATATAAACCTTTGATAGTACTTCTTTCGCTTCCATCACTGAAGCCTGCGCAAATTTTGGAATTGACCAAACCATTGTTACTTGGATTGGATTTTTGCTGCGGTCGCGCATTGCTGTGGCCGAGCTGGACTCCATTTCCATTTCGGTTAAAGTTACTAAAGGTTGCCCCCAGGGAGGTGTCCTGTCACCTCTCCTGTGGCTCTTAGTTATTGACGAATTACTTGTAAAACCACAGCAATCCGGCTTCACTGCTCAGAGTTATGTTGATGACTTAGTCTTTCTGGTTCAGGGTAAATACCTTAATGTACTGCCCACTTAACGCAACGCGCTCTCCAAGTTGTAGAAATGTGATGTCTAGAGAAGGGATTGTAGTAATCAATTCTCTTCGAAAAGTAGTCTGATAGTCTTCACCAGACGTAGGAATACTTGAGAGCTGTCGGTCTGGGTGTCATTCTGGACAGTAAACTCTCCTGGAAATCTCATATTGAAATTAAACTGTAAAAGGTCACTACCATTTTCTGGCAGTGTAGAAGAGCATTTGGCAAGTCATGCGGTCTGACACCCGCAAAATGCTGATGTTTATTTACAAATCTCTAGCTTTATGCTATCTTACGCGTTTGTTGTTTGGTGACCTGTGGTTCAGACAGTTTCTGTCATTGCGAAGCTTAATAGAATACAAGGTATGGCTTGTCGAGCTATTACGGGTGCTATGTCTTTGTCTTCTATACTTGCTTTGCAGCAATCTTATTTCTGCCTTCACTGCCGCCGGTCATCCTAGGCACAGCATGCTCCGCAGGGCATATACTAATCTACAATTTATTCAGCTCATATATACCATAGAAATTAATATGGTTAATGACAAATTGTTGCCAGAATTCTGCTCCGATATCTCTCTCTCTCGGTGGTTTATACAGCGAGGAACTCGTGGTTGCCTCAAGAATTCAATGACTGGGTGGCTCAGTCGCTCGTGTTTTTCTCTGACTGGTTACACGCTAATTTTGGTACAGGTTTCGGAGCCGATTGGTTTGCACATGACCTACAATCATGTGAGAGTCTAAGTCGGAACTACACGGTATTCCAAGTGGAGGTGATTGCACTCACACCTTATGCGATTGATGATTCTAACTTCGCTGTTTCCGGAAAAGACATTATTACGAAATCTTATGATCATTTCCAAACTTGTCAAGGACTATAAACATTTTAATAACGTCCTTGATCTAAAAATCGTGTCAGAGTTATGTGGGTTCCAGCTCATTGTGGCATTAAATAGATAGCTGATATTTAAGCTAAAACAGGCTTAAGGATGAAATTCATTGGACCTGAACCGGCACTGCACCTGACCTTTAATTGTGGTAAGGAAGCTATTATTAACTAAATGTTTTTGCAGGCTAAGCGTAATTGGCTAGCTTCCACTATATGCCGAGTGGCTAAGTACTACATTTGTGAACCCCCTTTCTTTGAAGAAAGGCCAACTGAGAGTTCTAGTCGCTATTCTGACCGGCCATGGTGGTTCTAAACTACATTTATAAAGAATGGGACTTGTTCATGATTCTTTGTGTGACAACTGTCCTGAAGATGACGATGAGAGCATTCACTTTGTCTGTGGCTGTCCCGTAAACTACATAATCCCAGGCCCAGAGTGACATTGAGTGCGGAACCTGCTTGGGTTCCAGCCAACTGTAATATTAATAAAATACATATAAACTTTTGAATTGGAAATTTCAATTGGAGTTTTGGTAATTATAAATCGTTTAAAATATTGAATTTCATAATTATATAAAGGGTGTTCCATCCTTTAGGTGAGAGCGATAGGAAATTGCCACGCAACTTGGTTATAACTTGCAAAGAAAGCGATTTGATTTCGAATTTGGTTCACACCATCGTCCTGGATCACCTTAAAATAATTAAGTTTAACTCCGAACCGCGATTTTCCCATTCACCTTTTAAATGTCAATTGTCCAGTTTTTCATGTGTTATACATATATTTGAAATTAACTTGTTTGTTGCTCCTCGACACACACACACACTAAACATTTTGATGGTATAAATAAATTATCTATATATGGTATACAGCTGTGTTTTTGTTAAACGTATTCAAATGTTCCAACAATTTGGGTAAATGTTTGCCTTACAAATTGCAAAAACTCGTATAGTATATACAAAACAATTCTATACGCGTATACCTATATCCTGTACATCCGCTCCAAAACATTGTAGATATGTACATATGTATATATGTTTGCTTGTGTTTATATTTAATTTTGTGTAAATAGTGGATCCAATAGATTGCATGCATATACGATGTAATATGGATTTTATTTGTACATTCTGGTGAATAGATACATCATCGTAATCATCATTTTTATACATAATATATACGATTCGAGAGATGAATTTATGATACATACATATATTCTCATGACATACACAAAATTATGATGAAGTCACTCCTGTATATGCATATTAAAAAATGATTACAGGATATACACGATATATGCAACTATAACTATTGAACCTTATCCACATATATATGTAGCACTAATTAAAAATACCGATATATAGCCTAGAATCTAGAATATTTGTCATGCAATCAAAAAGTATATTGAAAACTATTTTCCAGCAAAAAACAATGAAACCGAAAACATTTTGGATTAAATGAAAATTGTGTCATTGATTTTTCGGAGTTGGCACTTTGCCCAAACATGTACACGAGGAGAGATAAAAATCTATATGTACATATATACTCGTACTTCGTTTCAACAGAAGAATAAAATTATTTGTTTTAGTGCTATCCAAATATATGCGAGAAGATACCGCATATAATTGAAAATGTTTTTCCGGTAAACCTATTGCATATGTCAATATATGTATATGTACACGTTTCACTACACCTACATATGCAACGAAAACTTACTTGGTCCATAATTTTATATTAGTTCAATTGATGTGCTTGGATAAGTAAAAAATAACGAAAGTTAGTTTGACAGTGAATGAACATACAAGTATATAATAATGAGCTTTTCTTGGTATGCATTTTGCCATAATATATATTCATACGTGATATAGCAAATGCACTCTATCATATGGGTGATGTTGTATACGTGATGTTTAAAAGTTTTTTGTTTTAGATTAATTTTCTTCTGTACGAAATGTGCTTTTTTCAAAAAATAAAAAAAATTATTAAGTTTAGATAAAGTTTTATATTTTTGAAAGGTTGAAATGTATTAAATCATTTTTTTTGTATAAATAACTTCGCAGACTACATTTATAAAGAAGGTATAACATTAGCTTTACATTAGTAAATGTACAAACTTAAAACATATTTTATGTTGGTTGTATAGTTCTATTTGAACATGTAAAGACCGTCTGAAGCAATTATTGACCAGAGGGATGTAACAGAATTTATACGCATACATAAGTTTGTATAAGTTTGTTCAAACGATTATTAGTTTTAATTTAAAAATATTTAGAATTCATATCATCCAGAAACAACCAGCATGCTTATTGGACGATATGATGAAATCTGTGTTTCATTTTTTCCAGCTTTATGTACCATTGTGATCAAAGATATCTTCCATTTTTGGGGAATATAACCAGTCCGCATGATTACGTTGAATATGAATGTTATTATAGTTTTATGCATTTGTCTGGCAATTCCCTTATCATTTTTCCAGTAATAAGATCATGCCCTGGTCGCGACCTTAGAATGAAAAAGTGCTATCTAACATGTTTTCACTTTTTGAGGTTAATATCGATTTTAAATTTTTCGAGGTCGCAGGATTCAAAAATGTCGTTTAAATTTGCTTTACTTTAATATGTTCGCAGATAATACAATAGAAAAGTTCTATTTCAATTTATTATGCACATCAATTAATTCAATAATGTTCTAATTACACAGATAGAACCTTTTTCAAAGAAAAATCAAATAAGAATCTCAGTTCTACGTAAACCAATTTATATTATTGCATAAAGAACCTTTTTTCATGAAAAAATTTGGTCAATAAGGTTTTTCCCCGTAAAGTTTAATATGTAGCGTGTTGCGCATTTGAGTTGTGAATTTTGTGGAAGAAGGTTGTAATTTTGGTAAGCTGAAATTTTATATTTTATTTTATCTTAATTATCACAATGTTGTTTTTTGCGTTTAGTGATTAATTAATAATTTTTTTGTGTTTAATTAACATTTCAGAAAAATGGATTCAGAATACATTATTGTGGGAGAATGTAACAACAATGGAACGGCAAAGATAATAAATGTAGCAGTGTTAGAGAATATATCCATCGACGGATACTATAGATATTTCGGTACATTCAAATGTAGTGGCAGTTGAGGTATCACGTAGTCAGTCATGTGAGAATTTAAATGAAGATGGCCGGAAACGCAAAAGAAAAAAAATGAAGCAAATTGGAAGGTACATGTACAGCAGACAATGCGGCAAAAGGGAGAGGAATATATAAATTCTAGGGGGAAACTTATTCCTTAAAAAAAGATTAAAAATAGTAAAAACTGTGAAAACTATAAGTTTAAATGTGCTAAAAATATTAGCAAAGTGAGAGTCAATTAATTTTTGAGCATTACTACTCTCTTGATCGTTTACATAAATAACATTTTATTTTAAAATGTACAAGTGAGGTTGAGACTGCGCCTAAAAACAGAAGCACAATCAAGTCGCCGAAAAAAAGCTTTCGGGTATTATCTTGAAATAAAAGGAGAAATGATTCCTGTATGCAAACCATACTTTCTAGGCACCTTAGATATATCGCAAAAAATTATAAAAGGACCACCACTGGACTAATCGCAGCTAAACCCAAGGCTTGTAACCGACAAACCAAACAAGAGGTTACCGATAGAATTGAAAGGCATATCAATTCCTTTACCGTAATGGAAAGTCACTATTGTCTTGCCAAAACCTCAAAAAAATATCTAGAGCTTGGCCTAAATATTCAAAAGATGTACCAATTACATGCCAGCAAATGTAGCAAAATGGAGAAAATGCAGCGAAGTCTCTTATTACTACAGTAACGCCTTCTGCACAAAATTCAATCTGGGTTTCCATAAACCCAAATCTGATATATGTGGAAAATTTGTAGAGTTCCGTATCGCTGAAAAAGCAAATGTCTGTACATTAAAGTTAACTAGTGATTTTGAGGAACATCAACGTCACAAACAAAACATGCGGGCTGTTAGAAACGAAGATCGCAATAACAAAAATGTTCCAGTATTGTGCTTCGATTTGGAAAATGTTATAAACTGTCCAAGATCGAACATTGGCTCATTATTTTATAGCTCTAAGTTAACCGTATATAATCTTACGGCGCTTTTTGACAACCAAAAAAATCTATTGCTGTTTGTGGATGGAATATACAGCCGGGCGCAATGGACATGATATTGCGTCAGCGATCATTAAGATATTAGAAAAGGTTTATGATGATTCCGGATTCACCAAACTTATCACATGGAGCGATTCTTGTGTACCACATAACAAGAATTCTTACATGGATACAGCAATTTTAAAATGTATGCAAGACCATCCCGCTGTCGAAGAGTTTACGATGAAATATTCTATCGCCGGTCATTCTGAAATACAGGAGGTAGACACGCGCACTTGCTAATTGAAAGTTTAAAAAAAAATGAGTTTCACTCGTCCTCATAAGAATCTTGAAAAACATTGATGTAAAAAAACCTTTCAGTATTTAACATTCAAATGATTCCATCCGGTTTTAAAGATTAGAGGAATTCTCAAAACTAATATAAAACTTTAAAGAAGTTCCTTTTAGTAAAATTAAAGTTCTTCAATTTAACCAAGAAAATTATGTGATTAAATTCAAGTTGGACCACGCTGAAGAGTCATTTAAGGTCTGTAATCTACGAAAACGAAAAAACCACAATTCGTTTACAAAGGAAGCAAATATTGTAAATGTAAACATTATAATGAAAAAATCTAAGATTGTCCTAAAGAAAAAATCGGACTTGCAAGCTGCATTCTGCTATATGACGCCTTAAGATATCGCTTATTATAAGGTTATTCTCAATTTGATTGGTAAAAAATTTACATTTATTTATGAATAGGTACACAAGTTTTAATTAAATTCATTTGCTTTCAGATACAGAACCTTTATGTGAAACTCCAAAGCGAACAGTTGACCGGTTTCGTTTATTAAAACGACTCGAGAATACAAGATAATAACTATAAAGCTAAACATTTTAACATAATTAAATATTAAAACATTTGTAGTGATGAACTACACTTAGTACACTTCTTGGTTGAATTAAAATTATTATTGAAGTATTATTATTTTATTAATTATTATTTTACTTAATTAAGCAAATTTGACGAACTAAATAAATTTATTTAAACAAATAGAACTTAATTGTTTTAATTTTTTTATTGATTTATAAACAAAAAAGTTCTATTGTGCAGATAGAACCTTTATGCTTAATTGATGACCATAATAATTATGAAAAAGGTTCTATCCAAATAATTAAAATCCAATTTACGGTAAATCAGTTAACCAAAACTATATTAATTTGATATTCTATTAAATTGTCTTGATTGTAAAATTTGACGTTTGAAATAATTTTGGTATGCCGTAAATAATTTAATAGATATCACGATTTAAAAGTTCGTTTGGGTTTTACTAAGTAGTGAATTTTGTACAAATAGAACCTTTTCATTCTTAGGTCGCGTGGTGCCTTTTTTGGACTTATACAACTTTTAATTGTATTCTTAACTTTCTTCCACTTATATTGTATAGGTTTGAAGAACAAACCATCATCCATTTGGTCGGGTAACACGAAGTTATAATTTTCCAGCGAAAGCATTGGCTTTTTGTTCATCGCTTCTCGCCCAATTTCCAGTTGGTACTCTAATCGGGTAATTCGAGTTTGTTGGCCTTTTTAACTTTTTTGATGCCTTCCACAAAGAATAGTCTGTCCTCTCGGTTACCGAGAGTTCATTTAAATAATTCTGGACGTTCTGGTTTTCTTCTTCCTGCAATGCAAATCTTAGGGCCTTAATAGCTCGATTTAATTTCCATTTCAACAACGGTGATTTTGTTTCATGCTATCGGCGGCAAATTTTCCGCTTTTCCTGGATTAGTTCCTGTATATTATGTGACAGTTTAATAACTTTTTATGTACTATTTAAGACAGGTGTATCCGAGCAAATATCGCAGTGGTTAAAGCTGCAACGTTTGGATTGGGAGGTACCGTGTTCGAATCCCAACGGATTTTTCATCTCCCGATTACGATCGATGATTAAATTGAAAACATCTATGACCCTCTGTTGGAATGTAGAACTCATGGGCCGACCCATCTTCCATGTCACTGTACATGGTGGCATGGAGCTATGCAATGCGCAGGTGGTATACTGTACTTTTGTGAATGGGATGAATGGGTTGAATGAATGTTCGTGTGAATGTGGGGGTATTGCACCGTGGGCCCATTAGTGGCATTGCGTGCTGGAGTAAAATCCGGTCAATTTAAAAAAAAAAAATATGAAAGCCTTTTCAGCTGAGGGACGTCTTTTAGATTTTTTTCCGCCGCATCAATATCTGCTGGTGAGATAAGAGGGATATTCAGTACACAAGTTTGTTCGAATAGCCTCTTATATTGATCCCAATTAGTTTGCTTGTTTGTAAGCTCACTGAAGTAATTTTTGAGGCATTTGCGGTTTGTTGTCTTCTTGGACTATGTTGCACCTTTTTGTTAGTCACTATTGTGGTCGTGGCGTTTAGCGCTTAATCGCTTTCGGACATCGCTTTCTGTAGATTTGGCCCAGCCTTTCTTATTTGAGGTGGAGAATATTGGAATATCACGATTTCACATATTTTTCACATCAAATTTTTGTAATTTTTTTTTTATTAATAAGTGCTGATTCAACTTTTTTCACAACAAGTAAATTATTTTTAATGTTTACTCGGCCGTAGCAAAACTGTTAATCATGTTAGTGATATTTTATTTAGAAAACGATTCGATAATAACGGTTATTAAAGCTTTCTCAATTATTTTCACAAAGTTCTCGAGTTGAAAATTCGTGTGGGTATAGCTTTTTGTAATTAAATGTCAAATTGATGGCATACGGCTTCTGTTAGTTTAAGTGAAACCAGCTCTTTTTAAATTGTGATGAGTGATGTAGATCAATCCTGAAGATTTACAGAAATTTGAAAATGTTATGCTAAATTTTAAATTTACAAAATTTTTTAAAACAATATAATTAAGAATATTCATTTTAAGAGTTTCTGAGAGGTAGCTTATTCTTAATTAGGGTTGCGTACGTAAAATGTAAAACGTCTAGTTTATCACAGGCTCATACATTTTTAGGTGCCATTCGTAACAAGTGTAATGTTTGCATGCACGTTAAGTCATGTACTCCACAGATTTTTCAGAAAGAAAATTATTTAAATTAATTAATTAATAATTAAATGTAAGTACCAACAAATGTTTGAAAGTAATTACATGAAAAAATACGCTTGTGAAGTTTATCGTAAATTAGAATTAAACCAACAAAAACCACGTAATTTGTATATGTATTAGTGAATATCGAAAATAAATGACATTTAGGCGAACATTAAATTATTTGTATATAGCTATTTATTGTATCTATTACAGTATGTAAAAATTGTATATCCAAATAGTTGTAGGTGCTCAACCATATATAAAACTAAAGGTTTAAAACTAATAATCCAATCATGCCGAACCGTTTGAAAAGCTAATGGCTTTCACATGGCCAAATTGAGGTGGCACTAAATTTACATTTTAGGATTTTCTTAAGAAATTGCGTATCTTAAGCTTTTCACTATTTAGCACATATCTCACTGTGATTTTCGTTATAGGCCTATCGAAAAATCATAGTGAGAATATTTATTTCATAAATTTTTATGATAAAAGGAAGTAAATTAATTATTCAATGTTACTTTTTAACGGGAATTAAGTTTCTATGGAGTTTTTATGGAACGGTACAAATGTCAAAAAACCTATCAAATGTCGAATTTTCTCATGAAAATGTATTAAAGTTTCGAATAAAACCAATTAATAATTAACTCCCGGGTCTACTTATTTTATTACTTTGGCATTTTTTTGATAGACTAGAGCCTTATGGTCATCCCCAATATGGTGGCTGTTTGTGTAAAATGAGTTTAATAGAAATTATCAAGTTATGAGCCGCGTCATATTTTCACATCGATTTTTCGATATTTTTGGGAAGGGATGAGAATCTTCAGGGTCTATATTTTAAGCCATTTTAGTAATTTTCTGTATGACTAGAGCCTTATGGTGATTCTCTATATGGTGGCTGTTTGTGTAAAATGAGTTTAATAGAAATTATCAAGTTAATTTCATTCATATTCAATTTTTTCGGAATGTATGAAACCCTTCCGGGTCTATATTTTCGGCTACTTCTTAGTTTTTCTGTACAATTTTCTGTACAAAATACATCCTAATGGTCATTTCCTGTATGATGGCTGTTTTTGTAAAATGCCTCTATTTAAGTTATCAAGTTGCTTGTGACGTCATATATTCATATGAATTATTCGAGAATTTCCGGAACGGATGACACACTTCCAGGTCTACTTATTTTATTATTTTGGCATTTTTTTGATAGACTAGAGCCTTATGGTCATCCGCAATTTGGTGGCTGTTTGTGTAAAATGAGTTTAATAGAAATTGTCAAATTATGAGCCGCGTCATATTTTCACATCGATTTTTCGATATTTTTGGGAAGGGATGAGAATCTCCAGGGTCTATATTTTCAGCTAATTTGATATTTTTCTGTAAGACTAGAGCCTTATGGTCTATTTCTTTATGGTGGCTGTTTGTGTGAAATTACTATTTAATTTAAAAACAAATTTTAATGCTACGTTCTAATTAGAATAATTTATTCGTTTTAAATTTAATTTCATTTTTAATTAGTTCTTTTATTAGTTTGAGTAATATTTTTCAGTTTTATTCGAAACTGTTTAATACATTTTCATGAGACAATTCGACATTTGATAGGTTTTTTGACATTTGTACCGTTCCATAAAAACTCCATAGAAACTTCATTCCCGTTAAATTAATTGGTTTTATTCAAAACTGTTTAATACATTTTCATGAGACAATTCGACATTTGATTGGTTTTTTGACATTTGTACCGTTCCATAAAAATTCCATAGAAACTTCATTCCCATACTTTTTAAATGTTTTATTATTTGCCTAAATGATGACTGTATTTTATGATACACTACTACTTGACTAATACATTCACAAATATTTAGTGTTAGTATAAACTTCACAAATCATATATGGCGTGTGAAGTTTGTACTGGGTTAAAACCATTTTTTATTTTTTTTATTTAGTGCTAATTTAGGTCTTACTTTACTCGCATGAAAATATAGCAAAAAATGTATGTCCTCCATTCACGTAAATTTTGTCCTATTTCTGTTCTAAAAAAAACAATAAAAAAAAAATTGGGATTTTTCTTAGGACAAAATTCACAATTCTATATAGACGGGAGAAGTTTGTCCTAAAATTGTACCAAAAACCAAGAAAAACCATTTTCGATTATATGTGTTAGTGTGCAATGCAGATTGTATAATGAATTTTTTCTATAGGACAACCAAATTTGCTAGGAAATATACATGATTTCCTGAATTTTCTTGGGAAAATCCTGGGAAGCGGACACTATAATAACGCATAAACCTAAGGTCATAGCTATCCGAAAAATATTTCAATTTTGGAAAAAATAGGGGACTAGGGGGATTAGAACAACTAAGTATAGTATGACCAAGTATCTCGATTATATGATTTTTTCTAATATTCTTGGCGTACATATATACCAAGGTATCTTAAGGTCTAAGTCTAAGCTATCCGAATAGTATCTCAATTTTGGAAAAAGTAGGTGATAGGGATTTTGGTACGAGGTACCAAACGTACTAGGTTAACACTTTGTGCTTTAACTAAATAATTCGATGGTCGCAATTTTCAAATATAAGTTTTCGTAGTGGAAGGGCCACTTTTTTTAAAACGTTCAACGATAATTAAAAGTTTAAAAAAAAAAAAGCTCAACTTTTCATAAAATGAGATTTTTGTCTTCAAATAAAATACTTACAATAAATATGCTCTAATTAAAGTCTCAGTTAGTAATAAATATCAAAATTTTTTTTTCAATTGTCAGGACCAGTGGGCTTCCTCAGAGGAGCTGGTTAACCTTGTGGCATGGAGCAAGCATAACCACATCCCTCTTGTAATCGGTTGTGATGCTAATGCTCATCACTTGATTTGGGTTAGTACGAATAATAATCAGAGGGGATCTTCCTTGCTAAACTACTTAAGTTCTTCTGAACTTGAAATTCTAAATATTGGCAGTGAGCCGATTTTTGTTAATTCCATTCGACGTGAGGTGATTGACATCAGTTTATGCTCTATGTCTATTATTGATTTAATTTTTGATTGGAGGGTGACAGATGATGTTCTCATCTCTGATCACAGCTGTATCTCGTTTAACATTAACCTTAAACGACCACCGATAAAGCCTTATCGTAACAGGAAATTAACCAATTGGGGACTTTTCTCTCTCGAACTGGCTTCTTTACTTACCCCACCGAGAGTAACCTGGTCGAGTAACGACATTGAGGTACATGCGTCATTAATTGAGTCGGCAATTTCGATTACTTTTGAAAATTCTTGTCCTCTTATTACGAACCAAAAGTCCTATAATAAACCCTTTTGGAATTCTGACCTTAAAAGGTTAAGGAAATCTGCTAGGAAACTTAAAAAAAAATAAAGCAAAAAACTTCAATCGTCAGATGGGTTGGGATAATTTTCTGGTGGCTTAGAAAGTATATAAACGAAGTTGAAGAGTCGCTCAGAGAGCTTCGTGGTTAAACTTCTGCGAAATTAATAGCCTGTCGGCAGTGGCTAAACTAAACAAAGTCATGGCTATAAGAATGGCGTTTGTAGGCCTGATACTCTTCGTCTACCTGACGGTCATCTTACCTCCTACCATAGAGAAGTTGGTGAGCTGCTTCTATCGGTTCATTTCCCTGGTTGTACCATTTTCATCTCAGATGATGTTACTACCTTATCCTCTAAGGCTCTTTTTGTGGCTCCTGATTGGGATATGGCTTACTAGCTGATCAATTTCGATGTTCTACGCTGGAGTCTATTTTGCACCATAAAAGGCTGGTCGGCCTGATGGTATTTTCCCAGCTAAATTACAGCACGGCTTTCCTATCATTTAGGACCATCTGATAACTCTTTTTCAGGCGTGTATTGCTTTCTGCGATATTCCTAAATCCTGGAGCAGGAGTAGAGTCGTTTTTATAGAGACATGCACCTAATAACCTGTGAAACGGCCCTACATGAACTCGTAACTAGGATTGAAAGATCCCTCTATAATAAGGAGTTTCTTGTAGGTACTTTCCTCGATATAGCGGGAGCTTTTGATAGCACCTCGTTTATCTCGATTACTAATGCCTGTTATAATTTTGGTATTAATCACCATTTTCTCGTCAACCCGTTTAAGACGAATTTAATTGTCTTTTCTAGGCGCAGGAGTGGCCTGGATCTATCCATTGCTTCTTTTTTTGGGAGACCAATTCCCAGATGTAACCAAGTCAAACACTTTGGTGTTATCTTACAAAGCAAACTTTCCTGGAAAACTCATATTGACTCCAAAGTACAAAAAGCTACTGCCATATTTTGGCAATGTAGAAGACCTTTTGGAAAATCCTGAGGTCTAACACCCAGGATGTTGTTTTTTATTTATAAATCGCTGGTCATACCGATATTATCTTACGCGTCAGTTGTATGGTGGCCAGTTGTTAATCTAAAGGCGTATATTGCTAAACTTAATAGTCTTCAAAACACGGTTTGTAGGGCTGTTACTGGAGCTATGTCCTCGACTCCACTTCTTGCTATGGAGCCCATTCTTTCCTTGCCCCAGTTACACACCTTTATTAACGGCACTGCTTGTTATGCAGCGTTTCGCTTGAGGTACATTGGGTCCTGGAATGTTCTCGGTTCTATCGTGGGACATAGACTAATCTTTAAAAACTACACTTTATTTTTAACAGAAATTGATATGGTTAATGATAGATCACTACCAGAATACAACTTCTCTAACTTATTCACGGTGGTTTATCCTTCAAGGGATTAGATAGCTCTCGTTCTAGCCTCAGTGCTGGATTTGGAATCTATTGTCCATGGTCCAATCAGAGATCTTTTGGCAGTCTTGGTTTGCACTGCACTGTTTTCCAAGCGGAACTCATAGCGTTGACGTATTGTGTTATGGAAGCTTTGAACTTTGCTGTTAAAAACAAAAACATTATTCTGTGCACTAATAGCAATGCTGTGCTCAATTCATTGAAAAATCCATGAAAAGGACCAGATAGGAATCTTGGTCGTGATTCTTACGGGTTATGCTCGATTTAAGAGGCTCTCCATCGAATGGGTTTATCTCAGGATGTTATTTGTGATGATTGTCTTGAGGAAGATGATGACAGCTTGAACTTTGTGTGCAGTTGTCCATCTTTCAATATTATTCGGCTTCAGGTTTTCAGCTGTAGTTCTATTAATATAAATCAGTTGTCCTCCATACCTTGGTTCAAACTTGTACAGTTTGCTAAGGCTGCAGAGCGCTTCTGCAAATTAAGATAGAATCCTGGGTTTGCACCACGGGCTGTCCGGCATTGAGTGCTGAATCCGTATATGGGTTCCAACCGATATAATAAAAAAAAATAAAAAAAATATGACCAGTGGACCAATTTTTTATGAAAAAGCTTAGATCGGGATCAATTTAAATATTTACATTTGTCGTTTAAAAAGGACCAAATAATTTACAAATATCAAAAATGAAATTTCCAATTGTTAAAGTTATTTGCCAAAAGCTCAATTTTTCATCATTGAACTTTTATGTCGAATCAGAATCTATTAAAATGCTTTATTCAACTCTATATTCAAATATTTTGATTTAAGATCACCTGAACCTTCGCTCGCATAAAAATCCCTATTGAATGATAAATTATACATTACTTCAGAACGTTAAGTTTTGAGTTAAGACTCTGCCTTTACATTTTATAAAAAATGTTGAAAGTGGTAGAAAGATTTATATAGTGCCAAATTTCACTTGGGTGCAAAACTGATATTTTTGCGGCTAAAATAAATGGGATAATGGTAAACCTGACACTGAAAGTGTCAACACTGCATTCCGGAACTTTTACTATTGTAAGAATTGAAAACATGATATGATTTCGTTTCTATACGATTTTGCTCTGATTTATATATAACCTACTTATCATGTAGTGCATATATCAAGGTCAAATCATTCGGAAAAGATTAATTATATTGATTTATTTGTGTAGCATACAGATTATACATTTGGCACCATCCCAACTTTTTTTTTATTTCACAATGTTCAGAGTTGATTACAGTTTTTATTTGGTTTTGACTAAACAAACGACGACAATCTTTACAATCATGAAGAAACAAATTCTCAAAAGCTCACAATTTACAATTTATCTTGAATATAATCCGTTATTTACTATCGTATATATATAGTTGTTTACCACCATCATCGTGCATATAAGTATATAAGATTCATTTAAAGAGGATGGGAGAGAGAGCTTTTGTAGATTTACATAAACAATAAAAATTGCTGGCTACAGTAATTTTTATGGCAAATAATAAATCAGAATACAATAAAAATGTTGGAGGTTTGTTTGTGTATAGTAGTTTTTATTGCCAAATTATTGCTACAAATTTTATTACAACACTTTTTTTTTTTATATTTTTGTTGTTGTCGGTTAAGTTGAAAATTGTTGGTAGTTGATGACAGTTCAAGAATTATAATTCTATTTGGTTCAGTAATTTAGTTGCTCTTTTAATTGCCGTATGATTTTGATAGTTGAAATATTGGGGTGTGCGGCGCCAGTTTAAGTATGATCTACTATATATAGTTTATGACCAATAATTTCTTGGTTAGATAGTATTGAAAGAGACTGCGGTTTGTTTATCAAGGAATTTTACTATATATCGTATTTGTCTATTCTCAACAAATTGCACATTCCTTAAGCAGTAATTTGCATATATAAATTTTTACCTTATGGATGTTAACGCTTTATGTACACTATCGTTCATTTATTAAATTTTTTTTTTACGAAAATCGTTGACAAGAGTACCAATAAAATTCTCATGTTGTTTTGATGGTTTTTATCATGTTATATGTATACAACATAGTTTGGTTTTTATGCGGTAACATCACATCAACAAGTAGAAGTTGAATATATAATTTATACGATTTATATGGTAAATTTATTAGCTGATATATGTTAACAAAATTTACATGATGAACACTATGTGCTGTTGAAGATCTGTTTTTAGACGAGAAGAAGTAAAAAAAAGATTATAATCTCGTACAAAATTGCACATAAAGTTATAAAAATATATGATTGTGTATTGTAATCTTTATTATCTTGAATAACATTTTGAAAAATAAAATCACTTTAATTTTTATTTCGATATACTTAAAGTTAAACATTTCAAACTCTATAGCTATCATAAAATTAATAAAACATAATATTCATTTCATTTCATATAATTTGTCGCTTTGAATCGAAAAAGCTGTTCCCAGGAGGTCGTGCCTTTAACAACTCCAACGCGGACTTACAATTTTTGAAAATATAGCTACTATATCGGTATATGCTTAGCCAAGTTGCCCTGTTACCGTCGCTGCCATCGAGGAGGCGCATACTCGTCTACTTTAACTAGCAATTATTTTTAGATATATAATTAACTTAAGATGCAAAACTTCTTAAAAGAGTTGAGGTTGATTGCCAGCATTAGAGTTAGTTTACTTGCTGGCCACTCAACACTTTAGTCATTAATTAGTTGCTCTCTAGTTTCTTGAGCTAGATCACAGTCATAGAGGATGTGTTCTATTGTATCCTCGCCCTGTCCACATTCACAGGTGCTTGAGTCTGCTAGACTCAGTCGGTGCATATAGGAGGCCATTCTACCATGTCCCGTTAACATTTGGGTGAACCATACGCTCAGAGGAATGTTTGTCTCTAATCTCGCCTCAAAGTTTGGCAGATAACTATATATTATTCTGCCATCCACCAAGTGCGACCATCTATCTTGCCATATTTCTACTGACGCTTTTCTCGTTTTCCTCTTGAGCAAGCACACGAGGTTTGGCCGAATTTGATTGCCTTCCACTATCACGTTTCCGTAGCTCACATTTTGTCTTTTCCTTTTATCTTGTAGTTGGCAATTTTCTCATTTAAGCGTATATCAATAGGAATCATGCCGGCCAAGACAGGAACGGCGTCAGTTGACACCGTTCTGTAAGCCTTGGTAATTCCGAGCAAGATACTTGTTTGGGCACTAACTAGCCTATTTACTGTATAAGAGAGAGGCCTACACCGTTATTTATCCTGGGTCTCTCCGTAGCTAGTACCGAGCGCTCCGGGAAGTTCGTTTCCAATAGTAACTCCAAGAATTTCTCGCACTACTTATAGACTGTTATCTTCCGGTCGTTGGTGGTAACTCGGGTTGGAAGGACTAGAACCTAAAGTAATTTACGTAACCTGGCCGCCTTCGAAGACCCCTGTATATTACTTCAATGCAGCATCTATGTTTCTTGCCTTTTTGACCACCAGGATGGCCGAGAATTTTCAAAGTCCTACTCAGAGGACATGCAAGAATAAAAATTACTTTTATTTTTTATAGAATTACCCGGTTGCCGCTTACTCAAGGTTCCTGGACCAGAATTACATTAACAGATTCAGCCTTCGTGTTACAACACTGACAGTGGTGTCGGTTGATCTGAAGGATCTTAAGCATTATAGAACGCTTCCCTCCACCACGGTTGGACCGGACTCCCTACCTGACAGTGATTCAGATTATGAGTCCATCCGAAGTGCACAATGCAAACCGATTGACCTCGATATTTTTGGCAATTTTCCAGTTGGTTGTAGGCAACTCTGGATTTCATAGTAGCACTTCCAGTTTGGTGCCGAGCTAAACTTAACTATGGCTTCCTACCGCCTCCTTATATAAGGTGGCTGATATTTTCAAGGTGCCACCCCCCCATCTCGACAGCACGAGCTACTCCTTGAGCACCTCATTAATAACTCTGGTGACAGTATCTTATACTCTTTACTTCTTAGCCTCCATCGGTGAGTCCTCCTGTTATCTGCCTTTTGAACAGCGACCTAATAGAGGAACCACTCTGTTTCGGGTCAGTGATACTTCTTGCCCATGCAAGTGTATCAGTATTACTGCCTATTCTTTATTCTAACGGAATGCTATTAATCTTGGTAAACATTCGTCAAGCTCTCTTTCTACTCTGATAGTTAGACTATTGTCGGTCAGTATACTAATGCCTTTGGTTTCTTCATTCATACCTATGTCCTTTTTCGCCCTTTGTAGACCGGGTCTAATGGCCAATGTCCCCGCAACACTAGTTTACCGGTTTTAAGAGTGTCGTACTATATTTGTTCTTTATTATTTCCATCCATAATAAATCCTACGAGTAGCGGACTGGGCTTGTTGTTAGACTGGGTCCCCAGGCATCAGCACGGTACGATTAACATCCTAACCCGGCCCAGTTGGTTAGCGGCTTATTTTCGCCTTGCCCACCATATGGCCTGGTGTACTAGTTGCCCGGTGATCACCACGGATAGGTAACATGCATTCTTTTGGAAGCTATAAGATACGGAGCTGGCAACAAGTACCAACTTGATTCCCCCAAGACAACTTCACACCAGATCACGCATTTAATTTACAAATTGCTTTAATTTTGCAGTAATTCTTATACATTATATACATATGTTGTTATACGCAAAATCGGAGACCATCAATCACACAAATATTCGAATGTATACCTTCATTTTATGTGCGTTCAGGTAAATTTTATTGTTTAACGTGATTTGAATGCGATTTCAAATTTTGATTATGCGATTGAATTGATTTGATTATTTTGTGGCAATAAAATACATAAGTTGAAAACGATGGTAAACGGTAAGAATTAAATTTTCATAACAAGAAATTTCTTCATTTTTATTTCTCTCATGGTTTTCCATTTAATTTTTATTGTCAAAGTTTTATTGCATTTTCTTTATTTGAGCTTAACAATTCCAATCCTGGTCTGGAAAATCGTAAAACGAGTTTTTTCATAATGAAATTTATTCTATAAAGCTATTTGTTGTTGTTCCGGATGGTATATACGAGTATATATAATATAGAAAAATAATTAATTTAATTGGTAATTGTTCTCATACCATCCGATTCAACAAGATAATATTGGGTTTTTGCGTTCTTCGTTCATTTTATAGTTTTAAAGGAATTATATTTGTTTTTGTCTGCTTATCGAACTGTAACAATTTTATTTTATCGTTTAATTCGAGAATATCAAACAAAATATCGATAAATTTACAATAAATATAATGTTTGTTGTTAAATCGTTAAAATAATTGAATTCCATGCCAAAAGTATTATAGTTTTTATCTGTTTTCATTTTTGGTTTTGGTTTATGAAAATTAAAATTTTATTTTGAATTAAGATAAAATAAAAGCTTTGGGAAATTGGATAATAACTTTTAAAGCCATTTTGTTTGCTATAGGTACTTTTAATTTTTCTAGAACGTACGTCTGTACTATAATTGTAAATGTTACAAAAATCTTCATTGTTTTTCATTCTGATAGAAAATTGATTTCATCAAAATTGATCCGTGTGAAATTTTTCCCGAAACTGAGCGGATGAATATATGTACCTAGTTTCAAAAGGTAAAATGACACTTGGGTCGGCCTACTTAGCGTGACACTTGGGTCGGTGTAACACCTGGGTCGACCTACAACACTTGGGTCCGTAACACTTGGGTCCATGACACTTCGGTCGAACCGTGACACTTTGGTCGGGCCGTGTCACCTCGGTCGGTCCGTGACACCTTGGTCTGTCCGTGACACCTCTGTCGAACCATGATACCTTGGTTGGACCGTGACACCTTGGTCCACACCTTGTGACACTTGGGTCGGTGTGACACCTGAGTTAACCTACAACACTTGGGTCCGTAACACTTGGGCCCATGACACCTCGTTCGGACCGTGACACTTTGGTCGGGCCGTGTCACCTCAGTCGGACCGTGGACACCTTGGACGGTCCGTGACACCTTGGTCTGTCCGTGACACCTCGGTCGGATAATGACACCTTGGTTGGACCGTGACACCTTGTGACACTTGGTTCGGTGCTACACCTGGGTTGACCTACAACACTTGGGTCCGTAACACTTGGGTCCGTGACACCTTGGTCTGACCGTGACACCTTGGTCGGTCCGTGTCACCTTGGTCTGGCCGTGACAACTCGTTCGGACCATGCTACCTTCGTTGGACCGTGACTCATTGGTTCGTCCGTGACTCGGACCGTCGGACTAATCGACCTTGATGATGGGAGGTGCCACACCCGACCAAGTTGTCCACGGTCCGACCGAGGTGTCATGGACCCAAGTGTTACGGACCCATGTGTTACGGACCCAAGTGCTGTAGGTCGACCCAGGTGTCACACCGACCCAAGTGTTACGCTAAGTAGGTCACGGGCCGACTCAAGTGTCATTGTCATTTGACCTTTTGAAATTAGGTCGACCAAGGTGAGCCAACAACTACTTGTGCTTTTTATAATCTAAAATTTTGGGGATCTTATGGATTATATGCGGTTTGATATCCCATACCTGTTCAATATTTCAAACTTCAAAATATACATGATATTTTTCAAATGTTGGGTTGCAACTACGACTAGCAAGATCCATTCTGAAAGTCCAATTTCCGTTGACGCGTTCGATCATTTCGAAAGGTATCTGGCGAATGACGTGCGTAAAGTTGGCTTCCAATTTTCGACCAACTAAATGTTTCAAATTCAATTTCACGTACGTTTTGCAATCCATCAAGACTGAGTTGCTCGTTCTACGCTCAAACCGCTCTTTAACACCATTTTTTAATGCTATACCTACATCGATGTTTTGGGGAAATTTAATGATTTTGCTCTTTTTGAAAATTGTACATTAAATTGCATTGATGGAAATCGTATAAACTTGTCACCACCACATTTGGTCAGCGTATTTTAGAACTGATTTATAATATCCTCTAAGAATTTTCCACATTATCGAGGTTGTCTACGTTGTTGACGTTGTCTTTGGCGTAGAAAATAATAGGTTACGCGTAAATTCTCATCTCATTTACGGCAACCTACCATTTTTATATCGAAATTTTTAATGACGTAGGCTTAGGGTTTTGCCT
Source organism: Tipula unca (assembly GCA_951394425.1). Classification (NCBI taxonomy): domain Eukaryota; kingdom Metazoa; phylum Arthropoda; class Insecta; order Diptera; family Tipulidae; genus Tipula; species Tipula unca. The sequence goes on along the minus strand of OX596382.1, from coordinate 175,789,401 downwards.
TCAAATAGCTCCATAGTCTAGGGGTGTAAGATTACAAAATACAACATACAGTTTTTTGTTGCAATGTGACATGTCAAATATTCCGAGGCAATGGAGGCTCATTTACTGGTAACAGCAATCTCAGATTTGTTTGCATTTTTTGGGGATGCGTCGGTTTTTGTAATATTTTGTGGATTTTCTTCACCAGTTCAAAATTTATTTCATTGCAACAAAGTCGGAAATATTTGCATTTTCGATTTTTTTTTTTTTGTATGGGTCAAGTAGCGAAATGACGACGTCTTCCAAAATCTGAAGGCTTTAGGTTTTCAGTGATCTGAATCTTATATGCTTTCAAATGAAGATTTTTGTGCAAAGTTCGGAATAAAGTTGTGTGATCATTGTGAATGTGAATGTGTCATTGCCATGAACGATTTTTTTTTTCTTTTTTAAACACCTTTATTGGTAAGGCTACTTCAATCTTAAACATTATAATTCATTAGTAAGGTTGACATTGTAGATAAGCATAAACTTGTGTGGGTTTGCTGCACCAGGGTCCAGTTCCCCTAAGGTATGATGATATTCATTCGGTTAGCTCATGTGGTTTGGTTCGTTTGAGTCGCTTTACTTCGATGTACTCGCCAGTTGTACGGCCTCAACGTTGGTGTCGATATGAGAAGTCTCTTTTCATGTTTGATGGCACATTCGCGGATGACGTCATCTATCAATTGTATTTGTAAATCATTGAGTATTTCCCTGTTAGTCATAAATCGGTAAGCGTTGGTGACCATTCGAAGAAACTTATTTTGGCTACGTTGGATAATATTTCTATTGCACTTATGAGTACGAATTACCTTCTAAATTATTTTTGGGCGCTATAAAACAATAGCATTTACTGCGGCAACATATTCTTCTGAACGACCTCTATACGATGGTAGATTTTGCTTTTTCATCCTTTACGGAATTTTAGATTCCACAGACTTTGAGAGAATTTTTCGGACGGCCACAATATTGACGGATAATTTTTTAGTGCATATTCTTCACGAAATTTTCTTACAACTTCGGCATAAGTCTCACCAAATTAACAAAACGTGTCTTTCAACCGTATATCTCTCCATTTTTAACAACCGGAATGTTTCTACTTGTCCTCTGTCCAGTACATATGGCGGCTAATTCAAAAATTGATCACACATTGGAGCACCCTTCATTAATAATAAGCAAAAATATCTGATTATTCTTTGCCTCCTCAGTTTCCTATGCAATTTATTTCAGCAGAAATACCGGGTTTAACATTAAGGTTGGCGATTACTAGTATTTGTTTCTGGGTACGATGACCTTCCTCTCATATTTTTCATCTCTGAGAGTATATCACAATTTTTTTTCCTGATCCTTGAAAGTTTTCCGTCATCTATTCTATGTTTCCAATATACTAAAGAGACTTAAGTGTCAAATTATTTATTGGTATTGCGGCAGGTTTGCATTCGACCTCATTCACTACGATTAAACCTTTCCTTTCGTCTTCCGTGATATCTACATTAGAATGTCTTACACATATTGTGCAAAACACATCATGTATTTAAAATTTGCTTAGCCTTATCCGATCTATCATGTATTTCCTTTGCTCCAAGCAAACATCGAAACATTTATGTTAACACTCCGATCGTTTTTTTGACAATATTGCCTCTGGATGCCTCTAGTCTGCACATCAAATTTCAGTTTATTGGGTGCAATTACTTTAATATATGAATGCCATCCATACATCCAACTATAGTCCAGGAATATTGTACTTCGTCATAAACCAATAACAAACTTTTTGGTTTCACTCATTTCGAGCTTAATTCATTATTCACTCGAATCAAATTTGATTCAATCAAATCCAGTACTTCTCTGATCGATTAAGAAACTATTGGCTGGCAAAGGGTGGCATTGAGATTACTCTGCTGGTAACTCAGAGAAGCAAAATAGTAAAAAGCTGCGCTTAATTTTAGTATTGGGAGAATACTCTACCTTAATTTACCATTCAGTTCGCTTTCATTATAATAATATTTTCTTCTTTAACTTCATCATTGATAGAGCACGACTCTATAGGTCACGGCGAGGGAGTCGGTAGAGGTGAGTACCATAATAGAGATATTATATACATATCGGCCCGGTTGCGCACCTGACACAGTTATCTTCTGCAAAAACAAACAAAAATATTTTTCTAATTTTTTATTAATTATACATATACATGTGGGTGTGAAGTTTTCCACAAATTCACAGATTTTATATAAGTATTTGTCTTACACTGTAAAAACCAATTCTATTTGGAAAAAGGAATATTAATGACTCTTTAACCATTTTATTCGAAATGAATCACAATACAGCTTCCCGATTAGTTCATTCCTATGGGAGTAGGAATAGTTTATGAACTGAATGGATTAGGAATATCGTCATCTTCCTAGTGTTATATCGAAGGTTGAATACAAGTCTCTGTCTAACAGTGCTAACACTTTTAGTTAAAATTTCAAATTTATAAATTTAAATTGGATTTGAACTTGTTTCTGGGTGAGAAATAGAGTACAAATCTTCAGCAAAGGAAATGATTTTCTGTTTAATTAATTCTGTTTTATTATATGACACTAGGTAGATGACTATATCATCACCAAGCTCAAAAACTACCCCTATTTTCGAATAAAATGGTTAAGGAGTCGTTAATATCCCTACACCCCTAGTCAGAGATTTGGGCTCAGGCTCCAAAAACGCACAAGGTGCGGGTGACTAAATTTCTAATCCACGTACGCCAAAAACCACCCCCTACCCCATCACCTGAGATATGAACTCAGGTTCCGATAGTGCACTAAGTATAGATATGACAATTTTCCTAATCCATTAGGCCAAAAACTACCCGCACTAACCCCGCTGGAATAAATTAATCGGAAAGCTTATTTTGCGCGTCTTCGAAACAAAGTAATTATTGCAACCAAATATACATTTAGAAAATTATCCTTCAACTATGGTTGCAAAATGCTTCCACGCTCGAGTGTATTTTCGAGGAGACGGCGAACTATTAAAAAAAAAACTTTTAAATTTTTTATGACTTGCGGCACATTTATAAAAGCTCTAAACGTATAACTATATGGTAATTTAAAATTTATCGAATAATTAAAAAATCACAACGACAAATAATTATACATTTCTAATGGAAATCTATAATCCCCTATAATTGGGGTCGAAAGCTTGTCGATTTTACACAAATATTAGCATTTTCATATATTTTTCATACATTTCCATATAATTCTGATTGTTATGATCTTGTTAATTTGATTTCCTGGAAATTTTTTTCTTACCTGTAACTGTGTATATATGATTTTCCCCTATACAAGATAACCTCAAATGTTTGTTTGTTATTTTTATATTAGCTGACGTTCAAATAACTACCTGAATAAAATTTTATAGAAAGAAGATAGCTTTGTTATTTTTCGATTTCAACTTCGGAAATTTTTATAAAGATATGAACATATGTGGTATGTGTGCGCACCAGAAACGGATATCGATTTTGATACACTGTATTCATATATATATATACTGTATAATGTTGTAGAGTAAATTTCCGTCTGCTATCTAACTAATAAACAGCTGCTCTAACCTAAAAGCTTGTAACTATTAAAATGTCTACATTCAAAGTACTAAATTTGTTTAGTTAGTGGTGCTAACGATTATTAACTAAATAAAGCGGGTAAGAATAATTTAATAACGAGCGTCATTTGTAATTATAAAAAATAATAAACATAACAAAAAAAAGCTCACTGATAATCCCGCGCTATATACACTTGATGTGCTTAGCTGCGATATTTTATTTAAAATCGCGTACTGTGTACAAAAAAAATTGGAAAAACATAATACATAAACAGCTACATACATTTTATAAGAAAATCCATAAAACATAAAAAAACAAAACAAAAGAAAATCTGAGCATAAAAATTATTATGTTTTGTATATTACAGCTTTTATACAGTTTTATTGTTATGTTGTGCTTTTAAATATTTTACATTCAAGTAGCGCGCTATAGCAAAATCAAAAATTCTATTCAATTTATTCAGGATTGTAAATCTTTCAAAGTTACATCAAGATTATAAATTGTATCTCAATTGTTTAACATAATATAAACCGCTTGCGTGGGGATGATCCACGAATTTCATTTGATCCGCATGTTATAGATTTGAATATAGAAATTGAACTTTTCGTTCAAGAACCTTCTAAAATATTAAATTGAATGTATATACAATTACAAATTACGTAGTGTTGATCGAAAGTTAATTGTGTTAAGCCGTCAGCGGTTTTTTTTTGGTCCAAGACAAACTCGTGGAATGTAATACATTCCATCTGGTTGGAAAATTTACAAAATTTGTTCGAATTCAACCCGGATTCTTTGATTATTGAATTCTGGAATTTATTCCATCATTTGTCTGAAATATTGGACGCTTCAACACGTTTTGAAGTAGAAAAGGAATCGACCTCTGAGAGATTATTGGACCTTGATGAATTCATAAGAATTTTTCAGTCTAGCCAACAACATAAAGCCATCAATCGGGATTACAAAATTAACAAACAACATAAAGTGGCGTTGGTTGCATTATGAAGTATTAACCATTAGCTTGATATGTAAGAAGCAGAATCACTCCATTCTCATCTAATCAATAGCGATATCAAAAAATCAAAATTGTCTGTTGATCACAAAGATCGTAAATTCCAAAGTGGCTCATGGCGCATATGCAAATGGAAACACAACACTTTGTTAAATCGCCATTCTTCGTCTAACGTTTTGCAAACGTCGTTGAATCATAATGAAAATGAAGCAACTGAAAACAAATTGTCATTGGGAACTGTAGTTGCATCAACTAGAGCCAAGTACCAAATTTGGATCAAAATGGAACTAAAAGTGCTCAACTTTCATCGAAAACATTATTTAGTGGTGGTATATCCACAACACTCTTGGCAGTGAAGAAAACAAAATCAATCATGGCAGTAAAATACAGGGTTCAGCGGTTCTTCTTATACAATCGAATTTTATAATGTCGCATATTCTAATTTTGGTTTGTGGTAAACGACGACACTTATTTATTCCGATAAAAGGTGTTAATGGTGCTATGACTGAAACCAAATAGTTTTGATGTTGATAAGAGTGAGTTTGCAAATATTGCGGTTTGGCCCACAATTAATTTGTCGAGGCGAGTTTATGTTTTGCTTGGCAACAGAGATGTTTCCATTGTACCAAAATGAAACAATTGAAATCTGTAAGCAGATTTCTCCACTGATTCATATGCTATGGTTGAAGAAAATGTACAAGTGGAGTGTCAACAACATTATTTGCCGCATCACCCCGCATTTAAAGAATTCAGAGTACAACTACGAAATTAAAAAATCGGAAACGATTATCTCCTTAAACTATGTTTTATTGGTTGGACCAACGACCAACTCAATTCAACAAAAATTGTCTAATATTTTGTTGTAGTTTAAACTACATGTAATAGTAATGATTGCTGATGTGACGAAGGTGTTCAGGTTACCCTGCTGTGGAATTTTTATTTAGATGATCTGCTAACGGCAGCAGATTCCATAGCTAAAGCAAAGAATTGCCAATTAGAACTACAATCCTATTTGACAGCCGGCGGATTCGACGATATCCGAAACGAAGCAAAATTCAGTTTTAGTGCTATGAATCCTATTGGATGCTGACAGCGATAAACTACGAATTGGATTAGGTATAAGTTTAAGTTACTGGCAAAAATAACTAAACGTAATGTTCTTGCAGAGTTTGCACGCTCCAATTGTAATGACTGCAAAATGTAATCACACATGCAAAATTTTGTTCCATGCGGGAGATAAGCTGAATCGATTTGCTTCCATTGGAATTTGAAAAATCTTTGCAAGCTGTGAAACTGCCAATTGATGAAATTTTCTTGTATTGATATACTACGGGGTGAAGCCATCTGCTATAAAGCCATCAACATCCAGTTACACGGTTTTGGTGATTCATCGAAAGTTGGTTATGCGGTGCATATTTTTATCTGCCTCACATACTGATGATAATTTGAATTACGTTAAATTGTTGAATGCTCGATCAAGAGTGGCTCCACTTAACAAAAAATTGATGATAAATCGTTTGGAATTGTGCAGCGCACCTTTGTTATTAGCTGAATTGATGGACGAAACAAGGAAATGTTTAAATAATCCAGTTGATGCAACCTATTATAAGACGGAATCCAAACCACATTATATCGAATCCAGTCTAGTCCTACATTATACAGACAATTCATTTCGAATCGCATATATCATGCATTCAAGATCTGCAAAACCCTCCGCAAGGCATTTTGTTCCAACATCTCTCAATCCTGTAGATGTTATTTCCAGAGGAATATAACCAGACAAACATGATTGAAATGGACGTATGGTATCGCATGGATCTCACTTGTTGACAGAGAATGAACAGATATGGATATAAATATCCTAGTCACCTAGAATTCTAACCAAACATCATTACAGCTTTATACTTCAACGAAAGCACATGATATTTGTCTTTTCGTTAAGAGCTTAGTGTATCTCCGAAAGCCTAGAACCCTGTTGTATTGATTCTGATTTATATAAATGTAATAGTAAACAACAGCGAGCGGAAGCGCAATTGTGGCGAATTAAATTCGACTAAATTAACATCATTATGTTAATGAAAATCATTCAAGGTGTTGTGTATGCAGCAGATATCAGACATTTGAACAATATGAAGTAGTGGATATAATAAATATGAAATTTACGATTATTGTGACAGGCTTCATATTGCTGATATTCTATGCTTCATTCATATGCTTCTGCATGAAAGCAGTACATATTATGGAAGTAGATCACGATCTTACTACACAGGGCTTCAACACGAAACTGTACATCGGATTGGGTTGAGGTCCTTTTTGGCAGGTGAAGACATCGAATGGCAAACCATACCTCCATGATCACCACATTTTGGAGGCCGTTGTCCTTTTCGCGTAGCATCATTTCTATCGTATGATAAACGGTCCATCTGTCAAACTTGATGAATTGTATACATTAGTGGTACAAGTAAAAGGTGTTTTCAATACTCGTCCACTCTCGCCTATGTTAGATGATCCATTTGACTGAAATGTGCTAACGTCGAGACATTTTTTATTTGGTGAAAACTTCATCATACTCGTATATAAATTTTAATCGCTTAAGTTCATATCAATGTCAATACACATTGAACGAATTTTGGAAACATTGGTCATTCGAGTATCTATCGAAAATGCAACAACGAAATAAATGGACTTCCACAAACGAGGATATCGCGATGAACGTTTGGTGATCATTGTCCGTATCGTAAAATTGCATCCTGGAACTAACAAAATTTTGCATGTGGGGACCATCCAAACTACATAGTAGTGGCATGTTCAAGACTTTGCCCCTTAACAGCACGATTATTACCTGTCGGACTCGCGGGACAATTTGGCTGTCACCACCGTGGAAACAAGTTCCAAGTGAGGCGCAATCTGTGAATCCACTCAAACTAACAAACACTATAGTCTGCGGCAGCGGGGAGTGAAAAGTGGTCAGTAGGCTGAACCTGATATTTTGCTAAACATCATACCAATTAACCTCCACCATACGAAGGTGGCGTTGGCCGCTTTACTCCTCAGACTGACTGGATCAGAAGAGGACGTGGTCCTTATGCAAGAACTTTGGATAAACAGTTACAGGAGCTGTGACCTTAGAATGAAGGGTATAACCTAATAGGTACAGCAATTCTGGAAAAATCACATCCTGCATTCTTGGATTTTAACATGTTTTTAATTTCTCAATACAGTAATGGTGACGTAACTGCTGCCAACAGCCTAATCTGGCTGGTCTCAGCCTTTATGGACCGGGACAAACCGCACAGAAATCAACGAAAGGAGTGAGTCATTTTGTGAATTCTTATTAAATGCTAACCTTTGGGTGTGTAATATTGGGTAAGAACCCACATTTATTACTAAAAATTGGCAGGAGGTCTGGATGTAACCTTCGCCTCAGATAATATTTATCCAATGGTCAGGGAATGGAGAGTGGCGGAGGGACATTCCTTCTCTGACCATCTATATAGGTGACATTTAGCTTTAACGTTTCCCCTGCTACCCGGAAAGCTTTTAGGAATTCCAGAAGGACAAACTGGAGCAAGTATAGGGAAACGCTAAAAGAGCTAATAATGGGGGGCCCCTGAGCCGAACATGGTGGTCCTAGGAACTGGGGCCCTACTGAAAGCTAAGTAGGACAACTTTTAATAGACCCAAAAATACGAGAGAGATTTAAGATTGGGACTCTTCTAAGGAGAACTTAAAAATGTATAAAAAGAATTGAGGAAGGCACAAAGGAGATCGTGGAGACTCTTCTGTGATAAAACGGAAAAAGTCTAAGAGACCTCTCATCTTGGAAAGTCTACTAATCCAACCAGTCCCAGTTATTTAATTAAACCGGACGGATCTTCGACAGCCTCTAGTGAGGAATCTTTGGAATTTCTCATCGAAACCCACTTTCCAGGAAGCTTCGACGATTCGACAGAGACTAGTACTCATCGAGAAACACATTCATTGCGTAAAGGAGATATCGTAACTACAAAATGGATCCTATGGGCACTTGATAGTTTCTAATGTTATAATGCGGATGGTCCTGACCGAATTATACCAGCGGAAATTCAAAACAACTCGTTAATTATTCTCCCATGCGGCTGGAAGTAATCTTCAAAGGGTGTTTAAAATTGGTCTTTATTCCGCGAAGGTTGGGGTAGACTACCCTGTAAGTGGGTTAATCAATGATATGTTGGGGAGCAGGATGGTTACCTCGGAGCTGGGGGAATCCACCATTAGCAGGCGGGTGGCCAAGGGACCCCGCAAAGAGGTGTCCTGTCCCCTCTTCTCTGGAAAATATCAATCAATGGGTTGCTGTTAGAGCTGGAGAGAGAAGGGATCGGAATAGCGATAGCGATAGCTGTCTCTGCTAAATATTTAAGCACGATGCGCAGGAGGTCATTCCGAGGTGGGCCATTAGATGTGGACTGGCAATCAGCTCGTCCACAAAACTGAACTGGTATTCTTTACCAGGAAATATAAAATCCCTGTAGTAGGTGCGCGCCTATCTTAAATGGCATAGGACTAGGTTTTACTTATAAGGCAAGATTTCTGGGCGTAATTTTGGGCAGTAAGCTTAGTTGGAAGGCTAACATCTTGGAAAGAGGAAACAAAACTAATAGCCATGGACTCGTGCAGAAATGCCATGCGTAAGAGATGGGGCTTGAAGCCGTAGCTGCGGTACACTGGCGATGCACTGCCGTAGTAAGACCTATATTCTTATGTATGGGGTGAGCGTGTGGTGGTGAGCTTTTAATAAAGTAAACTACAGGAAAGGTATTTTATTGTGAGAATATGTAAAGAACAGCCCGCATGTTTATAAGCGAGGCGCTGGGAACAACACCAACACGCGCCTTGGAGGTTATGTTTCACATTCTTCCCGTCAATATATATGATAAGCACATGGCGGCGATTACGGCCACTTGACTATCAGCAATATCTCAGTGGAAATGTCTTCAGACAGGGCCCTCGATGATAATTAGATCGCTAAGGAAGGAACTGGCAAATCTAGACTATGTTACACCAATATTATGCTTCGAGAAAGGGTTCCGACAATTACGATTTTTAAAATTTTTTTGCGGATGGCTCCAATCTACACGGTACAGCAGGATCTGGAGTCTTCTGTGATAAATTAAAAGTAGATATATCAGTTCGTCTCCCTGATCACTTCAGCGTGTACCAAATAGAGGTGATAGTGATTAAGGAGGTCTTAATTTGGTTGAGACATATTGATTGCGGTATCCTCGATTGATGAGTGAGCATTTTAACATTCAGATAGTCTGGGTCCCCGGCCACACGGACGTCATGGGGAACTGCAGGGTGGACGAACTAGCTAGGCATGGTACAACTCTCCAACTGCTATCGGAAAGGGCAAATGTTAAGGAGGCCTATTAAAGCACTCAAGATAGCGCCTCAAAAGTATAGGCAATCCTCTCAACGGGATACTCATAAGACACTGCAAACTTGCAGAACTTGCGAGGAGGCTATAGATCTAGAAGCAAATGATTTTTGCAGAACGAGGCAGTAGTCCATTTTATATGCTCATATCCGGCTTTGACACACATGTAGACATAAATATATGGGTAGATTCTTAATGGACAGGTGAAATTTAACTGAATCTGTGCTTAATTTGTGTTGAATTTCTGATCTCGAAAACAATAAGGTACGTGATATATCACGCTATATATAAAGTAGCTCAAACTGGTTCATATAAGGGTAACAGGGAAGTAAGATCCTATGGTATCACAATGGACCGTCACCGGTCTAAGTGTGCCGTAGCAGCCACTCAACCTAACCTTACCTAATTGGTAATATACAACAAATTCCTAATTTTAAGGCCTTTTCCATCATAATGGTCAGCATTATATATGAAGAAAACGCCGGAAAACTCCTTTGATGATAGATGAATAAAGTTTAAGCAAAATATAACTTTTGTGAGAGATAGCATGTATACTTATTCTTTAATATCGTTATTTTTAAATAAAGCTTCTCAGAGCTTTTTCTTATAGTTATTTTGCTTTGTCATTTAAAATTTTAAGAACGAATCTAACTAAACCAATTATCCTCGTGGCTTGTTTAGAATGGGTGATTTATTTTTATAAATCGAAGCTTCCCCAATTTCGGTGGACAGATGTAGATCTCATAAACCTTTTATGCTGATTGTCGACTCTCGACATTGTAATGCAATAAAAAATTACATTATACATTTTTGCGTTATTCAGAATACAATGCATGATACGTAGGAAAATGGAAAATTCATTCTCGTATACCAACGATGAAAAAAATTCTATTGTATTGTGTAGTCTTGTAAAATATACAAAAATGTAAACGGCGGTGGTATAGTGTATAGAACGACAGCGGTGTATACTAGCTGGAATTAAAATGATCACCCAAGGTATAAAACAAGGAAGTGTTAATTTAAATTTATTGTTATTTTAAAAACAGGATATATCTAGATGGAGCATATTATGTTAGCTTTATTACACCGCATTGTTTTATCCACCTTCCTATATATTTTGTTCATGTTTTTGTTGTCAAAAGGATTTAATTATGATATAAACCGGGTTTTTCTTGACCCTCGTCTTAGTTGTTAATAAATAAGAATAAGGATATAATTTAAAATATTATTTTCAAGATAAGAACTGCATATATGAATTATGTATATACGCAGTATATATACTTCCACATCATTTGTTATCATCCCTTATCTGTAATTTTATGGATTAAAATTTATTTCGAACCATTTTCGTATACATACCTTCTAATACCATTTTATCCTTTTTGTTGTTGTTGTTGTTTCAAAAAGTTTGATGGTCAGTTTTACACTTATCTAAGCACAAAAAACAAATTTCTTTGTTTATATCTTTCGCTTCGCTATATACATACATATACGGATTGTAATACAACTGTGTTAAATTTACTTTGCTGTGATGAAATGTGATAAAAGTTTAACAATAAAATGAAAAATTAAGAGATGAAATGTAACAAAAATGTTGATGAAAAATTGTATATGCGTGCACCAAATGTACGGACGTCATCCATCGTTACTGTTTTATGTGCGCGCGATTACGATTTACTATACTGAAATATAATTTAACTTCCTGCTAATTAAGCAAATTTTCTAAGGCACTATATAATTTTAATTCTACCTAAATTTCTAATTATGTACCTACACACACCTATATATGTCTCGCTAATGTCTTAAGACATGAAATTTAACGATAAAAGGATTTTCTTGTTTACAAAATTTTTTGTTGCTCGCGTAATTTTTTAATTAGTTCGTCGTAAAGTGATATTTTAGGTTTTTATTGTTAGTAAAAAATATAGTATCGCGTCTATTACGCAATTCCATTATCACAAAAATATAGAAGATTTGCTGGAACGGTAAAATGATTTCAAAAATGAAATTTATATGGAATTACCTTATATCATATAAAAGCTCATTAGGAAACAAATACCAATCCAGAACAAATAAAAAAAATTTTTTTTAAATATTTAAGTCATGCAAACTATATTAGCAAACAATCAAACTCCTTGAACTTTTTAGTATACAATAATAAACCCCAAACCATAATGTATATGTACATATATACTCCCGACATTCCAAATTTTTTATTTGTGCTGAGCTTTTTGTTATATATTCTCATGGAAAATAATGAAATTAAAAAAGTTTTAATGAGAAACAGGTAATTTTCAATTTAAATTTACATATTTCATTTAAGCAAGGTGTTTTAGTTTATTTCAATTCCTACCGTGTGTATAAAGAGATACTTGTTTTTCTAAAATCGTACAATATATACGAATTAGACATTATATTTTCAAACTATTGCTTAAGTTTTTATACAAAATGAATTATGATTAAACAAAACTATTTGTATGAATTGATTCGAAATCTTAATTTAAATTTATATAATTTAAATTATAAATTTAGAACATCAAATCTTCACAATTTTAAACTTTTAAAAATTTTGATTTATACCACTTGCTATAGCAAATTTCAAGTTTTCGATTTAAAATTATTAGAATTTCGAAAATTTGCAAACCTTTAACATCTATAGTTTCACAAATTTTAAAAACTAAAAAATTAAAAAATTAATTTTTATAATTTATCCTGTGTATATAAACTCATTAAGTCTCCTATCGGGTACGTCCTGAGGTCGCGGATAGGGGGGGGGGGCCTTCACGGGTTGCCGGCGGGTAATTATGGGGAAAAAATACCACTCGTGGACCAAAACTGGCGAGTAGCATCTGTTCACCAGTAGGGGCGGCTTCAAATTGCGTCTGTCCCGGAAGGATACCTAGATAAAAAAAACAACATGAGTGGGAATGAACTGGAAAATTGAACTCGGAAACCCAGTACCGTCGACTGTCAGGAGTGAGCGAGTAAGAGAGCATACTATAACAAAGAAGACAAAATATAGGAAGATCACCTATAAAAGAAAAAAGTACCAATTCGTTAGCTGATCAAGCCGATGCTTTTTCTGATTGCAGAAGTGATGCCAGCGGAAATTTTACATTTCGAGTAGCTAAATCTAGTGAAAGAACTATTGGCCTAGAAAAAGAAAATATGGATCTCTTGGAAAATGAAACCCTAAAATTGAATCGGGATTCAAAAGAACATAGCGAAATAGTACGTATTGAACAAGAGAAATTCAACTACATCACTGATGGGAATGAATTAGATAGGGAGACGGACTGGATCCTAAAGAAAAAAAAACTGTCCAGGTAGAGTAACCAACAACAATTGCACCAAATTTGCAAACGAAACAAAAACCACCGCCACCAAAAAATATTGTGGTCGTAACCAGTTACCCAGAAACACTGCAGTCACTGATAAAATCGGTTACTGACAAGGAGTATAAGGCAACAGCGCTACACAATGACATTTGGAAAATTAATACTCTAGACTCAGATGCTTATAGAACCTTTTCTATGAATTTGTATGCTGAAAAGTATCAGTGGACAAACAGGCTCGAGCTATAAAAGTTATGATAAAACGTTGACATCACACTTGCTCAAGCAAAAGAATAATGAGTGACTTACAAACTAAAGGTCTTAAAATACAAGATGCTGTGAATGTTATTAAAAAGGAGAGAACGGAAAACCAGGAAGGAATTCAATCTTTCAGTAAAAATGGACTCCTTCTTTATATCCTGGTATTTGATAACAAAGGGAATGTTCAAAACATGGTGCCAGCCATGTGTACAAATTGTAAGGGTCAACATTCGGGTAATTATCGAGGCTTTGTGAGGTTACTAAACAACTACAAAAATTAGATTGAGATAAACCAAGAAATCATCTACCGAGCAAATAGCGCAGTGGTTAAAGCTGCGACGTTTGGATCGGGAGGTACCGGGTTCGAATCCCAACAGAGGCGGGATGCAAAAGGGATTTTTCATCTCCCGATTACGATCGGTGATAAAATTGAAAACATCTATGACCCTCTGTTGGAATGTAGAACTCATGGGCTGACCCATCTTCCATGTCACTGTACAGAGTGACATGGAGCTATGCAATGCGCAGGTGGTATACTGTACTTGTGTGAATGGGATGAATGAATGGATGAATGAATGTTGTGTGAATCTAGGTAAGGCTATGGACCGTAGAAATGTCTATGCCAAGACCTTTAAAAAAAAATAAAAAAAACGGCAAAATCACGAAAATCAAAAAATTCAAACATTAAATCAGATGGATCAAAATTCATAACCCAGCAAAGCAGGGCAGCGAAAAATATTTGTTCGGGTAGTTCGAATATTCAGAATATTGTTCGGGTTCATTCAAATATATGGGCTCTGAAAATAACCGAATTATGGATAACATTATGAGCACCATTGAAGATATTACAAAGTGGCTATATCACGAAAGTAATCTGAACAACTGAAGAAAGTGCAACTCTCACAACGCAATTAGTTAAGAACACAACTTTCAGAATAGCAATGTGGGATGCGAATGAGATTATGCAGCGTATTCCAGAAAAAGAAATATTTTTAAATACAGAAAAAATCGGATTTTCTTAATATCTGAAAGCCATTTTGTTAAATCTTCGTTTGTTAAAATCCGGGTTTATAACTTATATCATTCCATTCATCCAGTGGAAAGAGTAAGAGGTGGTTCAGCATTGTTTATAAAAGAAAATATAAAACACCATGTAGAAACAAAAATTGAAGGAGAAACAATGCAAGTCACTATAGTGTATAGACTATACTCCCCGGCATAACTTGGAAAAGGAGGACTACATTCAATTATTTAAATCGCTATTACGTGATTATTTTATTAGAGGTGACATTAATGCGAAAAACATCTATTGCGGGAATCGACACTTATACGATGTCAAAGGATCAAGAATTGTTTCAAACAGTGCACACGTCAAAATATTAATTTTAATCTGGTGGTGCTTTCCCAACTGGTCAGACAGACTTTTGTGTAGCAAGATGTATATCTCAGAACTATATCCAGATTGAAAACTGCAATTTTCTAGTATCGGATCACTCACCGGTTATCATGGCAGTCAGTGAAACGGTGATTCGAAGGGAAAGTGCACCCAGATTAACCAATTCAGTAACAAACTGAAAACTCATTAATTCATATGAAGGAAAATTTCAATCTCCGGGTACCGATAAGAAATTCTCACCGGTTGGAATGTGAGCAACTAAATGAAACAATTCACTATGCTGTTTGGCAAGCACCCTCATTATACAAAATAAGACGAAGCTTAACATAGCGTACCTAATGGAGGTCAGGAGAACAAGCACGTCAAACCTGGCAAATATGTTAAAAATGAATCAAACAACAGATATCTATAGTTAGCGTGACTGATGAAAAAAATGTTGATTACTTTCTATGGAAGTCGACGAAAGGACTCAAACGATCCAAAATGAAGGTGCCTCCTCTTAAAAAGGATGATGGGACGTGGGCAAGGGGTTCTAAAGAGAAGGCTGATCTGTTTGCGGACTATCTCCAGGAAACCTTCCAACCACTACCAAGACAGCCTGCCGAAAATATAATGTCAATCCACAAGCTAGATGAGATTGACATACGCCCAGAAACTCTCAAAGAATTAAAAGAAGAAGTGAAAAGTAACTTTAATGTTAAAAAGCTCCAGGACATGATTTTATTACCGGAAAAATGATCAGAGAAATACCTGATAAATGCATAAAACTCATAACTTATATCTTTTGAAAAAGTTTTGAAAAAATGGTATTACAAAAATTAAAACCAATATTATCTGAAGGACAGATTATACCAGACCACCAATTTGGGTTTCGAAACCAACATGGCACAGAGAAGAAATAAAATATTGTTCGGCAGTTTTCCTAGACATTGCGCAAGCTTTCGACAAAGTAAAGCTTGAGGGCCTTAAATATAAAATTAAAATTCATCTGCCAAAAAAATTGAAGGCTACTTGTTTCAAAGAAAATATCAGGTTAAACAGAATTGAGCCATTACTGAACTAAATGATATAAACGCAAGAGTTCCACAAGGCAGCGTACTGGGGCCAGTATTGTATTTGCTGTATACTGCCGATCTACCAACAACTGATAAAGTTGTAACATCAACATTTTTGCAGATGAGACTGCTATCATGTTTTTACACAAAATTCCTCAAACTGCATCAAGAGAATTGCAAGATCATTTATACAAAATTGAAAATTGGCAAAGAACGTGGCGGATCAAAGCGAATGAAAACCAATCAACACACATAACATTTACGTTGAATAAGCGTACATGTCCAGCGATTAAATTAAACAATGTAACCATTCCTCAACAAACAAATGTCAAATACTTGGGTCTACATCTTGATAGAAGATTGACATGAAGAAAACACATTGAATTAAAGCGCAACCAAATAAAAATAAAATTCTTAAAAATGTACTGGCTGATTGGAAGAAAATCAAAACTTTTACTAGAATGAAAGGTTCTACTATACAAAATGATCCTAACTCCTATATGGATATATGGAATTCAACTGTGGGGATGTACAAGCACATCAAATATAGATATTTTACAACGAACGCAATCAAAAATACTTCGCTGTATTACAAATGCTCCGTGATATATCCGAAATTGCAACATCCCTAGAGACCTTGGAATTAAACCGGTCAAAGATATGATCCAATCACACAGTTTGAAGTACATTTCGAAACTGGAAACTCACCCCAACGAATTAGCAAGACCAACAACCGAAATTAATTAAGGCAACCGAAATATAGACGGCTTCGCAGAGTAGCTCCACTAGATCTAATTTATTGATAAATTTAATTTAACTAAGGCTAAAGATTTAGATAACATATTTTTTAGATTGTAAGTTTTGCAAACTTCTTGTTAGTTTCGTATAAAGAAAGATTTAAGAATAAAGCCATTGGCAGTTAAAAAAAAAATGTTAAAAAAGCAACAGAGTATGACTTGTTTAATTGCCAAATTATCAAGGGGCTACCTGATAAAAGATTTCGTAAGCTATTCTATCAATGCGACCTTTCGGTTAAAATATGTTCCGCGGTAATGGAAAGTAGCAGAAGTAATCATGATAACAAAACTTGATAAACCACCTAACGATATAAAATCATACAGGCCGCAATTTCATTGCTCTAAATGTGAAATTTTTTTGAAAAATTATTACTAAAGAGACTTAAACCAATAATTGAGGACCCACAACTAATTCCTCCACATCAATTTGGATTCAGAGAAAAGCATTCTACAATTGGACAGGTTGATAGAATCACAAACATAATTGATAGAATATTATAAACGTAAAAAAGTATGCTCGAGCATATTCCTGGATGTCGCCCATGCATTCGATAAAGTTTGTCATAGTGGTCTCGAATACAAGCTATATGTATATAGAGATCTGTCGAGGCAAGTCTATGCCATACTAAGATCTTATTTATCCAAAAGACATTTTCATGTCAAATTTGAGGGTGAATACTCCGAACTAAAGAAAATCTGTGTCGGTGTCCCTCAGTGTGCCTTAGGACCAATCCATTTTTTACTATAAACAAGGGATTTAACAACCACAAATGAAGGAATCATAGCCACCTTTGCAGATGACACAGCAATTATGGCGGTTGGAAGTAATGTCGCCCGATGCAACAAGAAAACTCCAGAAGATTACATATTTACTATATCGGCAAATGCTGAAGCCGATATGGACCTACGGTATCCAACTCTCGGGATGTATACCAAACAAACAACGCCAAAATGTTACAGACGTTTGAAACCAAGGTTCTACGTATCATCGTAAATGCTCCGTGGTACAGAAGAAATAAAGACCTTCACAGGGACCGACGGATCAATACATCAAAGATGAAATAAAAATGCATGCCGCCAAACACGAAATAAGGATCCAGGAATATAGAAACCACTATATTCGCCATATGATAGATAACCCTGTCGTTGAAAGAAGATTCCACAGAACGGGGCCACTTGACCTATTGGGGGACACTCCGATAAATGAGAATTTTATAAGAAATGTAAATTTTGTATTTGAAAGATAAATTGATAGATGAGCTATTAGATAGATGGAAATTTAAATTTAAATTTACTTCCAAAATAATTGAGTTTATTTTTAAATTTTAAATTTGAAAATTTTATCTTAATATAAAGGGTTTTCCTATAAAACGAGTATTTGCATGTTTATTTCATTGTAAAGAGGAAGGTATGCCAATAACATTTAAAAACATTTAACATTTCAAATATCCTTTTCATGAAATTTTTCATGACCAATTCACACATTTGCCGCTGTATGCCCTCGATAAATTCACGAATTCCATCTTTAAGGTCTTGAATCGATTGCGGAGCATTGGCGTGTACCATATCTTTCACGTGGCCTCAATGAAAAAAGTGTGAAGGTTTTAAATCACAAGATCTCGGTGACCAGATGTGATGACCTCATCGAGAAATAACACGGTCAGGAAACTTTTCTTGCAAAATTCCGATTGTTATACGTTGCTAGTATGGCAAGTAGCACCGTCTTGCTGAAAATGAACGTCGCCCACATCAATATCTTCCAATTTCGGCCATAAAAAAACATTAATCATAGCTCGGTAGCGCAATCCATTCACCGTAACAGTTGCACCAGCCTCATTTTCGACAAAGTAAGGCCCAATCACACCGCCACCCCAAAAACCGCCCCAAACAGTAACACGTTGAGGATGGAGAGACTGCAACAATTATTCTTGGATTTTCCGAGCCCCAAATGCGACAATTCTGCTTATTAACGTAGCCGCCAAGGTGAAAATGGGCCTCATCACTGAAGATGATTTTTCGATGAAAAACCGGATCATCTTGATGCATTTGAAGGACCCAATCAGCGAAGATACGACGTTTACGTTGATCGACCGACTTGAGTTCTTGTGTTAACTGAACTTTAAAAGCCTTACGACCTAAGTGTTTATGATACGGTGTAATGGGTGCTCTTTAACAGTACGAACTACAGCAGCAATATTTTCAGTTTTTCTTGTACGACGCACCCGGTTTTTTCATATCACTAACTTGTCCCAACAGCTCAAATTTTTCCACCAGTTTCATTTTTGTGCGTGCCGAGAAGTTGCTTCACGACAAAATGTTCACTATATTTGTAGTGTATTTTAACAATTTCAATGCGTTGCTGAAGCGTGTATCGTTCCATTTTAATGATGACGTGGTTTATACTTGTCAAATGTCAAAAGATGACAGCTTCAAAATTGACAGCTGCCCAAATAGCAGACTATCCAAAATGGAACCTTTTCTTGGAAAACCCTATATTTAAAATTAATAAAATTAAATTAAATTAAAAATCAATTCAATTAATAAACGTTTAAATTTAATTTAAAAATACTAATTTTTAAAATAACAATTCAATGTTGGTCGTAATCCTCGGTTTAATTGTGTAAAGACAATTTTTTTTTTGTGTAGCTACATTTTTCTGTTAATGTCTAAGGCATCACACCGGTGTTATGTTGCAGTTCAGGACTATCGATAATATTCAAAATCTTCTTCAATTCTGAGAATTGCTTAACTCTAATAACTAATGGTATTTTGTAAATTTTAAAATTTTTGGAACATAAAAATTTAATTTAATTTCTCTTCAATAAAGTTTTCAATTTGATTGATTTTTTCCGTTGAAGTTATCCCAGGATTTTCTTAAAATCCCTCTTACAACACATGCGTAAATGATCCATTACAGACTTTTTAAAAATACATTTATTATTTGTACAGTTGGTTCATCAAACCATTTCTTACAAGTAAACTATCCTAGACATTATCGTCAAGAAAAGAAATATACAGTTGGTACCAAAATCTAGAACTAAATTGCTATAGAAAAAAGCCGTCCCCACAATTGCTTGGCCATACGATTTTTTTCGAGTTAAGCTTTCTTTTGCGATGGCGAAAGTGACCAATTGTTTTATGTTGCGGAAAAATCTACGGTTAAAAAATATTAACGCTGGCACAATGATGTTATGAGGAAATAGCCAACCATACAAAAGCTTGGTCATACGATTTTATTTGAAGTTGGCAAAGGCGAAACATTTATTTATATTGCGGAAATTTCGATGGTCCAAAAATTATCAACGCTGGTTAAGTGGTGGCCAAGAAGGTTCCAAATTCAATTGTTGTGAGAAAATAGCCGTCAACACAAAAGCTTGACCAAACTATTTTTTTTTTTGCTCTTTCTGAAGTTGGGAATGGTGATATTTATTTATATTACGGAAATTTCAACGAAAAAAAAATATCAACGGTAAAACACTAATGGCCAAGACTGTCTCAAACTCAATCGTTATGAGAAAATAGCCGTT
Organism: Tipula unca; assembly: GCA_951394425.1. Taxonomy (NCBI): domain Eukaryota; kingdom Metazoa; phylum Arthropoda; class Insecta; order Diptera; family Tipulidae; genus Tipula; species Tipula unca. The sequence continues at coordinate 175,769,010 of OX596382.1, read as the reverse complement.
CCTACAAAAGCTTGGCCATACGATTTTATTCGATTTTTATTTATTTTAGTTTTCTGGAAAAAATTGGCAAAGGCTTGGATACATTTATTTATATTGAGGAAATTTGTCAAACAATAACAACGCTGGCACAGTGGTGACCAACAGGAACTTAAATTCAATCGTTGTAGGAAAATAGCCGTTACTACAGAAGCTTGTCCATATATGATTTTTTTTTTGATTTTAGGTTTCTTTGAAGTTGGCAAAGGCAAAACATTATTTATATTGAGAAAATTCTTAATAACTTAACTCTTAGAGAATATGTAGAAGGTCTTAAACTCAATCGTTGTGAGGAATACAAAATCTTGGTTATATGATTTATATATACTACACCAGTCCCAATATTCTAAAAACTATCAACGCTGGAATACTGGTGGCCGCCAACAAGTTCTCAAACTTAATCGTAGTGTAATCGTACGTTGGCATACATTTATTTTTATTGGAGAAATCCCAACGGTCAAAAAATATCAACGCTGGCACAGTGTTGGCCATGAAGGTCGCAAACTCAATTGTTATAAAAAATTGCCCACCCTACAAAAGCATGCCCAATAATTTTTTTTTTCGATTTTTATTTTCTTTCAAAAGGTGGCATATTTATTTATATAGCAGCAATTACCCCTGTTAAAAATGATCAAACCTGGCGTAGTGGTGGCTTATAGAGTCTTTAATTAAACCACTGTGAGAAAATAGCCGTTCCTGGACGACATGCTCAGATGAATTTTTTTCAGCCAAATAACTTTTACATGTGAAAAAAGTCTGGGATGGGAATTATGGTACCAATTACTGTATATTTTTTTTAGTGCCGAAAAAGTCTGGGATAGTATAAATGTAAAATAATCCTTGGATGATCTATAACATGTATAAATAACATTTGAATTTAATGAAGTCTGGGATGTATTATATACGCTTGTGTTGTAAGAAGGATTTTAAAAAAATCCTGGGATAAAATCCCGAGATAACTTCAAGGGGGTTTAAACGGAGCACAAAGACATTAAATATATGTATAGGATGCCAAGACATAAATAAATTTATGTCTTGGCATCCTATGTACCTAATCTTTATTCACAATTACAATAGCTATTGCATATTATCGGTGCAGCCAAGATTTGAAGTCAATGACTATTAAATAGTTGGTTCAATTCCCAAATGATTTATTTTATCCCTCCCACTCATAACTATGTACATTTTCTTCTAATCGATAAAAACTCCCGCAAATGAAAAACATCATGTTTACCATTGATGTTATGTTTTCATATTATGCTTCGTGCTCATGTTTTATTTACTTTATGAGATTTCTATATGTTAATGTTCATTGGTGCGTGAAAAGTCATTGAATCTTTTCATTGCGATGTTGAACACTTATGAGTATGTATATACTTATGTATACCTATATATGTGTTGATTGTTGACTGTATTGTCATAATATCAAATTGTTAATTCCTCCTGTGTTATAAATTATTAGATCGAACACTGCATGCTCTGCTTTCCAATTAGCTAACAAAAAAAAACTTATTTTGCCTGAAGAACACACCAGTCATCATTACGATTTGGTCTATATATACATTATGTCTGTGCTTTAATATATCTCAATTTTGTTAAATTAAGTTTTATACATATATATGTTAAGGTTGTGCGCTTTTTTTGTACGGAAAGTTATTTGTTGTTGGTGCAACCAAAAATCGTGATATGTTTCCTTGATGCCAAAATGAAAATAAAAATATATTATCATGGACATAGCGTGTCTACCATAGTGTTTGTAGATAAAAACCATATATTTAATGGTTTTTTGTTCATCAAACACAAGGCGAGATTTTTTATATACGAATCAGACCACAGCTGAATTCAATATTGTTATAAAAGACGGTAAAATTATCTACAAAAGATGCTGGAACTTCAGAATGAAATGATTTGATATTTAAATCAACAATCGATTAGCAGTATAAAAAATTATTTTTTGGCGGCAATACCCAGCTTAACCCACAACACAGTTTATGTGTATATTGTAAAACGATTTGCAAAATTCTCTAATTATTTTTGTATGGAAATGGAATTAATCGTGGTAGCTAGTGGGTTGAGAACATATTTCGGTAATTTATTACATCGCAAATTCAATCGCAGAACACCGCCATTACACACTCGCTTTAAGTGCAGATCCGAGTTACAATAAATTATCCCAGTTAACAGTTTCCACGCAGCGGTATAATTGTCTTAATTTCTTTTTCTTTTGCAATGCAAATTAGTTTTAGATTTTAGTAATATACATCAGCGGCGGAACTAACCCAAAATTCGTTGGAAAAATGTAAAATTTGTTTATTTATCTAAATATTTCCAAATCACTAATAGATAAAATTGAATATTTTTGAAATTAAAGATCACCTACTATTACAACAACGAGTTTATAGGAGATATTAATATGACTTTGTCTTCACCAACCTCGAATTCAAATGTTGAAAATGAAAAAAGCACACTTCATAAGCAATTAAAAAGCCTAGAAGAGGTGGTTTCAAAGCTGAGTAATGAAATTACCCTATTAAAGAGAGCAAATGAAGTCCTGATAAAGATAATCGAATCAGGTAAAAAAAAAACAAGTTTATAATGAATATTATACAGACGAAGAATAACTCGGAAGAGAAATAGGAACCAATTCCCAGTGGACACTAGGATCAAGAAGCACAAGAAAAACCACCACATTCAACATGGCAGTTTCCGATGTAGAGGAAGTGGCAAAAGACTCTGATGGGATCGTGAAAAAAACAAGCCCGCAGAAAGAAAATAAAAGCAGAATCATCGCCAGAATAAGTTGAGCAGGGAAAGCAAACATCAACCATCGAGTAAACCAACTCCTCAGCGCAACGATGAAATTCCTGACACAGAGAAGAAAAAAAACAGCCTTCACCAATAAACATAGTTGGTATTAAAGACTAACCGGCTGTCAAGGCTCTGGTGACATCAATTACGGACAAGGGCTTCAAGCTAGTAGCATTAAATATTGATGTTTGGAAGGTAAATGTTCCAGACTTAGATACTAATAAAAAAATCTCTATGAAGCTTAATGCTGAGAAACCTCAGTGGAATACATATGAGGACAAGCAGCAAAGACCAATTCAGGTTATGGCCAGAGGACTACATCGAACATGCGAGAGTACACATTTAATTGCCGAGCTGCAGAGTAATGTAAAACATAACTATAAAAAGGAGAGAAAGGTATGTGTTATGGCCTATTTTTAAGGCAATTGTTATGCCTCCATTTTAGCCTATTATTTTTGTTCTGTTTTTTAGTTGTTAGAACTGTTTCATATTATGAGAATTTAGGTTAATTTTGTTAGTAATATCCAAACTGGGGCCTAACCTTAGTATTGTTAATTTAATACAAAACTAGTCTTCAAATTACAATTTTGATTCACAGACCAGTGTGAATCAAAAAACTAATAAGAGTACTAGGCTCTTGAAAATACACGAAATCGTTCTTTAGATAATTGCTTATACAGAACCAACGATTTCGTGAGTTTTAGTTATAGAGACGTGTTACTTCCCGATAATGATCCAGTTCGACATCTCGTTACTTCTTCTTTTACTCAATAAAAACAGACTTTAGTTACGCTTAAAGAATTTATTTAGATATGTTTTTACCAAAGTATATATTGACAAGAGGTTTTAACCAGAGTCTTTTGTCGTTTTATTCTTTTTATTTTTTGAATCTTCATCACCATTTCTCTTTTATTCTGAATCCTATTGGCTTATAAATTTGAACCGCCTTCCTTTATTTGTTTTGATTACCCCTCTTCTTCAATCGCTTTTTTCTCACTCCACGATCGTATAAATCTATTGTTGTTATGTCTTTATCTTTTACTGCATCAGGATGGCAACTGTTGGTTTTCATTTGTCACCGACAATTATGACCGTCCTTGATGCATAGATAAACTTTTATTTTTACGATCGGTTTCTGTTAAGATATGCATAATGTTGTTATCGTAGAGTGGGACTTGGGACAGTTGTTCCATGACAGTAGATGATAAAGGCAACAGTGTCGTCACAAAATGCAGGCAACCGCTATTCATGCTAACGTTTGGGAAGGAGAAAAATATTCAAAAAATTCATGATATTCGAGCAATTCAAAATATTTATTGATAGTCCAATGTAAAAAACGTCAGGGCTTCAATCATACTCAGAGATACTGAGGGCGTATGGCACGATGAGTTAAATGTGCTGGTAACCACCTTACGAACACGTGCACATTAGATAGGAACTCATGTACAAAATGAATTAATTGCAAGGGCCAACGTCCAGTTAATTACCGTGGCTGTGAGGTAACTAAAAAATTACAAAATATGAGAAATCGCCCCGAAAAATCGACAGACAAATCGGGAATCATATAAATTACGAGGAAAAATATCATATGCACAGGTGATCCAATTGACCTTTAGGTAAAGAGGCAAAAGCAAAAGATAGCAAAAACGGCCAAATTTTAAGAGTTGTCGTGAAATGCATAGATGCTCTAAATAAAAAACTTGATGAGCAGGCTGAGTCCAACAAACTCATATTTGTACATTTGAAAATCTTGTCATCATCGAAACCCAACCCGACTAGAAAATAAAAATAAATTTACAAACTAACTCCTCATATGCCAGGATACGTTGGTACAGATTTGACCATGCCATCGAGCCACCAGAGAAAGTAAGCGGGAGGTTGTCTTACCATTGGTGGCGACTTCAATGCGAAAAACACATACTGAGGCTCCAGAGTTACTACACAAAAAAGGAGAGAGTTGTTTGAAGCAGGAAAAAAAAATAAAATGTGACTTTCTATCTGGTGGCTCACCAACTTACTGGCCAACAGATTTAAACAAAACACCGGATCTTATAGACATTTATGTATGTAACAAAGGTTATCACTTTCGACCACTCCCCTTTTATTATGACGGTCAGTGAAACAATAATTAAAAAAGAATTCAGAGCGAGACTGTCTAATAAGAATATCAACTGGAAAATGTTTCGAGAATTATTACAACAAAACATCAATCTTCAAGCACCAATAAGGATCATTATACAAGTCGAAGAGGAAGTAGAAGGGCTAACAGAAAACATACAACAAGCTGCATGGCAAAGTACATCTTTCAAATACGCAAGTAACTTCAACTGTAAAAACTATCCACTTGAAGTAAGAGAGCTTGTCACAAAGAAACGTAAAGCTCGATAGTCTTGGCAAATAAATCGAACCAAAGAAAATACAACCGTCCTTAATAACCTATGTAACAAGTTGACATCTCTGATCAGCACAATTAAAAATGAATCAATAAGTACATATTTGTCGTCACTTACTATAGCCAAAAAGATTCCGAATATTCCTGATGGAAAACACGCGATAAACAAAAAGTTGACTTGTTTGCGAGACACCTAGAAGAAACGATACAACCATCACCCAGGCAAACTGCGGATGAAAATGTTAACCTACTGAAACATCTGATGAGCTTGATACAAAGTGGATTTCTACAAGAGCTAAAAGAGGAAATTCAAAATTTAAAAATGAAAAAATCTCCTGGGTACGACCTCAACTGGTTAAATCATTAAATAACTATACCAAATAAAACGATATGTAAACATCTTGCGATATACGTTCCAAGGTAATGGAAGGTCGCGGAGGTAATCATGATCAGACCGATATACATACTCCCAACCATATCCAAGATTTTTGAAAAATAGCCCCTGAAGAGAATGAAACCCATTATGGTGGACAGAAATCTCATTCCTGACCACCAGTTTGGATTCAGAGAAAACCACTAGACTATATAGAACAAGTCCATAGAATCACAGATATTATAGAATATACACTAGAAACTAAAAAAATATGCTCAAGCGTTTTCCTGAATGTAGTGTCAGCATTTGACTGAGTTTGGCACAGAGGATTGGAGTTCAAGCTCAAGCGGGAGTATACCCAAACAATATAATATGAAGCTTTGAAATCCTAGATAACAGATAGATATTTCCGTGTAAAATATGATACAGCGATTTTTGCAGTAAGGAACTATGTAGAAGAAGCGACTAACAATTTGCAAAAGTCGACCAATTCAGTTAACAATTGGATGAAAAAATGGGGAATTAAACTGAACGAAACTAAGTCTGTGTATGTGAACTTTACTAATAAAAATATTTCTAATAGAATCCCAATCATATTCAACTCTAAACAAGTTGTCTATGCAGATACGGCGAAATATCTAGGTATGACGCTGGATGTCAAGTTAAGGTGAAAGCACATGTCAAAAAGTAAAAGGAAGAGCTGAACATGAAGTATAGGAAGATGTATTGGCCCTTAGGTAGCCATTCTGAACTATCCCTACACAATAAATTGTATGGGCAGAGACGTTCCAAAACAAAGTACTTCTGAATATTGTAAATGATCCATGGTACATGAGAAATGAAGACCTCCACCGAGATAAAGATGGAATACATCGATAAAGTTATTACGTATCATGCTCTCAAGCATGATTCACTCCTCCGACATCACGAAAACATCAAGATATACCGTATGCGGGGCCGTTGGCAGAAAGGCGTCTCCATAGGACCAAACCAATTGAGAATGACAATCTAGAGAATGGAATATAAAATTACTATTATAGGAAATATTAAATAATTTTAATTTCTGCGACTAGCCGTTGGCTAGTATAACAACAAATGTTAATATAATTATGATAGGAAAGTAACAGTCGATATACTGTATTTTTTCAGTGAAATCAATATTCTACTTTTTCATTATGTAAGCTACGATTTTTTAAATTATTTCGTATATACGTTTGCACCTCATCCATATCACAATACTATATTGTTCAAATGAATCGTGGCATGAATTGTTTATAGCGAAGTTTTTCTAAAAGAATTTGTCGGTTTTATGGTTAAATACTATTTTGTTGTTGGGTTATACTTTTTCCATCTCCGAGCTATATGTACATCAAAATAAGTACAAAAAAAAAAGTGGGGTTTCATTTCTACGGAATCACTTTTTTTAAGACACAAAGCAACGAAGAAAATAATTCATCACAGGCCAAGTTTAGTGTGTTGTGTTCGGTTTGGCTTGTATAAAGCCAAAATTATAAAGGATAAGTTTTTAAAGTAACTATTTATACAGATTTTTTTTCAGTAAAATCATAGCGAATCCTTCTTTCACAAAGATCAACATCCTGTACAGTAATAACAAAACGTAAAATTTAATTATAATAAAAGCTCGATAACAAAAGCGAACAGAATAAAAAAGCTTTTCAAAAGTTTATAAAACTAAAAAACAATTCATTTAAAATATTCAATAAATGGGATTTCATATTTTAACAAATTTTTGTTTTAAATTTATATAAATAAAAATGTTTTATAATTTTAATAATTAAAAGTTTGAAAACATAATTATTTTGCAAACAGTTTTCTTTTTTAATTCGTTTGATAATATTAAATGCTAGAATCAGTTAAGGTATAGCTATATATTATATTATGTAGTTTCGGTCGAATTTGGGTTAATGTAAATTTAATTATTTCAGAATTTTTTGTAATCAAAACTAATATAGTTTTGTAAATATATGTATGGGAATATTGTTATGAAACTAAAATTGCTTATTCTAATCGGTGACTATGATATTGACACTAACAACATCAATTTTTATTTTTAAGATAATAACTTAGACGAGCTTTTACTATAAAACATAAAAAAAATTCTATACCAAATTTTAGTCGACCTTGCGCGGCACACACATACTAAATCACACGGAAAATTATCTAGCGCTAATGCACGATAATTTTTCGTGTGTTTTATTATGTGAATGCAGAGCATGCCCGACTAATATTTGATTTTGAGAAATTTTAATATTTTAAAATTTTAAAATTTATTTAATTTTTAATTTTTGTACTTTAAGACTAGATAGGTTCAATAGCAAGCTTTAAAATTTGTACTATTTCTTGTACACACAGAATATTTTTTGTTATAAAGTTATAAAATTTCGTATCGATCCAGACATTTAATTATTTTTTAATTATATATGTACACCTCCAATCGATAAAATAATTACACTATATATTATAAAATAATTATATTTAAAGCACCGCATGTCACGTAAATTTATAGTACATTATAAATAAATTTACGATATAAAATATTTTTAAATGTAAATATGTACTTGCATACATATATGTATTTACAATTGGTACATAGTTAAAAATTATTTTGTTGTATATGCCTATTATATGCCTATACATATAATATGTACATTCGAGTGTATGTCTAATTTTTATTCAGTAAATTTAATAATTACAATTTCTGTTAAATAACAACAAATAGAAAAATAATTGCACAGCTTTTATTTTTTGTTTATTTCAATAAATAATAAAAATATTATGCGATGCGCGATGCATACAAAAATGTAATTTAATTATTTAAACAATTTAAATAAAAGTGTAAAAATATTTAATTATGCCTGTAATTTAATAAACACATACATATGCAGTTTATACGCTTATTTACTTAAACCAATTTTACCTGACGTATGTACATACAAATGTATGTATGTGCAGTTATTGATTTGTTAAATTATAGTTGTATGTTCCACTTGGTAAACCACTTGTGGACTGTGTTTCACAAGTGGTAGCCATACGGGACCAAATTATTGAATTTAGACGGTGGCTTACGGTGACAATTTTCCTATATTTTCACGTTCGCGCCAGTAGACAGGTCAATCATTGGTGCTGACTTTCTGACGAAATATGGTCTTCTCTTTGATCAACGTGAAAGACGGTTACTCGATCCAGGGACTAGTCTAGCTGTAAGCGCAATGACAGCTAAGGTCAAAACACCCACGTCTATACAGCGCTTGCCGAGTTCGAGCATATGGTACAATTGGACAGATGCGAACCATAAAATTCTGCGGTATCATCACCACTTCACATGGTCTAGAAGAAAAATTGAACAGATTGGAGGCCATGTCGAGATTATCGAGGCCTAAATGCCGCCATCGAACCCGATCGATATCCGATGCCACATATCCAGAATTTTTCTATGCACCTGGAAGGTTCAAAGTTTTCTCTAAAATTAATCTGGTAAGGTCGTATCATCTAATCCCCAATGCGCCCGAAGAAGTGCCTTAAACGGCCATTTGGGTTATTTAAATTAACAAGAATGCCTTTTGGTCTTCGGAATGCTGCGCAGACTTTTTAACGCTTCATCAATGAAGTGGTCAAAGGTTTTGATTTTGTATATGTCTACATAGACGATATACTTGTGGCTAGTAAAAATGGGGACGAGCACAAACTTCATCTCAAAGAGTTATTTGAGAGGTTAGTCAAATTTGGAATAAACATCAATTTTCAAAATGCGAATACGGAGTATTCGCTCTAGAGTTCCTCAGCCACCACAGATGGCATATTACCTTCGCCACGGCGAATCGAAGCCATACAAGAATTTCCTGCTCCAACATCCATAAGGTAAATTCAGCGATTCGTCTTGAATGGTCAACTATTATAATAGAATAAATGTAAATTAATTGTAAATTAAAAGTTTGCCATCAATCAACCAATTTTATAAAAGCCCCATATCCAAAATTTATAAAATCCAGAATTAGTTTATTTAAAATTTAGATTATAGTTTTCAAAATTAGTTCGAACCGATATATTTAAAATTCTTAAATTTTTACGCGTCGATTTAATTTAATATACAACGAGAATATATTCGAAAGCTTCATTCAAACGTTATTAAATTCAGAATTATATATGTAGGTTAAATAAAATAAACTCAGAGATCAGCGGCGATCATTCTCAACCTCCTTGCGTGCTCTGGCAAAATTTGGAGGCTTGATCAGCTGTGGCTTTTGAGTGATTGCACTCAAGGTCTGTAACTTGTGCATTCCCGCCTTGTGTTGGTAACCCAGATGTCCATAGTGTCCCTGAAGACGGTCAGAAAAAAATTGATTATGTTTATAATACTAAATTACAGCAACGCTGATGTAGTGGTGGCTAGCATCGAGATGAACGAACAAAATTTTTCGGCTAACATCGGCCTACCTACCATACGAAGAGGACGGTATACCACCAGGTAGGTTCAGCAGTGCAATAATGAATGCTCAAAGACGAATGTAGGATTCATCATTGGCAGTGATGCTAATGCGAATCTCTCAATTTGCAGGGGAAGTACAAATATCAACAGGCGAGGTGAGCTACATCTTGAATTTATTTGAAGGACTAACCTAAACATATGTAATATCAGACGTAAGCCAACTTTTATTACTAAAAGCATAAAAGAAGTGATAGACATCACACTTGTCTCAGATTTTATTAAGGATAGGGTATTGAACTGGAAAGTGTCTGAAGACCATTCCATTTCTGACCATTGTTATCTGTAGTATGAAGTGGATACAAAACGCACTAGCAAACTATCCTTCAGTAATAGGAAGAAAACTGACTGGGGTTGCTTTAGAACCATTCTTGGTAACATTACCGTTATCGGTTCCAAACCCATGTGCATCTATAGAGAAGTTGGTGTTTTAGTAAACTAGCTATCTTATGCTTTTACCAAAGTTATTTTAGGTGCATGTCCAATTAGTAGATCTTTGGGTAAGTCTCGGCCACCCTGGTGGACAAGCAGACTCCAAGGTACTCGTATAAAATGCAAGAGACTCCTCAAGAAAGCGAAGAGCACAGATGCTGCTGCAGATTGGGACTACTATAAAGAAGTCCTCCAAACCCCGTGTGGGGTTTTATTTCCCCTTCTTTGGAATTTCGTCATAAATGACCCTGGACGGGTGTAAGGCTTCCGGGTGGTTGCCCACGGTTATGGTGTTGCTATTGTGTTCTTCGCTAAATATATTTGCACGCTGAGTGAGTGCATGCAGTACGCATTAGGCTAACTCTCTTAGTGGGACAGAAGCTGCGGCTGAACGCAGATCCATCGAAATCAGAGCTTGCCCTCTATACCAGGATCTTAACGGATTTAGCGAAATAACTCGAGCTACTTTTGGACAGCAAGCTAACCTGGAAACCAAGCATTTTAGAAAGAGTAAAGAAAGCTTCAGCACGCTCTACACCTGCAGAAATGCCATTGGAAAGAGATAGGGTATGGATCCCCATATTGTACATTGGCTCTACGTCTCAATGGTCAAACCTACTACAATGGTTCAACTTTCTCTCCTCGGTTAAGAGAACCCTTATATAATACTTCATCGTCATCATCAGGTTCTGGAATTTGGACTAACTTAGTAATTGATCTTTTGTACGCTCCTTTGGATGTTCTGATATCATAACCACTCGAACAATGTTGTCTTCACCGGGGTAACTTTTTGTAATTTGCGCGATTATTCACAATCCTGGTGATATACAATCTTCCTTTACAACAAAATCGCCTTCTTTCATATTTTTTTGTTGCTTTTCTATTTAGGACGATGCTGTAAACTGATCAATCAGAATGATTGCTTCATCTTGGTTATCCTTTGGAATAGTGATAATCTTTATTGATCGGAGTTTATTATAGTGATTATTCCGGTATACACGTAAATGTTTCTCCAATAAGGTTGGCCCTCATTTTTAACTATGGCCACAAGATGACAACCCCATACAGCAGTATGGGATTGACCACTGAGACGTAGAGCCAGTGTACTATGTGGGGCTCCATACCCCATCTCTTTCCAATGGCATTTTTGCAGAAGTAGAGCGCTATAGTAGCATTCTTTACTCGCACTACGATGTTTGGTTTCCAGTTTAGCTTAATGTCCAAAAGTAGTCCGAGGTATTTCGCTCTGTCCGTAAAGATCAAGCGAGTAACATTTAATGTTGGCGGGTCACACGGAGGAAGTTTGTGCCTCCTGGTAAAGAGGAGCAGCTCCGTTTTCTGTGGGTTTGTGTTCAGTCCATAGCCGCGTGCCCACTCATAGAGGTAGCCAAGTGCGCACTGCATGCGCTCACTCTACGTACTAGGATATTTACCGAAGACCGCAATAGCAACGTCATCCGCGTAAGCAATCACCTTGAAGCCTTGCCCTTCCAGGTTTAGTAACAGGTCATTTATGACCAAGTTCCAAAGAAGGGGGGATCGAACCTCACCTTGAGGTGTCTCTGTGCTCACGTATCTGCTGGCAGACGTCCCACCCAGATAAGCTGTCACGATCCTGCCTCTTAGCATATGATCTATCCAGCCTCTGAGTGACCCGTCTACCCCCGGACACTCAAAAGCCCGAGTGATTGCCCCCGGTCGGACGTGTATAAAGGCCCCCTCGATACCCAAGAAGGTTACCATTGAATATCCCTTATATTCATGTGATTTTTCAATCGGGCCTATAAGGGAGTGTAGAACTGTTTCGACCGATCGCCCCTTACAGTACATTAGAGGCTCAATTCAGCCGGGCGAGCTGTCGGGATCTCAACACACAGTTGAGATCCCGACAGCTCGCCCGGCTTAATTGAGCCTCTAATGTTAGCCTCTATTTGTCTTTCCAGTGTTTTCAACAGAAAAGGAGATAAGCTTATAGGCCTAAAGTCTTTGGGATAGCAGTGAGAGCTTTTCCCGCCTTAGGTATAAATATTACTTTTACTTCAGTCCACTTTCTAGGAATGTGAGAGAGTTCTTGGTTGCCTTTGAAGATAACTTCCAGCCAGGATAGGGTTAAGTCAGTAGTTGCTGCATATCCGCAGGGATAATGCCATCAGGTCCTGCCGACTTGTATGGCTTAAAGCTGTTTATTGCCCATAGGTTATTCCACCTATTTACTATATGACTTACGGAGTCTATACCCCTATTTATCATGGGTCTCTACGGAGCTAGTACCGAGCACCATCCGGTTGTTGTAGATAACCCGGAATGGAAGGACTAGAACATAGTACTTTGCGTAGCCTGGCCGCCTCCGAAGACTCCTGTATATTGCCACAGTAGAGCTTCCAGGCCCTCGTTTTGGCTGCTCTCAGCTCGTACTTATAGGTTTTGAGGACTTCCTTCTAACAGTCCCAATCTGCAGCAGCATTTGTGTTCCTCGCTTTCTTGAACAGTCTCCTGCATTTCATACGAGTACCTTGGAGTTCTCTCGACCAACAGGGTGGCCGAGATTTACCCAAGGACCAACTGATATTACATGCCCCTAACATGGCCTTGTTAAAAGCATCAGATAGCTTGATTACAAGAGCATCAAGATCCTGTGTATATGCAGGTGGGTTTGGAACCGATACCGGTAATGAATTACCCAGAATGGTTCCAAAGCAATCCCAATCAGTTTTCTTCCTATTTCTGAACGATGTGTTTTGTATCCTCTGGAGATAACAATGGTCAGAACTGGAGATAACAATGGTCAGAAAAGGAATGGTCTTCGGACACTTTCCAGTTCAATACCCTCTCCTTAATAAAATCCAAGATAAGTGTGATGTCCAACACTTCCTGTCTATTTATAGTAATAAAGGTTGGTTTGCACCCGATATTACTTATAATTAGGTTAGTACTTAAAATAAAATCAAGGAGTAAAGTAACTCACCGCGCCTGTTTATATCTGTACTTCCCCAGATTGAGTGATGCGCATTAGCATCACTGCCGGCTAAATCAATTCGCCGTAAATTTATGGATGTTGAGAAATTTTAATCAATTAAATATCAAATAATTATGATTTTATAATCAAAACTTCAAAAGATTATTAAAATTTATTACAATTTCGAACATGTTGCAGTTCTTATTAAAAAATTCTAGAATTTAAGAAATAACTAATTTGTTTAACTGAAAATGTCATATACAAATTAAATGGAATTTTTAAGTAATAATTTTCAAGAAATCAATAAAATCAGCAACGTTAAATAAATTTCTAGTATTTTTATTACGTGTCCCATCTTCATTCCGTAAAAAATCTGACTACGTTAAAAAAAACTGAGCGCTGTTAAAATTGTATAACATTACTGAAACATAGAACAGTGTCATGGATCCAGGCAACAATAACCAATACACTAAAATAGAATGTCCGAATATTATGATTTGTATTCATTGTATACATATGTACATATAGATCACAATTAAACATTATTGCTGGTACTAAATTGTGGGTGTCATAAAAAAAATTTTCTTTACTTCTTTGGGATGATCTTCTATAAAAATTTAATGTTCGGATCAGTTATCGCTTCATATACTTATGTACGAATAATATACAAGGTACCATGAGACAATGTGTTCAAATATGAACTAAATCATGTGCTATAGTAATAAATTTTCAATTAATTTTCATGCAATTTGTTGACAAATAACTTGGTTTCTGTTATTGTTGTTGTGCACAATATTTTTTATGACTAGGATACCGCACATCAAATAATCTTTGATCTGTATGAAATATGGACGAAATTTCTCATACATTTTTTTTTGGTATTTTTTGTGGATGATAGATAAAATGTATAATAACTTTGGATTGTGAAAAATGATTGCTAATGGCAAAACAAACATGGATGGTAAAAAAGGAGTACCTATATATAATATATTATGATAAACGTTCAGTACGGTACTAAAGATTTGTTAGTGTCGTCATGACCTTTGATATATATAAGATGTATACATATTCTCGTTGGTTTTATCTGATTGCAGGACAAATACTCGTAGCATACGGAATGATCACACATTTTATGATGAGATTTTATTTTTAATTTTTTATTGTATATGACACTGTCTTACATTATTTAATATTCAAAAACATTCTTGCCATTAGACTATTGTTGGTCTTCTTCTATTGTTCATCCTTCTCTCCAGCCAAAAACGAATTTTATTGTACTTTATTTTAGCCGGGACCAAACATATACATATACATATATGAACTAATCCAATTTATTCAAATAACTCAGCCAAATTTTGAAAAACTAAGTTCGAATATATTTAAGAAGTTATACATAGAAATCATCGAGATAGAGTACTATTCTATTTTAGGTATTCAATATACTGACTTACAATGAAGATAATTCTGTAATCTGTCTGTAGGCCACATATGTGCTAATTCATTTTTTACATTTTTTTTGGTATTATTTAGCAATATAGCAGAGAAGTACTAAAGTCGTCAACTTAGGACTGGTCAATGTTTATTTTAGTGCTAAAAATCTGGTAACCACGTTGGATTATCTTGCGAAGTATCTGTTGAATAAGATCTTGTGAATTTTGGTCTATTATTTTATATTTGAAATTCGTTGTTTTATTTATTTCAGTAATAAATTTGCCCTTTGATGGGTTCAAAGCATTATCATACCTATAAATTTGTTTACTTTGGCTATACCAAACAAACTGCCAACAATTGTTTCATTTCGTCAAATTAAGTTAAGAAAATTGTGTCAGTTTCGATATCTCCAAGATTTTTTTATTTATTTTAAATGCTGCCATATTCTTGAATCTTTCTATACAAAAGAAGCTAACAAGAAGTATTCAAATCTTAAGCTAATTATTACACATTTTAAGTCTTAACCAATGTTAGTACTTGTTATTAGTGTTCACTATTTCATTAATTTAGATTATGTCGTGTAAAATTTTATTTTTCATTTGTTTGCGCTTTGCTTCAATATGATTCTTCCACCTTGGTTTGTTGAGGAATATTTATATCGTTTAATTCCACTATTGGCCCAATTGGGCAAGTGCGTTTGTTTAGCGTGAATGTGACGTGATGTCTTCAGCCAGTTCTCGATTTCATTTAGATGATTCTGTAATTCCTTTGAGGCAGTTTCGGGATTATTGTGTGACACCAGGACGGCCGTATCATCGGCAAAGTTTGATATGATTACCTTGGTGGTTACAGGTAAGTCAGCTGTGTACAGTAGGTATACTATTTGTCCTAGAACGCTGCCTTTTACACAAGTATAGTTGCATTATTATGTTAACCTACCTTCGGTAGAAGTCGATGAGCAATGTTCAAGAAGGCTGCAAAACAATATTTCTTTTCCTCGAAGGTGTTTTTGATTGCATTTACAATCCTGTGTACTTGTTTGTGGTACCGCATGTTGGTTTCGGAACCTAAATTGATGGTACGGAATGATATGCTGTTCTTCTAATACAATTAGGTTCCAATTTCGTCAGTAGCATTTTTTCAAATAACTTTGTGATTGTAGGCAGCATGCTTATTGGACGATATGATGAAATCTGTGTTTCATTTTTTCCAGCTTTATGTATCATTGTGATCAAAGATATATTCCAATTTTGAGGAATATAACCAGTCCGCATGATTGCGTTGAATATGAATGTTACTAGTTTTATGCATTTGTCTGGCAATTCAATTATAATATTTCCGGTAATAGGATCATGCCCTGGTGCCTTTTTTGGATTGTTTTCTTAACTTTCTTCCAATTATATTTTGTGGGTTTGAAGGACAAACGATCTTCCATTTGGTCGGGTAGGACATCTTTTAGATTTTCTGTAAGTTACAAGTAAGTGGTCAGAAGACAGATCATAGCAATCGGTAGCCTTTAGTTACATACACAATTCTTTACACAAAAGTCAATTAAATCCGGAACTTTCTTTTTATCTGTGGGCCAGTACGTTGGGTGACCGGCAGATAAGTAATCCAGGGACTGTTCTTCAATAGCTTCATAAAGTTGTTTGCCCGTTCGGCGATGTTAATGTGAACCCCCAGTGAATATGTTTGGAGTTGAAATAACCCCCCGCAAGTAACTTATTACCTAGCTGGCTCAAATAATCCTTGAACTGCAGTTTTTTTATTGCATGTTTTAGAAGACAGTATACTGCTGATATGACACAATTTCCAGACCACGCCTGCCAGACAGATGCTCGTTGATTGGATATGTTCCTTCTCATATTTCATAAATTCATAGTGGTTCAATCTGTTTTTGATCAGTACAGCTATGCCACCATGTGCTTTCCCATCTGGGTGCTTCGTAAATAAGAAAAAATAAATTTAAAAATTATTACATTTGAACCCAGCATAACACTTGTAATGGTTGGTTGCCGTCATCCGTTATCACCCTGTCCTATACGCAACGTAAAGAAAGAAATAAGCTAACACAATTACGAGGCCAACGTTATTATTGTGCTGGTTTAATTATGTCGGTCAAAACAACCTAACACACTACATGACACTATGACACACTGCATTTAACTCTACAAATATGCACACACAACAAATTTTTATTAATTGTAAAAATAAATTTCTTACAACGTATTCGTAACGTTTCTTAAATTTATTTTAAAAAAATGTCAGGAGCGCACAATCTGCAGTAAGCGGATAAGTGAGTAAGACGATAAGTCAGTAGATGAGAAGCGCGGAGGATCAAATACAAATTATAAAAAGTTTAAAAGAAATAAAAAGTTTTAATATTAAAAAGTCAAAAGGTTTAAACTTTTGTTTTTTTTTGAGTATGAATAAGAGGAATCAGTAAAAAATAATAACCGGTAAGTATAGATGATAATTCAGCCTCCTAACACAAGAAGTCCAATTGAAGTCGGGTCTGTCCGCTGTCTGTAACGGGACGGAAGAGTATTGCGTAAGCATCCTTTTCCTTGTAGAAGTAGTTTCTTCCTCCCTCTTTATTTTTTTTTGTCCTGTTACTTACCATTAGTCATGCATATGTCTTAGTGCCAATGTGAACGACGATGGTCAGAACACGGTGATGGACATGGAATCCGCAATATTTGTTGGTGTATCTCTTTACTGAATGTTTACTGAAACCTCCCTCTTTGTATGCTTTGGCCATACACTTTAATCTCCATAGATCCGTAAGCGGTAAATTCTAGGTCTTCAAGTGCCCACCACAACCCACGACAAATATTACCCCTACCGACCTGAAGTTCGGGTTAATACCGCGGTGAGCCAGCAGGTAGCATCCAAAAGATATTACTCAGGGGCTCAGTTACAAAGTGGCGCCCAAACTGATTGTTTATGGTTCAGAACCATCTGATACAAATCATAATAATTTTTTTTAAACACATTTTGACATCTTAAAATGGTGTTTACCCTCTCCACTGGGAGGCACGAGTTTCTCGTGTGTGCCTGTGGTTTTTCATAATTTAGTTTTGTAGGGGTACCGTTTTCATCTGGTATCGCCTCAATCCAGTGTTTTGTTAGTGAAGGGAGGTGATCAAGCCAATGACGATAGAATTACTCGGGGTAGGGGTATTAATGAGCAGTCACGTAAGGCGACCACAGCACATCACAGCATGGCAAGAATAACACTACGTTGCCATTTAATTTTCTCCGTAATTATTCAATTTGGTGTTCAATTTTTTGACCCACAAATTACTCTAATTTCAACAAATATGAATTTTCAAAATTACACAACGTATGTAGGTTAGGTTTCGCGTAAGTTTCCACCTCGGTTTTTTTTTAATGAAATTCACATCCCTCGGGATTTTAAGTTCACCGAAATTAATTTTAAGTCGTCCACAGGTTATTGCCTATCTATTTGTTCCACTTAGGTTCCACTATAGTGGACGAACATAAACAAGATAGGTGTATCATCGCATGTTGTGTAAATTCTTAATGATAGAGGTTTGTGGTTCGTGGTTTCGTGTATATAAGGCTCCTTTAACGAAAATATAGCCATGTCAAGAGCTTGTGGTCCGTTATTATAGTAAAGTTATTCCCGAAGGCATACGGTCTATAGTATTTTGTTGCCCAAACTATGGCTAACAATTCGCTCTCTTTACCGTATAATAATTTTCTTCTGTTTTTGTTATCGTCCTAGAGTCGAAACAAATTGACAAGTCCTTTCCAATTTGTCTTTGTGATAAAGTAGTTCCAATAGGTAATTGCTGGTGTCCGTAGTAACGAAGAAGGCATGTGAAAAATTCGGTTATTGTAGGATCAGTTGATTACAGAGTTAACCTTTACAATCTTTAAGCATTTTATATACATCTTTCTTTAAGCATTCCGGTATTTGTTTTGTAATTTTAGCGAAGTTGTTTATAAATTTCCTATAATATCCTAAGAGTTTAAGAAATGTTTTATTTGCATTTCTGTCTTGGGCAAAATAAAGTTTTGTATCGCTTTAATTATATCCGGTAAAGCTCCTCTAACTGAATAAAATTAAAGCGATCCATCCGACCACTCCATCCGAAGTGATATACCCCAAGGAGAATGTTTCTCTGAGCAAAAATTCTTATTTGTCCAGTTGAAAATTTAGATTTATGTTTTGTTAAACTTTCTACGTGTTCCATGTAACACAGATTGATTTTCCTTGTAATTCGCCAAGTACATTGTCTATCACTCGTTGGAATGTACTCGGAGCGTTTTTCCGGACAAAGCATTCTCGATTTCTATTATGAGAAATATTTCTTCTGGAGTCGATATTTTGACCGTCCGTTTCCTCATAATTTAAATCGTGTATACGTTCTCCTCGTATGGTTTGTATAAATGATCGCTCTCGTGATCGTAGGAACTGGTGGCAATATGGTATAAATGTTTTGATTGGAACCTCAGGGGTCCATTTGAGTTAAAATTAATTTATTAATATTTGGATGTTTTTGTGGAGCATATGTGGATTGCCTTGTATTTGTTAGTGTTTGAACTTGTCGATGGTTAAAGTATATTGATTATGATTATGCGGTGGATACAAATTATTATTTTGATTATAAAATTTATTACGATTTGTATGTCTAGGAGCTAGGGTTTATATCAAAACTATAGGTTTATATAGTTGTTCACGAGGTGACACTGTCGGTTTCATGTAATTTTGAATAGATTGTCTTGTAACAATAATAATATCATTGAACCGAGTTGATCTTAAAGGTTTCAGACAAATACTGCCAACCCCATATCCTTATACCATTTTGATTTAAAATTAATTTCATTATTACAATTGGGCATTATTTTTAATATTCGAGTAAAATATACTTCGGTGCATGTTATACATATCTCTGATGAGTCCTGCCGCATCTCTTCTGTCTGCAAAATGTAAAATTAAGTTTTGTCTAATTTGTCTCCACTCATTCATAGTATTATACATTTCTAAAGATTTATCAGTGATTCCTACTATTTTATTCCGAATTGCTCAGAATAATATGTTAGCATGCACTTGGTTGTCGAATGCCGGCTTCAGTATTGTTATTATAATGTCAACGTGGGTTACACAATTATTTAAGTCCTTGCGATTTCCATTTTTCCCTTTTATTTCTTATGTAAAATATAATTATATCTTTTAACTGTTTAAGGTACTGACGCCTAGTCGTCTATTAATTTTTATATTTGCTTACCGTGAAACTGCACATATATACCTGCGCAGACATACCTGACAGGTCTACTTGAACGTTTTAGCTTTAACAATCTTATTTCCAGGTATCTGTTTATGGTAATTCGGCTGAATGCAAAATTATAGTTAGCACTAATCAAATTCATTATACCAACAATTCAATTTAACAATTATACGCTACAAATAATATCATCAACAATATAATAGCTTCAAGCAGTATTGGCAGTATTATAAGCGAATTGCTTTTCACAAACAATGACATTTTGGTTGCACATCATTTTGATCAAAAAAACGACAATATTTGCATATCGCATAACTATATATATGTACATGCTATATGAATTTATGTAGGTTCATAGAGTATAGAGGCAAATACATAATATGTAATAATTATATTTTCAGCATGCATGTTGCATCAAAATTTTAATTAAATTTTATACTTTATGTTTTATATTTACTGTATTTGCATATATGCACATATAAGTCTGTATATATGCAGTAGAGCAAATTACGAGAATACGTAGCTGTTATGTATGTACTATAACATATAATTCCTGTGGTATTATAAAATAAAACGACAATAAATTTGAATTGTATGCATTAAAACGAAAAAGGATGGTGGATGTACGAGAAAATTTAATATTTCCCAAATTTCCCATTACATACATTTCCAAGAAAAAGAAGAAGGAATCCCGCTAAAAGTTAATGCTATATATACAATGTAGAATACCGAACGACAAATTTTTTTTGTTGCATTGTTGTCTTCACATGCTTTAATGTACATGATTTCAAAAAGAACAACGGGCTTTAAATTTAATGAAGGATTGTTATTTTTCGAGTGGGTGCAATTAAGCAAAATGTCTCTTTAAGCAACAACCATAATAAGATAGCTTTGACTATATATACATATACATATACATATAGGAAATATCTACACCCGAATTTTATGCAAATTTTGGTTAAACCAAATTATATTTCGTATATAAATCGTAAACGTCCGCAGGCAATGAATTTGATATTTATCGAGCGAATTCTGATGTACACCTAAAATATCGACGAAAACTTTCCCGCTTTCCGCATATACAACTTTTGAATAATTTATGAAAAAATAAAAAAATTATGCGTAACATTTTATATGATGTACTCCCTACACGTAAGCTTATATATATCCACATATTTTAGAGATTACAAAAATCTAAAAATTCATTTTAAAAAAAATGTAAAACAATCAAGTGCCATCTGATCGTCCTGATTAGTGTATAAAATATATGGTAACACGCGATTTTGTAATCTATATTCTGTATATCCTTAAAAGCTTTAATATACATACTTACAAAATACCTAGACATTGTTTTAAAATTCTTCCATATTTACTGTTCAAATCAGGTTAAGGTGCGCCAATTGCATATATATAGAATTGGTATACGAATTTTAGTAAAATTAAATGTGAAATTAGTTGTTTGCAATTTGTGATTTAAATTTAAATGTGTTATTCTGTATAGAATTGTTAGAACTCTGATCTTCAAGTCGATTATATACAACGAATGAATGTATAGTTTAACAATAGGAAAACAATAAAGTTTCACAATTGAAGTTCGTTTGAACGACGGGAGATGGATCGGTTTAAGATGTTACGCGACCCTTGCCAACCAACTACCAGGCTGGGGGCCAATTTAACAAAGCCCAGTCGTAAACGGACCCCTCTGGATACCTCCAGTTGTAAGTAGCCTTACCTGCGCATGCATACGAATCTCTGCGCAGGTGGACCAATATTTTACAAAGGTAAATCCCGCACTGCCACCACAGGATAGGGTAAAGTTCCACTGTCAAAGTAGCGCTATAGAAATAGACGCTCTGCATGCAGGATTCTGGCCAGGTAGGCTCAAACACTTGTGGGGCAACTCATAGCTGAACAGAGAGAATCCCTGGTATGGGCCAAGAAAACTGTCGGCTGCGATAGCTCGGAGAGGGACCATGTGTCGTAAAGACAGCGGTCTCAGGATGAGCTAGAAACGGTAGACAGCAAACGGCCCAAACTACAGGCGGATAAGGAGACTCCTCACAAGGTGCCTAAACATAACCCGTTTTGTGATATTGTGAAGGAGCATACGTTGGTGCTAGCCGTCATTGACAGGAATCATGAAGATGGGAGTGTCACTTTGGGAAATGGTGATTAGTATATTACGCACTGTAGAGATGCGGGATTGTATCAAGGGCGCGTTAAGCTAACGGCGTCGCTCAGATTCTAGATCAGTGGATCTATTTAAGAAGGCGGTAGTGGAGGTAGGGGAGGTTTGGCAGGACGCGAGATTGTCAGCTGTGAGCAGGGAAGAGATTCCTAGCAGGCGCGCATCTGGCTACCAACCAAACCGGCTAGCCCAGACGAGATCGTGGAAATAATTAGGATCAGCAATCCCAGTCTTCAAACTGATAACTGGAAGATATTAAGGCAAGAACATGACAACGTGGGCTCTAGATTATCTACTATGCTAATCAACAAGGAGTCCGTGGCTCCTCCTCCTGTGATTAAGGGAGTAATTGAGTTCGGTTTCGGTTCAATTACTCTCAAAGTCTTTCAAAAGGACGAGGTTCAGGAGCATACAGGGGAACCTGGAGAAGACGGCAACCTGATCACACTATAGATGCAGATATCCCAAGAGGGGAGGTAATCCAACCAATTTAGCTTTCCAAGGTAGCTGCACTAGGAAAAGAGATGGGCAGCAGATTATCTGTCAGACTTACGGAGGGGACTGCCAGCATCTCGGAACTAAGTACCAGCGGAGGCGATACTGGTGACAAAGGCGAATTCACTGGAACCAAGATTAGCCTACGGCAAAGGGGAGTGAACAATTGTAACTACGTTCAACAAGATAATATGGTAAACAACATTCAAATCAACATGCACCATACTCCCAATAGACTGATATAATCAGTCTATCGGGTGGTCATCTATTATTCAAGAACGTTAGATAAACAGTAACAAGATTTATGGCCTTAGAATGAAGAGGGTAAAGCTAATATACTCAACCAATTCTAGGAAAATCAGATCCTGCATTCTTGAAAAAAATAATTTAAATATGTTTCTACTCTCTCCATACAGCAATGACGACATAACTGCTGTCAGCCTAGAGGTTGGCGGCAGTCAAATCTGGCTGGTCTCCGCCGGATAACCTGGGGGACATGGTTCTCGAAGCTGAAAAAAAGAGGATTGGAGTGATTCATGGATGTGATGCTAATGCGTATAACACAATCTGGGGTAGCACAGACATCAACGAAAGAGTACTTATTAAATACTAACCTTTTAGAATTTTGTATTATTGAGCAAGAACCCATATTTATTACTAAAAATAGGCAGGAGGTTCAAGAGACGTAACGTTCGTCTCAGATAATATTTATCCTATGGTCAGGGAATGGAGAGTGGCGGAAGAACATTCGTTCTCAGAAGCAAGTAAAAGCAACATGGTGGTCACAGAAACTGGGGACTTACCTTGTCTGGTAGGAAAGCCTTTAATAGAACCAAAAGTACGAGAGAGGCTCAGGATTGAGACTCCTATAAAGAGGACTTAAAATTATACAAAAAAAAAGAAAGAAAGGCACAGAGAGAAGTTTCCGAAACCCCTTGTCTTATAAAGATAATGTCTACTAATCCAACCAGTCCCAGTTATCTAATTAAACAAGACGGATCTTACACTGCTTCTAGTAAGATCTCTTTGAAACTTCTCATCGAAACCCACTTTACAGGAAGCTTTGACGACTCGACAGAGAGTACTCATCGAGAAACACATTTATTGCGCATAGAAAATGTCGTAACTAAAAACGGATACTATGGGCACTTGAAGGTTTGAAACGTGTTAAATCGGCTGGGCCTGGCCGAATTATAACACCTGAAATTCAAAATATAACTGGAATTTATCTTCAAAGTGTTTAAAACTGGACTGTATTCCAAAGAGGTAGACAGAGGTCAGGGTGATCTTTATTCCGAAACCGGGAAAAAGTGCACATGGCTACTCAAAGGACTTAGGACCTATAACTCTATCATCCTCTCTATTGAAAACCTCAAAAGTCTGATAGATGTTTATATGCGATCAAATATAAAGCCTAGTAACTTGGCACAGTTTTAACATGCGTATTATAAAGGGAAATCGGTGGACACAGCTTTGCATGCGCTGGTTGGGTGCCTAATAAGAGTGCCTTTAACAATGTAAAAACAATTCTAGAGGGATTGTCACTTCTTGGGGTGGACTACTCTGTAAATGAGTTAATAAATCATATTTCTGGGCGTAATCTTGGACAGTTAGCTTATTTGGAATCCTAACATCTTGGAAAGAGTAAACTAGGCTATAATAGTAAATATAGCTATGTATACTTTTGCAGAACTGCCATCCGAAAGAGATGGGGCCTGAAGCCGGAGCTGGTTCACTGGCTATTCATTGCCGTAGTAAGACCTTATGTATGTTGGGAGTGTGTGGTGACCACCTCTTGAAAACGTAACCTTCAGAAATGGATCAAGAAGATGCAAAGAAAGGCTTGTATAAGCGGGCACTCAGGTCAACACCAACACGCGCCTTAGAGTTCATGTTTTACCATCTCTCCCCAACTATTAGCCGTATCCCAGTAAAAATATCTTCAGACAGGACACTCGATGATAATTAAATCGCTAAGGAAGGAACTGGCGAATCAAGAATACGTTACACAAACAGAGCAGTTCCACATTCAGATAGTCTGGGTGAACAGCCACTCAGACGTCATGGTGAACTGCAGGGCGGACAAACTAGCTAGGCATGGGACAACTATCCAATTGCTGCCGGAAAGGGCAAATTTGGAGAGACCTATTGTGGCTTTTAAACCAGTGCTTAAAAAAAGGCAGTTGCCTCAGCGAAGGAAAGGTTGGCTAACACTCTCATATGTAATGTAGCAAGACAAGTCCGGCCAAACCAGGACTTGAAACGCTCTAATACACTAATCAACCAAAGTAGACGTGAATTAAAACCGATCACATGGGGATACACACGGGGCACTGGCTATTTCGAGTATATGCGAGGAGGCTATAGGTCTAGAAGCAACTGATGTTTGCCAAAGCTGTATGGAGGAGGAGGAGGAAGAGGCTTTTTTTTATTAAAACGGTTGGAACCTGCTGAGGTCCCGCACTCAATGCCACAATGGGCCCATGGTGCAAAGGAAGAGGCTTTAGTCCACTTCCTATGCTCATGTCCGGCTTCAGCGCATAGAAGGCATAAACATATGGGTAGGTTCTTAATGGACAGCCTCTCTGATCACGATAACTGTAAAGCGCGAGATATATCACGCTACATAAGTAGCGCTAACTGGTTCAAATATAGGTAACAGGGAAGTAAGATTTTGTGGTAATACAATAGACCACCAATAGTACCAGCCACTCTAATCTTACCTAACTTAACCCAACCTAACGTAGGGTGCATAATTTAAGGTCAAAATCGAGTGGAGATAGATATTACCTGAAATCGTCGATGCTAATTCTCCACATTATTTTGAGTTCTGCGAGAAATTTTCATTGAGACGAGCCGAAACTATCCAAAAGTGGGATTTTTATTGTGCCCTTCGATTTATAGTTTGTTATATTTATACTTATTACTTCATCGACTGATATACTCGTATTAAAGCAAACATTTTCTGAACACAAGAAAAATAATTTCTTGATCAAAAAAAGATTTTTCGAACAAACCAAATTTAACAATTACGCCAGCTATCTCTAATCATCTACAAAGGTAGGCATGTCGATTACATGTTTTTTAAATGCCGACGGATTGGTATTAAAATGGTCCTTTTTAATTATATTCGCATACCTTCTTTCCAACTGGTTAGTATACCCACCTACCAATAACTCCTAAGAGATAATTCAATTTTTTCTAAACAATTCGAAGTAAGTACACTATTTTACATGCAGGAAGTAAAGGTTATGTGAAGAATACCAATAACAAAAGCATAGTCTTTACAAAAGCGTTGGCATACGATATTTCCATCGATTTTTTTTTTTTTTGTAAAGTTAACATGGGTGTCAGATTTATTTATGTAACGGCAATTCCCGGTATCAAAAGACTATCAGCACTGACACAGTTAGATCTAACAGGTCCTGTTCAACGAGTTTAAATAAATTTTACGTATTAAAGAAATCTAGGATGAGTATTTTGGTACCTATTCTAGGATGAGCGAACTGTATAGAGGTTATTTTAAATTATCCTGGGACGAAATTCTGGGATAACTTTTCAAGACAGTATAATTTTGAAGACACCCCTCTTTGGCTTTATCTTAGTTTTAAATACTTAGTTTTTAAAATCTTGGTTTTAAAAAAATAATTTTATCATTGATAATTAATTATATGTCATAGGGAATATTCGGAGAAGTGGGTTGAAACTTATGGCCGGAAAATATTTCTTCTCATAGTCCGAAACTCGTTCATTGGCTCATACTCCTCTAATCACAAAATAACTATGGTATCTCAGACTTTCAATTAATCGTATTATCCTCAGCCCTAAATATGTGTATTAGTGTGTTGGTTCTATAAGTTTTTGCATATTTACTTGGCAAACAGCGAAATGGCGGGTTTACCGCAGGCCAGCTTTTCAATTGTTTGTACTCGTTTTACTAAAGTTGTCAAGTGCGAGTGGATTAACGTTGTTCAAATTCGAATTAACGTAAGAGGAAGCGATGATTATATTTCGACCAATTTCTGAACTAATTTTGTATTTAATTACCAATTTATTTGTTTTCCACTGTATCACATACGCTCGATGCATACGAAAACTATATGCTGCCAGTCATTTTTGGGATATGAACTCGGCACTGCCTTCTTAAATTTTACCAGGGCATCAAGTGGTATTCTTCAATTATATATAAATAATCCAATTTATTTAAATTATTTCAACTGAACTAAAAAAACTTATGACAAGAAAAGCCACATGAAATTCTTTCAACCTAAAACTAAATGAAAAACTTGATGGCACAGTAGAAACCGCACAAAAAGTTAATAATTTTTCTTTTGAAATAACAAAATTGATTTTTTACTCAAATTTCCAGCCTCATTGCTCTTCTTTTTTTTTGTAGTTTTCTATTATTTAGGTTTTAATACATATACATACATATATTTCATAAAACTTTCTACGAACGGTTAACCCACAAATGTGAAAGCATATAACACAAATAAAAGTTTTAGTCACGTTTCATATTTTTGAAAGTTTGGTCATTTTTTTGCGATCTCATTTTCCTGTTCATTGAAAATTATTATTTTTAATAATAATTCTAATTAATTTTACTTATATTTGAAAATAATCAATAGTCAATATATATACATACATACGGAGAAGAGAAAATTTCTTTTGGACCAAACCGAAAATAACATAACAGAGCAAAAAAGGGGCTTATATACGAGTATAACCAATAAAATATTCATCGAAACAAAAATACCAAAAGGATTAGAATTTTGTGTTTGGTTCATTTAGTGTTTTTGCACGAGGGTGTGGTAAAATTAGAAAATTGGAAAATGAAATAAGCGGTTATACCGTACAAAGTATGTAAAGACGAACTTTTATTTTCCTGGGGATACTTAATTAAAGTAAACCTTGTAAATATAATACTCGAAAAGGAGTTTTAATCCTGAAACAAAAAATTAAGTTTATGGATTAATATTAGGCCTGCACATACAAACAAACACACTTATTATTGTATAAGGAATGAAAACGATAATATATTTTCCAAACAATTATTTGGGTATATATAGATGTGAATATTATGGCTTGAATTTATTTCCGAACAAAGCTCTATTCATGATTTTATTTCTTAATTATGTTATGGCGGAAAAAATACTTTAGAACGGAAAAGGAAATCGCTTCTAATTAATTTTTTGGTATTCAGGTCTATTTTGGTATAAAGGTATGTACATACATTATAGATGAACAAAAATTAAATTAAATTTGTTTGTTAAATAAATTAAACTTTTTATTTTGTTGGTTTTTGTTCATTAATTTAGGTTTCGCCCGCACAGTAACTTTATAATTTTATTACTTTACGTTGAATTTAACAACGAAATTTGAAATAATAAATTTTCTTGGTATTTAAGACCACGAAAAAAACAGGAAATTATAAAAATTAATTTTATTTCGGTACTGGGAAATATTTTTTATGGCTTTAAATGGAATAACAAATTAATTACAGTACTTACCGAAAAGTAGTGAAACAGTGTTTAAGCTAATGGAAAAGCTAAGAATTTTCGAGTTAAGGATGCAAAATTTTTGAAAAAACTTTTAACATTTTGAATGGACACATTTTGCACATTCAGCAGGGAGTGAATTACCTTAATTAAAATTATCTATGACGTGATTACTACTTCGTCAATCTTAATCAAAAAGCTGGAACACTGTTTATATAGTTTGAGGTTTAACCATCCGAATTCCGATAAACGGTTTAATATCGAAATAATATTTCTTTTATTTTCGCTTAATCTAAAAATTACCCGCGTGTAAGACCAACATATATGTACCAACAAATGTTTGCTTCATCTATAGCATAGACGAGTCATTTATTCATAATGCATTTGCCACCAATATTTTACTGAACCTCAACCAACAAATAAAAATATAATTTTATCCTAGAGCCGGATAAGGTTTACTCAACAAAACTAATAATACGAATTATATTTTCGTAGTGGTATAAACTGAAATCCATTTTAACAAATTGAATACTAATCAAAATTGTTAATTATTTTAAATTTAAATTGTTGCTGCCTATAGATTATAAAATTTAAAATACTTAAACTCGTATAAGTTGCAAGATTTTTGTGCTCCTAAGTTATCATCGAATTTCCAAAATGTTTGAATCTTAATTTTACCTTACATTAAGTTAGCAGAAACATTTCAGCAGAAAAAAATCTGCTTTGTCGTCTTAGTTTATGGCTCATATGCAAAAATTCGGGGAGCTGGCACTTTTGAATTGTCGTTTCACCGAGCACTTTAGGTTACCATCCCAAAAGGGAACCATTCTGCTTCGTATCATGTCATATTTTATGTGGGATCAGGTTAAACATAATTTAATTTTCCACTCACCTTTTATTCATTTCAAATGGCCCATAAAAATTTGGGTAGCTGACACTTTTGATTTGCCATATTACTTGGCTACTAGTTTAGGTTGCTATCCTAATAGAGAACTTCTATGTTTCATATCAGGTCATATGTTATGAAGGATCAGGTTAAAATTATTTAAATTCCCCACCCATCTTTTATTCATTTGGTGCTGGGTAGCTGGCACTTTTGGTTTGTCGTGTTATCTGACTATTAGTTTGGGTTGCCATCGTAATAGAGAACTTCTATGCTTCGTATCAGGTCATATTTTATGTGGGATCAGGTTAAAAATAATTAAAATCCCCACCCATCTTTTATTCATATGAAATGACTCATTTTCAAAATTTCGGGTAGCTGACACATTTGATAGGTCGTGTTACGTGGTTATTTGTTTTTTGTGTGTAAATTAAATAAAGTTTAACATTTAATTTAACAAATATGTGTAAGTTTTTTAATTCTTTACCCAAACAGCTTCCAAAAAAATTCCAAAATAGCTAAATGACCAACCAAATTTCTAAATTAATAAACTAATAAGTTTTTAAAATTCTAAATTTAAAATTTTTCTTTTTCCAAAATTTCAATTACTACAACTTCATTTCAAGGTTAATTGTACGGAAATTTTTAAATTTCTGAAATCCAAAATTTCCAAATATCAAAATGCTAAAATTCCCAAAATTGGGATTTTGTATAAATTATTCTAAATTTTAAATAAATGCATTTTAAATATTTCAAATATTCAAAATTTGGTAATTTGCTAAATTTCTAAAGTTTTAAATTAAGAATTGTTAAAATTATACAATTCCAAAATTCATTAATCTCAAATCTTCAAAATACTTAAAGAGTATAGCTGGGCAGCTCGTTTGTTCAAAAATTTCTTAATTCTGAACTTTTTAATTCCAAATTTTTTAAATAAACAAATTACAAAAATCCCAAATATACATTCAGATTTAGTATAAATAATTTTTAATTTAATTTATTTTAACAATAATATCTAAAAATTTTAAATATTTTGAACCTAGCTTTATAAATTCAATAATTGCTTATTTCTAAAATGACTAAATTCCTAATGATTTAAATTTCTGTTTCATTGGGGAAATCAATTTCTAAAACTCTAAATTCCGAAACATTAAAATATAAAACTCAAAAATTGAAATAAGTATATTTACTTTACAATTTAAAAATTTTAATTTCAAAATTTCCAAATATTAATATTCCTTAATCACTTAATCCACATTCAGAATTTTTGTAAATTATTTTTAATTTTAATAAATTTAAATGAATTTAACAAATACATATTACTAAATTCTTAAATGCTTCAATTTCCAAAATGATAAAACTACCAAATTAATAGGTATACATTAATTACAAATTTTGTGTAAATTATATTAAGTTTTAATTAATTTAATTTAATTTAACAAGTTTGCGTAAGTTTCTTAATTATTTACCCAAAAGCTTCTGCAAAAAACCATACATTTCATGTGTCCAAAATTGCCAATTGACCAATCTGATTTCAAAATTAATAAACTAATATGGTTTAAAATTCTTAATTCCAAATTTTCAATTACTATACACATTCATTTTAAGCTTCCAAGTAATTGCGTAGATACCAAAATTTTTAAATTCTTTATTTTCAATTCGTGTTTGTCGAAAATCCTAAATTTCTTAATTTCAAAACTTTCAAATATTATAATCTTACAATTCCCGAATCTGATTTATTTAAAATTTTAACATTATATTTTATTAACCAATATTCTTGGGCTGCTATATGCTCATAAATTCGTAAAGGCTTTTTACTGCTCTTATTTGATATATTTCTATTCAAAATTTGCTAATATGCTAATAAACAACGAATTGTCAAAATTAAACAATTCAAAAATTCAAGCTGCTTAACTAATTTTAAAATCTCCAAAATACTTAAATTGACTAACTCTAAGTCTCGCTAGTTTAAAAATGTCCAAATTGTGAAATTTTTAATTCCTTATTTTTAAATACCAAAATCGCAAATACATGTACATTCAGATTTAGTATAAAAAGTTACGTAAGTTCAAATTTTCTAAATTCTTAAATTAATAAATTCCTAATGTTCTAAATTTCTAAATTTTTGAACAAATCGATTTCTAAAATTCTAAATTCCGAAACCGCAATATATAAAACTCAAAAATTTAAAATTTTTAATTTCAAAATTTCCAAATATCAATCATTTTCATTCAGAATTTGAGTTAATTATTTTTAAATTTAATTAATTTAATTGAATTTAGCATATTTTACTACTTTTTAAACGGCAAAAAAAAACAAATTTCTTAATTAATAAGCACAACAACTTTACAAATAATTTTAAGCTAGGTAATCCCTTTCAAATTTTGTTTAAATTATTTTTAATTTAAATTTAACAAATTAAAAAAATTCTTACATTACTTAACTCTTGATTTTCTAAATTTCACACATTTAAACTTTTTTTAAAAAGATGAGTTCCTAATAATTTAAATACTTAACAAATCTCTAAAGAAATGAAGTGATAAACTCCTAAATTCTAAAATCCGAAATTTCAAAAATTTAATAAGCATGATGTGTGAATTATTTTCAGTTTTAATTAATTAAATTTAGTTTATCGAAATTGCGTAATATCTTGAAATGTTTACCCAAACAGTTTGCTAAAAAATTCATAAATTTCATGTTTTCAAAATAATCAATTGACCAACAAAACTTCTAAATTAATAAAATAATAAACTCTTCTTAAATTTTTAATTTCAAAATTTCAATTACCTCAGATTCATTTATGCTTCCAAGTAATTGTGTCCAAAATTTTTAATTTGAAAATTTCCAATTCTCGATTGCTCGAAAATTCTAAGTTTTCTGAATTTCAAAATTTCGAAATATTAAAGCTAAGCTCTAATCTGCATTCCGATTTGGTATAAATTATTCAAAACCTAATTAAATTTTTTTTAGTAAATATTTGCTTTTTACTCTAATTTCCTTTAATTCAAATATTCCAAATTTGGTAATTTGTAATATTTCTAAAGTTTAAAATTTATAAACTTAGAATTGTCAAAATTATACAATTCCCAAATTCAATAATCTTATGTCCCTTTCCCAATTAACTGCTTAATCTCCAAAATACTTAAATTCACTAACTCCAAATCTCGCTTGTTCAAAAATTTCTAAATTCTGCAATTTTTAATTCCAAATTTTTTAAATACTAAAATTACAAAACTTCCAAATATACGAGTACATTCAGATTTAGTATAAATAATTTTTAATTTAATTTATTTTAAAAATTTGGTTTCACTTGATTCTTAAATATTCTTAAATTCTTAAATTAATAAATTTTAAATGTTTTAAATTTATAAATTTTTGATCAAATCAATTTCTAAAATTCTAAATTCCGAAACATCAACATATAAAAATCAAAAATTGCAAAGTAAATATACTTCACAATTTAAATTTTTTAATTTAATAATTTCCAAATATTAATATTCCTAAAATCCTACATTTTGTTTCAGAATTTGAGTTAATTATTTTTAATTTTAACTGAATTTAATAAATATTACTAGATTCTTAAATGCAACAATTTTAAATTGCCAAAATTTCAAATCTTTAATTAAACCTTCCAAATTTCTAAATAATTAAACTAAGATTTTTCAATAATTCCAAACGCCGAAATTTCAAAAATAACTTTACAAATAAATTTCAACTAGGTAATCTCAATTCTCCAAAACTCATAAATTTCAGATTTGGTATAAATTAATTTTTATTTAAATCAAATAAATTTAATTAAATTTATACACTACTTAACTCTTGATTTTCCAAGCTTCGCAAATTTAAAGTTGTTGAATTCCTAATAATTTAAATACTTAACAAATTTCTAAGATAATGAACTGTAGCGACCGATACAATTAATTGGCAATTGCCTTAATTTCAATTGTATCGTAATCACTACAATTTCGCGTTTGCCCATTTCCACTTATCGACGAGGCAACGCGTTAACATTACATTATTTACTTTCTGTATGCAACTCTTACTCTTGTTATGTATACAGAATATTTTTGCATTTCCTAATATTCGATATTCTATGTACAACCAAATTTTATATTAATGTACATAGCGATGCAAATTCTCTCTCGAATATTTACGCGCATAATAATATTACGCACGAGAACATTCTATGGCGTGATACTTATGTACCAATCATCTTTCGTCGTATGTTTTTTTAATACTCACCAATATTCATGACGAACAAAACGAATTAACATATACATGTTATTTCGTCTAGATGATTGAGATTTTCGCGCGTAATGACCGACGCACACTTAAACATTTTCTATTTTCTATTTGTGCATTCTCTCGGTCTATGCAATATTTCCCTTGCAGAATCAATATACATACATATTATGTATATACATGCGAATTTAGAATTCTCTCTCTCTCTCATCAATTTTTGGTTGGCGCATGTGATGCGCCAACATTTTTTATTACCAAATAATGCGTTTTGAGATTAAGACCAAGCCAGTGGTCAAAGGTGGTGAAATAAATAAATAAATTAAAATAAATAAAATTGATAAAATAATATAAATAAAAATTATAAATAAATGTAATTAAATAAATAAATAAAAGTTAAAATTATAAATAAAAAAATTATTATATAAATAAATAATTAAAAATAAAATTTATAAATTAATATATAAATTTAATCGTGTTAAAAATTATTTAACGTGGGCGTCCGAACCGGACGATAAAGTTCTAAAAGGAGCACACATCCTAAAGTGACCTAACTCCCAAAGTGGTGACCCCGAACAGCGGTTTTTATCGCGAAATAATAATAAAATTTAAAAAAAAACACGCATAAAATAATAAACAAGTCACGCAACCGCGTGGGAAGATAGAAAATTAAACGTGTTGTAGGGCACATCCCACACACGCAACGCGGGAAGCAATACATTTATACAAAAAAACGTGGTGTAGGGGACGACCCACACACGCAACGCGGGAAACAACTAAACACGTGGTGTAGGGGACGACCCACCCACGCATCGCGGGATAACGGTGAAGCAACATACGCTCACCGCAACAGACAAGACGTAGCAGCAAAAACAGCAGCAAAAACATCAAACAATTAAACCGGTACCAAGTTTTTTTATATATACAAAAATATTTTTTTTCTTGTACTGTAATTTTTTTTTATTCAATCATTTTTCATACATTAACTTAACGTAAAATCAATTTTTTTTCTCTTCTTATTTTTTTAACGTAGAATCATTTTCTTTCTTATATTTTTTTTTAACGTAAATTCATTTCTTCTTAACGTAGAATCATTTTTAGTTGTAAAATTTTTATATATTTTGTTTCACCACCACCACATTGCGCACCCATCCAACAATTTTACACTCACTGGTTCGTATCTCGCTGCTCTCCTCCCGCCATCACTGTCGTTGTGTTACCTTTTTAAAAAAAAGAATAATTTAATAAAAAACGGTTTTTATCAAAACCACACAGCGACAGTGATTTCAGCCCGCTGCAATTCACTCAAACAAAAGCGTTTTAAATCAAAACCAATTTTGAATATCTGCCGATTCAAAATTTGATTGATTTTTATTGGATTCCGCTTGTTTGAGTGTTAGTATTATCGTTTAAGATTTTTGTGCTTAACGATAATATTTCGTATTGATATTTTTTTTATTATTATTCGCATTGTTTTTATTTTTATTATTTTTACCAGCACCACAAATTGGTGTACTGGAGGTTTTTTTGCTCGGTCCGACTAAGTACTTGCAAAGGAAAACGCTTGGCCGAGTAGTTTTTACTGTAATAAAACCTTAGAATAACAAATTGTCTCAGTTTCCATATTGAATATATAAAATGGCACCAAAATTGGACCCAAGTCAATTGAATGACGATTTAGCGGACAATTTGGATAAATTGGAAATCGAATCTGAGCATGGAAATGAGCTGTCAGACATGAGCATAAAGTTACAACCATTTTGGTTAGAAAGCCCGTCTGACTGGTTCAACATGGTCGAAATAATATTCAACCTAAAAGGCATTACAAGCGACAAAACGAAGTTCATGCTTGTATTAAATGCATTATCCCCGCAAGCGAGTACAAAAATATCCGATATACTCGCCGATCCGCCTAAACAGAATTGCTATATTACAATAAAACAGGCGTTTTTAGATCGTTTGGCTCCGTCGGCAGAACGGAAACTCACTCAGTTATTGAGTGGCCAAGATTTGGGAGATTTGCGGCCTACTGAAATAATGAGGCATATAAAAACACTAGCTGAGGGAAGATTGAATGATTCAGTGTTGCGATCACTCTGGTTGAGGAAATTCCCAGAAATAATAAGAATTGCGATGGTCGCACATTCCGACACAGCTGATATCAATACTCTCGCCAAAACTGCGGACACTATGTATGAACACATTAATCCGCATAGTCAAATAGCCTCAGCGGCAGAGAAAAACATTCAATCGATGTCTCACAATTTTCGACCATCATCATCAACACAACGCGACACAGTCGAAGCCCGTTTGGCGCGACTGGAACAAAAGATCGACCAAGCTTTAAGTGGTCAGACAAATAGACCTAGAGATAGATCGCGATCTCGATCAAGGTCGCAATCTCGGTCTCAGTCGCGTTCTCGCCCTCGGTCACGATCTCCACAAAATAACCGGAGATATGGTAGCAAATGCTGGTACCATTTTAAATTTGGTAACCGAGCAAATAGGTGTATTAAGCCCTGCAATTTTACAGGCCCACTGATCGCCGGCGAATCAAGCTTAATTAACAATTCAAAAAACTCGCAGACTCACGGGTAGATTCAATGAATCGCAACACCCTGAGAACGAGCAGATTATTCCTTTACGATAGTAGGAATAATCTGAATTTTTTAATTGACACTGGAGCTGACTTATCAGTAATCCCTGTCAAACAATTTTTAAATCTAAAGTTTTTCAATAATAAAAACTCAGATTTAGTACTTTCGGCCGCCAACGGTTCAACCATTTTAGACGGCCTTAGACGAACTTTCACGCATGCCTTTTTAATTGCTGCTGTGACTCGTCCAATTATTGGCGCCGATTTTCTGTGTAAATTTGGCCTATTAGTTGATGTTAAAAATAAAAGGCTAGTTGATTCAGCGACTCAGCTGTCAACCCTTGCCGTAATGGATTGCTCTGACATACCTTCAGATCGAATGCCATTTGGATTACGCAATGCCGCTCAAACGTTTCAGCGATACATGAACGAAGTCACTCATGGTTTAGACTTCGTTTTCGTCTATATTGACGATATTTTAATTGCTTCGAAATCTGAGGAACAACACAAACTTCATTTGGATCAACTATTCCAAAAGTTAGGGGAGTTTGATGTTCACATTAATAGTGCTAAATGCGTATTTGGCGCCAGCACACTTGACTTCCTCAGTCACAAAATCACACCTGATGGTATTCTACCTGCTGAAGAAAGGATTAATGCCATCAGGAATTTCCCTCCTCCCAGTTCAATTAAGGGCATTCAGCGTTTCGTTGGTATGATTAATTACTACCATAGATTTATTCCGAAACTTGCTGAAACACTTGCCCCTATTCACTCGCACTTGGCTGCTCTAGTTAAAAAGCCCAAGACGCCCAAGAACTTTTCTTGGCCCGAGGAATGCCAAAATGCATTTGCCTCGTTGAAGAGTGAATTAACTAACATTACTCTGTTAGTACACCCACTGGACGCTTCAAAGTTCAGTATTACGACTGATGCATCGAACTCTGCGGTTGGAGCGGTTCTGCAACAGCTCAATAATGATATTTGGGAGCCATTGGGATTCTTCTCTAAGAAGCTATCGGATGCCGAGAAAAAGTACTCCGCATTCGATCGGGAATTACTAGCAATTTATCTAGCGATTAAGCACTTTAGATATTTTGTTGAAGGTCGGGAATTCACTATATATACCGACCATAAACCTCTAACTCGAGCAATTCAATCCAAAACTGAGCGAAATCCTAGACAATCTCGTCATTTGGATTTCATTTCGCAATTCACTACGGATATCCAACATGTGACAGGCAAAAACAACGTGGTCGCGGACACCTTATCACGCACCACCGAAACTGCCTCAGTCGAGACTCACTTCGACTTACACAAAATTAGCCAAGCTCAAGAAGCCGACCTGGAACTTCAGAATTTATTTTCTGGTTCTCTTTGTCACACTAGTTCATCACAGAAACTAGAGCTCCTTAAATTACCTGGCTTAGAAATTTACTGCGAAACATCTACGGGTGCAAATCGCCCGTACATCGCAGAATCACTGCGTCGAACCATTTTCGACGCATTACACAATATTTCACATCCTGGTATCCGTGCTACTCGTAAGTTGATCACTGCTCGATATTTTTGGCCAAGCATTAATAAAGATGTGACCCATTGGGCACGAAATTGCCTTGCTTGCCAAAAATCCAAAGTTCAAAGGCATACAAAATCGCCTCTTGGACATTTCAAAATTCCACCAGGTCGATTCGAACATATCCATTTAGATATTGTTGGACCACTTCCACAATCCAATGGATATTCTTATATACTTACCTGTGTCGATCGTTTTACTAGATGGCCGGAAGCTTACTGCATGGACAATATGTCTGCAGCTACAATCGCTTCTACGTTTGTATCTAATTACGTATCCCGATTTGGGGTTCCTCTAAATATTACTACTGATCAAGGAACACAATTTGAGTCCAAACTTTTTGCTGAGTTAACGAAACTCCTTGGCTCAAATCGTATACGTACTACGGCCTATCATCCTCAAGCAAATGGCATGGTTGAACGTTTTCACCGCCAGCTTAAATCAGCACTAATGGCTCGAGGAAATACTAGTAATTGGAGCTCTGAGATTCCCATTGTTTTACTTGGAATCCGAGCTACAGTGAAAGAAGATCTGAAGTGCTCACCAGCGGAAATGGTCTATGGCCAAACTATCAAACTACCCGGTGAGTTCTTCGTCGAAAATCCTCTTCCACCTTTACCAACCACAGACACAGTCGTCGACCAATTACGCAACACCATGCAAAATCTTGTTCCGACATCAACTCGAACAACTAATCAAAACACAATCTTTGTCCCTAAAACATTGGACACTTGTGATTTTGTTTTTGTTCGCACGGACAAGGTTCGCACAGGATTATCACCACCCTACGAAGGCCCATATAAAGTCATTCGACGCCTTCGAAAACATTTTATTATTTCGATCAAAGACAAGAATCATAATATTTCTATTGATCGATTGAAGCCAGCTTACGGAATACTAGCCTCGTCTGATCAAATATCAGCATCTCGAGCGCGTAAAACAGTACGTATAGCAATATAATTCAAATAATTATATCAGCTTCATTTAGGGGGGATCTTC
The DNA here is from genome assembly GCA_951394425.1 of Tipula unca. Taxonomy (NCBI): domain Eukaryota; kingdom Metazoa; phylum Arthropoda; class Insecta; order Diptera; family Tipulidae; genus Tipula; species Tipula unca. The sequence goes on along the minus strand of OX596382.1, from coordinate 175,730,349 downwards.
ACTTGCAGGGGAGTCCTGTAGCGACCGATACAATTAATTGGCAATTGCCTTAATTTCAATTGTATCGTAATCACTACAATTTCGCGTTTGCCCATTTCCACTTATCGACGAGGCAACGCGTTAACATTACATTATTTACTTTCTGTATGCAACTCTTACTCTTGTTATGTATACAGAATATTTTTGCATTTCCTAATATTCGATATTCTATGTACAACCAAATTTTATATTAATGTACATAGCGATGCAAATTCTCTCTCGAATATTTACGCGCATAATAATATTACGCACGAGAACATTCTATGGCGTGATACTTATGTACCAATCATCTTTCGTCGTATGTTTTTTTAATACTCACCAATATTCATGACGAACAAAACGAATTAACATATACATGTTATTTCGTCTAGATGATTGAGATTTTCGCGCGTAATGACCGACGCACACTTAAACATTTTCTATTTTCTATTTGTGCATTCTCTCGGTCTATGCAATATTTCCCTTGCAGAATCAATATACATACATATTATGTATATACATGCGAATTTAGAATTCTCTCTCTCTCTCATCAATTTTTGGTTGGCGCATGTGATGCGCCAACATTTTTTATTACCAAATAATGCGTTTTGAGATTTAGACCAAGCCAGTGGTCAAAGGTGGTGAAATAAATAAATAAATTAAAATAAATAAAATTGATAAAATAATATAAATAAAAATTATAAATAAATGTAATTAAATAAATAAATAAAAGTTAAAATTATAAATAAAAAAATTATTATATAAATAAATAATTAAAAATAAAATTTATAAATTAATATATAAATTTAATCGTGTTAAAAATTATTTAACGTGGGCGTCCGAACCGGACGATAAAGTTATTAATTAGGAGCACACATCCTAAAGTGACCTAACTCCCAAAGAACTAATAAACTCCTTAAAATTGTAAAATCCGAAATTTCGAAAAATTTAATAAGCATACAATAATTAAAAATGTTGTGTAAATAATTTTTAGTTTTAATTAATACAATTTATTTTAACAAATTTTCTTAAAACCCTGAAATGTTTACCCAAATAGTTTTTAAAAAATTCATAAATTTCAAGCCGAAATTCTTTAATCTGCATTCAGATTTTACATAAATTATTCTTAATTTTAATTTTTTAATGAACTTGATTTTCTAAATTTTCTAAATTTTTTAAATTCCAAATTTTTATTGAGGGATAAATTTTCAATTATGTATTGATGCAAATTGATGGCATACACAATACAATAATTGTCAGATAGTAATATTGAAAAAAGCTCTGCATTTAAAATAAATTCATGGGAAATGTTGTTTTCGACTATAACTTTTATTGGTTTTACAATTATATGGGCAAGCAAATACAAAATCGGATAATGCTTTTTAATCATAAAAATTACTTTGGTATACAGTGATATTATAATGAAAGGTAATTTATTATATATATTTTTGTTGGCTTAATGTAAAATTAAAATGTTTTTCATTCACCTGCTACATATAAAACTGTTAAACTATTCCATTTAGTGTATGCATAGGAGGTAATCAAAACAATAAAATAAAATTTGATTACCTCTCTCGCCAGGAAACTATAAAGGAACGGCCTATAAATGTATGTATGGGTTAGCGCGCGACAATATAACAGCTATGAAAATATTCCTAATGGTTGCCACTCACGATACATTAATAGAAACATAAAAATCATAAGGAAATACATATTATTATACCTAAATACTCGTATATATAGGTAATATAAGATTAATTAGCATATTAGAAATGTTTATTGTGCTTTTGCTTACCTTTATATGTACATACGTATACTAGAGGGTCATATAATTTTCCACAATTACTTTGTGTATTTGTAAAACTAAATCGCGCGTCATAATTCATAATACAACAAAGTATAACAAATAATTGTCGAACATACCATATACCAACATTTAAATATGGATACATAATCAAATTCTAATTTCGTCCACTTGGTCTCATGATTTATGTTGATTAAATGTGTAATCAAATAAGGATTAGCTTTATGAATAATATTTGCTTTATAATTTCAAACAAGTAACATTGTTGACGTGATTGACGGTTTCATAATTTATAATAGCAATCAATCACCTTCTAAGAGCACCACCCTGGGGACAGCCTTTGGCAACTTTAACAGAAACGGACACGCCATCCAGTTTATAAGAAACTCTTTATTACTGAGGGATATTTCCATCCTAGTTACAAGTTAATGTAGTGCAGTTGCACAGGACTTACCAACTCTGTACGCATGTTGCATGTTACTGAGTGGGAAGGTAAAGGTAATTAGAGGTTTGTCTCTAATAAAACTGTAGACCATTATTTTTAAAGCTTTAAGAAAAATTGAAGACAGCCGATTAGGTCGAACAACTTGGGATCCGTACCATCGGATTTGTCAGCCTTCGGGATAAAAACAACTATACTCCTGCTCCAGGATTATGGAACAGTGCAGAAAGCAATACACGCCTGAAAAAGGTCCTAAATGATAGGAAAGCATGTGTTGTAGTTCAGCCGGGAAAATACCATCAGCCCCACGAGGCTTATAAGGTGTACAGAAAACATAACATCGTGATTGATCAACTTATAAGCCAAGTCCCAATCAGGAGCCACAGAAGGAACCTTAGTGAATTTGGTAGTAATATCATTATCAAAATGGCACAACCAGGGAAATGAACAGGCTATTAATTTCATCGCAACAGATCTTAAACGACTGTGAGCAGATCTTAAACTTCGTTTATAATGTTTTGTGCCTCCAGAAAATTATCCCAATCAATCTGGCGATTGAAGTTGTTTGCTTTATTTTTTAGTTTCCTAGCGGATTTCCTTGACCTTTTAAGATCAGAGTTCCAAAAGGGTTTCTTCGTAATAAGAGGACAAGAATTTACATAAGCAGTCGACATTACCGCACCAACTGAAGTCGCATGTACCTCAATGTTGACTGGATTACTCTCGGTGGGGTAAGTAAAGAAGCCAGCACGAGAGACAAAATTCCCCAATTGGTTATTATTCTGTTACGATATGGCCCTATAGGTAGTCGTTTAAGGTTAATGTTAAGCGAGATATAGCTGTGATCAGAGGTGACAACATCATCCGTCGCCGAATGGAATTAACTAAATTAACTAAAATCGGCTCGCTGCCTATATTTAGAACTTCAAGCTCAGAAGAACTTATATAGTTGAACACAGAAGGTCCCCTCTGATTAATATTCGTACTATACCCCAAATCGAGTGAACAATATCATCACATCCCATCACATTACAAAAGGGACGTGCTTATGCTTGCTCTATGGTACAGCTTAGTGCAGGGAATATTAGATATTAAATTGATGAGCACTGCCGAAAGATCAGCCCAGCTACACTCATGAATGAGGGAAGCATTAATATTGTTACCAATAAAAATGCATGCCCGAATTTTATCGACATAATTCTTATAGAAAAATCTACCATTATTAAAATTCAATCCAGACACAGCACCATCAAGAAGGTACGGTTCCCGAATTAGATAAATATCGGTATGATAAAAATTAAAACATTTACCGACCAGAGATGATCTTAAAAGAGATACTCTCTATAAGAACGTATTGCAACGATAAACCGAAACCCGTAATTTTTTCAAAGGAATTCTGGTCAACACGAAAGACAATCGATTGTCGATTCGTCTCACGCTTGCATCAGACAACCTTCCATCCCCCAATCGAAATAATCAGATTCATCAGCTTAAGGTCGGTTGCTGCGACTCGAGGATAATCTGGTGGACCAGGGATTCATGTAAGTAAAAGAAGTGGCATGGAGGGTCGCCAACTGACTGCTGCAACCACTCCAAGTTTCATTCATTTTGGAGACTTGCTCACTAAGCCACTTGTAAGTGTCATCATTACTGCACCTGCAGATGAAGACACCATCCGAGAGATAGCACTCAAGCATCTGCGGCACAAAATTCGATGATTCCGCCGAGTCAAGTACTCGATGACTCAATTAGAGCCGGAAAATGCCTAACTTCACCTCGCGTTTTTTTGCCGCCGGAGGAGCCACTGGGCCGCACCAGCTTAATCCGGATAAACTATGAATATGAAAAATATCAATCATTTTAAACTTGTTGTATGAGTGTTAAAACGAGCGGTGCCACATACTATATAACGCGCATTTGTAAAATTATCTTAGCAAACATTTACGCGCTGAATTTGACTTTCGAAATGTCAAAAATAATCTTTCGGTGAATTTGACAAAATAAAACAAATTTAATTGGAAAATGGCTCCCGCACCCAAACACCGAATATAGTAACGGTCGAGAATGCCATCGATCCGTCTTCTGACTATAATTTCAAACCTAGATTACCACTTATGGTATTATGGTTGCACTTATTGGATGTTATCGCCTCGTTGATTTTTTTTTAGACGCTGTATGTCTGAGCTACGGAATTGAATTGTTGGAATTGTGATACTTGCTATTGATGGATTCATTTTCTATAATATGCTCAAATACTGCAATATGCATTATGAAATGCATAGCATAATGGTAGCCGCAATTAAAACCATTGTGGTAATTTTATATATTTGTTTGGAATTAAGCATTAAATTTATTTTGTTTTAAATAAATTGCAGATTGATTTGACAAATTGTTTTTTGCTCTAACAGTAATGGGAATACTATTCTCCATTTTCCTTTTGAGTAGTATTGTGACGACTTACTTTCCACTTAATTACGTGCCAAAAGGTTTATTTTTAGTAACAAAATTGAGCTTTAAAGAATTAAACTTAAAGTTGGCGACCGATCAATATTTTAAAGTTAGTCACCTAATTTAGCTAATTCATAAAGTCCGAGCTTAGCAATTGGCTTGAACAATATCTGTGATTTGAATAAATAAGAACCATCACCATTATCAGTGACTGCCGTGCAATCGGTCAAATCGAGACATTGAATCAGCAGTCTATTCTATTTGTAGTTTGAACAGGACAAAATATCTAATACGCAACACTTTACATGTCGATAATCGCGTAGACCAAATGGCGTAATCAATATCGCCTATCCCTGTACCCTGATTCTCTAAGCAATACGATAATGTGTTAAAGCGTAAACGTTAAGTTATCGTGCTGTTTTTGCGTATTCAAATTCTCTAAATATCTGTCATGATAAAATGTAAAGTATCATGATAAATAAACATCAAAAGTTAACACATCTATTTCATTGTGGATAAGAGTGGCGATAACCGTATTCAATGTACAATATAAAGTTGGATAATTTAAAAATAATAATTTAATTTAATAAACCTAATTTATACGTTTATTTCTAATAACAGATTAGTAACTATTAAATTTTGTATGCCATCTTTTCGTTTGAATTACATTTATATGGAATTTTAAATATAAATTGATAAATTAAAACATCACTTCAATATACCAAAAATGTGCATATAAGTAATTTTCATAGATTAACCGTTTTAGCATTTTAATAACTTATGCATCTAGGATATTTTTCAACTGGAGTGGACTGCATTAATTCGGAGCTCTTGATATTCGGAGGGAATACTTTGTGGTACTGTCTTTTCGAACTTATTCCTGAGTAATGCCTGACGAATGAAAAGTTGCCGCGATATGCCCAATCTTGAAGAAGGGAGACCATCTCGGGAGGGAGATGCTCTGTCCCCGATATTCTTTAATCTCATGTCGGAGTACATCTTTCGTAAAACTGAAAAACCTCAGCGCAAAATTTTATATCGTCAGTCCAATCAGGTGCATGCAAATGCAGATGACATATGCGTGATTGGACTGAATAGCAATGGAGTGAAGGAAATACTTGATCCGCTTGTAGAGTTTTCAGCTTCTGTTGGACTCCAGATCAAGGAGTCCAAAACGAAATACATGATCTCTAGTTTAAGGGACAATGGCACATCAGATTTTAGTAGTGGCCACTACACGAAGGAGTGAGGAAGTTCTGGTAGCTCTGTACAATATCGAGATCAGAGATCTGATGAAGATCACCGATATTGTGCATGAAATAAGATCTCAGTAAGTACGCTGGGTCGGTCACGTTCTGCGTGCTGATCCGGAACAAATTGTGCAGCGGTTTCTGAAAGAAGAGCTACCATATGGTAGGCGCAGAGGTCGGTGCAGGCGAAAAGGGGTCATCGCTGAAGAGAACGACTTGGCTTCTTCAGGTTGTCTAAGACAGTATGAAGACCTAGCCCAGGATCGAAATCGTTGGAGCCAGATTATTGACACAGTAAGGGGCCAGTAATGGCCTTTAAACACTGTTTATTATTTATCTAGTATATTTAATAGAAAATTGTATAAAGTTAATAGGCACTTAGTATAAAATATCAAATACACGTATTTTAAAAAAAATTATTTTAAAACATTAACTTAGTGGGCATAGTCTTGTTTCCTTAGTGCGTGATATTTGTCAAGAGTGCAAATTGTTTTTTCTTAAAATATTCACTAATAGAAATTATCATCATAAATAAACATTAGAAGTTAACACATTACATTGCGGATAAGAAGGGCGATAACAATATTCAATATAGAATACAAAATGGGATAATTTAAAAATAACAATTCTTATTTAATTGTTGATATCAACTGTAACTGTAACAAGTAATAATTTAATTATTTGTTTTAATAACAATTATTATTATGGAAACTAAGTAAGTAAAAATAGAAAAGGGCTTAATTCATTTAATTCAGTAATATTATTAACATAACCTTTTTTTAGAACTAAGCAAAATAGAGGAAAACGCGGTAGCCGGGAACAAAAAAGCTTCCTAATTTCTTATATGGAAGAAAATATTGGATTTTCGTACGAAAGGTTTGATCTCCCCCTTACACAATTTCAATTTATTATTTATAACTGCAATAATTCCTAGATTCGAAGGTGATTCTGGAGCAATGCTGCATCAGCAGAAATGGCTGGAGCTCGCGAATCAATTAAATGCAATTAGCGGTTGCAAGAAAACCACTGAGAAGTGGAAACAGTATTGGCGTGATCTTAAGTATGTATTTTATTGCAAATAAGCATTTCCCATAGTTAATAACTCATTTGATAATTTAAGACGACTAGTTAAAGGAAAAGCGGCAGAGGAAAAAAGAAAATTAGAAGAATCTGGCCGTAATGGCCTATAGTTACTCCTCATCTAACGAAGCTAGATGATTTGGAAAAAAGAGTCGTTAGTATAATAACGCCGGATTTGGTGGACGGTGATTCTAAATCTCAAGAAAAAGGGTTTAGTAAACCGGTAGGTTTTCAAATATCAATATTTGGAGAAGACAGGTTATATGATACTAAATTTTTTTATAGACTATTGCATACCTTGATCTCATTAAATCCTCAACAGTCCCTTTTGAAGTCGATTTAGACGACATTACCGTCAGTGAATTGCCTACACTTCAAATACCATCAGAAGTAAATAATCCTAATGAAGTATGCCCAGAAGTCCACGTTAAACAAAAGGTTGCGGCTAGAGGATCAAAACGCTCTAGAGAACCTAGAACGTATGTTCAAACGCAATCTAAATTGGACGCCATAATGAATGCAGAAAAAGCAAAATTAGAACTAGAAAGAGAGAAGTTTGAATTTAAAAAAAAAAAATGAATTAGAAAAAATTATGCTTAAGAAACAAAAACTTGATGTATTGCAAGGTATAGAGAAATTGCTGAAAGAAATTGTAAATAAATAAGAACTGAAAGAACATATGTATATATTTTTATTGTTAAATTAAATTGAATTTATAACTATAAATGAATTGAATTAAAAATAAATAAATTAATTGAGTATTTCTAAATTAAAATTTAATTTATGAAAAATATTCCGAAACAATCCTATTTCGGGTCATGATACCTCTCTCCAAAAAAGATCCATTAGGATCAGTTTGCGGTACTTCTTCTTCCACTACTTCCTCATCAACATCCTCTACAAAATCATGATCACTAATTGGTACATTAGCCTCTACCATAATATTGTGGAGTACAGCACACGCATTTATAATGGTTCCACTCTTTTGTGGTGTATAGCGTAGGATTCTATCTTTGCCCAAAATTCGAAATCTTCCTTTTAGGACGCCGTTCACTCTTTCCACGCAATTTCTTGCTTGTTTGTGCGCATTATTATACGCAGATTGGTGCACATCTTCTGCTCGTCGTATCAGAGTCATAAGCCATGGCCTCTGTTCGTAACCACTATCACCTTACATTAAAAAATAGATAAATAAAATCAAATTTATTTGCTATCTTAACGTGCAAATGACCAACCTATTAACCATGTGCTTGTATTCCCACGTTCATATAAATTCATTAAGTGGGTTTTAGCTTGGCTGTTAGCAAATCAATAAGAGTCATGCACCGTACCCCCATATCGCGCATTTATATTTAAAATTCTTAAATTATAATCGCAGATCTAAAATAGAAAGTAAATAGTTATATTTGGATACCCTTATATATGTATTTACTTACTATTTGCACATTTTTAGTGTGTGCTTTTTTTCTTCCACTGTAGTAAGCGTGCTCTACTGTTGCGTTGGGCTTTTCAATTTCAATGTGTGTACAATCGATCGCACCAATGATTCCAGGGAATCCAAACTTTTCATAAAATCTAAAAATTAATAATTAAATAATAATCTTAACTATTTCTATTCAATTCAAACAAAAATTATCAATGTATAATTTAAACTTACATAGATTTGTAGCAGCTCGAATATTCGACTCACCGATATTCGATTCTGCCACAAACAAAACAATTAGTGAAATTCAAATATAAACCAACTTATTTGAATTAAGCGTTCACTAACCCCATCACATATCCATCTATCCAACCACCACTATCTAATAACCGAACCATTACTATAAAACATTTATAGTAAAACACATCGCCATCTAACAACATCACCACGAACAACAATGTTCGGTGATGCAACACTAATACATAAGTGCAATGTCGACCGCCGCCGGCGCATGTGTTCCCTCTCCAAAATACGACACGTATTTTGGACACGAAGGCGACGTCACACAACAAAAACAACACAATAAAACAAACAAGCAAAAAGGCAACACGCGACTGACAACAAGTCAGCCATCTCCATTTTTTTTAACTCGTTTTTGGGTGCAAGTGCAACGCGCTTAAATATATTCTGTGGTGGTGAAATATAATAATAATAATTAAAATTAAATAAATAAATAATAATAATAAAATTAAATATAATAAAAAGTTATAAATAAATTATATAAAAATAAATAAATTATTGTGTGTGTGTTTATTTATTTGAGAAGTCCGGACCGGACGAGAATTTTAAATTAGGAGCAACCTCCTAAAGATTTTACTCTGGCAACTTCAATTTCACTTTGTGGAAATTTAATATAATGGTCACCTAATCCATTATCGATGGCCTTTGAAACAATATCGACACATCGTGATATTGTCGTTTGCGATAGTGCCAATAAAAAGTCGTGTCCAACATTCTTTTGATATCCACCTTTAAGTACACAAATTTCATTTTCACAATAAAAGTAATACATTTATGGAATTACCATTCGCAACAACACTTAGAAAAGCTAGAATTTGTAAGTGATGTGGAATCGAAATGTTTCTTTGAGCCGTTCGCAATATTGGTTCTAATTCTTCAATTAAACGGGACACCAAATGTTTCGGTAGTCTATAAAAACTTATAAACATTTGTCCCGGCAAATTAAATGGATTTTGTTTATCACTTAAACGCAATCGAGTAATTCTCATGCGCTGTATTCTTTGAATTTCCTCAATTTCCTCTATCATCAGACGAATCATATCTTTTATTATATATAGGTACGAGTATATATATATATATATATATATATATATATATATATATATATATATATATATATATATATATATATATATATATATATATATATATATATATATATATATATATATATATATATATATTTATATATATAAATTTAAAATAATTCACCCACTAAATCACACAGTTTTGACGTTTCTGTTTAATTTTTATTTTGCTGAATAAAATATATTGATGCTAACAATAACATTATCCTGCGTTAAGTTTTGTTTACATTAACTTATCTTGCGTAAAATTTTATTTACAGAATTTGATTTTAGCGGGCCAAGATAAATGAACACGTTAACTTTTTCATAAGTTAAATTTATCGCGTTATCACTTTACAATTTATCTCAATTTTTAGAGAATCAGGGTACTGGACAAGATATATTAATATAAACATTAAAAATATTTTGATCCTATTTTCTTGACTTCTATATACTGGAGTCTTTAAACAAATCGCAAATGACATGCTGCGCTATGTCGACAAAGACCTTCAACAATTATTAATAGCCAAACATTCTGTTCGAAAACAAGATTTCCGAAATCCGAAAACCAAAATGCTTGGGATTGTGGAGAGATATACATCACAAATTTTGTATGATAGAGCATCAGATTGAGGCTGGCGAGTTATCAAAAAAGTTTGCAAACTTCAAAAAAACTGTTTTAAATATTAAAAGTATAGCCGCAACAAAACCGGTGGTAGATTGAAGCGATTTGAACTGTAACTCAAATAGCTCTAGCGCAATGGTAGGTGTTGCGAGCTTCAGCAATTACGGAAAGAACAACTATGCGGTTAGAACAAGACAAAGTGGACGTTCTGGAGCAAAGTGTAGCGGTACAAGCGGAAATGAATTTACACCAACTACATAAAAATGTAGTTTTAATTTAGATGTACATCTCGAATGTACATTGACTTCATTTAGAACAAAGAGACCAAATCTTTTTTTTTAAACATCATCAGATTCAGCTGTCGGTAACGCCAAATCGGTTTGGGTAATATCGTCCTCCAACATAATATTAAATGGTCAAGTACACACAACCGATGTACTTCAATCGTCTAAATATTCTCTTTAAAAGGGCATATGCCCTTTCGATAACCAATAACCCGGAACAAATAGCATTTTACATAGGGGGCAGCATTTCAATATTTTCACGTCGTGCACCATTTCTTACTTCTTCTTCCCTACAAATATGTCTGTAAACATCTTTGTATATAGATACAAACACCTGCAATAATTGAATGGTGTAGTGATTATAATTATATTTTACTATTTAAACCAACCTACTTTGCAATACTATTGAATTAAACCCTTTTCTGTTGTAAAACTCTGTTGAATTAAATGGGGGTAGTTTGATTGGTATGTAACAATCATAGACAATACCAACGATTCCCCCGTTATAAAATTTAAAAAAACATTCCTTTTAAACTTTGCTGATCGTCTCTTTAAGCTCGGTGATCACATAATGATCCGTACTAGAGGATATACCGAATCGGTCACTTACGGATAGTAACGATCTCCTATTTACTCAACATTCTTAAGGTTAACAAACAATTTTTTTTTCTAGTGGTATGTATGTAAATCACGATTTTGATAAATTTCCAACCAATCTCCTGTTTTCTCGAAAATTGAAATATTTTTCAGATAGCTTAGACCCAATGGGCGCATTCAGATCCGCCAACTGTTGGCAACATGTTGAGTAAATTTAACATATTGAGGCCGGAATCTACCTGATACATCGACAATTTCATGGCAATGTGATAGTTTAACTGTAACTTTTTCCATCACTAAATTTTCAATGCCAACATGATGGGAGACCTGAATGCGCCCAATGACATCTTGTAATAATCGGCATTATTGTAGATATTATTCTAAGAGAATTCTGAAAAATCATATAATCGACCTACATATATGAAATGTAACACCAAACTTGGTTGTCCTAAATGCCCTAATCCCCTGCTGTTTCCAAAATAAAAATATTTTTCAGATAGGTTTAGGATTTTCCCAATAAATTCTGGGAATACGTTATATTTGATTTGACAGATGTGATCTCCAAGGTCGGGCCATATAGTATGTAACAAAGGTACCCGGGCACTAAGGCTCGTTTCACAGAATGGCTCGGACATCAATTTTAGTATATCATTGGAATTATGGCCCCTGTGGTCGGGGGGCACTCGCATGTCTCGTAAATCTAAATTGCACGAACATATTTCCCAAGAATACTACCACAGTATCCTTTGCTTGTCGTAGGAGGCGACTAAACGGCTGGATTGCTGGGCTGACGAGCCGCATCCGTAAAAAAATCAACTTTTTATAAAGGGAACAAAAAGAAAAATGGATACCGCCAAAACAACACCGGACTCCCGCACAAGTAGACCCGCAGAGTAGATCGGCACGTGAAACGTGCAGTCACTTAGAAAACCAGGACCGTTGGAGGGCCTAATCACGTGCATGAAGGAGTATCACCTGGAACTCGTTGCTCTTCTCTAGAAACTCGCTGGCCTAAAAGTGGAGACCATGTGTCCCTGGGCTACGTTGCTCTACAGTAGAAATGACCTCGGAAATCTAGGAGCTGGATTTATTCTTGGGCCGCAGGTAAAGAACGCTGTGTTGGATTTCCAAACAGTCAATAGCCGATTGTGTAAACTTCGCTTACGCATGAAGTTCGCTAACCTGTCGATAATTTGTGTACACGCGCCCACAGAAGTCGGCCAGCCCCAAGTAAAAGACTCATTTTATAATGACTTATGGACGAACTGATGGGATCTATACCCGAACACGATGTTTGAAAGTATAATTGGGGACTTTAATGCTAGAACTGGAAGTAATCAGGCCGACTTGTGTGAAAACATAGGTCAATACTCGCGGAATTTTCCGCACCCAAATTGACCATGTGTTAGTTATTTTTACAACTTTGTAATCCTCTAAGGCCACTGCTAAAATCTAACCACCTTTCAAATGCCGTGAAGCCGAAGCTTTAAAGTTAGTTTCAATTCAATGTGTTTTGTTAAGAAAATAGCTAAAAGAAAGTACCTGATTTTCATTGACACTGCGGGACCGTAAAAAAATACCAAAATAAAACGAAAACATTTATCTTTCGGTTACAAATTTGGTTTTACTATACTTTTTTATTAAATCGGTTTCAATTCAGATTAAAATCTGATAAATATTTCGCTTTTGAAAATCTGGAAAACTGAAGTTGAATTTTATGAACCTTTTTCGTAATTTTGCAGGCCTTGAAAATCAATGAATAAACTAGAGTAATCGTGAAAATTCCCTTCAACTACTGTCAAGCAAAACGTTTTATCATGCGGCCGCGCATGGCTTTTAATAATTAAAAACAATTTTACATTTTCTCAGAATTTAGCTCGTGTAAATTTTTCATCAATGTCCTACTTTAGATAAAAAAAATTAGAGCGTTGTTTTGTACTACCAATTTGGCTTAAAAATATGGCGCTGGCGCAGATTGATAATACAGTCTGGTCAGTCTTTCAAATTATCGGTTTTCTTATTGTTTTAAATTCAAATTTTACCATTGGCTATTATAAAATGAAAGCAACGCTCTAATTATTAAGTTCAAATAATTCGTAGTAGTATTATAGAAAGTATTGTCTAAACAACCATCTTAAAATAATTGGCCATTGTACACCTACCACCTTGCTTAGCACCATATATCAATATTGAGTCATCCGCAGAAGTTTATTAAACAGTTTTTATACATGTACATATATGAATTTTTAAAACTCAAAACTGCAACAGTTTTTAGTATACCCGCGCAGTAGTCGTTCTATTTGCACGCCGAAATTGTTTGTATCCATATAATGTCATAAATTATCAGAATTTTCGATCGATATTTTTTTTAAATTTAATTTAATTCCCCCCTAATAAATGGCGATGTTGCAATCGACGAACATTGATTCGGTCGAGAATGGCTTCGACCCATATCGTGACAATCCATTCGATGATGCATCAACACGTCGCCATTTTATTATGAAAGTGTATGCATTATTATGTGTCTGCATTAGTGTCACCGTCATCCATGTTAGTTTGGTGCTGTATTGTACGCCATTTCGGAATTTTCTATTCCAACATCAATTGGTGTTGATGATAGTTTCAACTATTGCATATGTTATCGCATCGTTAATTCTTTCCTGTTGTATGTCTATGCTTCGAAATCGGGTGGTCGGACTTATTGTACTTGTTGTTATTGTGGAATCACTTTCGATCATATGTGCCCTCACTACAATGTATTATGAGACGCATATCATATTGGGGGCCGCATTTGGAACCGCATTGCTATGTTATGTTGTAACAATGGTTGCAATATGCATCCCGGTATGTAATTTGATCGTTGGCATATATTTATAGTAGTAAATAATGTTGTTTTGATTTTTAATAAATTACAGATTGATTTGACAAGCTGTTTCTTTGTCATGGCAGTACTGGGTATAGTGTTCACCGTCTTTATTTTGGTTACTATCGTGGTCAGTATATTTATTTACGTGCCAATACTTCAAATTGTCGTCGCTTTCATCAGTGTAATCGTTTTTGCTATTGTAAGTATATCCATCTATTGCAATTTATTATATGTATAGGGATTATCGAGCTCATGTTCATTTTTATAGTATTTGGCATTTGTAACCCAACTAATAATTGGTGGCAGATCTTATCAACTCGACGAGAAAGATTATCTTTCGGCAGCAATCATGCTGTTTGTATATGTTATTATCATATTTTTAAATATGTTAACTTTATTGGATTATTTCTGTCAATAAAAATATTCATTTTTTAACCTACATTTGTTGTTTGCAATACCGGACGAAAGGAAAAAATGCGAAAGGCTTCCATAAATTGCCACGGTAATGGAAGTTCTAAGAGTGATAATTAATTGTATTCAGAACACAGTAGTCGTTTCGTTGTATGTACATTATTTTAATGTCAAATTGACAGAATTATATTTGGCGGAAATTTTATTTTAACTCGCGGAACTATTATGTACGATTATCCCATCGAACCGAATACACTCACGCCCGAGTGTGCTATCGAACCGATTCGGATCAATCCGTTCGAAAATGAATTAACACGATGCCATTTTATTATGAAAGTGTGTATATTGTTATGTGTTTGTATTGGTGTAACAATCGGTCATGTTAGTTTGGCACTGTATTGGACACCTTATCGGAATTTTCTAGTCCCACATCAATTTATATTATTGATAGGTGGATTTATTGGATATTTTATCAGTTTATTGATAACCAGTTTCTTTATACCCGCGCTACGAAATCGGATGTTTGGAGTTATAATGCTTCTCATTTTTGCGGTATCATTTTCGATAATCAGTGCCATAACTACGGTCTATTTCGACACTTTTATCATATTGGTGGCCTCAATTGGAACCGCACTTTTATGCTATTATGTAACTGTGGTGGCAATATTCATGCCGGTAAGTTATTTTAACAGTATTGTGTAGGTATATTACAATTAATTCAATATAATTACAGATAAGTTTGACAAACTATAAATTTATTAAGACAGTAATGGGAATACTGTTAATTGTGTTTTCTATCGTTAGTGCCGTGGTTATTATGTTAAATTACGTGCCGGTACTTGATATTGTAATCGGATTTGTCAGTGTCATCTTTATCACTTTTGTAAGTACATTATTATGTTAATCTAACAGCGCATTTGAAGTTGTATCGCTCTTAAATTTAATTTTCTAGTATCTCATATATACAATGCTACAAATCGTAGGCCACAAAATTTTTCAATTTAAGGATAATGATATTGTTCCGGCTGTAAGCTTTATATATGCCAATTTTATATTTGTGTTTATAATATTTTTAAAGTTTTTGTGCGTTTATTTCTGTGAATAAAATTAATGTTAAATACTCAACTAAAAGTCTTTATTGCTTTTGATTTAAATGGCGTCTGATAAAAAATGCATTGTGCATCCCTGACAACCTATTATAGAAAACTGTTTAGTCGAACCTATACGAAATAATTTATTAAAACAATTCTGTTCATATTTGAATTTGCAAATGAAAAATTCGATCATAGTTAAATAGAAGAGCAATGCGGGATGCTGCAACAACCTTTCAAAAGCATTCTATAGCAATTTTTGTAAAATAAATTAATTAATTTTAAAAATTTGGTATAGAGCCAAGGATGGATATTCCTAAAACTAAAAATAATCGTCATAAAAGGTTGTAAATAAACCTCTACATTGTCATAATTCGGCTCAATCAAGACGGAACGAGACTAATTATATTTATCTGTTCAGGAATTTAATTTGTGACCCACGCAAACAAATTATTTTAAATTTTCTTGTGAAACTCTTTAAAATGTCTTTCAGAAGGTGAGAACACTATTGTATATTGTAAATTTTGTTTGCAACCAAGTGCGAGATATGCACTCATGAGCAGATATGCACTATACATAAGCAGCTCCGAGTGGTTTCACTAAAGGTAAAAGGTAAAATCCGGTCGTATCGCAATGACCCGTCATCGGTCAAACTGCACTGTTGCAGCCGCTCTAACCTTATTGGATGGGATGTGCACTTTTATGATCCTCCAATTTATTTAAATAATACACACAATTTTAAGTTGAGTTTGGTTTGTCCAAATGATTTTCTATGCCATTTGTAAAATATGCCGGTTTTAGTCGGTCAAGGGAGATTGAGGTGTTGTTGCCATTTTTTTTATTTATTTTTTATTTAAGTGGTTGCTTTTCGCACACTTAGACCAGCTATGGTCCGTTGTGATACTGTTTTATAATATAAAAGAAATTAATGTTTTATAATATAAAATGTTGATGTTTGATATAATGTATAATGTTAAGAGTAATGTAAGTTGTTTTAGTATTTACTATGTGAATTTGTTGAATTGTATTGAATTGTGAATTGAATGCTAATGCATGGATTAAGAATTTATAGAAAATGCATAGATTGTATAGGATTTGTAGAATATTGATGTGTGTTAATATTTAGGTGTATTTATTGTATGTTGATAGTATGTAATTTGTATTTGTGTATGACTTATTAAATTACTATATATGGGATAGTATTGTTTTTTATTAAGTTTTATAGAAAGTCAATGTCAGTGTTCTGTTGACTTGTGGTGGAATGCACCAGTGTTAGTAAGTATTTTATTTTATTTTTTGTGTTACTCCTGCTTCAACCCTCTAGTCTTTTCTTGACTAAACCGGAGTGCCTGCTTCGGCTTTTCCCGGAGAGTTTAGGAGACGTATTTAAAATTTTATAATATACTTACCATTAGGATTATCCTTTTCTTTCACTTAAAGTTTTTTCTTTTAAATTGAAATACAAAAGTTATATAAAAAATGTTTATTTACGTTATATAAATTTTAAGAATTTGTCTACAATAAAGATTGTTATTCGTAAGAATGTATTATAATAAAATGAAGTTACTACAATAAAAGATGTTGGTTGATTTAAAACTATTACAATAAAGATAACCTCTGTTATAAAACTCGGGGTTTATATACAGAATTTTGGGGAAGGAGACTAAGAGTTTAATATCCGTTTTTTGCTTTATTTCTTTTCATTTTCTTTGTCTCCTTTACAATATGTGGAATTTTGGTTTTATTTACATGATCCTTTTATTTTTATTTTTAATAGGGTAATTTATTTTTTCTTTGATATTTTGGGCAAGATCATTTTGTTTATTTACGTTAACTATATTTTATTTTTTGTGTTTTAGTTAGGATCGTTTTATTATTTTGGGATATGGTTTTATTTACGTGATCCTTTTATTTTTACTTTTAATAGGGTAATTATTTTTTTATGATTCTATTTTTTATTGGGATTTGTTTCTTAGAAATTTTCTTTGCAATCTAATTATGTCGTAAATCTAAAACACAACAATACCACATTTTAATCACACACACATTCATTCAACTCATTCACCCTCATTCACACAATTACAGTGTACCACCTCCTGCGCAATGCATAGCTCCATGTCACCCTGTATAGTGACACGGAGGGTCGGCCCATGAGTTCTAAATTCCAAATGTTCAGTTAAATTAATCATCTCCCAGTAATCGGCATGAGATGGAAACACCCTTTTCACAAATCTCGCCTTTGTTGGGATTCGAACCCGGTATCTCCCGTTCTTGCCATTTGCATCTATTATAAAATACTTGCGCAGCCGTTTGATTACCTTGTAAGGGCCCTCATATGGACATGTTAAACCAGTTTTAACCTTATTCACACGGACGAATACGAAATGTAAATGTTGTTTTGCGAGCAGCTCCGAGTATCTTGGAATATTAAATTTCGCAAGTTGTTCGACCATTGACGTTGGATCTACGGGTGTTTGAGTCTGCGACTGCAAAAGAAGTTCTCCGGGGACTTTTAATGTTTGACCGTATACTAATTCCGCTGGCGTGCATTCTAGATCCGATTTAATGGCTGTACGAATTCCAAAGAGAATGAGTGGGACTTGTTCGTTCCAGTTTAGTGTGTTTTGTGACGCGTATAGTGAAGATTTCAAAGTTCGATGGAATCGTTCTATATCATACCGTTGGAAATCGGATGATAACTAAGTGGTCCGTATTATGTGAGATCCTAATAGTTTTCTCAGTCCCGAAAACAAATTGCTCTCAAGGTGGTCGGTCGTTATCTCTAATGGAACACCTTGAGACATAAGTCGTCTATAAAGGCACGCACTACTGTGGTAGTCTTCATATCTGACAATGGAATAGCTTCGGGCCATCGTGTATATCTGTCGATTATCGTAAGAATGTAACAGTAGCCGTTTGATGGAGGCAATGGTCCAACGAGATCCATATATATGAATCTTTTCGAATCGACCGGAAGGTAGATTGAATCGATCATTTTTGGTTCGAGTATGTCTATTTACCTTCTCTTTTTGACATGGTATACAACTTTTACACCAATTCCCTGTGTCCTGGGTTGATACTGGGCCAGAAGTACCTCGATGTTACTAACTTTCGTGTTGCTCTAATTCCTGGATGAGACAAGACAACCCGTGTAATTTTTCAAAAACCTTGCGGCGCATTTTACGTGGAATGTATATGGCCAATTTTTAAATATTTTCTTGCGAAAGATCTGATGGAATAACTTTTAATTGATAGGTGTAACCTTGACGATTTTTGTTGTTTTCAATAAGATTCTTGAGTTCTGGATCAGACTCTCATAGTCGAGGGCCATATGATATATTAGGGATATCTGATTATCGATAGTGTATCTGCCACGCGATAGTGCATCTGCCACGACGTTACTCGTACCTTTTCGTGTGCTGAATATCACTCGTGAAGCGAGAAATGTATGCCATCCGACGAGCTTGTAAAAAGTCTCTTGTGAAAATTGTTAAAGGACGACTTTCAACAAAATGATCAAAAAGTTTGATTGTACAGTAAATTACGTAAAGCTCTCTGTCAAAAGTAGAGTATCTTTGCTCGGATGGAGAGAGTTTACGAGAAAAAAATGATAAAGGATACCAACGTCCTTGGTAGTGTTGTTCTAAAACAGCATCCATTGCGATACCAGAACTGTCAATAGTTATTGCTAACTTTGCGCTCTCTTATGGATGGACCAAAAGGGTGACGTTAACTAGCGCTTCTTTGATTCGGTCAAAAACGGATGAGCATTCTGCAGGCCAAATAAATGGACTTTTCTTGTGTTTTCGTGAGTATGCGGGAAGTTGATGAATCGGAGCAAACATCTCAGCTAAGTGTTCGTAGAATCTGTGATAATAATTCACCATACCGACGAATCGTTGCACTTGCTTGATAGATGTTGGGGGAGGAAAATTACGGATAACCACGATTCCAGGCCACCAGTTACATTGTTCATTAAACGCTGAAAGGTCTGCGCTACATTTCTTATAGGCCAAAAGGCATGCGAATGAACTCAAAAATTTCGAATGGTGCTGTCACTGCTGTTTTATGTATGTCTTCAATAGCGATAAGTGGTAAGCTTGAATTAGATCAATTTTTGAAAATATGGTGCAACCATTACAATTCATTGTGAAGTTATGGATGTGCGGTAAATAATAGCAATCTGGTACTGTGATAATCTCCGCAAGGTCGCCAGTCGTTACCATCTCGCTTTGGTACTAGATGTAGTGGCGACGCTGCGAATGACGATGATGGGTAAGAGTCCTAATCTTACTATATGGCTAAATAGTTCTTTTGTGATCTTGTGTGTTGTTGGACAATTAAGTCTTCTCGGACGGGAAAAAGGAATATGTCCCTGCGTAACAATATGATGAACAATGCCGTGTTGTACTGGACTATCATAGTTTGGCGCTTGAGTTAGTTGTGGGAATTGTCGGGGGAGCTCACCATATTTTCCGTCGACGACAAACAATGTGGGCGCTTAAGATTCTTCTAAAATTTCTGCGGCTGAGACTGTAAGCGATGTATTTGTATCAAGGAGGACGCTTATTTTTAAGATCTACTAAAATACCGTATTTGGTGAGGAAATCGGCACCTAAAATGGCACGTTTAACTGCGCCTAAGCCCAAATCTATTTGCAAAAGTCTAGTGCCAAAGGTTTTGATTTGTGTGCCATTGGGGGCAACTATAGGATATCTTGTGATTCAGAAGACAATTCAAGGAAATATAACTGTGGGACCACTGATACATCGGCTCCTGTGTCAATCAGAAAATTAAGTCGAGCTTTGGGACATTTTATAGTGAGACGGCGAATACGAACAGTTCCAATTTCAGTCGTTACGACATTATATGGATTGCTCGAGTTTCCCGAACCTGTATTCGACGTTGTTTTTTTGTTACTATATGTGCACCTGTTGCCTCCTGCACATTTTCTAGCGTTACGTCCATATGTATACGATGGTACCAATAAATGCCATTGACGCAACCCATGGCTATTCTAACCCGAACGTTTTGACCTGGATCTAGTTCTATTACACCTAACGTTAGAACGACCACATCATTGAGATCTGTCACTTTAACCTGAAGTACCGGAAGAAGTTGTAAATTTATCGAACCGCGACCTTAGTTCATTAATTGAATGTGCCAGCGATTGCAAATTGAAACTATTGTTTGAAGTGGAAGGTGCTGTCACTTCAGCTATAAATGGGTTAGTGGGGTTGATAATGTTTATCAGCTATATCACACTGTACTGTTATTGTACTTCCATCGCTCGCACCAAGCACTGTTGGAATTTAAAGTGGTAGACGCTTGAGCCAGAGAGTTCTCAACAGTTCGTTGTTTGTAAGATTAGAGCTGCCTGCCATTATTTTCATTTTATTATATAATTCCGATGGTTTGTGATTGCGAAATTCGGTCGAGCTTAGCAATGGTTCTATTTGTTCGTACTTGATAATGATTTTATTTTTATGAGGGTTGATTTGAGAAGTTCGTACTTTTCATCATGCTCAAGAGAGGGATGGTTGATTACGTTTTGAACGCTATAAATCACTTGACCTGGTAGTGCTGCTAATGAGTGGTGATACCGGTTTTCGCGTTTAATCTTTTTAATGGCGAAAAGAGATTCAATTTGAACAAACCAAACTTCGAGCATCTGATGCCAATATAGTGGAAAAGGAATGGATACTTTATCAACCATAGGTTATGGTGATCATGTCACCACAACCTTACCTAACCTAACCCATCAAAAGCTCAACAATTGTGGTTAGGAGCAGCATATTGTTTTACAATTTGTAAAACACGAAAAGTTACTCAGAAACATGAAAAATCGACCACAAATCCCATTTCATTTCCAACTTCTAAGTATGTAAAATTATTGTATTTATGTATAGCCATTCAAATAATCCCCTGTGCATTTTGACTGTAATTACATAAAAACTATTATTTAAGCAAGTCATCAAAAAGTATATAAGGGTAAGAATAAAAAATTGAATTCTAATTTTAATTTTGGTTATCATTTGGAATCCACCTTTGCACAGCAACCGAGGTTTGTGTGTTGCATGATAATTATTCGGCACAAATATCCAATGAACTCTCTGTCAAACAATTTTTAACTATTCAACATAATAAGGAAGCCATTATTTTGTGAAAACCGATTTTGTATCGGCTAAATTCAATATCTAAATTCAACATTTACTCGCAAGCCTTCCGGTTCCTCATATTTGGTGCGCTTTAGGAAAAGTTTCTCGGTTTTCCTCATGGCCGCGGTATCATAAGACTATAATAAATAGCTCATATACATAAATTAAACAAAACTAATCCTCATACGTATATACGATTAAAAATCAGATGAATTCAATTATTGAGTCGAAAAAATCGATTTAATTAACTTAATAAAATATCACACAAAGGAATCTCGTTAAAATGTTTTATGACATAAATAATTGCAATCAAATAATAAAACATAATTATTTGGATTTAGTTTTTGTAATGCATAATTAATTAAAGTTAGATTTATAAATCAAATATTTTCACCTCTCCATATTATGTATTATGCACATATATTTAATGAGTTTTAAAATTATCCGACAAGAAAATTAAAAATTAATTATTTTTATGATTAAAATCTAAAAAAAAATATTTTAATGAGCACAACACAACAACATTAACTGAAATATAATCCAATTAATAATAAAATTCTAAATTACATACATATATGGCGATTTATGATTTTAAATTTATTGATAGTTAGTTTATTAATAACATACCTATACGTATATCTAGGCCGCCGCCTTTGTATAATGTAATTCCAATTTTTTTCTCGACATTTTCTCGACCCCGTGCTAGTTGAAAGTCTCTTATTGGGTACGTCTCCAGGTGGCGGATAGGTGGGGTGTCCTCACGGGTTCACCGGCGGGTAAGTGGGAAATAAAATACCACTCGTTGGGCAAAACTTGTAAAAAGCATATTTTGACCAGGAGGTGCGGCTTTAAACTGCGTCTGTTCCTCAGTATTTATAAAAGAAAATATAAAACACCATGAAGAAACAAAAATCGAAGTAGAAACAATACAAGTCACTACGGTAAAGATCCACACTAAACACAGACAGCTTACTGTCTCCGCAATATACTGTCCTCCCCGACGTATGTAATTTTATTATTGGAGGTGACTTTGACAAAGAGTAAATAATTGTTTCAAGCAAGGTGACAAATCAAAATGTGGATTTTTCCCTGGTGGTTCTTCAACATACTGGCCCAATGATGAAGCTAAGATTCCGGACATAGTCTTTTATGTAGGTATATCTCAGAACTACATCCACATTGGAAACCGCAATTCTCTAGTATCGGATCACTCACCGGTTAACATGATAGTCAGTGAAACGGTTATTTAAGGGAAAGTGCACTCAGGCTAACCAATTCAAAAACAAATTGGAAACTCTTTCGTGAATTAATGGAGGAAAAAATCAATATCCAATGAACTCTCACCAGTTAGAAGACTATAATTGAAACAACTAAATGAAACAATTCTCAACTATGTATGCTGTTTTAGCAAGCACCTCCATTATAGAAAATAAGAGGACGCTTAACATATCCTACGCAATGGAAGATAGAGAGCTGGTAAGACAAAAAACGTGACACCTGGCAAATTCCCGAGGAACAAAACAATTCGTAATAATTTATGTAGCAGTGTGAAATCCCTTCTTAAAGAAGTCAAAAATGAATCAATCCACAGATATCTGGTACGCCTAACTGATGAAAAAAATTCTGATTACTCACTGTGGAAGGAGACGAAAGGACACGACCCAAAATGAAAGTGCTTCTTCTTAAAAAGGATGATAGGACCTGCCCAAGGATGATAGCTCCCAAGGAGAATGCTGATTTGTTTTCGGAGAATCTCCAGAAATCCTTCCAACCACTACCAAGACAAACTGCCAACGAAAATATAATGTCAATTCACAAGCTATTGAGTTTGATATATCCCCAGTATCTCTTAAAGAATTAAAAGAACAAGTGAAAACTTACATGAATGTTGAAAAAGCCCCAGGGTAAAAATTGATTACTACATTGCATTTGCATTTATTTATTTATTATTATTATTACCTACAGTACAAATTGTATCTACAATCGGTAATAAAAAATAAAAAATATAAAAGAAATAATCAAGACGCAAGTCAAGTAGGTCTAAGAAATTTATCAAACTCGACTCTGAATGACTTCCTAGATATATTAAAATCAAAAAAAAATCAAAAGCGCATTTGAAACAACGTGACATGTTCAAGACAAGTTCCGATTGACTGAGGTTCATAGATGCACTATCGATGTATAAAAATCCGTCACAACGACGCAAACAACGCTCGAGAGCATTAAATTTACACCAGCAAGTAACTCGGAACAATCCATATACGCGACATTAAAAGATCACGTACGAAGGGCGGTGCAGCTACAACATCGGAGGGCAAACAGGACAAACAGCTTTTGAAAGGACTCGATCCTGGCCGAGTGGTACATATATGAAGGCGGCCAAACCTGAGAGGCGTATTCCAGAACCAGACGAACAAATGACACATACAAAGATTTTAATGTTAGCGGATCAGTATAAATTCGTAACAATTTCGCTTGATAAAACCCAGCATAAGGTAAGGTTTAAAAATTGCAGAGTCAATGTGCTTGGTAAATGTTAGATCCGAAGAGAACGTCACTTCAAGATCAGTCATAAATTCAACTCGATCAATTGACATATCATATAAAAAATACTGATGAAATAATGGACACCGGATTCTATTAAACGAAAAAGTTTTAGATTTGCTTACATTTAACCGTAAGTTGTTGCTGATTGTCCAACAGCAAATTGTTTAAATCACTTTACAACATCATACAGTCAGATAAATTGGAAACTGGAGTAAATATTTTCATGTCGTCAGCGTATAGCAGACAACTTGCAAATTTGAAACTGTTCACCACATCGTTTACGAAGAGTGAAAATAACACCCCGAATGTAGCACGGAAAAAATGAGAACGGGAATCGTGTAACTTGACAAATTGCCAATGATCTGACAGGTAAGAGGGCAACCATCAGATTGGGATGAAGTTGGAGTTTAATTTCATTATAGTTTGATTCGTGATTCGTGATTAATTTTATCAAAGGCCTTTGAAAAATCAGTGGTCTATACGTCCAGCTGTAGTCTGGAATCAATCGTACTGTAAAGATGGCCGCTGAAAGACACTAGGTTTGTTACTGTCTACCTTCCCGCAAAAACCATGTTGCACAGGCGGAATATACCTTTTTGAATGGAAAAACAAAAATCCATGAACTTTTGATTCAAAGAGCTTTGGAATGATAGAAATTATGGCAATCCCGCGATAGTCGATGATCTCGCTTCGTTTACCCGATTTGAATATGGGACGTATGAAGGGTATATTCCACGGATCTGGAAAAACTTGCGTTCGAAGGCTTTCGTTAAAAATAACAGTAATAACAGTAACACACAGGCTCTCCGCGCAATTTTTAATCAGGATTATTATTGATGTCAATGTTGCATATACAATCAAACACTTCTGCTGAGGTAAACGATAGTTGAGTGAATTCCTGATTATTTCCAAGCTCAAAAGGTTTGACATTTGGCGTCTGACACGGTTCATAGACTGATTCGAAGAAATTAGCAAATAAATTGCACATATCAACGGGAAGCCTAGTAGAGCAGCTGTGAAAACTCATAGAAGAAGGGACTCCGACAACCTTCCTTCTAGTGTTGATGAACTGCCAAAAAAACTGCCTAGAAATATTCATTCAGAGCAGCGCAGTCAGTATTTCTAAAATCAAAAACCAAATTATTACTGGAGGGAATGACGCATTCTTCGTGAAATATATTTTTCATTAATGGAGTGTGGTAGATGCTCGAGCAGCCGGTAAAATCCTCGCATGCCAAAAACTTCTGAGAACCTACATATATGGTCAGTTGTGAATACAAGATCCAGAAATTTCCCTTGACTGTTACACGCACGATTAATTTGTGTTGCAGAAATGCTTGCGAAGTAATCCATCGTAGCCAAAGTCTCGTTAGAAAATGCCGTAAAAACACAATCGATATCCAACCAACTAGTACTCGGAATATTAAAATCGCCAATAATCAGTAATTGTTCATCGTCACGTATTGCAGGCAGCACCTTTAAATCGATGAACTTGAAGATCTCGAGGTAGAGGTCCAGGTCTGAGCGAAAAGGGATATACAGCGCGACGATGAGAATGGAGGACCGTGCAATTACACGAGCAGCTATCACGTCGAGGTTAGGGTGGCACGCAATTATCTCGTTCGAAATTGTATTTTTAACTGCGATCTTTTACTCCGCCGCCTTTGAGATAGGTGCTGAAACAATCCCTGTCCTTTCTATGAATGATGTAATCCGACGGAAAATATTCTTCAGACTTAAAACATTCGGTAAGCCACGTCTCAGAAATAATAATAACGTCGAAGTTGTTTTCAAGTACGCCCAAAAGAAAGGATTTGGACTTACCGCGGATGCTTGAGGCGTTGTGGTAGTAGTAACAAAAGCGACGTGAAAGATGCTCGGTCGAGGTTTCTCGGTAGAGCTGGAACAGTATCTAAATTCACTTCATCAGAGCTGAGCGTTGGACTAAAAAAATTGTATGCGTTGATTTGCGACGTGAATTTAAAAATTATTCAATCAAAACTCCAGCATTTCAATACGTCAAAGCAATATAGTACAGGTTTGTCGAATACAAATTTATTTTTGATATACATACATCATGAGATCATCATCAGTAACTTCATTGCTTAATCGAGAAATAAAAATCCACCGTAGCGGCTTAACAGTACGCAGAGTAGAGTTCAAATCACCACTACCAATAAAAAATATTTTAGGCGAGTCCAGATTATTGTCTAGCGATTGATCTAGAAATCGCAATGCACAATTCGGAATTACCGAAATTGCATCAAACACAGGTTTTTTAATCACTGCACATCCAAAATGAATGACTTTATTACATTCACCAGCACAATTAAAAAATCAAAGCGACCTTTCGGTTAAATTATGTTCCGCGGCATTAAAAAGTAGCAGAAGTAATCATGATAGCAAAATCTGATTATCCACCTAACGATAAAAACTTATACAAGACAATTATTACTAAAGAGAATTAAACCAATAATTGAGGATCGACAACTAATTCCTCCATATCAATTTGGATTCAGATTGAAGCATTCTACAATTGAACAGGTTATAGAATCACAAACATAATTGAAAGAACGTTAGAATGTAAAAAAGTATGTTCAAGCATATTCCGGGACGTCGCCCAAGTATTCGATAAAGTTTGGCACAGTGGTCTGGGCACAAGCTGCATAGAGATCTGTCGAGGTAATTCTATGCCATACTAAGATCTTATTTATCCAATACATTTTCGGCGACATTTTCGTGTGAAATATGAGGATTAACACTTCGAACTAAAGAAAATCTCGGGCGGTGTCCCGCAGGGGTGGTTCTTAGGACCAATCCTGTATTTACTTTATTAACCAGCCACAAATAAAGGAACCATAGCTACCTTTGTAGGTAACACAGTAATTATGGCGATTGGAAGTAAAGTCGCCGATACAACGAGAAAACTCCAGAAGATTACCAATGCGGTTTGTAACTGGAACAAAACGTTGGCGAATCATGCATAATGAGACGAAATCCACACATATTAACTTTACATATCACAAGGCTTACCATCTCACGATAGAAATTAACTCACGATAGGTGCCATATGCAAACACAGCTAAATATCTTGGCATTAACCTCGCTTCCAAGCTTAAGTGCGGAGAGAGTCAAAAAGAAAAGAGAAGAACTTAACATAAAGTTCAGAAAAATATATTGGCTCATTGGGACAGGCTTTGAACTTATAGAATTCACAACAAGCTTAATATCGCAAATTAATAGCATCGCAAATGCTCCGTGGTACACAAGAAATGAGGATCATTAATAGATAACTTAAGATAACTAATGATAAACTGAATTGTTTTGAGTTGAATACTTTTCTGTTTTCTAAAATAAATTGGAAAATTTCCGCAATCAAATTTTAATATTTTAGGAGCTAAGTGTAGCTTTATGGCTCTGTAAACTTACTTTTATTTTCAGATTTTTAAATGAGCTTTTTGACAATTCTCAGCTTGAAGAAATTTTTTCTGTTCGAAAATAAAATACCAACCAGTTTGATTTTTTTTTGACAACGAAAGCTTTTCAATGAGTGTGCAAGTACAAATATAGCTTTAAGTTTAAAAAAAGCTCACGTTGTTTATACACTCCAAACGAATTTTTATGAATAGATTTCTACGCTATAATTTACAATAAGTTTTTGCTATTGGGTAATAAAAATCCATTAAGCTTCATGTAATAAGCTTAATTGCATTATTGGGGCGGCTCAATTGATATATGAAACGAGCGTCATATAATGCTTTGGTTCTCATAATTTAACTCGATTGTTTAAGATAAGGTTTTATATATCTTTGATGATTTCTTGAATATATTTTAAAATCGTTTAATTTTTTTAACAGCTTTTCTAACGGATAAACTCTTAATGAAATAGTTTTCACAGAGCTTTCAATAATTTATGAAAGAGAAATTTCAATCAAACCCATGTATCATATGAATATATCAGACTAATAAAATGCAGCTTTCGCACCATCTGCGCATTGTACAGTATAGAATGCTGAGCCACTATTTTGGTTATACAGATTTTATAAAATTTTATTTATATTTAGTTATCTGAAAGTTTTCTAGCAAATTATCTGCGGTAGATTTGAATTTTTCCTAATCAATGGTAAGGACATCATCAAGTTGCAAGCAAATTACGCGTTGGTGGTCAGATGGAACGTAGTGCAATAATATTTTTCAGATAAGGAACACTGTAAGCGGGTTTACATTGTTAAATGTTGTTGAATTTTTCAAAATTATATTTCCAGTCGTAAAAGAATGTTATTTGGTTAAGATTCATTCTTGGTCATTTGTATACTTTAGAATTACTTCTAGTTATCTGCAGAGCTATGATATTTATGTATTAAGTCGTGTTATAAAATGAAACTGGAATTCAACCCGTCCATGGATTGGAGAATTTCATAATTATGTGTGGCACAGTTTTTGTTCCATTATGTCGTTAAATATTTCTCAACGATTCGTTATACGAGGTATTGCTGTATCTGCTTTGTAATTATACAATCAATGAGTTCAGATACCTAAGATATTTGCAATTAAGTTTCTCACCTACACATTTATATGAAATGAATTAAATTTATTTGGTGAAGCTATTAGATATTTCCATTTTAATCTATATTCAAAATTTTATATATTTGTATATAGTAAAAAGTAATATAAATAGTGATTAGGAAAATAAAATTAGTTTTAAATCTTTTTATCTATATGTATTTAAGGAATTGATATTTTTGCTTCATTTGAATATTAAAATTGGATAAATAGACAATTTGCTTAGAATATATAATTATTATTTATGTTTGTGATAAAAGAAAATAATGATTTGAATTGAAACAATTAAATATACATTTTAAATAAAATAAAGCCATCGTCACCTGCAATGACCTCTTCGCCTACCATATGGTGGCTTTCCTTTCAAAGATTGCTGCACAATTCGTTCCGGATCAGCACACAGTGACGGACCCAGTGTACTCACTGAGATCTTACTTCATGTACAATATCGGGGATCTTCATGAGATCCCTGATCTCGACATTCCCGAATATATCTATTTCGCGTTTTTGGCCGTAAATCCCACGCATGACTCTTCTCTCAAACGTAAAGAGACATCTCTCATGCCAGCTGCCAGCCGTGCTTTAATACATCACCCACACTGTTATCGTGAGTGATAATGGAACCCAAATATTTAAACTTCCTCATTCTTAAAACGTGTACTGGCCACTACTAAAATATGGTGTGCCATTGTCCCTATAACCATAGATCATGTATTTCGTTTTGTACTCATTTATCTGCGGAGTCCATCAGAAACTGAAAAGAAACTACAAGCGCATCAAGTATTTCTTCCAGTCCGGTGCTATTCAGTCCAATCACGCATATGTCACCTGCATATGCAAGCACCTGATTGGACTGGCGATATAAGATTTTGTGCTGAGGTGTATCAGTTTAACGAAAGATGAACTCCAACATGAGATTAAAGATTATCGGGGACAGATCATCTCCTGCCGAACACTCGAGTTAACTGCAAAAATTGTCGATAGCCTGTTTTCACTGTCACTGTCATCTTACACAATCATACCAATTTTGTTGGTATAACTAGATATTCCAGCGCAGACCACCAATTCCTTCGATTGATCTAGTCATAGGCCTGCCGGAAATCTAGGAACACCTGATGTACGGGGATGGAAGTTTCATAATATTTAGATAGAGTCATCTGCAGCGAAAAGACCTGATTAGTGACTGATCGGTTCAGACGAAATCCTCCTTGATAGTCACTAACCAGGCCCTCCGCTAGAGGGGTGATTCTATCGAATATAATGTATGACAGTAACTTGTATACTATGCAAAGGGCTATATCGCGATAATTCTCACACTTCTAGCGGTCTCCCTCCTTGAAGATAGGACAAATCGCGGCCAATTTCTATTCATCAGGCATTACTTCGGTTCGCCATACTAATCGAATAAGGTCGAAAAGAATGTTCCACAAAGCATCCCCTCCGAATATCAGAAGTCCGAATTAATGCAGTCCACTCCAGGTGACCGGATTCATTTTAGTCTCTGCATGGCCGTAACGAGTTCCTTATGAGATGGATCCTCAATGCATATCTCCGCAGGTTGATGCTGGTCTGAAAGTATGGTACAATTCAATAATTCCTTTTAAGAAATTAAGTGAACTGCGCTCATTGTTGAATTTTTGTAGATTCTAATCCTCGGCTTTCCACCGCAAAGTAAGTTTCTAGTAATTGCGATTTTTTGTGAATTAGGCAATTATTCTAAATGTGCTAATAACAAAAATCGGTATTTGTTGAGTCTGGATTAAAAATGGTCTTTAGTTTTCCTATAGTGCTGTATTGGTTTATGTTATCTTGAATAGGATATGCTCCAGGCCAATGAGTAAAGCGATCAAAAATGGTGAGCACACACACAAAACATTCAGATGGTGGCAATAGTCCCACTATATCTATGTGCATATGTTCGAACCGCTCAAAAGGCATAAGTTAAATTGTCCGGGTTTGGATTTTGTATGTTGATGAACCTTGCTCTTCTGGCAACCAATACAGGATTTCACCTAATGCGTAATGTCCGCGTTCATTTTCGGGCAAAAATACCAGTTAGATAAGTTTAAGTAATGCTCTTAGACTTTGATGTGATAGGCCATGCAGAGCATTGAACACTACATGCCTATGAGATGCCGGAACTATTTTGCAATATGATAAGCTCTTACCAAATCAATTTTTCAAAGCACATCGCGTCCATTTAGGTTTACATTGAAATTTTTTTGAATATGCGGGATTGGATAACGATCCGATGTGGTTACGGCGTTAAGTCGACGATAATCTCCACATGGGCTCCAATCGGCGCTGTCCTTCTTCTTTACCATATGGAGAGTTGAAGCGCAGTTTTATGTTTAACTCGGTCCAACTTGGCATGGTTTTTAACAAGAAAGTCGACCTTCGGTTTAAATGTAGTGAACCTCGTTATGTTTTCCTGGATTGGCGTAATCTGGTGTTTTGACTAAAGAAGGAAACATCTTCAAAAGCGAATCATATCCATTTTTAGCAGATGGATGGATAGGTGTAGGTGTTTCGACCATTGCTGTCTTTGTATTCACAGCAAGATTCTTCGTGGGTTCTAAGAGGTGTCTTCCATGGAGCTCGACGAGAAAACCATGTTTTGTCTAGAAGTCAGCATCGATAATAGGCCTGTCAACTGACGCTACTGTAAAATCGTGTGGCACTTCTCGCCGTAAGCCAATGTTAACATTCATTAATTTAATCCCGTATCTCTGAATTACTATGAACCATTAGCGGCGGACAGTACCGGTTTAGGGTGTATTTTAAACGTGTTGTCAATTGTGTTGAAAAATTGCGACAGGTATAATTACGAGTATATTGACTACAGTATCAATTAAGAAAATTAATTTTAGAACTGTACAACGATATTGTTGCGTCGTTAAAAATTCTATTTAATAGAAATTTACGATAATTTTTAAATTTCATAAATTTCTATTTACGAGCAAGTTCCCAAAGTTAATTTGTAAACGTTTCAGACAGGTATAGGAACTGTTTCTGAATCCTACTAGTGAGAAGAGAATGGTCGAATGACGAAGCAAAATTTTATGAATACACACTGAAAATTTTGAATCCGCTTCTATTAAATTTATGATTTTTAATATAGGTGAGGTATATACAATCTCACGATAGAAATCTGGTGCAAATGACTAATATTCTATGTTTTGGGATCAAAGTGTGTTATTCTTAATATGTATAAAATGTATGTTGGCCCAATGTAAACTACTAACTTGCACAGTGGTTAAATTCTGATCACAACAGAGGCCGGAGATGCAAATATGATTTATGTCTCTCTGTTGGAATGTAGAACTCATGGGCCGACCCATCATATGTTAGTTAGTACAGGTGAAACTATGCAGTGTGCAGATGGCCAATTGAAAGACGGATTTTTAGCTGTGTAGAAAATATGAGTTCAGCTTTCACGAGATAATAAATTCACTAGCCTAACAGTGTCCAATTAATTTATTCTGCTCACTCTGTTCCATATAAAATATGGAAGAACCTAGGGTGCGACCATAAAGAATTATCTGGCCTCAATGAAAACCGATAAATAACCGATAATCAGTGTGACTGAGAGGAGTGAGAGCAGCTTTTGATGGACCATTTGTAATTCACCTATACCCATAAGCGAACTTTTTAGGCGTATATTAGCGCATTTGTGAGGCTGAGCACCAGTACTAAGGCCATTAATAAGAACTAATTGTAGACCTCACAAATGAATCGTTCTTGGCTGTTCTAAAATAGCATCAAGAATAGTTTCATTCAAAATGCATTCTGATAATGTTAAACATTTCGTTGGTGGTAACGACGCTCAAAAGCAATGTAAAAAATCCGCAAATCTTTCTCACTTTTTTTCGATTGGCATTTCATACCACATCAAGTGTACATTATTTTGGAGGGATTTGGGTAGCAGCAATGCAGCCTAATTTCATCTAAAGATCATATTTGCAAAATCATTCTAACAATTAAATTAATAAACACAACCCAACACTTGTCAGTCGACCAAATATGGCGAGCAGGTTTACAGGGCATATGCATATCTATCTTTGCAAGTATTTCAGAGTTAATAGAACGGTTTAGCATATCAGAGGAAAATTGTGAAGCAGCACATCTATGCCTTTCAAGCAATGAGTCCAAATTTGCAATTTTACGGTAATCGGTTTATAGGGTAGCAAATTATTTTGATTTAACCACATTGGAAGGTTTCAATCAAATGTCCAATTCATTGTATAGTTGGGGGTTATCCCTTTAATTTCCAACCAAAATTTCCCAAGCTGTTTCGCCTCGCCCAACATAGTTCTCTTCCATGTCTTGTCTATCTACTTTAGTTTTCCCTTGCTGGTTTCATTCGAGTGACATTTTGGTTACACCGTTCGCTTAGTTTCTATTTCGATTTCGATGTCCAACTGGATGATTTTCCTGTGCAGTTCTGTGTATTATGGTGATCGGCCAGAAGCATCTCAGTATTCTCCTGATGCATTTATACGAATTCGTTTACATCTTCGATTTGTTTCCTGATTGATGTGCATGGCTGTTTTGTGTTGAGTCTCTTCGTTTTGGTTTTCCTGATGATTAATTTGAAACTAACTTCGATAGCTAGATCTAATAGCTGTTGTACTTTTTGCTGCACGTCGGGGTGTTTACGTGTGAGCAAGCATATGTCATCTGCATAGTCCAGATCTTTGAATGCATCTGTTAATCCCAATTGAGTGCCATTGGGGGACGTGTTATCTAATTTCTGCATGACAATGTCTAATAATATCATGAACAGCGTTGGCAAAAGTACGCATCCATGTCTTAATTCTCGAGTGTTGTAGTATATTTCACTATGTTTGGCATTGAATTCAACACGATTTCCAGTATCCCGATGTATTTCTTGTATGAGTTCAACTATTATCTTTGGGATGCCAATTTCAAAAAGGGTGTGCCCTATTATGTTCCTATTTATTGTGTCAAATGGGCGTTTGATATCGACGAAGAGCAGTTATAATGTGTGCATGTGCATTCGAGTGGTTGGATTGTTCAAATTGAGTTGGAGTGATCAATCTAGCTTTTAACTTATCTGAAACCAGCTTGCCCGCTTCTTACTTTTGCATTGATCGCAAGAAATATTCTGTCAAGAATGATCATTGCGAATATTTTATATGTTGTGTTGAGGAGGGAGACACCACGCCCATTCCTGCGCCATTCTAAACCATGGTTTTTCTTTGTGCTCTTGATAGCTGAGTACGCTTGTAGCGCAGTCTTGAAATATAGGTTACTTCAGTTTCATTTTATCGCTGTTCATCAGCTTCATTTCTTTGGAGATTGAGCTGGGGCGCTTAAATTGAAGGTGTTTCTGTATTCATAATCTTTGAATCTTGGAGAATTATGCAGCGGCTGGCTTGATTTGGAATTGTGCTATTATAATGGTGTGAGGAATTTCTTGTTGAGCATTACATGATCTATCTGATTTATGGTTCTGCCATCCGGTGATGTTCATACAGGTGTTCGACTATTTTTGTGTGGAAATCTACTGTCGCCTATGAACATCTGATTTGTAACGCAGAAATCGACGAGTCTCCTCCATTGTTGTTTCGCACTTAATCTAATCAAATGATGATGGTCGTCAGTTGGTGTTCTCTGTTTCATTTTTTGCGTTGAAGTCTCTATTCTGTATTATTTTTACGTAATTCCTGTGCTTTCTTGCTATTGTGTCACCCAAATTATTATTATTGTCTATCGCTATCATAATTTTTGACATATCCGTGCAAATAAATTATGTTGTGGGCCGAGCAATAGAAAAAAATGTGTATACATATAAAATGGCCGATGGATTGGAATTTTATGATGTTTTTGGCGGGATGATAACACACATGAATGACACACTGAATTAATGTAAAATGAAATAAAAATAATTAAAAGTCCGAATTTAAAATTAACCCCAATTTTTTTATTTAACTTTACCTAAACTATATCCCATTCTCTGCCTAAAGGAATAAGCATTTTCCTCAATAACTTCGTTTAGATGTTGATAAATTTCTGGTGCCGGTTCTTTCAGAGTTAACCAATCTATGGTGATATTGTGGAACACACAACATTCAACCACGGTCATTACGCAATTTTCACAGGTTTCGGACACAGTCTTGGTTTCAATTCCATCAACGCTTTCTTTGCTTTGGATGTCTCTATACCCGAGAATATCAGATAGTTTCTGTTGCTTGTTAAAGTTCTTCACTGTTCTTCCATCTGACTTCACTAAGGCCTAGAATCGCAATGTTGTATAGCGTTTCATTTCCATTCCTACTTGTGCTATAGCAAGGTTGATATTTAGTTTTGCCGATTTGTGTTATTGTAATAATTTGGAGCTCAGATTAATGAATGATTGGTTCGTTTTACTATATATAAAAAGTTAGTACAACTTTTGAACCGTGAGCCCGTTAGTGGCATTGGAATCGAAATAATAGTATCGCGTTTCCGTGCCATGATTGAATTGTCGTTTAATTTCCTATTTCACATTTATAAAATAAAAATGTGGTGTTTCCCCCCCCCCCCCCCCCAAAACAAAAAATGAGAAATACGTAAAATGTGTAAAACCGTTTGGCATAAATTAAACATAAACTCAAATTTGAAGCCAATTCGCGCTAATGTAGGTATATACGTATATGTATACGATTTTTCGTACATAAAAAAAAATTGGGTAATTTTCGTTTACATCTCTTGGAAACAGTGGAAAAACGACGGAAAATTTATTATGGTTGAAAAAAGGGTATAAAGATCGGTTGAAAGCAATTTTTATGTGTAGGATTTAATTTAAATATATATTTTTTGTGAATGTTTATTTCACATTTTCGTGTTTACATTCCCGTCGAAAAATTAGAATTTTTTTGTTTTGCGGTTTGCCTGAGCTTTAAATTAAAGCTGCTGAAAAATGTGTATATACGCACGAATAAATTTCTAATCAATAAGTGCTCGTATTAATAATTAATTTAGTATTGTCAACGCACTAACCAAAAGTTTTAATGAACTAGTTTTACGTTTAATTTTCTATAGACCGAAAAAATTATAGTTATGCCGGCCGTGCGGTTATAAAGTGACATCTATATATCTCAGCTCTAAACGATCAAACATAACTCGGAACAACGAGTGTATACAACAAAATTAATTCAAATTAAAACTAAACATTCTACTAATTAAATTCATAAAAGCTTTACTAAGAAAAGCAATTATATTGGTATATATAGTGCATGGTACTCATTCAGTAATGTATATTATAGTTAAGAAAGGGACTAATATTACTTTTAATAGTTTTCAATTTCTAATTTAATTTAATTGTACATAAACTTAATTGTGCTTTCATGTTCTTATATATAAATTATACGATTGTAATTGAAAACTTTTGTATATAGTTTTTTTGTTGTTGCTTCTTTCAATTCCTTTAGTTTTAAATTACTTATTTTTCCGACTCTGTATACATGTCATTCGTCTTTATATAATTATGTACGTATAGTTACATTTAAAAAATGATTTCAACTTAATGGACTTGATTTTTTATTGTGATGTTATATTTTTCTATATAATTGCGTTGCATAAGCTCTTCAAGTGGTGCGCGCACTCGTTAAAAATGTATATAAATTAATCCAGTATTCATAAATATAAAGAAAGCAACAACCGCATCTTAAATATCAATATTGAGCTTCAGTATTCCCAGAACTAATCATAACGATATATTGTTAAAGCGCAAACTTTCGTATTCCCTTACCTCGTACATGTATTTAAATGTTGCGTGCACTAAACGATTCAAGTACATAAATCATCATAAACATATTTTATGATATATATGTATATAAGCATACAAACTAAAATGTATACAATCTGAAATTCCCTACACAGATAATTAGTGCTTATGGTATACATAATACATACTTATATAACTCCTGGCAACGTTTTTTGTCTCGATACACAAATAATTTGATTTTCCGTCACAAAATTTAATTGATCAATCGTTCATAATTGAGCATCAATTTTTAAAGAACACAGCTTCTTGGAAAAGTTACAAATCTTTTTTGTTAAGACGAAAAAAAAAAAAATATTAATTAAAAGTAATAGTCTTCCCGACTGTTACAAGATTAATGACACTTTTTGATAAATTTCTTTATGTTGTTCGTCGTCTGCGTATATGTATGTCATCATATAGGGGGAAATGGAAAATCATTGATCAAAAATGTCAAAATATTTTTCTTCTTTAGTTTATCTTTCGACGTGATTACAACAAAAAATCAGAAAAATTTAATTTAATTAAAGTTACAAACAACTACTGTACAATAAATATTCAAATATCGAAAAATGTTCCAAATTACGAACAGCATAATTTATTTTAACCAGTTGCAACAGTCCACGAGTCTAAGGTATATAGCGTAATAAATGTCTCACTTTACAGTTTTTGAGATGTAATAGGTTGTCCATATACCATCCTTGTCCGGACAGCTTCTTTAGAAGTCATTTCACCAAGTATCTTTTAAGTATCCCCACAACTGTTCTTAATTGTTGGAGAGGCTGACTGTGTTAGTAAACTTTTCATTTGTAAAGACCACCATCCTCCTTCTAAGCCTGAGTAAAACGCTTTAATACGCCTCCCTAAAACAAGCGAGTTTCGCTTGAGTTCGCCATGACGTCCGTGAGACTACAGACCCAACTATATTGGTGGTCAGAAGTAGGATTGTTCCGCATTTAAAATTGGTGATCGCAGAAAAATTAACTGTTTTACCTTTACAAAATAACGATGTTATTTTTTTTTTTTTTATTATTTTAAATATTACAACTGATTACATATATCATCTAGTAATTTGTCTATCTTTCTTATGTTCAATTTGCAGAGATATAACCAATTAGTTAGTCTCTAAAAATTTGGCCACCCTATTGTGGTCTTCCCAATTCCAGCGGTTTCTTTCTTTGGAGCCTTCGTACTGTACCATTTGTGTTAATCAGCATACCACGTAACTCAACATTTTGATGTTGACCAAGCCGTTGCATGTGTTTCTTTGCATGAATTGTTATCTCTTCGCTGACGTTTTCCATCCGGAGGTCCCAATGTAGGTTATCGTTTCTTATGTACCATAAGGAGCGTTCACGATTTCAAGTAACACTTTATTTTGAAAAGCTTGTATTATTTTAATATTGGTTTTCTTAGTACAGCCCCAAAGCTGAATACCATAAGTCCATATTATAGGTTTTAAAACTTGTTGGTACAGTAGCAATTTATTAGGTATTGACAGCCGTGAATATCTTCCAATTAGCCAATACTTATTACTATATTTAATTTGTAGTTCCTACTTTTTCTTTTTAATGCGCTTTTTCTTTAGAATAAGGAATCTCTCTTTTCGCCTTCCCGACTTTTGCTGCGTTTTTCAAGCTGAACTGATCGCGATAATGGAAGTCACGGACTGGTTGAAGTATAATGTAATATCTACGAGGGATATTCGCATTTTTACAGACAACCTGGCTGCTATTAAAACGCTACAATCATACTCCTTGACGTCGAAGGTAGCCCAGAACTGTCTGGCATCTTTAAATGAGATGGCCGATCAGTTCAACATCCGCTTGACGTGGGTGCCAGGGCATTTCAATATCGCAGGGAATATAAAGGCAGATGAGTTGGCCCATAAGGGTACATCACGCCTAATAACCCAAAGCAGGTGGGATATAGAGATAACGCTTGCTTCATGTAAACTGCTGCTTCAGGAAGAAGCTATAAAAGAAACGAACGTCAGATGGTCTAACGCCAGTTCGTGTGCAGATCTGGCCTGGACTTGACCGGCCCAGATCAGGCCAACTGATATCGCTTTAACGGCACCATATTGGTATGGTCGTGGGAGCTATAACGGGACATTGTCTCATTGGGATACATGCGAGCAGACTGGGTGTCCCAGCCTACGATTTCTGCCGCAGCTGTAGTAATGAGGAGGAGGAGGAAAATGATGTGCTCCATCTGCTCTGCACCTGTACTAGTCTAGCGTACAGCAGAACAAAATTTATGGGAACTTCCCCTTTGAACGACCTCATGGATCTTAGTAAGATCGAGATCCGGGACTTTAAACGTTTCTTGGTAAGCTCAGGATGGTTTAGCGAGTGAAGAGGAGGAAACTCGAATGTGGTACAGCTACGGACCAATTTTGTGTATTTTGTGTATATGCAGTCCTTTAGGACGGCCACCCTTACCTAACCTAACCTAGCATAAGGAACAACAACGTGCGTTGATTTTTCTTCATTTCTTCATTCAGCATAAGGAATCAATTTGCGTTGATTTTTCTTCATTTAGCTTAATGCGCTATTTTTTGGTCCAGTTACTTAGTTGATTCGTAGCCCGTTGCAGTTTTCTGGTTGCTTCGTCTACTTTATAACCCGTAGCAAATTGCAGTATCGTCCGCGAATGATGCTATTGTTGTCTCGCTTGTGTTTGGTAAATCGCTTGTGTATAAAGTAAATACAAGACCCCAGCACGCTACCTTGGGGAACCCCTGCGGCTACCATCTTTATCTCGGAAAATTCTTCTTCACATCTAACGCGAAAATATCAATGGAAGATTTCAATATATGAAAGTATTCTTTTGGCAAATCTCGATGCAGTTTATATTCCAATCCAGGATTACTTTATCGAAGGCCTGTGCTACATCCAGAAATATTGTTGAGCATATTTTCTTAGTTTCAAGTGCATCTTCAATAATACACTTGTAATCCTGTGAATTTGCTCTATGGTGGAGTGGTTTTATCTAAATCCGAACTGATGTGGTGGTATTAGCTTTCTCTCAAGTATTATAGGTTTCATCCTTTTATATATAACAGTTTCTCAACATTTTTTGAAAGTAAAGTAAGCAGAGAAATTGGGCTATATGACTTTTATGATTAGATGGTTCAGAAAGCCGGACTTTCCATTGCAGAGGTACAAATTTCAGTCGAAATGAAGCGTTGATTATATGAAGAAATTTTCGCATACCTCTTTCTCAGGAAGTGCCTATACTATTTCACCTGTAATTACATCATAGCCAGGAGATTTTTTCGTATTTATGTTATGGTTAATTTCATCTTTCAACTCTCGTAGAATTACAAGTGGTATTTTCCTACAATCCTCCATGTGCACTTGTATTATATTTTCATCCACTGATTGTCTAGCATATGGTTGGAACGTTTCTTCCAGATGAGATGCAAATAGTGCTACTTTCTGTTTGATACTTGTTACCCAATTTCCTCCATCATATTTTATTGGCGGTATTTGATAATTTGGTCTTTTTAATGCTTTTGTAGCTTCCATAGAGAATACTCAATTTCTTTACTGTTTGTAAGACTACAAGATAACGGGTGACTGATTCATTTTTTAGTTCTCTAATTCTTTGCTTAAGCTTATTGCAGAGGTAATTAAAAATTATTTTGCTTTGTGGTGCTCGGTTTCTCTGCTATGTTTTCCTTGCTTTCCGTTTTTCATTCACCAACTCGCTGATCTCGACTGGATAAGTGAAATTATTACGCTCCGTGTTTTAGATTTCAGGGGTGCTATCCAATGCAGCTTATTGTATATTATTGATTAATAGTTCCACTTCATTTTCTAATTGAACCGGTTGCTTGGTTGGTACAAGAACATCGGTGTTGTCTTCAATCAATTTCCTAAATAATTCCCAATTGGTTTTCTTATTTGTTAGTCTAGGTCGATTTTCCTTGTGAACAATCTTGGAACCAACAGTCATAATGACGGGCGAGTGGTCCGATGAGAGACTTTCACTTTTTTTCTAGAAAAATGTGGTTTTCGGATATACCTCTTGTAATGTAGAAATCAACTTGATCCGGAGTTTTCCTTGTGTCAGTAGGCCGGTACCTTGGTTTTAGTAGGCCAGTACAATGTTATTGATTTCTCATATCTGATCATTTCTAAACCATTTTTTTCTCATCATTTTTCAAACCAAGTTTTGTGTTGCGAGCATATTTTTAACCGACTGTGAATGAGGAAAAGCAACGATAACTGCACAACGTGCCACAACTATGGACCAGTTGAAACGAGCCTAAGAATTTGTATAGATATAAAGAGAAAACCACCAATATTATACCTGAGTTAGAAGCACGTTCAGATCAACCTTTGAATCAATGGATGAACAGAATCGGGATGTTAGATCCGATTTTGGAGAAACATATACTTGGTGCGGTGAAACCAGCACTTCAGTTATTTATTAATCAATAAATACAAATTTAACGCATTGCGTAACAAAACAATGCAATGCCAAATTAAGAATGGTTAACGTTTGATGGGTCCTTTAATAAATTGGTACACAGCAGCCCTAATCTTTCCGATATATTTCAGGTGCAGACTTCGGAAAATTATATAAAAGCCATCATTCTTCTGAAGCTTTCAAAATATATAACTTATTTGCGGAAAACACATCCGCGATATATTTTCTCTGAAACCGCAACCATCAAAACATCTTATGAAAATATTAAACATCTTGTTGATACCACGAATTCCAATCTACACGCTCTCTGTTCACTTCAATAGTCCAGTTAGGTCCAGAAATTCAATCGAAATAGGACGACAAAGCCCCTA
This sequence comes from Tipula unca, assembly GCA_951394425.1. Classification (NCBI taxonomy): domain Eukaryota; kingdom Metazoa; phylum Arthropoda; class Insecta; order Diptera; family Tipulidae; genus Tipula; species Tipula unca. Next base: position 175,688,796 of record OX596382.1, on the reverse strand, counting down.
CCGAAAGAAAACCCACTCTCGACGAACTAACGTCGATTTTACTAAACAAAAAAAAGTAATTTAATTTACAAGTGCAAGAAATTTATGAATCTACCCATTGCTATGAGCTTAAAGCTGCAGTTAGTCGTCTTGCTCTTTGTATTAACAGTCTTTGAGCTGGTGACATAATAGCACCATGCATATATCTCGGTTCATTTGCTTCAAATGCAAACAACAACACCACACTTTGCTGCATAATCCCTTTAAAATTAGCTCCATTTAGTATATGAACATTCATGTTTATCTCAGTCACATCAATTCTATCAAACACATCAGCAGCAGCAGCAACACCAAAAATATATCGCGAACACCGAGGATTTCAACTTCGATCACTTCAACTTAGATGACAATGAATTCAATTCAATAATGCCACATCAAATCATAATTTTTCAAATCATCGAGCTACCCAGCTCAGTATTACGACAAACAACTCTTACGTATATGAAAAAAATGGTGCCTCAGTCATTGATAGAGCATTACTAGATTAAGCCTCTCAGGCTCACATTATTAATGAGACCTTTGCAGCAAAACTTAAATTAACCCCTAAGCAAATTGCGTCACCAATTAGGTGTGTCAACGATATGGTATAACATCAAGTAGTTTCTCCGTCAATTTGAGGATTCGCTCTTGCGTAGCCGAGTTTATCACTCTTTTGGTCAAAATGAGCTGGTCAAATGAGAAGCGGAGAACCGCCTGAATATAAACAGTGATCTTCCTGATCTCCAAAGACAGGTTCACTGGCTCATTTAACACCATATTGTTTATTTAAAAACGATAGTTATACTATTTCGTATACTGATCGATATGTCATCAGCGTCGATATTCCAAAGTTCTATGGTCATATTCGCAAGAAAGAAGATGGTAGTCGTACTTATTTGTAGTATATTGAATGGCGCAACTCCACAGAAAAATGTCTACGAATGATTCGGCTAACAATGGAGTATGGCAGCATTTTCATACGTCCGCCACGAGTGGAAAATCGATAATCGTTCGCATTTGATACAAATCTGGAATGAACCTGCGTAAATCGTGCAGTAATTAATAATAATATTTTAATTGTGGATATTTGCAGTGCTTATCGCGAACCTTATTTATATTTTATGCATCGACAACTCAGACTACGTTAAAACGCACTTGACTTATATTGGCTTCCCCAAAATGATCAATTTCGTCGGTTTATAAGATAGCAGACTTTAATCCCGCCCAGTCTAGCATAAAAAGAACCATTGACACTCACTCTGAAGTAGTACGGCTTTATGATCCCTGGAACATACTTAACCAGTTATAATGTTGGGCAAACTCTTTATACAAGACCTGTGGAATCAAATTTTATAATCAAAATGGCAAAATTTCAATATGACCAGACTTAACATTTAACCCTTGTGTTTACAACCGAATTTTTTTCTTCATTTTTACAAATAACATACCCGGGTATGTATTATAGATTTCTAAACATTTTATATAAAATTTTGAATTAAATTTTAATTTTAAGAAAGTATACGTAATTTTTGATCATTTCAATTTTATTTATTAATTCAACCTGCTAATTTTTGTTCTGTACAACCCTGTTTTATTTATGGTAACTAAAATTTCTCCACGCAACAGACAAATTAACAGGAATATTATACAAAAATTTATACAAAAAATAGCAATAAACGAAGATGATCCAGTATCTGATGAAGAAGAGCGAAATTTACCAGAATTCATCCCTGAAGATGAGAGCTCAGACATAGATATTATAGGAGATGAGTTGACAGAAGAACCCGTGGAACAACCGAACCCTATGGAATATAAGGCCAGGGATGGAACAGTTTGGAGTGAAATTCCACCAACAAATCGCAGAACTCTGTTGCATAATATTTTGAAATCGGCGGCTGCAGGGCCAGCAAATAAAACCCGCGGACTAAGCATAATCGAAACGTTCAAACTATTTATAAGTGCGGAAATTTATGACATCATAATTCGCGAAACCAATCATAGAGGAGCTCAAAGTTACCAGACATGGAACGACAATCATCCAGATAATATTCGGGTATGGAAGCCAATAAATGAATCTGAATTTGATGGATATCTTGGCATTATAATATTTGCCGGTGTCAGCCGATCCAAGAATGAACACATCTGGATTTGTGGAGGTCTAGTTCTCACCCCCTTTATCGCGCTACGATGGGTGTTCAACGTTTTTATACAATAAGTCGATATATCCGGTTTGATAATGGGAACACTCGTGCGCGACGGTTACTTTCTGACAAAGCAGCTGCTATTTCCGATATTTGATTCATGTTGAACCGAAATCTTCGAGAGTGCTTTGTAGCTGGGCCAAATGTCACGGTGGATGAACAACTATTCCCATATCGTGGTGGAACACGTTTCACACAGTATATTCCATCAAAACCTTGGAGATATGGAATTAAGGTATGGTGGGTTTGCGACTCCACTACATCGTATCCAATAAAAGGACAAATATACACTGGAACGGCACCAAATTCACAACGAGAAACTAATCAAGGAGAACGAGTTGTTAAAGACCTATGCTGTACTCTCTTTCGCGGAACTGGTCGAAATATAACATGCGATAATTTTTTTACAAGCTACAGCTTAGCCTCCAGTTTGATGCGTGATTACAATTTGTCAATTTTGGGCACAGTAAACAAAAGACGGCGATTCGTGCCAGCAGAATTCCTAATCGAAAAAGACAAACCTCGACCTGTCGAGTCGTCTATTTTCGGATTTTCGAAAAATATAACTATGTGTTCCTATATCCCAAAAAAAAACAAAGCTGTGGTGGTTTTATCCACAATGCACTACGACAAAGAAACACAAGGACCGGCAAATAAACCGACAATGATCTTAGATTATAATAAAACAAAGGGTGGCGTGGACAACATGGATAAAATGCTCGGTGAATATTCATGCAAGAGAAAGACGAATCATTGGCCAATCGCATTTTTTTATAACATTTTTGATGTTGCGGCTTTGGCAGCACATATTGTTTATGTTGAAAATAATCCGTCACTAAAAAAAAACCCAGTCACCGGCGAAAATTTTTGCAACAATTATGCGAGCAGTTGGTTATGCCGGAAATAAATGAGCGTTCCAAGAACCCGCAAATAATGCGACATTTCAGTACCAAAAATGGTATTGAAAGTATGTTTGGCCATACAGTGGACGCCGAAATAAGAGTGGTACAAAGCACATCTAGCGCAGAAAAACGTGACGCAAGCGGTATTATTATTCATAAAGGAAACTGCTACCTTTGTTCTAAGAGAAGACCAACCCGAAAAAATTGTGCAAATTGCAAAAAACCTGTCTGCGCGCAGCATATATTGACCGTAGCAACTTGCGTACGATGTACAACAACAACATAGTTAAATTAATTTTTTTTTGTTTTTTATTATTTGTTGAGTTTTATAAATAAATTGAATTACATCATATAAACTTGTCTATTTATTACTTATCTATTTGCATTTAGTGTTAAGATTTAGTTACATACCCGGGTATGTAGGTTGTCAATTTGAGGGGTTACTTTCAAAAAACTTTCCTGAAAGCTAATAATAATAGAGTTTTGGAAATTTTATCTTAAAATTCCATTCATAACATATAATTGTAAAGCTACTAAAAAAATTATGTCGATACAATATCAAAATCTATAAAATTTTGGCCATTAAAAATTAAAAACATACCCGGGTATGCGGTTGTAAACACAAGGGTTAAAAATATTTGTCGCAAACAGTATTTCTACTATTCAACAATTCAGCAAAGTATTCGATTGGTTCTATGTTCCTTCAAATGAAAACCATTCAAAATCTAATATCCAGAGAAATGGGCCATCAGTGTTAGCCAGCTCTTCTTTATGGTTTCGGACTTCAGTTCATTTGATGGGAAATGAGAAATTTTCAAATGTGACTTTCCAAATTCCTCAATGATTGCTTCTTTATACAACTATGAAATTTATTGACATATTCCGTAAGATCAAAGACAAGATAAGTTATCGATCTTTATGCAATGTAATCTGCTGTATTATATACGTTTTGCGGCCAATTCATCACAACAAGAAAGAGATCGCAAGTTATCTACTATTGTGAAAATGATTTAGCGAGAAAAGTTTGGTGAGAAATACTTGCAACTCAGGCGAGTCCAACAAATCAAGAATTGTTCTCGCCTAAAATCGTTATTAGCTTTCCTCGACGAAAAAAAGTATAATTCGTGTTGAAGGCCGTTTATCCCATATTCAACCTATAAAATTTCTACAAGCAAGCCGATAAGCACTCTGGCAGCAGTTCGTCAACAATTTTGGTCTTTGAGTGAACTTCATGTTGCACTAAAATATGAAGCCGTCGAGTTCATATACAAAAAACATCGTTCAATTGATGGGACATCAGCGGACCAGCCGAATATCCATGTCGCCTCCATTTACCAATGTTGGAATTGACTATTGCGGTCCTTTCTGTGTTCAATAGCTACGAGGAAAAATACCGACAAAGATATATTTGTGCATCTTTGCATGATTCCACATCAGCTTTTATTCGAGTCCTCAAACCTTTTGTGGCAACAGATTAACATTTTGCCCCACCATATTCACCACAGTTTTGTAGGTAATTAACAAAGTCGCCGATAAGCTTGCAAATTATACGCTGGGTAATGGGAAATGCCTCATTGACGATTGAGGAGCTGGTCAAACAAGTCGAAGCAATTTTAAACTCACGACCACTATATCAGCTGTCAAACGTAAGTAAAATAATTGTTGGGTTTTTAGTTTAACCACCAGCTAATATGCTATTCTGACTGCTATCTTTGTCTTTTTAGGTAATTGCGTATTTTGATACGGGAAATCCATTATCTCAACGTCCCGATATATAGTGTAAGCCGGAAGAAACTGGACTTGAATATATTTTAAGTAGTCTAAATGAGGGCGCAACGTACAGTTATATCTATATATAGATATAAGCAATCATCGGATGTAGCACTAGATCAATTGCATCAGTATTGTAGACATCATCATATGGATATAATCTCATATAGAAATCATCTTAAATTTCAATGCATATCTCGATTACGATAATGCGAAAACCAACTGTCTATATGGTTTAATTCTTGCAAGGTTGTGAATTTCCGTACAGTTACAATAGCAAACCACAATTATTAGGGGTTTCTATAATATATCCTTAGCAATTTAAACTAAACATAAATTCATTAATAACTTTCATCTAAACACCGCAACACGCATAAATTTCGTTTTGATGCTCGATTTGAGTTGTACCTCATTTGATACATATTTTAAATAATTGTCTTTCGCTCCTTAAAATATTTCCTAAATATTTTACTAATTAATCGTCTTAAAGTCTCAAGTCTAAGACCTACTCAAAATAACGAATTTTGTTTTTACGTTTCATGATTGTTATAGTCACGATGATTGATATTTTTTAACTTTTAAATAAAATAAAATGTCTTTTTTTAACCAAAAATTGCAATTAACAAATATATAAATTTATACAGTGACAATTAATTTTGTCCATTTAGAATATCCACCAATTTCGGACCATCATGCCCATACGGTTCGAGCGACACTATAAAATTACCATTCCAGAATACGTATCGGATTATACGATTTTCAATTATTGCCCGATATTCTGAACACTCATCAATGAATTCTTGAAAATTGTCGTTCGATATAATCGCAGCATCCCAGTCGTACGCCACTTCTAAAATAAATCGATCGTCATACGTTGTTGTTGGCCGCGTCCGACCGGGTAGTTTATATTTTCTTCTATTATTTATTGTTCGAATAGTTCCCGGTCCATCCGGTCGAAATTTCGGTAAAACAACTCTTGTTTCGTGGCCATGCCGCTCAAAAAAACGTACCGCAAGGTCAATTCCTTCTCGCGCAAAATGAGTATGATTTGTATATGTGTATGCAACGTTATAGCCATCGATTATAACGATTCGTTTTCTATTGGCCCGTTTCCAGTAATCAACTTTGTTGTAGTGATTAGCATCGAGTATCGGTTCGAAAAGAGCTATTTTGTGGTTCCAAGGAAATTCTTGTAATCGCTTTTGTTTACATATTTGCGCAATATTTTCAAACGGTTTCACATATTTCTTGGCCGCGGACTGTTTGGTTTTTGGTCTTCGGGCTTTGCTTTGTATTTTTTTGTTACATTTTAAAATTTTTGTCCTTTCACCGTAATTCAACTTTGTAATTTTCACCATTTCCTCACCGGAATAAAATTCATCAAAATATAGGTATAGCCAAAGGTTAAAAATCACAAAATTTTATCTGACATTAAGTTGTCAAAAATAATTTCAGCATATTTTGCTTTGTTGACTTTGATACAATTAAACTTTCAAATTTAAATGAATTTTCATTTTGAGATTCACAACAGGTAAAATAGATTTTTTGTGTTCCATGTGAAAACGTTTTACAAAACAACATTATCTCTCCGTTAATTTGAAGAATCAAAATTGTAAAAAAGGGGCCGGGCCGATAATCTGTTACATAATGTCATTTGTGCTATATCATCATAAATATAAGATTACCAAATAAAAATAACATTTTAACGACAACCATAAATTAATGCTTGCCGCAAACAAATGCCACATTAATTTATTTAAAACTTTTATTCATTTATATCTCATTAAAGTTTAATTTCAACTCGCACTCCGCCGCACGTAAAACCAAAATAAAACGATAAAAATCATAAAGAAATAAATCGTCAAAATAAAAATTTTTTTCTCTTTATCTCGATTTAACATTTCGATGAATTTTCTAGATTTCCCATTCCAAAATGCCCATTTGTTATCGTGTTCGTTTTTGTAATTACGCGAATCTTTTTCTGTGCGGAAATTAATTACGTTTGGCTGAATAACAACAAAACTTTGTAATATTTTAAAATTTACAATTATAATTATAAATTTAATTTTTTACATTTTTTCTTGCTTCGCGGATACAGAATCTAAAAATTAATTTGTATGCAGAACTTATTAATTTTTTTTTCTGCTGTTAAGTAAGGTTTCAGCCAAGAACAAGAACAGAGAACTGTGGGTTCGTGGACATTATGTAGAAATGCATGGACATTATGTATAAAATCAAATAAATTAAATTATTTTCATTCCATTAAATTTATCGATTTTGTAAATTACTTATATAAATGTTTTATAATTGGCAATTAAATAAAATAAGTACACATATTTTGTACATCCCCTCAAAATGCCATAACCGCACTTAAATATTTTGACTCAAACCACAAATAGTTTAAAAATAAAATTAAAAATCAATTTTAATTTATAAAACAATTAATTAATATTTCGTTTTATTATCGCTTTAATTTGTTAATTTTCAATATAACAAGACTTTAGATAGTTGTCATGCAAATACCTGGCCAAATAAATTATCAACTATTAAACGTTTAAATTTTTCAGAATTCAAATTAAAATGAACTTTTAAAATCTTATAGAATTTTAAAATTTCATGGAAATTCACATAATTCAAAATATTTAATAAAATTAATAAAACAAAATTTACAGTTCGAATTTAAAAAATGGCCAGGGCTGGGCATTTACGCGTGATCTATTATTGTCTACGTCGACGTGTCGAAAATGTAGACAATTCCTAAAGCGATTTTATAAATTAATTCTAAACTACGGTGACCAAATATTATTATAGGATCAATGTGATACGGGGACGACAAGTTTATAGAATTGCATCTTTAATGCATTTTAATCTACACTTTAAGAAAAAAAATTAATTTTAATCTGCATTGTCTCCAAAGCGTCGTTAAAATTAATTCAAAAAATAGCGTTGAATGCTCAATTTGTATGAAACTAATCTGTGTTATCTCAATTGTTTAAAGGAGCTGTACATGGTGGAATTGGGAAAATGCCAACCATCGTGTTCTCTAGTGTCTAGTCCTTTGCATATATGTTTAGAAAAATGGAACCATTTGTGGAGACTTGTACATCAATGCCGGTTTAATGAGGTGAAATGAAATGGAATGGGATTTTTGGTTATTTTATATTCCGTTTTCTCGTCAAATAATTCCAGTCCACAAAGTTGTATTCTCGTTCTATTCTCGTTCGATTTCCTTTTTAGTACTAGTTCTAAATCGAGAAAAATGTCAAACATGAAATTTTAATGTCATTTTATGTTTGTGTTGTTCGCGACGAGTGATTTGTGTATATTTAAATCAGTTTATTGTATTTAAAATAAAATATATTAAATATATATATATATATATATATATATATATATATATATATATATATATATATATACATATATATATATATATATATATATATATATATATATATATATATATATATATATATATATATTGTTTTATATTGTTTTATATTTACATATATACATATATATTATTGTATATCCATATTATAATATATAACATAACCTCAAACAATAATGGAATCATCTTAAGTCAGAATTCGGCAGACGAAAACCGGAACGATTACGTTTATTGAGGCGTCGGAGAGAGTTGCGGAATTACAGTAATCCTTTTACGATTGCTGAAGAGAGGTTTCGGGAATTATTTCGATTCCCCAAACATTTAGCCATCGAGTACATTGACGAGGTGTCCATATTTTTAAACAGCCGGCAAAAAATACATGGATTACCATGTAATTTAAGAATATTAACTGCTCTTCGATTTTATGCCACCGGTAAGAATTGTTTTTTAATTTTCTATAAATAAAACATAGTTATATACTCGTATGAATGAGTAGGTATATCATTTTTTCTAATGTTTTAGGATCTTGTCAACGAATTGTTGGGGATGGATTTTTCGTCGCAATGAGATAAACCTCCAGTTAGTCGCTGCATTAGAGATGTCAGTCAGGCTATTCATGACAACCTTCTTGAGAAATATATACGATTTCCCCAAACACCGGCTCAATTAAATGAAAAAAAAACCAAGTAAATATGAAATACACGTTATAGTTAAAGTGGTTTTCCCGGAGCTATAGGGTGCATCGATGGTAAGCACGTCCTTATAAAGAAACCCGAAAAAGCAATTTAACATGTGCATGTTTGCAGGAAAGGCGGGCATTCTAAAAATATTCAGATAGTAAGTGATATGTTATTTTTTATTTGATATACGACTAAATATAATTTGTATTTTTGGTCTCTAGGTACTCGTATGTGACGCAAATCTAACCATATTATCTGTAAATCCCAAATTTGGTGGAACAGCTCATGATGCATTTATTTGGAAATCGTCTCTATTATACAACTGCATTTAATCCAGTTGTACGAGATAGGCGAGAGGAACTTTTGGTTACTTGGTAAATGTTTAGTATGCACTGTTTAATTGTACGAATACTAAAATATTTGCTTTACTTTTCAGGAGACAGTGGTTACCCGCAACAACCATGGCTGATGACCCCTTTCCTTAATACAAGTAGTGATAAGGAAGATCATTATAATGTAGTCCATAAGGCGACAAGAAATTGTGTGGAAAGATGCATTGGAGTGTTAAAGGGCCGTTTCCGATGTGTCTCAAAAGAGAGGTTTCTATGTTACTCGCCATCAGTGTATGGCGTGATAATTAGCGCATGTTGTGTTTTACACAACATTTTTGTGATGAATCGAATTAACATCAGTGAACTTGATATCGTTGTTGATGAAGTCGAATCTGTCATTCCTGACGAGGCCAATTACACGATTCAGCAATCTTAACATTTGAGTGAGGGTAGGAGAATAAGGGACGATTGAATCCAAGAATATTTTTAATAATTAATAAAACTATTCTAAACTATTTATTTCATTATTTATTTCTGTTCAATGCATCGGCTAATAATTTATTCATAGCATCCACTTTTGCTTTTTCCACTTTAAGCTTTTCTTCTTCTAGTTCGAGCCGTCGTTCTAAAAGCACATTTCGCTTTTTGTCTACTTGTAAATACTCCTCCATTACATCTTCTAGGTGTCGAGGTCTGCGCTTTTTTTGTGTGGCATGTGGTTGTCTAACTACTGCATGTGGTTGTCTAACTACTGCAGTCGGTCGGCGGACATCGGGACATGCATTGAGGTCATCATTTAACACTGATCGCACTTCATTCGGCCCTACAACAATTTCAGAAATGTCAATTGGCGCTGATGAAATAGTTTCTGGTTGTAGAATTGTGGTTAATGTGAAAGCGCAATCATTAAATGATGATGACGAAGCTGGTGGAACATGATACATTCGTGATTAATTCTAAAAATAATATAAATAAAAGTAAATAACATTACTGTTAATCTAATTACCTTGGGTAAGCCAGATTCATGCGCCGCATTTGTATCCCCTAATACGGCGTTCCAGCTCATAATATTCATTATGCGTTGCTCCAAATCGGATACATTTTTTTGCCGTCCTAAACCATTAACCCCACTCCGGTTGATAATGATTTTTATCTCTGCGGCTTTATTTTTAACGTACAGTTAAAAGACAAGAAAATTTTAGTGCCAAAGACAAGAAAATTTTACAAATAAAAATTATATTTAATTTAACACGTACTCGTAATAAATGTCAGTCATAACTTACCTTCCACGAGCTAAATCTACATTTTAGTCTAAATACGTTACCAACATTTCTTTTTGATTTATCGTAACCCTTTTGCCAATTTTTTTGGCACTAGGAATTTTCCATCTTTAATTCCACTACTAAATTGCACGACGAAAAATTTTGACATTTCATTCCACATTAGTGGAATTTATTTTCCCATTCCATTTAACCAGAATGCAAAAATCGCATTTAGTACAAAATTTCATTCCACAAAATAATTACACACAACCAGAATCTATGTACTGGTGGTGATTATAGGGAATAATAACACCGTCACCGTTCCTAACCGTTACCCTATACCCAGGGATGGGCGTTTACGCGTCATCTATTATTTGCTACGTCGACGTGTCGACAAACTGTAGACAACGTCGACAACGTATAGACAACGTCGACAATATAGACAATTCATAGAATAATTTTGTGAATTAGTTCTAAACTAAAGTGTCCAAATTTTTTTAGGATCAATTTGATACGGTGAAAAATAAATACAATTTTATTCAATGCAAAAACGGTAAAAAGGAAGTCTCAGCGTAGAAAAGCAGAACACAAAAATCGGAGTTATAAAAATCTTTACAATAAGATTATAACTTAAATTAAAAATAATCCGGCGATCCCTGACTATGACCGTGGCATAAAATCGAGTACGTCCCATTCCATGGTTTCGATGGATGACGAAACGTGCGTGAAATTAAATTTGAAACTGATTAGCAGATCAAAAATTGTTTCTTGCCAAAAATAGTGACAATGCTCCCGCTAAGTATAAGCACATTAATTGAGATAAATTTACAAAAGGTATTATGATGTCAAGCGAATTGCAGTTGTGGACTCAAGCGGCAGGCAATGGCGGCTTAAGGATGAGAAGAGGCCATGGGTAACATTACATGCGAAGCACAATTAGTGGCAGCGAGACTAAAAATATATCATAAACCCACATTTCATTCTAAATAAAATTTCTTGAGCCTTTCATACTTATGTTTTCAAATAAAATTTTGAAGTTTGTCCTATTTCGAAATTATTGTTTGCAAAGTATGAAGCCGATAGAAAATATTAAACCTATTTGATATAAAGCATATTCATAAACGCAAATAAAACAAATAAAAATAAAAGGGACCCAGCTCACCAGCACCTCTTTCAGTTCTACCTCTTTCAGTTGATCCATATCAATGTTTTATCAAAGTATCTAAGCCGACCGATTTTCGACCTATCTAAAAATATTTGGCAATAGTAAAAAGAAGAATGGCGGATACGATCAAATTGCTGAAAATATATGTTTTGAATGGAATAATATTACTGCCAAAGTCACATCGGAAGATAGTGTAGAATCTCACGAGAAATATCAAACTACATTTGGTTGAACTTATCCATAGAAAGAAAATTTCAAATTTGCGAGCAGGCGCATTTTATTTCAGATTATTAATATATCGTAGGTTGTTGACATTGTCTTAACTGTCGACGTCAACAAACAATATTGCCAAGTAATCTACGTAATATTTTACGTGTCGACAATTGCGTAGACTACACAGCGTAATCTACTTCGCCCATCCCTGCCTATACCCCACAAACAACATTTCTTGTGAACTTAACCCATTACATCCTGATACCCAAAATAATGATCCAATTTTGATCATTTTTGGTATCCAACTTCAACAAAGACTAACTAAGAAAATTCTGGAGGCAGAACCACCTAGGTCGCACAGGATCTGATCTAGAGCACGTCAGTTTAAACTGACGATGGGAATATAACAATGCTAAATATTAAAGTATATTTTTTATTGAAAATTTGAAAAGCTTTGATTTTAAGTAGTTAATAATTCATTTATTAAATAAAACTGTGTTACATTTTGACATAAAATAATAAAATCGATTCGATACACATTCCTACATATATAATAAATACATGTATATATATGTTTAAAAAAATGTCTTAGTTATTTGTTTCAGTGTGAAAATTTTTAAAACATAAGGTTGCATGTACCGCGAGATTGCACTTCGTGCATATATATTTCGTTGTCTTAGGGCAAAATGCGCAACGACGCTGTGTATCTCCCAAATGGATCCAGTGGTTTATGCCATCATATCTCAATGACGATTTTACTACCTTTTTTCTAGATCTGCCTTTCATGAGGTTTTGTTTCGTCTCAGAATCATTTTGTAATAGGCTTTGTGCAATTGATCTTCTAAAAAGTAATTGGGAAATTTTAGGATCCTTTTCCCTGTAGATCAACCATTGGTTAACAAGACTTGCTTCAAAAATAAACCGAAATATGGGCCAATACCATTTTCGCGTTCTTGTCTTCATTCGGTAAGTTGCTCGATGTTGATCGCATAAATCAACCCCTCCCATTCCTTTATTATATAGTTTTATTATATATGGCTGTGGTATGGTAACTCGCTTTGATTCTTTAGCGCTCCAACGACTGCATATGGTCTCATTCAAAACAATATCAGGTTCATTTATATTGGTAATCATTGTAACTTGATTATTATCGTTCCACCGAATAAGGTGAGTAGAATCGCCTGTGTTTCTGATTGAGTGAATGGTGCCACGTGGAGTTTTTTTCAATTCTTTTAAAGGTGCCTTTTCTACACGATCCTTTCGAATGGTTCCAACAACTTTAAAATCATGTTCGTTAAATATGTCAACCAGTCCAAACGAAGTGAAATAATTATCCATGAAAATTATGGAATTCTTAGGCATTAAATCTTTACACAAATTTATTGCCACATTTGAACCCAGAGGCATACTTTTATCTCTATCCGATTTACTTATAAAATAAAAAATTATGAATTTATTAATTTAACTATGGAGAATTTTTGTATTAATTAGTTAGTACCTGTGTAAGGAATAAATCGTAATAAATGTCCATGTGTTGTGTTCAAGCACCAAAATTTATACCCGAATCGTATGGGTTTACCACGAATAAATTGTTTCATTCGACATCTCCCGTAGTATGGCTCCATAGCTTCGTCTAAAGAATAATTTATAAAATTTATTATTTGCATGCTCAATTAATGGACGAACTTTATACAGACGATCATTAATGTCAATTTTCCGATTATCGTTGAAATGAAGGTATTGTTTTATTTTCTCAAATTTATTTCGAGACATAGCTCCTGATACAAGTATATTGTAGCTATCTTCTTCTTGTTGCCAATACATTCTATAACTGGGTAGCCTATAATATAACCAGATACAATTAGTATGCCGAAAAATTTGTACAATTCATCTATACTAGTTGAGAATAGCATGTCACCTTTAAAGATTGCATATGAATTAGTTTCATAGCAAATCCTTTCCATGACAGTAGAATCAAAAATATCTTTGAATAAGTCTACGGGGGACTTATCATTTTCTATTACGTTTTCGGCATACAAGGATCTGCTTGTCATACTTATTTTAGGAATAACTTCTTTAGTCAACAAAGTTTCTTGCCAGAATCGTTGAATTTTTTTCTTCTTTAAAGGCGCTGTGGCTATTTCCGTAGTCTCATGGAATAATGGAATTATATCATGTTCAATAGCGGCTGTTTCAAAAATCTCATTTTCCAAAATTAGTGGATCTTCGTCATATATTGTTGCGGTTACAGCATTTGTTAATTCGATGATTTCACCATATATTTTGCCATTTATTTCGCCTGGTTGTGCCATCATTTTTTTGCCTAAACAGAATCAAACATGTATATCAATATATCTTACAATGTTTAAGTGATTTCTTATACCAAGGTGATGGAGTGAGAATTCATTTTCATTGTCACTTCCCGCACTATCAACATCACTGTCATTACCATCATCTGGTGGAAACAATACAATTTGAAGAGAATCCGTGTTTCCAATTTGTGTTTGCTTGAGGTCTTCTTCATCCAATTCATCCATGTAATTTAATATTTCCTCTTAGTTTTTCTCAACATGCCTAAATAATATTACAAATCACAATGTTTATTAAACTTTTACTTTTAATATATAACAAATACACACACGCAACATTAAAATAAATACTATAAATATAAATTGGAAACACTTTGTTCATAATTATTATTATCAAAAATAATAACTAGAAATCATAAAAAATTAAACTATTTGCACTAAATTTTCGTGTTGTAATTTTAAACTTACACTGGGAACGAAAGATGTCAAAACAATATAATTATAATGAAATGGGTTCTTCCCATCGTCAGACATAACTTACACCATAATGTAATTAAAGTTTTTTTTATAGATTTAATCACATTTATTGATTGAAAACAATATATTTTAACAAAACATGTATTTATTTATCATTACAACACACAAAATTACCTACTTAGCTATTTTAATAAGAAAATTATAATAAAATATAATTACCATTTCCGATTCATTTTGAAGCCTGTTTTCAAATGACAGTATTTTGCTCAATTTATGTATTTATTTTGTTTTGTTGCTCAAATATTGTTTTTAGGGATTCCTTTATTATATTCAATCGTACCAACTACAGCAAAATTATTTTGGTTTATTTGAAATGATAGATACAAAATATGCATTTGATAGTAAGTCTAAGCTTACGCTAGGCACTAACGGGTTAACCGGTTGTACTACATTCTTTAAAACTGACCTAGTCAGGCCATATCATTTAATACCTGTTGCTACAGAAGATATTGCTAAATAGCAATTACCATTACTTTTGGCTTATTCGAATTCACGCGAAATCTTTTTGATTTACCAAACGCTGCTCAGATATTTCAAAGGCTCATGAACAAGGTTATAGTTAGAGCTATTCTGTTTAAACGGCTCGCCGATTTTGATATCATTAACAAAACTTCAAAGTGCGTTTTTGGTATGTAAATTCGCTTCACTTAAGGAAAGAGCTGAAGCTATATCGGAATTTCCTGTGCCTATACATCCATTCGACATTTCCAACACTTTATTGGCATGGTTGATTATTACCTAGAACTATAGCTGAATTGTTATTGCCGATTAATGCGCAATTAGTTTTCTTACTCAGAAATCCACTAGCTGCAAGAAATATTGCTTGGTCAGAAGAGTGTGGTGCGCTTGCTCGAGCAACACTTCAGTATCACTACTGATGCATCGAACACCGCAGTCAGAGCCGTCTTGCAGCAACTCAAAAATGGATGTAGGGAACCTCTAGCATATTTTCTCCAAAAAGTTACAACCGCAGCTGAAACGAAATATTCAGCATTTTATAGAGAATTACACGCCATTTACTTAGCGGTTAAACATTTTCGATATTTTGTAGAAGGTTTGGATTTTATTTCGCAATTTTTAACGGACATTCAATATATTATAGGCCGAAATAATGTGGTCGCTTACAGCCTGTCACGAAAAAGCGATAACAAAACTGCATCTATCGAAAAAACACCAGATCAAATCTAATCTCCTCTGACGAGGAACTTCAGAAATTACTGTCTAGTTCCACTCGTCTCACAAGTTTACCTTATGAAGAAGATTACCGCCGCAACTATTGTAAACACCAGTTCAAAGAAGACCCCAATTCCAAACTTAGCTGTTCTTAGAATTAACGAAGCTTCTTGGACTCCTAATCACCCTCAATCTAACGGAGTGGAATGTTTTTATCATAGTTGATAAAATTCGCACTAGGCCGATATCGCCTTACGAAAGCCCATACATAATGTTATTCGACGATTCAAAAAACTTTTTGTGGTGGACAATGAAAAACGATCGACTTAAACTAGCTTTTGGAGTCTCGATCAATAATATCGCAAAACCAAAATGAGTTCAATTTTCAGTTTAGAAAAATAAATATTTTTTGTCCCGTAACACTTACTCGAAAAAGGATGATGTGGAGTCCATCTCCACAATGTTGCAATCCCTGACCGCTATGAATTATTCACGAGAAGTTTGTAAAATTTCATCTGTCTACTTTTGTAAATTCGTATTTTTGAAGAAAGAAATTATTTTACCCGCTAACATTTACAAGCCAACTCGTTTTGGAGTTATCCAAAAATATTCGGCAGTAATGAGAAGAGTGCTGAAGAAGAATAGTGGATGCGATAAAGTTGTTGACGTATAGACAACAAATATTGCGACATATGACAACAAAAACCTACGTAATGTTTATGTCGACTGTGGATGTCGGCTTTTCCGAGTCTTAGCAGATAGCAAACTGATAGCATTGTTGATGCTACAATATTCATTTTTCCTACGGTTTTGACTCACCGGCTTGGTTCTCGTCTATAGGAGCGTCACTAAGATTCGGACCGGAGCTAAATATATCATTTTTGAGTGTTTCATCTGTAATCAGGGGAAGTTTTTGTGCTGGTGGTGGTTCCTCTGACGGCTCTTCAATAGGTAATTTGCATAATTTAATTATTGGCCTCTTGTATGTTGCATCCTTACATTTAACTGTGGCTGTTCGTACTAAATTATCTGAACCAATATGGGTGTCAAGAATCCGTCCCAATTTCCATCGAGTGGCCGGTTGTTATTCATCTTATATTAGAACAAGATCATAGATAAGACCAGCATTGTCAATTCCGGTTTTTGCAAATTTTCCATCTGCCCCCTTAAGTTGTTGAGTACTATAAGGCTTCAATGTCTATAAGCTAAAGTTTTAATTGAATCTTGGCATTAATTTTATGTTGATTGTAGATTCCTGCCTCGCTACCGCCAATGCCTGAAATGGTGACGTGTACTTTCTCTTTTTTAAAGTTGAATAAATTTGCGGCCTTGGAGGATATTAATGTGATCCTGGATCAATTAGAACTCTTACATTCGTTGAACACGAATGTTTTGGTGGTTTTGACACTACATGTTTCTGCCTGGCAATTTCTTCCTTGATGCTGGATTAAACATCGTATGCACAAGTTGGCTGAACTGACATGCCTTGCTCGATTTAATGTTGACATCTTTTTGAATTGCTGGCATTGAATTAAACCGTGATGCTCCTTACACCCTTCCACCCATCATGGTTTGGTTAACATGACTGTATTCATTCGTTTAAATGGTGTCGTATACTGCATGTGTGGTCGTATTGCTGTTGCTCTATAATTGCCCATGATTTCCAAAGATTGAAACCTTTTCTCCAGGAATCGAAAAAAATCTTCCAGTTGTGGAATTTCTCTGGGCTCCTCTATAGTTGTTTCGTAAATCCTAATGGTTTCTGGGTCCAGTTTTTCGTTTAAGACGAAACCCACGAATGCCTCGAAGGGCTAACCCATATTTAGCCGCTTTATATTATGTAATATTTCTCGCGCCGTATCAATATCATGCAAGTTTCTCACTGCTTGGGCGGATGGTATCTGAACTGTCGCCAATGACAATAATGCATTAAATTGATGGATCGCTAGCAAACGCACGTTGTTGTACCTTGCTTGGATTATGTTCCAAACGGTTTGGTAATTGTCACCAGTTGTTGTTAGGTGACTAATAATTTGCGCTGCTCCTTTCTGCAGGTGCGATTTCACATACGTCATCTTTACTGTATCTGATAGTTTGTTGTTTTGGTGGATCAGCTCAGTGAATATATCGTTGAATGTTTCCCACCGATCATAACCACCGTAAAAGATTGGTATTTCTACCTTAGGCAATTTCACTTGCGATGCTGATTCTGCCATGGTTGTTGTTTGGGAACGAAACTGTTGTCGTTTGATCATTTCATCTTCTACTCTTTCTTGAAGCTTGCCATAATAATCTTCCCTAAAGCAGTTGGAGGTTTGTTCGTCTTCTTCCAACTGTAATGATAATTCTGTTTATAACGCGTTTGAATGGCAACGGTATGAATGACAAAATTATTTACTCTTCGCAGTAGAACTTAAAATCACCCTAAACCAAATATATGATTCTGGGTTATAGAGACAATAGTTAGTGCCTTGAATATAAGTACTGCAAACTGTGCCAACCGCACAGAAGAGTCATCCGTTCTTCGCCTGAAACAATAAACCACAATATATCGAGTGAAATTTATCTAGGCTATGTAGATGAATATATTGAATTGAGATATACATAAAAAAAATTATAACTGTGAAGTTTATAATAAAAACAATAACAAAAGGTTACACTGTTCTAGAGATATCCAAATGCTCTCCATTAAATATTCGGATAGTATAGAACAACTGCTATATTGATGAGGATTAGATTCCACTGGGCTGTAACATTATCACAGAATTTGGACGTTTCGCGAGTAATTTTGGACGATTTTTAATATTTCCGATTTAGACTATAACTAACTTTTTTGTGATTAAGGAGAGCATAGGCTTAGATGGACATTACTATTTGCAGCTTGATTCGAAAGCTTAATAAAGTGTGAGTTGAAAGGAGCCCCATTGTGTGGTTAGTGAGTAAACCACTTAATTTATTTAAATTTTATATTCACACCTTTAACCTTTACATACATAGATGTTGTGATAGTCATTAATTAAAAAATTTTAATCGAAGCAAAATATACGTTGTTCAATAAATCAACCCCGAAAATACAATATTTTCTCGAAGATTATCGCCCCATTCCGTGGAATATAAGCAACCATAATTTAACCTGTATATATGTATATAATAGACGTACATGGCATATAGCATATCAAAATAATTCAATTTCAATTATTAAGATTAAAATTATTCAATAATAAAAGTATTACAATCAATATTACAGGAATTTAGAGAAGAAACAAAATAAGGGATGATTTTTTTTTTACGTTCATTTTCCCGACATATGATGAATATATATAACATAATTTAGATAAACATGTACGCACATTAACTTCCCACTAATTCCCTATATACATATGTATATATTGCATGAATTCGCATTTATAATAAAAAAAAGCTTTTATATCGTTTATACACTTCAAACATAATGTAATATATACCACGCTGCTTTAGTATACGCATCCGCTTATATCTATCGTGTTGAGTTATCAAACAGATTTTGAACGCAAAAAGCATAAAGCATATTATTTGTTATATATGTACTTATGAGCTCGTATTACCACCGTATACCAAAAACAAGATTCTCTCTCGCATTGTCATTGTCAGAATAAAATAATATGCGGGAAGATTATGCGATTGTGTCAGTTTTTATTACATTTAAAATGAATAATAAAAATTATTATTTCGGATTCCGCGAATATCACAGAGAGGCAAATGTTGTTTTCGCATAGAGTTTTTTGTTTATTAAATAAATAGGATTATATACTTTTATTCCATTTTGATGCGGGGTTCTAGAATTTATTTGTGGATATAAGATTTAAATTATTTACTCTGATTTTTTATTGTGTTTAATGACATTCTTGGCTTGACTTAAGTCAAGTGCTAAATTAAAAAAGTATGTAACATAAATACGTATGACCATTAATTCCTATAAGCGTCAAAAGGAATCAAAAAAAAACAACCTAAAAACATAAAAAAAATCTTCACAAACCTTAATTTTGATTCGTAAAATTCAATAATTTTTCAATTAAAATTTGTAACTGCTTAAAATTGTTTAAAACCCTTTAAAAATTTAAAAACTTCAAAATTTGGTTATCGCTTAAAACTTTTATAATAACTAATAAATTATATTACTAGATTTTATAAATATTGAGAATATCTTAGCAGTTAAATTATTAATAAATTCTGAAAATACTGCTAAAATATAAAATCCTGAAATTTTTAATTAATTTTTTCAAATACTTTGAGATTTAAAATTTTGTTGTGTAAGTTAAAAGTTCGTCGAACTAAAATTCGTAAGGTGCTCAAACTTTTAGTAGCTAATCTGTTGGTTTTCAAAATAATTAAAATTTATTGCTAAAACATTTATAAAAATTTTAAATGAATTTAAATCCTGAAATATTTAAAAAAATTAATGAAAAAAAACCCTTAAAATTTAGAGATCCAAAACCATAAATAAATAAATATTAAATTATAAATATCCGTAGAAAAATTTTTTCGAAATTTATAACAAACCTTTAGAAGTCTAAATTTTTTTAAATTATTTAAAATTCTGTAAGTATATCTTTTTTTTTTTTTTTTTTTTTTTTTTTCAATTTTATTTAAATATTTTAAATAAACAATTATTACAATCTAGTCACCTGGACTAATGAGCAATTTTATTCTAACTTAATTTACTATGTTGTATTAATCTATGGCTTCTTCCCACTGGTGTTCCATAGTGTCTGATAAATTGAATTAAACCACATCGTTATTGTGGATTTTACATCAGCATTACGCTGTTTACACTAACAATTACACCAGCTCAAAAGGTTTAGTTCGTTTGAGCCTGCGTACAATATCTGTGTTGTTTAACAGCTTAGTTGCCTCAGTGTTAACATGTTGTTCGAGCCTTTGCCTATGTCTCACTGCATTTTTTTGGATTTCCTTTGAGACAGTGTCCACTTTAAGGTCCCTATGGAGGTCTCTGTTTCTAACATACCATGGTGCATCAACGATGTTCCTTAATACTTTGTTTTGAAATCTTTGGATGATTTCCACGTTGCTCTGTTTGGTACAACCCCAAAGTTGTATACCATAAGTCCAAACCGGTTTTAATATTTGTTTATATAATAGAAGTTTGTTGTATGTTGATAGAGCGGAGCTCCTTCCTATCAGCCAATACATCTTTCTATATTGAAGCCCCAGTTCTTCACTTTTCTTTTTGACGTGTGCTTTCCATCGTAGTTTTGCATCTAGTGTCATGCCAAGATACTTAGCCGTGTTGGCATACGGTATTATTTCTTGATTAATTGTAACCGGAATATGTTCGACTCGTTTGTTTGTAAAATTAATGTGAACTGATTTAGTTTCGTTAAGTTTAATGCGCCATCTTTTGGTCCAGTTATGTATTTGAGTAATAGCTAACTGTAAACTATGAGTTGATTCTTCGTTGCTATCTCCAACAGCTAAGATTGCCGTGTCATCAGCAAATGTCGCCACAGTGTTGTTTTCTAATACAGGGAGATCATTAGTGTACAATAGGTATAGGATAGGACCTAATACACTGCCCTGCGGTTCTCCTGCCTTGATTTCTTTCAATTCAGAATAGGAATCGTCTAATTTTACTCTAAAGAATCTATCTTTCAAGTATGATTCTAATATTGTAGTGAATTGCATTGGTAGTACAGTTCTTAACTTATACTTAAGTCCTTCGTGCCAAACTTTATCAAAGGCCTGTGCAACGTCTAAGAATATCGTTGAGCAGACTTTTTCCTCCTCTAATGCTCTTTCAATAATATTAGTTATTCTGTGTACTTGATCTAATGTTGAGTGTTGGTTGCGAAAACCGAACTGATGATTTGGAATCAGGTTTTTCCTCTCTATTATCGGATTTAGTCTTTTTACTAATAACTTCTCAAAGTGTTTAGACATAACTGGTAATAGTGATATTGGCCTGTATGATCCAGTTTTGTGTGGTGGTTTCCCAGGTTTAGGAATCATAATTACTTCTGCAATTTTCCAAAGGCTGGGTACGTATTTCAATCGAAAGGCAGCATTTATAATAGTGGTGAGCTTTAATAATGCTTTCCTTGGTAGTTCTTTTAAAATTTCTGCTGTGATAAGGTCATAACCCGGCGCTTTTCTCGGATTCATGTTTGTTTTTATCTCATACATGACTTCTTTTGGTGTTGCTCGTAGGATTTCTTCACTTTCCTGTACAACCTCTCCAGTTTTTTATGATTTCGGCTTCCAATAATCGGTCATCATGTGGTTCAAATATTTTTTCCAGGTATTCAGCAAAATTTCGTACTTTATCTTCGTTATTTCTGGCCCATTTTTTATCTTCTGTTCTGATTGGAGGAATCTGCATTATTGGCCTTTTAATTCTTCTGGTTGCTCTCCAGAGAGAATAATCAGTACTAGTATCATTAGATAATTTTCTGAGGTAGTTACTGATAGATTCGTCTTTCAAATCTTTGATTTCCCTTTTAAGTAGCTGAGTCAGATTGTTTAGCTTAGTTTTATCGTGAGGGGCTCTAGTTTGTTGCCATATTCTCCTTGCCCTTCTTTTTTCTGCCAAAAGCTCTCTAATTTCTCTAGGGTAGTTGTTTCCCTTAATTTTCTTTTTAACTTCAGGAGTGTTTTCCCAAGCTGACTGCTGTATGTCACATATGAACTTGTGAACTTCTTTTTCTAATTGCTCCTCACTCCTTAGCGGAACCATTAAGTTAATTTTTCTTTCTAAAGACAGTCTAAAGTATTCCCAATTTGTGTGTTTATTTACTAAACTAGGATAGCTTTTTTTTTTAATGATCCTTTCACTTAATGTCAAAAGTATTGGGGGGTGATCAGAGCTTAAGTCAAGACTTTCATCTATATGTATATAATTTACAGATATATTTTTCACTATAAAGAAATCAATCAGATCTGGTATTTTATTTGGATCAGTTGGCCAGTAGGTCGGTTTACCATTTGATAAGGCTTTACAACCGTATTTTCTGATAGCATTGAGGAGTTCTTTCCCTTTGGTTGTTGTTAGTCTAGAACCCCAGTGAGTATTTTTTGCATTAAAATCTCCTCCAATTACAAATCTTTTCCGTAGTTTACTGAAAAATTCAAGATAATCTTTTTCTTTTAGAGAGTATTTCGGTGGGCAGTAAATTCCAATAACACTAATAGAGTTATTTTTGGTCTTGATATTAACAGCTGTTGCTTGTATTTGTTCTGTTTCATATTTTAATTCCTCGAAGTGATTAATGCTATTTCTAATTATAACAGCACTACCTCCCTTGGCAGTATTTCCCGGGTGAATAGTGTGATATGTTTTATAATTTTTAAATTTGATAATTGATTGCCTAGTGAAGTGAGTTTCAGAAATGAGACAGACATCGATTTTCTCTGCGTCCAGAACCATTTGCAATTCCTGTTGGTGTAGCTGGAGTACATTGGCATTCCAGCATAAAATTCTTAAGTCGTTAGACATGGTTTTGTTTAGGGATGGCTCCCTTAGTACTGTATTCTAGTTTCTGTAATCGCTGATCAAAAGTATTAAGTTTGCTTAATATCAGCTTAAGCGTTTGATTTATGTCGTCTGTTTGAGGAGTTTTTTGTTTGTTTTCGTTACTCATCATTACTTGAGCGTAAGTTTTTTTGCCCACTTCTGCTTGAGAGGCTATCGACACTTTACGCCTTATGTCTCCTTTAAATGATTCAGGCCTGTTTATTCCAACAGTTTGCTTCTTTATTACATTTGTATTTTTAGCATGTATGTTTTTGTTTTTGATGTTTTGCAATTCAATAGCAACACTGCATCCTCTGTAGTTAGCTGGATGGTTTTCTCCACAATGTACGCATCTAGGCTATACATCTGTGGGTTTGACACAATCTCTAGTATGGTGTTTACCTGTACATTTGACACATCTGGGTTCTTTGATACAGTATATTTGAGTATGTCCATATGCTTGACATTTTTTACATTGTGGTATAAGCCTAGATCTTCTTAGGGGCTCAATATTGACTTTGCATCCCAAGATGTACTTGATTTGATGTATTTTTCAATATCATCATCTGCGCTGAATGTCAGCATATACATGTTCAGAGGCTCCTTACTTCTTCGTTTTAGCTTAATTGATGCTTCAGTTGCATTAAAACCTTTTCCTTTCAAGTCCTCAATTATTTTTTCTGGTTTACTTGTAGAGTGCAGATTTTTAACCATTACCCTAATTGGTCTGATTTGTTTGTTTTCAAACGTATGCCAGGAATGTCCCTCTTCGCTTAATATTTTTGTCATTTCTCTGTAGGTTTCACCATCTGCTAAGTTTATTTTGATGTTGTTTCCACTCATCAATTTTGTATTAAACTTATCTGTTTTAGTTATTGTTTTAATTTTCTCATACAGTAGATCATAGTTTTTAACTCCATCTATAACTATTGGGGGTGGTGGAGGTAATTTTTTTTGATTGTTTTGGATTATTTTAGGAATTGTCTCTTTTAGTTGAGGAGGAGTAGGTGTATCATTTCTTCTCCTTTTTTTTTCTCTGGCTTTTGACTCTAATCCACTCAGTTTCGTGAGCTAATTCTTCTTCATCCGTATGGTATTCTAGTTCCATTACTTTTTGGGTAGGAGGAGAATCAACGTTTTCCTTTGCTTTAAGGGCTTTAACTTCGTTTTCAAGAATCCGTATATGTTCCTGCATCCAAGCAATTGTATCATTTAATTGCTTATTTAAATTATTAGATTCATCCAATGCAGCATTGGCCTTACGCAATTCCTGATACAAAATTTGTTCTTTTTTAGAACAATTGTTGTCCTCTGGAAAAGCATTTCTCGGTAACTCCACAAGTTCTGTAGGTATTATTTTGTTAATCTTCGTGGTGAACGTGCTACAGGCTCTCGTAGGAGACCTCGGTAAAACCTGACTGTTTTGGAAAGGACCTATATTATCCATTTCTGCTTTACTCATTCGTATATTACAATTCCTCAACGTATCTTGGGATTTTTTCTGTTTAGAGCGCCTATGGAAAGAAAATGGTTCCTAGTCGTCATTCATTTTACCGACCGGATTTGATGTTCCCCATCGACCCAATAATTTTGGCCGGGAGTGTATATGAAATAAATTTAAAAAAAAACACTGCACTTTTAATTTTTTTTTTTTTCACTATGTTCAATATGTACATACATAAAATAATTAAAAAGAAATTACACTCACTGCAGTTTTTGATTATTTTTATTTTATCGCTTACTTCACCGATTCCACGTCCAAACCCCACAACGATTTGAAAGAGAGGTAGAGTAAGTATATCTAAAATCTTTATTTTTCGGAATAAAAAATTCAAAACACTAAATTTAGAATTTTTAGTATATTAAAACAATAAATTATTTTCAGAAATTTAATATTTAATAAGAAACCAATTGTAAATTTGCAAATTACAAAAAATTTAAATTAATTGCAGCAGACTTTAAAAATTGAAAATTATGCAGATCAAAATCTGTAATCCGGAGGTCAAAATCATAAATAAACAAATTTTTTTTGAAAATTCAACCTACATAATTTAATTTAAGATTTGGTTGAAATCCGAAAATTTTTGTTAGCAAATCTAGTTACTCGTATATGCAAAATATGAAATTCGGAACCATTTTTAATGTAACATTTGTTGTCACAAATACTAAAAAAACTAGTATAGATAAAAAATTATTTTCGTAATAATCTTGAAATTGTTGACATCCATAATTTTTAAATTTAAAGTAGTGTTACAGTTATAGTTACAATCTGTTTTAAAAATAATTTAAGCTAATGATTAATAAATTTAAAACTTAGTTAGCATCTAGAACTCTGAAATTTTTTAAATTCCTCAATTATTTACCAAAATTAAATTTGTGTTGAATTGTTTGAAATTGAAATTTTTACTTCTACGAAAATATTTCCGAAAACCCTAAAATGTACTAAACAAATTTAAAAAAGAGTAAAACTTTTAAAATTCCGAACATTTAAATATGTTAAAATTAATTAATTAACTAATTAATAATTTCAAACAAATTTCTTATATTTATATCCTAACCATATTTTTGATTTTACCAATACCTATAAGTGAACTTCTTGAAATAGTGAAACTCACAAATTATTATGAACATTTTAGAAATACCATTAGTTCTTACAGTTCTCAAACTCTCGATTTTATAAAAAAATTTAAAATTTAAAACAAAATTCTCAAAAAAAAAATTTTAATTTATGAAAACTTGTTAAATCATAAAAATTCTGGTGAAGTTCAAACTCATTATAACTCTTGAACTTAAAAATTCTGTTATTTATAAAATCTTATAACTACAGAATTCCGAAAAAAATCTTAAATTTTAATACTTTTATACAGAATTATTAAATTTAACTTTAAATTCAAATTAATAAATTTAAATTTTTAAATGATGCGTACACAATAGAAGTTTCTGGAAAGTTTTAAAAAATTAACTTAAATTCTAAAAGTTTTACAAAATTAATTTATTAATTCTAAAATTTGTAGTAATTTCGAGTTCTAAAATAAGTAGGATATTATAAACAATTTACAAAATATTTTGATTCCATAATTCTTAATTTTTGTGTATAATAAAATAATTATCTGTAAAAATATAAATCTTAAATAGAATAAAACGTGTTACAAAAAATTTTAAAATTGTATAATGAATTAAAATTTTAAACAAAACATTACTAACAAAACAATGCAATTTTTTAAAAGTGTACAAAAATTTTATTTCTACAAAAATCGTTTAGAATTCCAATCACCCAATTTTTATAAAATATTGAAAATCTTAATAAATATAACGATATCCACAAACTATTATGAAATTTTTAGAAATATCGTTAGTTCCTAAAACTCTCAGTAATATAAAATAATATAAAATTCTCGAATTAATAAAAAAATAATCAAACTTGGTATACAATTTATAAATTTATTTATCAATTGAAATTTTATAAAATTTAAACAATTTTAGAATTCTGGTGAAGTTCAAACTCATTAAACCCTTCAAGTAAGTAGTTAATTTTAAAATTTCAGTAAGTTAAATTTTGTACTTAACAAAATTCGGTTATTTATGAAATTTGTTTTCAGAATTCATAAATTAAATATTTAAAAAATTAGGTGTACAAGAATTCTGGAAAGTTTTACACAAAACAATAAATTCTAAAAATCCTATAAAATTTATTTAAAAAATTAAATTTTCGTAATAAATACTAAAAAGAAGTAGTAAATTATGAAAAATTATAAAAACTTAACATTCTTTATTATAATTTTTGAATTTTGTGTATAAACAATCTGTAAAAATGAATCCAAAATTGATTAAAATTTGTGGTAAAATTATTTTTTTAAATTCAATAACGAATTTTTAAATAAATAATCAAAACAATGCAATTTTTTAAAGTCCCAAAATAAAATAAAACGTTAAATAAGAAATTTAAGTTTTTATTTCGAATTAAATTAATTTAGTTAAATTTGTTAAATTTCGATGTTTTTATTTTATCGAAATTTTATTATCGAAAAGTGTAAAGATTTTAACTAATATTTAGAATATTTATTGAAATAAATTAGAAACATTAAAAAATGTAAGAACTTAACTAACCTCTTTTTAAAAATTAAATAAATACTACCTAAATATATTTACAATTTTTTTAAAATTTTAACTTTCGTAATTCGAAATTTTTAAATTTTCTAATTAACAATTTTTAAAAACTTGTAAATTACAAATTTACCTTTCAAATAAATAATTATTAAAATTTTTAACATTATTTTGAATTTATAAATTAAATATTTTTAAAAACTCTGGAAATGACTCCAAGAGTGTTTAGTTTTGCCACGGTTGGAAGTCTTTTAACTTCAATCTTTTTCTTTCGATCGTCAATGGTATATTGTTTTATACAGTTTATCATTTAGACAGTTTTTTTTTAAATTTAACGGCAAATGTGTTTTCTTTTTCAAAAAGTAATTCGGTTGCCTCTGTAAATTTAATAGAAGCAAATTTAAGTCCCACTCCGGCCTTGTTATTAATTATATTAACTTTTCTTTGACGTTTTTGTATAGTGCATTGCCTTTAAATACCTCAAAAGGGAGACCGAATGCCTCAGATGTTTCGGATGCCTTTCAATTACACTGTGCAATTTATCTACCTTTTGTACACAGGAATTGTACAGAAAATTTTTGTACTATTGTATGTGATTTGGAAGAATTGAAAATTCGGCTGCTCCTGTTAAGTGGTACAAGTTCATCTTTCTTTTATAAAATAAGTTGAATTCACTTCTTTTTTGGTAAATTAAAAACAATTTAGGATCTAGTTGAGCTGATCTGCCTTTTTGCGTTCTGGTTTTACTCGGTATTAAATGTGTATTTTTCGGTAGGGATGGTATTTAATAGTACGAGTATCTGATTTACTTTTAGATTTTAATAATCGATACATTTATTGAATAGAAAGCGCAGGCTCATTATATTGACTTTGTGTGTCAGCTCTTAAGTAATAGGAATCGAAAGATCAATTAATTACAAAGAGTTTCTTCGAGGTTCCTTCCTGGATATAGCGGGATCTTTTGATAGCACTCAAATTTTAATATTAATCAAAACCATTGTTAGATTCATCGGCTCAATGCTCAAATCTCGTATAATTGAGACTGAGTTAGATGGCTCAGCAGTGTTTGTCAAAGTAGCCAAAGGCTGTCCTCAAGGAAGAGTACTCTCACCCTTGATGTGGCTCATGATTTTCGATGAATTACTTGTTAAATTGCAGCGATCTGGGTTCATCGTGCAAAGCTACGCGGATGATCTCGTTTTGACAGTTTCTGGTAAATACCTGAACGTCTTATCTGATCTAATGCAGAACGCCCTTAATATAGTGGAAGTTTGGTGGGTTGAAAAGGGGTTGCACGTCAATCCCTCGAAAACTGATCTGGTCGTTTTTTCCAGACGTAGAGACAGTGCTAATTTATCTGTTCCCACTTTATTTGGTAGAGCAATTACAAGGGCAGACCTCGTGAAACACCTAGGGGTTATTCTAGATATGTAAACTTTCCTGGAAATTTCACCTTGATTATAAGCTTCTAAAGGCCATTGCTATCTTTTGGCAATGCAGAAGGGCCTTTGGCAATTCCTGGGGTCTGACCCCTAAAATGATGTTATTCATCTACAAATCACCGGTTTTACCCTTACTGTCGTATGCAGCAGTTGTATGGTGGCCAGTAATGAAACTGACTTCTTCTGTAGCGAGGCTGGATAGACTGCAGATGGGAGCCTGTAGGGTTATAACCAGGGCTATGTCGTCTACTCCCTTATTGTTATGGAGTCTATTCTATGCTTGCCCGAATTGCAGTCTTGGGATGGCGTGCTCTGCTGCGTTTCAACTGAGGTGCATTGGGGCATGGAATACCTTCGGGACTTGCACAGGGCATAAACAGATTCTTAATAAGTTTAAGTCACATAATCCGGAGGTTGAAATGGTGAATGACAGGCTTTTGCCCGAATTTAACTTCACCAATTCATTCTCCGTCGTTTTCTCTTCGAGAGAACTGTGGCTCTCTCAGGATTTCTATAGACAGTTGGCTGATCCGGTTTGGTTTCTTTTGTCCAAAGTATGGGTTCAGATTCTCGGGTAGTCTGGGCAAACACTGCACGGGGTTTCAAGCTGAATTAATTGCACTTACCCATAGTGCAATTGAGGCGTTTAAGTTTAGTAATTTAGGCAAGGATATTACTATCTGCACGGATAGTAAAGCCGTGCTCAATACCCTTAAAAACCCTTTGACTACATTCAAACTGGTCAAAGAGTGCAAACACTTCATTAATCCCCTTTGCTCCAATTCGAGAGTAAGGGTCATGTGGGCGCCTGCTCATTGTGGCGTTGTGGGAAATGAGGTTGCTAACTTGTTAGCGAAAGCTGAATCGCCCAGTAAGTTCTGTGGTTCCGAGCAACCAATTCCTCTTAATGTGGCAAGGATCCTAAGGTAAAGATGCTATTAAGAAGTTCGCATTACTTGACCTAGCGCAGAAGATGCGTCCTTAAAAAAGAGCCAACTCAGAATTCTGGTTGCTCTTATTACGGGCCATGGACGTTTCATGGTTCATCTCCAACGCATGGGACTAGCTCAAGATGATCTTTGTGACGATTGTCTGGAAGAAGTGGACGACTGTCTACACTACCTTTGCAGCTGTCCGGCCTTGGCCCTAGCTACATCCCTAGTGTTCTCGTACTGATCTTTGAACGTAGATCAGTTATTATCCATCTCTTGGTTCAAACTTTTACAGTTTGCTAAGGCTTCAGTGCGCGTATGCGAGTTAGCATATAGATCCTCAAGGTTTGCACCATGGGCCCACTGTGGCATTAGGAATCAGTAAATGAAAATCGAATTTTCTGAATATGATCAATGGTGTATTGAGTAATAGGATTTAAATTATTTTTAAAAAAAAGTAAACTATTCGCTGATATGGACAATGTAGCTTAAAAAAACGATCGATTATCTCGATTAGTTTGTCTTTGCTATGTTCTAGGGAATAATGGGAAGCATTTTGTTTTTTACGTTTTGGCGATCGTCCTCTTTCGTTTTTATTGAAAAATTAATTAATTTTTCTAAATGAGATAAAACTTATAAATCACTGTGGATTTACTTTCTAATTGATTCCAAAATGTGAAATGTACAAACAAGCATTTTGTGGTCTCCAGGGCAAAACAAACAATTTTATAGATATAGGACAATTCTGATAGAGCGTGTAGTCAAATTCGTAAGTCTACGTTAAAAACCAACTTTTGGAAAAAATGGTCTATGGGACAATTTAATTTTCGCGCAACGACCAGTTAATCAAAACAAATAACTGCACAGATTTAAACCGCACTCTGACGTATCGCGAATACTTCAATAATATTAAATCCATTGACAAGTGGATTTCAATATTAAACAAAACCATAACTATATACAGCAAATACACAGATCTATTATTATTTATTGCCGGCGGACAACAATGGCACAAAATCCATTAACGAAAATTATAACTTTGCGGAACAAAGTATAACAAATAAAAAAATATTTTAAACTGCACCAATTTATTTTGTAACAAGAAAACTATTTCATCCATTCAATATTCATCATGCACTATTATTATCCTTAAGGAGTTATAAGAGGATTTATGCTGCGATGAAATTTATTATTTTTTCTGAATATTAAATTTAAAAATATAACAAATTTCCATTTTAGATTTTCATATACATATATATATACACAGTATATTTACATTTACTATTCAAAATAATAATATATTTGTCGAAGAAATTCAAAACGCGATTTTATATTTAGCAAAATAGTAAATTATTACGATGGCTATATCCTGATTATTTTGCATATGCAGTTTGACCTGCTTTCATGTACCAATTGTGTATGTTTGTTTCTAATTTAAAATGCATCTCATTTTTGTATCTCGTTGTATCTATGTATCGCGGAATTGCACTTGCAGCGCCGTACACCAAACATTTATTATTCCATTATTACTATACATATATACATAAAATATATAAACGGAACTTTATAATTCATTAATCTGCCACATACATTATAATGTTTAGTTATATAAATTTGTCAACTACAGTAAATACAGAAAGGTAAATTTGACGTTCAAAAGCTATACATTTAAAGTAATCGTATGAAGAAAAGCTGAAAAAATAAGTTACATTTTATTTCACGTTTCATTTGCTGACTTTTTTTTTCATTTCAGAATATAAATAATTAACTATTATTCGAATTTCAGAATATGCTTTTACTGACGTATTCTACAAGCGAATATGATATTTCAAAAATTAGTTTAAAAAATTATCAATTGCGTTTTTAAAACTATGTTGTTTTATTTTCAAACAGGTAATTTGGTTTTTTGGTTTTAAATTATAAAAATATAATTGAGTACTAATCTCAATAATAATTGCCAAATTAAAGCATCTTGAAACTTTAATTTTTTCTTAATCTATCTCCGAGATTTTCTCATCTAGTGACAGAGAAATATAATTATACATCAAACGGAATTCTGTTACGTTAACAAGTTTGGGTGTGGCCTTCGAGCATAAAGATATATAGAGAGAGTGTAAAACTTAAAATGTATGAAAAGAGAATAAGAAAAATTTTTTTTTTTTGTTTATTTCATGTTTTGTGTTTGTGTGTTTTTACATCGAAATAAAATTAAAAATTATAAGTGAAAAATATAAGATGGCTAAATTAATTAATTGTTGTGTGACAAATTGCTCCAATACGAAGCAAATTAATACAAAAAAAAACAATAATAAAAAGTGTTTAATTAACTTTTTTAGGTAAATATTAAGTGCATATTTTTTAAAAAAAATTTTAATCCCTTCGATCGCAATTTAATTCACACGAATGAAAATTAAAAATAATTGTGCAGTTTTGAAGTGTATTTAATCCTTATTATGGCCACCCATTTTAGTTTAAATCAGTTTTAGTTTTCTATCAAAATAATTAAAACTAAACTGTTTGTATACCAAAAATAGAACAAAATTACGCGGCCATTTTGCTTTTTTTGATGTTTATATAAAAACGTTCATAGCCGGCGAAACTATTTTTTTTTTGTAGGGTTTTTTTTTCTGTTGTAAAAATGCGTGAAAATTTTTATTTTAATTTATTTTAATTTTTATTTTAAAACTTTTATTCTTCTCGTGTAAACGGGATATAAGATTAATCATCCCTTTAAAAAAATATTAAAATTAAATTATAATATCTAAAATAAAATGGGTGGAATTATTTTCTACAAGTATATTGTAATAAATATTTATCAATTTTGTATTGTGGTACATAATTATGTGCATTATACATGTTCATAAATTTCTAAAAATCCAATTTTTTTTAACCCTATGAAAAATTAAATAATTTTATGTACGACTGTGGCAATAAACAAAAAAAAAAATGAGAGAAATAAAAAAAAAAAAATATGTTTTGACAGAAGTTGTAGTACGCTCAAAATATATTATCCTACCCGGTTGGGTGTGGCGTTTCAGATTGAATATAAGTAACATAAATGGTTTGGAAATTAGAAAAAGTGTAACCAGTCAATTTATAAAACAAAAACAATACATATGAGATGAGGTCTTAACACATTTAAAATTTTCATTACTGAGTAGTTTGAGAAATGGCCAATTTTTAACGTGATGGTAACTGATTTTAGTTATACACAAATCAATGCAGCATTAAAAAGTTTTAATGATTTAAACATTGTTCAATACTTAAAAATTTGTCACCAACAAATCACTAACAAAACTTGCGGCTCTCATTTGATGATAAATTTGATGCGTGGTACATTTGTTCATTATCGGCCATCATCAAAACAAAATAAACAAAAGAGGCAAAAGAGATTATATCGTCATTTTTCAAACATATGTTTGTTCAATTTGTAAGTGAGTGAAGTTATCCCAGGATTCCATCTCAGAAAAATTAAAAATATTCTTCAGGCAATACTATTATCATCCCATCCCAGGATTTTAAAAATCATCCGAAAATTTGATATTATCATTTTAAAAATTTGCAAACGACGTGTTAGTTAATATATTCTTGTCGTTAAAATTAATTGGCACAATAGGCTCAGAAATTCATATGAATATGGCCCCATACAAAAAATTAGGAGTTTAACTACTGACTCTCGAAAACCATGATTGCCGGAAAATGTTTCCTTTGTTTTCGACTTGACATGATGTCCACTTGCTGTGATCAATCGTTGAACAGCAGCCGTATGTTGTAATTGGCTCAATGGGCTCATATGTATATGGCCCCATATAAGAAATATGGATTTTAATTAATGGTTCTCAAGAAACATATAAAAGTGCGGTTATGAAAACGTCTTTACAATGGGACCTAGTTGAATCTCAGATTGCTGATGATGATTGTAGTTTCATAACAAATACTAATCATGATCTATTTGCTAAAACTATTTACGAACAGAGCCACTCATTTCACTTTATGTGACCCCGAATTTTTAGAAAAATTCAAAAAAAATATATTACGTATTTACCAATGTGATCACAACTTCTTATCGAAAGTGATAGACTAAGTAACAGCATGTAAAGAATTATTTTGCTATTCTGAAAAGACGGTGTCAGGTAGCATCACATTTGTGGAAACTTCCAACGAAAAGTTTAAAAGTTTTAAAAGAAAAAAACCAGAGAAATTTATATATTTTTGAAAGGTACCAAAAATACCAAAAAGATCTTTGAAAACCTCTCATTAAAATCGAAGCAAGGGTTTACTTTGCTAGATAGTTAAAAAAAAAAAATTTGGAGGAAGACAAATAATAAGAGATTAGCATCAAGTTGTGATTTTAAAAACATTTTGGACCTTAAAAATGGATCTTTAAACGATAGTTCAATTTATAAGAACACTCATGAGCATTTGATTCCATTTGCTCAGTGTCTTTGTAAGCTATAGTTAATGTTAATGTGTTATTTCCGATTTACAAATTGATTAATGCTATGTGTGGAGAACACAATTAGAACAAGCTGGAAAATTTATGCTTTATTCGACATCAAATAAGATTTAAGATATTAGTTGGGCCTTAAGACCAACTGTGAGTCAAACATAACACTCTAATCTGATTATCTTTTAAAGAAACACCTTATAGTCTCACAGCATAGTTCACTGTCCAAACTGTTCTAAAGATACCATAGAAACATGAGATTACCTACAAATATATTATATATAAAACTATTGGAACAAACAGGAATGATAAATTTAGATAAATGTCTTACTGCATTCCCGCCAAATCCGTACTGCAACCAAAGAGTTTATACAAAAAAAAATTATATTAAATTCCTTCGTTGTCTTTATTATTATAAAAGTTGACTGGAACCCAAGCAGGTTCCGCACTCAATGCCACTCTGGGCCCATGGTGCAAACCAAAGATTCAATCATAATTCGCAATTGCGCTCGGCTGCTCTGGCAAACTGTAACAGCTTAAACCAGGGTAGGGATGACAATTGACCTACATTTAAAGATCTATAATTAAGAAATCGGGACCTAACTACCTCGAAAGCGGGACAGCCACAGACAAAGTGAATGCTGTCATCGTCATCTTCAAGACAGTTGTCACACAAGGAATCTGGGACAAGTCCCATTCTTTTTAAATGGAGTTTAAAACGACCATGGCCGGTCAGAATAGCGACCAGAACTGTCGGTTGGTCTTTTTACAAAGATAGAGCAAACTTTGTGAGCCTCACAAATGAAGTAATTAGCCACTCGGCATGCATTAGAAGCTAGCCAATTACGCTTAGCCTGCAAAAACATGTAGTTCTTAATAGCTTTCTTACCACAATTAATGGTCAGGGGCACTGCCGGTTCAGGTCCAATGAATACAATCCTTGAGCCTGTTTTAGCTAAAACATCAGCTATCTGATTACCTTCAATGCCACAATGAGCCGGAACCCACATAACTCTGACACGATTATTAGAGCAGAGGACGTTAATAAAATGTTTATAGTCCTTGGCCAGTTTGGAAGTGATCATAGGATTTCGTAATGAATTGACAGGTTTACTACCACAAGGTTTTCTATCACTAAATAGAATAATGTCTTTTCCGGAAACAGCGAGGTTAGAAGCGTCAATCGCACAACGTGTGAGTGCAGCTCCGCTTGGAATACAGCACAGTTCAAGCCTAGACTCCCACATGATTGTAGGTCATGTTCAAGACAGTAGGTTCCAAAACCTGCACCAAAATTAGAGTGAGACCCGTCAGAGAAAAATACGAGCGACTGAGCCACCCAGTCCTTTGATTGTTGAGACAACCACGAGTTCCTCGTTGAATAAACCACCGAGAAAGTGATATTAAAGCAGAATTCTGGCAACATTTTGTTATTAACCATATTGGCCCCTGTGGTCGGGGGGCACTCACATGTCTCGTAAATCTAAATTGCACGAACATGTTTCCTAAGAATATACCACCACAGTATCCTTTGCTTGTCGTAGGAGGCGACTAAACGGTTGGATCGCTGGGCTGACGACCCGCATCCGTAAAAAAAATCAACTGTTTATAAAATCAACAAAAAGAAAAATGGATACCGCCAAAACAACACCGGACCCCCGCTCAAGTACCCGGATACGAGATTTAGGATCGGCACGTGGAAAGTGCAATCACTTAGAAAACCAGGAGCGTTGGAGGGTCTAATCACGTGCATGAAAGAGTATCGGCTGGAACTCGTTGCTCTTTAAGAAACTCGCTGGCCTAAAAGTGGAGACCATGTGTCCCAGGGCTATACGTTGTTCTACAGTGGAGATGACCTCGGAAATCTTGGAGCTGGATTTCTTCTTGGGCCGCAGGTAAAGAATGCTGTTTTGGATTTTCAAGCAGTCAATAACCGATTGTGTATGCTTCGCCTGCGCATGAAGTTAGCCAACCTGTCGATAATTTGTGTACATGCGCCCACAGAAGTCAGCCAGCCCCAAGATAAAGACTCATTTTACAATGACTTGGACGATCTGATGGGATCTATACCCGAACACGATGTTAGAATGGTAATTGGGGACTTTAATGCTAGAGCTGGCAGAAATCAGGCCTACTTGTGTAAAAACATAGGTCCGTACTCCCGACACGAAACTGCGACCGATAATGGTGAGAGAATGATGTACTTTGCAATTGCTCATGATCTTAGAGTAGCAAGCACATTCTTCCCTCACAAACAGATACACCTAGAGACATGGACACATCCTCGCAAAACATCCCGGAGCCAAATTGACCATGTGTTAATTTCAAAAGGGCGAGCTCGGGTTGTGCAGGATGTGAGAACTTATCGGTCAGCAACCAAATACGTAGGCAGCGATCATTATTTGGTCGCTGCAAAGCTACGGTGGAAGTTTTCGTACAGGTCGGGGAACACAGCGAAACGGATGGAACGTTTCGACTGTGAAGGTCTGATAAATGAAGATCAAAAGAAACGATATCAGGATCTTGTCAGCGACAACATTGAGGGAGCTAATTACCAGTCTGACTGCGTGAGCTCTGTTTGGGAGGTACTGAAAACTTCGGTTGTCAGTGCTGCTCAACAGACTTTAGGTATAGTGAACGTCAGACCCAAGAATGATTGGTTTGATGACGAGTGTCGTCTTGCAGTTGAGCAACAAAATATAGCCCATAATGAAGTGCAACAACGTCTCACAATCGCAAGGAAAAACAAGGCAGCTCTTGCAAGAAGGGCAGCTAAGCGGATTCGTAGACGGAAGAAGCGAGAATGGTGGAAGGCCGAGGTTCTGAAAGTACAACAACTCAGCAATGAGCGTAGTTCACGTAATTTCTTTAAAGGAATTACTGGATTGCACCATACTTTCAGGCCTTCGTCAACCGCCATTCGGGACCGGGATGGAAACCTCTGTGTCAACATCGACGCAGTACTTGACGCATGGAGTGGACACTTTACTGAGCTGCTTGATGTTCATCATGCGTCACAGACTGTTGTTGAGCCACCTCTAAAACAGTCTGCGGAGATTTGCACTGAGGAGCCATCCCATGAGGAATTCACTAAGGCCATGCAGAGAATGAAACGAAACCGCTCACCTGGAGTGGACTGCATTAATTCGGAGCTCTTGATATTCGGAGGGGATACTCTGTGGAACTGTCTTTTCGACCTTATTCGATTAGTATGGCGAACCGAAGTTATGCCTGATGAATGGAAAGTGGCCGCGATATGCCCCATCTTCAAGAAGGGAGACCGCTTGAAGTGTGAGAATTATCGCGGTATAGCTCTCCTTTGCACAGCATACAAGTTACTGTCATACATTTTATTGGATAGAATCTCTCCTCTGGCGGAGGGCTTGGTTGGTGACTATCAGGGAGGATTTCGTCCGAATCGATCAGTCACTGATCAGGTCTTTTCGCTGCGGATGATTCTATCTAAATATTATGAGACATCCATCTCCGTACATCAGGTTTTCCTGGATTTCCGGCAGGCCTACGACTCGATCAATCGAGAGAGTTTGTGGTCTGCCCTGGAATACCTAGGAATGCCAACAAAATTGGTACGACTGTGTAGGATGACAGTGACGCAGTCTCAATGCTGTGTTAAAGTTGAGAACAGGCTATCGACAATTTTTGCAGTTAACTCGGGTGTTCGGCAGGGAGATGCTCTGTCCCCGATACTCTTTAATCTCATGTTGGAGTACATCTTTCGTAAAACTGAAACACCTCAGCGCAACATCTTATATCGCCAGTCCAATCAAGTGCTTGCATATGCAGATGACATATGCGTGATTGGACTGAATAGCAACGGAGTGAAAGAAATACTTGATCCGCTTGTAGAGTTTTCAGCTTCTGTTGGACTCCAGATCAATGAGTCCAAAACGAAATACCTGATCTCTGGTTTTAGAGACAATGGCACACCAGATTTTAGTAGTGGCCACCACACGTTTGAGGGAGTGAGGAGGTTGAAATATTTGGGCTCTCTTATCACTCACGATAACAGTGTGGGTGAGGATATTAAAGTGCGGCTGGCAGCTGGCAGTCGTTCTTTATATCCTCTAAGGCCACTGCTAAAATCTAAACACTTATCAAGTGCCGTGAAGCTGAAGCTTTACAAAGCGTTGATCAGACCCGTTGTTATGTTTGGATGTGAAAGTTGGGCGCTGACGGATGAGTACGAGAGATGGCTCCTTACATTTGAGAGAAGAATCATGCGTGTGATTTACGGCCCTAAACGGGAAATAGATGGTACATACCGAGCTCTGTACAATTTCGAGATCAGAGATCTGATGAAGATCCCCGATATTGTACATGAAGTTAGATCTCAGCGAGTACGCTGGCTCGGTCACGTTCTGCGTGCTGATCCGGAACGAATTGTGCAGCGATCTCTGAAAGGAGAGCCACCATATGGTAGGCGCAGAGGTCATTGCAGGCGACGATGGCTCCACGATGTAGAGAACGACTTGGCCTCTTCAGATTGTCTAAGACAGTATGAAGACCAAGCTCAGGATCGAAACCGTTGGAGCCAGATTGTTGATTCAGTAAGGGGCCAGTAATGGCCTTTAACACTGTTATTATTATTAACCATATTAATTTCTGGTATATATGAGCTGAATAAATTGTAGATTAGTCTATGCCCTATGATCAGGCCGAGAGCGTTCCACGTACCAATACACCGCAGGCGATAGGCAGCGGAGCATGATGTGCCTAGGATGACCGACTACAGTGGGGCCAGAAATAAAATTGCCTGCAAAGCAGGTATAGAAGAAGAGGACATATCACCCGTAATAGGTCGACAAGCCTTACCTTGTATGCTATTAAGCTTCGCAATGACAGAAACTGACTGAATCATAGGCCACCAAACAACAGACGCGTAAGATAGCATAGGTAAAGCCAGATTTGTTTTTACAGATTTGTAAATAAACATCAGAATTTTGGGAGTCAGACCCCAGGACTTCCCAAATGCTCTTCTACACTACCCTAAAATGGAAATGATCTTTTGCAGTTTTATTTCAATATGAGATTTCCAGGAGAGTTTACTGTCCAGAATGACACCCAGATGCTTTACTGTGTCGGATCTAGCGACCGTTTCTTCTAAAAGAGAAGGAGCAGACAGCTCTCCAGTATTCCTACATCTGGTGAAAACTATCAGACTAGTTTTCGATGCATTAACGTACAGCCCCTTCTCTAGACACCACATTTCTACAACTTGGAGCGCACGTTGCGTTAAGTCTGATAGTACATTAAGGTATTTACCCTGAACCAGAACGACTAAGTCATCAGCATAACTCTGAGCAGTGAAGCCGGATTTCTGTAGTTTAACAAGTAATTCGTCGATAACTAAGAGCCACAGGAGAGGTGACAAAACACCTCCCTGGGGGCACCCTTAAGTAACTTTGACCGAAATAGAAAAGGAGTCCAGCTCGGCCACAGCAATGCGCGACCGCAGCAAAGATCCAATCCAAGTAACAATGGTTTGGTCAATTCCAAAGTTTGAGCAGGCTTTTGTGATGGAAGCGAAAGAAGTACTATCAAAGGCACCCGCAATATCGAGAAAAGTGCCCACAAGAAACTCCTTAATACTAAGCAATCTTTCAATCCTCGTAACAAGTTCATGCAGCGCAGTTTCACATGATCCCCCAACTCTGTAAGCATGTTGAGTGCTACTGAGTAGGATGACAGATAAGTGATGATCCCCAATATATCTGTCAACATTTCTTTCGAGAGTTTTGAAAAAAATTGAAGAAAGACTAATAGGGCGAAATGCCTTGGGATCGGTATAATCCGTCTTTCCAGTTTTCGGAATGAACACAACTCTACTCCTGCTCCAGGACTGTGGAACATATCCAAACGCAAAGCACGCTTGGCAGAGTCGAAGTAAATGTTCCTGAATTAGGGGAAACCCATGCTGTAATTCAGCATGAAAACCTCCATCTGGACCACCTGATTTATAAGGTTAGAAGGAGAAAACGCTCCAGCGCAAGGTGTTGAGAGTGACTAGCCTACAGGTTTAGTCCCAGTCAGGTGAATAATCAGTACCATTAGGCTGGGCGTCAGCAACATAGTCATGATTGATTACATTGCGCCCAGGGAAATGAACAGAAAGTAGTAGTTCGACAAACTCATTCCTGGAAGAGGTTAATCTGCCATCAGGAAGTCGCAGCACATCGAGTCGGCAGGAATCATTTCTAACCAAGGACCTATCAAGTCTGGCGATCCCAGAGATACTATTAATTTCTTCGCAGAAGCTAATCCAAGAAGTCCTACGAGCGGATCTCAGAATTTTCTTATATTCTTTTTGAGCTACCAGAAAGTTATCCCAATCAACTTGAGGGTCAGATCTTTTGGCTTTGTTTTTGAGCCTCCTAGCAGTTTTCCTCAGTTTTTTGAGATCAGAACACCAAAAAGGCTTATTCTGAGATTTTTGCTTGGTAATAAGAGGACAAGAGTTTTCGAAGGCTGAAGTGACTACATGCGTCAAAGATGAGGCTAGCAATTCAATATCCTCAGTCGAACATATCTATCAATTCAAGAGAGAATAACTCTCAGTTGGTACCCAACCAACATATGGTTTCATTAAAAGATATTTCACCAATAATTTTGTTAGTTGGGAAATCATATATGTATATTAAATTCCCTACAGTTAATTACTCGTATAGTGCAAACTATAAATATTAAACGGCTTATTGTTAAAACAGAGACTGGTCGGATTTATATGACGATTTAAAACCCACAATTATTAGTGACACTCATAAATCTAAACCACATTTAGTAATTTATAGTACGTCTTAAATTTCCAGCAATAGGAAACATTTCTGATTTAGGAGATTTCCATGTAACCAAAGGAATCAGAGACATGTTATGATCTATTAATAAGGCTAAGCACTCAAGTTCTATATATTACAAATATCTGTTCAAGGGGATGTTCATTAGCCATCCCATTGGAAACAGGAGAAGAAATTGAAAAAACAGTTCAAAACCTAACACAAATATTAAAACAAGTTGCAGCGGATGCTACACGTAAATCAAAACTGAATAAAGCTATCAAAATTTTCGTCAACGCATTAATCATGTATCGTGATAAAGGAGTCCAGAGCTATCCACCAGTGTCACAGGAACAGATTATTCTATTTGGAACGCTACAAAAAAAACATAAAAGGTCAACACTTTCATGCCAAGAAACGAAGTACATAAAGAAGCAATATGTGCTCAACACCTCACCAATCTATATGTTTTTACATCCAACGAATGATGATGAAGGAGATACTTCCAAAATCGAAGCCATTTCATACAAATGATGCAATATTCAAATATTCTACCTATGCGGGCGTGATTTGACAGGTTTACGGACAGACAGATTTACTTTTATATATTTAATTAGTTGTAAGGTTTGAAAACTTCTTAACTAATATATAACCAGTTTTATTATACAATTTAGTTACAATTTTGAATAAATATCATTGTGGCACAATAACAGAAATATATGTGAGTAACTTAATGCTTAAGCAAAGGTGAACGACTTAAGAATATGGTGCCCACACCAATAATTTATTGCCCACACCGTTCATTTTACCATTCAAGAAAAAAATTGTTTACAAACACATTAATCCATTGGCATTTAACAAGCATTTGTTTACAAGATTCCAACACGAATCAGTTAAAATTTACAACGACCTTGCCAAGCACTCACATAGTAAAACACACGAAAAATTGTCTGGCACTGACTCAAGACAAATTTTCGTGTGCTTTACTATGTGATTGCTGGGAAAGTTCGACTAAAATTTTAACATTTTCTTTTATTATCATTGTATTGATTGAATTTTTGTATATCGTTTCGGTTGCTGTATTCGCTCTAATCAAGCAATACTATACAGTCAGGGTAGCGCAACGTATTTTAATTTTTCAAACTATGATTGATAAAATTGATTGAATTTTGACAGTGAATTTATTAGGATAAGACTCTGATTATGCGTGATGTCAGTTATAAATTTAAATTTGAATTGGATCCATGGGTATTGTCTGCACAAATAGTTTCAAGCAAAATTTGTGTATAACACTGCTGGTTTTGTATACATATACCATTTTTAATTTATTTAAATTGTATTTTTATTGGTAAAAATGAAAAGTGTGTGTGCAAACTTTATATGTATTACCGCGAGGAACGTTTATGAACAACAAAAAAATGTGGGAAGATGATTATTTATTTAAGATGAAGAAAACACCGAAAAACAATAACTGGAGACACCACAATTTTCTTGTTTGTTTCATAAAAATTGCCGCCAACGACTTGTAAATGAATTTTCTTGGAATACTGTATTTTATGTAATCGTGCCAAACAGAATTTAATATACGCGTTCTGTATACACATCTTTTATTTTCGTCTAAATATTCTTTTAATTAAATGTTTATGATGTTTTGAGTAGGTCCAGAACATCGGATAAAGTTGGTAAGTTAAAATCGATATTCGAAAAAAGTCAGGCCTTTTTAAATTTATTGAAATAGTAGAAACACCAAATTTGTGTGCAAATATGCGAAATCAACAATTTTATTATATTCAAAAGAGCTTATAATGCTCAAAACTATTTATAGTAATTGACTAACTCCAAGTCGATTATATATAGTTGACCCAGCAACATATTGGGTCGTACAAAAAAAGTCAATTTTATTATATTATACAAAACACGATAACTCGACTCCGGTTACAATGACGCACACCCAAAATAATCCACTTATTCCTAGACAAAATTAAATATAACCATGTATTTGATATTCCCATCACCCAAAGCCGCACATCACAACTCGCCAACAAAATAATATTTTTTGAAGAATTTCTGTAGGCTCTGCTGTCAAAACCTATCCGTATATAATAATAATGAATTTTTTGTTAAGTTTTTCTTTGGTTTGTAGAATAATAATAATTTTTCCCTTGTAAACAACAAGTCCCTTATCTATCACAATAATAACATATAACATAAAAAAAAATGTATAGATGAAATACAATCCAATTTTCCGCTTGAGAGAAGAAAAAAATCGTTTTTCAT
The DNA here is from genome assembly GCA_951394425.1 of Tipula unca. Taxonomy (NCBI): domain Eukaryota; kingdom Metazoa; phylum Arthropoda; class Insecta; order Diptera; family Tipulidae; genus Tipula; species Tipula unca. The sequence continues at coordinate 175,645,343 of OX596382.1, read as the reverse complement.
ATTTCCCTTTTTTGTTTTTGTTTTTCTGCCTCCCAAAAATACAAAGCAAAAAATAATTAATTTCTATTTTCATTTATTGTTACATTTCCAATAACAACATCAACATAAAAGTTGTAATCGTATACGAACAGTATAACAGCAACAAAATATTAATTCAATTAATAATATTGAAAACGAAGAAAGCACCAAATAAATTTTTAAACGAAAGCTTTAATATGTTAAAGCTGTTAGATGTATGAATGAATTGCATAATAAGAATATAGGCTTCAAAATGTTAAAATTTTATCCACGATGCCTTAAATATTTGTTTTAGCATCTAAAAAGGTGTAGAGTCCACCATGGTTCAAATTCAATTTAAAATATAATTCATAAATTGCGAGGATTAATTTGTAAGCGCTATTGAACATGATGTGGTCAATGTGTCAAAAATATTATTAAATCAATTGTTTAAATAAGGGTATATGTAAGCTTTATAATTAATAATACTGGATGTAACTTATTCATGTCACATTTGTCCCCTATAGGTCAGCTATTCTCAAACTAGCCAACGTGCGGCTTCGAATAGGGTCATTAATTTGGGAAATTTGGGACACGTATAGTTTTCTAAGCTAAATTAAGCCTATCAACTATATACTCGTACCTTATCAAATTCAATTGATATCCTCAAATTTGTTGCAAGATTATCTTATCAAGCGGTTTTACAAATTTACAAATTTAAAACAAATTGATTTTTAAGTGTACAATTCTCCTGCCAATAAAAATCTGGATCAATTTTAAAAAGTTTTCCTAAATATCTCAACCGTGCTCATTTTGCAGCAAGATCGCAAAAAATTTGAAAATATCAAAATATTTTATTTCTGAATGTTAAATTTCTCATTTTCAAGTTAAGTTTAAATTTTAAATTTGGTTTATTGAAATTTAAAAATTTTGATTTCATTTATTTTATATTTAATTTTTGTACAGTTCAGTGTCATTTCCGAATACCCAAAATTATTAAAAATTAAAATAAAGATATCGATTTATGAATTTTATGATCAAATTTAACGTATAAAATTGAGAATTCGGAATTTCAATTTGAATTTTGAAAATAATAAAATTTAAGAAATTTAGCCCCTCTTATTGGTATAATAAGTAGCGTACTTGCTTTGTTATTCGGGGGTCTCGGGTGCGATTCCCAGTAGTGACAAAAAATCACGGTTGGGTGGATGGTTTTATTGTGTAGCTATATGTTTTTGTCCGGGTATTGGGCCCATGGTGCAATTAGTTTAATTTTAGTGGCATTGAGTAATCTGCCCAAATTTAATTTTTTTATTTTAAGAAATGTTGAATGCAAAATTTAACGTAATTTAATGTAAAAAAAAATTTAATTTCGGAAAATCTGGGCAATTTTGGGAACAAAATTTTGACTAACCGTAAATTAAAGTTTGGAAAACGAAATTTAACATTCTAAATTATTTAACATTTAATTTAAAAATAATGATTTAAATAATGTAAAAGGAAATTTTAAATATCGGAATATTTGGAAATTCTAAAAATAAAATTGATTGACACTTGATTGTTCCATAGCCTTGCCTTACATTCACCCAACATTCATTCAACCCATTCATTCATCCCATTCACACAAGTACAGTATACCACCTGCGCATTGCATACAGTATACCACCTGCGCTAGGTAATTTTGTACTTTGAAAATAAAATTTAAAATTTTGAATTCTAAATTTGAATTTAAATTAATGAATTTTGAAAATTTTGAGATTTATCAAATTCTACTTTTTAAAGTTTCTTGACGTATTAACAATTTTAAAAATTCAAATTTAAAAGCGACTTATGATTTTTCAGATTTGACGTTTCAAAATCAGAAATGGAAATTAAAATTGAAATTTTGAAAGTAATAATGTTTGTGAAATATCGTGTTTCGTATATTATTGATTTTTAATTTAAAATTTTAAAATTTCGTTTTAAATAATGAAAAAATAAATTTCTAATTTCATAGTATTTGGAAATACTGGGAATAAAATTTAATTTTACGGAATTTTAAACTTTTGAAGACGATATGAAAAAAATGAATTTTGAAAATCTTTGAGCTTTAAGAAATTTTTTTTTTTTAAAGTTCCTAGACATTTCCAAATACATAGGTAGGTACTTACAATTGTTCGAATTTTCAGTTTGGGCGTACAAAATTCAGAATTGAAATTTTTAATTCGAATTTGGAAAGTAATAAATGTTTTGAACTCTCGAATTTCATATAAAGTAGAATTTAACAGAATTTGTGAGTAGTTTAAAATTATTGTGTTTTTCACGTTATTAAATTTCGATGTAATGTAAAAAAAAATCTTGAATTTCGGAAAACCTGAGCATTCCGGGAGTAAAATTTGAGTTTATTGGATGTTAAATTTTTGAAAAGTAATTAAAATTCTATATTTAAATTTCTTTTTCGTAAAATGTGGAATTTAATTGAAATTGTGTGGATTTTCTAATTTTTTAAATTTCATTTTAAAAAATATAGATTTAAATAATGTCAAAAAAAATTTTAATTATAGAAATACATAATAAGAGATTCTGGGAATACAATTTAACTTTTTAGAAATTAAAAATTTTGGATTCTTCCTGTCAATTTAAATTAATGAATTTTTAAAATAGTCGAGTTTTAGGAAATTCGATTTTTTAAAGTTCCTGGACATTACCAAATATATAGGTAGGTTCCCACAATTCTTCGATTTTTCAGATTGTACGTATAAAATTTCGAAATGAAAATTTCACTTCGAATTTTGAAAAAAATAAATATTATTTCAAATATTGAAATGTCGAATTTCGTTCATTGTACAATTTATATATGATTTCTGGGTATTTTAAATTATCTGTGCCTTTCAATTTAAATTTCGATGTAAGTTAATTTAAATTTTGAATTTTTTGAAAAATCTGGGAAATGCGGGAATAAAATTTGTGTTTGTTGAATATTGTAATTTTGCAAACGAAAATTAAAATTTGAACTTTTGAAAACGAAATTTAAAATTTTCAATTTAAATTAATTAATTTTGACAATCTTCGAGCTTGGAAATTTGGTTTTTTAGAGTTCATTGAACTTTCGAAAATGAAATTTAAAATTTTAGATTCATAATTTCAATTTAAAATAATGAATTCTGAAAATTTTGGAGGTTTAGGAAATTCCATTTTTTTAAGTTTCTTGGCGTTTCCAAATAGGTACTAACAATTACAAAATTTTAAACTGAAACTAATAACCATTTCAAAATGTTGAATTTCGTATATAACCATTGTGCTGGGAACCATTCGCGGGTCAACTGTTACTTTAATTTTCGGTAAATTAATTTACTCTCTCAAAAAAAAAAGGTAAACCAAGGGCAAAAATGTAAATGTTTAACGTTAAAGATGTTAATTTTTTAATAGTCTACGATAGTTTACTCAATATCTTAAAATGAACAAAAACACGCATTTCAATAAAACCAAAATACTATATAACGACTTTTACCTAAGTAATTGATTTACCAGCTAGGTCCGCAACCATAGTAGAATACCACAGAATTTCTGAGTATTTCGAAATTTTCGTGTCTTTCAATTTATTAAATTGTTGTGTTCGTCGCATATTAATCTAATGAATGCATATTAATGAACTCTGCGAATAAAATTTAGTTTTATCTAAAATTGAATTTTTAATTTTATTTATATATTTTACATAAACAATTATTACAATCTAGTCACCTGGACTAATGAGCAATTTTATTCTAACTTAATTTACTATGTTGTATTAATCTATGAATTCTTCCCACTGGTGTTCCATATAGTGTCTGATAAATTGAATTAAACCACATCGTTATTGTGGATTTTATATCAGCATTACGCTGTTTACACTAGCACTTACACCAGCTCAAAAGGTTTAGTTCGTTTGAGCCTCCACTGTTTTAAAAAAACTAAATTTTCAATGCAAATGCTACGTTTATTTTACTGCTAATTTCAAATTTTCCTGTAAAAGTACACGATTCCCGTACTTTTGCATTGAAATTATTAGTAAAAATAAGTTATGTAAGTATTACTACAGACAAATTGAAATTTGAAAACAATAGGATGTTCATTAAAAATAACATTTCTTTTCAAGTATATTTCAATTATGGTGACTTAATTACATTAAATACATTTAAATATTGATATCTTTTTACTGCAAAATTTAATTTTCTCGTAAATATCATATGCTGTAAAACATGTATAAATGAATTGGAATGTAATTTTGTAATATCAGTAATTAAACATTACATACAAATAACCATACAACCATATTATTGCTCATAATGTCATGTACATTTAAACTAAGAAAAACTCAATTTTGCACGTGCACGGGTGCACCTGCACCTGTAACATATTGTGTCTTCCTTTGTTTAAATTTACATAGCTATATTAGTAATAGTATGTATGCATAGTTATTTTTATGTAATATTTAATTACTAATATTACAAAATTACATTCCAATTCATGTGATTTTAAAGAAGTATTGTAACTAGATGAAATGTTCTGGAATGATTATTATAATTTGGCATTTAATTCTGATGCGAGAAGGATCATTTTTTTTTTTTTTTTTTTTTTAAAGGACTTGGCATAGACACTTCTACGGTCCATAGCCTTACCGTACATTCACACAACATTCATTCATCCATTCATTCATCCCATTCTCACAAGTACAGTATACCACCTGCGCATTGCATAGCTCCATGTCACCCTGTACAGTGACATGGAAGATGGGTCGACCCATGAGTTTTGGGATTCGAACCCGGTACCTCCCGATCCAAACGTTGCAGCTTTAACCACTGCGCTATTTGCTCGGTCCATCATTTTAAGGATCATTTTAATTACGTGTGAAGTTATTGTGAAGTGCAAAGTATTAAAAATTGAATTAAAATATTATTATTATTTATTTCGTAAAATATTATTATCAGGCACGTATAGAACTAATATCTTGGTAAATTTAATTATAAATTAACATTATTAAAAACATACATATTTAATATTTCAATACAGTGGTGAAGCTTGCATTTATTTTCGTTTATCCAAAATTTTGTTTCCTTTCTTATACAATAATTAGTTGTGACAATCGTGGCAAAATTTGTGCGTCTCAGTTTAAATATTGTACTCATTTACGGGTACATATATTGGACCCAAATGCCGTTTTCAAATGTGTTTTTACAGAGTGTGATAAAGTTTTTACAAAATTCAATGTGTATGCATCTCATTATTTTAGACAACATAAAAGACTAGAACAGTCCAGACTTTTAATAAGTGCTAGGGCTAACACGTTTTTTACTTGTAGTAAGCCAGGTTGTGAATTCAAATGTTTATAGTGTTGGAAATTTGATACCCAAACAATTTAATAAATTTACAATAAGTGTTCCCCAAATTTATACATTTCATGTAAAAACTATAACGTACAAAAACACAAAATATTTTATTATGTAATCATTAGCAGTTTCTAATGGCATGTACGGAATTCTCACTGGTTTAAGTATTAAGTATATATTTTAATTAATCAGAGTTATTCTAAGATAGCGTTTGTTGGAAACATCTTTACTATGATGTATATGTACAAATCAGGCTTTTATGAAGTTACAGACGTTAGTACCAAGGTAATACTATAATTTGCCATTCCATCTTCGCCTCTCCTTTTCCTTTTATTCTATACAATGTCGAACTAAATTCGAGCTACATTACAATCGGTAATCCCTCATTTTTGTGTGAGAATCATTTTTATTATGTATGTTACATATATAATAATATATTTTATATACGCACATTTATTTAACATTCAAAACCTTGTAACCGATTGGCTTGGGTCATGTCCGTACATGAGGTCGCACACTATAATAGAGATAGCATCTAGTCGAATGGGGGGTCCCGTTGTATCCACATGTACCGTCAGCCACATCTTACAAAAATATAAATTAAAAGTGTGCTCAAGATAAACCCAAATATAAAAGTTAAACTACCGAAACAATTGGAATATGGAAGGCATAAGGAAAACTCATCACTCTGATTTCATTACCCCCCACTAGTAACTTTAATTAGTTAGGCATTATCGCGTGACTATCCGCGTTTAAGAAAAGCCACGATGCTTAATATTAGCGACACAAATAAAATACATAAATACACCAGCCCGGCAAATTCATCAATTCTCAATGAAGTACAAAAAAAAGAACTCAGCAATGATACTATCAAAATTACAGATTGAAGAAAATTTTGAATATGAAAGTTTAGGTACTCAACTTAGAACTTTATAAAAATTATAAGAATAAAAAAAAATTGGTTCATGCAAATTTTATACTTAATATAAACGGTTTGAATCCCTGATATCTCCCTCTGATAAGAATTCATTGCACTCGCTGCATGTATACATAGATGCAATGTATAACTTTCCTCGATCTCCAACGATCTTTTGTTGTAATTACCATTTGAATCGGTATATACTATATGTATATACTTATATAGGTATACCACCTAGGTATCCGGCGTGTTGTAATTTGTATGCTCAAGCATTATCACGTATAATATACTTCGGATCACTCAATAATTTTTCACCCTCGTATAGTTCAACATATATGTATATCTATATATATGTATGTAATTATCCACTATGTACGTACACTCCAAGTTTGCACGTCCTTTTGTAACCCGCGCACAATCGAGAAACCCTGGAGTCAGTGTAATGTCTGCCACAAGAATAATTTCACACACAACAAGAAAAAAAATTAAAAATTTTCTATTTAATTTTTATTTTATTTAAAAAAAAACATACTTCAACATACTTTAATAAAATAATACATAAATTTTAATTTTGTTTTAATCTTTAATATTTACTGAGCTTTTTTCTTTCGAGCTACCATCCTGACTCTCGATCTTTCGCATCATCACCTTTCTTGTTACCTCGGATAAACATTTTGTTTCGCGCCTATTTTATGTTCGTTCTTTTATGTTATCTTTTTCGACTATACCTGTAATTTTCTTTCCATTTCCCCTCTGCCAAACAAAACTACATCAGTTACACCACCAATACCAGCTACTTAGCTTCACAATTCAACAAACAGCTGATCAATTGCGGTCGGTTCATTTTACTTACCTATATACGTGTATAGGTACGTATAAAGATGAGCTTGGATTTTTGTTTGAATTTGTCATTTTCAAATTGGTCAGTAAAAAAAATAAACAAATAGGGGGACAAATTTAGTGAAATCGTTACAACCTATATTTAAAGATCAATGTCAACTTATGTCGCAAAATGTGGTGTTTGGGACTGCAATCGTCTGCAAAAAAAAATATTTTTCTTGGGGATATTTCTAAACTTATCCAAAAAGGTAATGTCAAGTTACAGCTGAATATTATTTTTGAATTATAATATAAAACATATTTATTACAATTACAGCAAATTTTTTTTTTTTTTTTTTTTTTTTTTTTATTTATTAGTGAACTCCTAATTTTTTAAAAAAAAATGTCACGGAGCCACGATTCATACATATAAAGTTAGAAAAAATAGAAATAAGACTTAAAATAAAAAATAAAAATAGAATTAGACAAAATCAAAATAAAATCAAAAATCAAAATATAAACACATTAAATAAAATAAAAAATAAAATAAAATAAAAAATAACTATAAAAATAAAAATCATATAAAAGTAAATATGAATTACACACAACATACCACAACATGATAGAAATTGAGTAAAAATAGCTCAATTAAGCATATAATTAATAAAATAAAAAAAAGAAAATAATAAAAATTTTTTGACAAACTACATAATCGTTTTAAACAGACTCTCAACATCAATGACTGTAAAGAGCCATTCTTTTAACAGCCTACAAAATTCAGTCAGCGTAACTGCGTTTAAAATGCCCATTGGTAATTGATTAACTAGCTTCGGTGTGATGTACAAAAAATTTCTTTTGAAATTTTCTTTGTTGGGACGAGGCACCCAGATCCTAGATTTGTTCCGTAACATATATGGTCCACTAATATCCACACCACGAAAACGATTTCCGCTCCTAATATAATGCATTTTAAGTACTTTGTAAACATACAGATGACGCAGAGGCATAATCTTATTATTTACAAAAATGGGAAACGATGGTGAAGTCCTGGGTAAATAATTTATGGACCTCAAAACAGCTTTTTGGATGATCATCAAAGGTTTGATATTGGTCAAAAAAATTCCACCCCAACATGTTAAACCATATTGGAGGTGGGAATTAAATATTGCAAAATAAAGACATTTTAAAAGATCCCGGCTACATATTTTACGCAAAAAATAAAAGAATCTTAATACCTGGCACAGTTTCTTTTTTAAAATGCTCACATGTTCTTTAAAATTTAGTTGTGCATCAAGCATCACTCCTAAGTATTTAAAGGACTCCACAGTTTCAATACGCACGCAAAGATCATTACACCCAGACCGATTACAAACCAGAGAATGATAAACCAATGGTTGAGAATCTCGGATAGTACCTCCAACACTGAAAGACATCAATTTGGACTTAGCGCTGAGAATCATCTCATGCACATAACACCATTTTTTCAGCAAGCACATATCCTCATTAATTTTCTCTTCCAACGTAGCCACATCATTATTCGTAGTGTACAGAAACGCCATATCATCCGCAAACGCGATGATATCACCCTTTACTCTAAGATCAAAAATCGAGTTACAGTAGATAATAAACAACAGCGGGCCCAAAACAGATCCTTGTGGAACCCCGACGTTCACAATTTTTTCATCACTATATGTATTATTAATAATTACACTTTGTACCCGATTTTGAAGATATGATCTAAAAAGAGAAAGTGCAACGCCTCTAACACCGACATACGATAACTTAGCCAATAATACCTCATGATTTACTGTATCAAAAGCTTTGGTGAAGTCAATGAAAACAGCAGAAACTTTGCAGTTATTATTAAGGCCTTGCAGCAGCGGTGTTAAAAAAGATGTTAGGGCTTTCTCAGTTGACGACTTTTCTACAAAACCAAACTGCCTCTTGTCAAGGAAATGTATTTTATCAAGGTAATTCAACAATCTATATTTGATAATTTTCTCAAAGATCTTCGAAAATGTGTTTAGTAATGTGATCGGACGATAATTATTCGGGTCATTTCGTGAATCTTTCTTAAAGAGAGGCTTGACAATGCCGAATTTTAATTTATCAGGGAAAACCCCCTCTGAAAAACACCTATTAAAAATAAATACCAGAATATGGCAAATATTAGAAATAATATGTTTAACCAATTTGCTTGATATCCCATCAATACCACAGGAGTTGCTAGATTTTAAGGCATTAACAGCAGCCATTATTTCCGCTTCACTAACTGGGAAAAAGAATAAATTTGAACTAGAATACCTCGACAGTACCAAATCACATCTAACAGTATCGTCCAAAATCACATTTTCATAATTCTCAGTAATGATTGCGTGAGGTATTCGACAGAAATGGTCATTAAACGCATTTGCAATTTCAAACGAGTCAGAACTAACCAAATTGTCACCAATAACAATCGATGTAACATTATTTGGGGTGCAACTATTATTCAAAACTTTATTTACAATTTTCCACCTAGATTTCAAATCAATAGCTTCACTTAACTTGATTTTAAAATACTGCTCTTTTGTGACCGGTATCAGAATTTTAATTTGGGAATTCAGCATGTTAAGACTCTCTTTAAAAACATTATTATTGGGATCATTAGATAGTTTTTTCAAAAAACTGTTTCTGCGATTTATCAATTTAAGTAGGGAGTCGGACATCCAGGGCTTTAGCCTAAAATTACGTCGTTTAACCTTAACAATAGATTTATGTTTACGAATAATTTTACTTAGTTTATTAATAAAACTTGTATAGGCTAAATTAGAATTATCCGAAGAAAATACTTCACTCCAACTACATAAACTGAGTGCCTCTGATAGATCCGAGAAATTAAATTTAGTCAGATACACTGGTTCGTATTTACTCCCTTGTTTTGAATCTCTTCTAATTTTAATACATAAGTGGATGGTATTATGATCAGTAACAAATAGCTGCAAATTTTGGATCTCAATATTGAAATTCTGAGAAACGGTTTCAGAGAAAATATGGTCAATACAGGAACTAGAGGATGGTCTAGTTACACAATTCAAACGGGATTCCAAACCGGCCGATGAGCATACATCCAGATAATCATCCTTTGCCTGCGATTCCTTAAGCAAATCCAAGTTTATATCTCCAAGCAGGATCTTATGATTGGCTCTATCAGTATCAAAGAAATTCTTTAATTCATTTAAAAACGACTCAAACGTACAAAAGTTGAATCTGTAAATTAACACAAAGCACACTTTAATACTACCAAGTTGAATAACAATTTTCATAACATCAGCAGAAGAGAACTTAAGCATGAATACCTGATGATCCAAATCCGATTTCACAAACGCAGCTACGCCACCAGCTCGATAATTATCATTACAATTAGCATAGAAGGAAAACCCATCTAGGCTGTAATCTGAGATTTCAGAACTTGAGATCCATGTTTCAGTGAAAAATAAACAGTCAAAGTCTAAATTAATCGCATTTATATTTGTTAGAAGAGTGTCAAAATTTTTACGTAGGCTTCGAATGTTCTGTAAAATAAAATTAAAATTATTGCAAGTTTGTACCGCCATTACACTATGAATAAGTAGAGATATGCATCTAAGCCAAAAACATTAAACCATGTTGTATATGTTTGTGTGTAATTATATATAAAATTAAAACATAAGTTGCTTAAATAGTGCACGCTCTTTATAATCACAATCTTCACTATGCTAATTAACAAAAAATAAATGTAGAATAACCAAATGTACATAGTTAAGTATATAAGCGTAAGGCTAAAAAGAGCTATAAAAAAATATACCACTTTAATATAGTGTGAATCTAGACTAACGCAAAATACATGATCAGTCTTAACAATATATCTAATTAAAAAAACTGGTATAACAATAAGTTCAGCCCTACCACAAAAATTGACAGTATTTCTAAATGTCAATTTAAAATGTAAATAAAAACAAAAAATGAAAAAATGTAAACAAAAAATTAAGTTAGTGATAACTAGTGTTAGTGCAAACAAATATTTGTTTATGTATGTAATAGAGTGTAATAACACCTTGAACTTGAAAACAAAACCTTGAAAAAACGACAAGGACAAATATTTGTTTGTGTATATAAACATAGTGGTGAACAAAATTAATAACTTAAAAATAATAACAAAAATAGTGAAGTGCTTTAAAAAATTAAAGTAAAAACTAACATTCGTCATTAGTGTGTTGTGTACCTGTGATTTTGATGAATTCGGAAGTTCCTGATGGTGAGCAATTATTGTTGACCATATATGTTGTGATGTATTATTAATAAATGTTGTAAATTTTTTATGTAGTGTAGTTATTGTTGTCTTTTGTTGTTGTATTTTGTGTTGTGTAAATTTAGTGAATACTAAATGTGGTATACAAAGTAAAGTGCTGTGATTTTAATGAATTCGGAAGTTTCTGATGTTGAGCAATAATTGTTGAACATATATGTTGTGATGAATTATTAATAAATATTGTTAATTTTTTATGTAGTGTAGTTATTGTTGTCTTTTGTTGTCGTATTTTTTGTTGTGTAAATTTAGTGAATTTAGATGTGGTTAGGACTAGTACGTCCATATTACTAAAATAAATCATCGGATGTATCAACAATTTCACTATCATGAGCTTTATATGCAGCCAGTATTAGTGGATCGCAATTGGTATTAGAATCAGATGGCACAGAAATTGAAGACACGGACGTTCTGGAACATTATTGTGTAAATAATATTACTTTTCTATTACTGGAAGAAAATCAATGTTGGGTTCCTACACCCGTCGTATCAACTGTCACTACACCAGAAATCATATTTCCTGATGTCCTGATGTACTTTCTGAAATAACGATCCGATTATTAGTTGGATTCATTCGTCCGGTACCATTTTAAAAACCGGTATTGTTTCAGACAGTCAATGCTCAACATCGGATATGTCATTGGTATCTACAATTTGTTTTTCGAGCGGTCGTATAACTTCAAGGGGTTAAACACGTAAATTTAAAGTACATTTTTTTCTATAGATCAGCACTATAGAAAACGAAATAAAAGTACCAATAGCCACACCATGGTTCGGTATCGTAGGTAATAACGATGCAATTGATCCAATTATTATTATTTCTGATTATTTATTTATTTTTGCAGATCTCAAAGACGAAAAATTGATAATACGTTTTACTTTTACATTGAAAACGAAATGGTAAATAACGATTGCTGCTCCATTAATCGTGCTATATTTGCAACGATCGCAAGCTATTTCGTTTTTAACATCGAGTATCCGGTCGTGCATAGTCATAGTACTAGTCATAGTACTAGTCAGTCTGAATGCGGATTCAGTGGTATTTTCGTTCGTTCAGTCTAGTTTTTTTACAACCAATACTATTTGTTTAAAGTGCTTTTTTTATTAAGGTATTCATCAAGTTGGCATGCAATAAATATTATACCTCTGTGAAATTAGCCCGAAAATATTTCCCGAAAAATGATTATAGTTAAATGTGGTAACACTAATATATATTTATAAAAATATCCAGTAAATGTAACTATAGCATCATTTAAAAACTATAACTATATCGATAGTACCAAAAACTGTATGTCGATAGAAAATATTAAATACAATTCTGGTACGTTTATAAATAAGAAAGTTCTCGTAAGTTTAAAGAAAAAATATACAAATCATACGTTATATTCGACTGAAGTCATACTAGATATGGATTACCAAAGATCGCTTGGTATGGAATTTGTAGGTAATGGATATATATTTCTTATGGCAAAGCAACAAAAAAATTCTATTAGCCGAATTCTCGTTATAGTCGTCTGAAGTCATACTAGATATAGATTACCAAAGATCGCTTGGTATGGAATTTGTAGGTAATGGATATATATTTCTTATGGCAAAGCAACAAAAAAATTCTATTAGCCGAATTCTCGTTACAGTCGTCTGAAGTCATACTAGATATGGATTTCCAAAGATCGCTTGATATGGAATTTGTAGGTAATGGATATATATTTCTTATGGCAAAGCAACAAAAAAATTCTCTAAGCCGAATTCTCGTTTTAGTCGTCTGAAGTCATACTAGATATGGATTACCAAAGATCGCTTGATATGGAATTTGTAGGTTATGGATATATATTTCTTATGGCAAAGCAAGAAAAAAATTCTATTAGCCGAATTCTCGTTAAAGTCGTCTGCAGTCATACTAGATATGGATTACCAAAGATCGCTTGATATGGAATTTGTAGGTAATGGATATATATTTCTTATGGCAAAGCAACAAAAAAATTCTATTAGCCGAATTCTCGTTATAGTCGTCTGAAGTCATACTAGATATGGATTACCAAAGATCGCTTGATATGGAATTTGTAGGTAATGGATATATATTTCTTATGGCAAAGCAAGAAAAAAATTCTATTAGCCGAATTCTCGTTTTAGTCGTCTGAAGCCATACTAGATATGGATTACCAAAGATCGCTTGATATGGAATTTGTAGGTAATGGATATATATTTCTTATGGCAAAGCAAGAAAAAAATTCTATTAACGGAATTCTTGTTATAGTTGTCTGCAGTCATACTAGATATGGATTACCAAAGATCGCTTGATATGGAATTTCTAGGTAATGGATATATATTTCTTATGGCAAAGCAAGAAAAAAATTCTATTAGCCGAATTCTCGTTTTAGTCGTCTGAAGTCATACTAGATATGGATTACCAAAGATCGCATGATATGGAATTTGTAGGTAATGGATATATCTTTCTTATGGCAAAGCAAGAAAAAAATTCTATTAGCCGAATTCTCGTTACAGTCGTCTGAAGTCATACTAGATATGGATTACCAAAGATCGCTTGATATGGAATTATTAGGTAATGGATATATATTTCTTATGGCAAAGCAACAAAAAAATTCTCTAAGCCGAATTCTCGTTTTAGTCGTCTGAAGTCATACTAGATATGGATTACCAAAGATCGCTTGATATGGAATTTGTAGGTAATGGATATATCTTTCTTATGGCAAAGCAAGAAAAAAATTCTATTACCCGAATTCTCGTTACAGTCGTCTGAAGTCATACTAGATATGGATTACCAAAGATCGCTTGATATGGAATTATTAGGTAATGGATATATATTTCTTATGGCAAAGCAACAAAAAAATTCTCTAAGCCGAATTCTCGTTTTAGTCGTCTGAAGTCATACTAGATATGGATTACCAAAGATCGCTTGATATGGAATTTGTAGGTAATGGATATATATTTCTTATGGCAAAGCAACAAAAAAATTCTATTAGCCGAATTCTCGTTTTAGTCGTCTGAAGTCATACTAGATATGGATTACCAAAGATCGCTTGATATGTAATTTGTAGGTAATGGATATATATTTCTTATGGCAAAGCAACAAAAAAATTCTCTAAGCCGAATTCTCGTTTTAGTCGTCTGAAGTCATACTAGATATGGATTACCAAAGATCGCTTGATATGGAATTTGTAGGTTATGGATATATATTTCTTATGGCAAAGCAAGAAAAAAATTCTATTAGCCGAATTCTTGTTATAGTTGTCTGCAGTCATACTAGATATGGATTACCAAAGATCGCTTGATATGGAATTTGTAGGTAATGGATATATATATATTATGGCAAAGCAAGAAAAAAATTCTATTAGCCGAATTCTCGTTAAAGTCGTCTGAAGTCATACTAGATATGGATTACCAAAGATCGCTTGATATGGAATTTGTAGGTAATGGATATATATTTCTTATGGCAAAGCAACAAAAAAATTCTCTAAGCCGAATTCTCGTTTTAGTCGTCTGAAGTCATACTAGATATGGATTACCAAAGATCGCTTGATATGGAATTTGTAGGTAATGGATATATCTTTCTTATGACAAAGCAAGAAAAAAATTCTATTAGCGGAATTCTCGTTATAGTCGTCTGAAGACATGCTAGATATGGATTACCAAAGATCGCTTGATATGGAATTTGTAGGTAATGGATATACCTTTCTTATGGCAAAGTAAGAAAAAAATTCTATTAGCCGAATTCTCGTTATAGTCGTCTGAAGTCATACTAGATATGGATTACCAAAGATCGCTTGATATGGAATTTGTAGGTAATGGATATATCTTTCTTATGGCAATGCAAGCTTTTCAAATATTGATGAACTATAGCATTATTAGAGTAGAACACTCTAAAAATATTTTGGTCTAAATTTTTATTCGTCATTTTATATTTCCTACATTCACTTTCCAAACTTTTATGAGAACAATAAGCACGAATTGAAATAGATTTCTGATTTATGTCATAACTTTTAATACTAATTAAACAACCAGTATGTCTTGTCATCAATTCAGAAATAATTGACGAATACTTATTCTGTATAAAAACGTTGTTTTGCATATCAAAAATATTACTCCAAACAGATTTTGGAATTTCCAAATGAGATTTCATTTCCAAGAAAATTGAACTATTATTCCATTTCTCTTTCTTCCCTTCAACTAAACAGTTCTTTGAAAGTAGACCTTCATTTGGTTGAATAAAGTCACGTTTAGAATTGTTCTCAACCTTTTTATCATCGCCATTCAAATAAGTTTTAGTTTCTGAAATCTTGTTTTCACCAAGTACTTCAAAATTTGCTTCAGTAGTCTTATGAAAACCAACCATACCGTTAGCCTGTTTTTCTATAATCCCATTTTCAATTTCGGTTTTAAATTTTAAATTATTTTTATATATGTAAATTAATTTACTTCGCAAATTTATTTCTTAATTTTTTTAACTTCTATTTTCTTAGAGTGCATTTCTTTGCAAATAACTGTAAGAACATTACTAATTTTAGGGTTTGTACTAAATTTCACTTCATTTATATTATTAACATTGTTTATTATAATTTGTTTAATAATTTCTAAATTATCTTTAGTAAATTTAAAATCGTTAAACGGTATTTTAAAGATTTGATAAATCAAATTCACAAAATCACTATCACAGTACTAATTCCCTAATTCACTGTATACAAAAATTAAACTTAACTGCGCTTACTGCAAATAGTAAAACTTCAAAAATTTGAAGTGTCGTTAATTTACAGTAAACCTATTATTTCTGGTAAGTCTAATATTATGAATTCCAACTGTAAACCAACAAATTAATTGTTATGATAGAATATAGCACCGTTTTGAATTTATTCTGAAATCAACTATTGATTTTATTGTTACGACACAATACAAATACTTTTTTAGATTTTCACAAAATTAAAAATTAAAAATCAAACACCATCAACAAAAGATTTAACAGGACAAAAACAAACGATTATTTTATATATATTTTATGTTAAACTAAATTAACATGAATTGAAAAAAACAACCGTTTCTAAAATTATTTTATGCGAAATTTAACATATAAAAGCAATCCATTCATAAATTTAACATATAAAAGGATTCGGCTAATAGAATTTTTTTGTTGCTTTGCCATAAGAAAGATATATCCATTACCTACAAATTCCATATCAAGCGATCTTTGGTAATCCATATCTAGTATGACTTCAGACGACTATAATGAGAATTCGGCTAATAGAATTTTTTTCTTGCTTTGCCATAAGAAAGATATATCCATTACCTACAAATTCCATATCAAGCGATCTTTGGTAATCCATATCTAGTATGACTTCAGACGACTAAAACGTGAATTCGGCTAAAAGAATTTTTTCATTGCTTTGCCATAAGAAAGATATATCCATTACCTACAAATTCCATATCGAGCGATCTTTGGTAATCCATATCTAGTATGACTTCAGACGACTGTAACGAGAATTCGGCTAATAGAATTTTTTTCTTGCTTTGCCATAAGAAATATATATCCATTACCTACAAATTCCATATCAAGCGATCTTTGGTAATCCATATCTAGTATGACTTCAGACGACTATAACGAGAATTCGGCTAATAGAATTTTTTTGTTGCTTTGCCATAAGAAATATATATACATTACCTACAAATTCCATACCAAGCGATCTTTGGTAATCCATATCTAGTATGACTTCAGACGACTAAAACGAGAATTCGGCTAATAGAATTTTTTTGTTGCTTTGCCATAAGAAATATATATACATTACCTACAAATTCCATACCAAGCGATCTTTGGTAATCCATATCTAGTATGACTTCAGACGACTAAAACGAGAATTCGGCTAATAGAATTTTTTTGTTGCTTTGCCATAAGAAATATATATCCATTACCTACAAATTCCATATCAAGCGATCTTTGGTAATCCATATCTAGTATGACTTCAGACGACTAAAACGAGAATTCGGCTTATAGAATTTTTTTGTTGCTTTGCCATAAGAAATATATATCCATTACCTACAAATTCCATATCAAGCGATCTTTGGTAATCCATATCTAGTATGACTTCAGACGACTTTAACGAGAATTCGGCTAATAGAATTTTTTTCTTGCTTTGCCATAATATATATATATCCATTACCTACAAATTCCATATCAAGCGATCTTTGGTAATCCATATCTAGTATGACTGCAGACAACTATAACAAGAATTCGGCTAATAGAATTTTTTTCTTGCTTTGCCATAAGAAATATATATCCATAACCTACAAATTCCATATCAAGCGATCTTTGGTAATCCATATCTAGTATGACTTCAGACGACTAAAACGTGAATTCGGCTTAAAGAATTTTTTCATTGCTTTGCCATAAGAAAGATATATCCATTACCTACAAATTCCATATCGAGCGATCTTTTTTAATCCCATATCTAGTATGACTTCAGACGACTATAATGAGAATTCGGCTAATAGAATTTTTTTCTTGCTTTGCCATAAGAAAGATATATCCATTACCTACAAATTCCATATCAAGCGATCTTTGGTAATCCATATATAGTATGACTTCAGACGACTATAACGAGAATTCGGCTAATAGAATTTTTTTCTTGCTTTGCCATAAGAAATATATATCCATTACCTACAAATTCCATATCAAGCGATCTTTGGTAATCCATATCTAGTATGACTTCAGACGACTATAATGAGAATTCGGCTAATAGAATTTTTTTTTTGCTTTGCCATAAGAAAGATATATCCATTACCTACAAATTCCATATCAAGCGATCTTTGGTAATCCATATCTAGTATGACTTCAGACGACTAAAACGAGAATTCGGCTTAGAGAATTTTTTTGTTGCTTTGCCATAAGAAATATATATCCATTACCTAATAATTCCATATCAAGCGATCTTTGGTAATCCATATCTAGTATGACTTCAGACGACTGTAACGAGAATTCGGCTAATAGAATTTTTTTCTTGCTTTGCCATAAGAAAGATATATCCATTACCTACAAATTCCATATCATGCGATCTTTGGTAATCCATATCTAGTATGACTTCAGACGACTAAAACGAGAATTCGGCTAATAGAATTTTTTTCTTGCTTTGCCATAAGAAATATATATCCATTACCTAGAAATTCCATATCAAGCGATCTTTGGTAATCCATATCTAGTATGACTGCAGACAACTATAACAAGAATTCCGTTAATAGAATTTTTTTCTTGCTTTGCCATAAGAAATATATATCCATTACCTACAAATTCCATATCAAGCGATCTTTGGTAATCCATATCTAGTATGACTTCAGACGACTATAACGAGAATTCGGCTAATAGAATTTTTTTGTTGCTTTGCCATAAGAAATATATATACATTACCTACAAATTCCATACCAAGCGATCTTTGGTAATCCATATCTAGTATGACTTCAGACGACTAAAACGAGAATTCGGCTAATAGAATTTTTTTGTTGCTTTGCCATAAGAAATATATATATACATTACCTACAAATTCCATACCAAGCGATCTTTGGTAATCCATATCTAGTATGACTTCAGACGACTAAAACGAGAATTCGGCTAATAGAATTTTTTTGTTGCTTTGCCATAAGAAATATATATCCATTACCTACAAATTCCATATCAAGCGATCTTTGGTAATCCATATCTAGTATGACTTCAGACGACTAAAACGAGAATTCGGCTTAGAGAATTTTTTTGTTGCTTTGCCATAAGAAATATATATCCATTACCTACAAATTACATATCAAGCGATCTTTGGTAATCCATATCTAGTATGACTTCAGACGACTAAAACGAGAATTCGGCTAATAGAATTTTTTTGTTGCTTTGCCATAAGAAATATATATCCATTACCTACAAATTCCATATCAAGCGATCTTTGGTAATCCATATCTAGTATGACTTCAGACGACTAAAACGAGAATTCGGCTTAGAGAATTTTTTTGTTGCTTTGCCATAAGAAATATATATCCATTACCTAATAATTCCATATCAAGCGATCTTTGGTAATCCATATCTAGTATGACTTCAGACGACTGTAACGAGAATTCGGGTAATAGAATTTTTTTCTTGCTTTGCCATAAGAAAGATATATCCATTACCTACAAATTCCATATCAAGCGATCTTTGGTAATCCATATCTAGTATGACTTCAGACGACTAAAACGAGAATTCGGCTTAGAGAATTTTTTTGTTGCTTTGCCATAAGAAATATATATCCATTACCTAATAATTCCATATCAAGCGATCTTTGGTAATCCATATCTAGTATGACTTCAGACGACTGTAACGAGAATTCGGCTAATAGAATTTTTTTCTTGCTTTGCCATAAGAAAGATATATCCATTACCTACAAATTCCATATCATGCGATCTTTGGTAATCCATATCTAGTATGACTTCAGACGACTAAAACGAGAATTCGGCTAATAGAATTTTTTTCTTGCTTTGCCATAAGAAATATATATCCATTACCTAGAAATTCCATATCAAGCGATCTTTGGTAATCCATATCTAGTATGACTGCAGACAACTATAACAAGAATTCCGTTAATAGAATTTTTTTCTTGCTTTGCCATAAGAAATATATATCCATTACCTACAAATTCCATATCAAGCGATCTTTGGTAATCCATATCTAGTATGGCTTCAGACGACTAAAACGAGAATTCGGCTAATAGAATTTTTTTCTTGCTTTGCCATAAGAAATATATATCCATTACCTACAAATTCCATATCAAGCGATCTTTGGTAATCCATATCTAGTATGACTTCAGACGACTATAACGAGAATTCGGCTAATAGAATTTTTTTGTTGCTTTGCCATAAGAAATATATATCCATTACCTACAAATTCCATATCAAGCGATCTTTGGTAATCCATATCTAGTATGACTGCAGACGACTTTAACGAGAATTCGGCTAATAGAATTTTTTTCTTGCTTTGCCATAATATATATATATCCATTACCTACAAATTCCATATCAAGCGATCTTTGGTAATCCATATCTAGTATGACTGCAGACAACTATAACAAGAATTCGGCTAATAGAATTTTTTTCTTGCTTTGCCATAAGAAATATATATCCATAACCTACAAATTCCATATCAAGCGATCTTTGGTAATCCATATCTAGTATGACTTCAGACGACTAAAACGTGAATTCGGCTAAAAGAATTTTTTCATTGCTTTGCCATAAGAAAGATATATCCATTACCTACAAATTCCATATCGAGCGATCTTTTTTAATCCCATATCTAGTATGACTTCAGACGACTATAATGAGAATTCGGCTAATAGAATTTTTTTCTTGCTTTGCCATAAGAAAGATATATCCATTACCTACAAATTCCATATCAAGCGATCTTTGGTAATCCATATATAGTATGACTTCAGACGACTAAAACGAGAATTCGGCTAATAGAATTTTTTTCTTGCTTTGCCATAAGAAATATATATCCATTACCTACAAATTCCATATCAAGCGATCTTTGGTAATCCATATCTAGTATGACTGCAGACAACTATAACAAGAATTCCGTTAATAGAATTTTTTTCTTGCTTTGCCATAAGAAATATATATCCATTACCTACAAATTCCATATCAAGCGATCTTTGGTAATCCATATCTAGTATGACTTCAGACGACTATAACGAGAATTCGGCTAATAGAATTTTTTTGTTGCTTTGCCATAAGAAATATATATACATTACCTACAAATTCCATACCAAGCGATCTTTGGTAATCCATATCTAGTATGACTTCAGACGACTAAAACGAGAATTCGGCTAAAAGAATTTTTTCATTGCTTTGCCATAAGAAAGATATATCCATTACCTACAAATTCCATATCGAGCGATCTTTGGTAATCCATATTTAGTATGACTTCAGACGACTATAATGAGAATTCGGCTACCTACAAATTCCATATCAAGCGATCTTTGGTAATCCATATCTAGTATGACTTCAGACGACTATAATGAGAATTCGGCTATTAGCATTTTTTTCTTGCTTTGCCATAAAAAAGATATATCCATTACCTACAAATTCCATATTGAGCGATCTTTTTTAATCCCATATCTAGTATGACTTCAGACGACTATAATGAGAATTCGGCTAATAGAATTTTTTTCTTGCTTTGCCATAAGAAAGATATATCCATTACCTACAAATTCCATATCAAGCGATCTTTGGTAATCCATATCTAGTATGACTTCAGACGACTAAAACGAGAATTCGGCTTATAGAATTTTTTTGTTGCTTTGCCATAAGAAATATATATCCATTACCTACAAATTCCATATCAAGCGATCTTTGGTAATCCATATCTAGTATGACTTCAGACGACTTTAACGAGAATTCGGCTAATAGAATTTTTTTCTTGCTTTGCCATAATATATATATATCCATTACCTACAAATTCCATATCAAGCGATCTTTGGTAATCCATATCTAGTATGACTGCAGACAACTATAACAAGAATTCGGCTAATAGAATTTTTTTCTTGCTTTGCCATAAGAAATATATATCCATAACCTACAAATTCCATATCAAGCGATCTTTGGTAATCCATATCTAGTATGACTTCAGACGACTAAAACGTGAATTCGGCTAAAAGAATTTTTTCATTGCTTTGCCATAAGAAAGATATATCCATTACCTACAAATTCCATATCGAGCGATCTTTTTTAATCCCATATCTAGTATGACTTCAGACGACTATAATGAGAATTCGGCTAATAGAATTTTTTTCTTGCTTTGCCATAAGAAAGATATATCCATTACCTACAAATTCCATATCAAGCGATCTTTGGTAATCCATATATAGTATGACTTCAGACGACTAAAACGAGAATTCGGCTAATAGAATTTTTTTCTTGCTTTGCCATAAGAAATATATATCCATTACCTACAAATTCCATATCAAGCGATCTTTGGTAATCCATATCTAGTATGACTGCAGACAACTATAACAAGAATTCCGTTAATAGAATTTTTTTCTTGCTTTGCCATAAGAAATATATATCCATTACCTACAAATTCCATATCAAGCGATCTTTGGTAATCCATATCTAGTATGACTTCAGACGACTATAACGAGAATTCGGCTAATAGAATTTTTTTGTTGCTTTGCCATAAGAAATATATATACATTACCTACAAATTCCATACCAAGCGATCTTTGGTAATCCATATCTAGTATGACTTCAGACGACTAAAACGAGAATTCGGCTAAAAGAATTTTTTCATTGCTTTGCCATAAGAAAGATATATCCATTACCTACAAATTCCATATCGAGCGATCTTTGGTAATCCATATTTAGTATGACTTCAGACGACTATAATGAGAATTCGGCTACCTACAAATTCCATATCAAGCGATCTTTGGTAATCCATATCTAGTATGACTTCAGACGACTATAATGAGAATTCGGCTATTAGCATTTTTTTCTTGCTTTGCCATAAAAAAGATATATCCATTACCTACAAATTCCATATTGAGCGATCTTTTTTAATCCCATATCTAGTATGACTTCAGACGACTATAATGAGAATTCGGCTAATAGAATTTTTTTCTTGCTTTGCCATAAGAAAGATATATCCATTACCTACAAATTCCATATCAAGCGATCTTTGGTAATCCATATCTAGTATGACTTCAGACGACTAAAACGAGAATTCGGCTTATAGAATTTTTTTGTTGCTTTGCCATAAGAAATATATATCCATTACCTACAAATTCCATATCAAGCGATCTTTGGTAATCCATATCTAGTATGACTTCAGACGACTTTAACGAGAATTCGGCTAATAGAATTTTTTTCTTGCTTTGCCATAATATATATATATCCATTACCTACAAATTCCATATCAAGCGATCTTTGGTAATCCATATCTAGTATGACTGCAGACAACTATAACAAGAATTCGGCTAATAGAATTTTTTTCTTGCTTTGCCATAAGAAATATATATCCATAACCTACAAATTCCATATCAAGCGATCTTTGGTAATCCATATCTAGTATGACTTCAGACGACTAAAACGTGAATTCGGCTAAAAGAATTTTTTCATTGCTTTGCCATAAGAAAGATATATCCATTACCTACAAATTCCATATCGAGCGATCTTTTTTAATCCCATATCTAGTATGACTTCAGACGACTATAATGAGAATTCGGCTAATAGAATTTTTTTCTTGCTTTGCCATAATATATATATATCCATTACCTACAAATTCCATATCAAGCGATCTTTGGTAATCCATATCTAGTATGACTGCAGACAACTATAACAAGAATTCGGCTAATAGAATTTTTTTCTTGCTTTGCCATAAGAAATATATATCCATAACCTACAAATTCCATATCAAGCGATCTTTGGTAATCCATATCTAGTATGACTTCAGACGACTAAAACGTGAATTCGGCTAAAAGAATTTTTTCATTGCTTTGCCATAAGAAAGATATATCCATTACCTACAAATTCCATATCGAGCGATCTTTTTTAATCCCATATCTAGTATGACTTCAGACGACTATAATGAGAATTCGGCTAATAGAATTTTTTTCTTGCTTTGCCATAAGAAAGATATATCCATTACCTACAAATTCCATATCAAGCGATCTTTGGTAATCCATATATAGTATGACTTCAGACGACTAAAACGAGAATTCGGCTAATAGAATTTTTTTCTTGCTTTGCCATAAGAAATATATATCCATTACCTACAAATTCCATATCAAGCGATCTTTGGTAATCCATATCTAGTATGACTGCAGACAACTATAACAAGAATTCCGTTAATAGAATTTTTTTCTTGCTTTGCCATAAGAAATATATATCCATAACCTACAAATTCCATATCAAGCGATCTTTGGTAATCCATATCTAGTATGACTTCAGACGACTAAAACGTGAATTCGGCTAAAAGAATTTTTTCATTGCTTTGCCATAAGAAAGATATATCCATTACCTACAAATTCCATATCGAGCGATCTTTTTTAATCCCATATCTAGTATGACTTCAGACGACTATAATGAGAATTCGGCTAATAGAATTTTTTTCTTGCTTTGCCATAAGAAAGATATATCCATTACCTACAAATTCCATATCAAGCGATCTTTGGTAATCCATATATAGTATGACTTCAGACGACTAAAACGAGAATTCGGCTAATAGAATTTTTTTCTTGCTTTGCCATAAGAAATATATATCCATTACCTACAAATTCCATATCAAGCGATCTTTGGTAATCCATATCTAGTATGACTGCAGACAACTATAACAAGAATTCCGTTAATAGAATTTTTTTCTTGCTTTGCCATAAGAAATATATATCCATTACCTACAAATTCCATATCAAGCGATCTTTGGTAATCCATATCTAGTATGACTTCAGACGACTATAACGAGAATTCGGCTAATAGAATTTTTTTGTTGCTTTGCCATAAGAAATATATATACATTACCTACAAATTCCATACCAAGCGATCTTTGGTAATCCATATCTAGTATGACTTCAGACGACTAAAACGAGAATTCGGCTAAAAGAATTTTTTCATTGCTTTGCCATAAGAAAGATATATCCATTACCTACAAATTCCATATCGAGCGATCTTTGGTAATCCATATTTAGTATGACTTCAGACGACTATAATGAGAATTCGGCTACCTACAAATTCCATATCAAGCGATCTTTGGTAATCCATATCTAGTATGACTTCAGACGACTATAATGAGAATTCGGCTATTAGCATTTTTTTCTTGCTTTGCCATAAAAAAGATATATCCATTACCTACAAATTCCATATTGAGCGATCTTTTTTAATCCCATATCTAGTATGACTTCAGACGACTATAATGAGAATTCGGCTAATAGAATTTTTTTCTTGCTTTGCCATAAGAAAGATATATCCATTACCTACAAATTCCATATCAAGCGATCTTTGGTAATCCATATCTAGTATGACTTCAGACGACTAAAACGAGAATTCGGCTTATAGAATTTTTTTGTTGCTTTGCCATAAGAAATATATATCCATTACCTACAAATTCCATATCAAGCGATCTTTGGTAATCCATATCTAGTATGACTTCAGACGACTTTAACGAGAATTCGGCTAATAGAATTTTTTTCTTGCTTTGCCATAATATATATATATCCATTACCTACAAATTCCATATCAAGCGATCTTTGGTAATCCATATCTAGTATGACTGCAGACAACTATAACAAGAATTCGGCTAATAGAATTTTTTTCTTGCTTTGCCATAAGAAATATATATCCATAACCTACAAATTCCATATCAAGCGATCTTTGGTAATCCATATCTAGTATGACTTCAGACGACTAAAACGTGAATTCGGCTAAAAGAATTTTTTCATTGCTTTGCCATAAGAAAGATATATCCATTACCTACAAATTCCATATCGAGCGATCTTTTTTAATCCCATATCTAGTATGACTTCAGACGACTATAATGAGAATTCGGCTAATAGAATTTTTTTCTTGCTTTGCCATAATATATATATATCCATTACCTACAAATTCCATATCAAGCGATCTTTGGTAATCCATATCTAGTATGACTGCAGACAACTATAACAAGAATTCGGCTAATAGAATTTTTTTCTTGCTTTGCCATAAGAAATATATATCCATAACCTACAAATTCCATATCAAGCGATCTTTGGTAATCCATATCTAGTATGACTTCAGACGACTAAAACGTGAATTCGGCTAAAAGAATTTTTTCATTGCTTTGCCATAAGAAAGATATATCCATTACCTACAAATTCCATATCGAGCGATCTTTTTTAATCCCATATCTAGTATGACTTCAGACGACTATAATGAGAATTCGGCTAATAGAATTTTTTTCTTGCTTTGCCATAAGAAAGATATATCCATTACCTACAAATTCCATATCAAGCGATCTTTGGTAATCCATATATAGTATGACTTCAGACGACTAAAACGAGAATTCGGCTAATAGAATTTTTTTCTTGCTTTGCCATAAGAAATATATATCCATTACCTACAAATTCCATATCAAGCGATCTTTGGTAATCCATATCTAGTATGACTGCAGACAACTATAACAAGAATTCCGTTAATAGAATTTTTTTCTTGCTTTGCCATAAGAAATATATATCCATTACCTACAAATTCCATATCAAGCGATCTTTGGTAATCCATATCTAGTATGACTTCAGACGACTATAACGAGAATTCGGCTAATAGAATTTTTTTGTTGCTTTGCCATAAGAAATATATATCCATTACCTACAAATTCCATATCAAGCGATCTTTGGTAATCCATATCTAGTATGACTGCAGACAACTATAACAAGAATTCCGTTAATAGAATTTTTTTCTTGCTTTGCCATAAGAAATATATATCCATTACCTACAAATTCCATATCGAGCGATCTTTGGTAATCCATATTTAGTATGACTTCAGACGACTATAATGAGAATTCGGCTACCTACAAATTCCATATCAAGCGATCTTTGGTAATCCATATCTAGTATGACTTCAGACGACTATAATGAGAATTCGGCTATTAGCATTTTTTTCTTGCTTTGCCATAAAAAAGATATATCCATTACCTACAAATTCCATATTGAGCGATCTTTTTTAATCCCATATCTAGTATGACTTCAGACGACTATAATGAGAATTCGGCTAATAGAATTTTTTTGTTGCTTTGCCATAAGAAATATATATCCATTACCTACAAATTCCATATCAAGCGATCTTTGGTAATCCATATCTAGTATGACTTCAGACGACTTTAACGAGAATTCGGCTAATAGAATTTTTTTCTTGCTTTGCCATAATATATATATATCCATTACCTACAAATTCCATATCAAGCGATCTTTGGTAATCCATATCTAGTATGACTGCAGACAACTATAACAAGAATTCGGCTAATAGAATTTTTTTCTTGCTTTGCCATAAGAAATATATATCCATAACCTACAAATTCCATATCAAGCGATCTTTGGTAATCCATATCTAGTATGACTTCAGACGACTAAAACGTGAATTCGGCTTAAAGAATTTTTTCATTGCTTTGCCATAAGAAAGATATATCCATTACCTACAAATTCCATATCGAGCGATCTTTTTTAATCCCATATCTAGTATGACTTCAGACGACTATAATGAGAATTCGGCTAATAGAATTTTTTTCTTGCTTTGCCATAAGAAAGATATATCCATTACCTACAAATTCCATATCAAGCGATCTTTGGTAATCCATATATAGTATGACTTCAGACGACTATAACGAGAATTCGGCTAATAGAATTTTTTTCTTGCTTTGCCATAAGAAATATATATCCATTACCTACAAATTCCATATCAAGCGATCTTTGGTAATCCATATCTAGTATGACTTCAGACGACTATAATGAGAATTCGGCTAATAGAATTTTTTTCTTGCTTTGCCATAAGAAAGATATATCCATTACCTACAAATTCCATATCAAGCGATCTTTGGTAATCCATATCTAGTATGACTTCAGACGACTAAAACGAGAATTCGGCTTAGAGAATTTTTTTGTTGCTTTGCCATAAGAAATATATATCCATTACCTAATAATTCCATATCAAGCGATCTTTGGTAATCCATATCTAGTATGACTTCAGACGACTGTAACGAGAATTCGGCTAATAGAATTTTTTTCTTGCTTTGCCATAAGAAAGATATATCCATTACCTACAAATTCCATATCAAGCGATCTTTGGTAATCCATATATAGTATGACTTCAGACGACTAAAACGAGAATTCGGCTAATAGAATTTTTTTCTTGCTTTGCCATAAGAAATATATATCCATTACCTACAAATTCCATATCAAGCGATCTTTGGTAATCCATATCTAGTATGACTGCAGACAACTATAACAAGAATTCCGTTAATAGAATTTTTTTGTTGCTTTGCCATAAGAAATATATATCCATTACCTACAAATTCCATATCAAGCGATCTTTGGTAATCCATATCTAGTATGACTGCAGACAACTATAACAAGAATTCCGTTAATAGAATTTTTTTCTTGCTTTGCCATAAGAAATATATATCCATTACCTACAAATTCCATATCAAGCGATCTTTGGTAATCCATATCTAGTATGACTTCAGACGACTATAACGAGAATTCGGCTAATAGAATTTTTTTGTTGCTTTGCCATAAGAAATATATATACATTACCTACAAATTCCATACCAAGCGATCTTTGGTAATCCATATCTAGTATGACTTCAGACGACTAAAACGAGAATTCGGCTAATAGAATTTTTTTGTTGCTTTGCCATAAGAAATATATATACATTACCTACAAATTCCATACCAAGCGATCTTTGGTAATCCATATCTAGTATGACTTCAGACGACTAAAACGAGAATTCGGCTAATAGAATTTTTTTGTTGCTTTGCCATAAGAAATATATATCCATTACCTACAAATTCCATATCAAGCGATCTTTGGTAATCCATATCTAGTATGACTGCAGACAACTATAACAAGAATTCCGTTAATAGAATTTTTTTCTTGATTTGCCATAAGAAATATATATCCATTACCTACAAATTCCATATCAAGCGATCTTTGGTAATCCATATCTAGTATGACTTCAGACGACTATAACGAGAATTCGGCTAATAGAATTTTTTTGTTGCTTTGCCATAAGAAATATATATACATTACCTACAAATTCCATACCAAGCGATCTTTGGTAATCCATATCTAGTATGACTTCAGACGACTAAAACGAGAATTCGGCTAATAGAATTTTTTTGTTGCTTTGCCATAAGAAATATATATCCATTACCTACAAATTCCATATCAAGCGATCTTTGGTAATCCATATCTAGTATGACTTCAGACGACTAAAACGAGAATTCGGCTTATAGAATTTTTTTGTTGCTTTGCCATAAGAAATATATATCCATTACCTACAAATTCCATATCAAGCGATCTTTGGTAATCCATATCTAGTATGACTTCAGACGACTTTAACGAGAATTCGGCTAATAGAATTTTTTTCTTGCTTTGCCATAATATATATATATCCATTACCTACAAATTCCATATCAAGCGATCTTTGGTAATCCATATCTAGTATGACTGCAGACAACTATAACAAGAATTCGGCTAATAGAATTTTTTTCTTGCTTTGCCATAAGAAATATATATCCATAACCTACAAATTC
This sequence comes from Tipula unca, assembly GCA_951394425.1. Taxonomy (NCBI): domain Eukaryota; kingdom Metazoa; phylum Arthropoda; class Insecta; order Diptera; family Tipulidae; genus Tipula; species Tipula unca. The sequence continues at coordinate 175,615,651 of OX596382.1, read as the reverse complement.
CATATCAAGCGATCTTTGGTAATCCATATCTAGTATGACTTCAGACGACTAAAACGAGAATTCGGCTTAGAGAATTTTTTTGTTGCTTTGCCATAAGAAATATATATCCATTACCTACAAATTCCATATCAAGCGATCTTTGGTAATCCATATCTAGTATGACTTCAGACGACTAAAACGAGAATTCGGCTAATAGAATTTTTTTGTTGCTTTGCCATAAGAAATATATATCCATTACCTACAAATTCCATATCAAGCGATCTTTGGTAATCCATATCTAGTATGACTTCAGACGACTATAACGAGAATTCGGCTAATAGAATTTTTTGTTGCTTTGCCATAAGAAATATATATACATTACCTACAAATTCCATACCAAGCGATCTTTGGTAATCCATATCTAGTATGACTTCAGACGACTAAAACGAGAATTCGGCTAATAGAATTTTTTTGTTGCTTTGCCATAAGAAATATATATCCATTACCTACAAATTCCATATCAAGCGATCTTTGGTAATCCATATCTAGTATGACTTCAGATGACTAAAACGAGAATTCGGCTAATAGAATTTTTTTGTTGCTTTGCCATAAGAAATATATATCCATTACCTACAAATTCCATATCAAGCGATCTTTGGTAATCCATATCTAGTATGACTTCAGACGACTATAACGAGAATTCGGCTAATAGAATTTTTTGTTGCTTTGCCATAAGAAATATATATACATTACCTACAAATTCCATACCAAGCGATCTTTGGTAATCCATATCTAGTATGACTTCAGACGACTAAAACGAGAATTCGGCTAATAGAATTTTTTTGTTGCTTTGCCATAAGAAATATATATCCATTACCTACAAATTCCATATCAAGCTATCTAATACTAAAAATGAATTATTTTTGGTGGTGTAACCTAATAATAACCTAATATTCGTGACAGAAATATTTTTAATAGATTAATTTTTTTCGGGATGATATCAAAAAATAGCGTGATATTGGTATGTTAGTGTTGCCATCGTATTTTTTCGGGATAATTGTCGGGCTAACTTCACACACATAAATATTATAGGGTTATAGGGATAAACTGTAAAGAGCATAATTTAAAAATAATATTATACAAACATAAACGAATATATTTATATATATGAATTAAAAATACACATTTATTTTTTTATTAAAATTAATTATAAATTAAATGAATTTCGAAAATATTGAAAATAGCATAGTTTTTCACTGAATATTCTCTTTTCTTCACTTAATTTTTACATAAACATAGTTTAAAAATACATTCTTTCAGTAATTTTGAACGGTTCTTCTCATAAAAATTACTTAACTTATGATGTATAAGTACCGAACAAAATGGTAAATTATACATACAAAATATTAAATATTACATTTCTAATGTAATTTTACATTTGTAGTCATGCCATTAATTACATATCAGGTCTGTAAAATTACGAATAATTAATGTAATTACAAAAGTTGAGCTTTACACTGTGGATGTAACTTTACATACTTCCGTACAATTACATGCAAAGCGATGGCATTCTTGCCCACTCTCAAAAGAATGTATAAGTCAATGTAAATTTATTACTGTGATGGGAACAATATCTGTATGTTGTTTAACAGCTTAGTTGCCTCAGTGTTACCATGTTGTTCGAGCCTTTGCCTATGTCCCAGTGCTATGTTTTTTTGTATTTCCTTTAAAACAGTGTCGACTAGGTCCCTATGGAGGTCTCTGTTTCTAACATACCGCATGGTGCATCAACAATTTTCCTTAATACTTTGTTTTGAAATCTTTGGATACAACCCCAAAGTTGGATACCATAAGTCCAAACCAGTTTTAATATTTGTTTATAATAGAAGTTTGTAGTATGTTGATAGAGCGGAGCTCCTGCCAGTGTGCTTCCCATCGTAGTTTGCATCTAGTGTCAAATTTAACTTAATGATTCTACAAATCTTCGTGTTCTGGGTCTTTTCATAACATTTCCAAATACAATTTTTCAAATTCGAGTTCAAAATCGACTTTTCGTATTTGAGATATTGGATACTTCAATTCGAATTTTGAAAATAATAAATCTTTTTGAATATCGAATTTTGAACTTTTCAAAACCACATTTGAAATTTTGAATTCTAAATTATTAAAAATTTTTAGTTTGAATTTCGATTATTATTTTTTTAAAAGTTCCTTCTCATTTTCGAATTCCTAATTAATTTTTAGATTTTAATCGCTCAGAATTTCAGGTATGCAAAATTCTGAATTTGCAATATTTTAATTTCGAATTTTACCATTTTCAAAATTGTTATATTCATCAATTATTATCGCATGCCAAACTTTGGATGGCAAGAAATTTTCTTTAAAAAATTGGGTCGCAATAATAAATAGTTTGGGAATCGTTGTCCTCTATAGATTAATCAAAATAATTGACCAAGCATACATAATGTATGAAATATATTGTTTTCTTACCACACATGCACACACAAACATACAGGACAAAATTAATAAGACAATTCATAACAGCCTATACGATACACGAAAACCCATAAATAAATAACAAATTAAATAAAATTACGGTCTGGTTGGCTCTCGCTCCAAAACTGTAAATATGTTTTTCTGAAATTTTAGTTTAATGTTATTGATATGATAGCTCTTATCCCTATGTATATACGTACTAAGTGCAAATAGACAACACACCAGGATAATATCCATTTTCCAAATAAAATTATTCGTATCATCAATTTTGTATTTTTATGTTGTGATTGGTTTCGAATTACGTATGTATACTAAACAAAACTCGTATATAGTATATTTATAAAATATGTAGCTCGTTGTCTTGTTCGAAATATTATCAATAGTAAAACAATACAAGTAACCACAATAATAGATAATATGATACGACCACACCACAAAAATAGCAAATCGTTTATTCGAAATTTATTAATTGTGTGGCAAAGAATTTCTCTTTATCTCGCGTATATAATAAACAACATATATAAGCAGTTACACATTTGATTATGTTCGGTCAACACAATACATCATGTCTAGATGAATTATGTATCTTTTATTGTTCGAGGATAAAAAGTAGTCTAGCCAGTTACATACCATTTCTATAAACAGAGCGAATCACCTCAAACATGTCATTCACATATACGTATGTACGTATATAACCGCGATTGATGTATGAATAAAAGCGCTTGTATCCATAGATAGTGTTTACACATGAAAAATAAATAACTAAAATTAAATTGGATTGTGGTTATGATCAGTAAACCCTTTCCCTGTAAAACTTGGGTTTTGTTTGGATTCAAGAATAGTGTAGTTCATAATTTAGAATTTTTAATTACCTTACCTAGCGTCTATGACAACGATGAATATGAATTTTGTTACTGCTGTCATTTGCCTAACCGATAAATGTTTCATTTAATAAAAGTGTTTAACCATAGAAAGAAAACCATATAGACAACTCAATAGAATCTAAAACAAATGTATTGTGTGCTTCAAGGAACCGTTCATGAGAATAGTTCGAATTTTTTGTCAAGTATTTACGTGCATTACACTTTACAATACACTTTGGGACAAGTAATTTTGAATATAACCACATTTAAAGGAACTTTGTGAAACGTTAGAGCACTGTAATGTCAGTTTGAATTCATATACCAGAAAGAATTGTGGCCATCTGTTTTATGATATTTTTGTTCGGAAGCTCGAAATCAAATTTGATCGGACTCCAACTAGTTTAAAAAAATTAATTAGGGCGATTTTTCATTTCATACAGGTTACAGATCGTTTTTCATATTTTTGTTTAGTTCAAATTTAAGCCGCAGTATTTTGTGTCATTATAAAAAATGCCCTAAATTTTAAGCAAAAACTTCTTCACCAAAATTGACTCTTGCACAAGGCATTTCATCAGATAAAACGGGCAGATATATACGAAACAATCATAATAACACACTTAGGACTGTGTGAGTTTATGAATATACGTCTTTCAAACCATGCAATGCGTGGCACAAATATTTCAACGATACGTAGATCATGCTACAATAGGTTTCTCTTTTCTTTTTGGGTACATCGATGATTTTATCATAGCATCTGCGAATATTCTTTCAGCGATTGCGAGATTTTGATCTTAGAATAAACACTTAAAAATGCGAGAATTACCAAAATGAAACTATTTGGCCAATTGGTTACGCCAAATGGTCAAAAGTGCCACATATATTTAAACATTATCCCCAACCCATAATCGCGAAAAAATGATCAATGGAAATATAAAGAATGACTAAAGAAAGGTTGAATAAGTTTGAAAGGTTGGACAAGGGACAAACTCAACTCTTCGGATTTTTCTCGAAGATATTAATACAAAATGAAAAAAGTTATGCAGTTTACTGTCGGGAGTTGTGGGCTATGGTCCAACGCAATCGACACTCTAAATATATGCTTGATAGTTGGAATGCCACCTTATCACAGTGCAAAAATCAGGCAAATCAATATCACGCAAAATTCGCCACCTGTATTACATAAGCTAGATTAAAACGGACATACGACACGGCAGAGGCAAGGAGTCACTCATCAGTTTGTTATCACGAATGGAATGGAGTTATGATGACGTTCCAACTGATCAAACAACGAATGAAGAAGCTCAAGTGCTACTCAACTCTAATACGACATCTCTCCAATAATAAATCACTTCCATTCCATGGCCTGATCTTGATCTTTGCGCTGCTATACTACATTACTTCATAAGGACTATGCAAATTTTTTTTAAGTACTATATCGCATGTCAAAGTGCGAAAATTTGCATACTTCGTAATTTTCGACAACACTACACCGACAACTCAACGTTTCGAACATCATTCAACATTGTATGTATATTACCACCATCCAAAGGAAAGCGGTATCAATAAGTAATCATCGACAAACGTTCTCGATGGTCCGAAGCCATTCCCATGGAAGACATGACCCCTGAACGTGTTGTTAGCACTTTCCGCAATTGCGTCTGACCAAGTACGACAAATTCACAAATTTTCATGGAATTTAAACGACTGAACGGCACCAGACATTTGCGAACTACACTGACACATTCTCCGTGTAAACATAATCAGAACTTAGTATCCCAACTACCCATAAGGAAGATATCGGTGTGATTTCAACGGAAATGGCAACTGTTCGATTGCCTAGTTAAATTTTCGTGGACAGCACATCAACACCAGAGTCCGAGCTCGTTAAAATTCTTAAATGAAATATGGGCACTTTGCAGTCAACGATCCCAGCACATCACACCACATCTTCGAGCATTCATCGCTACGACAAGCAAAATACGACTGATCATTTTTAATCAAAAGGCTTCATCATAGAACTACAACGAGCTCCATCAGCAAAACAATAAGTTTAAAAGAGCCAAAACATTCAGAAGATGAGTTTGCTTTGGTGGGAGAGTAGTGTAGTAACATATATCCTATACATACCTTCAACATTCATTGTTCAACCTAAACCAAAAATTCCAACTTTGATTATAAACGGCAGATAATTCGTGCACACTTCGCAAGTTACCTGGAAAATTAGAACCAAAAAACTTAAAAAACTAAAAACAGTGGAATCGCGGTTTCAAGAGTTACCGTGAATAAAAATCACCTTAAAATTGTTGATAAAATATATACTCAACTTTAATAATCAATCAATTTGTCAATAAAAATTGTGTTACTGTGAGGGCTCTAGCCAGACCTGTGATCTCAAATCTTTATTCGAAATCCAAGATGGCAAAAACTGAAAAAATTTCAGATACAAAATTCTAGGTAAAAATCTATTCACATTTTAAATTTTCAGATTTAATAATCTAACCTGAAAAATCTTAAGTTTAGGAGAAAAATCAAAAAATTTAAGGTTTTAAATGGTATGGAAGTGGGAACTTTAAAATTATAAAATTTAAAATTTTATAATTTTTATGTTCCAGATTTGAGAATGTGTGTGAACTTTTTGTTAACAAATTTTTTTTACACAAAACCAAACCGGAATTACCGGCCTAATAAATCAAACAATTACAGAAACTCTCCACATATACACATTAAATTCTAATCCAGGCGATACAACCTTACATGGTTTCGAAGCTTTTATAAGATGCCAAAAGCTTATGCAAAGCTTAGACTGTAAGAATTAAAATTAAACAAATTATTTAGGAGGGACGCTTAATTTACACATAAAAGCTTCATTATATAGGGAATCAGAGAAAAAGCACAAATACGCGGCAATACATAAAATACCCGTCCAAATGTTTCAAAAGTTAAATTAAAGATAAACTTAAATATACCAAACAATTATAAATCCTAAAAGTTGTAATTTTATCGTGATCCTTTCAAATGCTATACATTAACATTTTAAAACATATACGATTCGTACTGTAAATATAGAGCTTTCATTGTGTCTAAATTAAAATTTTATCATCATATATATGTATAAAAGCTCTGTACATTAAATATAATGATAAGACAAAAAACTATGTTATAGTTTTATTTATCTTGTTCTGAGGTTTCTATAGACGTATGCTTTCTCCGTATAAGAGAGCTTAACAACAAACTGAGCAGGATAAAAATAATTACGGATATTAAAGATAAATCAGGTTACTCGTTCTATATATACATATATGTATGTACATCGATGGATCCGTTGGTGTTAAATGAGAATTACAAACCGCGTGCACGAAGGTATATAAAATGTTTGTTTCTTAAGGATAAATGGCATGTTTATTAAACATTAAACTTTATTAAATATGTATACAGCCATAATAATAATTATTTTTGTATTTAAGTAATATACAACAGTCGGCATATCGCCTGACTAAAAATAATTTGATTATTTATATTGTTGTTTGTTTGCTTGTACTGTGTATTGTCTTTAACAATTTATTATCATGTTGGCAGAATGTAAAAATTTGCAATTCAAGAAAATTAAAGTTGACGTTTTTGGTTTTGTTTGCAATCTGTGTTGCAAAAGCTCTATGCGATTATTCTTATTATGGTACTCTATACTGTATATATAGTCAACGCGAATTTGTGTCTTCCTCGCCCATAACTATTCTACATAAATGTACGTGTGACCAAAACCACTTTGACATAATCCTATTTTGTTGCTGTATACTGTTGATGGTATAGTTTTTTGTTGTTTAATGCTTTAGAGAATTTTATATGAATGGAGTTTCCCGATTTGACAGTAATTAAATTTGTATTTCTACAGTTTCAGTTTGTTCTTTATATTATAATGCCGAACCTTATTAAGATTATATATAACCCATATACTGAAAATTAAATACATATTTACCGTCTCCAAATCTAACGACAAAATTCTCAAGAATATCAAGAAATGGAGTACATAACGAGTTTTGAAATTAAAAGACTTTCGTTTTGAGTCCCATCGAAATTTCTAATGAAATATTTAACCCAGAAATCTGAAATAGCTTTATAAATCTAACCGGGCTTGTTACTAATGTAATTGTATTATTCTAGATGCTATATACATATAATCTAAACCGATACTTGGTTGGTAATTGAAGTATGTTACTTTAAAAAAATTAGTAAGAAAAATCAATTTATTTATTATTAGAATACCGGCTATCTGCAAACAATCAAGTACTATGCGATGGTACGTTTATGTTCCTGTAAAGGTGTTTCTGACGAAACGTACGAAATTAGGATTAACGATTATATTGATGTTTAAGTCGCCGCAGAGAAACGGTATATCGGAGTTCACGATTATATATGGCGGTACAAACTGGCTGATTGTATATGTACGGGAGAAATGATTGGTACATAAGTATAAAGTCGTGCTTGTAGATGGATTTTCCATCGCTTGCATTTATGGTCGATGGGGTGTGACTAATTTATTCAGACAAGGCATTCGTACTTCAGAATGGACTTTTCGTTGTCACGTATCTATATTCCCTTAGTGTCAGGAAGTGCCCATTGTTTTTTTTTTGAAATTTAGTCAGGTATATAGGCAAGGTTGATTTCGCCTTGTAATCAAATACAAACAAACAATAAATTTAATTAAAGAATATTAGTTGCATTAAACATTCGAATTGGTCACGTAAATTTCAAATTGTGTTATCATACGTTTAAAATCACGCACTTGAGATTCCGCACAATTTCAGGTGATACTTTGGTAACCATATTATTCTATTTGGAAAGCATATCATCAGCATTCTTCCCACTACTGCCGAATATTTTTGGATAACCCAAAAACCGGTGGGCTTGTAACTGTTAACTGAATTGAGTTATAATCACTTTCATCAAAAACACGAATCTTTAACGACGGATGAATGTTTAACAAACCGGATTATTATGTACATATGTAAATTTTTTCAGTGCTTCTCTTGAAGAATTCATCGCCGTCAGGGGTTGCAACATTGTGGAGTTCGACTCTATTTTTTTTCTAAACTGAAAACTGAACACATTTTGGTTTTGCGATATTATTGATCGGGACTCCAAAAGCTCATTTAAGTCGATCGATATATGGATGTAATTTTTTCATTGAATTCCACCACAAAATTTTTTCTGAATAGTCAAATTACCTCATGTGGAGGCTTCGTAAGGCGATGTCAGCCTATATAGTCCGAATTTTATCTACTCTGATAAAATGGAACTCAAATTTATCCAGCGTTTTTGGAATAAATATATACCGTTGTTCAGAGCACGTTGGGTGCAGCTGGAACTAGATTGCGCATAATATGTCGTAGATGTTTAGTAACCTGATCGGAGTCTGCTGGTTGTTGATGTGGTGCTTCCATAAAAAATTCGTATGAGGAGTGGTTCATATTCGATGTGTGCCTAGAAGCCTCGTTAATTTAGAAAAGAACAGCTTAAATTGGAATTGGCTTTCTTGATGTGTATTAATGTTTACAGGTACCCAAATTCTTCACATATGATTTTCCACATAAGTTTTTGAAACAGTTACGATGGTAATATCCTCAATAAGGTAACCTTCTGGCCATCTAGTGAAACGAGCTATGTGCAGTAGTTAAAATATATGCATATTAGTATTCAAAATGACTCAAAGGCAAATTGATCTAATTACTATTTCGTGTGCATTTGAACTTTAGATGTTTGGCATGAAAGACAGGACTGTGCTCAGATGTTAATATCGTCTTAATTCATGTTAGGCCAATTTTAATTCTTGATGCTAATATCGTGATCATTCATGTTATCGTCTTAATTCATACTAGACCAAAAGTAACGATCCGTTTTTAATTTTCTAGTTGTGGTACGAGTGGACTTTCTGGTTCCATTTATAAAGTTCCTCGCCAGGTTTTGGAGCTTATGAAAGTTCAGTGTAAATCGTAAATTCTAAACCTTCTACAAGATATAAAAAATGTTTAACCGCTAAGTATATGGCGAGTAATTCTCTATCAAATGCTGAATATTTCGTTTCAGCTGGTTGTAACTTTTTGGAGATATATGCTAGACGTTCCCTACTGCATTTTGAAGTTTTGATATTGATCTCAGATCGGCAAGCGTTTTAACCAGTAGTTGCAAATACGATTTGTACTCTTCTTCTGATTTTGAAGCTAAAAGAATATCATCTATGTATATGCACATACGCAATCCAGTCCCCTAACTACATTGTTCACGAGCCTTTGAAATGTGTGAGCAGCGTTGCGTAAACTTAATGGCATTCGCGTGAATTCGAATAAGCCAAAAGGAATGGTAATTGCTGTCTTAACAATACCTTCTGTGGCAACATGTACTAATTGATATGTCCTAACTAGGTCAATTTTAGAAAATATGATACTAAATGTTGTATGTATATAGAGTAACGGTCAGGATTGTGCCTCTAGATTACTGTGAACTAGCTAGCTCAGTAAAGAATTTTTGTGCAAGTTAAGTATACAATATATTTACTAAAATAAAAAATAATGTGAGATTGTTTGATTTCATTTGGGGATTTAACACTATTTTTAAAATTAATCGTTAAAAGAATAAAAAAGAACAAACCAATTAGTCTCTCTATATAATCCCACAAAAAACATTAACGCGGTCACAGAACGTTGTTTTTCAACTTGTCGTATAGCAAAATTCTACTTCTAATCAATAATGCATGCAATTCCGATTTATCTCTCCGCATGCTTTGAAAGGCCGCAGATTTAACAAACAAACAATGCAAAACGTATAAAGATAATTCTGTTGCATCGTAATTATCCACGAGTGCATTGGCAATATACCATTTATTTTCGTTCCTGTAATAAACAGAAAGAAACCAATCTCACTGATTTTGAAGCCACGGTATTGATCAATAGCTTTGCCTCAGATAAGAATAAATGCATCGAAATTCGTTTCCAGTAAATTCTTTACGTTTGCATAAATATACTAAATTCCACTCATTGCTCACGTTCAAACACAATTTCCCATTTTTTCAAATTTAGCTAAAACCACTTAAGATTGCGTAACAAATCTATGTTGAAAGACTCTTTAAATTATGATTAAAATTTGATTCAAGCACATACGAGTACTAGAATTTTAGCTGGAATTTAACTTAAGAAAATCCACTCAACATAGTTGAAAAGCTAATTAAATCTCGTTAAATTGAACGAAAGATTTTGTTTCAAATCTACTTAAATTTGGCTCTTAAGCGAAATTAAAACGACTCAAATTCATATATATTATATTAAATTATAACTCAAAATCAATATACGCAAACTCAAATAAGACAAAATATTTTTTCAAGTCTATGTTTGATTTTTAACTCAATTTAAAATTTAAAAGGCACTCAATTTAAGTCAAACTGAAATATTACTTTATTTTCACTCATACAATACTTTAATTTTGCTTCAAATGCATACTAGAATTCTATAAGGCATTTTACTTAAGCAAAATCCACTCAAAAAAAATATACTTCAAAGTCTTCGAAATATTTATAGTTTGAATAGCACTCAAATAATTTACTCAACTTCACAGTACAAAGTATTGTACCCTGAATTAAATTTAAAAGGTTCTACTAAAAATATATAATTTAGTCTACTGAATCACAATCAAATATAACAAAATTTTCTAATTTGAGTTCAAACTCAATAAACATTTAAAATGAGCTCAAGTTTGGTTCAAATTTAGTTGTTGCTACCATACTCGGTATAATTAATCTAAAACAGCGTCAGATTTTAACTCAGATTCATACTTGCATTCTACCTTCAATTTCACTTAAGCAAATTCACTCAAAATATATAATTCAAAGTCTACAGAAAATCGATCATACATGAGCTAATATTCAAAATTTATATTGCACTCAAATCGGACGAACACGATTACAAGATAAGGAAAAGACAAGACGTGAGCTACGGAAACGTGATCGTAGAAGGCGATCAAATTCGGCCAAACCTCATGGGCTCGCTCATGAGGGAAAACAGTAAAGTGTCTGTATCAATATGGCAAGATAGAATCAATAGTCGCATTCAATGGATGGCAGAATAACATATAGTTATCTGCACAACATTGTACGAGATTAGAGATAAAGATTCCTGTAAGCGTATGGTTTACCCAAATGTTAAGAGTTGTTACAAGAGTGGAGTGGCTAGAAAGTAAACTAACTTAATGCTGCCAAACAACCTCAACTATTTCAAGAAATTTTGTGACATCGTATTGAGCGGTAGGTAGATAAAAGTATTAGTACACAAGACTTTTATCTTAAGAAAAAAATGTAAAGCAAGTAAATGGTAGACGAGTATGCGCCTCCTCGATGGCAGGGACGGTGACAGGCTAAGCATACCGATATAGTAGTAATATTTTAAGAATTGTAAGTCCATGTTGGATATGTTAAAGGAACGACCACCTGGGAACATGGTTTTCGTATCAAGGCGACACCTCAAATAAAATGAAAATTCGTCTTACCAAAAATTGACAAATTTACCGGTAAATTCTATTTTTCTTACTGTTATTTACGTGTCACCTTTTATTTTCTACGTCGACGTGTCAACAACCTGTCTACAACGTAAACAATGTCAACAAAGAAGACAACGTCAATAATATGAACCATTCCTATACAGTATTTTGTGAGCAAGTTCGAAGCTACCGTTACCAGAATTTTTGGGTGACATGACAGATGGGTGACAGTTTTAAAATCTCCTTCTGGGTTACTTCACATGTTCGGATATTTGCTCTAGTTATTAACATCCTAGTTTTTGGTGATATTTCAAGGGCTGTTATTGCTTGAAAACAAAAAAAATCGCTTAGAATAGAGCAGCAAATTTATCCATTTCTCCTTGTTCAAGTTAAAGTATTTTTATATTATGGTCAGTAAGCGATCCGTGGGTCGTAAACCATAGTGAGCAACATTTTGATATTGCGCGTGTTTAAATCGATTATTTTGTTTAAATTTAAATAAAAAATTAAAATTTTGATACTAACTTTTAGACCACATTTTGAAGCAATTACATGGTAAAACGCACAAAAAATTGTCTTGCAGCAGCTGCTTTTTGGTTTGTTTTAGTATGTGCATTCTTTTTCAAACTACAACTGTCAACTATGGTTAAATTGAATTCTATAAACACTAAATTATCTTAAGTTGTTGACGTTGATTTAATTGTGGACGTTGATAAAATCATTGCCAAGTAATCTACATAATATTTCACGTGTCGACAGCCGAGTAGATTGATTACAAGGGGTAATTTACCTCACCCATTCCTGCCGTTTAATCGATTAATCGTTTACCGGTAAAGCGTTCCATACCTGCAACTATGGGCCAATTTCGTTCTATTTTCTGTTAAGTTTTAAAAATTATTTGCAATTATTCAAGTTGTTGAGAATTAACAATTAATATAATTGCGTGGTCATTCGTCAAAAAATTAAATTAGAAAAGTGAATTAATCTCGTTTATCGTGAAATGACCAAAATTTATAGAGATGAAATAGCCTCCTATTAAGATCTACAGATCAGCAATAAATTTCAAATAATTCTAGACTAAAAAAAGCACAACAAAAAATATACAAATGTATACCTAGTATGTACATTCAAGTATTTAATTACTATTTAGAGCTTTTTTTTTGTATTATTATTTATAGTTTTTATCACGATAAAAATTAACGATAAGTTATGACGTTGAAACATGTTTCAACTGTATAAGCGATTTTATAAGCGAAAAATCAAAAGTTGTACTTTTCGTATATGTTTAGTACCTATGTATATAACTATGTATATACATAGTTGTATATGTATATGTGTTTAAAGAACGAAACATTATTTTCCGACATGACAGTAAATGTATTTAACTATATAACTTAACGTTTTCATACGCTCGTATATATACAAGAACATAGTAAATAGCTTTATGTGTACATAAACTAAATTTATGGCTTGTTATAAATTTTGTTATATTTTAAGTGGAATATTAGACAGGTTTTACTTGTGTTCTGTGCATATATAGTTAAGTTACTGGTACAAAGTTGTGTTGCATACAAAGGGCGTTTCATTTCGAGGTACAGAACTTTGAATTTAAATAAAACACAGACAAATAATTTTAATGGGTACAAATGTGACTTTATTTCAAAGATAATTTTATGCCATTAATATTTGATGTCGGACATATGGCGGCCACGGATGGTGTAATCTGAAGGTCAAATTGTATTTTGGCCATAACGCGTCGAATGTTGGCTTCTAAATGTTAAATATTCTATGGCTTATCAGCATAGACAAATGACTTCACGTATCTCCAAAGAAAATAGTCCAGCGGTGTTAAATCACACGAATGCGGTGGCCAGTTAACACATCCATTTCTCGATATAAATCGTTCATCAAATATATATACATATATAGTGGATGTGGTGTTAAATAATTTTCTTTGGTTTCATCAAAAATCGAAAAATGACAACTAATATTTTAAATTTCTTTTAAATGAATTTTTCTTTTACCAAATTATTACTTTAAAGCTTGGTTATATGTATACGATAATATATTGACTCGTACTAGAACACAAATTGGAAATTAGAAGTCTAACATAAATATTAAAGCTAGTAAGTCAAGAGAAAGAATTGAAACGCTACGAGGAAGCGAGATACAAACGAAGGCAACTAAAATGAAATGAATGAGTTAGTGATATAGTAAGAAGCGTGTAAACGAACATCTCGACGATGAACTATAGTCGTCGCAGACGGCAACAAGTTGAAGCCATCACAATAGGAAAGGAGGTTGTAAACGGAATTATGAGCGGAAAATCGACGTTGAAGGGCAAACAAAACAAATTGCTTCTGAACGCTCTCGATTTTGTCTGAATGAGATTTATAGAACGGTAACCAAACCTGTGGAGCCTATTCCAAAATTTTCTTGTCATTAGCATTAAGCGCAGACAATTTCCGAACGTAAAACGCAGTCAAACATTGAAGTCATTAATGGATCAGTGAAGTAAGCGATAAAATAAAAATAATCAAAAAGTGCAGTGAGTGTAGTTTCTTTTTAATTATTTTATGTATACATTGAACATAGTGAAAAAAAAATTAAAAATAAAAGTGCAGTGTTAGCTTTTTAATTTATTTTATATACACTCCCGGCCAAAATTATTGGGTCGATGGGGAACATCAAATCCGGTCGGTAAAATGAGTGACGGCGAGGAACCATTTTCTTTCAATAGGAACACGACATTGCAAAGGAAATCGTCGGTAGACGATCCTTTTTGTACTACTGGGAGCAAGGAACAAGCGATACATGAATGGCCCTTTGGTGGAAGAAGTACGACACTCCAAAGAACACCACCATCAACCCCACCGCCAGGGAACACCACACTGCTGTGTGAACTAAACAATGAGGAGGAAAATACCTCTTCCATCAAGCATAAAAATTCCAAGCCAACTGCCGAAGCCACGTCCAGCGCACAAGCAGTTATAATACATAACGCGGAACTATAATAATTAAATTTGAGCAAATGGAGAAATTAATCGCGCAGCTGAACAATGAAGTTGCCGTGCTAAAGAAAGAAAACCTTATGCTAAAGGAAACCGTAAATAAAAATAACAACGCAGGAAACTTGGCAATAATGAACAACCAATTTCAAGTACTCGCAGATCAAGCCGAATATAAAACTGATGAAGATGAGCTTGAAAAAGAAACAAATTGGAGACTACAAAAATCCAAGAGGGCAAATAAGAAACCTAGAGAAGAAACCAACCCAAGCAAGAGGAAAGCTGAATCATCACCAGAAGTTGAGCCAATGCAAACCCACATTAAAACTGGCAAAGCATTTTCTGGATCAAAAGTGCATGAGACAGAAAAGAAAAAACAGGTTCCACCCCCGATCAATATTCTAGGAATAACCAACCACGGTAGTATTCAGAAACTGATGAAAGAAGTAGTACGAAATGACTACAAAGTAATATCGCTCAGCAATAATATTTGGAAAATAAATACAACAGAGCCTGAAGATTATAAAGCTCTAGCTAACAAACTAAATGCTGATGGTAACCAGTGGTATACCTACGAGGACAAAAATGATCGATCAATTAAAATAATGGCAAGAGGTCTCCATCCAACTTGCTCAAAAGATGAAATTATTGAGGACCTGCAAAACAAAGGCCTGAAAATAATCGATGCAGTCAACATCATCAGAAAAGAGAGAAGAGAAAACAGGGACGGAAATGTTGAAATCATGAGAAGAGGTCTCCCACTTTTTATGCTAACCTTCCACAACCAAGAAAAAATCGAAAATATTTATAATATTAAGGCTATCCTCAACCTTAGAGTTAGAATAGAAACACCGAGTAAGGTCACTCAACTAATACCACAATGTAAAAAGTGCCAAGATTATAATCATACACAAAAGTACTGCCACCGTGAAGCAAGATGTGTTAAATGTGCAGGAAAACACGCAGGAAATGACTGCACAGTCCCCCGAGATACAACACCGAAGTGTATCAACTATAATGGCCAGCATCCAGCCAACTACAGAGGATGTGAAATTGCAGTAGAACTACAAAAAATGAGAGATAAATCACGCAAACCAGGTACATCAATAAATGTACAAACTATAAAAAGAACCACGGAGCCTAAACCGTCAACTGCTAATCATAACATACAAAGCCAGAGAGTAAACGAAAACGTTACTTATGCACAAGTAGTTCAGCAAACAGAGGAGAAACAGTTAAAAGTGGATCTCGTTCTACAGGGCATACTGAGAAATCTAGAGAACATTAACAATAGACTTATTTCTCAGGAAATGAGTCTGCAGAAAACACTAGAAGAAATGAAATCACAAACTAGTTTCAATAAAATAGTAGAAGAAAACCTTGGTCAAGTGTATCAAAATATAAATTATATAAAATCGAATTATAATCAAAAGAAATGAATAAAACATTACGAATTGTAACCTGGAATGCAAATGGGCTATTGCAACACATTCAAGAAATAGATATATTTTTAAACATGCATAATATAGATATATGTCTTATATCAGAAACCCATTTCTCCAAAACTTCATTCTGTAAAATAAAAGGATATAATTGTTACTATGCACTACATCCTGAGAACAAAGCCAGAGGTGGATCAGCTATCCTCATAAAAGAGTATATAAAACATAACGAAGAAGAAAAAGTTGAGAACCTTTCCATGCAAGTCACAACAATCAAAATACAATTAAGCAATATTAAAACATGCAGTATCTCAGCAATATATTGCCCTCCAAGATACAATCTCAAACAAGTAGATTATACTAATCTTCTAAAAACGTTAGGAAGAGTCTTTTTAGTTGGAGGTGACTATAATGCAAAAAATACATATTGGGGATCTCGGTTAACGACCACTAAAGGAAAAGAACTGTTCGCAGCAGGCAAACAATTAAAATGCGAGTTTCACTCAGGCGGTACACCAACCTATTGGCCTACGGATACCAGTAAGATTCCAGACCTTATAGACTTCTTTATTACAAAAGGGATTTGAGATAATTATATCCATATAGAGAACAGTGAAAGTCTATCATCAGATCATTCACCAGTTATTATGATACTTAGCCAAACAATTATTTTGAAAGAGAGCAACCCGAAATTAACGAGCTTCAAAACCAATTGGGATCTCTTCCAAACACAGTTAACAGAAAGAATTAGTCTGCAGAACCTAATTCAGGGACCAGTCCAAATAGAAGAAGAATTAGATAAGCTCATCCATAATATCCAATATGCTGCGTGGGAAAGCACTCCAAATAATAGGCAGGAAATGAAGCGCAATGCTAGCTATCCAGAGGAAGTGAGAGAACTTCTTAAAAATAAAAGAAAAGCACGGAAGAATTGGCAAAAACATCGAAATGCTGAAAATAAAAGAGTATTTAATCATTTGTGTAACAAATTAAAATACCTTATAAAAGACATTAAAAATCAATCAGTTAATAAATACCTCAGCACTCTAACTGGGCAAACAGATACTGATTATTCATTATGGAAAGCAACTAAGAATATTAAATGGCCTAAACTTCAGATTCCTCCAATTAAAAATAATGAAAATTGGGCTCGAAATGCTAAACAAAAAGCAGATTTGTTTGCAAATCACCTTGAAGAAACATTCCAACCTTATCCAAAACAAACGGAAGAGGAAAATATTACACCAATAAATAAACAGGATGAAGTAAATATTACACCAGTAACATTGAAAGAACTAAAATGGGAAATCAAGAATAATCTGAATGCGTATAAGGCTCCAGGATATGATCTTATAACAGGTCAGATAATAAAACTGTTACCGGAGAAAGCGTTGAGGAAACTAGTGCATATAATTAATGCAGCATTTCGACTAAGATATGTACCAAGGCAATGGAAAGTTGCAGAAGTAATTATGATACTTAAACCGAACAAACCTTATAGGCCAATTTCTCTGCTACCAAAATTATCGAAACTATTTGAAAAAGTTCTTCTTAAAAGACTAAAACCAATTATCGAAGAAAGGAATCTTATCCCTTCACATCAGTTTGGATTTAGGGAAAAACATTCTACGATAGAACAAGTACATCGAATTACTGATGTAATCGAGAAATCACTAGAAAGCAAACAAATATGCTCAACTATATTCCTTGACGTAGCGCAAGCATTTGACAAAGTATGGCACCAGGGGCTAGAATTCAAACTTCATCGAGATCTTCCGGAGCAATTTTTTCAAATTTTAAAATCATACATATCAGAGAGACACTTCCGAGTAAAGTATGAGAATGAGTACTCCCAACTAAAAAGAATAACAGCCGGAGTACCACAAGGGAGTGTTCTTGGGCCAATCCTATATCTCCTATATACTAGAGATATACCAATTACAGAAGAAACAATGACGACTTTTGCCGATGACACGGCAATACTTGCAACAGCAAAGAACATCAATGACTCAACTAGTAAATTACAGAGGGCTACTAACCTGATATGTAATTGGACAAAGCAATGGCGAATTAAATTAAATGAAGCAAAATCAATCCAAGTGAACTTTACAAATCAAAAAGTTAACCATATACCAATAATGATAAACTCAATAGTAGTACCCCATGCAAACACTGCCAAATATCTTGGTATGACTTTAGATGCTAAGCTTAGATGGAAGGAACACATAAAAAAGAAGAGAGAAGAACTAAACATAAAATTTAGAAAAATGCATTGGCTCCTAGGGAGACAATCTGAACTAGTGATCCATAACAAACTGCTGTTACACAAACAAATTCTGAAGCCTGTATGGACATATGGTAGCCAACTCTGGGGATGTGCCAAGAAGACAAATATCAAAATCATACAAACAGTTCAAAATAAAATCCTACGATGTATTGTTAATGCACCGTGGTACATTCGAAACGACAACCTCCATCGAGATCTCAAGATTGAGCTTGTCGCGGATGAAATTAAGCATCATGCAACAAAACACCTATAACGTCTGCACCAGCATCAAAATCTGGACATACGCTGTATGCTGACTACATCTCTAACAAGAAGACTGCAAAGAACCAAACCACTGGACTTATCGCGACCAGGAGGTCAGTATACTTACTGTGGCGCAAAATCTGAGGGAGGAGTTACACTAACTGGGAATAATCACTTGATTACGCCGACTATTCAAAATACTGTATTATGCCATGTAAATTACTAAATGGGTAAATGGGTACAACTCAGTCGTAATATAAATAAATATTAAAAAAAAAAAAAATAAATTAATGGATGCGCAAAATAACCGGCATCACAAATCATGCGCGTATTCACAAATTGCCAACAATCTGATGGATAGGACTGCAACCGACTTTGCCAAAAGATTTTTAAAAATCAGTATACATATATAGGCAATGTCAAGCTATGTTTTTGATTCAAACCTAGTGAAGATGACCTCAAAAATATATAAGATTAGTCATTTTTGATCTGCCGGCATATAACCCATGTTATACTGGCGAAATATATTTTTATTCATGGCAAAACCACAATTCCTGCTACCCCGCGGTAATTCTAGATCTTGTTTACCCGATTTAAATGTATATGCCCGATTTAAATATATATATCATTAAAAATTAAAATAATGTTAGCAGTCAAAATTTCAGTGCAGTTTCTAATAAGAATAGGTGGAATACCATCATATCAAGCACTCCTACCAATATCCAAACGGGGCAAACAATTGTAGACTTCATCTGCTGAAAACGACTATATTGTGAATTTTTGAAAGTCAAAACGACCAGATGAATTCATATGTGGTGAATCCTTCTTCTTGGTGTTAGTTATGTTGCTCGAATTTATACCATGGTATACGGAATTTTGTTTTTACTACCCTGAAAGGAACAATCTGTTCGACACCTGTTTTGAGACGTTTCTTCTCCAGGGGATACATTGGCATTTCAATCCCATTCAGAATGAAAAATAATTAAAAATAGAATTAATTAAAATTGCAGAATCCATGTGCGAATTTCATGAAAGTGGTTCAGATTTAAGCTGGCGTGCAAAAACACCGCAATAATGATAACGGAGGTATTACCAAATATTTACCCGAACAGCTATATGACATCATGTAACTGGCATACCAAGAATGCTCGAGGCGTTTTGAAATCAAAGCGATGTAAAGGCTGGTCGGGCATGATTTATATCTTGAGTTGAATGGGATTAAGTTTTGTGAATGGCGAATAAATTCGCAAACCATGACACCACAGCAATTCTTTAGGCATATATACATGTTTCCTCTGCGGAACAGATACGATTGATTTCGCGCCATCATTGCATGTTACAATAATGACCTTCTTCAGCGATTGTCGAATAGGTTGCGGTCATGATATTTTAACAGTATCTGGCTGTTCTTCGCTATCCAAAAGTAATTTACATTTAGCCAAGCGAGATGTTACTTTCAATTAGTAAGATGTTCCAAAATACACAAACAAACAAAAAATTAGGGCGTTGTTTTTATCTTACAATACATTTTTTTAAATTAGTTTGTTCCATAAATTTTGGATATATCGTAAATGGTGTAACCCATATCGATAATCTCATTTTGTTTAAAGTATCCTCGATACTGGATGGATTGTGGTAGTTAATTTTTTCTTTCAAATATGTTGGACAATGTGAACTCTATTTCATTTGACAATTTTTTTCTGGATTTAGGGGTTTTACAACTACATACGAGTATATCCTGAAAAATGTAACTAATGAATACAGTATTTCCTAACACATCTGTCGCGCGGCTGTTTAGTCAGTTTTCTCGCTATATAAAAAAACTCTTGAATTAATATTCTTCCTTTCAATTATATTATATAAGTAATAAATTTTGCAATTATAAAATATAAATACAACAACAAAATACAGAATTTTTAGAAACAAAAAGAACTTTGTTACATTAATAATGATAATTAAATGATTACGCAATTCCCTATAGCTCCTCCAATTAATTCTTCTGCTATATAAACGCAACAACAAAAAATGCGAAATTCAGGCACAAAAAAGTTTTTTTACGTACAAAAAATTAATGTTTCGCTCTAAATTTATTCCAAAATAAAAATAAAACTTTTCTATAATTATGTACTTACATTATACAATTTTATTTCGTTTTACTTACTTATACATACTTCTTATTATTGTAATGATAAATAAAAATATGCCTTAAAGCACTGAATACTTAAATTTCATAAAACGCAAAACAAAAAATTCCGTAATTTTCGGTGCGGAGTTCTGGAAGCAAAAAAAAAATGTTTACATCAAAAAATTAGGTGCTGCGCATTTTTTGCTCATCTGATCCGGAATTTTTTATTTTAACATACACATACAGTTATATGAAAAAGTTCTATGTAGCTTTTATAATTAGTATTATTATAGGCAACCGAAATAAAAAAGCTTAATTAAATTTAATAGATTTAATTCGGTTCTATATAGCCCACACACACTCACACACACACACCATAGTAATTATAAGTGATTTTTTCAACTAAATTAAGGATACAACAACAAAAGGATACAAGCTATAAAAGTCTTTTGCGGGAATAATATAATTACAGGTATGTCTCATATAACGCTGGTTCGTTACGACTCTGTTGTATACATATATGAATGGTTTCGCTCGTCCTGCATCAACTTTTAAAATTTCTCAGACACGCGTGTGTGGTCGTTTTCTCAACCAATGTTGTCATATTCTTGAATTTTATAGACTGCTCTATCGCACTTTTATATAATAATTCAAATTTCACAGTTTGTTTCGAGTTCGAGGTTCGGCCGTTTAATAACCAACGTCTCTTATACAAGCTGCAAAGTTACTGTGGGTTCCAAGCTCAATGGAAATTATACAGAGTTATAATTTGGTACATAAAGTTCTCGCTGGACATTTTCAATATGATCCGATCCTATTTCTAAATGTTGTGAACACCATAGGAATCAAAACGATCGAATTCAAAAGTATACGTAAAACTTTAGCTACCTCTAGTTTATAACAATTTCCCGATACATGATTTCGTGAGTTCAGAGGGACTCCATCGTTTATTGGGCCCTGCAATCCTGGTAAACATAAAAAAAAACATTCCAACAAATTAATAAATTTAAAAACATTTTCTTGGAAATTTATCGGTAGTGTGGTTTCAGTTGGCATAAACAGCAGTCATATACAGACGCAGTGTTTTGGCACCCACGGCGATCTATGCGAGAAAGAATTTTTTATTTAATTTTATATTTGTAACAAAATTTCTTGGGCGAGAAAAAAATTATGACAGGCCAAGTTATGATCGAGGGCGTGGCTCACGTTTGGATCGCCCATATCATTGTTATCAAACGTCAGCATCTATAAGTGCAGTACATATATATACTTTTTGAAACATAATTACATGTATCATCAGGATATTAATTGAAATGAGAAATTTCCAGGCCGACAAAAACTTTGGTTTAAAAAAGGTTTTTGGCTTGTGCGGTGAGAGGTATATTTTAAAAACCCTGGGATAATTTTTCGAGACTTCTATATATTCTGACCATTTATTGCCCTATATTTACCCCCTGTTTTATATATAATCTTTATGTAATCTTCCTGTACAGCTATAACGTTATATGAGGCAATCCTGTACATATATATATATATATATATATAAATGCAAATGTTAGATTAAAGTATAATGAAAGTAATTACGAACCATTTTTATCTATCTTCTGGTCCAATTTATTTAAATTAACTTAATTATTTATATTAGAAAAAAACTATCAAAGAAATAATTGAGATTTCCAAACAATATTTTACAAAATTCAATTCTATATAACCAAAAAAAGTGAACAGTACCATTATCAGGGATGGGCGGTTACGCGTCATCTATTATTTTATCATTGACGTGTGAACAAAAACCCGTAGATAACGTCAATAATGTAGACAATTCCTAGGGTGGTTTTGTAAATTAGTTGAAAACAAAAGGGTGACCGAATTTCTATAAGAACAATGCGTTACTGGTGCTAGTTTTATAGAATGTCCGTCACTTTAAATCTGTTTTCAAAAAAGATGAATTTAAAACTAATCGTGATCAAGTACCATGAATCTACTTCAGTGTCATGTTTATCCATTACAAAATTATTAAATTAACCCAAAACAACGATATATATAGCGTTATATAGAGTAAGGTCCTCTTTCTAATGGTGGAACGGTATTATGAGACTGAACATCTGAGGTTAAGTCGACAGAGGCATTGGCTTTGGTTGCGGAACCATGAGTTTTAAAGTCCTTAAGCGAAACTTATTTAATTTAATTTCTCTTTTCAAATTGGTAGAATTCAGCTTCTGTTAAAATTTTCAATTTTCAATTGCTGAAAAATTTCAGAAAAAACTAACCTTCTTCGATTTAATTTAAACTTGGTACAGACATGCTCTGGATCTTGTAACTTAGCGTCGTTCAGTCGGTTGTGCTAGTTACTTGAAGGAAATTAAATTTGTGGCATTTTAATTTTATTTCTTCCTCCAAATTGGTTCAACATAGCTTCTGTTAAAATTTACGGGTTTCTCTATCATTATGGCAATTGGCTTTGGTTGCGGCACCATGAGTTTTAATATAGAACAGCTCTCGGAAAAATCGGAAAAAACGGCTCACAAAAAATTAAACAATAAAGTTATTACTTTCATTAAAAATAATCCGGGGAACTTTAACTATGACCGTGCCATAAAATTTAGCACACCTCACTCCATGGTAAAACGAATTTGAGTGCAGCAAGGCTATAAGTGCTGCCGAGTTATTAAAAAGTTAAATCGTTCAGACTAACCAACTGTTCATGTATACAAAAACCAACAACTTTTTAGACGTTGTAACAAAAAAAAACACATTTGAGTTAGTTTATATTGTAGATCACAATTTTTATTTTGTAGGTTATAAACTTTGATATTGGTATTTTTATTTTGTTTATTATATACACTATTTATTTATTTATTTTTATTAATTCAATGTTATGTATATGTACATTTATTTATTTATTTATTTAACTATTTATTTATTTAATTAACTATTTATTTATTTAATTAATTATTTATTTATTTTGCACCACTACCAATAACACACACGCAGGGAAAAGTAACATTTGCTAATCTGGCCGAAAAATATATATATCTATTTTTTATTGTGTTGTTGTAGAGAGTGACGTCGCCTTCGTCTTCGTTTTGTGAAGAGGGAACACATGCGCCGGCGACGGTCGAACATTGCACTTTTGTTAAGTGCAGTGGATTTATTATTGCATCACCGAACATTGTTGTTCGTGGTGATGTTGTTAGATGGCGATGGTTTTACTATAAATGTTTTATAGTAATGGTTCGGTTATTAGATAGTGTTGGTTGGATAGATGGATATGTGATGGGGTTAGTGAACGCTTAATCCAAATAAGTTGGTTTATATTTGAATTTCACTAATTGTTTTGTTTGTGGCAGAATCGAATATCGGTGAGTCGAATATTCGAGCTGCTACAGTACCCCCTCTCCAGATGAGAAACCATTGGTTTTGAGACGTTATACGTTGAACCGGACGGTTTTATATCGTTTGCTGGCTGATATTTGATCAGCCGTGTTGAGAATACCGTACGCCGGTTTCAATCTGTCGATGGAGATTGAGTGGTGTTTGCCTTTGATTGAGACAATGAATTGCTTGCGTAAGCGGCGTATAACTTTGTATGGCCCATCGATGGAGATTGTAATCCAGTACGAACTTTATCAACCCGGACAAAGACGTAATCGCAATTGTTGAGCGATTTAGGAATGAATATGTTGCTTTCATTCGTTGGTCTTGTTGCCGTGGGGATAAGATTTTGCATGGTGGTGCGGAGTTGGTCGATGACTGTGTCGGTTGTGGATGGAGACGGCAGAGGATGTTCGACGAAGAACTCACCGGGTAGCTTGATGGTTTCACCGTAAACCATTTCAGCTGGTGAGCAATTCAAATCTTCTTTAACCGTTGCTCGAATACCAAGTAGAACGATTGGTACTTCGGAGCTCCAGTGAATTGTGTTGCCTCGGGCCTTGAGAGCAGCTTTGAGCTGGCGGTGGAAGCGTTCAACCATGCCATTGGCTTGCGGGTGGTAAGCCGTTGTACGTATCCGATGCGAGCCGAGGAGTTTCGTTAACTCCGAGAAAAGCTTCGACTCGAATTGGGTTCCTTGATCAGTTGTGATGTCAAGTGGAACGCCAAATCGTGATACATAGTTTTGTATGAATGTGGTGGCAATGGTTGCTGCAGACATGTCGCTCATGCAGTACGCTTCTGGCCATCGAGTGAAACGATCGACACAGGTGAGTAGGTATGAGTATCCATTGGATGGAGGAAGTGGTCCTACGACATCCAAATGAATGTGCTCGAATCGACCAGGTGGAATTGCGAATTGTCCAAGAGGCGATTTTGTGTGTCGCTGGACTTTTGATTTTTGGCAAGATAAGCATGCTTGTGCCCAATGGGTCACGTCTTTGTTGATGCTTGACCAAAAGTATCGAGCAGTAATCAATTTACGAGTTGCGCGGACACCAGGATGTGAGATACCGTGTAGTGTGTCGAAGATGGTTCGACGTAGTTGCTCTGCGATGTACGGGCGATTTGCACCCGTAGATGTTTCGCAGTAGATTTCGAGGCCAGTGAGTTTGAAAAGCTCCAGTTTCAGTGATGAACTGGCGTGACAAGCAGAACCAGAAAGTAAATTCTGAAGTTCCAAGTCTGCTTTTTGCGCTTGTGCGATTTTGTTGGAGTCGAAGTGAGTCTCGACTGTGGCCGTTTCGTTTGCTGTTGTGCGCGAAAGTGTATCCGCGACAACGTTGTCGGTACCTTGAACATGCTGGATGTCCGTGGTAAATTGACTAATATAATCCAAGTGGCGTGCTTGCCTTGGATTGCGTTCAGTTTTAGACTGAATTGCTCGAGTGAGAGGCTTGTGGTCGGTGTAGATTGTGAAGTCCCGACCCTCGACAAAATATCTGAAGTGTTTGATTGCTAGATATATTGCGAGTAATTCCCGATCGAATGCAGAGTATTTCTTTTCGGCATCCGAGAGCTTCTTTGAGAAGAATCCCAGGGGCTCCCAACACTTGTCGTTGTACTGTTGCATGACTGCTCCGACAGCAGTGTTTGATGCATCAGTAGTTATGCTGAGCTTTGAGTCGCTCAGTGGATGTGACAAGAGTGTTGTGCGTGCCAATTCAGCCTTGAGTGACGTGAATGCGTGTTGACATTCGTCAGGCCAAGAGAAGTTCTTGGCGGTTTTGGGCTTACGTAGTAGTACTGCCAGGTGGCTGTGAATTGGGTTGAGTATTTCAGCGAGCTTTGGTATGAATCGGTGGTAGTAGTTGACCATGCCGATGAATCGCTGAATACTTTTGATTGAGGTTGGAGCTGGAAATTCTTTAATGGCATTGATTCGGTCTTGTGACGGAAGGATGCCATTAGCGGTAATCTTGTGGCTGAGGAAATCAAGAGTGGATGCGCCGAAAACATCAAACTCGACAAGTCGTTGGAAAAGTGTTTCCAGATGGAGTTTGTGTTGTTCCTCAGTTTGAGATGCCACAAGAATGTCGTCTATGTAGACGAAAACGAAGTCGAGATCTCGAACGACTTCGTTCATGAAGCGCTGAAACGTTTGTGCGGCATTGCGTAATCCAAATGGCATTCGGGTGTATTCGAAGAGGCCAAATGGTGTGGTGATTGCCGTTTTGAAAACGTCTTCAGGTGCCACGGGAATGTGGTGATAACCTCTAATGAGATCAAGTTTGGAGAAAACTTTGCAGCCATGCAAGTGCATGGTGAAGTTTTGAATGTGGGGTATCGGGTAGCGATCCGGTATCGTAACCGTGTTTAAACGCCGATAGTCCCCACATGGTCTCCAGTCTTGATCTTTCTTCTTGACCATGTGAAGTGGACAAGAAACGGAAGATGTCGATGTTCGACAAATTCCTAATTCCACCATGTGTTGAAATTCTGCTTGTGCAGCTTTGTGACGCACTGAATCTAGTCTGCGTGGTCTCGACACGGGCAGATGGCCTTCCGTGACGATGTGATGAACCACGTTGTGTCGGACTGGCATTTTGTAGTTCGGCTCTGCTGTAAGTAGTGGGTACTTTTTGAGCAGAGTGCCGTAGCCGTTGTCGATGTTGAAATGGATCGGTGTTGGTGTGTTAACACGAACCATTGTGGCGTTTATTGACAGCTTTGTAGCTGGGTCAATCAGCCGTTTGCGTTTGACATCGACAAGAAGTCCGAATTTGCTTAGAAAATCGGCGCCAATGATCGGACGATTCACTGCAGCTAGTATGAAAGCGTGCGTGAAGGTTCGTTTGAGTCCGATATCTACGTTAAGCAATTTTGTGCCGTACGTGTGGATGATTGAACCATTGGCAGCCGATAAGACTAGATTTGAATTTCGATTTGATAATGAATATTTCAATTTGTAATTCATTGCTGGAATAACCGAAAGGTCAGCGCCAGTGTCGACTAGGTAGGTGAGTTTGTTGTGTCTATCGTACACAAACAAACGTGACGTATAGGGTGTGTTTGTGGTCAGGGGAGGCATGTTGCTCTCTACCCGTGACTCTAAAAGTTTTTTTGATGGTCAATGTCCATTTTTACGGCGGCCGCGGACGTCGATGGTTGCGACGTGGTGAAATTGCACGGTGGCGTGCATTTTCTGGCGGCTCTATCAAACTTTGTGTGGAACCAGCATTTACCATGTTGGTATATGTTGTTGCTGGGACTGCGGGTTCGATTGCGTGAGGGAGCTCGTCGTCCACGCGAACGGCTTCGACCTCTGAGTAACCCGTCGAGTCTGGACTCGATTCTTGACAGTCTTTGTTCGAGTGTGTTTGGTGCTGTTGTTGAACGGGGAGTTCTGTCTCCACTGCGTTCTCTTGATTGCCGGTATGGTACATTGACTTGACTGACGCTTTGAGATGTGATGTTTATGACATCATACATCTTGTCTGCTATCTTGGCTAACGTTTGTGTGGTGGAGGATTCGGGCTGTGCTACCAGCGCTATGCGAATCAACTCCGGCATTTTACGTACCCACAAAGATTTAATGATATTTTCATTAAAATTATTGTTAGCCAGTGTTTGTATATGCCGTAAAGCGTCAGATGGTTTTTGGTCGCCTAATTGCTGTCCTGAAAGCAATTGTTCTAGCTGACGTTCGCCCGATGGTGCTAGTCGTTCTAGCAGCGTTTGTTTTAGTGTGTTGTATTGGTTGGTTGTCGGCGGATTGAGGAGGAGATCCGAGATCACATCGCACGTTTCTGGTTGCAAAACTGATAATGTTTGCAGGTACTTTGTTTTATCAGCGTATATGCCTTGTAGCCCGAATTGTATTTCGGCGAGCTGAAACCATGTGTTTGCTCTTTGTGGCCAGAAAGGTTGTATTGTGATTCGCTGATGTGATGCCGCGATCTATACTTGTGGACTAGCGCCTTCAGGCGTGGTGTCCATGTCCTGTGATAGATGTTTTTCATCTTCTGTCATTTTGTTCTTTTGTTATCGACAAACCAATACAACAAAAAAAATACAACAATACAATACTGTGAGAAACCCCCGAATATGGAGTTCCTTTCGTCCTACCTTATATTGGGGGGGCTCGTTTAAAATTTTAAAATGTGTGAAAAATTTTAAAGCGGAATGGTTACCGTGTAAAAATATAATTGACCAAAATGAAAAATTAAGCGGAATGGTTACCGTGTAATGAATGGTTTGAAGGCCGGGATGCTCCTTCTTCTTAACGCCCGATGCGAGATACCCCCGGAATATGGAGTTCCTTTGCGTCCTACCTTATATTGGGGGGGCTCGTTGAAATTTAAAAAAAAAAAAATGTAAAAATAAACTTAAGAAACGAGAAAACGACCAGGGTGTGAGACTATGGATGGGTGTGCACGTGGTGGTGAAAAATATATAAATTGTACAGTAAAATAATGATTCTACGTTAAATTTTGGAAAATAAAAATGATTCTACGTTAAAGTTTGTGAAAAAAAAAATTGATTCTACGTTAAATTGTAATAAATTATAATTGCAAGAGGAACAAAAATTATCTATTAAAAAAAAAAAAAAAAAAAACTTGCCACTCAATGCTGTTGTTGTTTCTGCTGCCGCTGCCTCTGGTCGTGTTGCGGTGAGGGTGGATCGCTTCACCGTTTGAGCCGTCCCGTCGTTGCGGTGAGGGTGGATCGCTTCACCGTTTGAGTTGTCCCGCGTTGCGTGGATGGTATTGTCCTACACCACGTGCGATGTGTTGTGTTGCGGTGAGGGTCGGTCGCTTCACCGTTTTGTTTGTCCCTCGGTGCGTGGGTGGTATTGTCCTACACCACGTGTGAATATTGTTGATGGTTTTTTTTTATATTTTGTGTCTTCCCACGCGGTTTCGTGTGGTGTGGTTTTTATTATTATGTATGCGTGTTTTTTTATTATCTCGCGATAAAAACCGCCGTCGAGGTCACCACTTTAGACGTTGTAACAAAAAAAAAACACATTTGAGTTAGTTTATATTGTAGATCACACTTTTTATTTTGTAGGTTATAAACTTTGATATTGGTATTTTTATTTTGTTTATTATATACACTATTTATTTATTTATTTTTATTAATTCAATGTTATGTATATGTACATTTATTTATTTATTTATTTAACTATTTATTTATTTAATTAACTATTTATTTATTTAATTAATTATTTATTTATTTTGCACCACTACCAATAACACACACGCAGGGAAAAGTAACATTTGCTAATCTGGCCGAAAAATATATATATCTATTTTTTATTGTGTTGTTGTAGAGAGTGACGTCGCCTTCGTCTTCGTTTTGTGAAGAGGGAACACATGCGCCGGCGACGGTCGAACATTGCACTTTTGTTAAGTGCAGTGGATTTATTATTGCATCACCGAACATTGTTGTTCGTGGTGATGTTGTTAGATGGCGATGGTTTTACTATAAATGTTTTATAGTAATGGTTCGGTTATTAGATAGTGTTGGTTGGATAGATGGATATGTGATGGGGTTAGTGAACGCTTAATTCAAATAAGTTGGTTTATATTTGAATTTCACTAATTGTTTTGTTTGTGGCAGAATCGAATATCGGTGAGTCGAATATTCGAGCTGCTACAACTTTCCTATATTATTATGGCAGGATTGTACTGTCCACCAAAACATTCTATTAAAAACAAATAATACTCAGAGTTCTTGGGGCGTCTGGGAAAAAAATGCATAATAAGTGGTGACTTATGCGAAGAAGACTGGATTCTGCTTATTTAACCATCGCTGTACATTTTCATTGCTGCTACATCAACCTTTTATACTTAAATTAATTTGAAAATTTTACAATAATAGAAGCTGAGTTGAACTAATTTGTAAGATGAAATTAAATTAAAAAATCCTTAGCCCGAATGCCGCTTGAACTCACGTCCACTAATCAAACGCCCATTACTTTGCTTACTTGACCACTGCCATATAATTTCATTACTGATAAATCCATCTTTGATTTGAAAAGATAAAAATGAAAATTTAACAGAATCTGAGTTTGTTTTTAGTTTTAATCGAGACTTAAACTCAGCTATACCTATTTCTTATACTTTCAGTTTGAATATAGGGAAATTTTTTATTTGGACGTTACTCATGTACTGACTTAAACTTAAAACTTGTATGGTCAGTGGTCAATATTGTGGCTCGCCTAGAAAATCGCATTAAGCATCATTGACTGGAACGGAAGTTTTATAATTTTTGAGAACCTAAGGAGGAATAGCTTGTCCGGTTTTCAACTTCTTCGAAATACACTGATTGGAATGTCATCGCATTAAATGTTGCACCTCGCACTATGCAGTTCAGTTAAGTTTCAAACGATGTTAATTTTAGAACATTTTTGGTTCAAATAAATTCAATGCTTTGTTAATTACTTCTTCATTTTGATTGGACTAATTGAATTATAAATAAACAAAAAATTTATCTTTCTTAAATCAAATTCATTTTGAGTAAAATATCCAAAAATTTGCAAAGCCTCTCTCTATATTTGGATTACAATTCCCAAAAATTCAAATTAGTTAAACCAAAAAAAATCATGAATAAATATTTAAAACATAAAAACATTAAAAATTAATTATAAATTATTATTCGATGTCTAAACCAGAAATTTAATTAAACTGCGAAACATTTTTTTTTTGTGTGGTTGATATTGTTATTTCAATTTTAATTGCATTAAATAGATAATTATAATTTTGGCGGTTTTAGTTTTTGGGACAACAGAATATAAAAATAATGCATAATATTATTGATAGAATATTTCATTAATTATTTTGATTAGTATGTTGATTAAAATTTGAAAACCCGGGCTTTTAGTTCACCTTATCATTCATAGATATAGCTGATTATAGCACCATTCTGTTTGCACAAAAACACAACTTTTAATTAAGCTTTTAGCATTTTGGAACAAATTAAAAATAACTGCAACAAGTGAAATTCTTTGTCTACTACCTTACGGCAATATAATCTAAAAACTTTACAGCTACAAAACAATTCACATCTTTTAAATTTAAACAAAATTTCGATCCTAGATAAATTTTTTTGTTGGTAGGCTAAAGAAATAAACTAATTAACATATTTATTCACTTAATTAAATAATTTGTGCAGTAAATTATTCACCTGTCAACTACACACGTATTTAATACTCGAATATACAGATATATAGACAGCAACAAATAAAATTTAAAAATTGAATTTAAAAAAAATTATTTCCATGCCACTGAATAAATGAACTAAAAATTACTTTTTATCGCCCCCATCTAAGTTTTGTAGTTATTAATTACCTGAATAATTTTCGACATATAATTAAAATCAGTCAAACTCTCTTAAAACGATGTATGTATATACGTGACATCCGAAATAATAAATCGTATACATACATACCTTATATCAAAATCTCAAAATAATTTATTGTATTTTCGACAGGCAACAATTATAAATTAAATTAAACCAATTTACATATAAATTAATTATAATCGATGTTAAATAAATTAGTTATTAGAATAAAAATGTTTTCCTTTTAATTTATTACCGGACGAGATATTTTTATGCTATGGTTTGCCCAGCTCTGATTTTGTTTGAGAAAAATTGGTTATCGGTTTATTGTTGTTGGTTTTTTTCTGAGGAGGGACCATCAAATTTGTCCGACGAATTCAAGAAAAATTTAAGTATCCGGTACTGAATGATACGCATTAAAAATATGAGAAAATGTTGTTGTTTGAAATTAATAATTGAATGTCTGAGAACGAAAAGACGCCATAATCGGTCATACTTATACGTATAGTATTGTAGTCGTTAACCTAAGTACTAATGAAATCTCCGATTATCAATTTTTCACGTACCACTATGTGTTTCACGTACCAACCCAAATTGTGACTTTGTGTCTGTGTCCGATTTGCAGTTCGATGACCTCAGCACTTTAAGTGCTGACGGTTTCAACTCAGACATCATTTCTGGTTCGGAGCCTGCCCTACTACTTTCGGGTGGTGAGGGCTCAATAACGGAGCCAAGCCATCGCGGTAAAACTAAGCGGCTTGGCCAGCGTCGCCGCCAACGTATGCAAAAATAGCTGTCCGGACTGGCATTGGGTGCAATCTCCGAGGAGTCTGGCTCTTCGGGTACACCCAAAAGGCCCAGCTCGGCAACTGGCACTACGCCTGAAATGGCCGCAAAAAAACCGCTAACGTACGCCGAAACAGTAGCCGTTGCTAACGTTAAAAAAATTTTCGTGCGGGAAATGAACGCAGCTATATTACTCTTAATGAGGAAAATTTGCGTATTTTCCGCAAAGAGCTTAGTCGTCGAATTGCTACCTGGCCGATGGTGTCATCATTTGCAAAGCGAGCAATGATGAGACGTACGTTTGGTTCTGTGGGGAAATCGACAGAATCAAGGACGTCTGGGAGGGTTGTCAACTTTCGGTTGGTGAGCCCCCGAAACCTCTGATATTACACTCATGGATTCCTGGGCCACCTGAGAATCCGAGTGAAGTTATCATGAATATTGGCATAATGAATCCAAATGTTTCGACCACTGGATGGAAGGTTATCCGATGCAAGCGAGAGGCTAATCGCCAATCGATTGTGTTTAGGGTTGACCAGAAGTCCTTCGAATACATTACTGGGTCCGGACTGTCGCTACAATACGTCCTTGAGATGATCCGTTTCAGGGTCATCTCAGGGCAGTAGTTTTTTTTGTTTTTATTATTATATTATTAGTTCACGGCTGGTCTTCATGATGACGTCCATGCTCAACTACAAACAGATCAATCTGCAACATAGTAAATCAGCCTCTTATGAGTTGAAGAGGTTGCTTGCTGTATCGCTTACAAATTTGTGTCTAATCCAAGAACCGTATCTCATTAATGGTGCGGTTTCTGGTTTAGATTCGAAGTTTGGCAGCATTTTTCTAAAGTCTACCGTCCTTAAAACCAGAGCGTGCATTTATATTTCTAATGATATTGATGCCGCTCTTATTAATGAGTGCAGCACGGCTGATCTTGTGGCGGTGCTAATCATTCTCGTATATGCTGACTCACGTTTTAAACTTGTCATCGTATCAGCCTAGTTACCCTATGATTCCACCTCACCCCCTCCATCTGAGGAACTGATAAATCTTGCAGTGTGGTGTAGGGTCAACAATCTACCTCTCGTGATTGGATGTGACGCTAATGCTCATCATACCATTTGGGGTAGCTCGAATACCAACAGTAGAGGATCCTCACTGTTGAATTATATTTACTCCTCTGAGTTAGAGATTCTCAATGTTGGTTGTGAGCCTACTTTTATCAACTCGGTTCGTAAAGAAGTGATTGATATTAGTTTGTGCTCTATGACCATCGTTGACCTGATTCTAAATTGGAGGGGACGGATGATATTCTCACCTGTGATCATTGGTGCATCTCTTTCAATATTAACTTTAAAAGACTACCGGTTAATCCATATCGTAATAGGAAACTAAAAAATGGGATTCATTTTCCCCTGAGCTCGTTTCACTACTAGATCTATCTCAGATCTCGATTTGCAGGCAACTATACTAACGAAAGCAATTTAGTCTGCTTTTGAAAAGTCGTGCTCTCTTATTTACAACCAGAAGAAGCTTAACAAACCCTTCTGGTGTTCTGAACTTAAAAAGTTAAGGAAGAGTGTGCGTAAAATTAAAAATAAAGCCAAAAATACGAATCTCATTTCTGATTGGAATCGATTTTTGGTAGCTCAAAAAGCCTATAAAAAAGCCTAAGGCCCGCGCAGAGAGCTGCGTGGAAATAATGGCTAAGAATAATAAGAATAATACTTGCAAACTAGATAGACTTCGCATACCTTCCGGGAGACTCACCTCCTGCAGGCGAGAAGTTGGTGAGCTACAGCTGTCTCTCCATTTTCGAGTTGATTCGAGTGTGGTTGCCTCCGAGCCTCCTGCCTTTTTTGTCGGTTCTACACTGGAGTGTTTTCTCGTTTGCACCATTCAATTCAAAAGGTCCTAACGGCATTTTCCCTACTGAATTGCAGCATGGTTTTATCCCCATCCGTACTCACCTGCCCAATCTATTCCAGGCGTGCATTGATTTTAGTACTGTACCACGATCCTGGAGCAGGAGTAGAGTAGTTTTCATACGTAAAGCTGGCAAGTGGGATTATACCGACCCTAAAGCTTTTAGGCCCATTAGTCTGACCTCTACTTTTCTTAAAGCTTTAGAGAGGATCATCGACAGATTTATTAGGGATAATTATTTAACTACCTCCCCACTCAGTAACATGCAACATGCTTACAGAGCTGGCAAGTCTGTCGAAACTGCTCTACATGAACTCATTACTAGAATCGAAAGATCACTTAATTACAAAAAGTTTCTTGTAGGTACCTTCCTGGACATTGCGGGGGCTTTTGATTGCACTTCGTTTTCTTCAATCACGAGTGCGTGTACCAATTTTTATATTAATCAAACCATTGTTAGATTCATCGACTCAATGCTCAAATCCCGTATAGTTGAAACTGAGTTGGATGGCTCATCAGTGTCTGTCAAAGTAGCCAAAGGCTGTCCTCAAAGTGGAGTACTCTGGGGTCTGACCCCTAAAATGATGTTATTCATCTACAAATCACTGGTTTTACCCTTACTGTCGTATGCGGCAGTTGTATGGTGGCCAGTTGTGAAACTGACGTCTTCTGTAGCAAGCCTGGATGGACTGCAGATGACAGCCTGCAGGGCTATAACCGAGGCTATGTCGTCTACTCCCCTTCTTGCTATGGAGTCCATTCTATGCTTGCTCGAATTGCAGTCTTACATTCTTGGTATGGCGTGCTCTAATGCGTTTCATCTGAGTTGCATTGGGGCATGGATTACCTTTGGGACTTGCACAGGGCATAGACAGATTCTTAATAAGTGTAAGTCACATATTCCGGAGGTTGAAATGGTGAATGACAGACTTTTGCCCGAATTTAACTTCACCAATTCATTCTCCGTCGTTTTCCCTTCGAGAGAACTGTGGCTCTCTCAGGATTTCTATAGACAGTTGACTGAGTCGATAGTTTTTTTCGAAGATGGCTCTCGATCAGAAGTCAGTGCAGGGTTTGATTTCTTTTGTCCAAAGTATGGGCTCAGATTATCGGGTAGTCTGGGCGAACACTGCACGGTTTTTTAGGCTGAATTAATTGCACTTACCCATAGTGCAATTGAGGCGTTTAAGTTTAGTAAGTTGGGCAAGGATATTACTATCTGCACGGATAGTAAAGCCGTGCTCAATACGCTTAAAAACCCTTTGACTACATCCAAACTGGTCAAAGAGTGCAAACACTTCATTGATCTCCTTTGCTCCAATTCGAGAGTAAGGGTCATGTGGGTGCCTGCTCATTGTGGCGTTGTGGGAAATAAGGTTACTGACTTGTTAGCGAAAGCAGGATCGCGCAGTAAATTATGTGGTCCCGAGCCAGCAAATCCTCTTTCTTTCAGAGGTGGTAAGGATGCTATTAAGAATCTCGCTTTACTTGAACTGGCGCAGAAGTGGCGTTCTACGCCTAGCTGTCGTAAGGAAAAACGATTCATCATCGAACCCACCGTAAGGGTCACTAAATATGTGTTATCCTTTAAAAGGAGCCAACTCAGAATTCTGGTTGTTGCACATGGGACTAGCTCAAGATGATCTTTGTGACGATTGTCTTGAGGAAGTGGACGACTGCCTACACTACCTTTGCAGCTGTCCAGCCTTTGTCGAAGCTAAATCCCTAGTGTTCTCGTGCGGATCTTTGAACGTAGATCAGTTATTATCCAGGTTCGAACTTTTACAGTTTGCTAAGGCTGCAGTGCGCTTATGCGAGTTAGCATAGATCCTTAAGGTTTGCACTATGGGCCCACTGTGGCATTGAGTGCGGAACCTCTGTAGGTTCCAACCGTTTTAATAAAAAAAAAAAAAAAATCCAAATTGTGACTTTGTGTCTGTGTATCTAATGTTAATGTAATTGATTTTTCTGCCAACGAAACTCTATATTCTACTTCAGATACATCCTTTAGTTAAAATACAATTAAAATACAGGTCTGATAGACCTAGAAAGAAATTTGACCTGGGAAACTCGACATGTTCTGTAAATCTCTATACATTTTAAATTGAAACTTGGAGTTTTGGAGAAATGGACTAGAGGATAGAAAATTTTGTGAAAAGTTACCTGAACCTCCTCAGACGCTGAATGATGGATCAACATTTGGATTATATCATGTGATATATCTAATGAAACCTATTTCTATAAGCAACCTAGTGGTACGTTTTAATGTACTTGACTTGATCACATGACTGAAATACTCTAAAATTTCTTATTCTTATGTGCATATAGGAAATGTGGGTCAACTGATAGTTTCATTTTATTTACACAAGATAAATGGAATTGTATGGTACACATTTGTAGGTGTAATGCGGTAACACATTTTCCTGAGGCTGGAAATGTGAGGTGGTTATCACTGAGCCATTAGTTTCAGACAGGAGCGTATTCTCAGTATTATTTGTTGAACAAATGTTTGTTGAAACAGACAGAGACTCTTGAGGCACGGGTTCGTCTAACTCATTGGGAATTATTACGACTGAGATATATGTTTCTGAAAGTATCGATTTGTTCTGTGCGAAATTTTTCAAAGAAATCGTCAGATATTTAATTTAATACGATGATTTCGTTTCGGCTTTGCTTATCTTCCTTGAATTTTCATATATATCCCAATATTGCCACGACGTTCTTTAGTTTTATTTGTATTTTTCCTTTTCACTCATCTTACGATTATATACTGATCAATGCTTTTCATTGGTTCTTTGGAATCTCTATTTATTACTCTGACCATACAATCCAATTGATAGTAGTAGTTTGATGATCAATGACAATTAAGGAATTAGATGATGGTTGGTTCATTCATTCCGAGACATTATGAGCTATCTATTGCATATTTATCAAGAGTATAAATTCTACAAAGTGGCGCAAAGTATTTATCTATTAAGAATGCGGTCAATATTTTCTCTTTTCCACTCTAATTTAAACGTAGAGACAACACACGGATGCAAAATTCTTGTGGCACTCAGGTATACAGCTAAAGGATGATTTGGAGTGATTCACACAAAATATTTAATTCGTAAAATCGACAAATAAAATTACCGGTAACGTTATACTATTTTTTACGATATGCGGATAAAATTATTTGAAATATGTTTTTAAAAAACTCCTTGGTCATCCAGCCATTATCACTTCTTCCAACGCCAAAGTGTTTTGGAACTGAAATCATCAGTGGAAACATAGTTTAAGATGCGGAGAAACTAAACATAACGGTGAGACAACTCTTTGATGGTTAATGTTCTACTTCATACACATTATTCGCTCTAACCTTGCTTTTGGGTCGAAGCAGGAAGCAAGTCTCGTCACCATTAAAAATTCTGGATGGTTCAGTCAGTACAGGACACAGTGTTTTTCCTACATAGCAATAAAATTGGTCAAACCATTTGTACATATTGTGTCACTTACTTTTAAGCTCGCAGCCGTTACCGCCTCTGGGGTTCTGGTGGTAATAATATCTCTTCACAAAAGCTCTCTTGGACAATCATCTATTAAGCATTACACAGTTTCTAAGACATCTTCATGATGTTTTGGAAACCACTTTCTGGTGTCTTGAAAACCACTTCAAAATCCAGTCAATTATTTTAAACTTTTCATTCTCAGATAAAACTGTCACTGAACCAGCTTTTCTTAAATTTTACAAATAACCTGTATTGTAACGTGGAACGCGGTACATTATATAATTTGGAAGCAGTATTTTTGGCGCCTTTGCTGTTAATGACAGCTTCACACGCCTTTAGTATATGTTCTCCTCCAAAAACGTCAGTTCCTTATAGTGAGTTACTTGTAGTGAGTTCCTTAACGTGAGTTCCTTATGAATTCCTTATCCATTGCAGATGCAATTTTTAATTATTTTAAATTATAAATAAATACTTGCCTTTTGGTTACCTATACTCAAATTAACAACAAGGGATTCAGGATTTTGCCACAATTTCGAGTTGTATCAACAAAATGACGACAAAAATAGATTAGAGTCGCGGTTAAATTTAGCTGCCTGTGCAAACATTGTTAATCGATTACTAAGATATGTTCGGATAAATTGGTCAGAATCTAATTCATATAGTCAAGAGATTTGATAAGAAGCGGGGTATGATCAATATAGCACATCAAATAAGATAGTTTAATGAGGGGCCTTGTCTGTTTAGATAGCAACATCGGCCTGCATAAAATAACATTGCGATCTAGAAAATGATTTACCATCGATTTTTTATTACTTTAGATAGATCAATGCATGGCTGTTGTACAGACCCAATGATTCGAATAATTCATACAGCAGCAAACAATTGCCTTCCGCCGAATTTATAATGGATATTGGTGAGTCTAAAGCTTAAAAAGGTGAGTCTTAAGCTTTACTATATCAACAGATGCTTTTTTCATCGCAAAACGTGCAATTCTATTCAATATACTGCAACAAAATACTCAAATAACAGCTCTTCCGATCGTTGGCAAGTGCCAGCATCAATGACTAGAAAGCGTCATTATTTTCATTTCCGTCATTTTCAAATAATCAGTCCACTACTACCCAAAATACTGTACTGCAAAATGTTACCTTAATGAGGGTTGCTGTTACAGGTGATGTAAATTTATTTACGAGGTGGGCCTACGGTCGACAATAGTACAATGCGGCTATTTATGTCTGATAAATTAAGCCAAATGAAAAATATGACTACACCGCCTTTAGTTTTACTGTAAAATTTAATGGCCTCGAGTGAACTTTTTGGCCCACTTATAATGTTACCTGCATATGAATGTAGCACCGACAGAAGTAACACACATTTGATTTTTTTCGGAACGTATAGGATAAAACGGTTATATTTTTAAAAAAACATGGTTGACTACGAGAGTGGTTTGGTTTCGCAACCACTCCTTTATCAACGAATAAGTTGTGAACCAATTATCTGTGGTTATGTTTCGGCCACCTCTTTGAAAATGTTTCATCAATCGTTGCAGTACAAATTACTCCATTACTCCTTGCACATTATCGAATATATAAGTAATCCATTACAAAAAAATGGATATCCAGCATATATATGGTTCAAGCGATTTTATCCAGAAATTTTTTGCCTCTGTTATATTTCTACAAAACTCCACGAATTTTTTGTGAAACATATATACAAATTTTCTTTGGATGATAAATCTTGAAAAAAAAAATTATTACTTGAAAGTTTTGTAAAAAATCATCTGGACCAAAGATGCTGGATGGTGGATCAACATTTTTAATTTGAATTTTGTCATGTGACATATCAAATGAAAGATTTTTTATAACCAATGTAGTGGTATACCACGATTGCATCGCGTTTTTATATTTAAAAACTAAATTAAGATCCAGGTGGTCTTTAAGAAATTTAAATTATTCTAAATTGTTAATTTTTACGGCTCTAATAAATTCGCATTTGACAGTGACAAATATATTCCAGAGATATTTCGTGAGCAACGGTGTCTCCTATGTAGACACGTTCAGTCATGTGGTGCACTTATCAGAATTGCAATACAATACGTTTTTCATTTATACCTTAATTAACGCCGTCCTTGGAGTTGAAAATGCTAAAATTATTGTAGATTATTCATATTGTTTACATTACGCTGGCACTGTCTACATGACGATAAATATTTCCAGGTAATCTACGTAATGCTTTACGTGTCGACAACCGCGTAGATGACTTGGCGTAGTCTACCTCGCCCATTTTCTTTTTAATTTATATTTTAAATTTATCTTAATTTCTATAATCATTTCAAACTCCACCACCGTATCCAACTTTCTTTATTTTATAAAATCAAATCAATTTTTTCCCGATTTCAAACACTATACTTACAAAATGAAAAACTAAAAGTTCATCAATTAATTAAGTTAAAAATAATTTTTAAATAACGACAACGACATGAAATAATGCATTAATTAAAATCGTATTTGAAAATATATAAATGAATTCATTCGATACGGACGGGCGCACACAAAACGAGAAGGGAAATACACAATACGTTGTTGTAGTTGTGTTGGTTTGGCATATATATATATATGTATGTAGATTGTGTGGACTGCAAGTAAATCAATAAAATGAACTTAAAAAAAAACAAATGAGCAAAATAAATTTACAGCTTTTCTATGACTGTGCAATTTATAAAACTCCACTCTAGATATAGTGAAAATAATCGATCGTTGGCCAACCGTGTATTTTCTATAAAAATGGTATATAAGAAATTACCATAAATCTTTTATTTAACAACAACATCAAAATAAAATAACAAAAAAATCTTGAATGTTGTTTTTATTACCAAATGGAAATGGTTTGTGTATGTACCATAAATATGTATTTATGGTACAGAATAATATAAGACAATACAGCTTTTGTTATATATGCGATAAAGTGCAAGGGTTCTCAAAGCACATAAAAATCTCATTACTTTCGAATTTTAAATAAATATTTTATGATTCAATCACATACATATATTACAGAGAAATGTTACTTGTGCTTCAAACCACCTTGTGCGCTGCTGTTGTTTGCCATATATATTGTTTTATTCGTTGTGCTTTATATACATAAATAATAAATACAAGGTAAAATTGAGAAGCTTTATTTTGTTACACCATTTTATCGAAAAGCTTAAATCCATATAGATTTTATTTTCGGTAACAAAACTTGTGGTATGTATTTCTGTATATACATACATACACTTATAAACAGAGTTGAGTGACGATTTTATTGGAATCGACTAAAAATAAATCAAAAATCAAAACATGTTACACCTAAACGAGTATATGCTGTGTATTAAAGCTTAACTCTAAAGTGTACAATGATAATATCGAAATTTTAATTACACATCAACAAATTGATATCTGTAGAGACTAGAGCTTTCTATTATATATATGAAAAAGAGGTGTGGGTCTGCATTTAATGAGTTGTAATTTTATAATCAGTCGATAACTTTTATTATACAAACAGTTTTTTGGAAACACTTAAATTTTAAGGATGGGAGTGATGTCAATTGTTGAGTGAAAATTATAAACTTCTAGTTAGACTTTTAGCGGGTTGGGCATGGGAGAGTATAATTAATTTGAATTATTTAGATATATTTAAATTTATTGTAGATATTAAAAACCAATGTTCTTACAAATTTTTGATGCCCACCCTACTATTTAATTTGACAACATAATTAGATTATGTTTATTTTTGAATAGTAAAGTAATTATATATTTATGCACATGTGTCCAAGGAGTTCAGAGGCATTGTGTTCGGGAGTAATTTTATTTGCTACTATTTTTTAAATTTATGGGAGGTCCTCATTGAATTTATTTATTTTAATTCAATTGACGACACTATACCGATCGATAAACAGTCAGAAACCTCATTGAATTTATTCACTACGTAAAGTTTTAATTTTTTAAAAATTCAAATAAATAAATTTTAATACTGATTGTTTATCCTGGTGTTGATGTTGGGATAAATGATTTGTTGAGTTAAATATAAATTGATTAGGTTACCGCTGGTGGGGCCTAACCGGTTATTTATTTAATTAAAACACGTTGATAGTTGTGTTAAAACTCAATTTATTATTATTTCGTGTTTGGTTATATACAAAATAAATGTTGACTATGCATTTATAATATTTATATAAAACATGGAATTGCATAGTCAGTACACAAAATACAATTAAAACTAATAAATTGATAAACTCTGTTGTCATCAATAATGATATATTGACTATACATGTTATAGCGCATAACACTGATGTTCATCACTAATGAATCAAAAGAACTGTCTTATAAGCAAAGTTGAACCTTAAAATAAAGATTTAAGAAATAAAAATAATTAAACACAATTCAGAATGAAGCTGAAAATAAAATGTCAATAAAAGGCTCGATATTCAATCATGTGTCAAAAGTTTTTCAAAAATGTCAGTCAAAGCCACACGATTTGATAAACATGAATTAAAAGTATTTAGGAATCAAATTTTTGTTTATAATACCGTTAATCTACAAATTACTTCATTTAAAGCAAAGTTTTGAAGTTTCTCCATTTGCTTGAACATATCAAGATATATTAAGAGAAATTAGTTGGAAAAGGAACTACAAAACTTTAAGCTTTTTGTTAATTAAGATCGCTTTGGAATTGGCGCTAGTAATCTGTATCTCGGATTTCTACCCAAGAAATGAAAATTTTGAATCTGCGGCAGCTGTAACACTTTTATACCTCATCTATAATGTTGTGCGAAAATTTATTACAATTCCTTTAAATAAAAAAATTAATGATAATAAATTAAAATTAAATGTAAACGGTCATATATACAAGATGATAAATCTATGAAATATCTTCAAAAGTTATGTACTTTCAACAGGCAACAAATAACTTTGCGGCTATAATTCGATACTATTCTGATTTACAGAAATTAAAAATTAATTGTCGAATTAAACTATCAAAGCTATATATCAGATATGGCCAAGCTACAGGTGGAGCCGAATTCTAATAATCTCTCGTTACGAGAGCCAACATAAAAATGAAATATCAAAAACATCAGTTGTTATGGAATTTTTATTTTCTTGTACGTCTTCAAACAAATACATCCATATATTTAAATTGTGTTGTATGACAGCTATTGTTTGCTGGTAGAGGGCATGTGTGTTTGTAACATGACCGTGAATTTTCTGAAATCGGGTTCATAACTTTGGAATTATATACTTTATTGTTGAAAAAAGTGACTCAGAACAATATCGACAGTAATCTGTAAGCAGCTTTTCTTAAATTAGGGTACTTTGATTGTAAAACTAGTTTCCAAAACACATTTGCATATTTTGTTGATTTGTGATGCATTTTAAGAATGTAATCCTCTTGAAGTTCTAATAATTCCATTTCTCCTGTAGCAATTTCATTCAAAATATAATGAGGAATCGATAGTCACCACATGTCCTGCCATCAAAATATCATAATGAGTAGGCATTGTACGTCTTGACTGAGCCCTCAAGTACGACTCTCAACTTAGTCGTTGAACTGTCTGATTTTAGCACGCAGTTATGAGGAAGGTAATAATTGGATATTGGAATTTTATCATCTGGTACCTGTTCCATATGTTCAAGTGCTAAATACTCATCGATGAATGCTTTGTAGGCAGCTTGAAGTAAATTGATCTTACACACACACTTTTCCAATTTGTAGAAACGTCTGATGGCTATTGCGGACAAACCACCAAAACTGTTCGGTAGACGAATAAAAGGAAGCCTCACAATAAATCGACCAGCTTCATTTAGGGTGAATCGCTCATTAAAATGTTTCTCCCATGGATGATCTCTTGTGACAAACATTTTGGAGCCAACTGTAAATGTTTCGGGCTTCCAAAACCTTTCGATATCGGCATTGATTGTGGAAGGTGGTGATGCCAAGAGAAATACTTGACGTCCTCAAGCTGAAGACTTGCACGAAACACGCCCATTCACTGACAGTATTAAAAAAAACACCATAAAATTGAATAAGACGATTGTGGCAACGTGATATGAATAAGAATTGTGAAATCGTCGTAGCCTTGATTGTGTAGAGCTTGCCGTAGCTAAAGATGAAAGTTTCGCACGTGTGCTGGAGACGATAACGACTTAGCAAGGAACAATTCCAATTTTGCACATTGCCCTTTAATAAAGTATGAAATATCCTTGTAGCTCGCAATTTTTCTCAAACAACCATTTCTGGTTTGTTTCACTGTCAAATTAGCTGAATAGCAAGAACAAAATTATGTCATCCCATTGTTCCGTATAGATCGATGCAGAGTTCGAAGATGTCGCAAGTGGTAATTAAAACCATCAAGTAATTCCATTAAGCGAAGTGGACAAGGTTTCTCCAAAGTCTTT
Source organism: Tipula unca (assembly GCA_951394425.1). Classification (NCBI taxonomy): domain Eukaryota; kingdom Metazoa; phylum Arthropoda; class Insecta; order Diptera; family Tipulidae; genus Tipula; species Tipula unca. The sequence goes on along the minus strand of OX596382.1, from coordinate 175,571,332 downwards.
ACGATAAACAACCCTTTAATATGATTTAGTTTGTTTAATCGTTCTTTCTAAAGGTTCCTAACCACCTCATAATTTTCCTCTGTAAAATCCAAAGATTCTATTGTGTGGGCTGGAACATCCTTCAAAGCATGTTTTAGATATTGGAACTTAGTAATTATTCCAAATTCAGGATTCGTAAGGACCAACCGTTCGTTACACTCAGTGGATTCAGACCATTTCATTATATTGCCGGAAAACGTGGTAAGGTCTCATATTATTCTTACCAATACAGCAACAGCAGCAAAGAGCTATCGAATTCGAGGTGAGAACAATTACACAGCAAAATCTGCAACAGCAAATGCAGCAATGTTATAATTTGAGGAATAAATATATCCCTCTTCTGGCACCAGGAATAATGTGAGGGCAAGCTTTTTTGCCTCGACCGCTGAAGATTGAAGTAGCTGAAGAATTATTCCAATCGATGGACACACAAGAATGCAACACGTTGCTTTAATTGTTTAAGTTTAATTTTAATTTTTTTGTGTTGATGTGCCTTCATTGATGGTTGCAACAGAAGAGATATTTTTTTTAATGACACAACAATAATAGAAAAATAAATAGAATAAATACATAAGTTAATAACAACTACTATTACAATTTAAAAAGAACAGGAATTAACTTATATACATTAAATTAGAAACTAGCAATACATAAAAATTATAGGGGAATACAGAGTACGGTTGACTATATGCTTGTCCATATATGATTTGTAAAATATAATGAACGTAATTTCATATTTTTATTTGATTGATTCAAACGTTTCCTATCTTCTTGTGAATAAGATTAATCATTAATCATTTCTATAACAAACAATAGGATTGAAATAGTATAAATAGCAAAACATTTCATTGAAGCCAAAAATTAACTATGAAAAAAAAAATTAGGGCTTTGTTTTTATTTCATAATAAACACTGTCAATTTTTCATTTAGTTAGATCGAAATTTAAGCCGCCGTTGATTGTTATGAAATAAAATCAACGCCCTAATTTTTATCATTACTCAATTTTTATTAAATATATTTTCTTATATCCTTAAACGACATAATTCTTATTTGCCGCTTAGGACAACCTTAAATTTTAATAGTAAAAATAGGTCCTAATTGATGATTAAACACAATCACTTATTACTCAAAAATCTAGTGCAGGATATGCAAAAAGACAGTTGAACAAAATATTAAGTTGGTGAGTGTTGATGAAATACACACCGTGATTTAATTTTAATTATTTTAAATGTCTATGTGCCTCATTTATAAACTATATTGGTATAAAATCATATTACGTCAACATTTTACTGGCAATAGAATTTAATATACACTTTATATAATTTAATTGAATAATTATGCATATACCCTAAATTCATTTTAATTAAATTTCCATATCTTCTTGAAATAATGCCAAAGACATATACGCCGTATTCATAAAATGTGGAGGAATCTATATCCGAAAAGTATTTTCAAATCTTCTATCTTTTATAAATCACAAGATCCTAAACCCCTTTCTAATTTCTTTATCTATTCCTATATGCATATACAGCATAGAAAAATTTGAATTAAAAGCTTTTCATTTCATTCCTCCTCGTTCGTTAGGGTTTTAGACAGTTTCCTAATATGTTTTGCCTTTTATATTTTGTTATGGAATGTCTCGCTTTACGTATATTTTTGTGAAGAAAATCACCCGCTATATATACAAGATTATCATCTTATTTATTTATGTTTCTTCTAGTTTTGGTCGATAGACGTTACTTAACCCCTGTATACAATAAAATTTACTGTTTGTAAAGCAAAAGGATTTGTATTCTACTTATTGTATATAATGTATACGTAAACTATACATATATGTAGGAGGATTGAGTAATAGTTGTTAACGGCAGGATAGTACGGGTATTTTTACTTTATATATACAAACAGGATTACAATACAGTTTCGTTTTATCTATTTTAAGGAACGTAACATTCTTAAAAATTAGTGTACCATCAAAAAATTTAGAATTCTTCCACAAAATAAAAATGTTCGGTATGTTTTAGTTTTGTATTATACTCGTATTAAATCATAGTTTTAAGTTTTTTTTGTTGAGATAACAACAACAACAATAGAATCGAAATAGAAAAAATAAAAGTAGGAACACAATAACGTCTGCCACATTTATAAAAATATATGTAGGTTAGCTAAAATTCGTATTTTCATTTTTGACATATACATTATGCACATACCAAAAAGTTAACTATTTTTATAATAATATTTAAGATACGGTATTTAGTATAGAGCATAGTTTTGTTTAATTTTAATGACAAATAAATATTTTTCGAAAACTCAAAATATGTATACGTATATGTAAATATATGTACATCGTTGTTAATTAAATATTTTAATTAATATGTCAAATGTTACTGTGGTCGAAACCTAATGCAAAATAAATATTTATTGTTAAAACAATTATTTTAATTAACAATTAAAATTAAAAAAGCCTTGATTTTACTATTCGTTAAACTAAAATCATTAACACAATTTTTGGTTTTTACCTGAATATTCTATATACGTAACTTAAATGTTATGCTGTTTATTAAATCAGGGATAGTTCGAAAAATTTTAATTTCGCTTCATTTTAAATCTAACAACTATAAAATTAAAAAATTTACACTGACCATAATGTTACAAATTTGGAAACACTTGGATTCTCTTTTTAAATTTTAATTCGGATTTAAATTCTCAAATTTATTCAAAATTGAATTACCGTCGAGATTGTATTTGTATTTAGAGTATTCCAAATGCTTAATTTCTATTAAATTCAAATTTTATATTTTTAAACTTAAATTTAGAATTTTTAAGAGTATCAAGTGTATGAAAACAATTAACTTAACGTAAATGTTTCACACCTATATTCGTACAAAATGACAAGCACGATATTTATTAATTAAGACCTCGAATGTTTCCTCAAATAATTTTTCTTGAGTATAACTAGCTAGCATAAATCATAAAAACATATAATTTTATGCTCAAACAATTAATTTAATGTAAATGTTTGACACCTATATTGGTACAACATGTCCATCACAATATAAATAAATTGAGGCCCTGAATGTTTTCCAACATAATTTTTCCTATTAATCATGAGCATATTTTACTAGCATCAATCATAAAAACATATAATTTTATGCTCAAACAATTAATTTAATGTAAATCACTAAGTAAGATATTTATTAATTATAAATTGAAAATAATCGTGAATCCAATATTTTTAATATTTATATAGTGATTTTATGCATTCAAATAATTACGTATTTTATCAATTTTAAGAAATTTTGTTTATTAAATGTTTTATTCAGGAAGAAACTATATATAAAATTTTAAAATTTATAAAAATAGAAGGTATTTATAATTTGTTTTTAGTTTTAAAAATTAAGTAATTTAAAAAACTTTTAATATTTTTGAAAATTATCGTATGTTTAGAATGTTACGATTTTCAGTATTTACCACAACTTAAAATTTTAAAATAACGAGAATTTAAAATTTCTAAATTTTTTGGGACAGTATTAAATTTGTTCAATTTTGTTTTGTTTTTAAATTAATGAGTTTCATTATATTATTTATTATTAGAAGTTTAAAAAATGTGTTAATTATAATAATTAAGGATTTAAAATTTTATTTTATTAGAATTACTCATAAAACAATTTAAACTCCCCGTAGTTTGAAGATTAAATTTTAAATTATTTGATGAGTATTAAATTATAAGAAATGCTAAAAATTATGAATTTTGTGAATTTTGAGAAATTTTATAAATGTAGAAGTTCTAGGAATTTTAATTAATTTATGAACTTTATGAATTTTAAGAATCCCAAAATATTTAATGAACTAATGTATTTCTATAACATGGGAGTTTTGTGAGTTTAAAGAGAATTTTTGTAATATTAATAAATGTATAAAACAAATAATTTTTATTTTTTTAAATATTTGTGTAATTTTAATATTTTAATACAATTTAACAAAAATTGTCTTCTTACAATGTGACAGAATAGGTAAATGGTCTCATCGGATTTTACGAATCGAGTTAATAGATATCAATAAATTTAAGGATTAATTTTGGCAAAAAATAAATATTAAATTTGAAATTTAAATAAGTTAGTCTATTAAATTATTTAGTAATTTCTTTTATAAATTTTCAAAATTTTAAGATAGTAATCAAGAATTACTCTCGTATGTTAAGATTATTACGGTTTTAAATATTTTCAAATAATTTAAATTTTTAAAAGAAAAGAATTAGGAGTATTTAGAAAATTTAAATTTTTTAAAAATTTGTTCATATTTTAGTTAGTTTTAAAAATAATTCCTTTAATTTTAACAAAGAATAATTCAAATTTTAAAATTACTCATACAATTCTTTAAACTCGTTTTAATTAGAAGCTCAAATTTTTATGATTTTTTTTTATAAATTAAAGAATATTTCTGTGAATATTAATTTTATAATCTAATAAATTTTAATATCAATTATTTTTATTACTTTTAATAACAAGAATAATTATCAGTTTAAAGAATCTAATAATTTTGAAATATTTAAAATTTATAGGTATTTTAAGTAATTTAAGAGTTATACAAATTTTAGGAGTTTTACGAAGTTAAAGAAATTATAATTTAATTTTTTTTTAAAATAATTTTGAGAAATTTCTTCGTTTTATTGTTATTATGTATTTTAATAATTAAATTAAATTTCTTATTTTTTGAAGATCGAAATTCTTAATTTAGTATATTAAATAAATATAATTAATTAAGGTTTAGCATTTAAACCGAAAAAAATATTGGGGACTTCTTATTTATTATTCCAAAAAAAAATAATTATCATTTTTAAATTCTACAATTCTATAATAGATATTCTATTCTAGAAAATAACTTAAACAAAATCGAAAATTATATTTTTTTTTAAACTACGACCACTTTTTCTTCAAACAATAATTTTTGCTAAATTATCAAAAAAATCGCTGGCGCATTAAAACACATGGGATCACCATTTTGTTAATATTTAATTAAAATTACAAATTCTAAAATTTTTAGTAGCTAAATATTTAAAAATATTGTAAATGTAAATTCAGTAAACTTTTGAGACTTCGAAGTGTTTTGAACTTCTAGGAATTTTAAGTATATTTCTCTATTACAATAATTGTAATACATAATATATAAAATTTAATTACTTGTTGTGATTTTATTGACTTTAAAATTCATATTTCAATTTTTGATTTTTATCAATCTTTAAAAATTGTAAAATTAGTGAAAAAAAAAATTTGAAATTTTATTAATTTTGAGGTACGATAATTTTGTTTGTATATACACATTTAAAATTATCTTCTACGACTGCAACAAAATCGCAACGAAAATGGTCTCTTCTTCCAAAATATGGAAGTCAAATGAATTAAGGTTTTAATATGCAAAAAAAATTACTAAATTTAAAATTAAGTAGTTCAGCACAAAACCGACTGAATTAAAATTTTTTAAATCTATAAGAATTAAAAGTATTTACCAAATTTTTAGAAATTGAAGATTTGTCCTAGCATGTTAAAAATATTACGATTTTCAATATTTTCAAGAATTTTATATTTTTAAAGCAAAGAAATTAATGTTTAGGAATTTTAATTATTTTGAGATTTTATGAAACTTGTGCAATATTACCACTTTAAGAAATTCATTTATTTTAATAGTGAAAGAAAATACTCATAAAATTGTTTAAACAAATAATTTTTTAAAATTTTAATAAATTGACAAATATTACAAATTTTAAAAAATCCCAAAAAATAATATTTCCGATACAAAAATTAAAAAGTTGAGAATTTAAAGAATATTAAAATTTACAAAAAGTATTTTGAGTTTATTTATTTTGAAAAATTAAATCAGATCACATCGATAAGAAAGCAAGAATTGAAACGAAATTTTTGGAAATTTGTTTTATTTTTGATATTTTGTAATTTTAAATTTGTAATATTTAAGGATTTTGTAATTTGGCAGGAACTTGTGTAGGGACTTAATTTTTTTTTTATTAATTCTTAGTACATAATTTTAAAAACTTTGCGAATTTTCGTTAATTTTATAACTAATAATTTTACTGGTTTTAATAAGCTGTAACAAATTTATATATTTAATTTGCAATAACCCCAAATATTATCGAATATCTCTAATTTGTTGAAAAACTCAATACAAGAACCGTTGTTTAAATTAACTGCAAAAAATTCATCTCATCAACTAATGGGATCGAAAGTCTATATCGAAAGCGAAGAGTAAAGTTTATTTTTACGATCGGAAATAAGGATATTTAACAATATTTTAACCCCAATAAACCGTGTTATATGTATACGTTTGCATGTACATTAAACAGCGTTTAGCATTCATCTCACATCAAAATACAATATTGAATGTCATAATCTCTTATAAAAAACCACAAATCGGATTATTTGTTTGATTGATTTTTCTCAGTTCAGAACATTTGTCAACTGAAATAAATATTATTTTTTTGTATTTTAATATTCTTGTACGCTATATTGTACTTCCAAACAACATAAAAATAATCCTTGTAAAAGCTTTAAGAAGAATGAGCTTTTTTTATTGTTTATGGCTCCTGGTATTATATATCATGTCATTACAAAAGGAATTGTGTTATCACAAGTTTCAAGTGTTTTTTTATAAGAATAATGTTAATGCTGTTAATTGAAAAATCAATTTTCTAATATAATCGATTATGCTAAATTTATGCTTTCTCTACACACATGATTTAATGTGTATGTGTATAACAACGAGGAAACTCTCAAAGATCAAATATTAATTTTTAATGCATTAGACATTTTCTATAATAAATAAAATATTCACGGTTCCTTATATTTACCCAACGCGATACATTATTTATGATTTTCTATAAACATAATGTACGAACATACACCTCTCGTACGCTATATGTACATAACACAATCATCATATATTTTGTATGAACAAGTATTTGCATTTTTTGATACTTTGCTCAGTTTGATATACACAGCTAGTCGTATCTCTTATTAAAAGATTTATTATTTATTTCAAAATGTAAAGCATTATTGTATTATGTACAATCCTCCTCTATACAAAAACATTACTATATATTGTATAAATAATAAGATTAATTATGTAGAAGAAAATAAGCATGCATCCGGGTTATGATATTAAAAATAGATTTGTAAATTGTAATACGTATGTACATATATAAGAATGCTGGTATATTATCGCAAGGTCTATGTATAGCAAATTCAAAAGTTTAACAATACAAGGAAATTCATTCTGCAGACAAATCGATTTTTTACTTCTTGGGAATTGTAATTTTTATTGGATGCCGCTTCCTATATATTGATGAATTTTTAATTCAACAATAGAATTAGTATTTTGTACTTGACAATATGGATATTGGAATCTATGAAGTCCATTGTAGATTTTTACTAACAATTTGACAAAATAATTTTAGTTTTGTCAAAAAAAATATGAATAAGTTCAAGTACGTTTGGAAAATATTTGTATTGTAAGAAGAAATTAAAGAATGATTCAAACTAATAGAGGAAATCTTTAACCGATTCATCGGCGGGTAGGTGGGAAATAAAATACTACTCGCGGACTAAACCTATAAGTGAACAAGAAATCCAAAGTGGTCAGCGTCTGTCCTTTAAGTTAAGAGCGGCTGTTATTAATAACTGGCAGTATAGGTTTAAAATCCTAGAGAAAGGCTAACCGATCAAAAACCAGCATGGGTGATATGAAGGAGAAAAACTTACTGTGCAGGGAACCGGAACCCCAGGACCGGCGATGTGGTGGAGAATGGACGCGGGCTCTCAGTCGTCAATATCTAGCAACCGCAATGATTTGTCAAAGTCAAATAATGATAACCCCTTTGGACGTAGCTCCAAAGTACCGAGATCACCAATATCCTCAGTTAGTAGCTATGAAAAGGAAAACGAAGAACTTCGTAAACAATTAAGTAAAATAGAAAAGATCACATCTCGATTTAGTACAGAGATTAACAAACTTAAGAATGAAAATGGAAAGTTGAAACCAGCACTTTAAGCCGAAGAAATACAGGACCAAGCTGCACCAGAGTTCTTCACTGATGAAGATGAATTACGAGACGAAACAGACTGGGCTCTTAAAATAACAGAAAGAAGCGACCTTCTAAAAAAAGAAAAGCTGAATCTTCCCCAGAAACTGCAGGTTCAAGCCAATCCCCAAAATAAAATGACATGCTTGAAATTCAACAAAAGGCTGAGATAGCCAAACTCAAGGATAAGGCTCCGACTCCAATCAATATAATGGGAATAACTGAATATGGCACCATAAATAGAGGATATAATAGACGATTTAAAGGGCAGGTATGGTTGAAGATAGCTAACGCCACAAACATAATTAAAAAAGAAAAACAGGAAAATGATCAAGGGGTCAAAATTAACAGGAGAGGACTCCTATTATTCATGCTTAGTGTTAATAATAAAGGAAAATTAGAAAACATCTTTACCATTAAAGCTACTCTCAATATGAGGGTTAGAATTTAAGCAGTAAGAAAGACCAATGTTTTAATACTCAAATGTAACTATACCCAGAAATATTATAACAGAGAGACTAGATGTGTAAAATGCTCTGGAAGACATCTAGCACAAGCTTGCCAACTGGTGAAAACTACCACCCATAAATGTTTAAACTGCAAAGGAGATCATCGGCCAAACTACAGAGGATGCCGCAGATAGCTAAAGAACTGCAAAAACTAAGGAATAGAAAAACTCAGTTTAGCAAAACCGTGAAACACCGTTCGACAGAATACCACCAAAAAACTCAGCCAAAACTAACCAACAATTCTTTGCAGCAGTGGGCCTAAAGACATACTCGCAAATTATCAAGCAGCAACAGGAGCCATTCAATACTAAGGAAAATCAAGAAACTCCAATTTTTGAAAAAATACTTAGGAATATATAGAACCTTTAAACATGCGCATAGCAAAAACTGAAAGGAGCATAGAAGCCGTACATAAACGGCTAAATAAGCCAGAAGCAGTGAAAGAGTTCACTTCTATGATGTACTAAAATGCATAACAGCAAAACATTAAGAATTGCCAACTGGAATGCAAATGGGCTTCAGCTCCAATTGCCGGAGCTATAAATTTCCTTACATGCATATGGAAATGATAGACATATGCGTGATATCAGAATCCCACTGCTACCATGCCTTCCATCCAGCAGGGAAAGCGAGAGGAAGCAAAATATCAAACACTGCGAAGGAGTTTAAATAGTAAAGGCAATTATGCAAATATCAACCATTAACGTTCGACTAAATAATGAAAAGGAATATTTCATTTCATCTATATACTGTCCACCACGTCACCAACTGACTAAATACAGTGTTTCAAGTACCAATTAAAACTGCGACACAGCTCGATGACCAATAAGAACTATTAAATAATAATAAATTGCAAATAGCGTAGCAGAGTACGCCCACTAGGCAATATAAAATATCGAGGTGTAATAGCTATTCATTGGAAGTGAGAGATTTGATTAATGAAAATCGTAAAACCTGGCAGAGAAATAGAGCACCACAAAGTAAATCGAGACTTAATTATTTAAGCAACAAACTGAAGTTGCTATAATCAAGGAAATTAAGAACAATTCATTTAGTGCATATCTAACCGGTCTTTCCGTCCAAAAAGACACAGACTATTTGCTCTGGAAAGCAACCAAAGGACTTCAACGACCGAACATTCAGGTGCCTCCTATCAAAAAGGATGATGGAACTTAAGGATGATGGAACTTAAGGATGATGAAACGGGCAAGATGTTCTAAAGTAAAGGCTGTTTTGTTCACAGCCCACCTTGAAAATACATTTCAGCCCCTTCCGAGGCAATCAGCGGAAGAAAACATAAAAACAGTTCAAAAATGGATAATAAAAACATGCAACTAGTAACATTACAAGAGCTAAAATATGAGATTACTAAAAAATTAAGCTCAAAAAAATCACCTGGTTACGACCAAATTTCAGGACAAATAGTTAAAGAACTCCTCAAAAAGGGTTTACGAAAACTGCTCCAAGTAATAAATGCGGCGTTTCGACGGAAATACGTTCCCATACTTGAAGAAGGTGGCTGAGGTGATTATGATTCCAAAACCTAATAAACCTCCTAACTTTAAAACCTCGTATGGACCAACTTCGCCAATTCCTACAATTTCAAAATTGTTCGAAAAACTATTGCTGAAAAGGTTAAATTCAGTAATAGAAGAAAGTTAACTTATTCCTTCACAACAATTTGGCTTTATAGAGAGGTACTCTACTACAGACCAAGTGCATAGAATTACCGACTTACTTGAAACTACACTGGAAAAGAAGAAAATATGTTCAAGTGTCTTCTTGGACGTAGCACAAGCCTCTGACAAAGCATTGCACCGAGGACTAGAGTATAAACTAGATCGAGACCTGCCAAAGCAATTTTACTAGATATTAAAATCTTATCTATAGCTGATCGATACTTTCGCGTTAAATTTGAAGATAATTATACTCTGATCTAACAAAAATATCGGCTGGTGTTTCACAAGGAAGCGTATTGGGACCAAAATTGTATTTACTTTATACACGAGATGTACCAAATACAATAGGAACAAACATTGGAACATTTGCAGATGATACTGCAATCCAACCAATTGGAGATAGAAGAGTCAATTGGCAAATTACAAAATGACACTAAAGCAATATGAAGCTGGACAAAGAAATGGCGCATTCACCTCAACGAAACGAAATCCATACACTTCAACTTCACTAACAAAAAAGTTAACTTCATACTTTTATCATATCCGCTATTCTTCTTTTCACTATTGCCAAATATTCTTGGATAGGTCGAAAATCGGTCGGCTTATATAGATACTTTCAGATAACATTGATTTGGATTACCCTCGAACGTTAGTGTAAACTAGCTTAATCAGGCCAAAACTTTACTGCTGAATCGTGTCAACGGTTTAGAGGTAAAATACGTTTCTGTTGTCATTCTTTTATGTACTAAGGTTTTAAGCGCAGGCAACCAAGGCAACTGCTTATGGTCTCGTGCTTTTGGGGCCCTCGCTACAAATAACTACAAATCGTAGGCCCACTCATTCTTTTTGCATGGGACCTTCTTAACCCAGAAATATAAAAAACTAAAAATATATCTCTGCCAACGAAGAATAAAAATGCTTTTTAAATCTAAGAAGTATTATTTTTTTAAATAAATTTTCCAAACAAGCAAACGGTTAAATATAAATTTATTAACAAATGTTGTTGATTCAAAAGACTTTTAATCAGATCCTTCCCGCCATATTGGGCAAGATTCATTTAGTACCCACATGGTTCAATTCCCCAACCAAGAAAAATTTTATTTACAAAAACATAAATCCGCCCACATCAAGTATTAGCCATCTTAAATTATAGTAAATGGGAATTTATAAAAAAATTAACGTTCGATTAGCACTCACATGGTAAAATACACGAATAATTGTCTATAGATTTGATGCAAGAGAACCTTTTTTTAAGGTAGAAAATAGACAGCACTAACAGTGGTGGTGATAAGTGACACATAGAGTGGTTGGTATTTTCTATCGACTTCTGCTAGTCTAAAAATAATTTCAAAATGAGACTAATTCCTAAATTTTTTTGTTGGAAAGTAAAAATGAGTGTGAAAGGCACAAGAAATTTTATTTAAAATGAACTGAGGGTTTATTATTCATTTTTATTTTTATGCCACTAATTGTGGGTGCTGCGAGTGGCTAGCTATTTTACTGGGTCTAACACAACCTATCGAGAAATTACTTTATCCGCCATCATTTGAAATTGAATAGTTTAATTAATCATTTTATGTGTTTTGCAATAGTTTTTATAGCACAATTTTGCTTAATTACCATCATAGTACATTTTGTAAATTTATCTAACTTGAAGTGCTTAAATTTAGCGTAAGCATTGTCAGTATTTTTGGCAAGACATTTTTGATCTGCTAACTTGATTCAAGCCCAACTTGACGTACGTTTCATCATCCATCACAGCACATTCACTAAATTTTTTCAAAACTTGATCACAGTGCAGTCTGGAACGTTTAGCGGACGAGTTCGGAATAATTTGCTTTTTAATAACTCGGTAACTCTTTTAGCCTTCCAGAGGTTGAACTCGTCTTACCATAGAATGAGATGTAATCGATTTAATTATATGGCACGGTCATAGTCAGGCATTTCCGGATTATTTATAATGGAAGTTATAATCTTATTGTAAAGATATTTATCATGGTGCCATGTTTCCCATTATTGTGAGCTTCTCCTTTTACGCTGAATACGGTTTTATAACGCTTTATACCATGGGTTTGGGCAAATTAAATTAATTATTTTTCGATATATAAACGTGCGAATCAAGTATTTGTGCACAATATGGATTTATATAATTCCATATTTAATAACTTTTCAATATTACAAACAATTTTAATGACGCTTTGGATAATTTAAACTCAAACAATTCCAAACACTGTAGACTTAAAAGTTATAATTTTTGATTCCCAATTTTATTTGAATATTTCTTACAGCTTAAAAACTATAAGTTATCTAAATAAAACATTTTTCATGTTTCAATTTTGAAAATTGTAGATTAAAATGCATTGAAAAAAATACCAGTGAATTGTCACCACCCATATCGCATTGATCCTGAAGAGATTTGGTAACCTTAGTTTAAAAAGAATTCGCAAACTCATTCCAACTCGCCCATCCCTGCAGTGCTGGACACCCAAACTAGAAAATCGCGCGTTACTTACGTTATGCAGCACTTCAACCAATCCGTTTGAAAATAGATTGCATTGAATAATAGTTAGAATGCATTGTCGGCAAAAGAGTTCACTAGAGTTACCGATACTACTTCGACCACTACTGATCACATTTTTTGTAGAAATAATGTTAACTCCAATCTGCAGGTTACAAATGCAAAAGTTTTAGATTATAAATTATCTGACCATTATTTATGTTGTCGCTTGAAATCACAAAAAATAATCTTAAAAAATCGAATAGACAAACTAATAGTCATTCTAGGCAAGTGATTGATCAGTCTAAGTTAAATGAGGTTTCGAGTATGGAAAATTGGTCTCATTTTTTTATGCAAAAAAATCCAAATGAAGGGTACAACAGTTTTCTTTATATTTTGTCAACTTGTCACATTACACACTGTTCTATATCTATAGTTATTTGTCCAAAACGATTAATTTGAAAAATTATCTTTTAAAAACTCTAAGTAAACATTCCAGAAATATTAAATTAATTGATAGAATAAAGAAGTTAGAGAGCAAAATAAGTGAAGCAATTCCTATAAAAAAAAATTTTATTATTACCAACGTTTTAGTAACTGTAAAAGCGATGTGAAACCGCAATGGCTACTTGTAAATGAACTTTTAAATGGAAATAGTGCGAAAGCTATTATTGAAACCATCAGATCTCAGAATAATAATATTCTAAACGATGAAGTAAATATTACAAATGAATTTAATAAATATTTTGCCAACATTGCTGAAGATCTTAAAGATTACGTGTGCAAATCCAGTGGCATTAGAAAAATCCCAGTATTTATTCAAAAAGACACAAGAGAAAACTGTTTTCTTTAATCCCACTGATAGCTGTAAGGAACTTGATACCATTAATTCGTTAAATAATCCATTAGGATGCGGATATGATAAAATAAGTAACTCTCTGATCAAATATGTTGGACAGCTTATTTCATCTGATATCTTAAAAAAAGCTGTGGTCATACCACTACACAAAAAGGAACATACACTTAGTTTGGGTAACTATCGCCCAATTTCTCTGCTTTCCGTTTTTTTCTAAACTATTTGAAAAAATAATTAAGAAAAGATTACTTTCCTTTTTGGCAAAATTCAATTTTTTTTTCAAATAGACAATTTGGTTTCAGAGTTGGTAAAAGTACTGAAGATGATTTGCTAAAGCTCACAAACAAAATTATATTTTCTTTAAATAACGATGAAAAGCGTTCGATACTGTTGAACACGATTTATTATTATTGAACCTATATATTAGATAATGCAAGGATACGCGGCATTGCAAACGAATGGTTTCTGTCTTACCTCTCTGATAGACAGCAGGCGGCAAAAATTGGGAATTGTATTGGTGAATTTAGAAAAATTATTTGTAGAGTGCCACAGGGATCAGTCTTAAGACCTATCTTATTCTTGATCTATATTAATTCTTTTTTCGAACTAAAGTTAGATGGGCATTCGGTTGACTTTGCTGATGATGTAGGGATGGTAGAAAGCTCCAGCGATAGTGATACTAATGTCCAGAAGATTAATAACGATCATTGAATTCTGAGACGCTTGTTTGACCTACACTACATTGTATCAGTTCTAAAACGAATATTCTATATATTAAATTATCTGGAGTCGTGTCTAATCCAATTGATGTTGTATAACAATCCTCAGACTGTTTAAATAATAGTGTTACATGTTCAGACTATTGTAAAATTTTAGATGTAGTTGAGTTGTTTAAATACTTAGGAGTCACGATCGGTAAGCGTTTTACTTTTAAGAGTCATGTTAAGTCGTTACAAAATTATTTGTTAGCATGTAATAGAAAATTATAACTTCCACGTGTTTCATTGGCTTTTATCATTCTATTTTATCATCAACACAAAAAACGCGATTCCGATTTACCCAATGATAAAAACAAACTAATTCGAATAATTTACAAGAGATGTCAGGGCAAACTGTTTATGATTTTCAATTCAGTGGATTATGCGTTAGAATAAAACCAATGTCAAAAATTGTATTTTTGTTTTTTGCTAACTTGTGTTTTGCCTGCTCGTGAAAATAATAAAAATAAAATAATAAAGTTCTCGCATTACACAGACCAACTAGACTTTATACGATTACGTGTAAATTAAGGAAACTATAGAAGAAGTCATTCATTCAACTCAATATATTAATCATGACCGAACAGCCTTTATCAGAATATAATAATTATACGTGCGACATAACTTTCGAAATGCTTTAACTCTGAAGACTACGTCATCTTTAGAAAGGACAGGTATAGCTTGAGCATCTATGTATCTCGGAATGAAATAGTCAGGATAAAATTTGAACCAAATCTTGAGATTCTTAAGTACATTGATTCCGCAGTAATACGAGTAGATGAGCATCTTATTGGAGACTGTAGCAGCTCGAATATTCGACTCACCGATATTCGATTCTGCCACAAACAAAACAATTAGTGAAATTCAAATATAAACCAACTTATTTGAATTAAGCGTTCACTAACCCCATCACATATCCAATAGCCGAACCACTACTATAAAACATTTACAGTAAAGCGTGTCGCCACTAACAACATCACCACGAACAACAATGTTCGGTGATGCAACACTTAACAAAAAGTGCAATGTTCATCGTCGCCGGCGCATGTGTTCCTTCAACACAAAACGAAGACGAAGGCGACGTCACAAAACAAAACAACAAACAATTCAGTCGTCCATTGCGAATTTATATTTTTACAAAGTGTTACATGTGTAAATGGTGGTGAAAAATAAATAAATAAATAAATAATAAATTATCAATAAATTATTTGTACACAAAAATAATTAAAATAAAATTTATTTAATAAGCTAAATCAAAATAAATAATTAAATAAATAAAAATATATAAATGAATGAAATATCACTGTGTGTATGTGTTTCATTTTGAGAAGTCCGAAACGGACGATAATTTTAATTAGGAACAATATCCTAAAGTGGTGACCTCGACGACGGTTTTTATCGTATCAAACAAACAAAATTACAAAAATCACACCACCAACCTCAACAAAAATTTCGCAACACAACAATAACATACGTGTTGTACACACAACCACGGGCAGACACAAAAAAAAAAACACGTGTGTAGGGCGGACCCACTCACGCACGCAACGCAGGAAGAAGAAGGAGCAGACACGTGCGTAGGGCCATCCCACGCACCAACGAGGGACTCCGCGGGACAATGCAAACGGTGAAGCGACTGACCCTCACCGCAACGCGACCAGACGCAGCAGCACAAACAACAACAGCATTGAGGACCATCAGCAGCAGCAGAAACAACAACAAAAATAAACCGGTACCAAAGTTTTTTTACATAAATTTTTTTCTTTGAACATTAAATTTTTTAATTTTTTCTTTAATTAACGTAAACTCAATTTTTATTCAGTTTTCAAATTAACGTAAAATCATTTTCAATTGTAAGATTTTTATTCATATACATTTTTCACCACCACATCGTTACCCATTCAAAAGCTTCACACACGGGTCGTTTCTCGCAGCACGTCCTCCCGCCATCACCGCTGTGGTTAAATAAAAAAAAAAAAGAATAATAAACCGGTTTTTATCAAAACCCGAACCACAACGGTGACACAAAACCCGCTGTTCCAATTTCACCTTGCATTTCTAAATTGTTTGCTATAAATTTAAACGAGCCCACCCAACATAAGGTAGGACGTAAGGAACTCCATATTCGGGGGTTTCTCACAGTATCGTATAGTTTTTATCGTATTGGTTTGTTTTAACAAAAAAAAAGAACAAAATGCATGATGTCATACACATCAACCAACCAAGCGGCAGTCAAGTCAATGTACCATACCGGCGACAACCACAAAATGAACGCAGTGGAGACAGAACTCCCCGTTCAACAACACAAGCACCAAACACACTCGAAGCAAGACTGGCGAGAATCGAGTCTAGACTCGACGAACTTTTTCGAGGTCGAAGCCGTTCGCGTGGGCGACGAGCTCCCTCCACAAAAAGAATCCGCAGTCCCAGCAACAACACGTACCAACATGGTAAATGCTGGTTTCACGCAAAGTTTGGTAGAGCCGCGCGAAAATGCACGCCACCGTGCAACTTCATCACGTCGCAACCATCGACGTCCGCGGCCGCCGTAAGAATGGACATTGACGAACAAAAAAACTACTAGAGTCACGGGTTGAGAGCAACATGCCTCCCCTGACCACAAACACACCCTATACGTCACGTTTGTTTGTGTACGATAGACACAACAAACTCACCTACCTAGTCGACACTGGCGCTGACCTTTCGGTTATTCCAGCCATGAATTTCAAAATGAATTACAGATTATCAAATCGAAATTCAGAACTAGTCTTATCGGCTGCCAATGGTTCAATCATCCACACGTACGGCACAAAATTGCTTAACGTGGATATCGGACTCAAACGAACCTTCACGCACGCTTTCATACTAGCTGCAGTGAATCGTCCGATCATTGGCGCCGATTTTCTAAGCAAATTCGGACTTCTTGTCGATGTCAAACACAAACGGCTGATTGACCCAGCTACAAAGCTGTCAATAAACGCCACAATGGTTCGTGTTAACACACCAACACCGATCCACTTCAACATCGACAACGGCTACGGCACTCTGCTCGAAAAGTACCCACTACTTACAGCAGAGCCGAATTACAAAATGCCAGTCCGACACAACGTGGTACATCACATCGTCACGGAAGGCCATCTTCCCGTGTCGAGACCACGCAGACTAGATCCGGTGCGTCACAAAGCTGCACAAGCAGAATTTCAACACATGGTGGAATTAGGAATTTGTCGAACATCGACATCTTCCGTTTCTTGTCCATTACACATGGTCAAGAAGAAAGATCAAGACTGGAGGCCATGTGGGGACTATCGGCGTTTAAACACGGTTACGATACCGGATCGCTACCCGATACCACACATTCAAAACTTCACCATGCACTTGCATGGCTGCAAAGTTTTCTCCAAACTTGATCTCATCAGAGGTTATCACCACATTCCCGTGGCACCTGAAGACGTTTTCAAAACGGCAATCACCACACCATTTGGCCTCTTCGAATACACCCGAATGCCATTTGGATTACGCAATGCCGCACAAACGTTTCAGCGCTTCATGAACGAAGTCGTTCGAGATCTCGACTTCGTCTTCGTCTACATAGACGACATTCTTGTGGCATCTCAAACTGAGGACCAACACAAACTCCATCTGGAAACACTTTTCCAACGACTTGTCGAGTTTGATGTTCACATCAAGAGCTCAAAATGCGTCTTCGGCGCATCCACTCTTGATTTCCTCAGCCACAAGATTACCGCTAATGGCATCCTTCCGTCACAAGACCGAATCAATGCCATTAAAGAATTCCCAGCTCCAACCTCAATCAAAAGTATTCAGCGATTCATCGGCATGGTCAACTACTACCACCGATTCATACCAAAGCTCGCTGAAATACTCAATCCAATTCACAGCCACCTGGCAGTACTTCTACGTAAGCCCAAAATCGCCAAGAACTTCTCTTGGCCTGACGAATGTCAACACGCATTCACGTCACTCAAGGCTGAATTGTCACGCACAACACTCTTGTCTCATCCACTGAGCGACTCAAAGCTCAGCATTACTACTGATGCATCAAACACTGCTGTCGGAGCAGTCATGCAACAGTACAACGACAAGTGTTGGGAGCCCCTGGGATTCTTCTCAAAGAAGCTCTCGGATGCCGAAAAGAAATACTCTGCATTCGATCGGGAATTACTCGCAATATATCTAGCAATAAAACACTTCAGATATTATGTCGAGGGTCGGGACTTCACAATTTACACCGACCACAAACCTCTCACTCGAGCAATTCAGTCTAAAACTGAACGCAATCCAAGGCAAGCACGCCACTTGGATTATATTAGTCAATTTACCACGGACATCCAGCATGTTCAAGGTACCGAAAACGTTGTCGCGGATACACTTTCGCGCCCAACAACAAATGAAACGGCCACAGTCGAGACTCACTTCGACTGCAACAAGATCGCACAAGCGCAAAAAGCAGACTTGGAACTTCAGAATTTACTTTCTGGTTCTGCTTGTCACGCCAGTTCATCACTGAAACTGGAGCTTTTCACACTACCTGGCCTCGAAATCTACTGCGAAACATCTACGGGTGCAAATCGCCCGTACATCGCAGAGCAACTACGTCGAACAATCTTCGACACACTACACGGTATCTCACATCCTGGTGTCCGCGCAACTCGTAAATTGATTACTGCTCGATACTTTTGGCCAAGCATCAACAAAGACGTGACCCATTGGGCACAAGCATGCTTATCTTGCCAAAAATCGAAAGTCCAGCGGCACACAAAATCGCCTCTTGGACAATTCGCAATTCCACCTGGTCGATTCGAACATATTCATTTGGATGTCGTAGGACCACTTCCTCCATCCAATGGATACTCATACTTACTCACCTGTGTCGATCGTTTCACTCGATGGCCAGAAGCGTACTGCATGAGCGACATGTCTGCAGCAACCATTGCCACCACATTCGTGCAAAACTACGTATCACGATTTGGCGTTCCACTTGACATCACCACTGATCAAGGAACCCAATTCGAGTCGAAGCTTTTCTCGGAGTTAACGAAACTCCTCGGCTCACATCGGATACGTACAACGGCTTACCATCCGCAAGCCAATGGCATGGTCGAACGTTTCCACCGCCAGCTCAAAGCTGCTCTCAAGGCCCGAGGCAACACAATTCACTGGAGCTCCGAAGTACCAATCGTTCTACTTGGTATTCGAGCAACGGTTAAAGAAGATCTGAAGTGCTCACCAGCTGAAATGGTTTACGGACAAACCATCAAGCTACCCGGTGAGTTCTTCGTCGAACATCCTCTACCGTCTCCATCCACAACCGACACAGTCATCGACCAACTCCGCACCACCATGCAAAATCTTATCCCCACGGCAACAAGACCAACGAATGAAAGCAACATATTCGTTCCCAAATCGCTCAACAATTGCGATTACGTCTTTGTCCGGGTTGATAAGGTTCGTACTGGATTACAATCTCCATACGATGGGCCATACAAAGTTATACGCCTTTTACGCAAGCAATTCATTGTCTCAATCAAAGACAAACACCACTCAATCTCCATCGACAGATTGAAACCGGCGTACGGTATTCTCAACACAGCTGATCAGATATCAGCCAGCAAACGATACAAAACCGTCCGGTTCACCGTATAACGTCTCAAAACCAATGGTTTCTCATCTGGAGAGGGGGTACAGCTCGAATATTCGACTCACCGATATTCGATTCTGCCACAAACAAAACAATTAGTGAAATTCAAATATAAACCAACTTATTTGAATTAAGCGTTCACTAACCCCATCACATATCCAATAGCCGAACCACTACTATAAAACATTTATAGTAAAGCGTGTCGCCACTAACAACATCACCACGAACAACAATGTTCGGTGATGCAACACTTAACAAAAAGTGCAATGTTCACCGTCGCCGGCGCATGTGTTCCTTCAACACAAAACGAAGACGAAGGCGACGTCACAAAACAAAACAACAAACAATTCAGTCGTCCATTGCGAATTTATATTTTTACAAAGTGTTACATGTGTAAATGGTGGTGAAAAATAAATAAATAAATAAATAATAAATTATCAATAAATTATTTGTACACAAAAATAATTAAAATAAAATTTATTTAATAAGCTAAATCAAAATAAATAATTAAATAAATCAAAATAAATAATTAAATAAATAAAAATATATAAATGAATGAAATATCACTGTGTGTATGTGTTTCATTTTGAGAAGTCCGAAACGGACGATAATTTTAATTAGGAACAATATCCTAAAAGACTTTAATCTCACAGATATATGTAACTTATGCCAATGTTGACGTTTTCGTTACAGCCTTTTCTACCGACGAAAGGGCTTTGGTTACAGACGTTTATTTCGCCAGTATCTCAATTACACAATTAAGCCGGACATGCGACAGTCGAGGAAAATTTCTGAATTTTTTTTTTCCAACAGACAATATATTCTAAGAAATGTTGCCGTGCGTTGACTTTACCAGATGTAAAAGCATTTACCGCACTACAGTTATGATACATTTTTTTCATGAATTATATTGGACAATCTCTTTTTGATACTGACTGCGTTTCTCTAAATGATTTCCTGATTATTTCGGATTGGAATTTTCTTCAGTGTGGAGATGATTTGAATGCCATTGTATGCCTGTTCCATCAAGTTGTGGATCATCGGAACACGCTTCATTGCTTATATATAAATAACACGGCCCCCAATACTACTCTACATAATTTCACAGTTTGAGGAAGATTACACATTACCACATTACCACTAAGAGGAAGATGAACGAAGTCCTCTCTACTTTGCTCTATCATATTCTTATCACCTTTCGTTGTTTGATCATATAGTTGATACGCCACCCATAGGCAATTGCTTTATTACATTGCTTTTTCTTTTACTTACAGATCGATATACTTCTGATTTCTTCCATTATAGCCCACCAGATTTATCTCCTACACTAAATTGATCATCTGGAGATCGATTACACCAATCGCATAACCCTTGCAGTTATGTAGATTTTTAGAAAAAAACAAACCTGAACAATACAAAGATAAAATTTAAGGTCGTTGACCGAAAACGATAATTTGAAAAAACAACAAAATTTAAGTTTGCACATCGTTTTACAGATTTTTAATCAACAATTATTTTGGTACATTGAAATATTAACTCATTCGTAACGATAATATATTAAATTAAAATAATTACGCACTTCGAATCTAAAAAATATTTGACTGACGTAAGGTAAGTTTGTCATATATCACTAGACCGGACTCGCCTTTTGTATTTTATCCATTATAATTTTATCATTTTTCATTATCATCGAATTAGAATCGCACCCCTGAACCCGTACTTAGATCAGTGTATTTTGACATTGTGCAGTCAAAACTTCAGTATGGCTTAACTTGTTGGGGTGGAAGTTACAATTCCAATTTGAAGGCCCTAATAGTTGCAAAATACCCTACCTTTATTTAAAAATTTAAACATTCTTCCGTTAAGACATTTATACATTTATAAAGTTTTCAAAATTTTCTTTTTACGTATAGTGGCCACAGGAATTTAAAAGTAACTAACTATACATTACGTAATCCAAACCACGTTAATTGCCCGCCACCAAGAAAGGAGCATTTTAAACATTTTTTTAGCTCTGTGGCACCTAAAATGTATAATCACCTATCAGATAGTTTAAAACTAATTCCTGTTTATTTGACCTTTTTGAAGGGTGTAAAATCATGGCTAATGGAATGCTCGTTCACACATTGAAATGAAACCATAATTTTAAAGCTATCACGATCCGTAACGTATTGATCCAATTGAAATTTGGTCAACCTAGTTTTGAACTATGTAGTTCACAAAACCACTCTAGGAATTGTCTTCGCATTATCCTAAACGCCTATCCTTGCTAAACATGCAATAGTAAAAAAACACTTTCCGTCAATGTGTTATATTAGACGCGTAGTTTACATAAAATACTGAATCTAATTTTTATGTCTCCTATAAAAATTGAAATATCTCTTAAGTGAAAAACTTGTTCATCTGATATCTCCGCATATATATAAAATCGTAAAATCACTCAATTTCGAATAGATTTTCCCACAGTACTCGTAAAATTTCCCATCAAAATTACATTATCATCCCATTTTAGCATATCACTTAATAATATTTACATACGGATATGTTGTGCATATATTACGCGATTATACGTGTATGTGTACATAAACATAGTACATAAAACAAACATAAATAAGTTTTTCATTTCATTTCACACATGTTGAGTGTAGCTGGAAAATAAATATTTCGATATATTATAGAAAAACGATTTTCCGTTTTGGTTTTGTTTTTTACAATAAATGATCATTGAAAATTTTTTTTCCGACGAATCGTGTCGTGGGTGGTTTTTTTAATATGGTTGTCAGGTGAAATTATATACATATTATATATACGGCACGTGAAGCATAAATTAATTTGTTTGCTATATAAGGTTGTCACATTTAGATATTTTATTTTGAATCGCGCTAATCAAGTGGAAAACAAATATGAACGCATTTTGATTAATTATTTGATTTCTATATTTTGCTCATCTTGAATTTAAAGATACTGTTTCTGCGTGTGTGCACATACTAACGAAATCATAAACTTGTACACGCGTTACAATCATTGGTGTATTTAGGCATAATGAAAATAAAGCCCTAATTTATATTCTGTATGCATATAAAGCAATAAATGTCATTATGGTAATTGCTCCAATTATACGCAGATTACGCATGACGGGCTGGGTGAAGTTATATTCATGATAGGATGTATATTCTTATATATTGTTAGAGTTAATTCAATTTTTTTTATTAATTTTCAAGGCGACTATAAATGTAAATTGAATTAATCACGTATTTTACTTCTGCGGCTATATTTTTATGCGGGACACCAACCAAAAACACATTTTTCTCGTCAAGTCGAAACCTATATATACTACTCGTAGACAAAATCCTATTAAAATTAACCGAACGCGATATTTTTCCGTTTGCACAAAACTTTCATACATAAATATATCGATTCAGGTACAAAAAAGCTTCAAGCTTTTGAAATATTACAAAAATGTTTTACTTTTTATTTTATAGACTATGTTGTTTCCAAAAAAGGTGTTCCAATTTTTTTTATATAAAATCGATTGTTATTAGCATAGCAGAGTGATGATTAGGATATGATCGCTTAAAACGATGTCATTAGAATTGTGTATCGTGATTTCTTGTCACTTCACAGGTCATTAGGATTAATTAAACGCGTTCAATTAACGCTTTTAATACGTATATTTACGCATAATAATAATATGAATACATGTTATATGACTTTTAAACATGAATTTGATTGATGAGAGATGATTTTCATAAAAACGAATGAATACAAAAATGTTAACGTTAGACATATTCAAGAATATAAATTACACTCAGCATCATCATTTGTTAATTTATATTCTAAATTTATTGGCGACAAAATGTTCCCAAAAAAGAACTATACTCGGAAAAAAGATAAACCATGCTTTTCAAACCAGTCCGTGGAATTTTATAAAATAGAGTTTGGCTCCGATGGTAAATTTTAGAAAAAATTATTATTTTGGAACAATTAGTGTGGAAATGCCCCTACGTTCATTGCCGAATAACACGAGTATCAGAGATTTTGCCATTAAATGACTATATTATTCGTAAAGGGGATAAATCATGATTTTCAAATCTGTCCGTGTTTTTATTTTATGAAACTGGGTTTGGCTCCGATGATAAAGGAATTAATCAAAAACGGATAAACTCAATGAGAGATTTTGTTAATGATCGTCAATCAGTAATGTTGCAATGTACATGTATTGATTTCGTCTCGTTCAGTTTAATTTGCCATCCTTTTGTCCCATTACTCACTGTGTTAGTGTCCCTCGCTAAGATTGCATTGTAAAGTGATTAAAACGCAAACCATTTGGGACATTTCGAAAATTTTATTATTGGCTTGAGGTACAAACATTTATGTATTTAATTCGACATCGTTGAAATGTCCACCACTGGCACGTTTGCAGGTGTCAATTTGGTGAAGCCAATTTTCGATGACTCGGCCGCTATCTCTCGTTCAATATTGTTGGCATAAACCAATAATTTAACGTAGTCCCATACAAAAAATCTAGAGGTGTTAAATCACACAATCAAGGATCTCTGGATATAAAACGTTCAACGAATTTAGATTTCAATAAGTCGATTGTTTGACCCGCTGTATGGCATGTCGCACCGTCTTATTGAAACCACATATCATTAATGTCTAGCTATAGTGACGGTCATTTCCATCAACGAAAAAAATAACGTTCCAATGACCACCGCATGAAAAGCACACCATACAGTTATCTTTGTGTTATGAAGTGGTATTTTTTGAAGCACATGAGGGTTTTCACATGACCAATAACGCATATTCTGTGTGTTGACGACGCCATTTAGCCAAAAATGGGCTTGATCAAAAATTGGAATTAACGCTTTTGAAGTTGCACACACCGATTCGGAATTTTTATAGTAAATTTTAACGGAAATTTGTAAACGTTATGTTCGTTCGTGTACTTCACCACGATGAAAATATTGTCTATAGTGAATGTTAATTTGACATCGACAGTTGTCAAGTCCCAAATGGAAAACGCGATATCATCCGAAAATGATGCTATATTGGTTTCTTCTGTAGTTGGTAGACATCTGAGGTCTAGAAGATATAGATTGGTCCGAGAATGCAACCTTGGCGTCAAAATATTTTTACAGTGGTACTCCAAAACCAGCCAGTATTAGCAGCAATATGGGCTAGAAACATATAGAAATCGACCGAGGGTTGGTACCTCCTATAGAAATTTAACCGTGCAAAAGAATTATCATGAGGACATTCGAAAATCATTGTCAAGGGACTGCGATTTGAGGATTAGTGGTAATGGATGGAGAAGTTGTTTACGAATATATTTCTAAAGTTTTCCATCCCAACTTTATAAAGATTGGAACGAAATTCAGTGTAATATTATTCGTCGATGGCCTCAGGGCGCATCAAACACTTCAATTAAGTCAATTTTGGTTCCGATTAAAAATTATTTTAATGTAGCTTTGTATGCAAACGTAACACGAATATTACAACAGACGCATTCAAGCCCCTTAAAAATGGATGGAATAAAAAGGTACATGAATAGCGTCGACAAAATCGTATAAAGTTACTTGCAAATAGTTACCAAGAATCATCACAGTTCAAACCATTGAGCATGGTTTTCAAGCCTGTGGTTTTTTCCCTTGGGACTATAATTTAATTGATTTTCCATGTTGTTTGGTAAGGCGATCGATAACCCCAATTGGCCAGAGAATTGCCAATTCAACGAGTACCGACAAAAGTATTTCTTATAGAAAATTCAAGCAAATAAAAGGTAAAACATCCATTAACGAATTTTAAAGCTTGCAATGCTAAATGCAATACACCGCAATATCAACTGACCAGATAAACCAGATTTTTTGTTCAGTCAACAAATTGTTTGTTCAGTTAACAACCATTTAGAGCTACCTAACATGGATATATCGCAGATCAATGGCGTTTTGATTGTTTTCAAGGTAGTAACTATATCGAAGAGGGTGCTCTTGATATATTGAAAGTAAGTAATTGAAATAAATGGTTTCACGTGGAATCGGCTAATAATCCTGCTGATTGCGCTTTTTTTTAGAGGAAGGATGCTCTCGGCATTAAAATCATTTGATTTGAAAGGACCGAATTGGCTGACACAATCAAAAGATTTATGGCCCCTATCAAGTGGCGATAAGAAAGGACTCATTCAAAGATAGTTAAATCGAATTTCAATCATCAATAAGATACAAAGAATTGTGGCTTGGATTCACCGTTTTACTACAAAAACCAGACCCAATGGCAAAATTCTGCGAGCTATAAATTGCGATCGTGTGGAAAGTGGCAGGAACAAATAATGGGTGACTTGCCATCATGCCGTGTCAGATTTCTACTGGTTAAAATCGTTGAAACTCAGGCGGACTAAGCAAACTAAATGCTATTTGGCGGTGTTTGTGTGTATAGGAAGCAAGGCTGTACACTTAGAGCTGGCGACAGATTTATCAACAGAATGTTTCCTGGCTATTCTAAGACGATTCCAAACAAGACGTGGAATTTGCAGAACGACTTATAGCGCCAACGGTTCAAATATCATATAGTTGCGGCTTGATATAAAGGAAATTACAAAAACCATATCACCATCTGAAATATAGCAATAATCTGCAACGATAGGTACATTATGGCACTTAATTCCACCGGCTTTTCCACATTTCGGTGGTATTTGGGAAGCTGCCTTCAAATCGATGAAGTATCATCTGAAAAGGGTAGTTGGAGATAACAATACTCACCTATGAGGAGCTTACCTACTACTTCAAATCGAGGCAATGATGAATTCACGACTATTATGTCATTCAAACGAAGAACTTTACCCTCTAACACCTGGTCATTTCTTAATTGGCCAGATCTCACCCTAAACATAAACAAAATACACTTTCCCGATGGCAAAATAAGCCAGTACTTTTGGCTTCGCTAGAAAAATTAATATTTTCCAGAACATCAAATTTATGATATTATGATTGTTATAGATGATGCACTTTCACCTTCGAAATGGATGATTGGACGCATAATTGAACTTTATCCAGGCAAACTACATGTCAGAGTCGTCACAATTTAGTAAAAAATAATCAATGTATGGCAATTGAAGTGCTACCACAAGAACCATCTGCAATAACATCTCGTGCAGTAACTAAGGATCGTTTGGAACAATAAACGCAGTCTTCATTCTATAAAATCAACTCGACGATAGCTGTTCGTGAATAGAAGCAGAATAGCGCTATTTGATCGAAATGCCTTCTAACAAAAAAAAATTGACGGGAATTTTACTAAACGTCATTTTGTATCAATTTCAATGGAGATCCCCCCGTCAAAATTTTCGAATATGATTTTCATTGTGCTGTTTATTTCTGTGTGGATTAAGGTTTACCTCCCAATACACTATCTTCCAATTTTTGTAGCATCTCATCAAATTTTGTTAATTTCATGAGAATATCTTGTAATGTTTGACTGACGTCTCCATATATCGATTTATCGATTTTTGACTACACCCCTCATTGCTTCGGCATTATAACAACTTCAGATCTTTGCTGGGGGCTAAATTGGTGCTCATTGTCTTGTTTTGTCTGCCTCTCGTTTCGATTTGCCTGATTATACATTTGAGTTTCATTCATCCTTTGGGTTTTAATTTTTTGTATTTCCTTTGCAACATTAGATCCTCGGTAGCAGGATGACTTTGTCCACAATGTACACAGTTTAGATGAACTTGCGGATTGTTACATTTTCCAGTTAAGTGGTATCCGGTACATGTGACACACCAAGGAAGATTGTCACAATAGTTTTGCTCGTGTCCATATGCTTGACACTTTTTGCATTGCGGAATTAGTTTAGACTTTCTAAGTGGTTGAATTTCCACTTTGAAACCCAATAAACTAGTGATCTTATAAATTTTCCATGTTAAGATTTTCAAATGAGAAATTAAAAGTTTTCTCAGGAGATCTAGTAACCCTTTGAAACGTGCTGCTTATTATTTCCATATTCTTGTTGTTTGGTTTATGCATAGATCGGCCCTCCTCAGAATCCTTAGAGCCAGTTATTCATCGGAGAGTGAATTTCCCAATGTTTCCATTGGTGTACCACCTGGGGCATTTCTTCCTTTTGTATTACACATTGCATATATGGTATTTATAGAACGTTGCCTGGGTGTTACCACGTGGATTATACTAGACACATTTGGTGCGTCGTCTCCATAGTTGCAGAGTTGGATACTTCACGAAAGTCATGACTATAGACGGTCAACTATTACCTTATTAGAGCGCACCCAACACCCAACTTTTTATGGTGATGGTACATTTGTTTCGTTTTAAATACCATTTTTGAAAGTGTGCAGAAAACATAAAAAAGCGTCGCGAATGCTTTACAAACCACGGACATCCTGATCGAAACTAAAGATTGTTAAACCTCAATGCGAGATTAGAAAAACTACATTTTAGTACCAGAACCTATATACAGCAATGTCGAGAGCATCTTAATACGTTAAATTTATTACAGACTGCGGTTTGTACATTAATATAAGTAAATGCAAATATGGAAGATTAACTAACTACCAAAAATGTTAATCTTTGCATCAGCTAAATGAAAGAGAAGAAGCAGATTTGTCAAAAAGGTAGTTTTCAACTAATATTTCTGAGAGTCCAGAGGTGCCATCATCCTCACTGAGACCAAAATCTAAATCGTCGGAGCTGCCTCCAATTGGTATTGGTGTCACATTGAGTGTATCATTACAGTTTAGGGTTTCATTACCTGATTCGGAATTTTTGCATATCATCTAATGGAATATGCGAACTGAGTTCCAAGTTACGCTGGCTGATCAAGAAATATCATTAGTCTGGGAACTGGGAATAAATTTTTGACGATTGCTCTAAATCCAAATAAACACAATATCTGATATATCAGAAATAAATGATCTCGAAGCAATCGAGAATAATCATGAGATTATACAGCACAATTTAAGTCACCAACAGGCACAAATATTATAGAGAATGTTATTAAATTATTCCCATCTTATATGCAGAGGTAGACTTATATAGGTATTACTGAACTTCTCAATCGACATATTGATGTAGCTGATGCAGGCGTCATTATTCCGTTTCTCTTGCCATCCAGAAGTCATTACAAGCTCAATAGAGTGATAGCCCTCGGTGTGCCATTAGTTCGAAGATCTAACCTCTCCTTAACGATATTTGATGTTCTCCTGCGAGTGGATTGCATCAATCCACATTTACATCGAGCATCGATCTAAAGGATGCATTTCTAAAGATAAACCCGAGTTTATTATCCCTGATCGTCGATCTTGTATACCAGTTTCAAAATGCGTTATTTAAAAATTATTTTGCATTTATGGAATTCTGAATTAAAGATACAAAAGGCCGTTTAAAACGACTGGGTTATTTAAGTGGCGGGTAAATGACTGCAGTTTTAAATGCAACGAAAATTTTAAAAAACCATATGTATTGGTGGTTTTAAAATTATCTTAATTAATTATTAAAATTTTATAGATTTTAGAATCTTTATGATCACAAATATTTTTGATTTGATATCAATTTTTGTGCTCGAAGAACAAGAACAGGGGAAAACGGTTGAATAAAGAGTTGATCCAATATCTTTTAAGTCAATGTATAGACTATACCTACAAACCAAAAGACTATTGTCACCATTTTTGTGGCTTATAAACTGCGGTCATAAATCTTAATCCGTCTATAAAAAATAATTGAGGTGCACCAAGATAAATATCAGCTGCTAAAAGCAAATAGAAAAATTATATATTGCGAAAGATCTGGCAACAACTTAGCATCAGTACTAAAATGTTGAAATGTTGGCGCTTATGTTATGTATTGAACTACACGTAAATAAAAACATCAATAAAAAATTTCTTATGTGGACCAAAAATGGAAAATTAGGCCACAAGATGATGGTATCGAAATCACAATGGAAATCGGATCAACTTAATTTGTTTAAAACAAGAATCCACAACCGCACAGAAACTTCCGTCATTAAAATTGTTTACTTATAAACAAACAAGATGTCACCCTTTTCCCCCTATTCACATTTCGTCCCTCTTAAAACAACACCAGACTAAAAAAATCTGCATTTGTCGCTATTAATAAGAGACACCATAGATACCTATACCGAAAATAAAAAATTACGTGATTTAATGCTTCCATGAAGTAAGTAATTGATGACGGTATAAAAGACGATATTTAGTTAATTGAATTACAATCAATTTTATATAAGCATAAACCTGTTTGATCAATTAGTAATTTTATAAAAACAACAACAACGACAAACATTTAATTAAATTTTCTAAAAATCGAGACAAATAATTTGAATATTTTTCCGCACCTTTTTAGTATTCCTTTCCCTTTTAGGATTGAACAAAATCATAATAAACGGAGGGTGTCGATGAAAAATATCCCTTGACGAAGAGCTTTAATTTGAAATTTTTTAATGAGTATAACACTGCAAGATTAGTTGGCTTTTCGGAATTAGATCATCGACTCTTAATAACGGTATATACTTTAATTGGCTATAATTCCATTTTTACCCTCTTTTTGCAGATCCCCTAACTTCCCGGGTATACAATGAACCTGCACAAATTATTAGATTAGCTTGCTCGTGCCAACATCGTTAATAAACGGTTAGCGAATTTATGTATATATGTAGGTCATCATAAATAACAAAAAATATTAATGTTAATTGAGTTGGAAAACACCAGCCAACCGTAGGAAATAGTTGAAATTTATATATCGTGATGCGCTCTATAAACTTCACTATATACAGAAAAGTAACTTCATTTTCAGTTTAACAGTTTATTAAAAAATTAAAATATTTATGAGAGCTATATTAACACACCGCATCTCCAAACCCAGCTTGGTCGAGCGTCATTTGAGACGAACAAAAATAATCACTTACACCCGCCGTACTAATCGGAAAACCAATTAAACGTATATCACCCAGCGTACTAATCTGCAGCGAATTCGATAAAAATAATCCATTCCCATTCGGATATGTCGCATAAAATCGATTAGTATTTTGTATTTCACCCGTTATCGGATTATACTGGTTACATCGGGCTCGCGCCAATATACAACTTGTTGTATTTGTATAGAAATTAATTCGGTCGGCTTGATTCAATAAATTGCGTTGTGGTAAATTAGCTTGAATACAATTGTCGATCTGCGTGTGAAAAATACTAAACTCAACACAAATATTTTAAAATATTTTAGGCACATACCAATGTATTAGCGTTTACTCGTCGAACGCATCGAACAAATTCACAATAGCCGGTGTAACATGATGTGTCGTATAGGGATGCCGTTGCTGGACCTGCTCCACTTGCGACCACTTGTAAATTGATTGCACAAAGCGCGTATGTAGTGTTAGCCAGATACATTGTAGCGCATTGACTAAGCGAACTTAATTGTGTTGAGCCCGGTGGTAAAGATCCAGCTCTGAAAAAGCATCCGTAACATCCATCTCTCGTTGTTAGTGATGTGGTTTGGGTTGTGTTGCATAGCAGATTCAGCAATGATAGCAATTTATTACTTAAATTTAGAAATAATTAAACATTTAACAAATAATATCTAAATTGTATTGATATACTAACTTGTTACCAGTACAAGGGTATTTCGATCCTTTACTACCACCCCAACTTGCATGTTCATTAATTTTGTTAACATTAATCATAGCACAAAAATTCTAATTATAAAATTTTAAATGTCACAAATAATTAATTTTGTTTTATATAATCATACAACATTGTTAACCGCACCCGCACAAAACTCACCACAAACAAAATTATGATTATAACAAAATATTTTGGTAACATTTTATTTAGTAAAAATATCCAAAAATAGTAAAAATGTAATCGATACAATGTTTAGGGCCACCGAAAAATACTAAACTATATTTATTTGTTAATGCGAGTATAACCACCCACTTGCATGGACAGAATTACGACAATGATACTAAAAATTGGTTTGTGTAATTGGAAGTCGCACTATTAACTTAATCAACTACACGTATATACTATAACTCTAAATGTATTGCTCTCTGATGCATTAAGGTCTACGTTCGGTATACAAACAAACCAAAAAAAATTATTCTAAACTATACATAAGTTTTTGTGTTGATTTTGATAATTTGTACAATAAAGGTAATAATGACAACAACAACAACAACAACTAAATGAAAGTTCATTAAATTGGAATTTCAAATAATTTTATATGTTATTGTTTATACACATATTTGCCGCAAAGTTTAGTAAAATAAATGTATGAATAAAGTTTAAATCTTAATCAAAGTTCCATTAGGGTTGAATTGGTATATTATAGTTGCTTTTAAAACAACAAAGTTTTCCAAAAACTAATTATATACTTAAACTCCCTTATATATAAACGAGTTGCTTGCAGATCTTTAATTTTTTCGTTTTTGTTTGTATTATGGTTTTGGTAAAAATTTAGTTTCCTAAACCAACATTCAACATTATTTTTAGATATATAGAGAAACCACTTTCCACTTGAAATTTCAAATTTGTAGTTTTCTTAGAGTAAATTTAATGGTTAATAAAACCAAAACCAATGGTCCAAATTTGTCTACTTAACCACAAATTTACAATTAGTTCTATAGATATTCACGTGAATTTTATCCTAAATCTGTCCTAAAAACTATAAAAAACAAAAATTAGGATTTTTTTAGGACAAAATTCACAATTCTATATAGACAAATGAAGTTGGTCCTAAATCCTAAAAATGTTTATATGTGTAAGTGAGAATATCATATTTTATTCGGATAAACCGATAAATTTCATAATTTACCCGATTAAGTGAATTTTTTATAACTCATGTATCCGAATAAATTAATTTTCAAATTTTTCAGAAAAATCCCTAGAAAGCTAATATCAGATTGATCAAGATGTCATTGGATCTAAGCTATCCGAAAATATTTCTATTTTGGAAAAAGTAGGGGATTAGGGGGTTTAGGACAACCATGTTTTGTATGACCTCATGTATGTCGGTCGATTAAATGATTTTTCAGAAGTTTCAGAAGTTAATTAAATGATTTTTCGGAATCCTAGGAAGCTAACACCATAATGACTTATATTCCAAGAAGTCATTGACCCTTAGCTACATCAAAAAAATATTTCAATTTTAGAAAAGGTAGGGGATTAAGGTACTTATAGTACTTATATTATTTTCAGATAGCTTAGACCTGATGACATCTTGAAATATATGGTATTATGGTGTTAGCTTCCTATAGGATTTTCCCAAGAAAATTCGGAAAAATCATTTAATCGACATACATGAGGTCATACCAAACATGGTTGTCCAAAACCCCTTAATCCCCTACTTTTTCAAAAATTCAAATATTTCTTCGAATAGCTTAGACCCAATGACATCTTGGAATATATGTCATTATGGTGTTAGGTTAGGTTAGGTTAGGTAAGGGTGGCCGTCCTAAAGGACTAGCATAGACACAAAATTGGTCCGTAGCTGTACCACATTCGAGTTTTCTCCTCTTCACTCGCTGAACCATCGTGAGCTTACCAAGAAGCGTTTAAAGTCCCGGATCCCGATCTTACTAAGATCCGTGAGGTCGTTCAAAGGGGAAGTCCCCATAAATTTTGTTCTGCTGTACGCTAGACCATCACCACAGCTGCGGCAGAAATCGTGGGCTGGGACACCCAGTCTGCGCGCATGTATCCCAATCAGACAATGTCCCGTTATAGCTCCCACGACCATAGCAATATGATGTCGTCGAAGCGATATCAGTTGGTCTGATCTAGACCGGTCAAGACCAGGCCAGATCTGCCTGGTTATTACACACGAACTGGCGTTAGACCATCTGACGTTCGTTTCTTTTATAGCTTCTTCCAGAAGCAACAGTTTACATGAAGCAAGCGGTATCTTTATATCCCGCCTGCTTTGGGTTATTAGGCGTGCTGTACCATTGCGGGCCAACTCATCTGCCTTTACATTCCCTGCGATATTGAAATGCCCTGGCACCCACGTCAAGCGGATGTTGAACTGATCGGCCATCTCATTTAAAGATGCCAGACAGTTCTGGGCTACTTTCGACGTCAGGGAGTATGATTGTAGCGTTTTAATAGCAGCCATGCTGTCCGTAAAAATGCGAATATCCCTCGTAGATATTACATTATACTTCAACCAGTCCATGACTTCCATTATCGCGATCAGTTCAGCTTGAAAAAGGCTGCAAAAGTCGGGTACACGAAAAGAGAGGTTAACCCCTAGTGCCTCACAGAATACCCCGCAGCCAACCCCTCTATCCCTTTTTGAGCCATCCGTGAAGAAGCTTAGCGCCTCATTGTCCATAACCGTTTCGTTCACCCAGTCCTCTCTGGTGGGAAACTCAGTTTGGAATCTCACCTCAGCAGATGGCAAGGGAATAGCGTAGTCGGTAGCTTCCGGAATACCCCTGTTACATAGGATAGACGAGTGCCCTGCATTGTTACAGGTCCACATAGATATGGATTTGAGCCGAATGGCTGTGTAAGATGCAAGCTGCTCGGCCGCAATATCCAATGGAGTAAGATGAAAGAGAATCTCCAGAGCTTGAGTAGGTGTGCTCCTGAGAGCCCCACTTATACACAAGCAGGCCGTTCTTTGGACTTTCATCAATAGTTTAAGGTTGGCCATAATTTTTAACGCTGGCCACCAGACGACAACCCCATACAGCAGTATAGGTTTGACCACTGAAACGTAGAGCCAGTGTACTATGTGGGGCTCCATACCCCATCTCTTTCCAATGGCATTTTTGCAGGAGTAGAGCGCTATAGTAGCTTTCTTTACTCTCTCTACGATGTTTGGTTTCCAGCTTAGCTTGCTATCCAAAAGAAGTCCGAGGTATTTTGCTCTATCCGTAAAGATCAAGCGAGTACCATTTAATGTTGGCGGGTCACACTGAGGAAGCTTGTGCTTCCTGGTAAAGAGGACCAGCTCTGTTTTCTGTGGGTTTGCGTTCAGTCCGCAGCCGCGTGCCCACTCAGAGAGGTAGCCAAGCACGCACTGCATGCGCTCACTCAGCGTACTAGGATATTTACCGAAGACCGCAATAGCAACGTCATCCGCATTATGTTGTTAGCTTTCTAGGATTTTCCCAAGAAAATTCGGAAAAATCATATAATCGACAAATATGAGGTCATACCAGATATGGTTGTCCTAAACCCCCTAATCCCCTAATTTTTCCAGAATTCAAATATTTTTCGGATAGCTTAGACCTGATGACATCTTGGAATATATGTCATTATAGTGTTAGCTTCCTAGGATTTTCCCAAGAAAATTTGGAAAAATCATATAATCGACATATATCTTGAAGCCATACCAAACATGGTTGTCCTAAACCCTCTAATACCCTACATTTTCCAAAATTGAACTATTTTTCCGAAAGCTTAGACCCAAATTCATCTTTGTTTTTTCTTTGTTATATTGGTATCTTCCTTGGGTTTCCCCAAGAAGATTCGGAAAATAATGTATTCATCGCACTAAATTTTATATTCTTAGTGATAAAATTCGTTATATCGAGACATTCTGCTTTGCACCCTGACACATATAAGCTGAATATATTTTTGTTGCTTTTTAGGACAGATTTAGGATACATTTCACCTAAACGTGATATAATGGTAAACAACAATTCATTACAACTTCACTGAGCTAAGGAATGGGCAAACCCGAAAGCTCCAAATATGTTCCTCAAACTATTTTTCTAGCGTATATGCCCTACACTTCTTCCTTTAAATATATAAGATGAAACTAATTAAAGGATTCATTTAAATCAGAACAAATTGTTAATATTAATTTCTAATATTTGTCTTTTAGTTTTATCTAAAATTCTGGCATAAATCCCGAAAATAGATCATACCATATAGATCGTTTGATCAAATTAATTAACTTCTTCGATAAACCTCCATTTACGCCGAAGACAGGCTCGTTCAAAGAAAAATACACCTGCTCGAATTATTTTCCTATAAAATTAGAAGTCGAAATGTTACCTTCATGGCAGGGTTAACGGATCGGGGCATTATCCATTACCAAATTATTTCGTTCTCTCACCTCGTTGCAAAATTAGAGAGCACTGCCTTATAATTTTGTAATGCGTAATGCCCAAAACCACAAAACTGCGCAGGTCAACAATATAATAGAAATCTCAGGATCAAGTTAATATAAAAGGTTTCATTCCATTTGTAAATAGTTTCATTCTAATTGAAAAGGGTTTCATTAAATTTGGAAATAGTTTCATTTAATCGGAAAACCTATATTCGACACCATGTATTTCTTGATAATACATAAGACGTGAAGTTCAAACTGCATTTAAAAAAAAGAGGCAATAATTTTAATGAAAAACAAAAAATAACTGGCCCTTTACTATATCAATAATTCTAGCTGCAATGGTTTCGATCCTGGGCTTAGTCTTCATATTGTCCCAGACAATCTAAAGAAGCCAAGTCGTTCTCAACACCGTGGCGCAATCGCCACCTGCAACGACCGCTGCACCTACCATATGGTGAAGGGTTTCCTTTCATCTTATTTCATGTACAATATTGGGGATCTTCATCAGATCTCTAACCTTGATATTGTACAGAGCTCGGTCTGTGCCATCTAATTTGCGTTTTGGGCCGTAAATCACACGCATGACTCTTCTCTCAAACGTAAGGAGACATCTCTCGTACTCATTCGTCAGCGCCCAACTTTCACTTTCTTTGAGATCAAGTAATTCGTTTTAGACTCAATATCCTGTTCTTAGTTTTACGAAAGCTGTACTCCAACATGAGATTAAAAAGTATCGGGAACAGAGCATCTTCCTGCCGAACACCAGAGTTAACTGCAAAAATTCTTCATATCCTGTTCTCAACTTTATTACAGCATTGAGACTGTGTCACTGTCATTCTACACAAATAAACCAATGTTGTTGGCATATCTAGGTAATCCAGAATAGGCTAAAAACTGTCTTGATTGATCGAGTCATAAGCCTGTCGGAAATCCAGGAATACCTGATGTACGCGAAAATTGTCACACTTTAAAAGGTCTCCATTCTTGAAGAAAGGGCACATCGTTTCCACTTTCAATTCGTCAAGCATTACTTAAAGTCGAAAAGACAGTTCCACAAAGTATCTCCTCTGATTATTAGGAGCTCCGAAGTAATGCAGTCCAGCCCAGGTGAACGCTTTCGTTTTAATCTCTGCATGGCTCTAGTGAACTCCTCATATGATGGACCCTATTTGAGGTGACTCAACCATAGTCTGTGACGTATGATGAACACTAAGCAGGTCGGTAAAGTGTCCATTCCATGCGTCGAGTACTGCATCGATGTTGACACAGAGATTTCCATCCCGGCTTCGAATTGCAGTTGTCACAGGCCTGAAAGTATATGCGGTGCAATTCAGTAATTCCTGCATAAATAAATTACACGAACTGCACTCACTGAGCCTTATCAGAGTCGCTTTGTTTTTCCTCGCGATTGTGACACGTTGTTGATTTATGAAAAATTTATTTTTAAACAATCCGGCCTGTAATATAATGCCTTGATTAACTGCAAAATATGAATTAATTTTATCAGATGAGGCTTTAAACAGCCCTCAGAAAATCTGAGAGATTTAAAAGCTAAAAGCCTAATTTTTAATATCATGAACAAAAGTCAAAATTACAAAACAATTATATATGTAATTCAAAAATGAAAAAGGAACATTACTTTACTATAACTATTGGTTGTTGTATTGGGCTGATCCCCGAAAACTGCAGGTCGAACAGGCTGTGGTTCCTCAAAGTGAACTTACCCTTTTTCTTCTTATAGGTGTTTTTTTTATTTGGCTTGCTGACTCGAGTAACCCGTTCACCCGGAGTACGTTGTTAGGTAGCAGTAACTACCCTGAAGATCACGCTTTCGCCACAATATTATTGTTGTGTCGATTGTTTTAATCAGGCAATCAATTTTAGTTTTTCTACCACCATAACTGGTTAAGCTTCTTTTTGTTATTGGTGATCCGCTACCGTCAAAATCTAAAAAAATTATATTTTGCCATAAATTTTGGCCGCAGCATATTTCTTTGTGACTGAAGTATTAGTACTGAATATTTTTAAACAAAAAGTGGGAAGTTTTTTTTACGCTTCTGTTTTCAGATGTATTCTTTAAAATACTGGGATAACTTCAAGAGGGTACAACTATTTTATGTTATGGACAAAAGTTCATATTGCTTAAAATTTCAGTGAATTTAGCTATATTGACCACTAAACTTAAATGGAAGGCTTTTATTTATGAACGAAATACTCAAAGTTTGGTGCATCGTCTTATGCTCCTGTCAAATATTTATTTACAACGTTTGGAATCAAATTTTGAAAATCGTTTCGGGTTTTGACCGCATATCTAACTAAATTTAATTTAGGTAGACTATATGGCCTATATACCATATACTGACAAATTTGGATGTCTCTCAAATTCTTTAGTCTCGCAAAATCTTCATTTCTCGTATTTATATTCTCCAAACTGTAATGTCTATTTTATTTATTTTATTTACCCCTTTGAACAAATATTACTTTCCTTTCAAATTATTATCTAAAATAGTAAATCATATTTTAACTTTACTACTTAGCTGGTCCACTGTATATTCGTTGTTTTTATACAATTCCATCTCGTGACGTGTGTTTAATTTAAAATTTGATCGTCATGCCTATTTTTCTATATTTTCATCCTATATCCACCATGAACGCCCTTCTCTAATTTATTTGTTAGAAATGATCATGTTGATAACGATCTATAATTGGATCTCACGTTTGTTTCTTCCTTTTTCGCGAATATTCGTCTTGCTTATCCAATATACTCTCACAATCACAATACATTTGTCTCGTTTTTTTGTGCTTGCTACTATGGGTGTTAAAGTTATGTTTTTCCGGCTATGTAACTGACTGTTGTATGTAGGTTGGGTTAAATCTTGAATATAGCGAATTTGAATTTTACGTCGATGTACAATTTGTACTTTTCGATTCGATCTGCCATTTTATGTTGACTTTCGAAATATATTAAATGATGGTCGGTTATAAACTCTCATCGTTAGAATCAAATAAATTAGTTTATTATCATTTTCAGTTTCGATGGATTATTTGTCTCTGTATGTTCCACTTGAAGAGTCTTATGATGTCTATAATAGCTATATAATATATATTGTGTATATATATATATATATATATATATATATATATATATATATATATATATATATATATATATATATATATATATATATATATATATATATATATATATATATATATATATATATATATATATATATATATATATATATATATATATATATATATATATATATATATATATATATATAGGCAGTCGGTTTGAATGTAATTGTTTTTAGGACTCGTAGTGCCATACCGTGGATTTATAGCGCCTGTGAAATTTTATATATATTTAAGTATATATACCATAATTGAGGTGTGACGCCCTTTATATAATTGAGGTACATAAATGGGGTGAATAAA
This sequence comes from Tipula unca, assembly GCA_951394425.1. NCBI lineage: Eukaryota > Metazoa > Arthropoda > Insecta > Diptera > Tipulidae > Tipula > Tipula unca. The sequence continues at coordinate 175,531,714 of OX596382.1, read as the reverse complement.
TATGAAATCCATATGTTTCTAAAATGCAACCTTTTGAAAATTTTATCATGTATACAGGAGCAAAATATTTTTCGATTATTGTTGACTTACTGAACTCTTTATTAAAATTCTAAAAACTTAAAATAAAAACCAGAATAATTTTGGAATTATGGATTTTTTATGTTTTTTTTAAAAGCTTCACACACAATAGGTAAGAGTTTTTAACTGACTTAGTTTAAGACCGACTAACTTCCCTTGGATTTTCAATTAGTGATTGCAGAGGCCAGTGCTATGATAATTGCTCAAACATATGGAGAGGAAATCATTATAGAATATGTATAAGCTCAAATTAATCATTTAGGATCTATAAAGCAGTTTTGGTACCGTGTGATTCACTTTTTTGAAACTGTTCAAAGTTTATAAGCTTTTTTTTAGTTCTGAAATATGGAAAGAGCATCTGAAAAGATTAACTATAAAGCTATTATGCATATCACAAGATGGGAACTCGCATAAAAGCTTTTAAACCCTTAATACTCGTAGGTAGTTTAGATATATTCAAATATTTATGACGCTTGGTATAGTATTTTGGAAAAAATTTATGTATTTAGCAAATATTTACAAACCCCTGCTATTTGCTTAACGACGGCTGTAAATAAGTTACTGGATACAAAAAGGTTTTTGACGAATTTAACAAATAAGGAAAAATTTTGTGGGTTTATCCTTCAAGCTATTTTATTTTGTGAAAATTTTAAAGGTCACAAAAATATCAACGCTGGCACAGTGATGGCCAACAAGGTCTCAAACTCGAAAAATGAGAAAAAAGGCGACCCTATAAAAGCTTTGTCATACAATTTTTTTCGATTTTATAGTTTACTATGAAAAGTTGGCAAAGGCGCCACACACATGATTTACTTATATTACGGAAATTCCAACGGCCCCAAAATTATCAAAATTGACGAAAATAGCCGTCCTTTTAACGATTTGGCCCGATGAATTTATTTTCCACCAAATAAATTTTACATATTAAAAAAGTCTGGGATGAGTATTGTGGTACCAACTCAATATTTTTTGTAGACAAAAAAGTCTGGAATAGTATAAATGTAAAAAACTCCTGGGATGAACCAACTGTATAAATTATATGTATGTATGTATATGTATTTTGAAAATGTCTGGGATAGATTATTTACGCTTGTGTTGTCAGAGGTATTTTTAAAAAACACTGGGATAACTTCAAGGAGGTTGTGGATTAAATGATTTTCTGAGCAACTTGGTTTATACCAATTTGATTGACAATTTTGAAAACCAAAAGCACGGAAAGTAAATTTTAATTAATTAATTATTTTACAAGATATTTATTTAATTTAATTTCATTTAATACAAATATTTTAAGTTGAATACATTTTTATTTAATTTTTGTTATAGAAATTTGTATGCTGAATTATAAGACGATAACAATATTTAATCTTTTTATTTATTTTTTAAATATATATTTTTGAGGACTAAGTGGGACATCTTGTTAAAAAAAAGCATTATACATGCCCTACCTGATGAGTGATGTGGAAATGGAGTAGTTAATGCAAACAACCTTTTGTTTAGGGCGCCTACGCGAGGATAACTGTCAACATTTCTTTGCTAATACGGATTATTTTCCACCAATTCATATCCAATGTGAAATGCCCCTTTAATGCACTGAAGCCGCTAAAAATGATATGCCAATGATAATAGTTTGTATACATAAAATCAGCTGTAGTCAGAAATCTTGAAAATCAGCGATATAATGTTCAACAGAGACAGTTTAATTTTTTTGGATTTGAATTCGCTGCATTCCTCTATTTTTAAAAGTTTTGCACTCTCTAGTCAAATATATCTTCGTTAGTTTCTTATATACTGCGCTTGTTGAATTAATAAATAACGGTACAATCATTTTTTATATTATTATCTCGTATTCTAGATCCAGGTACGGACGAGCAAAAACAAAAAATGAATTAAGCTAAACTAAAATTAATTTACTGTCTTGAAGAAAGATAAAACGTATAAGCTATACACATAGTAACAACGATAAAACAAATTAAAAATAAACAACAGACGATTTAAGTTTATAATTTTTTTTTATATAAAATTAACTAAATTATTTATAATTATGTATTTATAAAATTTATAAAGCTTGTGTTTACAAAGCTGTAATCTGCAGGATTTTTCTCAATGGCGCTTTATGTATACTTATGTATGTACAATATAATAATGAATATTGTTTAAATTTATTGTTGTAAATCCGTGAGGTGATTCCTCCTCTGTATATATAGACAATGATAATATTTCTGTGAATAGCAACAAATGAAAATAAAAATATATAAAAATATAAGCGAAGTATAGTTATATTTATATATACGTACGTGAAATATTTACTTACTATTATCAGCAAAACAATATGGCTTTTAAAGCACAGCTATCCCATTTATTAACTTTGTCAACGAATTTATTCATGTATATTCATTGTATTCGTGTTAAATAATATATAAATAAATATATATATATATATATATATATATATATATATATATATATATATATATATATATATATATATATATACTCGTATATATATATATTTAGTTATGGGATCGAAGCACATCGGTTGATATGGTTCGAGCGAAAGTTCTTTTTAGGTCGTGCCGCGTTTAATTTAAATTAAACTCCAACTTATTTATTTTATTTTGGGATTTTATTTAGCAACGTGCTAATCGTTGAAACTTGAACTATAATAATGGTGAAAAAATAATAGGTTTGTTTTATTTTAACCGAATTTTGTTTGGAGCCTTGAAGATATGATGAAATCAATAATGGTTTGTATAAAATATACTTTGAATTATATTTAATAATTCTACTGATGCGGTAGATTTGGAAATACTGCTTTTGTTGTATTATACGTTGTTGGCCTTGTTGTTGCTGGTACATTCTGGGTATGTAACTCCTCCATCCGTAGATTTTCGCTGTCCTCAGTGAAATTGGTTTCTGACGATTTTCTCATCTGTTGTCGAAGTACATACTTTGATGTCAGGGGAGGTTTTGATTTTTGTGTATATGATGTTATTTATGGTTATTGTGCAATTGCTGATTTTTACCGGGCATTGTTGTGATAATGATTTTAACATTTGGTTATTACATCTGGTGTAGTATTCCGGCTTCGTTTTTCGTTAGCTGAACGAATGAATTATTTTTCGATATCTGTTATATATGGTATTATGTTTCCTTCTATCAGATTACACGTGGATGGTTGGTTTGTTATTATTTGTTCGATGCATTTTTCATTAGTTGTATGTAGTTCTTCTTGTTAGCAGAAATATGTACCATCATCTATTTTGTTGCAGGGTTCGTTAGAGTATTTTGCAATTGTATTTGAAATGGATATAAATTTGGATGGGATTTGAAGGGTGAGTGGATTTGGTTGTATGTGTTAGTATATTATTGGGGTATACTGGGGAATGGATATCACGAATGCTACCAGCGGATGCTTGAAAATTGTGTTTTTTGTTAAAAATTGGTACAGTTCATGTTCCGAAATAACTTTTATATTTTGTGATTCTAAATTTGTATGTATAAAAATCGCTCTCTTCCTTGAAAAGAAGGTAATGTGAAATTTACGGTTGGAATTAATCCGTTTTGGTCTGTGTAGTCTGTAATTTCGATTGAACTAGTGGCAACCCTGGGATGATAGAATGTCTTTTCATGTTTTTCTTATGTATTGTTCGTTTATTTGTAATGGCGGTTGGTCTGTTTTTGTTTTCTGTTATAACGTGTTTTATATATTTGGGCGCTGTTTTGTCTCTGGTATGGATTTTTTCGAATATTGTGTCGTTTGTTTGTAGTATTGGTGGTGGATCCCTTGTTTTGTTAATCTTGTTGATTCTGTTTTCTTTGTTTCTTTTATCAAGCTCATGTATTTGAGTAGCTCGTGTCTGATATTCTCTTTGAAGTTTCTTTGTGAATTCTTCGGTCGAAAGCTCCTCAGGGAGTTCTCGAATTATCATGTGCGCTCGGTGCAGCTCCATTGGTGTATAACCTGTAGTTGTATGTATTGAGTTATTGTGTGCTAAGATGGCTTCTGTTAGCAGATCACTTGTTTTTATTTTTCTCTGTTCATCGAATTTAATTCGTATTAATTCTGTGAGTGTTGAATGTAATCGCTCGATAATCGCGTTGCCTGTACTGGATTTTGGTGTATTGTAACATGATGGTTGAATTTGTACTTTTCAGTGAAGTTCGTAGAGGATTGTGACGTGAATTCTGTCGGAGACCAGTGTCTCTGGTATTCCCTCCTGTGAGAAGTGTTTTTTTAATGTATTAATTATTGTGCTTGTTTCTCTGTTGGGTAATTCGTATGTCGATGCGAATCTTGAAAAAGCATCAATGATTGCTAGGAATTGTTTTCCTCTTAGTGAGAAGGTATCCATATGGATTCGTTCATTTGGTTTGCTAGCTGTTTGCGTCAGTTGAAGCTCCATTTGTACAGGGTTTCTGTCGTATTTCATTCTATTGCACGTGTCGCAGTTTTTGATGTATGCTGTGATCATTTCTTTAATGTTTGCAAAGCGATATGTTTTCTTTATTTGTGCGTAATTTTCATTCATCCCTCTATGGTGTTTGTTATGGGTTTCCATGATAATTTTTAGTTGGTCCACTGGATTATTGATCAATTGTATATTATTTGTGGTTATTGGGGTTGATGTTTCTGTTTGTGTTTCTACCACTGGGTATGGTTGGTTTATCCCTGTGGGTTCTGTATCTTTGTTATTTCTCTTCGTTTTACATACTTCGCAATTGTCAACAAACTTTTTTGTTATGCTTTTCATATTTGGGAAATAGAATTCTTTTTCTATTTCTGCGGTCGTTTCTTCATGATTTTTATGGCTTCGCAAATGTTTTGTTTGTAATATGTTGTTTTGTGATGTTTTATCTTCTATATCTGTTACTGCTCGTGTTGTTCTGACTATATTTAGGTTATTTTCTCGCTTTTGTTTTATCCATTTTGCTATGTAGTTTGCTATTATGTCATCGCACTGTATTGCCGTGTTTCCATCGTGTTTGGATGCGATGAAGTTCATGATATAGTTGATTGAAACTTGTTGGTAATTTGGTTTTTGATATGTATATCTGATGTTGTTAAATATCTTTTCTGTAATCTTGTTTGGCGTGTCTGTTTCCTTCTGAAGACCAATTTTGAATATTATTTGTGTTGGGAATTCGTTCAATAGTGTAGATGTTACGGGAAGTGTTTCTATTGTTGGTAACATCTCGTTGGAGTTTATCTCCAAGCGGGATAATGCGTCTGCTCCGTTGTTGGTGGTTCCTTTTTTGTAGTTTATGTTAAATTCGAACTCTGAGAGTTTGAGTCGCCAACGAACTAGTTTTGACGATGGATCCTTTAGCGACATAAGCCATTCAAGTGGCCTATGGTCTGTATGTATTTCGAATTTCGTGCCGTATATGTATGGCCTAAAACGTTTGCATGCCCATACTATGGCGAGGAGTTCTTTATTCGTTGCATCGTACCGTGATTCAGTGTCTGATAATGTGCGGCTAGCATATGCTATTGGTTTGTCTTTGTCGTCGTGTTATAAAATGGCACCTAATGCATAGTCAGATGCGTCTGTTGTGATACGAAATTTTCGGCTGAAGTCTGGGTATTCTAATATTGGTTTGGAGGTTAGCATTTCTTTACATTCCTCGAAACATTTTATATAGTTTTCATCCTTTGGGTCTATTTTAGCTCCCTTTTTCAGAAGTTTAGATATTGGTTTGGTTCTCCCTGCAAAATTCAATATAAATTTTCGGTAATATCCGATTAAGCCAAGGAATTGTGTAATTTGTTTTGTTGTTTTTGGTATTACTATTTTTCTGATTGTTTCAATCTTTTCTGGATCCGGCTGGATCCCACTTCTGTTGACGATGTGTCCAAGAAATTTAATTTCTTTTTTCAAAAATTTGCATTTATCCACTTGAATTCGCATATTTGCATTCATTAGGGTTTTAAAAATTTCCTCAAGATTCTGTAGGTGTTCTGGTTTTGTCTTGCTGAAGACGATAATACCGTCCATATAGCAAAGACAGAATTTTCCTATATATTTATTGAGTGTTCTGTTCATTAATCGGAGAAATGTGGATGGCGGGTTTTTCAGACCAAAGGGCATTTGTACTCGTAATGGTTACCAAGTACTGAGAATGCGGTTTTAGGTATGTCATCAGCATTCATTTTGACTTGATGAAATCCAGATTTTAGATCGATAATGGAAAAATATTGGCATCCGTTTAGTTGGTCGAGTAGTTCCTCTATGTTAGGGACTGGAAATTTATCGTCTATTTTTTTTGAATTGAGTTCTCGGTAGTCTATAACCATCCTGAATTTCTTTTTGCCGGATTCATCGTTTTTTTTATTAACTATTATTATTGGGCTATTCCAAGGACTCTTGCTCTCTTGGATTATATCATTTTGGAGGAGTTCTTCCACTTGACGCTTGATTTCCGGAATTTGTGCATTTGGGTATCTGTATTGCTTCCTGTGTATCGGTTTCTCATTGGTGAGTTCTATTGCATGTTCAATGTCTCCCGTGTATGGTAGTGTTGACGTTATATCAAATAATTTGTAGTATTTGTGGAAAAGTTCTTCCAGTTGTGTGTGGGGTAGCTCATGAGTGAAGTTTTTGTTTTTGCTCCCTGCTTTGAATGCTTTTAATTCCAAGGTATGTGTGGGAAGAATCAATTTTTTATTCCGTATATCAATAATGATACCTAGTTGTTTCATGATATTGGTGTTGGTCTTTTATTCCGTTTAGGAATATCATTTTATCGACTGTCAACGGTTTACTGACAGTTCGTATTATAATTGGTTTTATATTGATCGCCTTATCGGGAATAATTAGTGCTGGGTCCAAGTATGATTCGTCAGCACCAGTATCAATGAGCAGGTGGATGGGTCTATTTTTTATATGGATTGTTATGTACGGAAGTTCTTGTCTTCCGTGAAGGTTTGTAGAAGTTATTCGTTGTCCGAGGCTTGTTCGGGAAAAAAACTCGTCATATGGTTCTTCCTCGTCGCTTTCGTCTTTTTCAACATATGTATCATAAGGTTGTTCTTCTGTTTCCGTAATGTTCATATTGCGTTCTTGTTTAATTGCCGGGAATCTTGTTGGCTGGTATGGTTGGTTAGGTGGCTTCAGTCCGAATGGTGGTTTCCACTGTTTCGAAGCCCCTGGTTGTTGGTCCATTGGTTTGTTTTCCAATTGCTTAAATGTCACTGATGGTATGTTTTCTTGCTTCTGTGGAAACTGATTTCCATATCGCTGCGGTTTCTGAATTGTTGGGAATTCTGTTGGGGTGGATGGTGCTTCATGTAGTACATATTTTCTTCATCTAGGCATGTTCCTAATGCTTCCGCAAGCGTTCCTGAGTTCCGACTTCTGATGTTCGACCCTAGTGGTTCGCGGAGATTTGCAATGAATTGTGCTATAGGCACATGTCTTTGAATAGATTTTTTTTTGTATTATCATTACCTTGTAGGTTTGCGTGGGCGACCAACGCTGTTTGGATCTCCGTTATTTTAGCGTGGAATTGTTTTGAAGTTAGCGAGCCTTGCCTTGTTTTGTGCAGGTCTCGTATTAACGCTACTTCTGATCGTGGGTCTGAGTAATGTGTGATCAAAGCTATTCGTATTTCATCCCAATCTGTTGATGGTACATCGTTCGAAATTAACATGCTATTTGCTTCTCCTTTGATTTTATTTCGGATTGCTTTTATAAATGTGATTGGTACATCTTGTCCTTCCGGTAGAACCTCTCCACAAAGGGTTATAATGTCATTGACGTTGTTAACGAATTGGTGTAAGTTGCGTATGTCCCCCCTAAATTCCTCTAGCTCTCGTATTATGTCTGGAGTTTTAAGTGCGGTAAATAGTCGATTCATGATTAAGTCCTGATTATCAGTCATTTTGTCTTCCGTTTGTATAGTTTGGTCGTTAATTATTGTGGTATTAAAACCTCTGAAATCAAAGGATATTGATTCGTTTGTTACGTCAAAATCATGTAACGTGGACTGATTTTCATTACGCTCTTTTCTTGGGGTACCCGAATTTTTCATTAAAAAGGAAAGAAAAAATTATAATTTTTCGGAATATGAACCGTACAAAATTAATATTTTTTTATTGGTATCAATTGTAGCTTTTATATGGGCCCCGTTTGCTATCGTGCTATCCTTCAATATTCTTACGTATTAAGGTTATTGGGATTATTTGGCTTGTGGAAATACAATTTGCAAAAAATACTTTCACTTACCAAGCAACAATCAAACAGACAATCGTTACGAATAGTAAACTTTTCATAATGAGGTTGTTCGAAACTGTTTTTTCTCTTCGGATTGGTTTACAGGACCGGTAATCTTCTGATAGTTTGTTGCAATAGTTCACTTTTCAACAAAATTTGTGTAATTTTTTTTTTTTTTTGCACTATAGATTCACTTAATTACTGTGTTCTACTATGAGAATTTTTGTTGTAATTTAAGTTTACTTTAAGGCACAAAATTTTTATAATGTGTCACTATAATTGTTTTACACTGAGTTTAGCAAAAATATTCGTGTAATTTCTTGCACTGGATTCACTTAACTACTGTTTTCTACCATGAGAATTTTTTATCGTAATATAAGTGTCACTTTGCTGCGCAAGATTGTTATAATTTTTCACTATATATATGTTTTACACTGATTTTAAATTAATATTTTAGTTGGGTTATCCGAAAAAAAATTTAAAATGTTAACACTTTTATTTGAAAAACAAATTGTTCAAACTGAAATTTGAACTCCACCGGCTGCGCCAGTTATGGGATCGAAGCACATCGGTTGATATGGTTCGAGCGAAAGTTCTTTTTAGGTCGTGCCGCGTTTAATTTAAATTAAACTCCAACTTATTTATTTTATTTTGGGATTTTATTTAGCAACGTGTTAATCGTTGAAACTTGAACTATAATAATGGTGAAAAAATAATAGGTTTGTTTTATTTTAACCGAATTTTGTTTGGAGCCTTGAAGATATGATGAAATCAATAATGGTTTGTATAAAATATACTTTGCATTATATTTAATAATTCTACTGATGCGGTAGATTTGGAAATACTGCTTTTGTTGTATTATACGTTGTTGGCCTTGTTGTTGCTGGTACATTCTGGGTATGTAACTATTTATATATATACGTATATCAAAATGTATCGCCAAAAATAGGTAGAGATTTGTGACCTCAGATGTGTGGAATTATCGAGGAGCATCCGTGGAGGTTTCAAGAAAATCTTTCTGTAAATATTTTTGACATTTGAATTTCAAAGAGCTTTTATATATACATATATTGTTTTTACATATTCAGTGATACGTATAGAGAGATTGACAATCCATACTTATACCTTGGCAAAGATTGTACAAAATACCAGCAGATCACAAGCAAAAATATATAATGATCTCAAAATTTGTTTATAAATCGCGTTATTACCGCGCGGCTAGCACAGTGTCCAGTTCCAGATGAACACTGTGCTAGCAGTTCCAACACAAAATCTAATTGCTTATAATATAGTTTAGGTATGATCGTCGTAATTTATGCTGTTTACACAGTGATGCTGGAAATGATTTAAGCTTGTTTCGGGCACAATTTAGAGTTTTTACATTTTGCGAGATGCTAGCTCAGATGTATCATTATCAGATAAATTTAAACGTTTTAAACTACCCTGTACAAACAATCAAAACCTTGGGCAATGAATTTTGTGATAAATCCAGCTCAACTAAATTAGAAAGGGTATCCAAGATGGTTAGAAAATTTTGTAGCGTTCGTTAGGTACGTATATCGCATATTTGGACATTCTAGATGTTGGAGTAATGGTATTTATGTCGCAACTGGAATAATACAACTTAAGTTGAGTGTTTGTAGATTTGGCAGATGACGTGTTTGGGGTGGCAACGTTGCAAATTTATTGTGTGATAGGGCCAGGATGAGCAAATCGGTTAAATGAATGAATAAGGAGTTTGGGATTATTTCGATTCTAAAATTAAGAAAATAATTGAACTTGCAACACTAAAACCAGATATAGATTTACTAATTATCGCTTATTACAAGCAAACTTTCAACGTTTCTAGTCCATCGGGCCACTTCTTTCTTTATCCAGCGACGTCAACTCTTATAGTTGAAATGATTCTGAATGTATGAAGTTTTAAAGATATTGCCCCGCATATTCGAACAATATCGTTATCACTAAATATATCATACACGTTCTCCATTATAGGATCATCATTATCGGAAAAAAATGATAAAAACAGCAAAATTGACATAATGAGCGAAAATTTGAGCATATTTTAATTTGTACCGGCTGTCTGCTGCATATTTTGCATCGATTTGATTTTTGTTTAATTTGAGGAATAGGAAATTTGTTTACTAAATGGCTTTTGATTGGCTAATATATTGTCTGCTGAATATTTTGCAGCAGTCAAAGAATACATTAATTCGAATTCAAGAGTATAATTTCTCTTTTTGTTTCGTATTACTCTTTACTATTTTGTTAAGCAAAAATCATCAAAATATACTCGAATTTTTACAATGCCAACCTCTGAATTTGAAAATTTCAAAATTCGACGGCTCGATGTTTAATTTTTAAAAACAATTAATTTACAATAAATTTTAAAATTGCCAAATTTTCAAAATCGAATTTTGATATGTGTATTTTATTAAATTTTGAAATGGTGTTTTTACTTAAACATATACAATTTTAATTTGAAATTTTGCCTACCTTAAAAAATTTTAAAATTATTAAATTTAACAAATCTGGAACTTTTGAAATATTTTGGATTTCTGAAACATTTATGTGAAAAGACAAAATAAATTCAATTCATCGTAAAAAATATATATACGGCAGGCCTGTAATTGCCTTAAAAAAGCTTATATACGTCCTAAGTTCAAAATAGCAATTTTATAAGAAACTATTTTAGTTTTATAGAATGATTCAGGATTGTTTTATTTTTCGACTTCTGTTTTTAGGATTTTATACGATTCGCGCAGAGGCACCTCTTAGTTTTTCGTCATTCAATTGTTACATGAACTGAATATTTCTTATGGTGTGTATGTCGTTTATGTAATACCGTTGAAGAATTTGCATTTTGTACTTGTGGGCCACCCACGAATAAAATTACACTATAGGATTCCAGCATTACGGTTATTTTTGTACCAAATCAGTGGTTTTTTGTGAAATTAAAATGTGAAATTAAAGTTTTCGTTAGACAACTACATATTATGAAAAACCTTTTGTATTTAAACAATTTTAAGTTATTATTTCAAATCCCGTTTGATAAGTTCGCGAAGGCGACACCTTTCTTAAGTAGCGAAAGTTTCAGTGAAAAATGACGAAGTGGTGGCCAATTGGGTTCAAAACATATTCGCTATGTGAAAAAAGCCGTTGCAGTAAAAGCTTGAACAGGTGATTTTTCTGTCATTTGTCTACTTTGAAAAATCCGCGAATATACGGACATTTTTTTATGTATAGCGGCCATTCCAACGATCAGAATATTATCTTTGCTGGCCCTCTCAACTGGGTCCCAAACTCAATCGTTATGAGCAAATTGGCGTTATTTCAAAAACTTTAACGTTTATTTGATTTATTTAAAAAAAATTATTTTTTGCATTGAAAAGTTCGCGAAGACGGACATTTATTTATGTATAGCGGCGATTCCAATGATCAATTATTTGAATTTGATTCTATACACTTGGTGGCCAACAGGTGTATAGAACCAAATTAATTTTATTTATCAAAAATGCCATGGAATGAGTTTTTTTTACCAACTGTATATTTTTTTAATGACGACAAAGTCGGGGATGGCATATAGATGTAAAAATCTCTGGGATTAACCAACTGTGTAAAGTATACATTTTTTGAAAGTCTAGGACAGGATTTCCATCATTGTTATATAAATTCTATGGCATTCGGCTTGGCATATTTGATACTGCAAAATACCACACATCTTTCATAATTTAAAAATTTGGAAGTCCAACCAATGATAAAACTAATAAAACATCTGGCTGCGTCTTTCAAAAATAAAATTCAAATAGTCCATGAAATTCGTATATACATCATACAATTTCTTAGGTTATAAAATTCGAAGTGGACTTTATTAGGTTTCGAATTCATTTTGATTTTGCAAAGCCCGATTTTCCAAACTTACTACCAAAAAAAAAAATCAATAATTGGTGTCGAAACCCGGGATACTATGTAGATACATCGGTCAACATATTTATCACAGATAAGTGGTTATTTTGATTTCCATATATCTACAAGTTCGTCCATTTTGATTGCTGCATCTTGTTTCCAATAAATTTTTTGAAAAATTGTTAACATTTTGTAAACAATTTATCACGACTTAAATGACACACTAGAAAGGTGATTCAGCGACTTTGATACGCCACATAAAGGTAACGGAACAAAACTAGGATAATTAGATGCAATACAATTATAGGCAAAATAATCGGACAACGATACTTTTCCAACATTTGAGAAACTTTTAAAATTTATGAGTTCAAAGTGTGTTTGTTTGAATCTTGCGTGGCGATTACAAAACTAACTGGGGTAGTAAATAAACAAGTGAGATCTTTTAATCTCACCCAACTAAATAAATGAACTAGTGTTGCCAGTAAACAAGAGCACTCCTTGTACAAATGGCCTTTATTCAAAAAACTGAATGTTGAAAATTGATCTGTATGATTTAATAAGCAAAAGCCGACATCATTCTCTACTCCGTAACGACCAACAACCAACCAAGCGATGCAAACAACAAAAGATCAGCATTCAATAAATCTAATACATCTCAGAAGCATCGACAACATTAAACCAGTCTCATTCATCAACAAGTGAAAATATTCCACAATCAACAACATCACAACTATCATGGAATGTATAGCTGTAATGGTACTTGAATACTGCATATCCAATTCTTCACAAATACATCCACTACTATTCGAGCTTCCTGATTCATAATCGGATATTCCTCTACCCATTCACTGAAATAATCGGAACATATACTTGTATGTAATATGTGTACCGATTTACATTGCTTGTCAGGGCAAATGAGCCGCTCGAACGGTGCCCTGATATTGTATTGCTTCATCCTTCCTCTTGTTCTTGTTTGCGACGCAAACCTCACATTTCCTGCACCAATCCTCCAAATCTCTTCTGCAATCGACCCAAAAGAACCGTAGTCTTTAGCTTGTCCACCGTTTTATTGATGCCTAAATGCGCTCCAGATTTGCTATTGTGGATTTCCTGAAGAACGTCTCTTATCTGTATTTCTGGTAGCACGATCTGTTGTTTTGTATTATTGCCGTCGGCCGATTCTCAAAGTCTTACCAGCAACCTATTTTCCAACCGCCATTTCAATACTTGAATCCCCCAAGGTCACTGTTATGATTGCCAAACTTGGGAAGAACTGTAATACCTTAGTTGTTAATGGTGCATCCAGTGTCATTTGGTTATCTGATATAAACTCTAGGCATAACTGGATACTGGAGTTTCAAGATCGGTTATACGTCCTGACATGGTGCCGGTAGATAGTATGAAGGAAGTGGTCCGTTACAACCTAAGAACAGCTCCTGGAGAAGCTGCAGCAGTGAAAGGCGAGTGTTCCCTATTAGTCAGTGTTGGAGAGACACGGTTTGAACATCGATAACAACTAAGCTATTACAGTTCTTCCCAAGTTTGGCAATCATAACAGTGACCTTGGGGGATTCTCGTTCTTTTATTATAGCTTCCACCTTGCAAAGCTGATGGCACTTAGTTTTGCAAGGTGAAAGCTCAGCGGCTGGTTGCTTGCACTCTCTGATATAATGCCCATGTTGTTGACATCAAATACATCTAGATTGAGAGTGAGGTCTCCTACGCCTGTTGTTCTGGTAGCCTTGTGCTGATCGTCGTATCCTTGCTTCTATATCATCGCCTCTATTTGCGCTGTATCTTCACCTTGAGCTTAACTGAATCAGAGAGTAGGCTGCCTTTAGCTGCTTCATATTCTAACGCCGATCCTAGAAGACCTCGTTTATGGTTTTACCTTTTGCTGTTGTCCTCAAGTGAAACTTCAGCTGGTCGTGCTTTACGGCGTATAAGTTCATTCAATACATCGCTTGGAACTTTACAGTAAGCTAGGCGCTATAGCTTGGTCATTTCTCGTTCCACATCTTGAAGGCGTTCTCCTCGTTATTGCCGCCTATTACGCAACTGGATTTTGCATAATTCTTGGACATGTTCCGTACAAGTCAAATTCCTAATCTCTGATGCAGGTACTGTCTGTAGCAGATTAACTGCTTCGACTCTTAGTGCCAAGATTAAGGCAGCTCCAGTAGGCGGTTCCATTGATGTGATTGTGCTGCCCTTTAATTGTTGTGTCCTGTTTGTCATGTCTGCGTTAAGCTCCTTTAGTTTCTTATTTTATTGATCAACTTTAGTGCGAATTTCGCATTTTGTTGATCAAATTGTTCAGTGATCAGGTTATATTTCGTCTGCTGTGTTATTTGTAGCAGCAGGGCGTTGAGAACAGCACCAATATTTGTCTGTTTCTCCGGTTGTGTATATTATTAACACGGCACAATTTGTTTGAGAGTAATCTGTGACGTCACCAATGCAATTTGCACATTAATTGCATTCTCTCTCTTTATCTCTCTCTCTCTCCCTCTCTTTGCTAATTTATCCTTTATGGTTTTTGTTCACGCCTTGCTTCTCGAATGTTGTGCTGTTTTACTGAATAATAATAATGTTCATTCTGCCTTTGTGACTCATCACATGAACATCGGTAGTCTACTCAAATAAATATCCACCATTAAAACTATAATTCTCTCCCAACAAACAATTTTTGTTTACAGACTGTTTGCTGTAAATGTACTTTGTAATTGTAAAGTTACAGTGGTAATCGTACCTTAAAAGTGTTGTAAATGTTTAGTATGCATTTTGGGGACACATTGGTATTGTATACCGAACGTTTACCGATAACAACTAACGTAAATATTATGTGTGTATACAAATAAGTCTGTATAGTTACCATAAGCAATATGTATGGTTTTGTTACAGTTACGGATCTATTACAAATATGTTACAATCTCATGTCTATTTTATAACGAACTACCCCACTTACATTTTTTGTTTACAAAATTAATTTTGTAAACAATAAAGGTAAATAAATATGTATGTATGTATTAAGTTAGTTATAGTAATAATAAGTTTATAATGAATAACTTATTTTACTATTATGTATATTCTAAAATAAAATATATTTAACTTAGAAATAAGTATTTTCGCATATTGCATGTTGAAATTTACAAACGAACCACATTTTTTCTGGTTAAATGTTGAAATAGTTTTAAAATATTAATGCGCCATTACAATAATGGATTATTTAAAATTATTATTTATAATTCAATAGTAGTTTAATTTAAATCATTTTTTATTTTTGTCATATTGTAAATTAGAGTGACAAAATTTGGTAAAATTGGTTGTAATATTATCATAACAGAAATTTTAGCAATATTTTCTATAACTGAGATCATTAAAATAAACAAAATGTAGAAAATAAGATAATATTTTGTTTGTTTGAATTTTTTGTTCAATATGGCCGATCATTAATTTTGTAGAAAATGTCTTTGTTTTCAATATGTAAACTTGAAATTACACTTTCGCTTTTTGTAAACATTTTGAGAGTTAACTGAATATGAACATTTATAAGTCACTTTACATTTACACTTTCCTGTTAAAAATATGTATCTGTAAATGAAATGTAAACGCTATGTATTTGTTATGTAGAAGTTAGTTTACATTTACATTTTGATAAAAAAATATTTAAATGTACATGATATGTAAACGCTGTGTGTTGGTTATGTAGAAATAAACTTACATTTACATTTTCCTACTAAAAATGTTTACTTGTATACGATATGTAAGCGATACGTATTGATTATGTAAAAGTAAGTTTACATTTACATTTTTCTATTAAAAATGTTTACTTGCATATGATTTGTAAACGCTGGGTATAAATATGTGTACAATTTTTGACATTTATGATAGTTGCGAAAAAAGTTATAAACAAACAATTGTTAAAGTGATTTTCTCAAATATAAAAAGTTTTGTAATATAAATAATAAGTTAAATAATGTCATTTAAAATAATATTGTGTGAAGACGATAGTATTGTTGCTGTACCAGGAGGCTGGGAAGCAAACAGTATTTTATATTGGCCACCACTTAGTAAGTTTAAATTTTTTATGCTATCTCTGAAGTTGTTCGAATTTTTAATTTATACTCTTAAATATGTTTTCACTCTTATTTCAATACGTTAGCTGGCCGAGCGTTAGAAAAACTACGTAGCAATCCATGTAGTAAATATAATCTAGATTGGAAAACTGAAAAGTGCATTGTTAAGAAATGTGATATTGTAACATTTCGAGAGGCCATACAATTGGAAGAGGAGTATGAAAAAATGGGAACCGACGATGAAGAAAATTTGAACCGATTGCTTGAGCAATCTAGCGGACGATTTAGAACCTGCAAATTAAATCCCACACCGACTGCAGCATTACATTTACATACAAAATACGATGACATGTTTAATCAAAATTTGACATCAAATTCATCAATGCAACAAAAAAAGCAACCCGTTTTGATTGATACCGTAGCAAACCAGCCAATGGATCAGATTATAGAAGCAGATAATGGATCATATATTAACCTTACAGCTGTAGCTGATGAAGAAACCAAAGCAGAAATTCGCGATCTACATGCCAAAGGTAAATTAATCTGTTACAGTTATTCACTTCAGATATTTTCAATCTGATTTTCTTTGCAGTAGATAACATGAAAGAATTTTTCATGGAAGAATTGGCAAAAGTGAAAGCCAAATGTGACGAGCTAATTAAATTATTGAAGACGTTTAAAGATAAAGAGGCCAATTACTTTAAGTCTAGTATTGAACCTGATTCAAATTGTAAAATTACTTTACCAATGACCAAAGTTGAAGAAGTAGTAGATCTAGAAGAAAAATTACTAGATAGTGGTTTTAAAAATAATTTGGTAAGATCATCTAATTAAACTCTAAAGTAATATAGTTATTTTTACATAAGAAATTATCTTTTAACTTATAGATTAGTAAATTGATCAATATTGGCGGAAACAGTGGAAATGGTGATTGGTCAAAAATTTCATATAAGTTGATATATGAACTTTTTTCGCATGAACTATTGATTTGTTTTTCCTGGACTGGAATTTTAAAAACCCAGCTGCAAATCAGTGAACCGAAATTACCTTTTTTAAAGTATTCAAAACTTATCGATTTATTTTATGAAGTTGTTAAGGTTGGCGCCAATAAATTTAATAAATCATTAAATGAAAACTTTCTTAAAAGTGTATTAAGAAATGCTAAGCTTCGCTTGGACCGTTATAATAAGAAAGAAAAACGGCATGAAGCACCAGTTCAGGAACAACCTACCACTAGTTCAGGAAAAAGCGATGAACAATTACAAAGCATTATAGACGAAGCTTACAACACTTCACTGAATGAACCTGATGACGGGGAGTTAAATTAGACGTGAATTTAAAACTCTTTTATTTAATTTCATATAGTTTATTTATTATTTATATAATATATATGTATGTATGCTCATACATAAGACGATTATATATATATGTATATATATTTATTTGAATTTATGAAATACAACGCAATGAATGTGATCTTTTTTATTTTTAGTTAACATTATGTATCATTGGAGAACATGACTCCTTCCATAATATAAATTTGTTTGTATATTCCAACGCACATTGGTAAAAGATGACCCTCCCGAACTCGGCATTTAACAAATGGGAATTTAGCCGCAGTTGTATATCTATTATTATCATCATACTTCATACGTTCCATTTTGGCAAGTTCAATTAGACGTTTAGCAACCTGTTCTAGAGGTTTGTTTCCTTGACGAATTAAATTCTTTATTTGGTATAAGAAATTCTCAAACTGGTATGCACTGAAGCTTGGCAAGGGTCCAAACTTTTTAACATCAGCAGTTACATGGCATAGACTATGAACATTGGAGCTGACACAATCAATGCCATATATTTGAATGAATATTCTAATGTAGTCCTGGAATAACAACTCAGCCACATTTAAATATTTTAAGTAATGCTTGCATGAGCATATAGTCACCGCACAAAATAACATAATAAAATGTTGATAAACTTCGATTTTTAGAAAACCCTTCATTATAACTGGACCCACATACAATAAAAATGTGCGATATTCTAATCCTTTCCAAAATTTAATGTTTTGTAGCGATCTCATTGCACCATGTATTTCTTTAGGCAAAAATGTATTACTATTTTCCAAGCACTTAGAAATTTCGCAGATTTGCACAAAAGACCATTTCGTATTAAAATTGAAAGTACCATTTATCCATCCTAACAAACATTTGCGCATGATCCCTAAATCAAATAAATGCAATGAGTCTGCAACGGGAAAATCATCAACCATGTTTATGGGTAATTTTTCTAATGGGGAAACTTCTTTATGGTGGTATTCATCTAGTCTATTGCGAAAACTTTCATCAGTTCGTAAAGGTGCATTTATTCTTGGATAACTCATATGGAAACCTTTCCTATATTCGAAATTTTCTCCTAATGTTGTAAATTTCGAACAACCATGATAATGATTGAAATAGACGGTTCCTTTTGAAAATATAAATAATATTGGAAATATAAGTTTACAGAAAATTGTAGTTGTTAAGAGTTAAAATATTTACCTTTTATAAAACATCTTGCGGGAGTATCACAAACAAATCCTTTGATTGTAACCGTGATTTTATGATGACCAATTTTAACACCATTTTTCAAAATATCTTGCAATTCATTTACAAATGGGTCTAAATAATTTTGTAGGTTCGGCTTTGTCTGACCACAATAGACTGCAATAGGCATTGGATTTGTAAAGTTTTCATGATCGCTTATACATAAAATAGGCCAAAACTCGGTCTTTGCGCTGTTAAAAATTGGCAGCCCATCAATGTTAAAGGTGACGGAAATAGCAATTGATTGGTTTAAATCTGAAAATTTGTTCAACAAACAGTGTTTCAGTCCATAATACCAAAGTTTTCCACTACCCATTGAAACAATATCTATTCTTTGAGGTGTTTGTAGCAAAGTACGAGAATCTTTTGGTAAGAAATTAGATCCACGCAATTTTAAAATTCCCAGCAAATCATTTAATGCTCGATGTGTGATTCGATGAAGCAATGCCCAGTTTTTTAATTCTTCCAACATCGAAAGTTTGCTTTCAATTTCCACTTCCTCATCGGACATTTCATTGCTGTTATCGTTGACATCATCGGGTTCTATGACATCTTCTAATGTTTCCGTTATGGTTTGTTGTGGAAATTCCGCAGCACAAATGTCACTACTAATATAATTCAAGCTTTGTGATGAATTCGAAGTAAAATCAAAATTGGAATCACTAGAAATGGCACAATATGGAGTTGTATTTTCCGAAGGAGTGATATTATTTTGGGAACATTTTGTTTCAGTAAATATTTTGAAATTATTCCTTTCCAAATTAACTAATTTTTTTACCGTTCTGTAATAGGACGATGTAGAATGAAAAGGTTTAGGATTTCTTTTCATTTTTTTCGAATATTTATTTATTTATTAACTGTAGATTAAGATATTAATTTCACAAGGTATTAGTTTATTTAAAGAAATTTCTGACATAAGAAAATCGTATAAATTATATGACAGTATAAATACATTAACAATGTAAGTGTTCATTAAGTGTACGAGGTAGCTATGAGCTCTCATTAAAGTTATTTAATGTGATCAATATGTGATCGTAAAAATACATTTGCAATGTAAATGTTCAGTAAATCTTCATAGTATATATAAGCTCTCATCGATTCTACAAAACGTAAACATTTTGTAAATGTAATCTTACAATAACAAAGTATATAAACAGTAACGTAACATTCGTAACTATAAGTTAATCGTTACAGTGTAACCGTACTGTACACACTCTGAGACTATCTTTTGTAGAAGTATCGATGCAGCTACATATTTTCACTATTGTAAATGCTCCGTAAATGATACAAAAATAATTTGTGACTATGGTATATACAAATTGTTACTTGGCTGGGTGAGGATCGATCTATCGATAGTTACCACACGACTCTAATCACCGTACTAAAGACGATTCTGATGTTATTGAGTTTAACGTTAGGCATAATCGTCAAAATATAGACCGATACCATAATACAGGGTGATTGATTATTCCTTGATTCGTATATATAAAATCAACAAATAAATCAAATCAATATGTCTAACTGTAAATTATTATTAATAAAAACCAATTACGATAATTAAAATATCGTTTGATGATTTATTATTTAATTATTTTAATCTTTTAATTTTTTAATTATTTCTCTCGATACACAAATTTATGTATATATGTAATCGAAATCTGTAGTGAACCATCACAGTATTTACAATATGTGATATATACCGTAATGCTATTATATTAGAGCATATCCTTCATATATGTCCATACTATACATAGACGTATGCGATGACATATATTAAATCAATAAATTGAATAAAAAAAAAAATTATTCAGATTTAATTAAACAATTTGGTTGGCGAAAAAATTTATGAAGTATTTATTCGATTTATGTATAGTCCGCGAATGCTGGTAGCTAGTGCTTCATATAATACATATATCAAACAATTATGATGACCTGCTATATTGACTGGCAATAATAATCGTTAGCACACAATTAATATTCAAAATTGATACATTACGTTCATAAAATTTAAATCAGAGATGATTTACCGCAGCAACAAACAACATTTTTTTTTTCAATAATCTGTCTGTCGTCGCTCGCTTTAAACTATAATATAAAATATTTTAATATGCAAAAAATATATATTTTAATTCATCAGGATCCCTCATATTACGTGACTATCATTTTAATTCTGTATATACCATAATGCATAAATAGGATTAAGCACAAAACCAAAGCAGGAGTGATGCAAAAATATTTGCAAACCAATTTTTAGTTTTTGGCGTCGTTCTGTTAAATCATTTATATGAAATCGTTTAAGAGGTATTTGGTTGGGAGGTGTCATGGGAGGTGTCAATTAAGCGGTGTCAACAGTCTGTGACGCATGATGAACATCAAGCAGGTCAGTAAAGTATTCAAGTACTGCGTCGATGTTGACACAGCAGTTTCCGTCCCGGTCCCGAATGGCGGTTGACGTAGGCCTGAAAGTATGGTGCAGTCCAGTAATTCCTTTAAAGAAATTACGTGAACTGCGCTCATTGCTGAGTTGTTGTACTTTCAGAACCTCGGCCTTCCACCATTCTCGCTTCTTCCGTCTACAAATCCGCTTAGCTGCAAGAGCAGCCTTGTTTTTCCTCGTGATTGTGAGACGTTGTTTCACTTCACTATGGGCTATATTTTGTTGCTCAACTGCAAGACGACACTCGTCATCAAACCAATCATTCTTGGGTCTGACTTTCACTATACCTAAAGTCTGTTGAGCAGCACTGACAACCGAAGTTTTCATCTCCATCTCTGGCTCCAAGCGGAAACAATCAAACTCGTTTCAAAACAATCAATTTTATTAATTTTTGTTGTTATGTACGTCTCCGGTGTCGCACAATTCAAATTTTTATCAACGTATATAATAATGTTGTGTATATAGGTCTATCATTTTGGATTCAAATCTCTTGTTCATTATTTTTATAACATCATCATTGAAGAGCAACGAGTTCCAGCCGATACTCCTTCATGCACGTGATTAGGCCCTCCAACGCTCCTGGTTTTCTAAGAGACCGCACGTTCCACGTGCCGATCCTAAATCTCGTGTCCGGGTATACTTGACCGGGGGTCCGGTGTTGTTTTGGCGGTATCCATTTTTCTTTTTGTTGACTTTATAAACACTTGATTTTTTTTACGGATGCGGGTCGTCAACCCAGCGATCCAACCGTTTAGTCGCCTCCTACGACAAGCAAAGGATACTGTGGGGTATTCTTGGGAAACATGTTCGTGCAATTTAGATTTACGAGACATGTGAGTGCCTCCAACCACAAACGCCTATACCTATAAAATAAACACAGTGCACAAGAAAATTAATTTGTTGACTGGTGAGGAAAACGTACGAGGTATGAAAAATTTTCTAAGCATGTCCCTATACCACTCACCATTGACAGTAACATTCTGACCATCATCGTTTTTGAAGACATATGTTCACAATGACTCCGCGAGCCCATAAAGCGCACCAAACAGTAATTTTCTGTGAATGTAATGGTGTCTCGACAAAACTTTGGGGATTATCCTCACTCCAAATGCAAAAATTCTGCTTATTGACATACCCATTCAACCAAAAATGGACTTCATCAAACAACAACATTTTGAATGGAAATTCAACATCAATATCAATTTGTGCCTTAGCCCATTCTCCGAATTGACGGCGCATACAATGGTCGTTTGGATTTAATTCCGGCACAAGTTGAATCTTGAACGCTTTTAAGCCAAATCCTTTCATATAATCTTCCACAAAGTGGAAGGACACAACCCCAGTTCTTTAGTACGCACTTTCGCACTCACGGGATGCACATTATCATTAAGAGTAAACGTGGCCCAGAACAGAACCATAGTTTGATAAAAAAATTCAACAATTTGCTGATGTTAGTCTATCCATAATGAAATGTCAAACCAAACTTAACAAAAAGCCACTATTAGCTGTTAAATGGGTTGTCAAATAAAGGAGTGTGGCCAACTCAAAGTTGTGAACCTCTAAGAAAAACACCCTTTACAAACAAATATTCGATTAAATTTAAACACAATTAAAATTTAATAATTTGTTTAAAGCACAGTTTGCAGAGAACCTGAATTAGTCATATAAATATTTTTCCCGTTAAGCTTAACTTAACCGATGGTTTTTGGTACGAATGCATAAAAAGTTTTGTCATCACTGCTCTACGCCATCGTTATCCAGCTGACAAATAGTTGGAGTATAATAGAAGAGGCCTTGACAGCCAAACATTCCAGAATACAGAAAGAGATAGTACATCCAAAGGAATCCAGAATACATTATTTTTAGATAATGAAACAGAAACTGTTATCGATTCAAGAACATATTTTGCTTATTTTTCAACCTAATCTTATAGGTATATAGCATGGCGCACCTCTACCGAATAAAAATGAATAAATTTCAAATCATCTCCATCTCTGGATTCAAGCGGAAACAATCAAACTCGTTTCAAAACAATCAATTTTATTAATTTTTGTTGTTATGTCTCCGGTGTCGCACAATTCAAATTTTTATCAACGTATATAACAATGTTGTGTATATAGGTCTATCATTTTGGATTCAAATCTCTTGTTCATTATTTTTATAACATCATCATTGATTGATAACGAACGTGCACAAAAAATAAATTATTCTAAAATTATAAAATAAATTCAATTTCAATTATCATAAAAATTTAAATTTTCTATTGCTGTCTATGTGTATATACCTCTACTCTCTATAATCAGTAAATCATTATCGCAGAAGACGAAAATTATGAGTAAATAAAGATAACAAAAAACAGAAAAAGCTTCGATCCCCTTATATTGTTCGTAAGATTTGCGTCTGTACGCCTTTCATCGTGATTATTTTGTCATTTTGTCTTTATGTAATTCGGTACCACGCAAATTGAAAACGTTCAAAATTATTACGATATGAATTGGTGATTAGAGCTTTGAAGTAGAACAGAAATAAGGTGTGTGGGGTAACATAATTATTTGTGTATTAAGCTAATTAGGTATCGTTTATTAGTAGTAACTCGAGAAAACTAAATAAAGATACAAAATGCCCTGAATATATATTTTTATTTTAGGTTTAGCTGTAATATCGCTCTTAAAATAAATAAATATTCCAAATTAATTAAAACAAAATTTATATAAATAACACCAAGATGTAAACCGGAACCTTTTTCTTGGTGCTGAAGATTTTTATTTATAACAAAATTAAGAATAAAATTAAAAATAACACTTTGGGCTGTATAGTACACAGATAAAAATGGAATTTTGTGTATATCCTCTTCTGCATAACTCCTCCGCATAGATAGTTTTTGTTTTTATTAAATATATCCAGAAGATATAGGTTTAACATTTTATTTTCTGTTATTTTTTGAAATGTTCATATAAAGTTAAGAAGTTAAATTATGTGTAGCTTATATAATGTAATATATAAATAGTAAGCAACAACAATAATACGAATACGTTTGAAAATAATTCTTAAATTGGGAATAACTCTATTACGATATACATATATGCGCTATTATCTCGAATAACTGTTTAATTTAATAAAATTGTGTACAAAATATTGTTGCATCTAACATACATTTTAGAATTCCATTTACATTCAATCTATTGAATTCAATAATTGGCTAAGCAACAAGCCTAGCCCGATCCAGTTTGCAATTTTTCATAACTGGATACATACGAGTATGTGCAAAGTGGCGAAATTCGTTTTAAGTTCATTTCGAATTGATACCAATTCTCAAATGTTCGTGTATTTGTAAATATTTTGGAATTAGTTTGATTCTGAATTTTTACAGTTCAGAACTTCCGAATTACAAAATTTTTTAATTTTTTAATATTCAAAATTTTTAATTATTTTTTGAAAACTGAACTCGAATTTTTGAAGAAATGAAATTAATAATGAAACATTTTTTAAAATTCAAATTATGTTTTGAGATTTTTTGTATAAAATTTAGAATTTTGAAAATAACAAATTATTTGAAATTTTGAATTTCTGAAAAAAAAATTTAAATTTTGAACTCAAATTTAGGCAAAAATTTTAGTTTTCTGGAAATTCGAATTTTGTAATTTTTAATTGTAAACACAAATTTGAACTATTGGACATAAGGACATTGACATTTTTTAAAATTTAAATAATTCTAGAAATTATATTTGAAATTTATTTAACTTTAGATTTTGTATTTTAGAATTTTAAATTGAAATTTTTTAAAAAGCATGTTTTAAGTAAATGGACAGAACAATAAAGTGATTTGTAAAGACATTTCTAATTTTAGAAGTTAAGAGACAGGGGTACCTTGCCACTATTTATATGTTCGCATAAAATTTAAATATTTAAAAAACCATCTGCTGAACCAAGGATTGTAACCAAATAGTGCCATACATTTTACGATAGCTGAGTGGCACATATCTAGATAGTAAACGACTTAGTACAGGGGATATTTGAATTAAGTTTTTCTGCTGAACTAAAGATCGTACCCAAATACCGGTATATTTTGAGTAACTGAGGGCTATGTCTAACTAAAAAATATAAAAGGTTTCAATATAAGTGACTTACCGACAGGGGAACAAATTCCAACGATCATACCCTAATACCGACATGTGTTTAACTAAAAACGATTCAAACGTAGGATTTAAATTTTTTAGAATTTAAATTTTTTTTTTTAAATTTTGAAAATATTCTAAAATTCCTGAGCATTTCTGAATATACACAATTTTTTTAATTTTAATTAAAGTTTATGATTGAAAATCAGAATTAACAGTAGAATTATTAAATTTTCGAATTTTTCATGTTTAATTTAATAATTTACGATGTGAATAAGGAATTTAAAATTTTCAAATTAAAATTTAGATTACGATAACGATTTTGAATTTGCATAATAAAATTTGATTTATGTATAAAATAAAAAATTTGGTTTTTTGGAAGAATTTAGAAAATTTCTCATATGTACTTTAGAAAATTCGATTTTGATGATATTTAATACTTTTATATGGTTTTTTGATATTTCTAAATTCAAATATCTTCCATTTTCAAAATTCAATTTAAGTTAGAAGTTGTGGGAATTTTTGAAATTTGTATGTTCCAATTTATTAAACTTCGACATTGTATAATCTAAAAATTAGCTTAACATTTTTATAAATTTTTTGATATTTCTGAAAATTCTAATTGAGTTTATCGAATTTTGAACTTTATAACCTGAATTGTTGTATGTTATACCGACACGATTGTATTATTGAGTAGTTGAGGGCAATATCTAACTAAACAAATTAAAAACATTCCTAAATCTAAGATGTAATCTAAGAAGATAACTACACTTAGGATTGGGGAGTTTTAACATTTTGTATGTTACTACAAAAATGAAATAAAACTTTAGACTGACTTCCATGGAACTATGCAGTGTGCATCTAGTATCTCTACAAAATCTTAGGACAATCTTCACATCTATTTAATTAGCAAAAATTCAATTCATTTCAATCAAATTCCGCTTTTTAAACTCATTGTTTTTATCACGGTTTGGAATTAACCGAGTAATCGATGTAATATTGTTTAAATTCCATATTTTGGAACCAGCCACACGCACATTTCTCAGTGTGATGGGAATTGAAAAGTTTTTCGTTCGAAAGTGCATTATAAAAAGTTATTGTTTATTGAAATCGTAGAATTCTATTTCTAATAGCTCGAGAAATACAAAACCTATTAACCAGCATGAAACTTCGAAAATATCTAAAAGCATTCATATTAGCGCTATACACTTGAAATAATTTTACTCGAAACTATTTCCCCTGAAACATATTAAATTATACCGAACTGTCCGACAATATTCGAATCAGCACTTGTTTGATAAATAGAAAATGTTTACTCGGTCAAGTTGGTAAACTTATTTTTGAACTATTTGTATCATTTGCATACGCAAAGATAAACCTCTACCTACCTAGTTTTTACCCTCTACAGGCGTTGGGGCCCATGCCACAGAAAATCAAATACTCTATAACCATAAGTATATAGTGAAACATATGGAACGTTAAAAATTTCTACGATTTTTAACCATTATTATCTATATGGAATCTGGTCTATAACTTTGCCATTTATATACCATTTACATACCACTACTGTAAAAATTAACAAAATTTCAAATGATCAAGACGGTATTCATACACATAACTTGCGTTAATAGTAAATTGGTGTAGTGACATCGATTTATGGATGTCTAGTCCGTTTAACTTTACTCCCAAACTTATACGAAATTATGATTCAATTATCTATTTTTGAGATACGATTGAGCTAGATTTTAAATATTTTTTTAAATTCCAGATCGTTTATATTATAATCAATTTCCCAAGAAGTCTTACTCGTTTAAGTTTCATTTCAAATTGATAGTTTCCGAATTGATCAATTTTTAATTCTCTAAATTCGGTTTTAGTTCATAGTTAACTAAATTCTAAAATATTAAATTTTTACACTAACATAGTAAGTAGCATCCTTGCCTTGTTATTCGAGGGTCTTGGGATCGCTTCCCGTGGCCAGAAATCACGGTTGGGTGTTTTTATGAGTAAAACATATATATGTTTGTCCGGGTATTGCACAGTGTCAGAATTAACAAATTTCGATAATTTTGGTTCGATGAAAAATTAAATTTCGATAATTGAATTTTTAATATTTAATATTTAAATATTTAATTTTTATTTCTACGAACTTTTTAAACTTATGAATGTACAAAAATGTCATATTATTTCTATGAAATTGACGAATTTGACGGATTCATCAATTTTATAAATTTAAAGAATTTTATATAAATTTATGGAATCTAAATTTTTTTCAAATTTGCTGAATTTTACGATATTACAATTTTTATGTTTTTTATTAATTATACTTAAGCTTTATGCATTTAAATTTTAATATTTTATGATTGTTATGAGTTTAATGAAATTTTTGAATTTTAGAAATTTCACGAATTTTTTAAATTTAAAGAATGAATATATGTATGAATTTATTTCAGTTGAGTCGCAATTTGTGGCTAGTGGTGCTGGTGGCCATTGAAAATTTATGGACATAATCCTAGAAAAAAAATATTAAAAAATAATGTTTTTAACGATGTATAGGAAATATTGGGGAAATATACCCATATGCTATATGATCGGATGCAAATAGAACCGTAAATCAAATAATATTGAATGCTGCCAAACAGAGATGAGCATTTATGTCTATTAATTATCTATTAATGTAGACAATCTCTAGAATGATGATTTGTCGAAATAGTTGAAAACTACTGTTTTAAAATAATTATATATGTAAAATTATATATGTATATATAGAAAGCTTTCATAAATATTTCGGATTTATGAGTAATACATATCTGAAAAAGTGGAAATATCGATAAGCTGTTTGATATTTTATATAACAATATAAAATTATCAATGGACTTTGCTGAGAAATTGTACAAATCTAAAACTTTCCGAGTGCTATATATATGGAAATGCCAACTTATGATTAAAATCGCACATAGGGCTCGTATTGTCAGGTACCGAGTATCCGCATATTTTTCTGTTTTTTTTTTTAAGTACCCTACCCGGGTAATTATGACGAGTATCTCCATAGGTAAAGTTGCCATGAATCTGTCTGGACGCTGTTATACGTTTATATCCGAGTCAAAGTAATAAGGAAATTACAACATTTTTTGATATGGTGTTTGAATTAACTAACTCATCATATTAGCAGATATTTTTATAGTTCCTTAAGAAACATACACAAGTGAATGCGAAAGGAGCCCCATATAAAAACATTGACAAACATCTACAATTTACAAGAGCTCCCTATAAACAGCCAACGAACAGGTATTTTTAGTGGCGCGAAACTTGTTTACAGCAAATAAAAGTCGCTAGACACTCCTCTTTCAGATCGATATGCGCAATTTGTTTCCTGTTCGTTGTAGTTTTTATCAGATTGGATAGATCGAATTTTTCGATTTGCCAAAATCTACACCGATTTGTTAGATTGATTTTAGGTGCATTAACTCATGGATGCCAATAATTCTTTGATAAAAGTTATGCTGGTGTGTAGACGGAGGTTAATTTTTCGATGACACCAAATATTTTAGAATTTTCTAGAGACAATTATTCTCTGTCAATTGCAAATTTTATAGATTTGTTAAAACAATATCAATTGAGAATAATTTAAATTTCTGAAAAATCATCTGAATGGATAATTTGTTTTGACCCAAATCAAGTTAATTTTAAAACGCTATTCAAATGAATATTTATTTAATTATTTTTAAAATCCATCAAAATATGACAGATCACATACGATTAAGTACCACTAAATTGTTGATAAAAATACGTTTCATTTGATATATCACATGAGATACTCCAAATTAAAAATGTTAACCCATTATCCAGCATCTATATGGTCAAGCGAAACTCCACCAATTTGTTTTCCAATTGTTTTTTGGTATGTTAAACCTTCAGAAAAAAATTTGTTACTTGGAATTTTACATCACAAGTATTCGTGGAGTTTTGTAAAATGGATTAGAGATACAAAGTTTGGTAAATTATCACGTGGACCACAAATGCTGGCTGAAAAATTTTTACTTTGGATTATGTCATGTTTTATATACAATTATATACAATTTGCATAGGGTGCTTATATTTAAAAACTAAATAAGGTTATGCTTTTTAAAAGAGCTTTTTCTAAATTACGACCAGGTGGTTTTTAAGAAATTTAAAATATTCACCATTTTCAGTTTTGGTTGCTATAGTAGTATTGTTTCCTGATATTCCTGAGATATTTGTTAAGCAACGAAAAATTAACCTCTGTGTAGACGACACATTTATGTGATACAAATATCAGATAGTTTTCATGTCGACAACCGCGTTTATATTAGATCTCAATTTATATAGATCTCAATTTCAAAAAAATCGTGCCATTGATTGTTATGAAATATAAATAAGCTGTAGTTTGTTTAAGGCCTAATATGTATCAAACCAAATTATTATTGTTTGTTTAATCTTAATATAATACGTTTTGCTATTTTTTTGAAATAAAAATAACGCCCTAACTTGGTTAATTAATCAATTTTTAATTGTTTCATTTAAATCAATTATATTTAAGCGATTATTGCCACTACTAGAACTTGATATACAGTCCTGTTGAAATACATTTTCTTGAATCAAAATAAAACGATTGCATCCGACAGCATTTTTTATTCAACGCTACATGATGTAACAAATTGTTATAATTTTAAATTTTACCTAACCATTTCGACACTGTTTATTATTACTAGAACTAAAGTTCGCCTAGCAACTTCAAGATAATTAAGTCTATTACCTAAACTTTAAACGCATATATGAACTTACTATATACATACTACTATATAAAATACAGCAACAAGTATGTTGTTGATAAATCCGAAATTTTAGGAGAAATAATTATAAAATAATCGCTTATACCAGCTAAATGTTGATAAGAATTAATTAAAACAAAATATTTATCTTACTGCCATTATACTAACAATATCTGACGAGCAGCACATATAACAATTTCGTAATGATATTATCTGCTATTCAGCTCTAGTATATAAAGGTAACGAGTTGCCATATATTATGTTCATTTTATAACTAATCGACAACATGAAATCGACTGTTGGTTTTGTATGTACACTTTTGATTTGTGTACAAATCATAAATGCTGGCTATTTTATTGACGACTATTACATTAGCCACCCGTTAAAGGTATGTGTGTTTATTTAATTTTTAACTGATGTATTTATAATTATTTGTATATATATAGGTCAGCTGGTGGGAAGCCTCACGATTTTGTACATTCTACGGAAATCAATTAATCGATATACCAGATGAGAAAGAATATCGAAATGTATTGGCTACTATTAACAAAGTTCGACAAAATGATTCGAGTATAGTGGATAATTCGATTTGGACTAGTGGCATTCGATTCCCTGACGAGAGAACGTATTACTGGGAAAATTCAGGTTTGCCAGTTATTTATGCTGATTGGGTTCCGGGTGATCCACACTTGGGTAAAGATGAAAAATGCCTTTTTTTGTGGAGGGGCGACAATTGGAAATTGGCCGATTCGCTTTGTGACCAGAAATATGTATTTATGTGTCGAGGTATTCCTATAAAATTATCCAAACTTATATACAACAGCAAACAGAATTTATTAAGGTATAATTTATTTAATTACAGTACTATCAACCTCATAGGATGGACGTGCATTTTTAAACAAATTGTTAAAATATAATTGTTAAAAACAAATTGTCAAACTAAATATAAAATATGCTATGTTTGAATTGGAAAATGTTGTGTGTTTTCAAAATAAATACTGCGGTTCCCCGTCGTACGCGTTTGTGGTATTCTGTTGTGACTACAATCTAGTTCTGGCACATCATGCTTCTAAATTATTAAATGTGAATATGTGTGTTGGTTGGTAATAGTAAAAATAGTTAAAAATTTGTCAAACACATATTTGAGTTGCTGTGTGCTGAGCGACCAAATTTTTTGGTAAATACGACTCGTAACACGATAAATGTTTATCTTAGGTTTTTGTTGACTTCAAACCACGCGATCACCATATATAATTATGTATTATATTTTTCGAAGGTTTGATAAATCCAAAAATTAAGTAAGATATAAGTTACATTAAACATATTAACCAAACATTATAGCCACAACAACTATTTTGTTGATAAAATTTCAAAATTTCAAATTATGTATTAGCTAATCGCAAAATTAAATTTTAACCAAAAAATAATTAAAGACGCGTCTTATCACTTTGCATTACCAACACAACATCCGTTCTGTATATGTAAACAAATACAAAAGTTTGGTCTAATGATAGCAAAATTGAATTTCTGCTTATACGTGCATATACTCGTATAAAGGCATATCGCGATAAATGTTCATTTACTAACTAATCGCTGCAACATGAAATCGACTGTTTCTTTTATATGTACACTTTTATGATTTGTGTGCAAATCATAAATGCCGGCTATTATATTGGTGACTATTACGTTAGTCACCCACTGAAGGTAATTAATAATAATAATATCTATCGCACTATTTATTATTTAATTAATAAAATTTTAAATAATTTAGGTAACCAGTGGCCCTATTCTTGTTTTCCCCGGGAATTGGTTATTGGGAAAAAATATTTCAAAAATTCCCAACTACAATAATTCCCAAATTTTTATTCCATTTTTCCCCAAAGCGTATTCTGCCAAAATGGGAAAAATTTCCCCTTAAAAATTTCAGCAGTACAAATGCTTACCACTAAATTACAATTGCTGTTTATTTATTATTATAAATAATTAAAAAATTGGAAAAACAGAAAAATTGAATAAAATGTATTTAATGTATCACGATTAATTCGTCTTTTGGATGATGACGAATAAAACCGGCGCTATAATTTACGCATTAGGCATAATTATTTGCAGGATACATCAAACCCCTTGGAGATGCACGAAGCGGAGTTTATTAATAAATATAGGATGCCCTAGCATTTGGTTTTGGCATTAAAAGAGAAATTGATTCTTTTATGGAGGTGTCAACTATACCAAAAGAAATTCGAGTTCTAGTTACGCTGAGTTTCTTGACTCAAGGTTAACTGCTATACACGTTTCATGGACGTTATGTACACACAAACTAATTAAGCTTTGTTTCTGTATGTACATACATATATTATCAGGTACTTTCCAAAAGAGAGTGGGTATGAATTTCCTAAATCGCGTATCGCAGAGTGTGGTAACTCAATGATTAATCGAATTTTTTATAATTGTCGATGAAAATTTAATGCCGATGTACATAAAATTTCCACAATCGCCAACGAAAATTAATAAAGTCAAAAACAGTAAGTGTCTGTTTTAACTTTTCCATTTCAGATTCTATGAAAAGTTCAATCTTGCCGGCGTAATCGGTTGTATCGATTGTACCCACGTCTCGCTGCTCAGACGAGCAACTAGAGTCGAACATGTATACCATAATCGGCATTCCTATCATTCAAATAATGTCCAATTCGTAAGAACACAGGTAACATTACGTAAATTATTTGCTATATACGAGTATTCAAGATTCAAATTATTTATAGATTTTCGATTCTAATTTAAAAAATTTAAATGTTAATGCCAATTCCTGGGGAAAACCAGAATAGGGCCACTGGTGGGAAGCATCACGATTTTGTACATTCTACGGTAATCAATTAATTGACAAACCAGATGAGCGAGAGCATCGTTAAATAATGAGCATACATACCGCGTATTAGCATATATATATATATATATATATATATATATATATATATATATATATATATATATATATATATATATATATATATATATATATATATATATATATATATATATATATATATATATATATATATATATATATATATATATATATATATATATATATATATATATATATATATATATATATATATATATATATATATATATATATATATATATATATATATATATATATATATATATATAGTTGATAACTAATCTAAGGTATATATTTGCATGTAACACTTCGACAAATAAAACTAAATTTTGTGTCACATCTTCCATCGGCTAATTTCCCATAATCTCCGATCCACAAAAAATGGCATTTTTCCATTGCACTCATTTGCGGATCACCCGGAACCCAAAAGGCATAAACAATTGGTAATCCTGAATTTTCCCAGCAATACGTTCCCTCATCTGGGAAACGAACTGGGAAACCACTGTTCCAAATATTCTCTATACTCGAATCATTTTGTTTAACTACATTTATCATAAATGTATGCTCATTATTTAACGATGTTCTCGCTCATCTGGTTTGTCAATTAATTGATTACCGTAGAATGTACAAAATCGTGATGCTTCCCACCAGTGGCCCTATTCTGGTTTTCCCCAGGAATTGGCATTAACATTTAAATTTTTTAAATTAGAATCGAAAATCTATAAATAATTTGAATCTTGAATACTCGTATATAGCAAATAATTTACGTAATGCAACCTGTGTTCTTACGAATTGGACATTCTTTGAATGATAGGAATGCCGATTATGGTATACATGTTCGACTCTAGTTGCTCGTCTGAACAGCGAGACGTGGGTGCAATCGATACAACCGATTACGCCGGTAAGATTGAACTTTTCATAGAATCTGAAATGGAAAAGTTAAAACAGACACTTACTGTTTTTGACTTTATTAATTTTCGTTGGCGATTGTGGAAATTTTATGTACATCGGCATTAAATTTTCATCGACAATTATAAAAAATTCGATTAATCATTGAGTTACCACACTCTGCGAGGGTGTAGGTAATTCATACCCACTCTCTTTTGGAAAGTATCTGATAATATATGTATGTACATACAGAAACAAAGCTTAATTAGTTTGTGTGTACATAACGTCCATGAAACGTGTATAGCAGTTAACCTTGAGTCAAGAAACTCAGCGTAACTAGAACTCGAATTTCTTTTGGTATAGTTGACACCTCCATAAAAGAATCAATTTCTCTTTTAATGCCAAAACCAAATGCTAAGGCATCCTATATTTATTAATAAACTCCGCTTCGTGCATCTCCAAGGGGTTTGATGTATCCTGCAAATAATTATGCCTAATGCGTAAATTATAGCGCCGGTTTTATTCGTCATCATACAAAAGACGAATTAATCGTGATACATTAAATACATTTTATTCAATTTTTCTGTTTTTCCAATTTTTTAATTATTTATAATAATAAATAAACAGCAATTGTAATTTAGTGGTAAGCATTTGTACTGCTGAAATTTTTAAGGGGAAATTTTTCCCATTTTGGCAGAATACGCTTTGGGGAAAAATGGAATAAAAATTTGGGAATTATTGTAGTTGGGAATTTTTGAAATATTTTTTCCCAATAACCAATTCCCGGGGAAAACAAGAATAGGGCCACTGGTTACCTAAATTATTTAAAATTTTATTAATTAAATAATAAATAGTGCGATAGATATTATTATTATTCATTACCTTCAGTCACTGAAAAAAATATGCCACATAAATTTAATAAGATTACCATATGGGTATAAAAACATGATTTCATATTATAGATTCTTAGAATTAAATGAAAACTCCTCTTAATTTTACTTTTCAATCTTATTATTTTAAACAGAAAAAACTACTTATTATTTTAATAGTTTTCCTTTTTGAAAAAAAATGATTTCTGATTAACCATTTATCAAAATATGGTTTTCTTATTATATTAATTCAGAAATCCTATTAATAATTTGAGTCCTGCGCAATATTTTCATAGTCAATAGATTTCCTTATAAATTTAAATAGACTTGCATAATAAATGTGTATAAATGTGCATTGGTGGATTCGTAGATAATCGGAATATGATCGTACAACAAAAACAAAAAAATCATAAATCAATCATAACAGAAATTTTTCTAAAGGGAACGTGTTAAATTGTGTATTCAAGGGAATTTGTGTTTAAAACATTTGTAATTCAATAATAATTTAAAAAACTATAACGGTACAATTAATATACGTTTATTTTATTGTAATAATGATGGATGATGATAATTCCAAACTCATTTTTATCAATGGTGAAATGCCGAAATGGACCCCGATTTAATTTTTAACTCCCTTGTTCATTTTTTTTTTATTTGCTGTAAATTTAAGACGGTCAAATTTGGTTGATCTGTCGAATTTTAAGTTTAGCATATTAAATTTGTTGTGCCACTGAATTAAAATGCATGGGAACTATGAGCGAGATTTTAGCTGATTGGCCCTTGTATAAACATCATGATGGCCACCAGTTGGTAAGATAATACTAAATAATAATGAATAATGAAATTAAATTTTTTTTTCTAATTGGTTTTATTAGATCGATATTGATTTTGAAACCATTTTTCCGAAAAAGGTTTTATCGAAAATGGTTTTGATGCATTAATCCCAAAGATTTTAAAATGTTACGCAGAAGAAATAAAGTACAAAAAAGCACTTGAGCATCTTGATGCTATTGTATTAATGCCAAAAAATTAAATTCAGGTAAAAATTATAAATGAACTTTAAATACATTTTATACAAAACAATTTAATTTCAGAATCAAGGAACTATATGATAATTCTTCTGTTTCATGCCGTTTTTCAACCGTTAAGAATTAATCGAAAACATAAACCTACAATTTTAGATGCCCAAGAATGTTTATCAATTCATATCATAACAATTAATGATTTATTACGGACGATTGAGCTACTAACAGAAAATATTCAACACAAAATTATTGCTGTTGGCTCTGATCTGCAAAACTTAACTGAATTTTATATTTACTGCGATGGAGTACTATACAAAATATTAAGTTTCATTCGTTGTATTGATATAATAATTAAATTAAGCTATATTTTTAACATAAAATATTCGGAAAAAAGTAAATTAGCATACATTTTTTTAGAACAATACTTTTTCGATCTAAATTCCGACGAATTTTCTACTTCGAGAGTTAACATTTCTCTTACATTAGCGACTAAAGCATCTCTCAAATTTTCAAATCAAATATTAAATAAAAAAAATTTTCAAAAAGAATTTGAAGTCAGTCCAGCTGAAAATTTTGAATTTAATCAGTGCTCTCATTTTGATAAATTACAAAACAATGATTTAGCCACAAATAATTTTCCAAAACTACGAACTACTTTGGAGGAACTGGATGTAAAATTGGACAAATTTTTGCTATCACAAACAATATTAAAATTACTGAAATATTTGAACTTATTGATATTATTTTATGAGAAGATAAAATGCCTATAGCTGTTTGCGTTGAATGGCAAAACCTTAGATTTTCTGAACACTTTCAATCGTTTGTAGTTGGATGTAACAGACAAATTTAAATTATTGAAGTTTGAAATTGTTGATGGCCCTCCTGTACGTTTTAACTTAATAAATAATGGCCTTAAGGTATTACGATTAAAATTATATTGGTAAATGTTGAATTAATGTATATAATGATTTTAAATTTTAGTTTTTAAGAAATTTATGTATAAATATCATAAATATATAATAAAAATGTGAACTCTAAATAAATAATAATACATATTATTGATTTGTTTCGATATTACGATTTTTTATTTTTACCTCAGAACATCGATGAAAATAAGAAGAGAACGCAACTAAAAATAAACAGATAGGTACAATCAATCTAATAAGATATCCTTTTAATTTGAATAGTTCATCGTTTTAAAATAATAAGAATTCCATTTATTTATAATATGTTTAAATAAATGGAATTCTTATTATTTTAAAACGATGTCAAATCAAATTATCAAAAAGAAAACATTTTGCTTTAATGTGGATTTCATATTAAAAATTTAAATAGATTTTCCTTTTTGTTTTAATTTGCTTGTCTTTTTGGATGAAAACCATAAAGAAATCTTCTTGAACTTGTTCGAAATAATGTGACAATTTTTTCTGTGTGTGGGTGACTAACGTAATAGTCACCAATATAATAGCTGGCATTTATGATTTGCACACAAATCAAAAGTGTACATATAAAACAAACAGTCGATTTCATGTTGCGGCGTAAGTAAATGAACATTTTAGTAAATGAACATTTATCGCGATATGCCTTTATACGACTATATGCACGTATAAGCAGAAATTCAATTTTGCTATCATTAGACCAAACTTTTGTATTTGTTTACATATACAGAACGGATGTTGTGTTGGTAATGCAAAGTGATAAGACGCGTCTTTAATTATTTTTTGGTTAAAATTTAATTTTGCGATTAGCTAATACATAATTTTAAAATGAAATTTTATCAACAAAATAGTTGTTGTGGCTATAATGTTTGGTTAATATGTTTAATGTAACTTATATCTTACTTAAGTTTTGGATTTATCAAACCTTCGAAAAATATAATACATAATTATATATGGTGATCGCGTGGTTTGAAGTCAACAAAAAGCTAAGATAAACATTTATCGTGCTACGAGTCGTATTTACCAAAAAATTTGGTCGCTCAGCACACAGCAACTAAAATATGTGTTTGACAAATTTTTAACTATTTTTACTATTACCAACCAACACACATATTCACATTTAATAATTTAGAAGCATGATGTGCCAGAACTAGATTGTAGTCACAACAGAATACCACAAACGCGTACGACGGGGAACCGCAGTATTTATTTTGAAAACACACAACATTTTCCAATTCAAACATAGCATATTTTATATTTAGTTTGACAGTTTGTTTTTAACAATTATATTTTAACAATTTGTTTAAAAATGCACGTCCATCCTATGAGGTTGATAGTACTGTAATTAAATAAATTATACCTTAATAAATTCTGTTTGCTGTTGTATATAAGTTTGGATAATTTTATAGGAATACCTCGACACATAAATACATATTTCTGGTCACAAAGTGAATCGGCCAATTTCCAATTGTCGCCCCTCCACAAAAAAAGGCATTTTTCATCTTTACCCAAGTGTGGATCACCCTGAGCCCAATCAGCATAAATAACTGGCAAACCTGAATTTTCCCAGTAATACGTTCTCTCGTCAGGGAATCGAATGCCACTAGTCCAAATCGAATTATTCACTATACTCGAATCATTTTTTCGAACTTTGTTAATAGTAGCCAATACATTGCGATATTCTTTCTCATCTGGTATATCGATTAATTGATTTCCGTAGAATGTACAAAATCGTGAGGCTTCCCACCAGCTGACCTATATATATACAAATAATTATTAGTATATCAGTTAAAAATTAAATAAACGCACATACCTTTAACGGATGGCTAATGTAATAGTCGTCAATAAAATAGCCAGCATTTATGATTTGTACACAAATCAAAAGTGTACATACAAAAATAACAGTCGATTTCATGTTGGCGATTAGTTATAAAATGAACATAATATATGGCAACTCGTTACCTTTATATACTAGAGCTGAATAGCAGATAATATCATTACGAAATTGTTATATGTGCTGCTCGTCAGATATTGTTAGTAAAATGGCAGTAAGATAAATATTTTGTTTTAATTAATTCTTATCAACATTTAGCTGGTATAAGCGATTATTTTATAAGTATTTCTCCCAAAATTTCGGATTTATCAACAACATACTTGTTGCTGTATTTTATATAATAGTATGTATATAGTAAGTTCATATATGCGTTTAAAGTTTAGGTAATAGACTTAATTATCTTGAAGTTGATAGGCGAACTTTATTTGTAGTAGGTATTATATATATATATATATATATATATATATAATATATATATATATATATATATATATATATATATATATATATATATATATATATATATATATATATAATTATATATATATTATAAATATATATATTATATATATATATATATATATATATATATATATATATATATATATATATATATATATATATATATATATATATATAATATTTGTACCCAAGATAACTTAATAACCGTCTGCCTCTGAGCGAACAAATAGTTTTAATTAATACAAGTGGTCAAAACTGTAATGTTTGGATCGGGAAATACCTTGTTCGCATCCCAATAGAGGCAGGATGCGAATGTGATTATTCATTCATGATTTCGATCAGGGGTAATGATATAGTTTTAAATGTTTGAGCACTAGTATATAGTTCTCGATAGAATCTACGAATTGCTTTATTCAAAATTTTTGCAATCTCCATTCTCCATCTAGAAGTACGAGTTATCGTTTGATGTTCGCTCCAATTTTTCCTAGGATACATACGTAGGTCTTAATCCCTACAAATTTCACATAATTTATCGAATTTTTAAAATTTTGATTGAGATTTTGAGATTTTTGAATATTAACATAATTCAAATTTTGAAAATGCTAAGAATGTATATGAGTTTTGT
Source organism: Tipula unca (assembly GCA_951394425.1). Classification (NCBI taxonomy): domain Eukaryota; kingdom Metazoa; phylum Arthropoda; class Insecta; order Diptera; family Tipulidae; genus Tipula; species Tipula unca. The sequence continues at coordinate 175,491,971 of OX596382.1, read as the reverse complement.
AAAGTTTGTAAAATTCTAAATATTGAATGCCAATAATCGGAATTTCGGTTTTAGAACTCTAAAGTAAACCAGTAAAATTTCAGATTTAGAATTTTAAAAATTTAAGCTTTAACCACCAATTACAGTTTCGAATTCATAAAATTTATTTTAATTCGAGTTTTGGAAAATGTTGGTCCGTACGAATTTTTACTGTTGCATTTAATTAGGAATTGGAATTTACTATGCGAATTATTGCGCATGTTAAAATAAACAAACGCTAATTATCGATAATGTCAATCGATTCAAATTCAATTAATCAATAATGTCAAAATTTTTGAATCAACAATTCAGAAAGTCTAAAATTCATTTATAATAGTTTGAGTAGCAAATTATCAATTTATACAATAATTCTATCGAAATTCAGAATTTAAATTTTACATTCAAAGTACAAATTGAATTAAAAATTTCATTTGAATAATTTCCGACATTTAAAAATCTCATTCTTTGGAAATTTCTTGGAAGTATTGGAAATTCGAATTTATAACCTGTTTCTTTGTAAATAATTCATGTTCTATTTGAATATGATTTCGGACATGTGTGTCTTCGAAATAAATTAGGCTGTATTTCGGAAATAATGCGTCGAATGTTGGCTTCCAAGGGCTCAATTGTTTCTGGTTTATGGGCGTAGACATGCGACTTTACATTTCCCCATGTGAAAATAATCGAATGGCGTCAAATGTTACGAACAAAGTGGCCAGTTAACAGGTCCATTTCGTTAATCGGTCGTCAAATGTTTCTTTCAGTGAATTGCGCGCAGTGAGCCATGTGCACCGTCCTGCTGAAACCACATGTCTGCAACATTAATGCTTTCCAATTGAGGCACGAAAAAGTTAATAATCATGTCTCTGTATCGCTCTTTTAGAGTAAATGTGGTGCGTAAATGATTTATAGTTTCGCGAATTAATCGCGCTGATGGGCGATTATGATCACCATAAAATGCCCGACGAGTTTCTCGTATTAAATAATTTTTTCCAATACAAATTTGTACAAACTATAACCTCAAAACTACCGAGAACTGTTAAATCGGCTGTCACTGCAGAAAACACTGTTGCCAATTTAAAGAACTTTAAAAAAACACCTTTTACTTATTAACATAGTCTTGAATTTATATAGGTATTAAGAAATATTCAGCATCAGCACTCAAAAGTTATTTAAAAACGATCCATTAGGTATATCGGTATGAATCAGCCAATTTTCAGATAGCGAATCCTACAGAAAATTGTTATTTAATTTTTAACCACCAAATTAGCGCTGCAGATCTTCATTGTAGACCCAGTCTATATACAATCCTTAGAAGTTAGTAATATTTTTGATTATTTTGGATTGAAATTTATAGATAAATAACTAATCAAAATTAATCACAATATTTAATTTGTAAACTTCTGCGCTTGCTCTTCCAATCAGAATATCAATTTAGATTGAAATCTCAAATGAAAGGTCAAATAAAAATTATCAATTCAAATCTGAGCTTAGAATTTTTAGTAATTTAATTTGATTTATATAGAATTATAGAAAGTAATGATCGAAATAAGCAGCTCTCATCGTAATTTCCAATATTGGTCTGGTTTAAAAGTCATGGATTACACGATCTGTTCAGGAAGACTAAAAGGTTTATAATAGGAATCTATGCGGTTGTCGTCACGTAGAATATTACGTAGGATACTAGGCAAGGTTTTTTGTCAATGTTGAAAAATAAGACAATGTCAACAACCTATACGATATTTTAGTAATTTAAAATAAAATGAGCCGGTTCGCAGCTGTATTTTGTTTAATTCAGTTAAGATTCAGTTTGGGCGCATAGTAAGAAATTAAAGAATTATTCAAATTAAATCGGGAATCACATAGCATACTTATAACTTTGAACATTAATGTTGAAATAAAACAAAGAATAGCATTAGTTAATTAAAGAACCGTATTGCCAGCGTGGGTGTCGACGGAGTTTTTTGTATCATCTGCTTAGAGCCTTGGAGTGGTCATGTTCTGCCAGCTTAATCTCTGATAGTGGAGTGGGGTTTACCAAGGATAAGGAGATCCTATATAGTGAACCACAATGGCTATTTAAAGGAAGGATGTTCAAAGCACGAATCAATTTATACAAGAACTTACTGCGGGACACTTATCGGATTTATTCCCTCACCATAGGCCTTAGTCTCTCATTCTAAAAGTTAAATCTCGTAACAAGCAACTATTTGTGTTGGAAAATGCGGAAACTTGGAAACAGGGGAAAAAAAAATTAAACTAAAAAAAATTATTCACGGAGAAAATTGTTAGAACAAAAACGAAGAAGTAGTTAACAGTTTTAATTTATTCATATAAAATATTTGAAATAAATGTAGAACAAAATTTAACAATTAGAAATAAAATAAAAATGTGATCAATTCTTGCTTTTTAATTAATTTAGTTGGTGGAGGTTAATGATGTTATATACATAGGTGATGTAGTTTTTAACGACTTCACTTATGTAAATCACACTTCACTTACGTCACTCATCTCCACCATCTAAATTAATTACCGAAAAGCATAAATGAACGATATACAATTATTTTAAAAAAAGAATTCAAAAATAATTAATTTAAATTATGAGATTATAGCAGGTGTTTGTTTTAAGCTGAAATTTTCAAATATCTCGGAAGACAAGCCCTGTACGATAAAAATGACTATTATCAAAATTAAGTCATTCCTGGAGGGAAATACATTATTGCTAAAATTAGGACCTCCCATCCCTCCTTGTAAGGGGGCAACTTGGATTCTGAAATCCCTATTTTTATTTCATATTCGGATTCTACGACTAAAAGTACGTTTTATCATGAATCGAAAAAAATGTTTCAAGGAACTCCTACGTACTTTTAGCCGTAGAACCCGAATCTGCAATAAAAAAATAGGAATTCCTATTTAAGTTTCCAAGTTGCCCCACCCCCCTTACAAGGAGAAGCCGGTGGTCTTAATTCTAGCACTAATATATTTAGTCGAATTATGCTGATCCCACGATGTTCGAGGAACCATTTTTATTAACATAGGTTTTATTTAATTTTTATATTTTTTTTTTGTTTTGTGACATTATGGTTTATCACGTAGATATGGTCACCTTATTTGTAATTAATTTTGATATGATTTTTGTTTTAAGAATATCTTCTATTTATTAATGCGCTTACGCAACAGGTCGGTGACCGCACTACCACTTTTGATATTTCTATATTCATTATTATATTTTTTATATTAGTGATATTTTATTATTTATGTTTTTAATTCCACTATCTAGTTTGATACTTATTATTAATGTTATAAATTAAATTATTTTTATAAGCTTATATGTATAATCTAGGATATGTATGAATATCAGACTAATCATTACTATATATAGTACATCAATTTTCCATGTTTCTCTCAGTCAATAAAACAATTAAGTCTATTGGCATTCTCACTTAATAATAATAACAGTGTTTAAAGGCCATCACTGGTCTCTTACTGCGTCAACAATCTGGCTCCAACGGTTTCGATCCTGGGCTTGGTCTTCATACTGTCCTAGACAACCAGAAGAAGCCCAGTCAGCACGTAGAACGTGACCAAGTCAGTGTACTCATGCATACTCACTTAGTAGATAAATAAAATCCATATACAAGGTTCGAAATGGTCTAAATTTTAAAGTATTGCACCTTTACAGTAGTCTGAACTAGTTTAATCAGTATAGAAATTCTGCGTAGATTTAGTATGTAAAAGTATATTAGACCGAGCTAATAGCGCAGTTGTTAAAGCTGCGACGTTTGGGTCGGGAGGTACCGGGTTCAAATCCCAACAAACGCGGGATGTAAAAAGGGATTTTTCATCTCATGCCGATTACGAGGAGATGATTAATTTAACTGAACATCTATGACCGTTGGAATTTACTTGTACACTGTACTTGTGTGAATAAGGGTGAATGAGTTGAATAAATGTGTGTGTGTGATAAAATTGTGGTATCACAGCGGACCGTCGCCGGGCTAAGGGTGCTGTAAAAATTCGGCCATCTAACCTAACCTAACCTAGTATGAAAAATGTCTACTAAAATAAAAATTATAGTATTCTTTTTAAAGCCCCTTTACAATTGTTTGATTTCATTTGGGCATTCATTACTTTTTTTTAAATTATGCTTTGAAGGGATATAACAACTGATATAACTTCTTGCACAGCATTGATGTCATTCTGTACAATGTGACAAAACCTGCTCTTTAGTTCACCACTGCAACTTCACGGTTTATATGTATTTAGCGGGAGCATTGCATTCTTTGTCAAAGATACAATTATTGACCTACTAACTGTTCCAAATCAAAATTCACGTACGTTTTGTCATCTCCCAAAACACATCCACTAAATGTTATCAAAATTTGGTCATACAGTAGTCTGGCATGTTTTTCAGCAGACTAGTTCTGGTTATCTGAACAGTTTAGCTTTTTAATAGCCTGATAGCTCCTATAGCCTTCCTGAACTCGAACTTTTTTACCATGGAGCGGGACATATTAAATTTTAGGGTACGATTTTAGTCAGCGATTCCAGGATTATATTTAACTTATAAAATTGTTATCATAGTTGTGACTAGGGATGGGCATTTACGCGTCGTCTATTATTTTCTACGTCGACGTGTTGACAACCCGTAGACAACGTCGAGAACGTAGACAAGGTCAATAATGTAGACAATTCCTAGAGTGATTTTATAAATTACTTCTAACCTACGGTGACCAAAATTGTTTGGCATCAATGTGATATACGGGTACCGACAATTTATAGGATTGCGCCTTCAATGCATTTTAATCTACAATTTTATAAAATAAAAGAGTTTTTTTTAAATCTGCACTGTCTGCCAAGCGTCGTTAAATCGGTTTTAATAGTAAACATATATTAAAAATGGAATTAAATAATCGAAATCTAGTTGTGTATAAATACCTTGAGAATTCATTGTCATCCGGTTTATCCATTGCAAATTTTATAAAATTTACCTAAAACTACGATGTATAGAGTTAAAAAACTGTATAAAAAAGGTCACAGTGCTATAGAAAGAGGAGCTCACAAAAATGATAAACATGGCACAACTTTGATAAAATTTGTTACAAGAAAGTTATAACTTATATTAAAAATAATCCGTGGATCTCTGGCTTAAACCGTGCCATGCTATGACTTGATGAAAGGCTATAAGAGCTACCGAGTTTTTAAAAGCGAAATCGTCAGATAAACAGGACTTTGTTAGCTAAAAAACATTGCCAGACTGCTTTAGGACCAAGTTTTGACAACATTGAAGGAGGTGAAAAATTATATCTTGCCATAAATTATGGCAATTCTTTCGTTACATAAAAACACTTCAAGTTAGATTAATTTTCAAAACGAATTATGATTTAGCCAGTGATTAGCAGTTGTGGACTCAAGAGTCATAATAAAAAATTTCATTTTAATCAGAATTCCTTTATTGATTTAAAGAGTTAACAGTACTGTAAAAGCGCAATGAATTGGTATGAAACTAATCTATTCAGTGTTAGTACCAACCATTCTCCAGTGTCTAGTCCTTTGCATCTATGGTTAAAAAAAGGAACAACTTGATTGGAGAGCTTGTGGGGATTATAGCAGATTAAATACCTTCATCGTTCCTAATCGTTACTCCATATACCCCACATACAAAATTTCGCCCTGAACTTAACCTGTTGTACTATATTCTCTAAAATTCAACTAGGCAGGGTTTATAATTTAATACCTGTTGCGACAGTATATATTACTAAGACAACAATTGCACTTATTAGGTAGTTAGAGGGTTGGACTTCGTGTTTGCATACATCGATGATATTCTTGTAGTTTTGAAATCAGAAGAAGAGCACAAATCACATTTGCAACTACTGTTTAAAAGGCTTGCAGATTTGGTTTCAATTATCAAAACATCAAAATGCGTTTTTGGTGTTAATTCTCTTAACTTTCTAAGCCACAAAATTATTCAGGAAAATCAGGGAATATTCCCATCCAAGGAAAGAGTTGAAGCGATATCGGAATTTCCATAGTGCCTACATCCATTCGACAAATTTACCATCGCTTTGTACCAAAACTAGCTGAATTGTTATCGCCGACTCATGCACATCTAGTTTTGTTACTCAGAAAGCCAAAAACTGGAACAAATTTTACTTGGTTAAAAGAGTGTAATGAAGTATTTGCTCAGATTAAAAGTGGCCTTGCTCATGCAACACTATTGGCTCATCCTTAGTAGTATTACTGATGTATTCTGCATTTGATATATAGTTACTCGCCATATACTTAGCGGGTAAATATTTTCGATATCTTATAGAAGGTCGAGAATTTTCGATTTACACTGACCACAAAACTCTTACAATCGCAATAAGCTAAAAAGGCCAAATTTTTTTAAAAGTAGATATCAAGATTTGGAGTTCCTGCAAATATTGATATAGATCAAGGAAGCCAATTCCAATTTCACTTGTTCTCAAAATTAACGACACTTCTTCTAGGCACACAACGAATTCGGCAAACTTCTTATCACCTGCAATATAACGGAATGGTTGCACATTTCAGCGCCCACTACATGCATCTCTAAAAGCGAGAAGCGATACAATAAATTGAAGTTCGCAGCTGCCAATATTTCTTCTTGGCATAAGAGATCTACACCAGAAGGTAATACTAAATGTTCTCCGGCAGAACTAGTTTATAGACACACCATAAATTACCAGGCGAATTTTTCTCGGAAGCACCAGATCAACAACTAGCAGACTCCGGTCAGATTATTAAACACATCTCTACGAAATACTAAACGTAATCTAGTTCCAGCTATATGCCTCAACATGCTCCGAAATTGGATAATTTTATTCCAAAAACGCTGGATATATGTGAGTTTTTATTAGGCTAGATGAAACTCGAACAGGACTGACATCGCCTAACAAAAGCCCACATAAGGTAATTCGACGATTTAGAAAATATTTTGTGGTGGACAACAATGGAAAAAACAAATCCATATATCTATCGATCGACTTAAACCAGATTTTGGACTCTCAGTTTTCAGTTTTGAAATTGAATGACAACAATTACATATGCACATAATACTCCGGTTTCAATTCACTTCAGCTTGGTACGCCAGTACAATCAGTTCGTGATCCGATTTTATAATCGAAATATAAATAAATTATAATTAAAAATAAAGGTCATGACTGTTAAATATTACCAAAGTTAAGTGAGTGTTTTGAACATTTTATCGGTTTAGGCTAACAATTGCATAGCACAATCCTCGCTAACACTTATACAAGCACACCTTCGTAAATTAAATTGATTGTTTGTTTGATTTCAATAGGATATGTTAATATGTTATATATTATATACAACTTAACTGAATTACCCTTTTTCAAAATACAACTGCACACTGGCACATTCGATTTCAAATCGCTAAAATATCGTAGGTTGTTGACATTATTTTAATTGTCGACGTCAACAAAAATCACGGCCAAGTTATCTACGTTACAATTTACGTGTCGACAACTGGGTATATTACACGGCGTAATCTACCTTGCCCATCTCTGGTTGTGGCATATGTTTCTCATATGTGAGCTGTCCTTTCTACGCTGAAACCTTCTTTATACCGTTCTAAAACGCGATGTGGCGTTGACGAAATTTAATGAGTTTCCAATCGATAAACCAGACGCTAAAGAAAAAATTTTCTTTTTTAAAATTGTAGATTTTCTATAAACTTAATTCAATAAACTTAATGTTGCTGTACAAAACCGCATTCAAATCAGTGATAATGTTTTGGCTTCAAAGTTATTTGTGAAAGTATTTTTCCTGAATTGTAAATTGCTACAAATTACCATTTTTGATCCCAATAGGCTAATTGATTTCATGCGATAACACGAATACTCGTCAATTGCGTTGATAATTGCCACGCGAATCAGTGTACTCGTAATCCCTGAAAAGGGATTACAAGTACAACCAAGTTAAGTGTATCACCATCAACGAAATATATTTAGGTGGACTTACACCTAAATATAATTTAGTTTTCTATAATTTTCGACTCGTGTAATTAAATCGATTGGTTCAAATGTAGAGATAACCCCAAATGTAATTATTCAAATTACGGAAATGCGTTTCAGCTTAATTAAATTAACAAGATTTTTAGTTTCTGTTGGTTACAAGCTGACTACTGATTATCCTTTAAAGTAGAGGAGTGCATCGAGTTTAGTAAGAAAGTATTACCTACACACGAACTCAAGAAATTCAATATTGGAGATAACCCTGGTTATAGCATTGGTACGAAGAATTACGGTTTCCGTATTCATCGCGGTTTCATTAATTGAGCTAGGTGCGTCGTACCCACATTCTCTGCAGAAGTTTTATTATTTTTTACTTATTTTGATGACTAAATTAAGGCTAATGAAACTTTACTTTGTGAATTCCAATTTTACAATATTCATTTAAAAATATCAATCCTAATTAACAAATTAATGTCTCATTAAATATTATTGGAAATTTGAAATTTTGAAATTCCTAATTTAATAAATATTGAAATCGATTTTTTAATTATTTAAAAATTTGAGTATTTTCAAATCAGATCGAAACATCAAATTTCTTGTATTAGTAAAGAAATTAATTATTTTTTAGAACAAAAATATCAACATTTGTAATTTTAAGAAATTTTGGAATGTCACAGTTTTATGAATTTTTTTTATCGAATTTCGAGTTTAAAACTCTGAATATTAAGTAATTAGTTTTAACTAACTTTAAATTTTAGAGTTATTAGTTTAAAAAAGTTTATAACCTTTATATTTTGAACAAAAGCTAACATAAAAATACTTTAAAAAAAACATCGTTGGGCGGCAATATTATTCAAAGTCTTCGAAGTAGTTAAGAGACCACCTGAATCATACACCAAAAATTAAAATCATTCGAAAAATTAAATCTAAATTTCAAAAGTACATTTTCTAAAAGCTCGATATAAAATATTTTCTTAAAATTGAAATTCTCCCACGAAACATATAGGTTTTCAAGTCCCTAAAAAATTTATAAGTTGTTATACTTCTAGGATATGTGATGAATTAAATGAAATTAAATCGATTGACCCGATAATATATAGACAAAAATTAATGAAAGAGAACATCCCAAATATTTCATGTTATTTGATCTGGATTTATGATTTTTGCTGATATTCGAATATACATAATATTGATTTTACGGCAAAACCGTATAAATATGGAAAAGAAACTGTCATCTCGAACATAATTAATTTTATGTAGCCTAGACACAAAGAATGATAAATGATATATTTTTAAATTAAAATGAAATCTTGTTTTATTTTATTTCAATATTGGTCTGTGATGATAGAAATTCCTCGTCGATGACAAATGGGATATTATTGTCAAATTATCTCCCTTTCGGTCGGAATAGATTCAAAATCTTGTTCATAAATATTATATCCTCCTCCCAAATCTTGGGGCGAGATGTTTTTCTTTGTTTTTCTATGTCTGTCGTCTATCTAACAATACGTATACGATACATTTATTTATGATTATTGAGTTTCCTTGAACCGAAATAGCCTTGATTATGTTAATGATGATTGGTGATGTTGATGGCGAGAAAAACAAAATCAATAATTTGATGATTTTGAATATTTTTTTTAATGTCCGCATGTTCACTTCCAGAACATGAGTAATACCAATTTCATTTAACGTACAATAATAAACAATATATAAAGGCCATTAGTGGCCCTTCACTGAGTCAACAACTTGGCTCCAACGGTTTCTATCCTGAGCTTGGTCTTTATACTAGCTTAGACAATCTGAAGAAGCCTAGTCGTTCTCTACACCGTGGAGCGGTGAATCCTACGCATTATTCTTCGCTCAAATGTAAGCAGCCATCTCCAGGGCCAGGCGTAGTGTAACGTAGGTTACTTGTCAGTGATTTTTTGTCAACGCCGACAGTTGAAATAATGTCAACAACCTATGATATTTTAGCGAATTGAAATCGAGTGCGCCAGTTCGCGAGAATATTTTGTAAAAGCGTTCATCTAGAGGTGATTTTTCCATTTATTTCTTTTTGACAAATGACGCATGAATATAGTTTCAAACTGCCATCGGGTTTTTATTTATTCAGTATTGTTTACCATTTCATCATGGAAAGACTGAGCCCGACATAGCGCCTACAAATTGTTCAGCTTTATTACAAAAATTAGCGTTCTGTGAGGAATGTGTTTCGTGCGCTTAGATCAAGTTACGGTTGACATAATCGGCCTATCGAGACCACTATTTGGAATACCATCGAAAAGTTTGCATCCCAGTTTACAGTATTAGATGACACGCGACGAAATAGACGGCTTGGTGTGGTTTATACAACTGTGAACTCATTCGTCCACATTTCTTCAAAAAAGAAGACGGCCGGGACGTACCGGTGAATAGTGCTTATAGCGCCATGAAAACGGTATATTTGCTGCCTGCGAAATTGAAGCCCGACCTCGACGACATTTGGTTCCAAAAAGTCGGCGCTATTTGCCATATAGCGCCCGAAGCAATGTACTTATTGAAAAATCATCTTGGCGAGCGATTAATTTCACGTTTCGGATCGTTTTATTGACTATTTAGATCGTGTGATACTTCTAGACTCTATTCTTTGGGGCTACGTAAAGTCCAAAATTTATGTGAATAAACCAGCTAGATTTGAGGCATTGGACGCCAACATTTCTCGTGTCATTCGCCAAATACCATTCGATATTCTCCATAACGCGTCATCGAAAATTGGAAATTACCATCGCAGTTACGGCCATCATTTGAACGAAGTAATCTTTAAAAAATAAATTGCAAGAATGATAATAAAGTTTCCATTTACGATTAAATTGAATTTTTTTAATTTTTGCACAAATCACCTCTATCGATTTCGATTTACGGATAAAATCACGCACATCTTGTTTGATGCTCCCTGTTTTTGGTATAACTGCCAGTGTGATTTTTGCACTTCAGCACTATTTTCTCTACATCGTAAACCTGTAGATTTTTTGAGATAACATTGATTTGATTAATCGCGTGCAAATGTATTGCTTCTGTTGCAATTAGAGTCGTGTGAATATGCTCAAAACTTTACTGCTGTATGTTTCGTCGTCCATCAAAACACATCCACTAAATTTTGTGAAAATTATGTCATCAGTATGGCACATATTTTATCGAATAAGTGTTGATTATCTCAACGATTTGACTTTTTAATAACTCGGTAGCACTCATGGGCTTCCTGAACTCGAATTCGTTTTAAATTGTATGGCACGGTCATAGTTAAATTCGCCCGGATTACTTTTAATGTAGGTTATAACCTTTTTGTAAAGATTTCTATTAGTTGTGCATTGTAAAGATTTATATCGATGTCCAGCACCAATTTTTCATACGCCGATGGTCGAGTAAGCAGAGTCAATGCTTTTGAAATCGTGGACTTGAGCTCAAGACTCGTCAGCGCCAATACTTTTTGAATTTAATTTCTGCTGTAAAATTGGTTCAACACAGCTTCTGTTGAAATCTACATACAATTTCTGCAAGTATAAGAGCCATCTCTTGTGTATGACCATAATGAATATATACGGTAATGGCCAAATAGGTATAGTTCATATTCCTGTTGCTAAAATTTTCAATTTTCTCTGTTGAATTGGCAAACATAAAAGATTTGTATAGCACCAACTTTATATACGTCGGTGGTCCAGTATATAATCAGAGTCGTTGCATATGGAATTGTGATCTTGAGTTCAAGCTTCGGTTTGGCATTAAATAATTTTTAATTTAATTTATTTATTTTCTTCCTTCAATTGGCTATAAATTTGAATTTCTCTCTATTCAAATGATGAGTATAAAAGATCGATTTATCAGTAAAGAAATTGTACGGCAGTAGTCAAGTAAGCAAAGTAATGGGCGTTTGATTAGTGGACGTGAGTTCAAGCGGCATTCGGGCTAAGGTTTTTCTAATTTAATTTAATCTTACAAATTAGTTCAACTCAGTTTCTATTAAATTTTTCAAATTTTTAAAATTAATTGCCAAGTATAAAAGAGGGATGTAGCAGCAATGAAAATGTACGGCGATGGTCAATTAAGCAGAGTTCAGATTTACTTTTGGTTATAAAAAAATCAATCAGGTCAGGTATTTTTCCTGGGTCAGTTGGCCAATATGTTGCTTTTCCAGTTGAAATGGATACACATCCATTTTCTTTAACGGCGATCAGTAATTCTTCTCCTTTGGTTGTTGTTAATCTAGAACCCCAGTGAGTATTCTTCGCAATGAGGTCACCACTTATTATGAACCTTTTTCCCAGACTCTTGGAGAACTCGGAGTATTGTTTGTTTTTAATAGACTGTCTTGGTGGACAATACAATCCTGCCACAATAATAGGAAAGTTGTTGGTTCTGATATACATGAACAAGTGTTGGCTATCTGAACTCGGTAGCACTTACATCCTTTCTGAACTCGAATTCGTTTTACCATGGAATGGGGTGTGTTAAATGTATAACAATAAAAGTTCGCCGGATTATTTTTAATGAAAGTTATAACATTTTTGTCTGATTTTTTGTGAGCCTTCTATATATCTCTTGTGTTCTATAAAGAAGGCCCAACTCTATATAACGCTATATATCGTTGTTTTGGGTAAATTTAATAATTTTGTAATGGATAAATTTGTCGCTGAAGTAGATTTGTGGTATTTCAGCATGATTAGTTTTAAAGTTCGCTCCTTTTGAAAAGAGATTTAAATGTATTGACGGACATTCAATAAAACTTCTATAAACTAACTGACAAAACCACTCTAGGAATGGTTTACATTATCGACGTTGTCTACGTTGTTGACGTTATCTACCGGTTGTCGACACATCAATGTAGAAAATAATAGATGACGCGTAAAAGCCCATCCCTGGCCATCTCTTGTACTCATCCGCACTCAGCGCCCAACTTTCACATCCAAACATAACAACGGGCCTGATCACGGCTTTGGAAAGTACGTATATAGTCTAATTTAACATTTGGTTAATTGTTTAGGCAAGATGAATCTCATCATTTTAATCAACTGCACACGCACACAATCATTACGCATATACCTAATTTATTTTTAGATTTAAATTTTCTGTTTAAATTCGTATTCTCGCTCAAGAAAACTTAATTGAAATGGAATTCCTAATTTAAAATATAAACTAAAATAAGGAGGAAACACACACCAAAAAAGGATTCGTATTTTTCTGGTCTTCCTTTACCATTGTTATCTATGTGTATATACATATATTTACAAAACTATATATTGTATTATATTTGCTTATTTACATTATTTGGTTGGATTTATTTAGGTTTCCCTTTGGTAATTTTAAACTACAAACAATATTATTATTTAAAATAAAAACTATACAAAAGAACTGTGTGTGTATATACTTGTATAGTTTTGTACACCCAGAAAAAATGAGCGAGCAAAGAAATACACAATTAAAATAAAATCCTTTTGTTACAACAACAACGGCAAACTAAATAAAATAAAAAGGATTTGAACTAAGTTTTAAGGATTGTATTTCGAATCTTTGTATAGTTTGTATAATCGTACATAATCTTGTACAATAAAATCAATATTACAATTAAATTTATTTAATGGTATCCCGAAAAAAAATTGAAGTCGCACCTTGAAACACCTATACCTAAATCGACTTTCCGCGGTCAACACCTTGGTATTTGGGTTTCGTGTTAATCCATTATTTTTCTCATCCAAATATTTAGCACTAACATATATACGTATATACATAATTTATCCTTAATAAATTTTACGGAAGAAAAATTAAAAAAAAATATTTCCGGGTCACAGATCTTTTATTTTTTAATTTCACAAATTTGTGGTCAGTGCTCGCTGCCACATTTGATATCCCTTTTCATCACGCTGTTTCACACATTTTACATTTTATTTGGGACTAATGGGAAATGTACATATAAAACCATATCCTTTGGGTTAAATTTGCGATGTACATATATTACATGAGCGTTGACCCCACACTTAGAGTATCGGTATAAAACATAAGAAATAGACTTATTTATCGTTTTGTATAATACGATGGACACATCTATACCATTGAAAATAACCCGAAAAGGATAAAAATGTCAAAACAACACAACCAGCGCGCACCACTATTATTATATACTCATCATGGAACTCGATAACGATAATACATGACGAATGCTTTTGTTGTGCTTCAATTTATAACATTGTTTGTGTGTCAAATGCGATAAGAATGAGAAAGTTGGATAAATTTCGTGTGGGATTTAATGGTGATAAGGCAATCAAAAAACGAAATTCATTCTCTAAATGAACACAAAATACAATGTACAAACACACACACATACGAAATGAGTTAAATAGTTCCATACAAACCGAGAATATAGTTTTGGGTTTTTTATAAGTTCAAAGAAAAAGGACAATTTAATTGGTTTACAAAAGAAAGGTAGAACAGTAAATTTTTTCTTTTGAATCGGTTTATATATAATATTTGTATAGGATCGTTGTCCAAATACAATAAGTGGTTTTTAACTCATTTCAATTGGTCGAGACAGTTTGTTTAAATGAAAAATTAAAAAAAAATTGAATGGGCAATTTTCGGTTAGGGTTTATCCAACTTCCCATACTTTATACAAATAACAAACTTCACCAAACTACTATTTCACGTTTAAACCGTAAATTCATTCAGCGGCCCAGAAAGACCTTTTGCTCGAAAGACCTTATGGTGTGAGATAATGTTGCGGGATAATCGATGTGCTAAGCAAATTGCATCTGAATTGATGGTTCATAGGTTAAGTAAAACTGAAAATTCACTATATATGGCCACCTCGACTATAGGTTCTACAAATATAAATACGAAAAGTTATTCCCAACCCTCTCTGTATAAAATTGGAAGTAGTTGGTTACCATTAACTTATTATGAGAAACGTTAGAAGGGGTGTGAATTTTTTTAGAGGGCTAAGTTTGACCAGTGCGATTTTTAACAGCGGAGGAGTAGGTCGTCCTACTGTAGACATCCTATATACTGATGACTTGTACGCCATGTCTGGTATATTTTATTATTTTTTTTTTATTAAAACGGTTGGAACTTACTGAGGTTCCGCACTCAATGCCACAATGGGCACACGGTGCAAACCAAGAGAACCTATCCTAATTCGAAGGAGCGTACTGCAATCTTAGCAAACTGTAAAAGTTTGAACCAAGAACACTTGGGATCTAGCTCCGACAAAGGAGGGTCAGCTGCAGAGGTAGTGTATGCAGTCGTCCACTTCCTCTAGGCAGTCGTTACAAAACGCATCCTGTACTTAAGCGCATAAGTGCGACCAAAATTCTGAGTTGGTTTTTTTTGAGGGATAATACATAATTAGTGAACCTCAGGTTGAACGTCACTTCAGTCCCAGCTCAAGTAGACCTAACTTCTTAATAGCGTCTTTACCACCGTTGAAGGATAGAGGAATTGCTGGTTCGGGGCCAACAAAATTACTATGCGAACCAGCCTTCGCTAAAAAGTCAGCAACCTCATTTCCCTCAACGCCACAAAGAGCAGGCATCCACATGATCCTTACTTATGTGTGGTATAACCACCAGAGATACTGAATACCAAGGAACGCAGAAAGTGATCGCACGAATAAACAAAACTATAGAGTTGTAAGGTTTAAACAATTGCGTTAAATAATTTTATTTATATGAAGTTGGGATTACCTTGAAAAGTCCACTCAAGGTTACAGTAACAAATTGACTGGTAACAATAATTGTGTAGAATCTAACAGCTATAATCATGACGTCATCCAAGACATTTCAGGTTGTTCCGACTTTCGGAACCATTAGGTTGTTTTGACAGAAATAATTTTTAAATTGAAATTATTTAAGAAACTTACAATTAAACATTTAAAAATTAAACACCTTATACATTTAAAAAAATCTATTTATAGAGATATTAAGTACATTCATTTTAAGAATTTCTGAGTGCGGGTATTTTAAAATTTTATATTATGTTAAAATATTAAAATGATTCAAGTTCTTGGAATTAATTTAAAATTTTTGAAATTTATAACATAATAGGATTTAAAAACGTCAAATTTAAAATTATACGTATTTTAGATTTAACAAATTAGTACAAACATTCATTCTAAACATTTTTGAAGCCTTATTTTAAAACAGACTTTAAAATTTATTTTTATATTCTAATTTACGTACAATAGATTTTGAATTTTTTTTAAGTTTATAATTAAATTATTCCTAGATTCTAAACAGTTTAACATTTCTATGGAAATTAAATTAACACAGTTATTGAATATTTGTAATGGTTAGAATGCTGTAAGTGGTTTTATTAGAAAGACGCAGTAAAATTAAAATGTTTTGTAAATTTTAAGACTAAGATATTTTTTTTTATTATGAATAAAATGTTAAACAAAATTGATTGTTTTATTAGAGTGAAATTTAATTTAATTTTAATATTCTAGAGGTATTCTAACTATCAGATTTAAATCTTGAATTTTATACGGTCTACAAAGAAAAACAAAAAATTTAATTGCATTACCATTTTTAGAATATGGCAAATATAAAATTTTAGGAATTTTTAAATTGTAAAATTTCAAGTTTGTAATTTAAATCTATTTTATTATTTTGATTTTTTTGGTGCAATAATAAGATTTTGAGAACATTTACTTTTTTTTTAACCATACGATTTTTAAGCATATTAAAAATTTAATAGTTTTCGTTACAAGAATTTACAAAAATATTTAAAAATGTTTAAATTTAATTATGATATTCTTCTGACTAAAAATTAAAAAAAACATTAAGATTTAAATTATATTTTAAAAATTTACCAATTTTAATTGATTATGCACTAGAATTAAAATTTTACACAAATTCTAAGATTTGTATGGTGATGAAAACAATCTTTTTAAGATTACCGATATTTTGAAGATAAATAGAAATTTACAATTTTACGCGTCCGAGATCTAAAACATTTGAATATTTTTAGAATTCTAACTATAGATTTTTAATAATTAAGGAGAAATACACGTACTGAATTGATTTTAAATTTAACATTTTCAAAGTTTTTATAAATTTAAGTGTTTTTGAAATTTGGAAATTATAACTTTTAATAATATTTTCAAAATTTAAAGCTTTATTTATTTAATTTTATTGTTAATTTCTCAAAAAATTTAAAATTTGCAGAATAGTATGTGTTAATTTTCAAATTGCAACTATTCTGTGAAGTTTAAAATTTTACAAAAAAATCATATAATTAAATAAAACTTCCATGCCGTTAATAAATTATAAATTATGTTTCATCTTAAAAATAATCTCTATTATGGGTTCTTAGAAATCATTAATTTGTAAAACTTAGAATTGCCAAGAAGAAACTGATAGGGATGTTTTATTTGGTTATAAGATTTATTTCTAAAATATTAAACTTTACAAAAAAGTTAAAGTTGTAAGATTCAACAAATTTCAAATACGATTTTTTTTTGTTACACTCTTAACAAACTTTATTAGTGCTTATATGACATTTTTCCATATTTTAAATATTTTATGTTAGATTTTGAGGATGAAAGAAAAAAAAGTTTTAATTTTGTTTCTAATTTACCATTTATAGAATATTTATATACCTAAAAATTTTAATTTTTACTCTCAATTTTAAAAAAATATTTTTAAGGTAATTTAAAGTTTTGTTGCAGTGGAATTTATATATTTAATATTCTTAAGAATACAGTAGATCACAAAATAGTTTAAGTCCCAAAGACATTATTTAGATTTGAAGTGCATGAATTTTATTATTATTTAAATTAAACTACATTTTATTTCTATATTTTAATAATTGAATATTTTTATTTCTTTTTGATTAATGATCATTATTTTGTTTTTATTTTTAAGATCGATTTCGGAAATGTTTTCATTTTCCAGTTTTTAAAAAATATATTACTATTTTTTTTTCCTTCATCTACTTGGAATAGTAATATATTTTTAAAAACTAAAGAAGAAATACATTTTCGAAATCGATATTAAAATCGCTTTATCTTTTTGAAATGTAATTTAAAAATTTAAGGAATTTGCAAATATTTAGTTTTAAATAAATTTTAAAGTTGAATTTTAATTTCTAATTTTAGTGTGTAAATATAACCTAATTTTAGAGTTTTGAAATTTAATTGATTTTGAGAAAAGTTTCAAAAAAAGGTTTAGTACTATATACAAATTTAAAAATTTTCAAATTGCCATTATTTTGTTACCCTCTTAACCAATGATTTTAGTTCTTAAAGTTATGATTTTTAGAAGTAAAATATTATTTATTTATTTACGACATAGGAAAAGTTTAAATTTAATGAATTTAATATTAAGTATAAATTATCGTATATATTATATATTAAAGAAAATTTAAAAATATTTGAAACTTATTGTAGTGAATTTTATTTTAACTATAAAAAAATGTCTAAATAAAGTTAACTTCATTTTTAATAGTTTAAAATAACAATTTTCAAATTATAACTGTTTTTTTTTGTTACACTTGTTACACTAAGAAATTTTTGGAGTTGTTTATATTATGATACATACATATTAACAATTTAAATCGAGAATTTATAAGAAACAGACTTTTTTATAGCAAAAGTTATTATTGACAATGTTGGCAAATTGTTAGGGTTCAAATATTATAAATTGAAATTTTTGAATTATAAATGGCGCGTACAGGATTTATTTGGATTTAAATTAAACATTTACAAAAATTTTATATATTTAAGAATTTTTGAAATTCAAACTATTGGAATATTTTCAACATTTATTGCAACAAAATTTAATTTATTTTTAACATTTTAGTCGATAAATTTTAAAAATTTACAAAATAATATTCGTGTTTTGGTCATTCTGGTTAGTTAAAATTGCAACTATTATCCAATTTTTTTAAGTTCTTATAGAAATTTTAAAAATTAAAATATTATTTGCAAATTTAAAATTTCTAAGAAACTATTTTTTTTAGATCAAAAATTTAAATTTAATGAGTTAATAAATGTTAAGTACAAATTTTAAGAAAATTTAAAAATTAATTTTTCATAATAATTCTTTTGTTTTTTTTTAATTTTAAGATGAATCATAATTTAAAGCTTTATAAAGTTACAACGAATTTTAATTATAGCAGTTTTTTCTAACAAGTTCATACAAATTTTATGAGTTGTTAAGAAAGTACGAGTATTTACAAATTTAGGGTTACAAAAAACTGATTTTATTTTAAAACAAAACCTCAAATTTAAAGAAAGGCATAAAAAAATTATCAATTTAGCCAATTTAGTTAGCCAAAGAATATATACGTCCGATCAATTTTATATTTTAATTTATGTGTTGAGGATTGTAGTCATTTCAGAACTATAAATTTGATAATTTTGAAGATGTAGAATTTAAATTGGCAATTCAAACTTATAGATAACATGAAATAGAAAATATGAACAAAATTTCTTTTTGTGTTTCGACCTATGTGAAGTTAGCCCGAAATTCGATCCCCGAAAATTAAAAAACTTGCATATGGTAAAACTAGCACGACATTTAATTTCGAAATTTGCTTAAATCTATTAGAAAAAATAGTAATTGCTTATTTGGAAAGAAAAGTTAAACCCAAATAAATTAAAATAATTTTTATTATGTTTATATATGTCGGAAATGAATAACACATTAAAACTAAAACTTTTCAAATTACAAGAAATATAAGTTTACATAAAACAAATTTTTTCTGTATCTGCTCTCTGTCCCGAAAAATATTAATATCACGACAGTTGTACTATTTTACCAATATTCTTTAAGTTTCTGTATAGAGAAATGAAGATAAAGATAGGCGGTTCAGATGTTTAGGGCATGTTTTGATGGACGATTTAATAAACCTGACGTAATTTTTTTTAGAGTTTTTGTGAGTCGGTGAGCTGTGGTACAGTCCCGTAACGTCACGGTGGATTGGATTGCTGACTCAGATGAGTAAAACATTTTATAGTGGATGGTTTGATAAACCTGACGTAATTTTTTTTTAAATTATTGTATGTCGGTGATTTGTGATATAGTCCCGCAAAGTCACAATGGAGTGGATTGTCGACTCAGATGAGTAAGACATGATAGTTGATGATTTGATAGATGTAGCGTAATTTTTTTAGAGGTTTTGTAGATCGGTATTTCTTCAGTGTTTTCCGAACTTCTTACAAAAGTGACTGGTTGTTTGGCATATACTGAAGATAGTCGAGTAAATAAAAATTCAATTTATATTCGTGCTTATTGCGGCCATTGAGATTGTAAGACCGGCGAAATGTATCGAAAACTTAGATTAAACAACAAAAATATGGCCACAAATCGAGCGATTAGTCGATATCTCCTCAAAGAGGTGAAAGATTCTTCATTAAAAACATCCGTAGAATAATTGTTGGAGAAATTATTTTGGAATGATTCGAGATTTTGTAAAATAAACAGATTGTAAAATGTACCAGTGTAGATGTTTAAGAAAATAAAAATAAAATCGGAAGCCCTTATGGCCTATGATAACCATGCAGATGATAGAGAAGAAATTTATATTGAAATTAATACGAACAATTCTCCTGTTCAACATATACAAATTTTGTATTATGCTCTAATAATTTCCGTTAAAAAATATGACCATGACCCAAGTGATCCAATTTCAATTAGTGATTTCATAAGTGCGAGTTGTAGTTCTTTAACTATGTAGGAAACTGGCTTACCTTGCGCCATTAGACTGCGGGTGATACGCGGAATTATTTAATTGTTTAATACCTAGCAATACCTAGCTATTGCTAGCAAATTGATTATTCAATTATTTCGTTATTTTTAAGCGCAGATATTTGAAATGACGTTGATTTTAATCGAAATATAATGAAACTAAACTGGATATCTGCACTAGCCAAGTAATAATTTGAGGTTGCCAAAACGCGTTGTGGCGTGTAAAAATACATCACCCTTTTTTAAAAATGAATATGCGCCCTCAAATTACATGACATTTAAATAAAATTAAAACTAATTTGGGAAACAATTGTAAAACTAATTTTACTAAATTAAATATTTTCAGAATCAAATTGTATTCCTAAATCCAAATCTAAACAGCACAATGGAAATCATGTCATGTAATGGTAACGGTTTGCTCCGGCATCAGCCGTCGACATTTAGAATATAGATGTGTGTCTCATTTCGGAAAGACGTTTTACTAAGCATTGCTACATAACATTTAAAGACTATTGCGTGTATTACACTTTCCAACCAGATAATTCAGCCAAAGAAGAAAGTGCAGTTATCATAAAAAAAAATATCCTTTGAAGAAGCAAAATATGAAAAAGAAGAAATTCAGGCCACAGTTTGGTTTATATGAAAACCAACAATTTTCCTATTATTGTGGCAGGATTGTACTGTCCACCAAGACATTCTATTAAAAACAAACAATACTCAGAGCTTTTCAACCGTCGTCACAATTTACACAAACATTTGGCTCATAAAATTACTTCCTATGATCAGTTACTTTAATAGTTTTAGGAATTCCATATCTACAAACAAAATTTTCTGCAAATGCCTTCGCAACTTGAGATTTTAATGGTACGGCTAATGAATATTTAGTTAAGTCATTTTACATCGTAAGTATGCATTTCGTTTGTCGGAACCAGAGGACCCACAATATCAAGAAACAATTTTTCAAATGGTTCAGTGGATGGCGTAGTTATTCGCATTGGGATTTTGGTACGACTTCCGGTTTTATTCTTTTAACATAAGGAACATTTTTTAATAAAATTCCTAACGCGAGACGTCATTTTTGGAAACTTGTAATAACATTTTATTCGATGAACTGTCCGCAAAACACTTAGGTGTCCACCAAACGGTGTACAATGGGATTTTTCAATGACACGATTAATATGAAATGATGAACCAGTGGGTGTAGGAGAAATAGTAGGAATCGGTTAGATAGAATTGGAAGAATTAAGATTCATCGTCGAATTATTGTTTTGACTCTGTGCTTTAGTTTGTGCTCTAGTGATTGCTAACGAATCAATGGAAATTTTTGGATTTGGCTGAACCATTCTGCTTAAAGCGTCTGCGTTTTGATTTGATTTCCCAGGCTTTTACATTATTTCATAACCATATTCAGCTAAGTCGATTCGCCATCTCAATGGGCCAGACGGAGGGGTAGAATTTTTGGGAAAGCCACATGAAAGGACGATGGTCGGTCTTTACAATGAATTTTTTTCCATAAAGGTAAGGATGAAAGCGTTTAACGGCCCACACAATAGCAAGTAATTCCTTCTCAATTGTGGGATAATTTCTTTCAGCTGGGTTTAACAAACGACTTACAAAAGCTGCAGGAAGATCAGTTATTTAAGATTTAAGTATTTGAGATAGTATGCCACCGATAGCAAAATCACTAGCGTCTGTAGTTACGATAAAAGTGTCTTCAATATGAGGATAAATTAGAATAACGGAGATATAAGTTTTTATTTCAAAGATTGAAAAGAATTGTCGCGTCCCAATTAAAGGGGACGTCTTTTCGTGACAACCGATTAAGAGGTTTGGCCAATTGAGAGTACTCAATGATGAATCTACGGTAAAGACACTGAGTTCCAAGAATGACTTTAGCTGTGTTTAATTACGAGGATTAGGGAAATTCTGGTGGACAGCTTCTATTTTTGTTGGATCCAAGATATTTAACTTCTGTTCGAAGAAAATCACATTTTCGTAGTTGCAGTTTAAGATTGTATAGTTTGAAAAACCCTGGAAAGTAGCTGGAGCGCCCTTAAGACCAAAATGCATCCTGTTCCAACATAACGTTCCAGAAAGGCGAGTTTAACTCGCAGTTTTAATTTTACACTTGCTAGGATTGGTATTTGTTGGTTACCATTTGCTAAATCTAGCGTGGTGAAATAATTTGAATTGCCCAATTGGTTCAAAATCTCTGTTATGTTGGGTAATGGGAAAATATCATCTACTGTCATTTGGTTTAATTTCCGAAAATCAACAACTGATCTCCAATTTTTTTGATTGCCTTGAGATTTTTTTGGAGCCATTAGAAGAGGTGAGTTATAAGGACTTGAACAGGGTTCGTTGATTTTATCTGTTAGCATTTCATCTAATTTTTTCTAATTTTATTTCGTTTATGACGGCTTCTGGGTGTCGATAATTTATTGTATATACTGGAAGGGAGTTAGGATTCAGAGGAATTTTAATAGAGAATAGTTAGAGAATAGTTTCTACTCTTGCAGGGATTGTCATTGAAATAGAATTGATAAAGTCTTTGCCAGTGGAAATAAAACAAAATGGAATTGAAATATAGGAATTATTTACAGGTAGAATCTTGACTGTCTTTTCGGCGTAATCAATTTTACATTTATTGATTTCCAGAAAATCTTGACCTATTATTTCTCCGGCACAGGGCCAACGGAAAATTATTTACAACAAACTGGAAATGTAACATGTCTCGTTCAGATAATAAAGCACGTCATCATGACTGCATTTACGAAGAAATTAAGAAGATCTATAGAGATAACTCAATCTGCATCAAGAAGATCTATAGCGATAACTCAATAAGTTTATTATTTGGTTCAATGTCATTAAATAAAAGGAATATTATTATTTTGAAAGTTACGAGAATTATTATTAAATTGAGGTTTGAAATTAAAATGTGATGTATTTGCTATCGATGCTTCTTCTTCAACAGCTTTAGATACTGCATCTCTAATGATATTGAATCTAAACATGCCTTGACCAGTATGCCATATTCAATATAGAATAAACGAGAAACGAGATCTATATATATCGTTACATCATATTCCGAAAATTATTAAAAAAATGTTGCGTTTAATAACAACAACAAAAACTTATCCGATATAAATCGTTTATGGTGAAAAATCGATTTCCCTCCCATTACGCTCATAATATGAAGTGCTTTTTTGTATATATCACTCAAGATTCTACTTTAATTAAATTATATTGTATAAATTGTGTATATATATACGTATACGCTTATAAAAATGTAATCCAAATTTATGTAATAAGCACTCTTTTGTTATAAATATTGTGAAAATTTACAAATTATTTAAGGAGTAATCTCGTAAAAATTATTTTTAAAATTTAATTAAGATGAAAATCTTTAAAATTTACATAAGTTCATTTTCTTTTGTATACTCGTACATTACTCGCAGGTATACGAGTGTAGATTATGTATACATATAAAAATGAGAATTTACTCGTATATAGCTAACTGCTAATACACAACAAGAAAAAAATATTAAGCAATTCCTATGCTTATCGTATATTCACGTTTTTATTTTATTATGTGCGTGAAACTTGAAATTAAGAATGAAAATTTGTAACGTATAAAAAAAAAATGAAAATGAAAAAAAACACAAAAAATTGTATTTATGGGAAATGCGTGAAAAATTAGGATTCGCGGTGGATTCAATAATTATTAAATATGGAAATTTTTGGTAACTTATAATTTCACAAACGCACGATATAGGATTATTCCAGATGAAACAAATGACTTTTGTTCCGGTAAGCAATTCTGAATTTGAATATTTCAGTTTGAATTAACATTAGTATAAAGGCATATTATTTGAAAACCCTGCAAAAATAAATAATCAATTAATAAATAATAAATTAAGTAACACGTTCGCAATTGCTTTCCTATATTCACCAATATTATGTTCCATTAGCACTGGTTGTATAAAATAATTACCTGTAAAAAAAATTAAATTATAGATTATTAACATTCATTTTGAATTAAATTAGCAAACTTATCTTGTATACAGCTACTAAACAGGTAATGCTAAAGGATGCTAAAATGAATTAAAATGATTTATATTTTATTTATTTATTTATATACAAATTTTTGTATTCAATACAAAATAAAAGGAAACACTTACTATTACTGAAAAGGGATGCAGCAGCTTTAATACGACACATAATGATCACGGAGAAAAATTACGAAGAAGCGTGGAACAAACTAATAAACAACTATTTTCGGACCAAAGGCCTTTTACTCATGCAAACCATAAAGAGCTGAGGAAATTAAGACTTAAGACGAGGTTATTCGAGGACTACGAGCGGAAGGAAATTCAGCAGAAATACGTGTCCCTTGGTTAGGGCAGATCCTATAGGAAACAAAATGGATGCAGATACCAGGTAGTTATGGGTAAAGGATTCTGTGAATTTCCGTAATTTGATAATTTTTTGAAATTTTTGGAAACAAGATGTGATGCGCTGAAATCATGTGCTCCGGTAACAAAATCAAGTGGAGCAGGACAGAAACATTTAATAATTTATAATACTACCCAAAACCAGCAATTGAGTTGCATTGCGTATGTAAAAAAGATCACTTTATTTATAAATGTCCACTGTTCAAAAGCGTGAACGTTAATAATAAAAAAATAATAGCCAGCACGAAAAGTCGTACCAACTTCTTGCGTGAAGAACATTTGGAACCTCAATGTTTCTCGCGAGCTTCGTTCCTAATATGCAAAAGACGTCATCACTCTCTTCTGCATAAGGATACCCACATAACAAATTTGCATACCACAGAGGAACGCCTAAATATTATCAATAACACCACACCACCAATAGCTCCACATGTAACAACACAGAATCAACATCTAGCAATAGATAAAGAACCGATCCAATTTAAAAATATTTGCAGTACCAATTTTAGTCGAACTTTTGAAGCACTCCCATAGTAAAATACACGAAAAATTGTCTTGCACCTACACAAGACTGTTTTTCGTGTGTAAATGTTAATTTATTTTATTTTTATTTATCAATTATAATAAATGAAAAAATATTTTCAGCACCAATTTTAGTCAAGCTTTTGAAGCACTGCCATAGTAAAACACAAGAAAAATTGTCTTGTACCTTCACAAGACTGTTTTTCGTGTGTAAATGAAACAATATTTGCCGTACCAATTTTAGTCGAACTTTTGAAGCACTCCCATAGTAAAACACACGAAAAATTGTCTTGTACCTACACAAGATTATTTTTCGTGTGTTTTACTATGGAAGTGTGTAGAAATATTGACTAAAATGTGGTATCGTGGATTTTATTTTATTTTTATTTATGAATTATAATAAATGAAAAAATATTAAAAAATATAAATACACTCCAATAGTAAAACACACGAAAAATTGTCTTGTACCTACACAAGACTATTTTTCGTGTGTTTCACTATGGAAGTGTGTAGAAATATTGACTAAAATTTGGTATCGAGAATTTTATTTTAATTTTATTTATGAATTATAATAAATGAAAAAATATTTTCAGCACCAATTTTAGTCGAGCTTTTGAAGCACTCCCATAGTAAAACACACGAAAAATTGTCTTGTACCTACACAAGACTATTTTTCGTGTGTTTTACTATGGAAGTGTGTAGAAGGTTAGGTTAGGTTAGGTTGAGTGGTTGCTATCCCACACTTAGGCCGGCTACGGCCCATTGTGATACCACAGAATCTACTTCCCTATAACCCCTATGAGAACCACTTAGAGCTACTTATGTAGCGTGATAAGTCTCGCACCTTACAGTTTTCGAGATCCGAGAGGCAGTCCATTGAGAATTTACCCAAATAATCATGTCTTTTGTGTGCTAAAGCCGGGCAATGGCATAGGAGGTGGACTATCGTCTCTTCCTCCTCCTCGTCCCTACAGCTTCTGCAAAAGTCATTTGCATCCAGACCTAGCCTCCTCGCATGTTCTCCAAGTAGGCAGTGTCCTGTGAGTATCCCCACGATCGTTTTGAGTTCACGTCTTCGTAGGGAGATCAGTGTCCTAGAGCGTTTCCAGTCTAGCTTTGGCCAGACTTGCCTTGCTACCTTACATGAGAGGGTGTTCGTCCACCTTTCATTCGTTGAGGCTACTGCCTCCTTTTTGAGCCCATTCTTGAGTGCATTGATGGGCCTCCCCAGTTTTGCCCTTTCCGGTAGCAGTTGGAGAGTTGTACCCTGCCTCGCTAATTCGTCCGCCCTGCAGTTCCCCATGACGTCCGAGTGGCCGGGGACCCAGACAATCTGGATGTTGAAATGCTCGCTCTTATCATTTAGAGACAAGTGGCAACCCAACGCCACCCTAGACGACAGAGAAACCGAGTCCAGCGATTTGATTGCCGCCTGACTGTCCAAGTGTGTAGAAATATTGACTAAAATTTGGTATCGAGAATTTTATTTTATTTTTATTTATGAATTATAATAAATGAAAAAATATTTTCAGCACCAATTTTAGTCGACCTTTTGAAGCACTCCCATAGTAAAACACACGAAAAATTTTCTAATACATACACAAGACTAGTTTTCATGAAAAAATATTTTCAGCACCAATTTTAGTCAAGCTTTTGAAGCACTCCCATAGTAAAACACACGAAAAATTTTCTAATACATACACAAGACTAGTTTTCATGAAAAAATATTTTCAGCACCAATTTTAGTCAAGCTTTTGAAGCACGCCCATAGTAAAACACACGAAAAATTGTCTTGTACCTGCACAAGACTGTTTTTCGTGTGTAAATGAAATATATTTGCAGTACCAATTTTAGTCGAACGATTGAAGCACTCCCATAGTAAAACACACGAAATTTGTCTTGTACCTACACAAGACTATTTTTCGTGTGTTTTACTATGGAAGTGTGTAGAAATATTGACTAAAATGTGGTATCGAGAATTTTATTTTATTTTTATTTATGAATTATAATAAATGAAAAAATATTTTCAGTACCAATTTTAGTCGAGCTTTTGAAGCACGCCCATAGTAAAACACACGTAAAACTGTCTTGTACCTACGCAAGACTGTTTTTCGTGTGTAAATGAAAATATATTTGCAGTACTAATTTTAGTCGAACTTTTGAAGCACTCCCATAGTAAAACACTCGAAATATTGTCTTGAACCTACACAAGACTATTTTTCGTGTGTTTTACTATGGAAGTGTGTAGAAATATTGACTAAAATTTGGTATCGAGAATTTTTATTTATTTTACTATTATTTATGAATTATAATAAATGAAAAAATATTTTCAGTACCAATTTTAGTCGAGCTTTTGAAGCACGCCCATAGTAAAACACACGAAAAATTGTCTTGTACCTACACAAGACTATTTTTCGTGTGTTTTACTATGGAAGTGTGTAGAAATATTGACTAAAATTTGGTATCGAGAATTTTATTTTATTTTATTATTATTTATGAATTATAATAAATGAAAAAATATTTTCAGTACCAATTTTAGTCGAGCTTTTGAAGCACGCCCATAGCAAAACACACGAAAAATTGTCTTGTACCTACACAAGACTATTTTTCGTGTGTTTTACTATGGAAGTGTGTAGAAATATTGACTAAAATTTGGTATCGAGAATTTTATTTTATTTTATTATTATTTATGAATTATAATAAATGAAAAAATATTTTCAGCACCAATTTTAGTCAAGCTTTTGAAGCACTCCCATAGTAAAACGCACGAAAAATTATCTTGTACCTACACAAGACTATTTTTCGTTTGAT
Organism: Tipula unca; assembly: GCA_951394425.1. NCBI lineage: Eukaryota > Metazoa > Arthropoda > Insecta > Diptera > Tipulidae > Tipula > Tipula unca. Next base: position 175,463,447 of record OX596382.1, on the reverse strand, counting down.
TTACTATGGGAGTTTGTAGAAATATTGACTCAAATTTTTTTATTTTATTATTTTTTGTGAATTATTATAAATTTTCCATTATCGATGATAATTATACCCAAATTAAACAAAATATGGGAACTATATCTAGCCGATCTTAATTTTTATAAACCCAGTTCAGTGGACCTGTTAATTGGACTGGAATTCCTTATGGATATTTTAGTGGAACAAAAACAGTCTATCCCAGATCTGCCAGTTCTTCACTGATCCAAATTTGGTTGGCTCATATCGGGAAATATAAATCAAGCCCAACCAACCGAAGCTAGAATTTAAAATTATAATACAAAAGTAGAATGCGTTACCAATAAACAATTAATGGGTCAGTTAAACAAATTTTGGAAAATTGAGGAGCCTTTTGTAACTTTTTCAGATATTGAGCTTAACGCAGAAGATCCTTTTGAAAAATTATATCGCGATTTTACGACCAGAACACACGATTGAAGATTTATAGAATAAGACTGGCATTTATGTCACCACGCCCGAAGTTAGGAAATTCCTTAAAACACGCGCAATCCAGAATACTTGGAATTGAAAAAAATAGTGAACTAAACTAAACTTACTAAAATTAAATTAAATTTACAATTTCACAAAACACATATTATGTAGAATAAACACCACTGGCCTTCTCTATAATCGATTTTTTTTATTTAAATATTTATTCAAAACTTAAGTTACATAACATTTCATTCCAAAATATATTTTTTATAATATTATTATTCAATTTGGTTTATTTGCAGGAAAATGCATTTCCAGGCGATAAAATTGCATACGAACTATTTCTAATGTATATATTACCCGAATTAGATTAATTTATTTATTTAGTCCCCATATATCTGAATGTATACGTTTCAATATAAATTCAAGAGAAAAATAGAAAACTTATATCTTGAAAATTTAAATCCGGAAATTTTTTTAGACCAAGTTAATAATTAATCTTGGTTTATCGACCGGCCATATACAAAAAAAAAATCTCCCCAAAAACCCCAAAACAACAAATACGAAATCCAATTTTTCTTGTTGTCCTCTGTGATCGGAGCGGCTATCTCATCGCCCCTTTTTTTTTTTGGTATGGAATCTGAATTACCCAATAAATCAATATAATCCATACAGCTATTCTGTGATTAATTGGAAAAGTTATATTTATTTTTTTATTCGTTCAAGTCCTAAATAAATTTACGGGTATGCCCACATTGGAAAGGTATAGGTATATTGTACCTATATACACAAAAAAAAATTCTATAATTTGTTACGATTGTTTGGTTTTGCGTTGTGTTTCCCCCGCTATATATGGAATGGAGTAAGATAATCCAGCGGTATAAAAAGTTAGTTTCCCAGAACCAAACAAAATATTTCTAGTCGATGGTATACAAAATTATTAAACCACAATATTTGCTTGGGGACCATTGAGCTACCGATACGTGCCAATTTTTTTGGTATGTGCCTTAAAATATTACTTGCGGCAATGACGTTGAACTCGATTATTGGTTTTATAATTATAATCGTGTCTGTCTGTCTGAATACATTGTAAAAGACTTAATAGACATAAAAGCCTTGTTTTATGCAATTTCTTTTGGTTTACGGTTTTTCACAAATTTATGTATATTGCTAGACATCAAATCAAAAATTATTTAAATATTCAAGGTTTATTCAACAAGATAAACATCTTTACAGTATACTAAGTATTTTTAGCTATAATATTCCATTGAGGCACAAATTCCATGAATTTGTGAAATTCGTTGGCCGAGGTCAGATATACAATTTTGATTTTTTCAGTTTCAATGAGCTCTATGATTCCACAATAAAAATTAGGCTTGTCATGCAAATAGTTATTATGACCTTGACGGGGCTTTTCAAGGTCATTATTTTTTCTATATAGCGCTTCTACTGCAAACTCATTCTCTTCATGATCTTTAACAGTTGCGATATAAAAATTTCACCCTTTCAAATTCTAAATTGGGTAAATTAATTATTCCCCATCAAATATTTCTTCAAACAAAATATTCCAACATCTGCATAGAATACACAACAAAGCATATCATTTTCCGAGTTAGAATGATACGAGTATGTGTATATGTTCCATTTCTATGAAAATTGTACGTTTTATGAAACATTTCTACAAAACGACAATTTTTTTATGTTTCATAATAATAATTGATGAAATTGACGCTGTAAACAACACATTAAACATGATTTCCGCATCTCATTTTGCATATCATATCCGCGTGCAGTATTAAAAAAATTGAATTTTCCACAACCGTTTTTCCGGGAAAAATGTATACAAAAAGCACAAAAAAAGTTGTATTTTTATACGATTCGTTACATTTAAATTATCTACAATATACAAAATAAAAAACTTTTATGAAGATATGGATGAAAATATAAATGAAAATTATACATAAATGTAAAACGGGAAGATAAAATTGAGCAAACAAAACTGGAAATCCACTTTGAAATGCATAAAATCATGATTTTCTTTTTTATTTGTTTTAATTTTTTTATTTCAGTTTTAGTTCTTTGGGAAATGAAAAGCTGTGCATCACTGAAATACTATATATAACATACATTTTTCACAACACAAAAGGGTAACGATATATCCGGTGTTTTGTCCGTATCGTATTGTATAAATCAGAAACCGGAAAATATTTTACTTTCTCATCCTTTTTTTTGTCTAAATCGAGTACATGATGAGTATATATTTATGACTATCGGAATTCAATTTAGAATTATCTTTGGCGTAATTCTGGCACGTTATCTAATTAAAATAACCAAACATCATAAATCATGTCGCAATCTTGCGATGTAAAGTAGGTAAATTGTAATAAATTCAGAAAAGTTCACAAAATAATTTGTTTGCTAAATTCTATTTTTGGTGTGCGCGCAGTTAATTAATATTCATGAAACATTTTAAATTAATTTTTTTTAATTTGGTTTTATTTACAAACGAGATAAATTATCATGCCACCAACGATTTTTATATCGAATGGATTCTTGAAAATCAGATGCTCCAGATCATTCGAATTCTTTCAAGTTGCAACAAATACACGATCTGATATACGACTAAATTATAAACAGCTGTAAAATTGAACCTTTCGGAAGTGAAACTCACAACACGCACTTATACGCACTGCCACGGGCTTTCATTTACAATACCTCTACTTGCATAGGCATCATAATAGGCATTCATCGAAATTAAACTCGATAACTAGAAAGAATAAAGTTTTGCTCATAAGCTTGCATAGCCGTATACGTATTGCTGTCGGATGTTTCACAAAGCCTAATTTTCCTCAATTATCAACTTCCAGTATGTTGCTCGACAATCAAAAATATTTATATAAACTGAAAATTTCACCGTAACCGAACCACCACAGACTATATGTGATTTTAACTTATGATCATTCTTAAAAAAATATTGCGGGAGTATGGCATTTCCCACGTAATATAATGACAGAAGCTATAACGGGAACCTATATTGATCCCACAAATTCATAATAATAATATTAATAAACAGTATATAAAGGCAATTACTGGCCCCTCACTGATTCAACAACTTGGCTCCAACGGTGTCGATTCTGAGCTTAGTCTTCATGCTGTCTTAGATAAAATAAAGAAACCAAGTCGTTCTCTACACCGTGGAGCCATGGTCGCCTAACGATCTATGCGCCTACCAGATGGTGGCTCTTCTTTATGGTGAACGTGACCGAGCCAGCGTACTCCCGGAGATTTTATTTCGTATACTATTTCGGGGATCTTCATCAGATGTCTGAACTCGATATTGTTAAAAGCTCTGTATGTACCATCTACTTCGCGTTTTGGGCCGTGTTAGGAGCCATGTCTCATATACTCATCAGTCAGCGCCCAACTTTCACATCCAAACATAACAACGGGCTAGACCAACGCTTTGTTAATCTTCAGCCTTACAGCACTTGATAGGTGTTAAGATTTTAGCAGTGTCCTTAAAGGATACAAAGAACGACTGATGCTGCCAGGCGCACTTTAATATCCACCCAAACTGTTATCGTGAGTGGTAAGCGGTCCCAAATATTTGAAACTCCTCACTCCCTCAAACGTGTAGTGGTCACTACTAAAATCTGATGTGCCATTGCCCTTATATCCAGAGATCATGTATTTTTTTCTTGTATTCATTTATCTGGAGTCCAACAGAAGCTAAAAACTTTACAAGCGGATCAAGTTTTTGTTTCTTGTGTCATCTGCATATGCAAGCACCTGATTTGACTATGGCGATATAAGATGTTGTGCTGAGGTGTTTCAGTTTTACAAAAGATGTACTCAAGATGTAAAAAATTGTCGATAGCCTGTTCTTCAGTGGACTGATCGATTCGGACGAAATCCTCCTTGATAACCCACCGCTAGAAGTGTGACTCTATCCAATATAATGAGGGACAGTTACTTGTATGCTCTGCAAAGAGTAGTCCCCCTTTCCATTCATCAGGCGCATACTAATCGAATAAGGTTGAAAACACAGTTCAATAAAGTATCATTTCCGAATATCAAGAGCTCCAAATTAATGCAGTTCACCCCAGGTGAGCGGTTTCGTTTTAATTTCTGCATGGCCTTAGTGAATTTCTCATGGGATGGATCCTCAGTGCAAATTTCGGATCCAACCAATTCGTCGCCTCCTACGACCAGTAAAGAATACTTTGGTGGTATTCTGGGAAAACATATTCGTGCAATTTGGATTTACGAGACATGTGAGATTCACAAGGGCAAAATTTTGATTTTAATATCATATAATTCCTGTTAAATAAAACAGAAAATATCCAGGATCCAATGTTACATCATTGAGGAACAGCCGACGTAATTCTAATAATTTTAGATTTCCAATTAACGTATATTGAGTTCGGTTTGATAAATAAGAGCCGAAACATTTTAAAAATTTCAAGGAAAATCCAAATGCATCGAGACTGTCAAGCGCCTTAGTATGACAAACAATGTTAAATGCTTTTCTGAAATCGTTGTACTAGTAAATTCCACTAAATTCGTGGATGCTGATCTGCCTGGTATGAATTCATGTTGTTTACAAATTTATGACGTGCCAAAGTAACTTAAAGGTAAAGGTATTGCCAACAACCAACTCAAATAATTTCGTTAGTCTCTGAAATCCCTCTGTTACATATGCAATGTGTTCTCTTTTAACCGATTTAAAAATTGTGGTGATTATTGATATTTTCCATTGATCTGGAAATACGGCGGTTACCAACGACAGGTTGAAGAGAATTCATAATAGATAGACGAACATATTTGCAAGCTCGTTTAATATTGATGATGGTATGTTAAACGGCTCACGTTTGTCCCCAACATAACAGCGTTGTTGGTTTTAATTTTAACTTAGAGATTGGTTAGATAAGAAGTGTATCTTAAGACGAAAATTATTTCAGTATATCATTTCGTGGTCGAACTTCTAAACGACCTTTGGCAGATTGAAGCCACCAAATATAAGTACTAAATTCGAAGAATTTATCTTCTTTATAAGTTCACTAATCGTAATACATTTTCCAAAAACATCACTTGCAGATTGGGGTTAGGCTGAATAGACCTATAGACTTCTATTGTTGATGTTTATCGTTATGCAGATTTGGTGAATGTATACCACAACATAATTTTTTTTAAAGAAGAGGGATCACATCTATATATGACATAATGTTGTCCAACAAATTCCGTACCGCAGATTCCAGTGTTAAACGAGGTTTAACAAATAATATAGATTAAGTTTAAAATATTTTAAAACAAAGCTGTAAAACGAAAAAGCTTTAGATGCCATTTTGTTTACATTTTGATAGTATATTGAACATTTACCACTTAACGCTTACTTGACTGGTGTGCCATCTTGGATTACACTAGTATTGTTAGTTGATAAAAGTCGTGCGGCATTAATAATTGTATGAGAACGGGCGCAGACTGTCTACTATACTCATTTTCCTGCCCCAATATTTCAAAATTCGTTATTTAGCTTAAGTTTTCTATTTCTTGATTCTTTAGTCAAAAACATGTTTGTCATATAGAAATTTTTTGGGCATTAATGATGGCTAACAACGATGTTCAAAATTGCGTGCAAAGATTGTTCACATATTCTGTACTTCTGAACGTACTTTAATTTTAACTCAACGAAAATATCTGAGAGCATTTTAATGTGCTAATTTTGCATTCAATTATTTGTCATAAATGCTTCTTGAAGAGTTTAATAACAGCCCGTATAAATTCACCATCTTACCCACCACGTATACCAGGTAGTTGGAGATAGTATGGCAAGACAGCCTTACTTATGCACAGAATCAGAGATCTCTGGAAAATTATGTTATTCGGAAAATAATTCGAGTGATAATAAAATATATTCAAAGTGCTACCACAAACCGCGAGACGTATTCGTGTACACGGTGTGGAAACCTAAAAGTAAAATGTATCACAATAAGTAACAGTATTGTGAAGACTGATGTCCAGCCAATGAATTTTAATATTCCCTACAATATAAAAGTATTTTATAAAAACCAAATTCAAATAATTGACTCAAATTGTTGATGTTCGGAAACATCAGCATTTTCCAGAGATGTCCGATTCTATGCACATGAGTAAACCTGGTTTGCCGCATTCTAAAACAAATTTAGAACCACCTTGATCTACTCAATATGACCCGTATGGACCGAGTTTCAAATACTTTATATTTCAAATATCACTCAAACATTTCATCGGATCATTTTTAATTTTCTGTTTGACATAGTTTCTCTTTATTGGTTTCTTTAGCATCCTACTAATCGAAATTAAAAATGATCATTTCTAGTTTGAGTAAAAAATATTTAGTGCAAATTTGGGTACTTTTGGAGTTATCAAAAATTTCACTCCGATTTAGAAAGTCTGAGATATTTCCATAACTAACATAACTGTTGAGGATTTGTACTCATTATGGAAATATCTCAGAAGGCTTTTAGACGGCATCATCAAGCAAATACACTAGTGCTCGGGTGTATACGTTGGTGAATGTATTCGTTGGAGTCTCAAAAGAGAATAACAATCAATCCGTTACATTCAGCAAAGTCATCAGAAATACCAGCCTACTGTATACATGGAACGCATCATCGAAAAAATTTCAACGGCGAAATCAATGGAATAGCAGTAGAAGAATGTCAAATATGTACCGTTCCGATGCACATGCGACAGAGTGTATACTGTTCATCCACATAACGATTAATGCTTCTATTAGAGAATGCTGCTGCTCACTGTACGAGGACCTACATCATTTGAAAATATTCGTATATTCATAACTATGGCAAAATTTCAAAAATGGCATTACTATATGAGGACATATTACATTGCGTGCAGCAAACGACCAGCGATATAACATTAGATTATTCTGACGGAATGTCAAACAAAACACTGATTGAACTTGAAGATAGGTGTTAGACGTTTGTGAATAAAACACTCAATCAAGTTGGAACGATTGCACCAAGTCATTTAAGGGTCGAGAAAATCTAAAAATGTAGGTAGGTAAGCAGAGTTATTGCTTTTCGTTTCGTGGACCTAGGTTCAAGTCGCTCGGTAAGGGTCAAAGGGATATATGTTTAATCTTATTTCCAAAATCTACTTCCTGCAGGGACTGTACAGCTTTGTAATTTTTAATTCAACACTCGTAACCGCATCGATGAATTTTATCAGTTTCGACAATCAATAAATTTAAAAACTGGAAAGATGCAACAAAACTTTTGATTTTGTATATACTGAACATAATAATTTTGCTAACCCGTGCCCATAGTTAACAGAACCACTAATTTCAAGTAAATTAATTTTGAATGAAAATATAATTGAGTTTAGGGTAAACTGTTTATTATGCAACTGTCAAGAAATTTCAATAACATAAATGAGTGACTTTACAGTACACTATATTTAGTGACGTTTATCCGCCTTGAGAAAATATGCAAAGCCAAATTTACCTTTTGCTAAGTCATTAATGCTATAGATTTCAATATTCAAATAAATTATAACTCATAATATATATAAAAATTGTGCACAAAAAGTTTATTTATATTTTAAAAAAATTATATGTTTTATACAGTTTTTTGAATTTCGACGTCAGAGGTCTCCTCTTCTGCATTCAAAAATAATATCTCATGCATAGTCGGATGAGATTCTAATACGGTAACGGAATTTGTTGGAGCTTCTATGATGAGTTCCGTTTCGGGTTTACGTGACAAATAATATAATTTCTCATCACTTTCATCGATAATTTTAAAACCGATTACGTACGTGTACTGGGGACAAATACGAATTGATCCCATACTTATAGCAACCGAGTTTATACTTACTGCTACCTCATTTATGTTTGTATACCAAATATCATAACCATCTAATTGACAAGTAATTGAAATATTTATATAATCCGAACTTCCCCCAATCACCATTCCAGACAGGATTAGGTGCGAAGAAACATTAAACTTTGTTTCAAATTGAGTGTCACTTGAAAGCTTCACAAATTCATAGGGCCATGTAAATTCCATTCTCGGTCTACAATTCCATATGCCGTCGTCATGATCGGTACCGAAAATTTTCTGGCCACCAATATTTAAGTAATCACTATGCGTTAATAAGTCTGGATGTTCCGTTTTAAGAGCACGCAGCTTCTCGGTTGAAATCGTTGGAAAACGAATTAATCGTATCAAATTATTAAATTGTTGGCAACACTCACTAAATTTTATTTGGTGCTGTGACGAGTAGTGATCCATCCAACGGACCAATGCATCGACAATAATTTCTTCATCAACATTTCTTCCAATTGGGTCGAGTTGTAAAATTTCCTCTACGGTCTCGGGATGAATCGATAAAAATTCTTCTGATAATAAAACCTCGTGCAAGTCCGCCGCCACTTCGAGCCGCGTACTATTTAAACCAATTTGATAGTCATTCGCAACACAAAAGTCTAATTTTTTGATAAGATTTTCACTATAATTTAACAAAACATTTATTAATCTGACCACGTTGTACATATTTGCTAATTCCAATAAATCAAAAATATTCTCATCGGTGATTTGACATCTATCGGTATATATAAAATGTAAAAACTGATAAAATGTGTTATATGTATAACTAGTAATGGTAAACTGGTTTGTTTGGCCCACAGTTGACTTCAATTGCTGCTCAAATACATCGCTTCGTTTCATCAATTCCAGGGAATGGGCATAAATTTCCATGCCTTCCACGATAAATGTGACGTCCGATAAAAATTGTTTATCGAAAAGCTGTTCCGTAATTTCGCTCATTTTGAACGGCACCTGATTGATCTCGAACTCCATATTTATACACGTAAGATATGACGGGTACCAGACACACAACGACTTAAAAACTTGAACTTCACAATTTGATGGGATATGCGGAACTGAAATTTTAAATAAATAAAACCAATTATTAAATCGAGTATTTGCAGTACTAGATTTTAAACTGGTAAATCCCGTTATCTCTTCACATAACAACTACTTCAATATTAAAATCCTATACCTATGTATGTGTCAACCAGTATATTGACGTCAATTATCATAACACATTGGTGGACAATTTTTAAATAGGAAATTAATAGCATCGATTTTTTGTTTTGACACAAAAAGTAAGTATGCAGTGTGCAGTACAAGCATGTGAAGTTAGCCCAGTTTTTCATCCCAGAAAAAACAAAAGTGTACATTAGGCTATACCATCCCAGTATTTTCCTTAAACAAAATTAGTTAATTAAATGATAAACTATCCCAGCACAGCTTTTGATCCAAAAAAAAAATAATTAGCTAGGAATATTATATTAACTCCTAAGAACTTCCGAGGCCAGAAATAATTCTTTATGTTTAGAATTACCCATAGTAAGGGCAACCTCTGGTGAAATTCCCAACACCGTCCGTATGGTACAATTTGCGCAATCGGCCAAAAAATTTAATATGAATATAATTCTAACTCCTAAGAATTTCCGAGGCCGGAAATAATTCTTTATATTTTGAGTTGGCCATAGTAAGGGCAAGCTCTGGTAAAAATCTCTTCATCAGCCGTATGGTTCAATTTGCACAACCGGCCAAACTTCATATAGCTCGGCCACCCCAACATAATTTAATATGAAAGAAATTCTAATTCCCAAAAATTTCAAAGGCCCAAATAATTCGTTATGTTTTGAGTTGGCCATAGTAAGGGAAAGCTCCGGTAAAATTCCCAACACCAGCCGTATGGTGCAATTTGCGTAGTCGGCCAACCTTCATATGCGGCTCCATATAATTTAATATGAAAGATATTCTAACTTCTAAGAACTTCCGAGGTCGAAAATAGTTCTTTATGGTTTGAATTAGCCAAAGTGAAGACAAGCTACGGTAAAATTCCCAACACCAGCCGTATGGTGCAATTTGCGTAATCGCCCAACCTTCATATGGCTCCATATAATTTAAAATGAAAGAAATTCTAACTTCTAAGAACTTCCGAGGTCGAAAATAGTGCTTTATGGTTTGAATTAGCCAAAGTAAAGACAAGCTACGGTGAAAATCCCAACACCAGCCGTATTGTGCAATTTGCGCAATAGACCAACATCATAATATGGCTCCATATAATTGAATATGAAAAAAATTCTAACTCCTAAGAACTTCCGAGACCGGTAATAATTATTTATGTTTTGAGTTGGCCATAGTAAGGGCAAGCTCTGGTTAAATTCCCAACACCAGCCGTATGGTGCAATTTGCGTAATCGGCCTACCGTCATACGGCTCCCTATAATTTAATATGAATGAAATTCTAACTTCTGAGAACTTCCGAGGTCGGAAATAATTCTTTATGGTTTGAATTAGCCAAAGTAAGGGCATGCTCCGGTAAAATTCCCAACACCAGCCGTATGGTGCCCAACCTTCATATGACTTCATATAATTTAATATGAAAACAATTCTAACTCCTAAGGACTTCCGAGCCTAGAAATAATTCTTTATTATTTGAGCAGGCCAAAGTAAGGGCAACCTCGTATAAAATTGCCAACACCAGTCATGCAATTTGAACAATCGGCCAACCTTCATATGGCCCCATATAATTTAATTATAACAACTTTTTTTTTCCTACGAACTTCCGAGTCCAATATCAATTTTACCAGAGCTTGCCATTACTATGGCTAACTCATATACATTAAAATGTATTTCCGGCCTTGCAAGTTCTTAGAGTTAATAATAATATTCCAAGTTAATTTATTTACTTATTTTATCAAAAGTTGGGCTGGGATTTTATTTTATTTAGAGGAAAAAACTGGGATGGTATATAGAGTAGTATTGCCTGGTGTACGCTTTTGATTTTTCTGGGATGAAAAACTGGGCTAACTTCACGTGCTTGTACAGTCCTGCCCTCGACCTCAATATTAACTTTAATTCTTCTGAAACTTATAAAAAATAAAATTCGCTGACCGCAACTTTAACACAAAACTCAAAAACAAACAGAATTGAAAATTTTTTCCAAACAACAAACCAGAAACGACACATAGCGACATAATACGCAAATTTGTTATATGATTTTGCATGACTGCGCGAGAAAAAAATTTTAAAAGCACAAAATAAAATTTCACAACTTTTTAGATGACAATACGTAAAACACTTTGGTGAAAAATATTACTTGCAATTTTCGCCTGCATTCTCGCGATTCGCGACACAACAAATTTACATGCACACAGTACAGCGATTTTAGCGTATCCCGCAATATACAATTTTTTTTTATATTTTAATAAAACTTTCAGTTCTGTATATATAGGTAGACCTTCTTCCATATAAATTCAATTTCCAGCAAAACAATTTTTTTTTTAATCCAAGACGCAAACACACCGACAAAGTTTTAATTAAATTTTATTATTTCGATAAAGAAACACATTATTACGAGTACACAAAAATAAAAAAATTATTTTAACTATTATTAAATTAATTTAATTAAGTATGAAAGTAAAGTTTTGTTCTCGAAAATTTATATAAATTTCTTTTAATAATCATCACAATAAGAATTATTTGAGTATATTATACATTTTGTACTTAAAATTTTTTCAAATAAAATTTATTTTTGTGTAACTGTAACAAAAGAAAAAAAAACACAAATTCGAAAAAAAGTTTCTTAAAAGCTTTTATTTATTTTTATTTTATTATTTTGTTATTTGTTGTTTCAAAAGAAAAAGTTCAATTTGCAAATCAGGAAAATGAAAGAAAATTTCGGTTTTTTGTTTTGTTTGTGAATTTAAGTAAATTGATTCGGTTGAAAGATTTTACTCATCTCAAGGCTGGTTTTTTGTATGTATGTATACACATTTAGGTATAGGGATGGATTTGTATTCCATCATTGTATTTGAATTTGAGTTTTTAAGGTTAAAACAATTCGTATATAGCTGATTAGGGACTGGTGCGTTCCACATGTGTGGTAATCACACGTGTGGAACGCACCAGAGGTATATATCCTAAGATGTTGAGATGAGATATACATAGTTTGGATTTCACATTTACAGTTATAGATAAGTTGTATTAGATTTTAAAATCACTTCGAGAACATTGCCGATTAATTTCGATGAGCATTTTAAAAGGAATTGTCTGGCCCCGAGTAATTTTATTTTTATTGAGATAAGCCTACAAATATGACTTGAGAATCTTTAATATAAAAACCAAACAAATGGTCAACTTTGTTAAAACTCTTGGACATCATGTTCACTGGTTCATAGTCACCATAATTCGTCCTGTGTCTATCTAAGTGGAAAAAGTCACGATCCCTTAACTGCCGACTAGGAACATTTATTTTAATTGATTCCAGAATATAAGACGCATCAATTTGATCGAGTAGCAGATTACCAACAAAAGAACACTTTAGCAATTCACGCCTATTTTCCAATATTGTCGCATGCTATAGTTCTTTCATCCAGTTAAAAATGATATCGATCATACGCAAATCCATCTTTACGTGTCCAGTAGCGTATCTTATTTCGATATTCTGGATGTGTTCATTGTCAAACGGATCAAACGTATAAGATTTTAACTGTCTCTAAATCCAAAATGTCGCCAGTTCATCGCCTGTTTAATAAAAACGAACTTATAGAATTAGCATTAAAGACGCATATCTCAGTGTGCTTTATAAAGCACATGTTGTCAACGTAAATAACCCCTAGGTTTTGAGTTTCAAATACTTTCTGAAGAAGAACATCATTTGTCTTATATTATTGTGTAACAGGGTTAACTTTACGATGGAATGATCGAGATTTACACTTATCAATAAAAATCCATGAACATTGTTTCTGATCTTTTACCTTCATAGCTGAACATACTGTATGCGATTACTTAAGTATATGATTTAAACCAAGCTATAGGAATTGGCTGGAAAACCCAAACTTATGTTCCAAAGTTTTACAGTGACTATTACAATCGAAGGCTTTTGCAAAGCCCGCATAGATCACGTTAACTTGGTTGTGGTTCTTTATTTCTTTAATTTAGTGGTACTAAATATTTGAATGACCTGCATACTACCAGTTCAAATAACTTTCGTATTGAAGATATAGATATAATACCTCTGTGTAGCATGAGATATCACTTCTGATTCCACTTTTGAAGATCGGCGTTACTCTGGTTATTTTCCATTTACGTGGAATTGTGGCCAATTGCAATGATTGGTCCACGTCCTCGGGCTCGATGTGTTGAGTAAATATTGATGCACTATAATCAGTAATAGTTGGATCCCTGTAGTTATCTATATCTTCTGGTTTATAGACTGACAGGAAGAACTTAGCAAACGTTAATGTCATAATCCCCAAAAGTGTTTGGGATCTCTTTTTATTTTCTCCTTTAAGTCGCTAATATAGCTCTTGTACTTTAATTCAAAATGGGACCAACAATCTTGGTTACACATCGTGAATTTCAATTTGCTATCCCGGGAACAGAATTTCAGGTTTTCTTTATAAGCCAGGTTTTTCTTGTTTTTAAGTTTGATATAAGAATGAATAATTCAATGCCTTTAAATAAAATATCTCCACGTTTATATCTATATTATTGCTACTGAGTTCATTTTTCCAATTTATTTGGTCAAAACAATGATGAAGGTGGTTAATATTGATTTTTTTGAAGTTGTAGTAAGGGTTCCGGTTGAGGCAGAGTCTTAAATTAATATTCCCGTCACTTGCAAAAATTATTTCAATGAATTTATGGTGAACATGAATATACGTCGATGAACAGGTACTCATTAACCGGGCTCACGTTTAGAGGCATAATCTCATTTTTTTCTTCGTCATATATCCGTCTAATATCTGGTAGATTAAAATCCCCACTATAACTTAAATTATGTCTGGATAAAATTCTAATTTCGATTTATGTCTAAGATTATGGATCAGCCGCATTGGTAATTTCCATAATTATATCATAGCATGTAGTGTAAGATGATATCAGGCGGGATGTATACGACGTAAATGTATGGTAACTTTTTATTGATCGTAGTTTTTACACATAATTGCTGTAATGATCGATATGTTACCCCAATACCGAGCAAATAGCGCAGTGGTTAAAACTGCAACGTTTGGATCGGGACGTACCGGGTTTGAATCCCAACAAAGGCGGGATACAAAAAGAGATTTTTCATCTCATTTCGATTACGGGGAGATGATTAATTTAATTAATTCATTTGGTATTGATGATAGCTAAGAGCACACTTTCCACCAGATTTTTTCTTGCTTGTGCTTGTTAATAGTGAGCACACATCGATAAACCACATAATTGCTAGGAAAGAACTCGGAACTTAGAATCACATTGTTGTAAGATTTTTCACAGATGATGTACATGATGACATCATATTTCATCCAAAGCCATCTTCTGGTTGGCGCAACACGAAACGAGCACTCGCCTGCAATCACGGGGTTTTGCCTAGCATAATTTCGGTAATCAGAAGTAACCGAGTAATGTTGATTTAATTGTATCTGATGTTTGTTTGGAATCAGATGTAGAAATTTCAGATCTTGTTCTGACTATTGACAATTTCGTCCCAATCGGTGGCATATTCTGGTGTTCCATTTCCACGCCGTTTCAATCCAGTTGATTGATCGTTTAGTTCGTATATATCTTGAAACTTTAATTCTGAAATTAGTTAAGTGATTCGTTCAACTTGTTGAGTCAATTTGCTACAGTTTTTTTCTCTAAGGTTTTGAGAGATTTGAGCAATATGTTGTCTCTAGTTTTATATTCTAAGTATATGGTACGCTAGTTTTTTCGTCCTGATCGCTTATGCCCACGTCCAAATTCTAGTTAATTATATGATATAAGGGTTCTTCTTCTTCTTCTTCGGTTTCAAAATGATAAATCCTCTGGTTTTTCCGTGATACACTCTGATCAGCATGTTCCCATTTAAATGTTGGTTCATAATATTTTTTGATTTTAATAGTTTTGATGACTAGTTGCTTGATTTGTTTGATAATTTTGTTGATTTGTATAGGACGGTTAATGTATCTGACTGCCATGTCTGAATATAAACGGACCGACTGACATTAGGCCCTTTTTGTGGAACACTATGGTTTGATAGTTCAGGTTTGTAAAATTTTAAGCATGGTGTGTATTGGTCCTCTTATAAACTCGTCTAATCCGCGATTTCGATATTTTATTAACAATCAGTGAAAACTGGTGGTTAATGTTAGCATAGAATTACTCTATTGCCTGCATATTTAACAGACAAGCAATTTTTATGGATGCCCAATCGTCGCTGAATATATTTTATGATATTAAGGCTGCATCTGCATCAATCTGCATCGGCTCTCCCTCTTAATTTCTGTCTTTTGTCTTAGCTTTGAAGTATTGATCGGTACAATGGTTGGTTTCTTATGGTTTCATAGTAATTTAAAATGAATTCGACATGAAGACGACATAGGATATGTACTGCGTCGGATTGCGTTCCGTTCCCGATGCCGATCTATTTGAACGTTGATTGCTCCGGTTACGATTCATAAGGTTAGTCAGTATGACTTCTAGATGAAAGCGTATGAGTTCTGTTTAGCGTTAAACGTTAATAATTGTAAAACGTACAGTCTCGTTTCTTTTTCACTATATGTCGGATGATAATACGTATACAGTGCCGTTTAGCGTTGAACGTTAATAGTTGTAAAACGCTTACTAACTTGTCGTAAGGTAATTCACTCACGGTTTAAGTTAATTTTTCACTATTTTCAATTTAATTTTAAATTTTTTTTTGAATGATCGGCTTCTTTTTTCGGCGTCAGTTAATAAATTTACATCCGGAGAGTTTAAAAAAATAAATTTTATTTCCCAAACATTATAACACTTAAGCACAATTTTACCTAATCTAAAAACACTTAAACACAATTTTTCTTAATCAATATTTAATAAAATCCGCTCGCCGGTTACTAAAAGTCTGGTATATAATTACAAAATAATCTTCAGGCAAACCAGACCACATGGAAGGGCTAAAAGTTGCTGCCGAAGAGTGAGATTTGATGTGCTCATAATTATTAATAAACCCGAGTTTGGAAACAGCTAAAAGCATCCACTTTGTCTTAAAATCATTATTTAAATTTTACATATCTCAAAAATTATTTACTTATTTACGCATAATTATACGAAGTTTAGTTCTGTCGGAAGTTTAATTCTGTCGGGCTCTTTCAATGTATCAGTTATCGCTCTAAACTATGTTGTGTATTTAATTTTTGAAGAAGTTCTAGTTCGATCCTGAGCTTGGTCTTCATACTACCTTCGACAATCTGAAGAAGCCAAGTAGTTCTCTACACCGTGGATAGGATATGGTTTCCTCTATATAATTGAAAACACACAACAATAAGGGATGTGATTCGAGAAAATGATTCATGAAATTTTTGTAGTTGAGACTAAGTGATCAATAATTTTTGTGAATAGTTCGATGTATAAATAATGGATGTTTTGATAAATTTGCGGCGTCAGACCGGCAATCTATTTTTATTCTATATATTAAAGTTTTAACTTGAATGTTGCGTTCGTTAGTATATGTTAATATACATAACCCTAAATTAAGGGTGACAAATTACAAGATTTGTAAGTAAATAATTGAATAAAGCGAGATCTATCCTATCTATACATATGTATGTGTTAAATGCTACCACGAAAACGATTGAGATCAATTTCTTTTATCCTCTTAACAGTTATTTAATTTAAATTCCTTCAAAAGGTACAATAAGCCAACTAACTATGTTATGTACAACGAAGCTAAGGCAACAGTCATTTCTTGTCTATCGGAGTAAATCTTTATCTTCTCCTATTTTGTCTAAGGCTAAACTATATTTATGTAACTTTAAAGTTATCTATTTATAAACTTGGATCTCCTATCCTATTCGCCTAATACTTGCGATTTATTCTTGTGAATTGTTCAAATTTGTAGTGAATTTGGATCTTGAAGAACTTAAACATTTTTTATTGGCGTAGTCACTTTTATTTGAAATCACAAATTTTAATCAAGCATAAATTTTAACAATCTAGATTCTGAAATTCTGAAATCACAGTTCTCGGAATAAACCTTGACATTTCAAACTATTCCTTACAATGACATTTCAAGATTTCAAAATTCAATAACATTTTATTCTCAAAATAATTTTACTTTAAAATTTTCAATTTATTTTACATCGAAATTCAATAAATTGAAAGAAAAACCAAATTCGATATTTCTATTATAATCTACATTATAATCAGAATTATCCGAATATATCAAATTCGACATTTTAAAAAATTTATTAAAATCGAAACGAATTGATATTTCAAATTTTAAATCGAATTTCGAAATCTATAGGAACAAGAAATACCCCAAATTTAAAATTTGACAATCCTTTTTTAAGTCGTGACATGCAGTTAGAGAATAGCTAGACAAAATTTGCCCGTTTCAATTTTATTCTAATTTTACTTTAATCCAGACCAATGATTTACTGAGTATTTGCGGTTAAACCATTTAAATGTTGTATTTATGGAAAGGTCGCTGTAAAAAAAATTGAAGTTATTTAAAAATTTACTTACAAAATCTGAAATTCTGAAGAGACTCACATTACATAATCCACAAACAATATATAAAATATAAATGTTACAACCAGTTTTTAACACAACCACCAACATCATGATTTTATATATGGGATATGCTTGTTAAACGTATTATGTACTCGTGTATACAAATCATAAACAACATATCTCATAAACCATTTGAAAAATTGTATTTTCTATTATCTAACCGGAAAATATACAAAAATAGTCGAGCAAACCACCTACATATATACATACATATAGATCATCGCTAATCTTGCAAAATTGATGTCAAATTTTGTGTCAGCCAAGCACTCCCGCACATTCCTCGAATTTTATTATAGAATCCAATTATTATTTCATCGGTTTTGCCATTTTTGATTTATTTTTTTCGAACATGTACCTATATGTAGAGATAAAATTCAACTGAACACTGTACATTATTCTATATGTATATATGCGAGTTTTGATTTATCATCCTATCACCTGAGTGTTAAAATATTTTTAGAAAATTTCCAATTTACGATTTTTATTTTCTGGTATATACGTGCATGGCAGTTGGCAGATACCTACATACATTACATAAATAAATTATGATGTTTATATGAAACAATCAAAAATATTAGAATTTATGATTCTTTATATGGTGCGAGATTATAGAAATTTTGTGCTTGATTAACTGTCATAAATAAAATATACTGTACGCGATTACAAAAAAGTAAATTTGTTTGCACCGTATGATTGGAGAATTGGAATTTACTCTTATAAATAAGTTAAGCTAATACACGTAGTATATCGTAGTATATCTATATTGGTATATGTACTCATATACCAGCAAACCACAATCGTGCGGCCTTGCTTAAACAGAAATATTATGTACAGGGTGTATACGTAAAACAAACAAATTTGGTAAAATTACACGCAAGGTTCTAATAAATTATTGCGATGGGATGCTGAATATTTATTTTTGTGTGTGTAAGTATGTGGTTCCAGATACAATATAATCTAAACCACAATTAAACAAAAAGCGTTAAAAACGATCCAAGACTATTTAAAAATATTTAATTTACACAGTTGGTTCATCCCAAGATTTTATACATACATCTCATTAAAGATTTTTTGTCATATATAAAGAATACGATTGGTACATTAAAAAAATTAAAACTACATGCTAGACTTCTTTTAGAAAAAATAATTCTGGCCAAAGATTTGGCAGTGCTGAAAATTTATCATCGGAATATTATTTGGGACTCTAAAAGCGATCTCTGAGTCGCATAGACCCGATGAGAAATGTTCAGGTTGGCCAAAACTATGGCCAGAATAGTTTTTTTTATATATAACTATATTTAGGGTTCATAATTAAAAACAAATAACGAGTTAGGCGAATCACTCCAGGACTCAATGTCACCAATGGGCCCACGATGCAAGGCCCGGAAAAACACCATACTTACACATTAAAAACACCCAATCTTGATTTCACCATCGGGAATTGAACCGGAGACCCTCGAATACCAAACTACCAAAGCTGTGACACTATATTTACAGCGCTTTCGGTTTCACTCATTGTTCGTGTTTCTATTCTGCCATAGGGTCATAATTTTTGAACTATATTCGGTTAGAAGAAATTCTCGGATGCCGCAAACAAATACTCACCGAGCAATGCAGTCTAAAACTAAACGTAATCCAAGGTAATCACGCCACTTGGATTATATTAGTTAATTTAACACGGATATCCAGCATTTTTAAAGTACCGATAACATTGTTGCACTTCAACAACGAAACGGCCATTTATCCTGCCAAAACACGAAAAATACGTTTTCGAAACTTTTCTCAGAGTTAACGAAACTCCTCGGTAAACATCGGGTATATTCAACGGCTTACCATCCATAAGGCAATATCATGGGCCAACGCTCACACCGACAGATCAAATATGCTATCCAATGTTCGAAGCAACACAATTAATTGGAGCTCAGAAGTACGAGACGTTTTACTTGGTATCGGTAAACAAGTCAATATCTTTGTTCCGAAATCACTCGACAACTGCGATTACGTCTTGGTCAGGGTGAAATAAAATAATAATAAAAACTTCATACGATGGACCATACAAAGTAAGACGCCGCATATACGCAAGCAATTTATTGTCTGAATAAGAGACAATTGAAACCAACATACTGTATTGTCAATTCTGCTAACCAAATATCAGTCACGAAATGATATAAAACCGACCGATTTGTACTATAATACCTCAAATTTTATAGTTTTCCGTCTGCGAAGGGAGCTATGTACCAGCTCAAATATCCCGACTTACAGATATACGAAACAGGAAAAATAACCAAATTAGAGCAATTCAATGACTGATTATGCCTAATTTTTAATTAATTTACTTAATTTTTTTTCTGAAATAGTAGTTGAGTTATCTGTGGAGTTCGCAGGATTTTCTTAACAAATTAGATGAGTCCATAGTCTTTTTTTCTGATGGCTCTCGTTCTAACCTCAGTGCAGGTTTTGGAATCTACTGTCCTTGGACGGATCTGAGACTTTTTGGTAGTCTTGGTTCGCAGTGTACTGTTTTTCAGGCGGAACTAATAGCGCTGACACGAAGTGTTATTGAGGCTTTGAATTTTGCTGTTAAAAACAAAAGTATTCTACTATGTACAGATAGTAAAGCTGTACTTAACTCTTTAAGAAATCCCTTGACTGTTTCTAAACTCGTCAAGGAATGTAAACATTTGATGAACCTTCTTTGTTCTAACAATAAAGTTACGGTCATGTGGGTACCGGCTCATTGTGACATCGTAGGTAATGAGATCGCGGATTGTTTAGCCAAAGCTGGCTCCTAATTGACTTTTGTTGGTCCTGAACCAGCGGTTCCTGTTTCTTTCAACTACGGGAAGAAAGTTATAAAGGACTACGCCTTGAAAGACCTAAGGTCTCAATGGCTTGAGACTTTTAGTTGTCGTAAGGCGAAGTACTTCGTTAAGGAGCTCAATTTGAGGTCAACAAAGTATGCCTTATCTTTAAAAAAGAGCCAATTAAGAATCTTGGTAGCGATTCTTACGGGACATGGCCGTTTTAAAGATCATCTACATCGTATGTGTTTAGCTCATTATGTTATTTGCGAGGATGCCTTGAGGAAGATGATGACTGCCTTTGCTTCGTGAGCAAATGTCCTGCATTCAGTTCTATACGAATTCCGGTATTCAACTTTAGGTCTTTAAATTTAGATCAGTTGTCCTCTCTGCCTAGGTCTAAACTTGTTCAGTTTGCGAAGGCAGCAGTGCGTGTTTGCGAATTGGGATAGAATCTTAGGTTTACACCATGGGCCTTTGTGGCACTGAGTGCGAAATCCTCGTGGGTTCCAGCAAACTTTAATAATAATCATATCTGTGGAGTAAAAAATAATAAAAATTCTCGACACCAAAATTTTATCGAATTTGCCAAGCCCTCACATAGTAACACACACGAAAAATAGTCCAGCGCTGGCTCAAGACAAAATTTCGTGTGATTTACTTTATTTCGTTACCAAATTTTAGTCGACTTGGCCAGCACTCACATAAAATACGCAAGATTATAACTTCCATTAAAAATAATCCAAGGATCTCTGATTAGAAGATTTACCGAGTTATTAAAAAGCCATAAATCGTTCAGATAACAAAAACTTGTTCGCTAAATGTGCCGTGTGTGTCGGTGTTCTATTACCAAGTGTGATATGTTTTGATGAATGACGAAAATTACATAAAATTGGATTTGAAACAGGTTAGCAGGTCAAAAGCTATATATCTTACCAAAAATAGGGACAATGCTTCCACTAAATATATAAGCACTTCAAGTTACATAAATTTCAAAAAAGAGTTATAATTGCAAGCAATTTGCAGTTGTGGACTCAAGAGCCAAGCCTTAGTCACATCCTTCACGCAGTTACGTGGAATGTGAACGTAAAATAATGACGGCAGAAACGTATACACAATTCAGCAGTAAAATGTTGGCCTGATTAAGCTATATTTACACTACTCTAAAGCATGGAACATATTTTTTATCAGTTTGGTTTTAGATTCAGTTCCAAAAGATGTTTTGTTCCGGTTTCCTGCGCCAGTTTTAGGAAATTCTTTATGTTCCGGTTTAGTTCCGGGACCGGTTTAAACCCGGTTAATATTTTTAGTTACAAGGTTCATTTTAATGTTTTTGGAACACAAGCCTTAAGAATCAACAAAAATGATTGTGCCCGCAATAGAAAGTTAAAAAGGATGTTTCTAATCTATCACAATTCGGAAAATATTTCGGTTAGTTACGGTTTAATGTTCCGGTTCAGTTCCTATTCGAAGCTCTGCTCTAAAAACGATATTAAGACTCAACTTCACACTGGCGCATTTTATTTCAAATCGTTAAAATATCGTTGGTTGTTGACATTGTCTTAATTGTCGACGTTGATAAAAAATATTGCCAAGTAATCTACGTATTATTTTACGTCTCGACAACCGAGTAGATTACACAGCGTAAACTACCTCGCCCATACCTGGGTATGAGCCGAATCTATAATATATTAAATATTTTTAAGAAGTCTGAGGTAGATTTCATATACTCGTGTGTTGTCGGAGGCATTTAAAAAAAATTCTGCGGTGAAATCCTGGGATAACTTCAAGGAGGTGTATGTATGTAGATACATAGGCATTACTGTTCTTAAATATAAATCACCATATTTTAGATAAAATGTTTAGACACTGTATTTTAATTCTGCTGCTGTTTCTTCCATGGCTTATTTTTGGACCTCAGAATTTTTAAGAACATTTTTAATTTTAAGACTATATATACAGATGTGGTATAGGATTATACCTATTAAGATCAGATTAGACCTGTTTGCTATATGACGATTGATAGTAGTAAAATCCACCAACACTGTTATTCATTAATCCCGTTAAGGTTGAGCGATCATCATTTCACGTCTCACGTCAACACTTAGATATTCAGTTGTATACTTGTGCCATATTCATAGACTTAGCGACAACTTCCCCACGAATTTTTGTTGCAATGTAAATTATAAATTTTTCCGTTATAAATTTGTATTGTACGCGTTTGACATATTAAATGACGTTAACTGAAGATGTACATCTCTAGGATCGGCAGTAAAGATTATTAAATTTAGTTTAAAGTCACGAAACTGGACGTTATTCATTATCTGCAAAATATTATGCCGTGGAGGTTGCGGCGAAATTCGAAATAATTTAACTTAACAAAAACGTATATAACAAGAATCCATAGAGCAATAAAGCATACTCTATAGTCAAAAGGTTTTTAGTAACAGACGAGTTGTGTTGAAATGATTGATATATTTAAAATAGGAAGAATTGAGCTTTAAACTGTATTCATAGATAACAAACCACCATAATGATACAATTTATTCCGTTTAGTAAGCTATTGAAACATTTAACCAGATTTTATTTTCGTTAATATTTTAGACGAATTCATTTTCCTAACTTGCATTAATTTTTTATTGCCATCATGCTAACAAAATAAAATTTGAAAAGTATCGGTAATAACTTATTTCCAAACTATATACATTCAACCTTTTTTCTATAACTTCCAGAAGCTGCGAAAAAATATTTTTTTGGTTAAGCTTTTATATATTTAATTCGTTTGAACCAGAAAGCTTTTAGTTAGCTTTTAAAAGATAAACTTTCAACCAGAATTCAATTTAAGTGTTTCTTAATGGCCACCATAACATATAATAACCATAACATATTATATAAGATTTATCTGAAAGCTTTAAGATTTAAGTTTCCTAAAAATTTTCCAAAGTTTAAGAATCTTTACATTGCATTAATGCTAAAACGTTTCTAATCGCTGGAAGCTTTCTATTTTTTAAATGCAAGTATTAATTTCAGTTAAATTATTTTTAATAATAAAATTAAGCATTTTTAATTAGAATATCAAATAGCTTAACATTAGGAAGCTTTTATTGTCATAGCAGCTGTTAATAAACGATTGTGAAAACATAATATATTTAATAGTGAAGTATTCGAGCTTTTTATACTGTAGTCAACGATTGACAGCTTTCACGAATATGTTCTCTAAAAAATTATGACCGTTATAAAAAAGTAAAACTATTAAACTTTCAGTGATATTCGCTAGTATGAATTAAGCTTTTTAGCTACTTCAAAATAATAAAACAAACAATCTTAAAGCTTTCTGTAAAGGACCGAAAACTTGATAGGTTTTATAATATTTGACAACTCTATGGTTTAATGATCATCAATTTTTGTATGGCATTTTAAAAGCTTCTAATTTATTAATATGCCGTCAGTGATAAAATTTGAATTTCAGAGTTAAATTGTCTTTATCGTGGAAATAAATTTTCATTTACGTTTCTTCTGGGGCCGCTGATATAAACTTTTCATTTTTCTAATTGTTAGAGCTCAGCCTTTTGAACATAACAGTAAATGAATGGGAAACTTTATATATTTTTTAAGATATGAGTGGCATCTAACACAACGGATCGTACTTAAATCAGTTTTTCAAGAAAACAAAAAATTTCCGTGTTCTGGTCTGTTGCTTATGTTAGAATATTAAATGATCTAAATAGGACTTAAAAAGAGAAGAATTTGAAGATGATGCAGTTTTATAAATTTTTAATAGTTGCCACACTTTACCTAAACAACGAGCCGTCTATCATAAATATCCAGCAGCTAGTTTTTATTTGACAGCCACAATAAATAATTCATTAACACATTACGCGAATTTTTTGAATATTTGATATCCTGTATCTTGGGCTACGACAACAACAAGCTTCATATATAGTTGCTTTTCTTTAGGTGTTGTTAATATCGAACCCCATTGCAGATGTTAAGCATTGTAGTCGCCTCCTGCGAGAAATTTAATGCCCAGCTGATCAAAATAATCGATAAATTGCTGCTTTTGGATTGCGTGTTTCGGTGGTCAGTAAACAGCCGATATTACACAGTTTCCAGACCATTCTTCTGGGTAGATATTAGTTGATTGGATGTGATCTTTATCATATTTGTTGAGTATGAAATTACTGTCGTATTGATTTTTGATCGTCGTGCAGTTTGGACGTAAAATCAATGTGCGCGGAATATAATTAAAATAAAATTAAATTAAAATAAAAAGTGCAGTGTTAGTTCTTTTTAATTATTTAATATTTTAGTTAATTACTGTGCATATAACAAATAATAATTTATGGTAAAATAATAAGGGGCCTATTTTCCCCCAAAAAAACAATATCAGCATTAAATCAGAATAATGCAATGAATGCAATGGGTAAAGTGGAACATAGCCCCAAAAAAAATATAATAACGCTACATGAAAAAAGTGCTTCGACATCAAATTTAGCAAATTTGGTGACACCAAATGAACCAAGTGCAATGAACGTGAAGAACGATTAAATAAAGAAAATTTGGTGCAAACTGGAATGGACAGATACATAACTGTTCAGACCAAAAGAAAAAGAAGCCCGAAATCAGCGCAATTAGCTAGTAAGACTAAAGCGTCTAGATTAGAACATGGCGCTTATCAAATACCTCGTGGCAATAGATTTTCTAGCTTGGAAGAGGATGGTGCCGCCACCAATTTATTTAAGAGAGGCGTCAAATAATGAACTCGTCAATATAATCGACAATTTAACGGATTCAAAATTTTATATTGCCCCACTTAAAAGACGCAATATCAAAGAAACCAAAATCCAACCTTTGGAAATTGATGGTTTCAGAGCGCTTGTAACCATTTCGATCAAACCGGAAAGCGATATTACACTTACCAGCTGAAAAGTCAAAAAGGGTTGACTGTTGTTTTAAAGGGAATGGAGAGCAGCGTAGAGGTGACCGACATTCATGCAACTCTCGACGCTCAAGGTTTCCATGCCAAATCTATTGCAAACATTTTAAATCGGGAGAAGTTTCCTCAACCGATGTTTCGCATAGAATTAGAGCCAGATGAGAAAAACAAAGGAAACCACAGTATATGTATATAACTTGAGATATTTACTGCATCGCAAAACCACTGTAGAGGAACCCAAAAAGCGAACCGGACCAGTAAAATGCATCAAGTGCCAAGAATACGGCCAAACAAAAGCTTATTGCACGTTGAGTGAAGTTTGCGTTATCTGTGGCGAACTAAATGATTCAAAAAAATGCGATAAGACGAGAAATGACACACTATATAGGTTGCCCAGTATATCTGGATTTAAAGCGCAAGTCCAATCCAAAGTTGCAATCTCACAAAGTTGCGAATGCACACTAAACAACACAAAATCACCTGGAGAATGTTACAAGCAATTTTGCACAACCAGGAATTTCATATGCCAACACCCTAAAAGGTACCGCCCCAAAAACGAAAGTTCATTTCAATGAAGAAGAATTAAATATTCACGCAACCGTAAACAAACTGACCGACACGATCCAAAGTTTCATGATGATGATGGAAAGAGAAATGAGCATGATGATGCAAAATATGAACACACTAATGCAAATTATCGTCAAAAGCCAAAAATGACGCTCCAAAAGATAGCTGTATGGACAGGGATGGGCGTTTACGCGTCATTATTTATTTTCTACATTGAAGTGTCGACAACACGTAGATAACGTCAACAACGTAGACAACGTCGATAATGTAGACAATTCCTAGAGTGGTTTTGTCAATTAGTTTTAACCTAAAGGGCGACCAAATTTCTTTAGGAACAATGCGTTATTGGTGATAATTTAATAGAATGTCCGTCAACGCATTTAAATCACTTTTCAAGAAGAGCGGAATTCAAAACTAATCGTACACAAATACCATGACTCTACTTCAGCGACCCAAAACAACGATATATAGCGTTATATAGAGTGGGGCCCTCTTTATAACGGTGGAACGGTATAGAACAGCTCGCAGTTAAATCGGAAAAAACGGCTGACAAAAAATCAGACAAAAAGGTTATAACTTTCATTAAAAATAATCCGGGGAACTTTAACTATGACCGTGCCATAAAATTTAACACACCCCACTCCATGGTAAAACGAATTCGAGTTCAAGAAGGCTATATAAGTGCTACCAAGTTATTAAAAAGCCAAATCGTTCAAATAACCAACTACTTTCTTATTATTGTGGCAGGATTGTACTGCCCACCAAGACATTCTAATAAAAACAAACAATACTCAGAGTTCTTCAAGCGTTTGGGAAAAAGGTTCATAATAGGTGGTGAGTTCAATGGGAAGAATACTCACTGGCGTCCTACATTCAATACAACTAAAGGAAAAGAATTACTGATTGCCATTAAAGAAAATGGATGCGTGAATCCATTTCAACCGGAAAACCAATACCTATATTATACCTATTTGTTATGCTTTCAGTTTGTATAGGGAAATTTTTCATTTGGACGTTATTCATGTAACGACTTAAAGTTAACATTTGTGGCCCGCCTAGAAAATCGCATCAAGCATCATTGACTGGAACGGAAGTTTTATAAATTTTAAGAACATAATGAGGAATAGCTTGTGAGATTTTTAACTTCTTCGAAATACACTGCTTGGAATGTCATCGCATTAAATGTTGCACCTGGCACTATGCAGTTCAGTTAAGTAAAATCCTGTGACACCGCTTATTATACCACCTCACCATTTCTATATATATAGAATTGCCGCTATACTTATCCTTTATATTTGCCAATTGAAGGGAGAAATTAAATAAATTAAATTAAAAACTATTTAATGCCAAACCGAGGTTTGAACTCGAGTTCACAATTCCAAATTCAACGACTTTACTTACTGGACCACAGGCGTATATTAATTTGGTGCTATGCAAATCTTTTATGTTTGCCAATTCAATAGAGAAAATTGAAAATTTTAACAACAGGAATGGACTATGCTTATGTAACCATCACCGTATATTTTCATTACGGTCGTACACAAGAGATACTTGCAGAAATTGAATGTAGATTTCAAAAGAATCTGCGTTGAACCAAATTTACAGCAGAAATTAAATTAAAAAAGTATTGGCGCTGACGAGTCTTGAACTCGAGTCCACAATTTCAACAGCATTGACTCTGCTTACTCGACCACCAACGTATTAAAAATTGGTGCTGAACAACGATAGAAATCATTACAAAAAGGTTATAACCTTCATTTAAAAAATCTGGGGAAATTTAACTATTACCGTGTCATAAAATTTATCGAAAAATTCAATTTAATCGAATGGAAACTTTATTATCATTCGAAAGAACATTTCTTGCCATTTATTTTTTAAAGATTACTTCTTTCAAATGATGGCCGCAACTGCGATGGTCCTTTCTTATTTGGCGAATGACACGAGTAATGTTGGCTTCCAATGCCTCAAATCTAGTTGGCAAAAAAAAAAGAGTCTAGAGGTATCAGACGATCTAAATAGCCAATTCAACGAACCGAACCGTGAAATTAATTGATTGCCAACATGATTTTTCAATAAGTACATTGCTTCGTGCGCTATATGGCAAATATAGCTCCGACTTCTTGGAGTCAAATGTCGTCGAGGTTGGGCTTCAATTTCAGGCAGCAAATATTCCGTTGTCATATGGCGCAATAACGAGCACCATCCACAGGTATACGTCCAGGCCGTCTCTTTTTTGAAGAAATATAGACCGATGATTTCACAGGAGCATAAACCACACCAAACCATCTATTTAGTCGCTTATCATCTAATACATTAAACTAAAATTCAAACTTTTCGACGGTATTCCAACTAGTGGTCTCGCCAGGCCAATTATGTCAACCGTAACTTGGTCTAAGCGCACGAAACACACGAAATAAAAACAATAAAAACACGATGACAGTTTGAAATTGTTCATGCGTCATTTGTCAAAAAGAAACGAATGAAAAAATCACCTCTAGATGAATGCATTTACAAAATACTCCCGTCAACTGGCGCATTCGATTTCAAATCGCTAAAATAGCTGTTGACATTGTCGACGTTGACAAAAAACACTGCGTAATCTAGCTCGCCCATCCCTGCTATGTATACTATACACAATCAAACAAAAAAGAAATAAAAATTTTCAATAACTTCTATTTAACGGGGCCACAAGATACTGCTTGGTGGCCTGTGCTGAAATCTGCCACTCTCATCAACAATTCGAATTAATCAAAATTACTCTCAACACTTGCAATCTGTTTTCAGAAAATTTAAACTAATCAAAATTGCTCACAAATAATTTACTGCATAATACACGAAACAAACAAATTTAACAAAACTTTATATATTGTTTAATATAATTACAATTATCATTATTCAAATAACAATGACAGATGAGTATATATGTATGTACGTAGTAGAACAAAAAATGTATTTTATAACGAATCTAAACTTTGTAGTTTGTCTATAGATGTTCCTATGTGCGCTTTATTAAAATTGTATAAAGCATAGCACACACAGTATCCAAACTATATACAAACGAACTAAAATTGCACAAAAGGATTATTATTGCAGATCTCTGAAAAAAATAAAAATAAAATAAATTGTTCTTCGTATATATGGCTGAGTGTTATATGTTATATGCGCATGTATGTATGTACATAAGATATTTAAATCGAGGAAAGCTGCTGCTCTATGTTGTATTTATATTTTACTACAGATAAATAGACGAGAAAATGAAAAATGCAATTTAAAGTATGTAAATTATATGTATGTATGTATGTATATGTGTACATACAATAGAAAATTACCTGTTTTTTTCATTAAAAAGTTTGTTTTCGATTATTTCTGTAAAAAAAATAAAAAGTTTGATGAAAGCTTTGTTATGTTCAGCTTCAGCATTAAAATGAAAAGTTAGAAACTTTTTCAAATATACAACCGAGTATACTAATAATAGTTGGTAACTTGTATATCAATAGACTACTAACGTTCAATTTTATGTTATCGCACCACAAAAAAAGCTTTGATTCTAAATATTTACAAAATATTTTCTTTATACATATTGAAATGTTTACATGGCACATCTTAGAACATATATAGAACATAAACGAAATTCTATATATAAATTTGATGTCATCTCATGTCCCCAATATATTATAAAAGCAAGCACAAATATTGAAAGAAAAACTTTTAACTTCATCTCAATTGGGAATCACATATGAGTATTAAAGTATATATGAACAGAAATCGGAAAAATGAAATCATCTCCTTATCTAACAAGGGAAAACCGAAAAAATATTTTTCTTCTTTTGGATGTAAAGTGTCAGTGTGGATTATATGTACGTACATATTATGGTAGACTAGCTTTATATATGCAGGGATAAAGAATTTTTTTTTTAGATACAACGTCAAGATCACTTACTTATATGTATACATAATATGTGTAGTAAGAAAATATTCGATTTGTTTTTCGAAAACAATATTAAATCTTTATACACACATAAATATTTTGAAGGGTGGTGATAACAAATTAAGATTTTTACTCAACGTATACACAAAATCTTATGTCTCTCGTTTATATGTACGAGTATGTATACACTATACACCAAACTTTAAAATATTTATTTAATTAATATTAATTACGATTCAAGATACTTTTATAATTTTCAATTATTTATGGGGGTACGTACACATTTTTTTTTTGTGTTGTAATAAAATTTTATTTATATTTTCATTAGTTTTAATTAAAAACGAATAAAACAACGACACAAAAATTATAGTTTAAGTTTTTCGCATTTTATTGTTGGGTGTCGGGGACTCATGATTAGAATTTTAAGAACGAGAGGGAGGTTATAAAATTGAAATAAATAATTTTTGGGATATGGTTGATATTTTGAATTCGAAATTTGTATTTTTGGAAAAAAAGGGTGGAAGGATCGATTTACTTTATTTTGAACTAATACCTAATCATTTATCAGGATAATATCCTAAATAGTGAATTTGGTGACCCCGACGTGATTCAATTTACTACTGGCGGTTATCGTGTGACTAAAATATTTGTGAACAATTATCGCAATTTTGGAATAATACAATTCCCAAATTAATTCATCCGGAAATCTAGAGGGACTTCCTGAATCGACATCAGCATTATACTTTGTGCAACATCTAAGAGAGTCGTGTCCAACGTTCATTCTAGAGGCTTAAAAGGAGGATTACTTTAATCGTACACACATATCTACATCAGTATTGGTAACTATATCAACCATTTTAATTATATATGATTAGTTTTGTGGCATCTTCATAATTAGAACACGTGAAAATTAAAATTTAACATTCGTTGATCTTTTGTGCTATCTTATATAAATACCGTTATCCGTTACTGTTATTTTTCGCTAAAAGAATGACCGACGCTTAAATTGCGAAATATAAATCTAAATTGGATGTTATTGCAGGCCGAATAGATCGAATAGCGGATTTTGTTAATAGTGAGGTTCAAACAGCATTAGATTTTGAAATAGACGGTTATCGTCTTATAGACGTTATCGATTCTCGGGCTACCTTTGAGGAGAAGTATCATAAATTGAAACCTGCTTTAGTTGAAATTAATCGAAGGAAATCCAAAAGTTAAGTTACCTTCATTTTCCGGTGAATTTATCAATTGGATTCCGTTCTATGAAACATTTCAAACACTTGTGCATAAGAAAAAACGATTAGATGATATTCATAAATTTCAATTGACAGTCTCAACAATTACCTCAATTCTTTGAAAGGTCTCGGCCGTCCTACACCTCAATGGGATGACCTAATTGTTTATATGGTATTACAAAGGCTAGATACATTTACGAGGACCAAATGGGAGGATGAATGTCCACACAATCGATTAGCCAGATTAGATGAACTTTTGGTCTTTTTAGACCAACGATCTCACATATTGGAAGGAATTAGTTTATTGAAAGAGCAAACTCACCAGCCAACCAATCTACCTAGCATGCCTAATTACAAACAGAAACTTACTCATCAGAGAGGTTCTACGTCATCTCTTGTTTCTTCAGGCAACATTGCGAATCGAACCTCATCTCTCATTTTATCAACCACCGCTGTGAATCCAACCTCATCTCTCGTTTCATCAAGCACTACAAATAAAGTTTGTTCGTATTGCACCATGCCAAAACACAACATATCCAGATGTAGGCGTTTTATCAACCTTTCACTACCAGATCGCCAGCAAGCAGTTTCTCGTCTTCACTTGTGTACAAATTGTTTGCTTGATAGTTCTCATACGTCGGATTCGTGCTCGCGATCAAGAGGTCATGAGTGTTCAGCCAAACACGATACATATACTTACATCAATATCCAACGTTGAGCTGTATTCAAAATGTTAATGGTGACACAGCTCAGTCTGAACCTGCTTGCCAAGGTTTCATTAGTCAACAATTAAACTATACCAGTGGCCATGAATCGGTTGGCTCTATTTAAACCGAGTCAAGCACCACTATCAAATCACAATGTCAAGTCATATTGGCTACTGCCATAATACACGTACTAGACAAGTACGGTTTACCCGTTGCATGCAGAGCCCTTCTAGATTCTAGTCCACAATTACACTTCATAACAAAAATGTCAAAGAACGGACGATTCTTGCAATTACATCTCGCCTCAGCCAATTCTCCACTAAAATTGAGGCATACATATTTCCTAGAATAACTGGATATCAACCAAGCAGTTTTATTGATATCAACAGTTGGCCTCTTCCAAACAATATAGACCTAGCGGACCCTAATTTCAATAGTCCACAGCCAATAGACATGTTAATCGAAGCCGAACTATACTGTTCACTAATGTCGGAAGGACAAATAAAATTTAACGATAGGATGCCAGTACTGCAAAATACAGCTTTCGGTTGGATTGTTACTGGTGGGATGATGTTGCTACAAGCAAGTCTTCATTGCAATATGGTCTCTACAGTGACGACTCTCCAACGAACCAATACACTGTGCACGAAGAACAGGAATGTGAAACATTGTTTCAAATACTGTTTCACGCGATTTCACAGGCCGATACGTCATACGCTTGCCATTTCGAGTAGAACCCTTAACGTTAGGAAACTTGCAGAATATATCCATAAAGCGTTTCCACCATTTAGAGCGAAGGTTGGATCAAAACCATAATTCGAAAGGCTTACAACGAATTTATGGCGGAATATCAGGAACTTGGTCACATGCAACCACATTATTTCTTTCCACACCATTGTGTACACAAGATCGATAGCTCATCTACTAAACTAAGGGTTGTATTCGATGGTTCTTCTAAAACCACTTCGAAAATGTCTCTCAATGAAATCCTGATGGTTGGTCCTACCATACAACCTGATTTGTTTTCTGTTATTACAAAATTTCGAACACACAAATATGTGTTCACCGCGGACATTTCAAAAATGTATCGCCAAATTAAAATTCATGAATTGGACCGCAAATTTCAGTGCGTATTTTGGCGCGATAGTCTACAAGTGGAAATACAGGCTTATACTCTGAATACAGTAACATATGGTACATCTGCAGCGCCATACCTCGCAACCCGATGTCTCACACAATTGGCCGGAGACGATGGAGCCGCTCACATTTTGGCAGCCAGAGCCATCAAAGAAGATTTCTATGTGGATGATGTCATGACCGGATCCAATACGATTGAAGAATGCATTCAATTGAGAGATGACCTAATTTCACTCTTGAAAAGTAGTAGTGAAGCTGCGTATGGAACATCAATTTACCTTCGATCCGTAGATGTCAATGGTCATATAAGCGTAACTTTAGTGTGCTCGAAATCACGAGTGGCACCACTAAGAGTTACATCGTTACCTCGTCTCGAGTTGTGCGGCGCCCTCCTGATGGCTGAATTAGTTCAACGTTTGTCTAGTGTTATTCCATGCAAACCACAAAATGTGTTCTATTGGACAGATTCAACGATAGTATTGTCTTGGGTGTCCGCCCCGTCACACACATGGAACACCTTTGTTGCGAACCTGATTGCCAAAATACAAGATCTAACTATCGGGAGCCAATGGAATCATGTACCAACATCCAAAAATCCAGCCGATATCATCAGTAGAGGTAGGCTTCCAAGTCAACTATGCAAGACAACAGAATGGTTTCATGGTCCTGCATTCTTACACAACCCAGAAACAGTTTGGCCATCTAACTCAAGTCGACTTATAACGAACACTAATATTCCTGAGCGTCGCAACCAAAAGATGTACCTTCTCGTATGTGAAACAAGTTTGTCTTTTGTAAATGAAATAAACCATAGGCAGTCATTTACTAAAATACAACGAATATTTGCATATTGTCTTCGCTTCATCTCCAACTGTACTAAAGACAAGACTACCAAAAACAAGGGACCACTAACAGTTGATGATTTGGATAGCGCCTTGCTAGCTCTCGTGAAGAATAGTCAATCTCTTCATTTTAGACACGAAACTGTAGACCTACGAAAAAACAAAGAAGTTCACAGAACAAGTCGACTGCGATCTCTAAGTCAGTCCTGGACATCCAAGGTCTCCTACGTGTAGGAGGTCGCATCCACAATTCCCTGCTCCCTTTCGATTCAAAACATCAACTCCTCCTACCCAAACCTACTCCGTTTACTAATATGCTAATTTCTTATTTGCATGTGAAACATCTACACGCTGCACCACAAGTACTGTTGGCCATTACTAGACAACGATTCTGGCCACTTGATGGGAAAATTGTAGCTCGCCATACAGCTAATAACTGCATTAGATGTTTCAGAACCAAGCCAAGGAGTATCGAGCATCTCATGGGAAACCTGCCTGCAGAACGAGTCATACCAGCACGTTCCTTTTATACCACCGGGGTAGATTTCTGTGGCCCGTTACGCATAAATCATCGAATACGAGGGAAAACACCAACAAAAGCGTATATTGCCATATTTATATGCTTCACGACACGAGCTGTTCTTATGCAACACACAATATTTTGCGACAACGCTACGAACTTTGTCGGTGCAAGCTCTGAACTACGAGAGTTATTTGATATGGTCCAGTCTCAAGCACACAATGATAATCTCCACAAATGGTGTCAAGATGATCGAGTTAGATAGAAACCAATACCACCCAGAATTGCACATTTTGGCGGTCTATGGGGAGCTGCTGTGGTAGCAGCTAAGCACCATTTAATTCGAGTAGCAGGAAACTCCTCACTTACTTTCGAAGAACTCAATACCCTTGTCATCCAAATCGAAGCTGTATTAAATTCACGCCCTCTTACCTATCACCAGATCCAAATGACCTAGAACCGTTAACGCCTTATTTCTTGATAAATGATAAATAAAGATGTCAAGGTTGCATTAACAGCTAGATACGCTCATCTACGAAAACTACACCAACAATGTTGGCACAGCGATGGAGCTCTAAATATTTAAATTTGCTGCAATAACGACATAAATGGTCAGCTAAAAAGAGCGCACTATCAATCGACCAGGTGCTGATATTTGATCAAACGAAGCTATAGTATTCCGCAACTTGGCTTCAATTGATCAATTTAGAAATTTTTTGATTTTTATCTTTGATCGAGATAATGAAATGTTTTCGAAGGCGTCCAATGGCTTCATCGGGTGTTGATAATCCTGTGCGAACGTTTTAGATACAAATATTGTGTTTTGATTATAGTTGTTCGAGTTGCTGACGGAACAAGATTATTCATGGTGTTACGTAATTGGTGGAGAACTGTGTCTGAGGTTGGTAAAGGTGGAAGAGGATTTTTAACGAAGAACTCAGCGGGTAGTTTGATTGTTTGGCCATAGACCATTTCCGCTGGTGAGCACTTCACATCTTCTTTCAATCTGTAATTCCAAGTAAAACAATGGGAATCTCAGAGCTCCAATTATTAGTGTTTCCTCGAGCCATGAGTGCTGATTTAACCTGGCGGTGAAAACGTTCAACCATGCCATTTGCTTCAAGATGATAGGCCGCAGTACGTATACCATTTGAACCAAGGAGTTTCGTTAACTCAACAAAAAGTTTGGACTCAAATTGTGTTCCTTGATCAGTGGTAATATTTAGTAGTGGAACCCCAAATCGGGATACAAAATTAGATACAAAAGTAGAAGCGATTGTACCTGCAGACATATTGTCCTTGCAGTGGAATTTTGAAATGTCTTAGGGGCGATTTTGTATGCCTTTGGACTAGGGACTGTCTGCAGGCTAGACAGTTTCGTGCCCAATGGGTCACATCTTTGATAATGCTGGGCCAAAAATATCGAGCAGTAATCAATTTACGAGTAGCACGAATACCAGGATGTAAAATATTGTGTAATGCATCGAAAATGGTTCAACGCAGCGATTCTGCGATGTACGGGCAATTTGCACCCGTCGATGTATAGCAGTAAATTTCTAAGCCAGGTAATTTGAGAAGCTCTAGTTTCTGTGATGAACTAATGTGCAAACAGAACCAAAAAATAAATTCTGAAGTTCCAATTCGGCTAATTTTGGTTAAGTCGAAGTGAGTCTCGACTGAGGCAGTTTCGGTGGTGAATGCTAAGATGTCCGCGACCACGTTGTTTTTGCCTGTCACATGTTGGATATCCGTAGTGAATTATGAAATGAAATCCATATGACGAGATTGTCTCGGATTTTGCTCAGTTTTATTGATTGAATTACTCGCGTTAGAGGTTTATGGTCGGTATATATAGTAAATTAACAAAATTTTAAAAGTGCTTAATTGTTAGATAAATTGCTAATAATTCCCGATCGAATGCAGAATACTTTTTCTCGCTTCTTAGAGCAAAATTCCAATGGCTACCAAATATTATTATTAAGCTGCCAAGTGGGAGTGAATGGGGGCAAATGTTTCAGCAAGTTTCGGAATAAATCGATGGTAGTAATTGATCATACCAACAAAACGCCGAATGCCCTTAATTGAATTGGGAGGGGGGAAATTCCTAATGGCATTAATCCTTACTTTAGCAGGCAGAATACCATATTAGGTGTAATTTTATGACTGAGGAAAACAAGTGTGCTGGCGTCAAATACGCATTTAGCACTATTAATGTATACATCAAACTCCACTAACTTTTTGAATAGTTGATCCAAGTGAAGTTTGTGTTGTTTCTCAGATGGTGAAGCACTTAAAATGACGTCAATATAGATGAAAACGAAGTCTAAACCATGAGTGACTTCGTTCATGTATCGCTGAAATGTTTGAGCGGCATTGCTTAATCCAAATGTCATTCGGGTGTATTCGAAGAGGCCAAATAGGGTAGTGATTGCCGTTTTAAAAACGTCTTCAAGTTCAACGAGAATATGGTGACTTGGAGAAGATTTTGCATCCATGCAATTGCATGGAGAAATTTACTATGTGGGGTATGGGATAGCGATCCGGCGTAGTAACAATGTTAAGTCGCCGGTTATCCCCACATGGTATCCAATAGTTTTCTGTTTTCCTAATCATATGTAATGGATAAGAAACGGAAGATGCCGATGGCCGGCAAATTCCACCATGTGCTGACACACACAATCTGAAGTACGATAAGAAGTTGTCAAAAAAATTAGATTGAAAAAGTATATTTTTTACAAAAAATAAACTGAAAAGATGTTACCAGATAATTTCTGATAAATTAAGTTTTAAAATTTAAAAAAGTGTTCTTCAAGTTTCTTTTGAAGCAGTCCTTTGTGAGATGAAAGTCAAAGTTTTCTTCAACGATGTTGAATGATTTTGCCAGTCTGTTGATTGGACAATTTTCACCATAGTTAGTTGAGTGGCGTACTATCTCCAAAAACCGATGGTTTCGCAGCGATTTGATTGGAACATGGATAGCTGTATTTTCCAATATGTAAGATGAATCAATATGGCCAAGTAGGATGTTACCGATGAAAGCTGAATCTAAAAATAAGCGTCTATTTTCCAGAGTGCAAATTTTATACTCTAAACATCTTGTCGTGTATGGTGGAAGGCGGGCTATTCATATGAAACGGTAAGCTATGGTTATACTCCCAGTCAGTTTTCTTTAAAATGAAGATCATAAATTTCTTTTGAATTATAACAAACTTATTACCTTAATTGGAATTAGACATTTCAAAATGGAGTTTACCAAAAAATATAATTCAAGCTGATCCTATAATTTTAAAATTCCAAATAAGATCGATTTGTTACTAGATGCTGAAATCTTTTTCGATATTCTTTTAAAAGATAAGATTCACCTTAATTGGAATTCCGCACCAACCCTATTAAAATCAAAACTTGGTTGGGTATGAGGAGGAAAGGTCGAAGTAGATCCCAGGAATCTACGTTTCACCACATCATCCAACCGACTAGTAGCACAACGAAATTAAGAGTTGTGTTTGGTGCTTCTAGTAAAACAGACAATAATATATCCCTCAATGATATTTTATCGACTGGACCAAAGGTTTAATCTGAATAATTTGATATAATATTACATTTTCGTCGACACAAATATGTATTTACGGCGGATATTGAAAAGATGTATAGGCAAATACTTGTTAATCCTAAATTACCAATCAAACACATCTTCAGACAATATTATGGATCAATTTTAATGATATAAAAACTTTCGAACTACAGACAATCACCTACGGCACCACTTCTGTCCCTTATTTAGTTACAAGAGTTCTTAAAGAAAGCGGTGTCGTCAATTCAATAAATCATCATGGCCGACAAAGTTTTAAAAGAAGATTTTTATGTATAGATGATTGCTTAACTGGTTGTGATAATCTGGACGAATTGAATTTTATTCGAGATCAATTAATCAACATTTTAAAAGAATCTGGAATGCACCTTCGAAAATGGCCATCTAATACAGAGGAATGTTTAAAAGCAATTCCAATTTCGGACCTAGAACAATCTGATAATAGAACTATAAAGACACTAGGAAAAGCTTTGAATCCCACTCCTGATAGTTTACAAATTATTGTTCCAAAATTATCCGTAAACAACAAAATTACAAAAAGAACAATTTTAGCAGATATTGCCCAAATGTTCGATCCCTTAGGTTTTGTTTCTCCAACTCTTATTAAAGGCAAAATACTTCTACAAAGTCTTTGGTAAATGATTGTTGGTTGGGATGAGAATTTTCCAAATTACTACGAAAATGAATGGTTGGAATTCAGAAACTCTATCTCATTAATTAAAAATTGTCGCCTATAGATAGAAACTTATCGCCGTTCGCTGATCAAACTATAGAACTACATGGATTCGCCGATTCTTCTGAAGAAGCTTTCGGTGCTTGTTTATATGTTCGCAGTATGAATCAAATAGGTGGTTATACTACAAAATTAACAGTCAATACCTAGACTGGAATTAAATGCGGCAGTACTATTAGAAAGATTAACAACCAAGGTAATTCAAGCTTTCAATACTGACTTTAAAAGAATTTTTCTTTAGGTTGACTCAACCATCATTCTAGAAACATGTAAAGCATCTGCACTGCGGGTCTCGACAATTATTATCAATGGTACGTCAACAGCAGAATTCTAGTAAAATAAATAACTCGTTACTGTATAAAATGTTTCAAATCAAAACCATACACAATTAACCAGATGAATAGAATTATTGTAGTTACAAAAAATAAAAATTAACGAAGACGATCGAATCACATTTGCTTATTCATTTGTTTTGCAACTAAAGGTGTACATCTGGAAATCGTATCGCAGACATCACGGAATCGTTTATTGCAAGCCTTAAACGATTTATATTTCGTCGAGGTACTCCAGTTACTATTTGGTCGGATAATGGCACAAATTTCGTGGGCGCTAATGAAAAAATAAAAATGATATTGTACTTATTGTTGATGAACATCTTCTTACAATACAATGTTTAAAAACATTGTCATTCGATAAGGTACTTATACCAAACATCACATATTTATGATAAATATTTTAGGTTTCTAGACACGAGATGGTATTTTCAAAAGCTATATCTTTCCATTTCTGGAGGATGTTCCACTATCTGTAAAATAGTTAGGGAAACTTCGCCAGCTATCCATCAAATTATAATGCACGTTTTGATGCCTTCTGCACTTCATGAAGAGGCATGGTTGGATATTTAAAACATATTTTAGAAAGCGTTGAAACTTTGCAATTCTAAAACACCTAATTTTAAAGAAATATTTTTGTTAAATTTTTTAAAACTCTGCAAAATTGTAATATAAATCGTAAATTTCAAATTACAGCGAGTTTAAAGCTTTTATGAGTAAATAAATAAATTAAA
Source organism: Tipula unca (assembly GCA_951394425.1). Taxonomy (NCBI): domain Eukaryota; kingdom Metazoa; phylum Arthropoda; class Insecta; order Diptera; family Tipulidae; genus Tipula; species Tipula unca. The sequence continues at coordinate 175,423,310 of OX596382.1, read as the reverse complement.
ACCTTTAATTATAATAATTAATAAATGTTGCAAGCTTCTAATAGTTAATAAGAATTTTCAAACTTAGTAATTTAAAAACCAAATAAAATTTCAAATTCTTAAATACTCTTTCTTTTAACAATGTATGATTCTTGAAAATATTGAAAATCGTAATATTTTTAATATACGAAATTTTAGGATATCATAAAATGGTTTATGTTGACTTTTTGAAATTTCAAATTTTTATATTTATTTTCTGCCTAACTGATTCTATCAACTAACTATTCTATCACTGTATCTTAAATTTATAAAAATTTCTAAAGTTTTTAAGTTTCTTGATACACTGCATGAAAGAAATTTTTATAACTTTTAAATTGTTTAATATTTATAAATTTTAAGAGTTTGAAAGCTTTAAATAACTCTTAAATATGTTAAAATCAATTATATCAAAGTTATAACTCAGTTCGAATCTCAACAAAGACGGGGATGTGTTTTAAGGGATTTTTCATCTCTCTGACGAACCATTGGGGGGATGACTAATCGAAACTATACATCTAAACCGCAGTTGGAATTTAGAACCCAAGGGCCGACCCACCTTCCATGTCTCTGTACAGGGTGACATGGAGCTATGCATTGCGCAGGTGGTACACTGTAAAAAAATGTGTGAATGAGGGTGAATGAGTTGAATGAATGAATGAGTTGAATGAATGTGTGTGTGAATGGAGGTGGTATCACAACGGACCAACACTGGTCTAAGTGTGCCGTAAAAAAGCGACCACGTCAACTTAACTTAACTTAACTTTTATAACTCAATAATCCCATTATTCTAACAAATAAATTATTTATTTAAAATTTAAATTCTTTAAATAAAAAATTCAGCATTTGGAATCTCTCAAATACAAGTTATAACCTCCACAATAATTGAATTTAAACAATTAATCTGACATTAAAATTTAAAAAAAACTCTGCGGTTGGTAGATTTAAAAAGCAAAATTTGTTACTCAAACAAGGAAAACTTTTAAATTTAAAGTTGTTTTGAATTACTCATTGACTTCAAAAGTGCAACAAGCGATTTCGAAAAGGTATTCGATTTTTAATTTATTAAACCAATCTTTTTCAGTTTCGAGAATTTGTTTCGAAAAACATCCGCAGTCAAAAGCAAACTAAATATTTCAATATTTTTGATGAAATTTGGATTGAATTAATGAAAATTCGAATGGATGAATGAACTTTTGTAATTGTTTATGAAAACTTATACATTATTTATTGTTTTCCGTAACGCTAACACCAAGTAATTATTTTTTTACCGCAACATGTACCAACGACCATGAATATTGGCAAATCTTTTTATGCCAACAACCTTAAAAATTTTCATTCAATAAACAACGAAAATTTAGCCGCACATTGTGTATATTGAAAATTTATCAATTACAACTTTTTCCGAAGTATACAGCCACTGGAATGTATTAGGATGTATGGTGATATCAATTGATAACAACTCAAGAATTTATCATTGATTTTCTTCGCTTAATAAACTACTGCTACTACTATTTAAATAATAAATGAAAGAATGTATAGGTTGTTGTACATATTGAAGTAATTTAACTAACTATAATTTTAATATTTAATTATGTGTACATAAGGAAAATTGAAATCACGTGAAAAGATGATGAACTGAAATCAATATACATATTTGGTTAAAAATTTTACGATTTAATTGGTATATGTAACCCATCTCTCTTTAACCCCATTATATTAAAACGGAAAAACCGGAAAATTAGAAGAACAAAAAACGTCGTAAATATTTTCTTTTATTTTTTAGGACGATGACTTTCCTCATTATTACATAAAAGAGAAATTATGCTGACACAATATTTTTTCTGGCCAAACCAAAAGCACAGTGCGTGTCCAAAAAAAAAACGTTGAGGAATGAAAAAGAAACAACAAGAAAAGGAAAATATTTTCATTGTTGTCAATCAATAGAGCGCCTGGTTTAATTTGGGTATATACAAACAACAACCACAAGTAATAAAAACAAGAAACGTATTTTATATGAAAATCTATGCCTTGGAAGGTATAACATCTTGATTTATTGGAAAAAGGTGGAAAAGTGTAACAAAAAATAAATTCTCTAAATTTATTGGATGTGTAATGATGACATTGAATGTTAAATCGATTAATGATAGAAAGTATTCGTGTGTATGATAGTACTCGTTTTTATGTGTACATAGATAGTGTGGGAAATAGCGACAAAGGAATTATAATCCGCACAAATCGAACCTCAATTTAATTTTATAAATTTATGTTTGTTCTTGTAACAATTTAAATTCATCATAATTTGATATTTTTGATATTTAATTTTGCAAAATGTCCTATACGATTCACAACGGACCTAGCTGCAGTTACATATGCCATAATGAAACGCAAAATTTTCAATGTGATCCTCAATTTCTCAACATTTATTGAGGTTTCGTTTAAATTCTCTTATTAGTGATTATCCTACCCATTCGAAGTTTTATTTACAATTAACGAATTACACCGCCCCCATAGTTTTTATTTGCAACGAACAAGTATATGTAATTTTTCTATTAAAATTTTCGTTTTGGAAAGAGCACATAGTTTTCAGATACGATTGAAAAAAAAACAGATTCGGGTTCGCATCTACGTTAAATGCAGGATTGGAGAAATACCTTTAATATATTTGAAAAATTGGTCCGCAGCCGAACTTGAGGTAGAATATCAGGTTAGGGGGTTGTCGAGTAAAAATACGGACTCAACAAAAATTTTTCTCGATTTGCTTAAAGCAGAAAAGTTCGAAAAAAGATTGAGGCCAATGGACTGATGAATACAACAACGATCATAGAGAAGAGCAAGCTTTTTGTCAAGCTCATTATGAAGGAATATCCAAAATAATGTCAGACTACGGAGATTCACCATCATTCGAAGTAGTAACAAAAGCGTTTGTTAAATTGACCCATTATAAGGATAGAATGGAAAGATGGAAAATGTCATTCGGAGATATTGATAATATTTCCAAGCTCTTCAGCAATATACGCAGGGATTACAATTGGGTTGGAAAACTTTTTAAGGAATACCAGGAACCATCGGGTGCAAAAGTAAACGCATCATCTGAATTGACTGGTATTGTGGGCGATGTGAATATTTCCGTAATTCAAAATAATGTACAAATCGATCCAAAGAAAACTGAATTATTTCCAAGGCAGAATACATCTCATGCAAATTTAAGTACAGCAGTTCCAAATGAGACGACTAATACATCGACTAATTTGCTGGAATTGCAAAGATCTAGAATTGTCCATCATGTCAGCTACAGTCACCATCGGAAAACGTTCGCACGGGTGTGAATATGGAGAAGGGACCACGCTCCGGAGGGAATTCGAGTCAACAAAAAGGGTCATAGGACAAAGCGAATTCACAACCCTCAACAAAATTCCCAACGCTACTGACACGATCGTAATTCAATCTTCACACAAAACCTCAAATAATATCGAAAATGTTGCGGTACTCAAATCAAACTTAAATAAGCGAAAAAGAGTGACTCGTAAAATCAATTACTTCCGACATAAGCGTAAATTAGTCCGAAACTTCATTTCTTCCTTAATTCGATGTTTCTCCACCAAAGATCCTCGCGCACATGTGGATGTTTTGTTAGCAGCAAAACCATTAAATGATCTATTGGATAGTGGGGCATCGATTACTATCTTAGGCACAATTCTGTAGAATTTTTAAATTCTATCCAGGTTAAATACCATCCAATTCCGTCAAATATAAAAACTGCCGATGAATAACACTCAATAAAATGTTAGGATACGCTTGGCTACCAATTAAATTCGGACCAAAAACAATAAACTATAAATGGCGCCCGAACAATGCTGATCCGCCGTTCATCGTCAACTAAAACGATTGCTGCGTTGGTAATATATAGCTTGAAATAATTCTGCGCTATGAGCACTTTGTGTCATTGCCAACCAATTGAGTCCTGAACTCATGATTTGCTAATACCCTGCATACAATTATTTATTTTTTATTTCAATTTTATACACAACTGATTTCCAATATTGATCAAAACGAGACTAAAATTTGGGGAAAATAAATTTGGCCTACAGTGCTACTGTATGAGGGCGAGAAGACCATTAGAGTGTAAATAACGATTAGGAGAATGTTTCAATTTTAGTCAATCTAGGGAATTAAACCCTATATAAATTTGGTACCGCTTGTTTATTAGCCACTATAGTATTAATTGTTAAGATTTAGCTTAATAGTATCATTCTTTTTTTGACAACAATGTGATTGGTGCCACTTTTATTTGAACTTATTACTATCATGTCAATCAACAGCAGAATGAAGATGATTTGTTCCGTAGAAAGATTGTATATCGCCTCACTCTTCGTGGTGTGGAGATTCATTTGACGAAAAGGATTAGTCTTATACATTACTAGACTTTTTATGCAGACCAAAATCTCGCGCTCAAATAAGGTTAAGTTTTTTATGACTGCTGTTAGAATTTGTCACCCCGTAGTTGTCGACAACGTAGACAACAACAATAATGTAGACAGTTCCTAGAGTGAGTTTGTGAATTAGTTCTAAACTACGATGACAAAATTTCTTTAGGATCAGAGCAGCTCATAAAAATCGGAAACCTGGCACAATTATGAGAAAAAAATGTATAAGATGATTATAACATACATTAAAAATAATTCGGAGATCTCTGACGGTAACACGAGTTCGGGTTCAGGAAGCCCATGACTCTATGAGCTACTGAGTTAGTAAAAAGTCAAATCGTTCAGATAAACAGAACTTTGTCCGCTTAACGTACCAGAATGCTCTATGAATTAACAAAATTTAATAAATGTGTTTTGATGGATGACAAAACGTACTTGAAATTGGAATTGAAACAGGTAAGCAGGTCAAAATATATATCTTGCCAAAAATATAATGACATAATGCGCTCCCGCTAAATATCAGCACTTCAACTTAGATGAATTTGCAATAAATGTTACGATGGCGCAAGCGATTTACAGTTGCTTACTCTTTGCCTCATTCTTTGTGTCATTCTCCACAGAAACGTCAAATGTGTACATAAAAGAATAGCTACAGAAACGTATTTTGACTATAATTCGTTAATCCACCAGAAATGTTTTGGTAACCGGCCGATTTATCACAAGCAATTTATTTTATGAATTTAGCCTGAATAAGCTAGTTTACACTACTCTAAAGACGCAATGAATTGGTACGACACTAAAATCAATGTTATAGTGAAAAATGCTCGGAAGAATGGCGGATTGAAATTGCCGTAAATATGCGTTCTAAATGGAACAAAATTGCTGCCAAAGTCACAACGCAAGTTGTGTACATAGAATCTCATGGGCAGCATTGAACGACATGTGCTTGACTTTATTCGTTATAACAAAATTTTAAATTTAGGCCAAACCGAACGTTTATGACCTTTTGCTCATTTTATTTCAATATTATATTTCCAAAGTTATAGTATGGCATTTAATTTCAATATTTTCTTTAATTTTCTCTTATGGCTTAACTGAATCGCCCTTATACAAAATACCTCGTTTTATTTCAAATCACTCGTAGGTTGTTAACATTATCTTAACTGTCGACATTGACCAAACCTTTTGGCAAGTAATCTACGTAATATTTTACGTGTCGAAAACCGAATAGATTATAAACGGCGTAATCTACCTCACCCATCCCCTGACCGCAAAATCATTATTAAATTCGAAACCGCATATTGATTAGCACACCATGAACTTCTATAACTATCCAATTTAAAAATTAAAAATCGTTTCTTTCGATTTTCCAATCAAAAGAGATGAATCGCAAGATAAAACTCCAATCAAATTTAATTAAACTCGAAATCACCATTTTTTTCTATCGCCGCAATACACCGCATATACTGGCAAAAAACCGTTACAAAACTTTTTTTCGCACTTGATTGCTCATCTAGCTATAACTTTAATTTTCTTGGTTTTTATTTTTTGTGTGGGTTGCTCTGCACAGTCTATTTTCCGGAGAATTAAAGTTACGAGTACAGAAGGCAAAACAAAACCAAAATCATCAACACATAGAATAATTTTTTTTTTTTTTGCGAATTTCATTTTTCAGAAAGTTTACTCAAAACTTTGGATTTTTACTTTGGGTTCGTTTCATTTTTATTTTATTTTTTCCATAACTGTTTGTGTCTATAGACATAGACTTTTCTTTTATCAGTTTTGTTTGTTTTTGGTTTGTTGACACGACGACGACGACGACGACGACATAAAAACTGAAAATTTATGATCTTTGCAGTACATCATGCTGCTTAAAGCTGAGTTTTAAGTTTTAAAGCAATTTTGCTATAAAGCAATCGAAATAATCTCTCCAACTCCTGCAATACAACGCGAATTTTTCTAAATATGGAGTTAAATCATAACTTTGAATTTTAAATGAATAGACGTTGACAAGTCATTCCTGACAAAAGGTAGGTACTTTACTCTGATTTCATTGGAATACTTATTAGACGAAATCAATCAAATTCAATATACAACTAATGATGTTTAATTTAGATATAAACAAACAATTTTTTTGGTGTTGCTAATATTGATTTAGGTAAACCAACAGTAATCAACATAATGTATGGTTTTAGCCATGAAAATGATTTTCATTTTGAATTGTGCTTTTGTATTTCCGTATATATGTTATTGTTGAAAATCCATGACTAATTAATTAATTGTGGTTTTCTTCACGTTAATTCGTTTGATTTAAATTTCAGGTATGGAAATTTATTTTCTCGTATATTATTGTTGGTTATACAGTATGAGGTTTATAGTTTTCAAAAATAACGGTGTTCTGCTAAATATTTTTAATTATATTTTACGGTTAGTTGTTTTATTAAAAATCAATTCAAACTGCAGAGTGCACTTATATCCTTCATAATTTGGCTATGCCCCAAAGGGACATACTATGAGCCGACCTATTTTTACTGTAGAGCCGGGATATATTTGCCGTGAATTATTGATTTTTTTCTTAAAACTGATGAAAATTTTTGCACTATGAATGTAATTAATTTTCTTCTGCCACAAAAAATTAAACCACTTATCGAGTTTAAAATACTTTTAAATATTTTTATACGGAAAAAAGGACATGGGCGTTTACGTGTCTTCTATTATAATCTATGTCAACGTGTCGACAAACCGTAGACAACGTCGATAATATAGACAATTCCTAGAGTGATTTTAGGAATTAGTTCCAAGCTACCAAGCAAGGAAGCTATTTTCTTCTTATAGAAAATATATTTAGATAACATTATACCCTGTAAGGAATTGGGCAAAATCGTGAACCATATAACATAACTTTGCAGTCTACATTGTTTAGATTTGTTTGAGTTATAATTACCCAAAACGTCGATCGGTTAGTAATAGTAAAAAGTTATTAAAGATGAAATTCAATAATCTAAATCTATAATTGCGAGCAAAAATGCTTTGCATCCTTCAGCTATGATCGTGCCATAAAGTTAAATCCAGTAAGGCAATAAGTGCTACTGAGTTAGTAAAAAGCCAAATTGTTCAGATAACCAGAACTTGTTCTCTAAACGTGCCACTCTACTCTATAACCCAGTTTTGATAAAAATTTAGAGAATGTGTTTTGATGGATGACGAAACGTACCCGAAATTGGATTTGAAACCGATTAGCAAGTGAAGAGACGCGATGTAATTTCATTATTAAATTATTATCAAATTCGACGCGCTGGATGAAAACTAGGACGGAACAAAACTATTTCTTGATTATGATGAAACTCACATGCTGGTTAGAAATGTGATTTTAAAATTAATTTTGAATAAAGTTCCGGATTGTGGCAAACTGGAATGCAACTAGGCTATTCTTTCACCAATTATGATGAAACTTGGAATGTTGGATGGAAATGGGATTTTGAAATGATTTTTTAGAGTATTCGTTAACCGATTACGATGTAATTAGATATGTTCGGTTGAAATGTAGATATTCTTACATGATTATAAAGATAACTTTTGGAAATTCACCTTAAGCCTTCACTGTCTAAGATTAAATTTCTTCAATTAAATGAATTCTCCTTGAAGATTAGTCCTAATGAATATTAAATTAGTATTGCATTCGACTGAAAACAAACAAAAAATAATAATACATTAAAATTAAATTTAATTTGCCTTAACTTAGCTGTTACAGAAATAGCCTCCATTACAGTTGGGAAGAGTTTTGAAGAAGAATGGGGGATGCGGTAAGGTTACTGAAAATAAGCGCTCTAAATGGAACATTGATGTTGTGGAAAGAATCAAACAACCTATATGCTTGACCTAATCCGTAATGAAATTAAACCTATACTTTACTTTCTTTTCCGGCTAAACGGAATCGCCTTTTCAGAAAAATCGCTAAAATATTCGAGGTTGATTTTATGCGTCGACAACCGCGTAGATTAATCCGCGTAATCTACCTCGCCCAACCCTGCGAGTATATCCAATGAGCATTTACGTCTGCTACTATAGCCTATAAGAAAGATGTAAACGTATTTATGATTCAGACGTGGTTGATCTAGTCGCATATGACAAGCTATAATATAAAATTTAACGAGATATAAATTTAAAAATGAATTTAAGAGCATATACCTCCAATTTTTACAATATTCAAAATCCAAAAACTTTGGAGATTTAAGAAATTTCTGTGAATCTTTAAAAGTCACCAATCAAGTGTCACGAGATTTTCAAAAACAATCAAAAAAAAATAAAAAACACTGCATGAATTTTAGAAAATTTTCGGATCTTCCGTCTCATATCTTACAAAATTAATAAAAATAATAAATTTACGGATTCGAGTCTCTTCAGAGAAAAGTAAGAAGAGCTAGTTGAATTTAAAGTGAGTATCACAAGTGAATACACGCGAAAGGCCGCCAGCCTCACCACTTCAAATCAAATACCCTGCTGAGATCAGGGAACAAATCAAGGAAAGAAAAAAGGCAAAGAGAATATGGCGTCTCACCAGAAATCCCATTGACAAAAAAGCCTTCAATCGGATAAGTAACAATGTCAATAGGCTAATCAAAAGCTTTAAACAAGATTGCTTCGACAACTACTTAAGCGGGCTAGGTCCAGAAATGGGTAAGGACTACTCGTTATGGAAAGCCAACAGAAAATTCAAACGACCTGTAGTTCGGATACCACCCATAAGAAATGCTCAAGGTAGTTGAGTTCGCTCAACATCTAGTAACAGTATTTCAACTCCATGATCGACCTAACATATATACCTACAACGAACAAAACATTCATCAGTACGTTTGCTGACGATACTGTTATTATGGCAATAGATGAATATCAACAAAGGGTAGTGGAAAATCTTCAACGAGCAAAGAACAACGTTACTAAATGGACGATTGATTGGAAAATCGCACTTAATGAGAGACTCAAGTCTAAATTTGAAACATCACGTGAGATAAAAAGCTGAACAGAGACAATTAAAACAACGTCAAATGCACTGGTTAATTGGGCTTCATCCCAAATGAAACTGTATTGCAAAAGAGTAGTTTACCAGACTATCTTCAAACCAATATTAATGTATGGTGTGCAGCTATTGGGTTGTACTCATAAATCCAATAGAGACATTATCCAACGTAGCCAAAATAAATTTCTTCGAATGGTCGGTCACCGAGGCCGTACAAATACTGTATAGTACAAACGAAGTAAGGCGGCTCAGTATATGAATATCATACCTCAGGGGAACTGGACACTGGTGCAGCAAACCAACACATATTTATTCTTATCTCATAAGTACTTATGTCAACCTTACTAATGAATTAAACGAGCTTATTATGTTTAAGATTGTAGTTGCCATACCAATAAAGGTGTTTTTAAAAAAAATATCTTACTAAACTCAAATTCTTAAAAATATTTAAAAAATATCAATTTTTAAAAATGTATTTTGCGCTGAGCATATTTGTAGCTTGCAATATTTTTCAATATAAAACAAAATTTAAATTTTGTAAAATGTATTCAATTTTAAAATATTGCTCAGAATTTAGCCGAATATGTACTTCAATTTGTATAACACTTTTATGATACTTGTCTTAATTGCAAAATTTCGTATTCCAATAACTATAATTTTTAAATTTAGTTGTACGATTTCAACAGAACAGGATAGCCAGCAATAATTGTAATACAATTTGTACACAAGATGAATTGAGGATTCAATCCGCGATATTGAATTTATATAGATAACATTCCAAATCTCGTTAGTTTGTAAATTTTTCCAAATTTCAAAAAAATTAAATAAAATCGAAAAGAATGTTCAGCATGTATTTGAGTTTCTGTTAAGAGTGCAAAATACATGGGGCGAACCATCGGCAGAATAGACTGCTATGGAAACTGCATAGTCGTGCAGCTTGCTCGATTTGGTGAGTGTGTGACAGACTTGGGCGAGCTTTGGGTCACAGAACAAGTAAAAAATGAAAATCAAGAAAAAAATATTGATATGTTGATTGCAATTGATTTATGGAAGAAATTTCTTCTTTGTCTTTATTTAATACTGGCCCCAGGGCCCGGAGTTCGAATATCCGGCACTGAGTTATTATAGCGAGACCACCACATATGAACCATCAAATCAATAAATACATGCCACTTTCAACTCACCTGTTTGATATCCAGAACAATATTGATGAAGACTGTGAGACCCTATAACCCATGTGCCAATGTTTATCAACCGTAAAAAACCAACTGAGTACTGACACAGAGTACCTGCTTATGAATCTGCTGAAAATTGTAATGGATGCCATCACAATTTTCTTAAACGTATCGTTAATAATCAAACTTAAATTTGCCGATATAACCGACGAGAACAATTCGATTCGCAGATAAAAATCCAACACACGAAAATTACTCAAATAAAAATTTTATAATGGAAACAGGCGAGAAGAATTTAAGAAAAACAGGTTTGTGTCTGGAATGCTTCTGTTAAAATATGTATTAAATGGTAAGTATAAAAGATCAGTATATCAGGATTAAATAAATTAAATTACATTTATTTTTTTAAATTGGGTCCATTAAGATGGATATAATTGTTGAGGTAGTAGAATTTATGACTTTCATGAGTTCAATTCTGGGTTAGAATCACAACTAAAGTCAATGATTCTACTTGAACCGTGTACAGAATATGTGGTATATTCATTTGTATTGAGAAAATTGAAAATTTAGCAGAGGCTAAGTTGAACCAATTTAAAAGACAAAATTAAACCGCAATTATTTATTTTAAATATTAATATTTTCTTAATTTAATATATTTCATACCAAATGCAGACAAAATTATCGACATACACGCGAGAAAAGTTCGATACTCGTACAACTTCATATGTGATATCTGATAAAAAAATTGATGAAAAAAAAATTAGAGCGTTGTTTTTATTTCATAATAGTTAATCGATAATTTTACGATACCATGGTATATTTAAGACCATAATACCGAAATTGTAAATAAGATAACAAACGAAAAAATCATTTTTTGTACCTTTTTGAAACAAAAACAACGCCCTAATTAATTTTATTTAACATGAAAAAACTGATAAATTAGGATTTCACATTAAATTTAAATTGTTTGGAATTGAAATGTAACATGAATATGGATTGTCATTGAAAGATAAGAAAATTTTACGATTTTGATGGCCTATGCTAGAAGAATCTTGAAAAAGTTCAGAAATATATTTTTAAAAAAATCGAGTTACGAAATCGTGCTAAAGCAATAAATAAAAGTATGAAGACTAAAAAAATTGATTCTCGACGAGAAACTCATTACGATCAAAAAACCATTAGTATATAGTTTTACCCAAGATATAGAAAATTTTAAATTTTAATTTTTTTATATTACTTTTATCATTAACAAATCATTTTTTTTTGTAAAATTTATAAATGTTGAGAAATGAGAAGAAAGCGTTTTTTTTTTTAAAAAACAGTCGATTAGAATTTTTTTTTTCCATAAAACTTATATGAGACGACAAAAAACTCGAAATTGTAATTAAAATGTTATAATTATAAAAACACTAATTAAACATATTTTCCAGTTCTCGTATACAGACACCATAAAAAATGTTGTAACGACATTCATCCGATATGAGTTATACGAATTACAAATTAAAATTGTTTGTGATTAGTTTGACTGTGCACAGTGTTTGAGTGTATAGAGATTTATGACTTATACAATTAACCTATAATTACAAATTTGGAAACTAATCAGACTTTTTCAACTAATAATTCAAACGATTTAACGTTGGAGTCATATCACATTAAAGTTTTAATTGAAAAGAGTGGACTTATAAGGTGTTTTGTTTCTCTTTCCAGTTCTTATCATATTTTGTAAAGACTCGGTCTCCAGAGCCTCGTTGGTTTACTAGCAAGGTGGACCATGAGCAGATGAGGTGACAACTGGAATCGTCAACAATATTGAACCGCTGCCGCCCCCCAAAAATTTGATAATTATCGAAGATTTAAGGTTCTATTGGAAACGAATTTTTAGTTGCAATAATTGCGTTGGTCATGTATACGCCTAGTTGTATCATCTGCGACGAGTATAAATTTGCATTATCAAACTTTGATTTTAACGTGTTATGCGGTACGAGTATAATGATTTGTACTCACTGCCACATTGGAATCGTGAATTATTTCGCCGAAAACAATTTCCTGCACAATTTATGGGAAATTCAAACGGTAATACCTTTTATTTTTTATTTCAAATTTGGATGACATAATGTCGGCTCCCGTATCGACTACAAAATATTAAGGTACATGTAAAATATGGTAGCACGACAATTCACAGGAAAAGACAATTCACCGAAAACGACAATTCAGCGAAATCAACAATAAAAAAAGTACAACCACCATATACCGATTATACTGAATTTGAATTATTTGATGCAAATAGGATTCTAAAAAGGTTTTTGGATACAGCTATATGGAACGAAACAAGCGCAATTTTTGACCGACTATCATGAAACTTGACAAGTTGAATAGAAATGGGATTGTAAACTATTTTTGGATAAAGTTCTGGAATATGGTCAACCGAAAATTGACCGATTATCATGAAACTTGAATGGAAATGGGATTGTAAACGAGAACGACAAACACTTACTGCAGCCGCAATTAATATTCGCTTTTTTTATATTTTTGGAAAGTTTCCAATTTTCTTAAATTTATAGAAGTCAGCCCCCATAACTTGTTGTATCAATAAGGAACACTATTGAATTCATTTATCTAAATCTTTGACAAATTTTAATGAAGGTATCGCATTAAATTAAGCGTGCCTTTTGTAGATTTTCACAAATTTAGAAAATTTCACAAACCGGGCTAGCCGCCTCAACTTAACCTATAGACAAAGAAAGATTTTGATTGGGACAAACGTCAGCTCTTAGTTTTCAACTGAGATACGTACACGTTTAAATACCATGTGTTTGCGTGTGTGTGTTTGTTTTTATGTTTATTCGCTAAATGCGGTGGTAGGTTGAACCTAAACAAAATCGCGTTTTAGAACACAGACTGACACATTTTTACCAGCCAAAACCACGGCCCTAACATGAACCTGATTAGTTACAATTTCTTCAGAGGGTTTGAAGAGCGTCATAGCACTCAATAATGTACGATATTTCTAAGTTCAATTCCGGTTCGAAGCTCTGCTTCTTTCACCACTCAAATGGTGCTTGCAATTAAATTTTACCTTATTTGAGTTCTTTACACGTATATCGAATTTGAGGCTGTTATTAAATTTAGAAATATGAAATTGTAAAAGGTATTTCAATGCTATAATTTGGATATAGTTATATGTGTAAACCAGATACCAACTTTGTTGGCACAATATTGATTTTCCGAGTACAACAGTCATTAATAATTTAGACGGTATATTTGTCACACGCAAAACAATATTCGTACATAAATAACATTGAGAGACTTTTTGTCAGATTTTGTTAGATGTACAATGGAAATGTTTTTTTTATATACAAATATAGGCATTAGGCAACGTTTATATCTCATTTAAATATATTTTAATTTTATAATTTTTTTGCTCGCGAAACGACAATTAAACAAGGAAACTGTCAAAAGGCGTAATTAATGTGGTAACAGACGGAAAATTAATTTTCGTAATTGTACAGTTAATTTTCGTTTGTTATGTTTGAAAGTGGCAAATTTATTTTTGGTACTTGATTCCTAATATATGTCCTGATAATAGCGAACAAACAATTTATTTACGTTACATACATTTTTGAACTTATTGTGCTATTGTTGTGCGGAAAAAATAGGTTTCCAATTCATTTAATGCATTATGAAAGGATAATTGAATATTATGGATAGCGTGCAGGAAGATAAACAAACTTGTCGACGTACAATACAAATCCATTTAAGATTTAGTTTGATTACTATAGACGTTGGTTCTTAATGTTAGAAGGTAACCCGGATTTATTGTGTTAGATATAGGGTGATTACTTGCTGCTTTCTTATATACAAATTATAAACTATAGCATTGTGAAAAATGCAATACTCGAAAGCGACCAATTCTGGCCAATATTTGTTGTTTTTATATACGTATATAGGCAGCAAGTGTTTGTATTTTTCAAATACCAAAACATTTGTTAGCTTTGGATACAACATATGTACAATCTATTAAAATTTCAGTGTGCTCAGAATCGGAGTTATGGGTTTTTTATTTTCCATTCCATGCACAAATCCTTAAAAAATGCCTAATACCTAAAACGAACAAATCTACCAGCTTATCCACCTGACGCTTTTATAAATACTTCAATATTTTGAAATCAGGAGACCTAATTCAAACTTTGAGAAACTTCATTCTAAAATAATATACAATGCAAACCATATCACTTCTTTCTAAGGTTTGCGCTAGACAGATTGCTATAAAGTGAAGCTTTGAAGTATGCATGGCCGAAAGTATTATCCTATGAGAATTTACAAAAATATTTATTTCAAGGTCTTAGAGACAATCAGAATTCCCATAAAAAGCGATCTGCTTTGAACGAAAAAAAAATTAAATTAGTCAGTAGCGTTCTACGTAATACCATTCAACCCGCCAGCAAACCAATTGTGTGCGAAGAATGGTTTATGACTCAGATATCTATACGTTGCGTTTCAAATTTAAAAATAAGTGAATTCCAATCGTTTTTTCGCTGAACAGCAATATAAATCGCAAAAGCTTTGATGTTAAAATTATCAATTTTAAAAATCAGACATAAATACAAATTCAGATACTGCTGTACTCTGACTATAGTATCGACGAGGAGAAGTAATACAGTAGCCAAAAGTATATATACTAATATACAATCCATACAATAATAATAAAAAAAATTGTATTCAAATTTCTCGATACTAAATTTAAGTCAACTTTTACAAACACTCACATAGCAAAACACACGAAAAGTTGTCTTGTAACAGTGCTAAATATTTGTTTGTGTGTTTTACTATGTGAGTGCTTGGTAAGATCAACTAAAATTTGATATAAAAATTTTATTTTTTATAAAATTGTAAATTTTAAAATTTTTAAATTTTGTAATTTTAAAAATAATAACACAAACAAAATATGAATCGTGGCACATTAGGGTTAAACTCGTAAGCCTACATGTATACAGTACAACTAATAAGACACCAATATTTGTCTGATTTCGATGATTTAAATTTATATAAATTAATTTTTTGTTGAACAGTGAAATAAACCGCATGGACACTAAATGAAGTGGGGATTTGTGCTTGACCAGCACAAAGCTATATAAACTCTAGTAACTGTATTTAAACTGCATATGTAACTCTTCATCTTTGAAATGACATTATGGAATTGTAATTTATTATTAACAGTGTTTAAAAACCATAACTGGCCCCTTACTGTGTCAACAATTTCTCTCTAGCAGTTTTGAGCCTGAGCTTGTCTTAGGCAATCTGAAGGAGCCAAGTCGTTATCTACACCATGGAGCCACTCTCGCCTGCAGCGACCTCCACGCCTACCATATGGTGACTCTCCTTTCAGAGATCACAGACTTGTAATACGTGTTAATAAGGATTAACCCTGAAAGAGCTTTCACCTTTTAGAAGTGTTAATTTACTTTTCAATTTTAAGATCTTATGTGTTCTAAATATCGAAAAAAAGCTTTGTAAATTAGTTTCATTTAGTTGGGATTGGTATACGTGAACCTCTGCATTTATAGAAATTATAAAATTCAAAGTATCAAATTCTTTTATTAATCTTATATTCTAGGCTTCATTTTATAGGCTATTCCCATCTTTGAGACTCAATGCTCTCCCAATTCTCTATAGCAGTATCAATTACAGGTCCAATTTAATTCGAACTCCATTCGCATCCCACTTTAATTGGGATTCTTCTGCCCGGTCGTCACAGATTTAATCACAGTACTATTTGCTCGGTATAATTCGCTTGATATGCTGAATTTCTATAAATCATCTTATTCAAAATTTGAATTTAATTAAAAACCAATCGAATTAGTACGATGTTAACTTTGCAAATAGAAAGATTTTTTTTTAATCGATTCAATAAAACTAAAATAATTATATTATGTTTTCGAAACCGAATTTTGAATTTGTCCTAATTTTTTTCGAAATTGGTAATAAAAATTCAAATTGACGAAACCTAAAAATTTTACAAAACTCATTGTCGTTGGTTGAATTTTCAGTACATCTCTGAGATGATGGGAGTACGAGGGAGGCTCAAGACTGGGACCCCTATAAGGAGGACCTCAAAGTTTACAAAAAAGTATTGAGGTAGGCAAAAAGGAGGTCATGGAGACTCTTCTGTGATAAAATGGAAGAAGTCTCCGAGACCTCTCGTCTTAGGAAGACTGTCTACTAATCCAACCAGTCCCAGTTATTTAATTAAACCGGATGGATCTTGGACTGCTTGTAGTGAGGAATCTTTGAAACTTATCATCGAAACCCACTTTCCAGGAAGCTTTGACAACTCGTCAAAGATTAGAAATCATCGAGAAACACATTGATTGCCCATAGAAGATATCGTAACTAAAAAATGGATCCTATGGGCACTTGAAGGCTTTAAACCCTATAAATCCGCTGGTCCTGACCGAATTATTCCAGCGTAGATTAAGAAAAACTCGTTGATTATCCTCCCCTGGATGGAGGTAATCTTCAAAGGGTGTCTAGAACTGGTCTGTATTCCACCGGGGTGGGCAGAGGTCAGAGTGATCTTTATTCCGAAGGCGGGTAAATGCTCACTTGGATACCCAAAGGACTTAAGACCCATAACTCTATCATCCTTTCTACTGAAAACCTTGGAAAGGCTGATGGATATCGATATACGATCAAAAATAAAGCCTATTGACTGGGCTCAGTCTCAGCATGCTTATTGCAAAGGGAAATTTGTGGACACAGCTCTGCCCACCCTGGTTAGTACAATTGAGATCGCAAGAGTTTTGTATGGTGGCGTTCCTTGATATTGAGGGCGCCTTTAACAATGTTAAGACGGAGTCAATTCTTGAGGGACTGTCGTTCCTAGGGGGTAGGATGGTTAACTCGGAGCTAGGGCAATCCACTATCACGAGCTGGAGAGCGAGGGGATCGGGGTGGTTGCTTATGCAGATGACGTAGCGATAGCTGCCTCTGGTAAATATCTAAGCATTGTGAAGAGGGTAATCCAAAATGCCCTCCTGATCATTACAAGGTGGGCCATCAGATGTGGACTGGCAATTAGCTCGTCCAAAACTGAACTGGTACGATTTACTAGGAAATATAAAATCCCGGTAGTAGATCCACCTCTCTTAAATGACAGGAGACTAGCTTTTACTGACAATACAAGATTTCTGGGAGTAATGTTGGACAGTAAGCTTAGTTGGAAGCACAACATTCTGGAAAGAGTAAACAAGGTTAATATAGCCATGTACTCGTGCAGGAACGCCATCGGAAAGAGATTGGGCCTGAAGCCGGAACTTGCACACTGGCTATTCACTGCCGTACTAAGACCTGTATTGATGTATGGGGTGAGTGTGTGGTGGCCAGCTCTTGATAAAGTAACGTCCAAAAAGGGAATCGAGAAAGTGCAAAGAACCGCCTGCATGCTGATAAGCGGGGCGCTGAGGATAACACCAATACGCGCCTTGGAGGTTATGCTTCATCTTCCCCCCGTAGATATTTATGGTAAGCAGATTGGACTGGACTCGCTTTCTCTGACGTCTAGGGTGGGGTTGGATTGTCACTGGCCTCTGAATGAGATGAGTGAGCATTTCAACATCCAGATAGTCTGGGCAGGGCGAACGAACTAGCGAGGCATAGTTCAACTCTCCAACTGCTACCGGAAAGGGCAAAGTTGGGAAAGCCCATCAAGGTACTCAAGACTATCATGTAGTGCAAGTCTGGCCAAGGCTGGACTTGAAACGCTCTAAGACACTGATGTCCCTACGAAGACGTGAGCTAAAAACTCACAGGGCACTGCCTACTTTGAGAACATGCGAGGAGGCTAGGTCTAGAAGTAAATGACTTTTGCAGAAGTTGTAAGGACGAGGAGGAGGAAGAGACGGTAGTTCGCCTCCTATGCTCATGCCCGGCTTTAGCACACAAAAGACATGAATATTTGGGTAAATTCTCAATGGACTGCCTCTCGGATCTCGAAAAGTGTAAGGTGCGAGACTTATCATGCTACATAAGTGGCTCAAACTGGCTCTCATAAGGGAAATATAGGGAAGAAGATCCTGTGGCTGCTACAGCACAACGAACCGTCGCCGGTCTTAGTGTGCTGTAGCAGCCACTCAACCTAACCTAACCTAACCTCTGAGTTGAAAAATTGAATAATAAAACTACAAACTTGCAAGTTCTGTTAAGGACTTTCTGGTCTACCCAACAAACTTGGCAACGGATATAAATTTTAATAAAAATAGCTTCTTCTTCAAATTCAACTAAAACTCACTCAATTTTAAATCATATGGGACATATTGCTTAATTTTGAAAAATATTTTCTAAAAATTAAAATAAAATTTCTAAATTTTTTTTAAAATAAAGAAATTTAAAAAAAAAATTAAAATCCAATCGGGCTTGATTCATCTACTTTTAACGCCACGTGATTTTTAAAAAAGTTTTAACTTAAAAGAAAATATCCGATCGCCATAACCCACACTTCAATGGTTTAATTAAAGTTTTTAGCATTTCTACGATACTAGCTATCATTCTGAAAGTGTTACATTTTCTAAAATTTTGAATTTTAATTTTTAGATTTCTGTGTAATGAAAATAAATGATTGAACTTGACATTGAAGTCCTTCGATGTTTTAAATTTCTAATTTTTTTAAATTTTGTATCTGAATTTTTCAAGCAATTTGAATATTAATTTTGGAGTTTTCCAAATTTTGTGATTTCCCCAACACCATATTATGTTTATTTGGGTCATTGACACCGCATTATAGATTAAATAAGAAAAAAGCTCCTTCAATAAAATTACAAAGTTTGAAAGTCAATGGTTTGTGCATGATTCACAATTTATTGTCCGTGGTCTGGAGTGGATATTAACATTCGGTGTATGGATGATTTAAGCGAAATGTAAGTTTAGTAAAAATCTTGTAGTTTTAATAAAGATGAAATTCTTGTATACTCTTGAAAATTTGCTATGGCAAGCAAATAACATTAGTTTCTAGCTCTACCCTTATAATTTTTTAAATTATGACAGTGTATAGACTAATTAACTTACTTACTTTACACGACATTTGTGCAGATTCAATACAAATTAAAAATAATTCGAATTTGAAATATTTAATTGATGGTCACCAAAGGAAGGCTATGAAGAAGAACAATATTCTCGTATTCGTTGTATCGACAATTTATTACATGAATCAATTTATATAATTTACACAAATTAAATCAGCTACGTGGTGTTGTTTTGTGCATTGAATATATACAAAACGAGTAAAAACTGAGATGAATCATACAACATTATGTGGGTTTACATATTTTTGTTTGTTTTGTTTTCGGTTTCATGAAAATTTTGTTTATGTCCCTAATTTTCTAGGTTGGTTGGGTTGGATCGTGTTGTATATTTATATGTCTTAGTTTATTTATGATGATTATATCGCCAGCATTTTATGTCTAGACCATAATCAAACCCTGCTTTTATATTATTTCGTATCGAATTTTTTTGTTTTGTTTTGAAAGAAGATATGTGATATTTGCCAACATTGAGATAATCTAATATGTTTGAGTTATGAACGAAATTATATTTTATTATATATAGAAATCGTTCTAGAGACAGAAAGTTAACTTTTTGTTTATATTTGCGTGAGGCAACAGTAAAAATACGGCTAAAACTGTGCGCGCAGTTTGGACATTACCACCAACTGTAGCACATATTTAACATTGATCATTAATTTGAGATATACAACACAGATAGAATTAATAATCCTTAAAATATAAGTTCAGGAATGTTATCGTTAATTTATAAAAGTCCTAAAAATATTTAACTTTCGTACAAAAAATATAACTAGTCTGGTCTCAAAAATAGAGTTCTCAATAGTGGCTGTCGTATACAATCAGTAAAAACATTTTTTTTTAAAATGAGTAAAGAAAAAATTAGGTCGTTTATTTTATTTCAAAATAATTAAAATAATAAATGACGTTAATTAATAATAAATGACGTTACAATAACAAACAATAAATAAATATTTATTGTGAATTAAATTTAGATTTAAAAAAGTAATTATCTCTTTTAAAAGTCCTAATTTTTTTTAACATGTTTCAATATTTAAATTTTGTTTTTGTATTCTCAAATGTTTATATTAAATTAGAAATTCTCACCTGTTCATCAATCAATTTCAAAAATGTTAATTCAATTCCGGGCACTCTCTCACTACCTGCATAAACTATACCTTCATTATACACCAAACATTTGTCTATGGCTTTAAGTCTGGGCTTCAATACGAGGGCCATTACCGATACAAAGGTAATAAATTGATAGTTACTACCAACTATCAGTATGGAATGTAGCATTGTCCAGAGGACTCCCGTTCGTTATGTCGGTTGTGGCGTAGAATTATATCATATAAGGATATGTGAAAATTTATTCAAATTTAAATGAATAAAGAAAAAAATTAGGGCGTTTATTTTATTTCAAAATAATTAATAATAAATGACGTTACAATAACAAACAATAAATAAATATTTATTGTGAATTAAATTTAGATTTAAAAAAGTAATTTTATCTTTTAAAAGTCCTAATTTTTTTTAACATGTTTCAATTTTAAAAATTTTGTCTTTGTATTCTCAAATGTTTATATTAAATTAGAAATTGTCACCTGTTCATCAATCAATTTCAAAAATGTTAATTCAATTCCGGGCACTCTCTCACTACCTGCATAAACTATACCTTCATTATACACCAAACATTTGTCTATGGCTTAAGTCTGGGCTTTAATACGAGGACCAGTATGGAATGTAGCATTGTCCAGAGGACTCCCGTTCGTTATGTCGGTTGTGGCGTAGAATTATATCATATAAGGATATGTGAAAATTTATTCAAATTTAAATGAATAAAGAAAAAAATTAGGGCGTTTATTTTATTTCAAAATAATAAATAATAAATGACGTTACAATAACAAGCAATAAATAAATATTTATTGCGAATTAAATTTAGATTTAAAAAAGTAATTTTCTCATTTAAAAGTCCTAATTTTTTTTAACATGTTTCAATTTTTAAATTTTGACTTTGTATTCTCAAATGTTTATATTAAATTAGAAATTCTCACCTGTTCATCAAGAAATTTCAAAAATGTTAATTCAATTCCGGGCACTCTCTCACTACCTGCATAAACTATACCTTCTTTATACACCAAACATTTGTCTATGGCTTTAAGTCTGGGCTTTAATACGAGGGCCATTACCGATACAAAGGTAATAAATTGATAGTTACTACCAACTATCAGTATGGAATGTAGCATTGTCCAGAGGACTCCCGTTCGTTATGTCGGTTGTGGCGTAGAATTATATCATATAAGGATATGTGAAAATTTATTCAAATTTAAATGAATAAAGAAAAAAATTAGGGCGTTTATTTTATTTCAAAATAATTAATAATAAATGACGTTACAATAACAAGCAATAAATAAATATTTATTGTGAATTAAATTTAGATTTAAAAAAGTAATTTTCTCATTTAAAAGTCCTAATTTTTTTTAACATGTTTCAATTTTTAAATTTTGACTTTATATTCTCAAATGTTTATATTAAATTAGAAATTCTCATCTGTTCATCAACAAATTTCAAAAATGTTAATTCGATTCCGGGCACTCTCTCACTACCTGCATAAACGATACCTTCATTATACACCAAACATTTCTCTATGGCTTTAAGTCTGGGCTTTAATACGAGGGCCATTACCGATACAAAGGTAATAAATTGATAGTTACTACCAACTATCAGTATGGAATGTAGCATTGTCCAGAGGACTCCCGTTCGTTATGTCGGTTGTGGCGTAGAATTATATCATATAAAGATATGTGAAAATTTATACAAATTTAAATGAATAAAGAAAAGAATTAGGGCGTTTATTTTATTCCATAATGATAAATAACCAATGACGTTTAATATAACAAAAATTAACGTTACATAAATTTTGATTAAAACCAGTATCAATAATTTTCATTGAATTATTATGAAATCAAAAAAACGCCCTAATTTTTGTTCAACATGATTCAAATTTTTGATTTTTTACTGTTTATACTCGAACGTTTATTTCCAATACTAAAGTGACACTTAAACACTGTTGCCCTGTAATTATACGCGGTCAAGAATGAAGGTTTTATTAATCTTATAAAAATTTGGATTAAGCCACTCAACATATCTGACTGTGCGGGGGTTTGTAAAAATGATGTTGAGAATCCAAAAACAATTTTTAATGAATTTAACGCTTACAAACAAGAGCTTTTCATAAAATAATAGCGTACTCGTTTTTGTTAAATATGCGTGGTGCTCAAAAAAAATAAATCGAATTGGGATACGCTCAACTGATAAACGAAATTAAAGTTGTTTCTTTTTATGTTTTTCGTCGACGGCACCGTCTTATGTATCTTTCTAATAATAATAATAATAAAAAATGTTTGCGTCTTAATGTGCCAGATAATTTTCGTTTTATGATATTTTGATCCTTTAGGCTGTTGTTTCCGTCTTCTTCACATAGTGTATACAGAGTATGGCTGCGGTATACAGAAGCGTATATATAGAAGAAAAATTATGCTTTTATTTTTTTTGTTTGATGCTCGTAATCATAAAATTTTATGATAATATTCATGTCTCAGCTTTAAAAATAATATGTATACACACACACCCATACATAATATATACAAAAAAAAAATGTTCATAATGCGATTATTTGTTGGGAATTAAGTACGGATTATGTGATATCATTTTGAATGAAATTATATTTTTGTCGTATATTTTTCAAATCAAGTGTGGTAATTGGTGTAATGATAAATATTCTTATTTTGAGAAAAATATAAATTTTATTCGTACACACATAAATAAGTATGTTGCTGAAAGGGTGTACATATTATATGTACATACATTTATACAACATTATAATGAAACCAATTTCTATGTACACATATTATTGCTAGACAGATTAAGATATTTATAGATTTGCAAATATGTTCGAACAAATTATTTATGAATGATACCGAAATGTTGTATATATGCACATTTATTTTTCCAATCTATATACCAACAACAATAATGTTTTGATGTTTTCCAATTAGTTTCTTATATTCTTAGAATACCGCATGACGTACGTATAGGTATGTCAAATTAAATTAATTTATACAGATTATTTGTGAGAACTTGGAGAAATTTATTTGAAAAATCGATTAGCCAGACCATGCAGGTAATTGAAGTGATCAATCAATTTGTAATTGAAGTGATCAATTTGATTTTTGTTATAGTGAATCTGTTGATAAAGAGTGAGGTTAAATGAAAGAAGTACTCTTTTTAAATTGAGGATAATATTTAGGTGAAAGATGTTTGGTTTTGGTAATGTCCGCCACATATTCAAATGTTCTCAAAAAAAGTTATGCCGACATTTTCGTCTTACCAGGTGCAAGTGATCACTATATATATACTTATTCAATAAATTGACCAATCAATATCATTCGAACCAAATCCAAAGCGTATAAAACAATTTATTGTGATTTTCTGCACTTATGGTAGTTGTCAACATTGGTACTGTTAACGCATTGAGACGGTCTTATTGTGTACACAGTGGTATCCGGAAACTAAAGGTAAATGGTGTGATGCGGCTACGACAACTCACCTACCTACACTGGGCGACTTGTGGTAGTTTATTAGTTCCCGAACTCACAGACTAGAAAGTCAAACGAGAACAGTGCCAACAGAGTACACTCCATCAAATCGACATCTAAAAATGTTCTGCGCCATAATCGTTCTATAATTTCGAAAGCTGTGAGTACATCCGTTATCACTAACTGCAAGCCATTAACCAAATCCAAGACAACATTACCAACATTCATCTATTTGAGAACTGCAGTTAAAGTTATCCATTGGGGACATCCGGTCATTGAGCGAGCACTATGAGACACCGGTTCTCAATTGGGTTTCATGAGCGAGTCTTTTTTTTATTGAAGCTCCCTCGTCGCAACAGTATTACAAAAAATCATAGAGTTAGATCCAATGTCGTTCCATGATCCAGCTGTTCGACAATCACCCAATAATGAAATACCACCAATTATTCTACCACCTTGCACGTCCCAGTGCTCTTTCAAAAAACCACCAGTTACCAACCAATCGTGGCAATTAATAAAATTATGTCATGGGACATATCCTCTCGGCGGAATATGTAAACCGCTAGAGAGGGCGTCCTCAGGTGACGGATAGAGGAGTGCTCATCGGTATCTATGGGTAGCGAAGGGTAGGGGGAAATAAAATACTCCCCGCGGACCAAACATAAAGGAAAATGCAATGGCAGCATCGGAAGGAAATATTACCCCAGGTGGTAATCCAGGTTTTAACTTGGAAACTCCACCCTTCTCGAAGAAGGCCGGTTCCATGGATTCTGGGGGGAACCAACCATTGCTAAAGGAAAGATCACGATCGGAGAACTTTACCGAAGAAAACCCCGTTACTAACCCTTTTGGAAAGAGTTCCAAGTTGACAAGATCACCAACAAGATACGGATATGAAAAACGAATATGAAAAGGAAAATTTTGAACTACGCAGAAAGCTATGCGAATTTGGAAAAATCACAACTAAGCTAAGTAATGATTACATGATACTTAAAAAAGAAAATGAGGAACTTAGAAAAGCTGTAACACCTGCTGTAACAGAAGAGAAATCAAGAATAGAAGAGCAGAACGTAGCTAAAAACGTAGCATTTGGCGGAAACGTAGCCATCGGTCAGAATGAATATGTCACGGACTCAGATGAACTTAATTCTGAAGTGAATTGGGTACTAAAAAAAATGAAACAAGGAAAAAAGCGACGACTGAGCAAATCACCCTTTGTATCTCCAGAACAAATACAAGAAAACAAGGAAATAAAAACTCAGAGTAAAAAGGTGCAACAACTCAAACCACCACCAGTCATTGTAAATAAGATTGAAAACTACAATGATATACGAAAAACGATGGATTCAAACCAAATACAATACCAAACAACGATGCTCAGTAGTGGAAATCTTAAAGTCAATGTCCCAGACGAGGAGAATTATAGAAAACTGACCCTTTCACTTAATGAAAAGGGAAATACATGGTACTTTTATGAGGGCAAAAGATCCAGGCCGATTAAAGTTGTGGCAAAAAAGCTGCACCCATCCTGCAAACTCCGCTATCATTGTTCATGTTAACTTTTGATAAAGATGAAGACATACAAAATATTTATCAAATAACGTATATCCTCAACATGAAGGTTGAGATTGAAGCTTTACGAAAATCAAGATTGCTCCCGCAATGCAAAAAGTGCCAATCATTCGGGCACACTCAGAACTACTGCAATAGAGACCCAAGATGCGTTAAGTGCGCAGCTAAGCATTCCTCCAAAGAATGTACAAAAACCAGAGAAACTCCGGCCAAGTGTGTAAATTGTAGAGAGTCACACCCCGCAAATTATAGAGGATGTATATTTGCCAGAGAACTACAGAAGATGAGAAATAATAATAACAACAAAAAGGACATACCAAAAGGCAAATTAAAGGAGCCAAGAAATCAAATAGAACAGATAAGAAAACCTGCTTATCAAATAATTCAAGCTCCAGGTATCTCATATCTGTCTCCGAGACCCACTTTAAAAACAATCGTTTATAAAATTTAGAGGTTATCAAGTATACCATACAATACACCCAGAAAATACAGCCAGAGGAGGAAGTGCGATAATAATAAAAAAAGGTAATATACAACATTACGAAGAGAAAAAATATGAAACAAAAGAAATACAAGCAACTACCGTCATCATTAAAACTAAAAATCAGTCATTAGCCGTAACGGCAATTTGTTGCCCACCGCGATATAGTCTTAAACAATTACTCTACGTACACTTCCTGGAAAGCTTAGGCGATAAGTACATCATTGGCGGAGACTTCAATGCGAAACATACTAATTGTGGATCAAGAATAATCACTACTACAGGTAAAGAACTTCTTGGAGCAATGACAGAAGTTGGATGTAATTGGCATTCTACTGCCAAACCGACATACTGGCCAACAGATAATAACAAAATACCTGATCTACTAGATTTCTTTATAACTAGAAAACTTCCAGCAACTTATGTTAAAATCGAAGAAAGGTATGATTCGAGCTCCGATCACTCTTCAATACTACTTACTCTCAGTGAAAAAATAAACTCAAAAGAATGCAACCCGACTCTGACAAATAAATATACAGACTGGGAGGGATTCAAAGAAGAGCTGAATAGTAGAATAAAACTTAATGTACCGTTAAAAACAGAAGAACAACTAGATGAAGTAATCGTAAAATTCATAAATGACGTACAACAGTCAGCATGAAATAATACGCCGGAGTTCAAAAGAAGAACAATAGGTACAAATTACCCAAAAGAACTCAGGGAACTTGTCGAAGAAAAAAGGAGAGCCAGGAAGAAATGGCAATACACCAGGTTGCCTGCAGATAAAAACAAACTGAATAACCTGACACAGCGACTCATGAGGGAAATCCAGTACATTAAAAATGATACAATAAACTCATATCTACAGTCAGTAACATATGAAAAGGATACTGACCATTCTTTGTGGAAGACAACCAAACGAATGAAAAGACCAATAACTCAAATACCACCCATAAGAACAAGCAATGGGAATTGGGCCAGAAGCAATGAAAAAAAGGCAAAAGCTTTCGCTGACCATCTAGAAAGTATTTTTCAGCCTAATGAGGTACAAGAGAGAGAGAGAGAAGAATTCCAAGAAGTAGAGGAAACTATTGATCAAGAAATCGCTCTGACCACCCCTGCGGAATTGACTAATGAAATAAAAAAAAATGTAAATCCGAACAAAGCGCCAGGCTATGACCTGATAACAGGAAAAATCTTAAAACAGCTATCGAAGAAGGGCATTAAAAAATTAACAACTCTAATCAATGCACCTTTCAGGGTGAAATATGTACCAAATGTATGGAAGTTCGCGGAGGTGATTATGATACCTATAAGCCTGGAAAACCACCAAACGAAATAACATCCCATAGACCGATTTCGTTACTGCCTATTATGTCAAAACTATTTGAAAGACTTCTCTTAAAAAGATTGAAACCAATAATTGAAAGGCAAGAATTAATCGCCACACATCAATTTGGATTTCGAGATAGACACTCTACAATTGATCAAATTCATAGAATAACAGATATCATAGAAAGATCACTCGAAGAAAAGAAAATCTGCTCAGCAGTCTTCCTTGACGTGATCCAGGCGTTTGACAAAGTTTGGCACGAAGGTTTTCTGCACAAACTCCAGAACATTCTACCTTCACAATTCTGCCAAATATTAAAATCCTACATTACAGAGCGATACTTTCGTGTTAAACAGGAACAATCATACTCAGAAATTAAAAAGATCAAAGCTGGAGTACCACAAGGAAGTGTCTTAGGACCTATTCTATATTTATTATTCACAAGCGATATTCCATTATCTCAGAATACCACAATTGGCACATTTGCAGACGACACTGCTATTTTGGTAGTAGATGATACCATAAAAGGAGCTACCAATAAGCTTCAAAGTGCGATGAACAAAATTTATCGATGGACGAAGCAATGGCGTGTCAGGTTAATTGAAACAAAATCCATACGTGTTGACTACACCAACAGAAAAATAAATCATATGCCTTTGGTATTAAATAATGTCCCATTACCACATGCTAACTCAGCAAAATATCTAGGGATGAATCTAAATACCAAACTTAGATGGAAGATCCATGTCAAGAAAAAAAGTGAAGAACTCAGACTCAAATATAGAAAGATGTAATGGCTGATGGGAAGGAACTCCAATCTATCAATAAACAATAAATTGATGCTATATAAGCAGATATTAAAGCCCATTTGGATGTATGGAATCAGCTGTGGGGTTGTACTAAACCAAGCAACATGGATATCGTTGAAAGATTCCAAAACAGAGTGCTAAGGGATATTGTAAATGCCCCCTGGTACATACGTAATAGCGACTTCCACCTTAGAGTGGAAACTGTCACCAGAGAAGCAAACAACGCTGCACGGAAGAATCAACCGAACGTTGAGGCCAACCAACTACTCGACCACAGAAAAGCAGTGAGAAGACTGTAGAGAGTAAAACCTTTTGAGTTAGCACTATAGTCAGCGTAAGGCAGTAACACCAGTAAATAGAACATAAGGAAAACCAATGGGGATACCTTAATTAAACACAATTAGCAATTTTAGGTCAAAAAAGAAATGTTGTTAGTCTATTGTAAAATTTTATGTGAATAAATAACATTGTCAAAAAAAAAAAAAAAAAAAAAAGAATATTCAACTTGGTGATCCGAAGTTTTTCAAATTCAAAGATATCGATTTGCCACAAGATGCCGAAATCTACCACGAGTTACAATCTGTTGGGCAAATCAAATTACATTACGAGTTACAATTACCACAACGAGTGGTACAGAGTGACATATTTTCAATACTGCTCCGTTTCAGATCACATGCTTTAACGGTTAGCGCCAATATTGTTAAAATGTATCAGCAAATTCGAGTGCAGTACGACGAAGTTTTCAACTCATCTTGTGGCGAAACTCTACAGTATGGGACCTCTTCAGCGCCATTCCATGCCACTAGATGTCTTAAACAACTAGCACTAGATCATCACAGTAGTTCACCACGTACTGTTATGCAATCGAGAAAGATATCTACGTCAACGGTTTCCTGATACGAACTAATTCAATTGAGACTGCCTTAGAGTTGAAAAATGAGGTCACCAAGATTTTGCAATCCGCTGGCATCGAATAAGAAAGGGGTGTGCCAATTCACCTGAATTTCTTAAAGAAATACCACCGGAATTCATCAAAACGAAACTTGAAATTGATGAAAGATGAGAAAATTGTGGTATAATCAATACGCGGTGTTCATCCGACAAGTTTAAATTGTTCGATAAATTCAACGCGACAGCTCGATCCGCAACGACATGCGATCTGCTCGGTCTATCGGACTCGTGATTATTTTGAGGTAATTATTAATCCAGTCCGAATCTGGACTGGGACCAGCCACTACCGCAGCATTTGCACACCTAGTGGGAAACGTTTCGAGAAAGTCTCATCGTGCTCAACAAATTTACAATTGATCGTCATGTGTCCAACTCCAACTAACCACTTAGCATCCAAATACATGCATTTCCCGATGCCTGCCGCAGTACTGTATGTTCGCAGTGTAACAATCGATGGAGGTGTTGAGCTAGGCTAGAATATAGTGCAGCAGTATTACTCGCCCGACTAGCAAACAAAATCTCCGAGAACCTACATTTCAAAATCGAACAAATATTCTATCGGCCTGGCTCGACAATCACGCTCCATTGGATAAAATCCTGGCCATCCAGATGGAAAACATTTGTTTCCAATCGAATCACCACCGTGCAAGAAACATCGAAAATTGGTTACATGTACTACCAACTGAGTGCAATCCAGTTGATCTTATTTCGCGGGGTATGTGGTACCAGAAAAGTTTATTCCATCTGGCCAACGGTGCATGAAGTATTTCCGGTACCTGAGGTACTGCAGTCACCGTCGTAGCAACTAAATTATCAGACATCTTGACGGAAATCAAATTCTACAAAAATTTCAAAAAGCTTAGGCCAATTGTTGCTTTCATGTTGTCAATCTTTTCCTGTCGAGAACATGGGTTCGGAAAGGAATACTTTCGTCGTAAAACATCAATCGCTTCGTTCATTATCGTTGTTCGTAGATAAAAACCATATGATTTGAGTTGGTGGCCGTCTTCAATTTACCACATTACCATACATCTCGAAACACCCTGTTCTCTTACCCATCTTACATCTTTTAAGAATCACAATTATTATTTTCTACCACAGTGAACTCATACAGATCGACCCACAAGCGTTGTTCGTCAGCACTATTGGCCGCTGTATGGGACCACCCACTGTATGCAAAAAGGTGTTTCAGGAGTGCTTTTGTGTTTGGCCGATTCCCATGAAGTAACAGATGGGACACTTACCACCGAATATGGTTGTTGCCGCGGCACCTTTCTACACGGTCGAGGTAGATTTTGCGGGACCATTTTATATTCACTATCGCATTCGTGGTAAGGCATCAACAAAGACATACCTGTGCTTATTTATCTGTTTTGTTATGAACGACACTCATCTAGAATTGATTTCTGATCTCAATGCACAAGCATTCATGGGTTGCTTCAAATGTGTTGTGGCTTCCCGAGGGTTCTGCAAACAGTATGGCCTGCTTTTATCTCATCCATTAAATGATCAATTACAACCGAATTTCATGCCGCCTGTCACACTATAGTTTGGTAGTTTTCACGAATCAGGGGTGAAACTTTCTAAATCGCATTTCAACCTAATTACAATTAATTGATAAACACTTTTCGTTTTGCTTTTATTTCATATTACGTACAACGATTTCTTTCCGCGTGGTTATTTCTTATCATCTGTATATTTGTAGCATTCTATTTCAGTTGGCGCAATTGATTTACAACCTAACTATATTAACTTTGTTCAACATAAATCTAAAATATGAGATAAGTCCTGTTGTACCAAAGATCATTTACTTATGTACATATAACAACAAACAACAATATTATATATTATGTGTACATACAAAAAATAATAGACTTTTCAAGATTTGTATATACTCACTCGTACCAACAGCAAACATATAGGATTCTTAAATTATCCTATACACTTAATTTCCATTTTATAGATACTATTTATGTTATAAATAACAACAACAGTAACGAATTTAACAATAAATATTCCAATAAATCCTAAATAAGGCTATACAAACAAAACAATGTAATTTGGGGGATTTAAAAATGTCACAGTACACAGAAACTATAGTATCAAACTGACAAAATTGGAAAAATAAAAAAGTCAAGAGATTCAATTTAACTTTAATTGCGTGCGGTTTGAAAATAATTTCGTTCGTATTTTTATATTTTGCAGAATAATTTTGATGTCGCTGTTGTTACACCTACGCAAAGTATTATTTTTCCAAATGATTTTATATTTGTTGTTAACTTTGAAAAGCTTTTCGTTTTTTATAATGAGATTATTATAATTTTTTTTTGCTTATAATGGTTCAACGTTAAGACATTCTCGTGCGGGACTAAAAATTTCAATTTGTGGTAAGCTTGTACGACATAAACATAAGTATTTTATTTTTTAAACTTTATTGTTTTTTATAAATACACAATAATTGAATGGTATATTGTGGTCTCAACATGTTACAAGTGCCCACACACTAAAACACCACACTATCTATATACAAAAACAATTACAAAAAACTTGTTTGTGATTTACTCTAGCGATGAATATAGTTTTTCAAAAATAAAAATGGTAAACATTGTGAGCGCCTTTTTGGCAGATCACTGGTAATTCATGCAGCGTTTGATACACGACTTTGGTGAAAATTAAGTGAAGTTATTAACTTTCACAGGAGTGTCATATAAGTAATAAGTGGCAAAACTATATAGAGCACATAGGATAACTATTAAACATCTTAGCTTAATTAGTGACCATGAATTTCCCATATAAAATTTGAATTAGCAATTCTGCCCAAAATTTAATATCGATAGAACCACCAAAGTCCAACATTGACAAATCTAATATCGCTCAATTCAGAATCTAAAATCAAATGGAAAGCTCTGAATCCAAAATTGAAATAAAAAGTCCACATCAAATATCGATCAATAATGTAAAATTTAGAATTGACATGTCAACTGAATTCCAACATCACATCCAGAATGAAAAATTTTGAATTTCGAAGGTTCACAATCAAAAATCCGACAAGCGAAAAATCTACAATCCAAAATCAAATTGAAACTCAAAAATACAAATTAGATTTGCAATATTCAAAATCATAAATCGAGAATTCAAATTCAAAATTAAACGAGTTTTGGTATTTTGAACAAAAAATTACTCAAATTATTCAAACAAGGAACAAAATTCAGAATTGCATTTGGTTTGAAAATTTTAGAACCCTGAAAGGTGATGAAATCATCGAGTTTCAAAATTTAAGCTGCAGAACTATATAATCCAAAAGAGATCCAAATATCAAAACTGAAAATTAAAAATCAGATAAATCTAGTAAAACAAAAATTTATCGAAAATGCTAAACTAGAGAATCTACAGTGTTTAGAGTTCAAAATCATATCGGAAATTTATAATTGTAAAGGAAAATCTGGCATCTACAATCATAATAAATAATAAAACCAGTATTTAAAGGCCATTACTGGCCCCTGACTGCGTCAAAACTATGGCTCCAACGGTTTCGATTCTGGGCCTGGTCTTCATACTGTCCTAGACAACCAGAAGAAGCCAAGTCATTTTCTACACCGTGGAGCTATCGTCGTCTGCAACGACCTCTGCGCCTACCATATGGTGGCTCTCCTTTCAGAGATCGCTGCACAATTCGTTCCGGACCGAGCCAACATACTCGCTGAGATCTATTTCGCGTTTTGGGTCATAAATCACACGCATGACTCTTCTCTCAAATGTTAGGAGCCATCTCTCGTACTCATCCGTCAGCGCCCAACTTTCACATCCAAACATAACAACGGGCCTGATCAACGCTTTGTAAAGCTTCAGCTTCACGGCACTTGATAAGTGTTTAGATTTTAGCAGTGGCCTTAGACGATACAAAGAACGACTGCCAGCTGCCAGCCGCACTTTAATATCCTCACCCACACTGTTATCGTGAGTGATAAGAGAACCCAAATATTTGAACCTCCTCACTCCCTCAAACGTGTGGTGGCCACTACTAAAATCTGGTGTGCCATTGTCCCTAAAACCAGAGATCAGGTATTTCGTTTTGGACTCGTTTGATCTGAAGTCCAACTGAAGCTGAAAACTCTACAAGCGGATCAAGTATTTCTTTCACTCCGTTGCTATTCAGTCCAATCACGCATATGTCATCTGCATATGCAAGCAGTTATTGGACTGGCGATATAAGATGTTACGCTGCGGTGTTTCAGTTTTACGAAAGATGTACTCCAATATGAGATTAAAGAGTATCGGGGACAGAGCATCTCCCTGCCGAACACCCGAGTTAACTACAAAACTTGTCGATAGCCTGTTCTCAACTTTAACACAGCATTGGGACTGCGTCACTGTCATCCTACATAGTCGTACCAGTTTTGTTGGCATTTCTAGGTATTCCAGGGCAGACCATAAACTCTCTCAATTGATCGAGTCATAGGCCTGCCGGAAATCCAGGAACACCTAATGTACGGGGATGGATGTCTCATAATATTTAGATAGAATCATCCGCAGCGAAAAGACCTGATCGGTGACTGATCGATTCGGACGAAATCCTCCTTGATAGTCACCAACCAAACCCTCCGCTAGATGAGTGATTCTATCCAATACAATGTATGACAGTAACTTGTACGCTGTGCAAAGGAGGGCTGTACCGCGATAATTCTCACACTTCAAGCGGTCTCCCTTCTTGAAGATGGGGCATATCGCGGCCATTTTCCATTCGTCAGGCATAACTTCGGTTCGCCATACTAATCGAATAAGGTCGAAAAGACAATTCAACAAAGTATCCCCTCCGAATATCAAAAGCTCCGAATTAATGCAGTCCACTCCAGGTGCACGGTTTCGTTTCCATCTCTGCATGGCTTTAGTGAATTCCTCATGGGATGGCTCCTCAGTGCAAATCTCCGCAGTCTGTGTTAGAGGTGGCTCAACAACAGTCTGTGACGCATGATGGACATCAAGCAGGTCAGTAAAGTGTCCACTCCATGCGTCAAGTACTGCGTCGATGTTGACACAGAGGTTTCCATCCCGGTCCCGAATGGCGGTTGACATAGGCCTAAAGGTATGGTGCAGTCCAGTAATTCCTTTAAAGAAATTACGCGAACTGCGCTCATTGCTGAGTTGTTGTACTTTCAGAACCTCGGCCTTCCACCATTCTCGCTTCTTCCGTCTACAAATCCGCTTAGCTGCCCTTCTTGCAAAAGCAGCCTTGTTTTTCCTCGCGATTGTGAGACGTTGTTGCACTTCATTATGGGCTATATTTTGTTGCTCAACTGCAAGACGACACTCGTCATCAAACCAATCATTCTTGGGTCTGACTTTCACTATACCTAAAGTCTGTTGAGCAGCACTGACAACCGAAGTTTTCAGTACCTCCCACACAGAGTTCACGCAATCAGACTGGTAATTAGCTTCATTAATGTTGTCGCTGACAAGATCCTGATATCGTTTCTTTTGATCTTCATTTATCAGACCTTCACAATCGAAACGTACCATGCGTTTCGCTGTGTTCCCAGTCTTGTACGAGAACTTCCATCGTAGCTTTGCAGCGACCAAATGATGATTGCTGCCTATACGTATTTGGTTGCTGACCGATAAGTTCTCACATCCTGCACAACCTGAGCCCGTCCTTTAGAAACTAACACATGGTCAATTTGGCTGCGGGAAGTTCCGCGAGGATGTGTCCATGTCTCAAGATGTATGTGTTTGTGAGGGAAGAATGTGCTTGCTACTCTAAGATCATGAGCAACCGCAAAGTACATCATTCTCTCACCATTATCGGTCGCAGTTTCGTGTCGGGAGTACGGACCTATGTTTTTACACAAGTCGGTCTGATTTCTGCCAGCTCTAGCATTAAAGTCCCCAATTACCATTCTAACATCGTGTTCGGGTATAGATCCCATAAGATCGTCCAAGTCATTGTAAAATGAGTCTCTATCTTGGGCCTGGCTGACTTCTGTGGGCGCATGTACACAAATTATCGACAGGTTAGCTAACTTCATATAGCTTAAAATAAATTGTTTAAAATAAATCAAAATTATAAATTTAGTAATGGATGTTCAAATAAAATTTCTAGTACGAACTATAACTGTTATAACATAAACTATTGCATATAAGTTTCAATAATTAAATTGTGATACACTACTTTTGGGAAAGAAGTCGGTGGTCGTTTGGACTACTAATCTAGTTTTGTAAATCTGGTCCATTTACTTCGAAAACTATGTTACCAACCAATGAATTTTGATAAGCGGAATGACCAATAAGAACTTCTAGGAGGAATGGGGCTTCTACCATGAATACAACCAATTTAAAGAGGAGTAGTTTAAACCAATAATCTATTTTGCTTGAATTTATTTATTTATTTATATTAAAGAAATCGATTTAGTACATTACAAGTATGATTTCATATGCATTACAAATAATGAATTCAATTTTGATTATTACACACAAGATTAAAAAATTTAAATTTTACAATTTTAAAAATTAAAAGTTAAGTTCTTCAGATTAGAAGTTGTCAAAAAAAATAGATTTAAAAAGTATACTTTTTACAAAAAATAAACTGAAAAGATGTTACCAGATAATTTCTGATAAATTAAGTTTTAAAATTTAAAAAATAGTTCTTCAAGTTCCTTTTGAAGATGAAAGTCAAAGTTTGTGAGATGAAAGTCAAAGTTTTCTTGCGATGTTAAATGATTTTTCAAGTCTATTGATTGGGTAATTTTTACCATAATTAGTTGAGTAGCGTACTACCTCCAAAAATCGATGGTTTCGCAGCGATTTGATTGGAACATGGTTAGCTGTATTTTCCAAAATGTAAGGTGAATCAATATGGCCAAGCAGGATGTTACCGATGAAAGCTGAGTCTAAAAATAAGCGTCTACTTTCTAGAGTGCAAATTTTATACTCTAAACATCTTCTCGTGTATGGTGGTAGGCGGGCTATATTCTCATGAAACGGTAAGCTATGGTCATAGTCCCAGTCAGTTTTCTTTAAAATGAAGCACATAAATTTCGTTTGAATGCTTTCAATCCTTTTGATGTGGTTAGCATAATAAGGGCTCCAAATTACTGATGCGTATTCAACTTGCGATCTTATATACGCAAAATATAGTGTAAATAGAGTTGACAAATTTGTAAATTCTCCAGTCCAACGCTTAACAAAATCAAACATAGAATTTGCATTCATTTGTCAATGTGGTTGTTAAAACTCATATTTTCTGCGAATGTGACTCCTAGTCGTAGATCAATTATTTCTTTAACTCTTTGCAGTTCCGTAATATTAACGCTATAAGCAAAGTTAAAGAATTTTTGTGGCACCATTCACTGAATCTCTCGATGTCTTCTTGTAATATTTTTGTGTCATGTATATCTTTAATTGTATGATAGATTTTTACATCATCTGCGAACATGAGAAGATTAGAGTATTTTATGACTTCAGTTATTCCATTTATGAAAACAAGAAAATCCATGGTCCAATATGGGAACCCTGAGGAACTCCTGTCGTAACTGTGTTTTTTTGGGGGGTTTTCGTATCCAATTGACACATATTGTACGCAACTAGACAAATATGAGTTGAACCATTTAATGAAGTTGGATGAAAAGCCAAAGTTGTAAAGACTTTCTAGTGCCTTGTGATGGAGTCATATGCTTTACTAAAATCATTAAACACTACGTCTACTTGGTTGCGGTTTTCAATTTCATTAATAACTTTGTTTGTAAATTCAACAAGGTTAGTAGATATAGATCACTTAAAGGTCATAAACCCATGCTGATTGAGTGATATTATATGTTGAGCAAGGATTCCTTTTAAACTGTTGCATACAGCTTGTTCAAATAATTTAAATATATGTGTAACTTTAGATATTTTCCATGTATCAGGGAATATTCCGGATGTTAACGAGAGATTGTATATATTCCGTAATGGTTTTACTAAAATATTAGCATATTTTTGTAATATAAACGTTGAAATATTATCCGGCGCACATCCGTCACCAAACTGATTAAGTGCATATAAAATATCCTCATCACTAATAACCGGTAAACTGATAAGTACATTATTATTTACGTTTGATTGAGTAAATTGGTAAACCAATTACTGTTTTTAGGTTTGTACACATA
The DNA here is from genome assembly GCA_951394425.1 of Tipula unca. NCBI lineage: Eukaryota > Metazoa > Arthropoda > Insecta > Diptera > Tipulidae > Tipula > Tipula unca. Next base: position 175,385,741 of record OX596382.1, on the reverse strand, counting down.
TTGAAACAAATCCGCAAACATGTCAACAATTTTTTTAGGATCTGATGTTGTAATATCATTCAAATATTTATTAGTTGGATAACCATCAATTACTCGTTTGGATCTAAAGTATTTCCAGAATTATTTACGGTTGGTTGTATGCTTCGTTGTACATCAGCAATGTATGAAAGCTGCTTCTCCTTGAAGTATGTTTCAAATTCTTCATTAGAATGGAGAAACGCAGTCCTATCCGATTCTAAACCACTTGTAATCATCTTAATATAGGCTTTAGATTTACGGTTCTTCAGATTAATCAGACGGTCGTCAAACCAAGGAGGATGAATATTAGTTTTTTTCCGGCACAATGGAATATGGGTTGCAAAACCTTATAATAAAATTTGGTAGAATTTGTTAGCATCTTGGTTTACATCATTAGTGTTCAAAGCAGCGTCCCATTGTATAGCTTCTAAGTACTGCTGAAGTCCAGTGTGGTTTATTTTTTTAAAATTATAGGTGGTATGCATATGATGCCCGGATGTTGTTGACTTAAAATCATTTAAACCAAAAACTATTTCCATAGATTTGTGGTTAACATCATTAACAACAAATGGATTGAGTGATTCTGTCACTTTAAATATTTCTGCATCATTTGAATTCGAAGAATAAATCTAATATGCTCTCAATAACATTGACTATGTAGTTGATTTGCTTTAGGTTAAAACCAAACATAGCATCAAGAAAGACATATTCCGATTCTGATGTGATATTGCATGGTAGAAAGGAAACCATATCTTGATCATAATTCCACATGACATTTGGAAGATTAAAGTCACCTAGTACTAAAACTGAGTCATTTGGTTTTGTGAGATTAATTAATTCGTCCACTGCATCACTGCATCTGCCATATATTTCACTACACGAACTCGGTGGAATGTAGGCTGTATAAATAAACAGATTCGTCTGATTTATTTTGATGTTTATAAACACGTGCTCGATAAATGATGGAGTTAAATTTATAGCAATACTGGAAACCATTGAATGCACTGCGATAAGCACACGGCCTCCTGATTTTTTTTTCACTTGTTGATGATGAACGATCACATCTAAAAACAGCATAATCATTTCCGAAGTATACCTTACTGTTAATGTTAGGATTCAATGAGCTTTCACCAATTACATAAATTAAATAATTGGCTTTTAAAACAAAATTGTAAAATTTTGAAGCTTTATATGCCATCTTATTCACGTTCTGGAAGGATATCGTAAATTTCTCGGATTTCTTATGTTTTACTGATTTAGCTGATGTTGATTGTGATGAATTTCCGATGGCACGGAAATTAAAGGCTGATGTTGATTTATAATAATTGTGTAAGATCGAGCCTTCGCCACAAGTGAGTGTAGTCTATCATTCGAATTGAGACATTTAACCGAATACTAAGCTATACTCTTTTCCCGTTTACCAAGCAACGAATTTTGATAAGAGGGATCACTAACAAGAACATTTTGCGATGCGGCACATTTCTACACCATAATTGAACATATCTAAGTTAAAAAACAAAACAACTATTTTGATGTTATTTTAATGATTCAGCCATATTCATTTCCATCAAACTTCCGATCAAATTGAATCTACCCAAAATATATTCAAGTCCATAACCAGACTTAATAGATAGTATAGGTTGTATAGGTTACACAAATCCAGGATCTGTGACTCGTTCCCTCCGTATATATATGTGGGATGACACATGATATTGATTTATTGTGTTAAGCTCATTTGTGTCGCATCTAGAAGACGTGTCAGTTGTGACAACATCAACACCCTTCGAGCTGGTATAAATAATACCTGTAGCTTGCGGCAATCCAGAAACGTTGTTTTCTCGCCTCCGTGAATATATGATAATATCAATTTTTGATTTATTATGTCGAGCCGCATCTAGAAGACTTGCATGTTGAGATAAAACTAACATCGTAGATTGATTGACACTAGCCTGTTCCAAAAAATGGAAACAATGAATTTTAATCGGAAGATCATAGAAATGTAACACTGGTTTCGAAGCAATTCTGTTTTATAGATTCACTTAGATGAGAATCCGTTATATTTTGTTTGCGGATTACAAATTTGATTTTTCAATGAATTTTTTGACATTTTCAGGTATTTTATATGATAGTTCGATTGCGATGTATTGTTTAAAATGTATATTAAGTTAGCCCAGGATTCATCCCAGATAAACGCCATGGAAACAACATAACTATACCATAACATCCTATAATTATGTCCCATCCCAGGAAAAATTTATCCTAATGTCGCGACAGTTTTATAAAACTATCATTTCAGAAAATCACTATCATCTTGAATTTTGTACCAAAACATCTCAATATCACGACAAAAATAGATACACAAAAAAAAGATCATAAAAAAAATTAAAATTAAACTGTCGACCTAGCTCGGGTTTTTTAACACCAATTTTTCCTGTTCGTTTCGAAAAACTTTCACCGTCATGAACAAGCTAATTGTGCTTTCAGCAAACAATTTCAGATAATTTTCTGCTAATCCGACACTTTTACCTAATTGGCACTGGAAACGATAAAACTGGTGAAAGAATTAAAAATAATGAAAAATAAATGAAATGGGTAGCTTAAAGCTAAATAGCACAGGAAAAATGGTTGTTAGTATGCTAAACTTAAAAAACATCCGAGCTAGTCCGATACTTTTACCTTATTGGCTCTGGAGACGACGGAACTGGTGAAAGAATTAAAAATAATGAAAAATAAATGAAATGGGTACCTTAAAGCTAAATTGAACAGGAAAAATTGGTGTTAGTATGTCAAACTTGAACAAACTCGGAGCTAGTCCGCCACTTTTACCTAATGGCTTTGGAGACGATGGAAATGATGTTCATGTTTAATTTTTTAATTTTTCTGGGATCAAAGTTTGTAGTAACTTTTTATACGTTTTAATTAGTTATACATGGATCATTTAATTTCTGCTGCACTATGTAAGTGTAGCGAATTTAATAATCGATGTGAATATATGAAGCCAATTGAAGAAGTATTTTCTAGTTATTGGTATGAATAAGAGGCGTGGATATTTTCATTCTGAATTATGCAAAACATTTTGCGCTTTACATTGTTAACTGCTGATACCATGAACAGGAGCATCGGATATCAAATAAGCTTTATAAATATTGAGGAGCGATGATTTCAAAAGCTTTTCATTAAAATTAGATTTTTCAATTAATTTTTGACCAAAAATCAGCAGTTGTTCCCATTTTCTGGTTGCGAATTCAATTGCAAAAATTTCTTCATCAACGGATAAAAACCATTTATTCGCAACTGAATTCTTATCCTCTCCATACTTTTTCTATATTATCTGCTACGATCGGCCATTTATCAATAAATAACTTCGAAGAGTTGGGGAATCTCAAATCAAAATCAAATAAAATCTTAAACAATAATAAAATAGTTATTGTTAATAATAGTAGAGCAAAAACTCAAAGCAAAATACAGAACTGAACTTACCAAATCTGGAGATGTAAAAAAAAATGGAAATGCATCCGAAATTTTTTTAAACTGATTATTTCTTAATGCGTCTTCTCTGTACTTTAATGTCGTTGCTAATTTTTTCTTGAAGTATCCTGTTGTGTAGAAGTGTTTAAATTTTTTAATATTAAAAATTCTTCCTCTATATCGGCTGTCTGGATGATAATTGAAGCTTTTGGTTGTTTAATTTTTTCTCGTTCTGAAGCGCTAAGTCTTTTTTTTTGAAACTTCGTTTTCCTGAGAAACAGCTTCAATTTTATATAACTTATTTCTAATATTATTGAGTTTGGTTATGATGTAACCTCGATTACTAGCGCGATTGTACAATAAATCCTAAAAATATAATAATTAAGTTTATGAATTAAAATTGGAATTTTAATAAATTGTTTTCTAATTTACCACTCCCTCACTATTTGAATCATTGGTTTTTAGTTGGGGGAATAGTTTTATTATTGCATGAGCTAAAGCAAGTTTATGCTCATGCTCTGGATGGTAAGAATATTTCTCCACTAATAGATTTAGTGCTTCCCGTATTATTGCTCTTCTTTCTGTGTCCGACAGATCAGGTAATTCTGATTTATCGGATTTAAATTGTTTTAGTAGAACGTAAGACTGTTGGGTTTTCAATAAATATTGTTCAAGTTCCTACAGACATGTAAGTTAAAGTATGTATGTATATACATAAATATGTATGTATGTTATAATTAATTCTAAACTTTTAAACAATAGAAAATATTTTTTATTACCTCTGATGTGAAATACATTTCATGGCTTATTCGGCAATTTTGTCGAGATACTGGTGTTGATAATCTATTTGTATTAATTACACCTTTGATTTTAAGTTTTAAAATGAAGTCGGGATGTGTATAATTTTGAAAAAATATTCCAATAAAATCCTCCTCAGGAATTACTACTCCACGTAAGTGGTTCTGGTATTTTGCACTTTCACATACACTTCTTTTTTTCCATTATTGTTTGCCAATTATTAAATTTTATTAAATTCAGCTATCTATATTTAGATAGGCGATTTAGTTTTATATATTTTTATATCTGTATCCTGTTTGCACCAAACACTTATTCACTGCGATTCACTGATGTAATAATATATTTTATATATATTTTATATACGAAAATAATGAAGTAAATCAAAAAATTATATTTAAGGATAGAAACACCATACGTAATTATGCATAAGTTAGAAAGAAACTAACATATAGGTTCAACATATATTTCGGATACCTTTCACTTTTATTTCATTTTTTGCTTACTAAAACGGTAAAACTTACACGATTTTATATAAAAACAAAATGCTGTATTAACAAATCGAGCAAATTGCATTAGAATATTAATTAATGTAATCTCTGTTTTATATTTTAGTTCTGCTTGCATTATATGATTTTTAAATCAAGCTTTGAATTATTAAGTAAAGTCAGCTGCATTAAAATATTAATTAATGTAAGCCTAATTTTAGATTGCAATTTAAGCTTGCTTTTCATAGCCGCTATAGTAAGCTTTACATTAAAAAATAAAGCATGTTTTTTAACTGTGTAAGATGGGCCAAAATTGATTTTTTCAGCTGTTACTAATCGGGAATCCATCTATGTTTACAAACCTAGTCAAATCTTTTTCATAATTACGCTCAATATTTATACACTGCTACTTGTAAAAATATTTTCATCATCGAGTCTTACAACGTATTACTATAGAATAAGTATTTTCTATTTCGTCAGTAATCAAAACATCACTAAAACTAAAAACTGATTCTGAAATACCGCACATTCATTATATTGTGTCACTGACTTGTATTCACTGCATGACTTCACGCAGGAGTACTGTTTTTTTCAATAGAATTTGCCAACAAACTAAATCCTTACACAAAATTCGAAATACTCTATACACAACCAACCTCAAAGCAGCTGTGACCTAATTGATATATATCCTAACCGTTTGCAAACCCTGAATATACGTTTGAAAGTAGAATTTTCGATCAATCGTTTCGAAATATTTTCCAATAAAGTTCAGTCACCGTATATGCATGTACACATACAATTATATCCATATACACAAAAAGTAAATCGACCATCTCACAACAAGCCGCCCAACTATATAAATTGAGATGAATAGCTGAGCATACATAAAAAAGTTTGAAAATTTACTTTTATCATCAATTTATTAATAAAAATTTGTAAAAAAAAAATATCTTCGATTCAATTTATTTTCTAATCAATTTGAGTCAAAATTCGAATCGTACATCGAAAGTTTATAAAAAAAAAAACCAAACTTTTTTTCTTAATACGAAAGTTTATTACTTCATTTATATAGATTTATCTTGTGTGGATATGTGCAGCTACCCAAATTGGTTAGATACGAAGACCAATTTTAATAAAGCGCAGAACTGCAAATAAATCGATTAAAAAAATTTGATTTATATCAAGGAAACACGTATACGTATCGAGAAGGATCCCGCACACGCACCCATGTAACATAAACATATTACAGCACACCTTTATGTTGCTGATCCTATATAATGTATATGTAACGCACATTAAATCCTTGTTTTTGTTTTATTATATCAAATATCCTGTTCACTTCCTTTTTTTGATAATGGGGAGGCATCTAGACTACATGTAATGTATAACATATCTTATCGAAAGGAAGGCACAAAAGAAAACAGGATATTAAAGTAATTATATTGATTATTTTAGACGCTGGCAGGCAGGTTGCTGCCATACAGTATATACATATATAGCAAACTGATGAATTCAGGTTATAAAAATTAATCGTAATAAACTCGTTAAATTGAAACACTAATTTTTACTATATACGATATATACCCATGCTTTGCTCCTTGTGCTCATCTTCGTTTTTACAAATTAAATGTTGTTGGAAAAATAAATGTATCTTGGCATAATATACTGCTGGTCATTAATAAAGGAGCGTGTTTTTCAATTATTTTATGTCAGATGAGATCTTCGTCGAGATATCTGATTTTAGTTTTGCTTCTGTTATCGTTCCGTCTATATAGATAATAAAAAAGTTGAACTATTTATTTTTTCAAGGAGATATAAAATCTTCAATTTAATGACATCAAATGGATAATACGCTGATAGTGATTTTCATTATGTTTTGAGTTTAGTATTTTATATATAGAGATGGGATATTTGATATATCGCGTCATTATTCGTTTCGTTTCAAACTGGGGATTATATTAAATTTTATTCGAAACCCTATCATTATTGTTTGGCCTTTTAAAAATGTTTATTGAGATCTGTAATGATGTAAGTGAGGTGTATGTTGTGGAGCAACCTAAGATGCCAAAAGAAACATTGAGAGCAATTTATATGCTACGCCCGCTAAGCAGCGCGACGCCTCCAGGGACATTTAATAAAGTGTTGAAATCGTAATTTTGCGTTCAAATAAAAAATATATTAAATAGATGAGCCCGGTCCGCCTTGCCGGCCCTAATATTTTCGTCAGCCATACATGGAGAATTGGGATTTAATACTCTACAGGAACCAGAAATCATATTTTTTGTAACAACGTCATGTAACAGTGGATCTTCTTCATTAGTGGGAATTTCCTCTGATATCACATATCATCGATTTTATTCGGTCTTATTTTCTCAACCTACCAAATGTGGCAATCGGCGTTTTCACCACTCGACTGAATACATTCAACAGCGCGTCTCACCGAATACGCGATACTTTAAATAAAATCCATGAGTGATTTTAATTTTTTTTGAACACCCTAACGGTCAGGAAATAATTCCTGTCGAATTTCTGTCCACTATGGATTGCATAATGACGAACATACGGTATTTTGAGCGTATTCATGCATATGTCACGGACTTCTGACGTACGTTGGGGAGAATTGTCAATCTGCCAACATTCTGTTCAATTCCGTCAGCATTGAGGGCATCCCGCAGATGAATGAATTCCTCGGAACATGTGATTGTCCTCGGTAGATGTGATTGTCCTCATTTTCTCAAACCATTAGTCTTTATGAATAACAATTTAGTGAACTTAACTGGATTTATAATCTTGATTGAAAAACAATACCCATCTTCTATCATGCCAAATTAAGATTGGATATTGTAACCGTTGATCGTTCCGCCGATGTAAAACAATTTTTCGGTTTTCTTAATTTTCGCCCGCGACAACAATAGCGAATTCATTAATTATTGGCGCATTAAAACGTCTTTCGTGTTGTCTTATACAGGCGTTTTATCGGCTCTGATGACAATTTTTTTTGCTTTCAGATGGCATGCGGTCTAATGCAGTCTTAAATAATGTTACCAATTCGTTATGTTGATTGAAAAATGTTTCGTCTTTTCATAGAATTGTTGTGTGCACAACGCTGATCGACTTGTCTTGCTGAATCGTCCGTAAAATGAGTTTGCAAACATTTAGTGTCATGCCAATTGAAAACCGCCAACGTATTTTGCACCAGCCATCTGGAGGTAAAAGTTTACTGTTTCCCTTACCTTGAAAGCAGTTATAAAATTATCTCGAATAACTTTTGTTGCACAAAGTGAGGTCATTTGAATGCAATTATTGAATTCAATCAAAAGATGTTAAGAATCTGACCCATTTCCGGAAACCAATGAATATAGTGGCTCTGGTAGCGGTACCAATGGTGTCAATTTGACTTCAACTCGTTTCAACTTCATTTCGCTCTTCGCGTTTCTCGTCAGTTTGACTTGCTCGTATATATCTTTGACTTTCAGCATTCCGAGTACTGCGACCGGTGGCATTTTGAACAAAGTAATAAGAAATTTCCTGGACAAAGTAATAAGAAATTTCAGTCAGCAACGTAGAGTGTATCTGTCAATCAATCGATTACTCCGTTACTATAAAACCAAGAAATTTTTTTGCTGCAAATAGGGACAAATGTCAACTTATGGTCATTAAGCAATTTCAATAAAATTTGATCCTCAATTTTGATCTCAGGTACGGGCCACGCCTGCCCGCATTATAAAGTACCAATATAACGTTAGAGTAGATCAATTAATTCAAACACCGCATGCCAACAAATTATAAAACACATTTGCAATGTATTATGGATTAAAATCCAGCAGAATCATCATTTGTAAACCGCCCTGAAGTTATCCCACGATTTGAGCCCAGAAAAATTAAAACTATGTATATACTATACCAAAGCATTGTCTAATTCAGAACTATACCTTCTTAATGATGCTGTCTCTGGATTGAGTTTATTTAATAGCAAAATCTTCTGTAAGAATTTCGTCAATGAATGAAAATGAACTCGAGCGTGCATTTTTATTGGCAGCAATATTAATGCAGATAAGAATCCACGACTATTGCCCACTTCAAATTCATTTGTGTAAATATTCATCTTGAATGACTTTCCAGAATTCTCAGTGGATCTTCTACGATATAATGGATAGCCATCAATTTCAAAAATCGTATGCATTGTAAAATCTTTAGGAAAACTTTTGGAGCATTTAATCATACATATGGTGAATTCATATTAAGTGCTCCACATGGACCATGAACCATATTTAAATTAACAATTTCAAATAATTCTGGTTCCGTGTCTTCATCAGACATTTCAGCGCTTATTTTGTTGTCGATGTCGATTTATCTTATTTTAATTGTCAGCCAAATCAATATATGAGCATGAGGAAGTCCTCGTTTTTGCTATTCGATCGAATACATCCAACAATTCGTTTGCCCATACACATGATGCTTTGTAATGAGATATATTAAGGATTTTAGCTTTTGTTTAAAAACTCGTGCCATAATGTCATGTCGATCAAGCACTGAGGAGATGTCATTTGGAAACATTGATTAAATTTCCTTATTTTTGACAAAAATAGCTTGGAATCACTTGATTCTCCTGTCATCAAGGATTTTAAAGGTACTTTCTATCAGAAATATACGATTTTTTTTAAGGCAAAGCAGGCATGTGTAGTTTAATCCTTAAATATGGATGAGCTTGATGTTTGTTATTGATTTGTTAAGTTCAAAATTTTTAAAGATTAAATATGAGTGGACGGAAGCGGTCGAGAATTGTACACCACTCATCTCAATTAGCAAAGATAAACTGTGACATTGGAAGTACAATTAAATATTTTGTATTGATTCTAGTAGATGCTAGTGGAAAGGCAAGTGATATATCAAGAAATTTGAGTCTTCCACCAACAACTGTTAAAACCATTTGTCAGAATTAAAAAAAAATCGGAATCATGCTGAAACTGGAACTTCGAAAAATGTTAAAAATATTTCAAAATACATTTCTCAACGTGAAACTATCTGGAGAATCAGCTAGTACAGATTCATCGAGTGCAAATGAACCTTTTGAAAATCTTTAAAGGAAATGTAGCAGACAGCGGAAAATCCAGCAAACAAATATGTAATATCAATGAGACTGCCTTGTACTGGAAAAACCTGTCTTCACACACGTATTTCGAACCCGCATACATCTAGATTTGAAGCAGGTTAATCCTGCTTCTGGGTAATTTATTGTAACGCACCGGGTCATACAATCACTTTAGATGAAATAGATCCAAATAATTATTAAGGTTGTTTTTCTACCACCAAATACAACGTCCATTAGACAGCCGATGGATCAAGGGGCTGTCGCTGTATTAAAGGTATTTTATTTACATCGGACCCGAAAGTGGGAAGAAAACGAGACAACAATCAACAAAAAAAAAATGGAAAAATTTCATAATAAAACATGCAGTCATGGAAAATTATGGGAGGAAGTACTCAGTTCGCTCATGACTGGATCATGGAAAACCTACTGCAAGAGTCCAGTGAAAATTGCAGCAACATTCAAACTGAAATGGTTTTAATGACGAAATTAACAGGCTCTACAAAAGTCGATCAAACCGATGTGAACAATTTGTTAACGGATCATAATCAACCGCTCTCGGGAGGGAAATTGTTTCAATTGCTAAAACATTTTCTAGATAACGTTGACGATTTTTTTTTTTTTTTTTAAAAAGGACCTGGCATAGACACTCTTTTGGTCCATAGCCTCACCTTACATTCACACAACATTCATTCAATCCATTCATTCATCCCATTCACACAAGTACAGTATACCACCTGCGCATTACATAGCTCCATGTTACCCTGTACATTGACATGGAAGATCGGTCGGACCATGAGTTCTACATTCCAACAGAGGGTCATAGATGTTTTCTATTTAATCATCGATCGTAATCGGGAGATGAAAAATCCCTTTTGCATCCCGCCTCTATTGGGATTCGAACCCTGTACCTCCCGATCCAAACGTCACAGGTTTAACCACTGCAGGGAAGAAGATATAGATCAAACACTCAAGCTTATCCTAAAAAATATTGCAGATATTATCAATGCGTAATTAAAGAAAATCATTCAGAAACCGGAAGATCCTGTCAAGCAATAAATTTGATAAGCCGTAGGTGCTTTAATGAGCTTTACATAAAGACGAAAAACATGTTTGAATCAACCCACCATTATTAATTTCTACCAAACTATAAAACCAACAGTTGGTCAGTTGGTGGTCAACCCAGCATTTTCCTTGAAATAGCCATTATAAAAGGTTTACATAACTTTTTCCCGACCCTTTGAAACGCGTATGTATAAATCCTTTACAACTCGCTTCTCTATAGGTTCGTTTCTCTGCCATTTGATTTTGCCGGTAGAAAAATTTCTAATATTTCATATGTGGTAGTAGTTACATTGGAACTCAAGCTTTGGTGTGAGGGAGCTATATGAAATTAGAATGAGATAGATTAATTGAATTGAATTTGCAACATGAACGAGAAGGGTGGTCTGAAAGTAAATTGGATCCCGATAGCTCGGTCATATATGAAATATTATTGAAAGACGGATTTATACATATAAATATATTCGTTCGGAATTTATTTTATTTTTAAAATTTTTCTAAACTAAATTATGCATTACATTTATTTACTTCCAGTAAATATTTAAATCCTATATATGCGTTATGTGCTCGAAACAGAATAAAACTCTTTTTCCGAATTTAATTAAATTTTCAATGAACAAATGGTATGAGTCGGGCACCCTAACTTATAAGATTCTCTAAAAATAAAATTTAATTAATTTGCTAATCCGCATCTACTCTGCTATATATAACTCACTTGCTGGTAATGCAAACAATATTTATGGTGGCCGTAAAATTATCGGTCGGCAATACGTCCCAATCAACAGCATCTGGTGCTGTTCTCAAAAATTTTTGTATTCTATTACTGCCTTTAAAGATTATCTCAATTATTACCGATTCATCTGTATTATAAGAAACTTCTACTCCATACACAATATTCCGATTGGAACCTTTACTGTGCCACTTGTTACTATAAAAAAAATGTAAACATTTAATTGCAATTTTATGTGCTCGTATAAACAATAAATATTTAATTACCGCATGCCTTTTTCAGATATGTTCGAGGCCATTATGTCAGCCAAAAATAGTATGACATAATTTCGATCGTCCGGATAGACGAGTGTATTCCGATAATTTTGCGGTCCCAACAATCCAAACCATACCCCATTGACAGTAAAGTTGAGTTTGAATTTTTGCGAGTTAATCCGTTTTTCGATGAAGTCGGTGTTTGTTAAGTTCTTGAAACAACAAAAAATGTAATAATTAGTGTAATGTATAATTTATATAGTCGTATATGAATACGTACATTTAAAAATCCTAATACAGTAACGACATACAATAACCGCGATCTTTGCGTATTTAAATCGCCCAACTGGCAATCGATGCGTTCACAAAAGTTATATAAAAAACTACCTATGAATGGTCGAAGTTTTGGATAGGGATAATAATCTTCTTGGATATTTGTAACGGATAATAATAATCCGGCGGTGGTCGATCGATAGCCATACCGCAAATATGGCCATGACAATTGATAAATAATTTTCGAATGTATATACTCGACATTCGAAGGCTTCTCATCAAACATTCGTATATTATGCTTTAATTTGCGCATCAGAATATTATCGGCCGCATTACGAAATTGAACACTTGTGCCGCGTACGCGGGCAAATTCTCGAAATGGTAGTTTATTAATGATCTCTTCGAGTATCTCCATCGGTAAGTAAATACGATTTTCATCCGGTTTCAGTTTAGCTTTTTTATTCAAATGATTTGTATTGGTCGAATCACTTGATCTCTTCATAATTTTAAATTTATTTTTATAACATTAAATAATATTATAATAAAATATAAAATAATCAAATATATGTAGATATGTATGTGTTGCAATTTAAGTGGAATTAAATAACGTGATGTACAGCGCGAATAAAAAAATATAAATAATAGATAGAAAGGTAGACATTTTGTTATTATTTGGTCGTAATTAGAGCGGCCTATTTTGTTCAACCAAAAAAATTTTTGTGACCGAATTTTTAAAATTAAAGGTTACATTCTCTTTACGACAGTCAGTATGATCCAATCAAGAACTTAGAACGTCCTTACGCCTATTTATATATGGAGGAGGCTATTTCTTACTCGATTATAATATGATCACCCTCTGTTGAGAGTGCAGAATTCATATGGAACCATTATGGCTCATGTCTATGTACATATTGGCACAACAAGTTTAAAAAAAATACTTTTATAAATCTTAATATTTTCATATTCTGAAAATTCTAAATATCGAATAACGATTATAAGTGTGAGATGAAGTTAATCTAAATTTTAACTTTTAATCTACGTGCATGTCCCCGATTCTGAAGATTAACTTGAAATTTTGAGATATTTTTTAAATTTTAAATTTTTTGAATTTTTGAATATCACTCGAATTATCAAAATTGTAAACAAAATTTTGGAGTTTTTACAAGTTTTCACCAAATTTTTTTAAAAAACTTTCGAAGTGATATGCAAACTTTCCCGTGCCAAAAGTTTGATGAATCCAAGTATGCGGTTGGCAAAAATTTGTCAAGATTTTCAAAATTTATAAAATTCCGTGAAGATCATTTTTGAATTTTACAATATTTTTCAAAATAATGCAGAATCTAAATTTTGTAAAATGTAATAAATTTTAGAATAGTTCTCAGAATTTCAAATGAATTTTAGCTAAATTTTGAAAATTTTCTGTAATTTTAAGATGTTTTAGTTTTTTCAAAGACTTGCACTATGAAAAACTTGCCAAGCTTGTTGGATAGGTAAGAAAGGTCCAAGGTCATAAATTATGTATCTTCCTCCACATCTTCATTATGATTGACAATGAGGCTACTAACATTGACGATGTATAATGTGGATTCCAGATACATATATCACACTCAGTGGAAAGGTGCAAAACAAGTTATGCGCTCCAAAAATGTTTTAATTTGGTTTCTGATGAAGTAATCATATAGGGATTCGCTTAGGTACAAATATTCGCTTTATAAGTTTAGTTGTAAGGGAGATGCATTGAGAAATACATTGACGACATTAAACTCATATAACACGTTTCGTCAATTTCAAGGATTTCAGAATTTTCAAAAATTACGATGGCAACACTAACATATGAATATCACTACATTTTTATTATAGCATCCCGACAAATATCTCTGTCATGAGGTTTAACTATATATTAGTCGGGATTTAGGTACCACGACATTTTTTAATGTCGTTCCGAAAAATTATCACTTACATGAAATTTAACATTGGGCGCATTCAGGTCTCCCAACATGTTGGCATCGAAAATATATCATTTTAAATTTACTCAACATGTTGCCAACTGTTGGCCGACCTGAATGCGCCTATATTGTAGCGTTCTGCTCAAAGTGTTATTTACGGGTATTAAAATAAAATATTTGCAGTTGTTCTTTTAACAAACTAAAATTAATTTTTATTCACAAATTTTACATATTTAGTTTTTATTTGAATTTAATTTTTATTTAATTTTGATTGACGGACTGAGATGAACTAAAAATGTTATTGCACAACAAAAATGTTGTACTAGAATTAAATGTTTTAGTCCCTTTTTATAAGTTGACCAATTTAACCGCAACATTTGTGTATTGCAAAACAATCACTACATCACCCCCCTTCCAGATATGTCTCACTTGTCAAACAATATCCTACATAAAAAAAATTTGTGTTTGTAAATCTATATTGAAATTATTCAACGAATTTTTGATGTGTTGCGTTGTTATTACCTATTTTCGATATATGCAGACTTTAAACGGTCAATTGATACACTTTGTTCTTTACCATTTACGTCCACCATGCAATATTTCCTTAACCGTTGAATTATTTTAAATGGCCCATCATATGGAGGTTCTAACGCAGTACGTATTCGATCTACGCGAATGAACAGAAATTCGCAGCCGTCTATTGAATTAGGTAAACTAATGTACAGATATTTGGGAACTCTGGGTAGTGTTGGTATTCAAATTCTAATTTTTTCGCGTAATAATTGCAAAAAGTTGGATTTGTTTCAAATATATCGCCTGGAAGTTTTAACCTTTGTCCGTAAACTAAACTAGAGCGCGGGCTCTTTTCGGTGTGCGAATTTAATATTAACAGATCATGTCCTTCCACATAATGCCGAAAGTGTTTAATGGATTGATAAATTCCCAGAAGTTGGCAATCGAATGCTGAGTAGCGCGTCTCAGTGGGCTATAATTTTTTGAAGTAGAAAGCTAATGGCTTCCAACCATCTTGTTTATGATCAATAGTAATACAGACCCGATGGCAATATTAGAGCTATCCGTGGCTATGCAATATTTAGTATTTGCGTTTGGGAATAATAGTAAAGTCGCCGAGGCTAGTTTGGATTTAGCTATTTGAAAAGCTTCATTGATTTCATTCGGCCAGGTGAAATTTGTCTTTTATTTACCCAGTTTTATCAACATGGAGAGGTGACTATAAATTGGAGCAAGAAATCCAGCCAAATTGGGTATAAACCGATTATAAAAATTAATCATTCCAAGAAACTTTTGGATTTGTTTAATTGATGTGGGTTTAGGTAGAGTAATTATGGCTTCTATTCTGTCCTTTGTTGGCAAAATTTCTATTTTGGAAATATTATGTCCAAGGAAATCTAAGTCAGATGTTCCAAATATACATTTTACCGGTTCAATCTTCATTTAGCCTTTCGAGGACGGATTTTAAATGAGATATATGATCATTTTTCGTTCTGCTAGCTATTAAAATATAACAATATAGACGAAGGCCAACGGCAGATCACTCAAAACACAATCCATGAATCTTTGGAATGTTTGAGAGCATTACGCAAACCAAAAGGCATTCGCTTAAACTCAATCATTCCAAAGGGAGAATTAAATCAATGTTTGAAAAATATACGCAACCTTCTAAATTCCTAGTAAAATCATGTAAGTGTTACACAGGATACCTGTCAGAAATTGTACACGCATTTAATAGGCGGTTATCACCGCAGGGCCTCCAGTAGTTACTATCCTTCTATTACAGAAAAAAACTCAGTTTTTTATTGTCATCTCGAAAAAATTAAATGACTTTTTGAAATAATTTTTTAAAGCCACACGCAACGTATACAGTCACAATGGGTACTATTGGGCAGCGATAATAACATATCAGACAATGGTGATCAATTCTAATTCATAAGGCTGACGAAAATTTGATAATCGAAGCTGAAGCCATTAGTTAAACGAATGTTCCTTGTAGTCAGAACTATACAATCTTCACAAAATTGCACATGAAACGGCTAAGACGAATGAAAGCCTCTTGGAAGCGAAAAAAAGCTGCTGGTACCGATCGTGAGCGCAAACAAAGTGATAAGACTGCTGCTTCTGATGAAACACATAACCAACATCAAATTAATGTAATAAAAATAAGGCCTAAGACACATGCAGAGCGACAAAAAGAGTATATATAGAACGCATAAAACTTGAGATAAAGATAAAAACAATCATCAGCCTTTGAAAGTGATTACATTTCATGTAAATTTTTTAATAATTTTTTATGGCATCAATCTGACTTGGATTACTTGTCTGTCAGAGTTCAGTTGGCTTGCTTACACCTAATCTCCCACACATGTTATCTTGCGATTTTGTGTCACTTCGTCTGGCACGATATACTCTAATATTACGTTGAGTTTCATCTTTTGACTTCGGAACAATTTCAGTGGCCGGATCAGTTATATTTTTAGTTTTTAATTTCAATGGTGCATTTAATCGACATATTTGCGTCTTTTAAATGCTTAAGCTGTATGAAGATGTACAGATGGAACTTTATCTATTCGGTGCGGGCTATTAACTAGAACCGGTATTACTCTGGTCATGCATTGGTGTTATTTGCGTTGTTAACCAATACAAATTTTCGAACGGCTGAACAGCGAATTTGACGTAAAACGTAACATCGATAAGTTATTATTGATTGTGCCATAAAATAAGCTAGCATTCTAGCTTTAGATGGAAGTGTGAAATCGTAAGCGGTAGATTTTGTTTTAGCGTATAATTTAAGCTATATTCCTAACCGATGTATCGTTTTGTTAAAAGAGGAGAGGAGTTTTGAAGAAACGTATAGATAATAAGAGAAAATCTGAAACCGAGGACGATCAGGTGAAGCTCTATGTTTGTTAACCCCTATGAACAAACATATTAGTGAAATTCAAATACAAATTTCCCATTGCTCAACCAATAGCCGTACCAAAAACTATAATTATTTATAGCGAAAATACGAGACGTATTTTGGACAACGAAGATAACACGTCAGAAGCAAACAACTTACAACACACAAAAGAAAAAGAAACGCACGAGCAGCAAGGCAGCCGTTCTTGGACATTTCTGGTAAGAAACAAATTTTTCTGGTGAAAAATGCAAGTGCAACGCGTCAAAATATTACTGTGGCACCATTTACCAAAATGGTAAATAAATTAAATTAATTAAAAATCAATGAATAAAATAAAATTGTGTGGGTATTTTAATTTGAGAAGTCCGGACCGGGCTACGATTTTTAAAGTGGAGCAACCTCCCAAAAGCGTATATAATCTGTATTGGAATAACATTTTGTGAGCGTAACTTAACGAATTTCTATGGATAGATGAATAATATTTGGAAAACCCTTTTCACATCCAACTCACTAAATCGAACAGACACATTTAATATAGTCGACCAGTAGAACTTTTGGAATTCAGTGAATAATAGGAACAGGGTTGGACTTTATTTATTTTTTATTTATTTATTAATGTGGTACAATAATGTGGTACAATAAAAATTGAACTTGAACTGTATAGGAACTTGAAGATCAGGTTGTACATTGTAATTTCGCAATCTTAAAGTTTGTATACCTCACCAGAAGTAGTCTGAGAATCATCCCTGTAATAGAAGTCCTCATCCAAATTAAAATTGTCAACAAACCGTAAATCTACGGATTATGCGAGTTCTCCTTTGAAATTGTCGTCCGAGATCAATAACGACATAGGATGGTGTTACGAATATGCAAATCGAAACGCTATAAAGTGTGAAAGCCACGGCGTCGCCTTAATGTCAGGCAAATGAATGTCTTCCGTTTAACGTGTGAATCTGTCAATGATATAGTGAGACAGATAACGTTGAGTTCTAACAAGGTGATTTTACATAACGACCACCTTACATTTCTGACAAGACAAACACGCTTTGGCCTAAAGTCTAATGCGTTTTCCAACAGATGACAAATTATGAATGCAATGAAAAATTTGTTTGCCTAATCCAACAGGAATGAATGGAATTGGATTCCGGTCGAAGTATCGCAAATATTTCCTTGTTTAATCCGAAAAGTGCAACTTTGGCAAAACAATAGGTCGATACTGACGTGGTGCAGACCTTATCCAATTTCTGTTGAAGTGCGTAAACATGAGAGCTTTATGATCGGTGAATAGAATGAAGTGTTGCGACCCTCCAAAATGTAAGGTAAATTATTCACAGAAGAATATGCTGAAAATATGGCATTAACCGAACAACAACAGGGCATGTTGATACAGGGCACGGTGCTGATTTAGGTAATCGACGAAGATATTTTGGTCATTCTTAAGTCAAAACATTGTTATCAATCAAAATGCACAGCGGAAGAAACTCGGACAAAGTAATAGTATTTATAAAGACCCACCACATTTGCGAGAACTGATCTTTTTGGGATGTTAAGCGCATTTAGCGTTGGATTTGATTAGTTAAAAGGGTGGCCGATAAATAACATACAATGATTCAGTTCAACTGACATTGTGCCATTTAACTCGATGATTTCAGCCAACAAAGTTTTTGTTACTATACAGTAACGATTAAGTATGGTGCGAGAAAAACGTTTTGAAAGGTAGATGGTATATTCGCCGTGATGTTCCTGATGCACGAGAGATCCGAGCAAGTGCGTTCCAAAGTCGTCGGGGTTAGCGTGTCTTAATTGAAGATGTCCTTGTACGAAACCCACAAGTTAAGGACAAGCGATGAGATTGATTTTGATACAATTGTATGTCACAGTTTACGTTTTTATAAATGGTGCTTCATACTATGGCGGTTATACTTGTGGGAGAAATGCCTGGTATACATATGTAGATATACGAAGGTGTTCTGAAACCAATAATTTGTTTTGAATTCTCAAATTTTCCCCAACCCTTGTCAAATGCCATCTAACATATATACTAAAACTATTTAGAAGAACAATGCTTTAATTTGGCGGGCAACTGTTTACCACTCGATATGTCATAGAGGACATAAATTCTATACAATTGCTGGGACATAAAAACGTTTATAATTCGATACGTTAAACCACCCCCAATTTAATGTATCATTTGGACTACATATTAACCTTGTCATTAACATTAGTAAAATACATAAAAATAAATAATCTTCGTTTATGGCGGTGTTTAAGGGTGTATGAGTTTCGGGTGATCAATTAAGTTTTATATGTCATGTATACTTGACATATCAATAATAAACATATGTATATGACAACGATTGATTGAATTTGTAAATAACATTTATAATTATATGTTTTTATTTATTTTGAATTATATGGCATTCTAATCCATACTAATAGCATATCCATTAAAATGGATAATAAACTGGAAGGCTGAAATCTATACGTTAGAACTTCCAAGTAAAATATAACATTTCTTTAATTTATTTATTAATTTACTCAAGATTATGACGTTAATTTATCCAAAAATAAATTACACAATTAATTAATTAAAATTCAAATGAATAATTTGTCGACGAACCGAAGATGTGAGCTTCTCTGAAACTAAAATTTAATTGTAAGTTAACTATGGTTTAATACGAGCCCGCATCAGTAAGAATATTATTATACAACTCACTTGCATGTTATTCCAATTATGACCGTAAAATTATCGGTCGGCAATTCAACCCAATCTCTAGCACTCGGTGCTGTTCTCAAAAACTCTAGCAGTTTATTAGCCCCGTTTATTGTAACCTCAAGGTAAACGGAATCTTTTCTAATTTTTCCCTTTCCATTAGTCCAATCATATTTAAAAGCAAACTCAGAATCGGAGCCACGACTAAGCAACGTACCGCTAAAAATATACGGTGGAATTTTTCGGTACACATTCGTTCCAATTGTATTCGAAGTCACAATCTCGGCTAAAAATAGAATAAGGCTTTTGCGATCCTCCGGATAAAGAAGCGTATTCAATGTTGTGCGCGTCGTATTGTAGTATTTAAAGAAATACGCTCCATTTAAAATAAATTTTAATTTTATTTTTTTCGGATCCATCTGTTCTTCTCGGTACTCAATTTTCGTTGAATTCTTATATATGAAACACAAAAACTGCGGATAAACGGGTGTGCGCGAACCATCAAAAATATTAACTTACATACATTTAAAAATCCTAAAATACTAATCAAATACAATAATCGCGATTGTTGAGTATGTGAACCACCTAGTTGAGAATCGATGCATTGGTAAAATTCATCTAAGCAGGCGGCCAAGAATGATATAAATCGTGCTGAGCTTTTCGAAAATATGTTGCGATGCAAAAGAGGTAGGAAAACACCGGCAACGATCGATCGAAATCCAATTCGTATATACGGCCACGATAATTTATAAAAAATTCGCGAAAACAAATATTCGATATTCGACGGCATTACATCACACATCTGAGTATTATGCCGTAACCTGCGAATTAATATGTTATCGGCCGCGTAACGAAATTGAACACATGTACCGCGTACTCGACCAAATTCCGAAAATGGTAATTTATTTACAATTTCTTCGAGTACCTCGTTTGGCATATTCGATAGACAGACGGATGTTGCTGCAGTGTCCGTTTCAATTTTAGCCTTTTTATTCATATCATTGGTTTCTGCGATTATTTTTGATCTCTTCATAATTTTAAAATTTATATTTTCAACTTTAAATTTAATTTGATTTGTATATATGTATATATAACAAATAACGTGATGTATAATTCAACGTAAAAAAAATGTCAATATAGCTGTTTGACGCGCGGAAGGCATTTCGTTGTTATTATCACCGGCTGCTTCAACCAAAAAAATTTTGTGATGAACAATTTTCGGACCGCAGCATATAGCAACACGAAAGGTATATGCGGGTCACTAGCTTAGTAAATATGCATTCTTTCAAGCTACTATGGCGGTTGCGAGTGATTAAGCTGTTAATAGTTGAAAATAATAATTACAGATGCCACTGTAAGATTAAAATTGAAAATGAATTAAAATGTTTAAGATGTTTTGTGTTTTATTGGTATATAGACTAGTTATAGAATTTGATTTAAGTAATTTTGTTCATGGATGTTATGGATTCCACGTCATATTGTTTGTAGGGCCTTTTTTTGCAGTAATGGTGCATTCAAAACTATAGTGAATGGTCATGACAAAATCGATACATCCGAGAAGTTGACAAGTACAGGCGCAATCGATGACCATCACGAAAGACACACAATACGGTCCAGTGTACAGTCAAAAGGTCCAAAGCGATCAATTGCCAGCGATCTCAAAATCAAACAAATTGAATTAACATCAAGGATGCAAATTCTACAGAAAGAGTAAGCATTTCTGAAACTAAAACAAGCCCATCAACAAAAAATTAATCGAGCTGCAGACAGAGCTTGCCATTACAAAAACTATGGATGCAGACGACAACTGAAGCAAAGTAAGCGATTTATCAATAGTCGTAACAAGTAATTCGACAAAGGTAAATAACTGGATTAAAGATAATGAAAAATATTGTTACGTTTTTGCCTTGTCAAACATGTCGCGATCACTGGATTGTGAATAAAACCAACGGTGTAAATCCTAGATCACACTAAATTTATATATTTCCGATTAATTACACTAAACACTAATATAATTATTTCACTTATTTAACTTAATTATTTAACTTCACAATAATTATTCTATTACACTTTAAGAACACTGTATTTTACTTTATAAACACTTAATTTCACTTTTTCCGTTTAATTTAGCACACTACGGTTAAAACACAACTGATTCACTCCTAAATGCTTTTCGCGTATCTATACCAAATATTCTAACCTTCCTAAATGCTTTTCGCGTATCTATACCAAATATTCTAACCTTCTAGAAATCTCCACAATATTCGATTAGTTTAGATTAGTCTAGACACATTTATCTACCTTATAACAGTTTTACATTAACGATAGTGTCGCTACTCAAAAAGAGATGTCGCCACAATCGTAACAATATTGTTACGATCGTGTCGACATCTATGTTTGAATAGCGACACTATCGTTAATGTAAAATTGTTATAAAGTAGAACAGTATAGAAGTGTCTAGACTTATCTAGACTAATCGAATATTCTGGACATTTCTAGAATGGTGAGAATATTTGGTATAAATACGCAACAAACATTTGGGAGAAAATCAGTTGTGTTTTAACCGTCAGAGTACTAATAGTAATTAAAAAGAAAGTGTTGATAAAGTAAAATAAAGTGTTATTAAAGTGTAATATAGTGTTGTTAAAGTGTAGTTAAATAATTAAAGTTTAGTTAACTAAATAAGTGAATTAATTAAATTAGTGTTTAATCGGAAGTAAATAAATTTAGTGTGTTCTAGAATTTACATCGTTTGTTTTATTCACAATCCAGTGATCGAACCTTGAATTTGACAAGGCAAAAACGTAACAATATAATCTACAGCCAAAACTCAAACCATGTGTCGAATCCGTTATCGGTAGGTAATGCAGCAAATTTAAGGCAACAACCAATAGTCGATAATGAAAATATTGATTAGCAACGTAAATGTGACAACGGTGTGAACCCTTGCTATTTTGAACAAGGAACAAGACAAAATGAAAATTTAATGAAGAAATTCATTGTTCGACAGGCAGTCAACCACGACTTGCCTATATTTAGTGGAAAACCATTAAGATGGCCTCATTTTATTGTGGAATTCGAGAATTCAACATGTGACAGCCAGTTTTCAAATTCAAAAAATCAAGATCGACTAAGGAAATGTCTTCGCGGCAAAGCCACTGATATCGTCGATCATTTAATGATTTTGCCAGGAAATGTCAATGAGGTATTAGCAATATTACGAAATCGGTTCGAATGGTCCGATTATATAGTAAATCACTTACTGGATAGATTATTAGATCTTCCAGTTGTCAAGGAAGGTATAGACCGGAAACATTGGTTGATTTCTAAGATTTTCTGACAAGTTTTGTATCAACGCTGAAAATTTTGAACGAGTATGACCATCTACGAAATCCAGTGCTTTTCCGTGACATCTTATTAAAGATCCTAAACACTCAAGCCGTACAATTCATTGAATATTAAGACCATCTTGACAAAGAACCGCCAAGGGTTAAAATTTTGGAATTCATGAGATGGATTGGGAAAAAAAAAATGCATCGAGTTAACTGGTGATGCCTTCAGTAAAGAAACAGGTTGAAATTGACAAACCCAACGCCAAAGGTGCATTGAAAAAAGATGTGACGTATACTATCGTCAACGACAACGCCCAGAAACAATGTCAGTTCTGTAAGGCAACTGTTCATAAATTAAGTGATTGTGCCAAATTTTTTTCGTGTCTCAGCGCAGGACACATACTGAAGTTTTGCAAACAGCGAAAAAGTTGCGGCATCTTGAACTGCAGCCGCATACATAAAATTAATAATGATAAAGTAATTGAGGCGCCGGCAGAAATAAATTGCCTCGTAAACAATACCGCGCGCAGGGTATTATCAAAATAGTTCCCGTCAAACTGAAAGGTTCCAAGATGACGATTGAAACATTTGCGTTATTGGACGACTCATCGACAGTCCCACTTATCGACGAAGACATATCCAATAAGTTGGGATTGGACGGTCCTATTCAATCTATACAATGGACAAACAACCAAGTGAAGCAGCAAGATGATTCAAAAACAGTTAGTGTATCAATTAACGGAAACTACGACCAGGCGAAGCCCTACCACGTTAAGATAATGAAAGGCCTTTCGTTGCCAACACAGTCAATCGAAATCGACAAAATCAAAAATTATTTTTAATATTCACTAAACATCGCGAAAGTTTCATTCAACAACGGGACACCAGTAATTCTGATTGTACATGATAATTTTCCTATGATTGTCAACCGTAAAATATATGGTCCCTGGAATGGTCTTGCCATGAGGAAAATCCTACTGGGTTGGGTAGCCCAAGGGAATATTGTCGAGCCCGATGACATTCCGGATTGCACCTGCCACGTTTTCCAAACCGACAAATCTCAGAACAAAATCCGAGACAGAACTTGGATTATCTGTAGACGACAAACGTTGTAACAAGATTCTTCAAAACACAATTCGACGTATATAGTAAAATCCCATCCATTTTTCGGTTACACTGTCTGGAGAGAAAAATGGATAGAAATTCAAGTTATGTAGCGTTGTATTCCAAGAAAGTGTACATCGACAAAGGATAGTTAAAGAAAAATCCACAAAAGACATCGTCAGACAAATCCAAAATCATGGTATTTATCTCACTTCGGTGTGGTAAATCCAAACAAGCCAAACAAATTGAGGATCGTATTTGACGCTGAATCCAAATCCAACGGGAAATGTCTAATTATAATTTATTATTATCTGGACCCGACTTGTACAATTCACTATCAATCATCCTGATTAATTTCTGCATGCAACCAGTTGCATTCGTCGCCGACATAAAAGAAATGTTTCTACAAGTCAAAGTTCGCGCCGAAGACCGAACAGCCCAACGACTGGTATGGAGAGGAATGGATCGACATCGAGAGCCAGAAATTTTCGAGATTCAAGTGGTATTTTTTGGTTCCACATGCGGTCCGTGCCTGGCTCAGGAAGTAAAAAATTAAAATGCCCGCGACTTCATGGCGGAGTACCCGGAAGTTAGTAATGAAATAATTAAAATTCATTATATGGACGATTATTTGGGTGGTTCAACAGACGATCCAAAAGCGATTCAACTGATCAAAGACGTCATCGCTGGGTTTCCAATTCAAAAGCTGTTTTGGAAACTATCGACAGTAATTTACGTGCAAATAACGATGAACAACTAAATGTCGATGACAACCGAAAAATAGAGCGAATTTTAGGAATGTGGTGGAATTACAAATCTGATAAATTTGAGTACCCCTAAACTTCACCAAAATACAACCAAAACGATTCAAAGTTTTCGTCGCTCAGAAAGTTAGCGAAATTCAGGAGTTGACAAACGCATCCGAATGGTATTACGTACCGACAGCCGATAATGTAGCAGATGATGCGACAAAAGACGAAAGTTCCGATGTAGTCGCCAACAATTCAAGGTAGTTGAAGGGCCCTCCAGTTTTGTACGGTCCCACAAGGACATGGCCAAAACAAGACAAAATTCGGCCTCCGATTACCGATTTGGAAATTGAAGAAGTAAAAACCGTGTGCACATGGCGTTAAGAATGCTCTAAAACCCAACGACATTGCTAAGGCCGAAAAATTAATTATTCGACGACTAAAAGCCGACAGCTATTCTTCTGAGTTACAACTCTTGTCAATCGGTAAGTCAATTCCGAAAATTAGCAGTTTGGGACATCTTCCGTGTGTAGTTGACATGGACAGAATTATTCGGCTAAAGGGTCGCTTAGACAATTCCAACCTTAGAGACAACAAGAAAAATCCGATTGTCTTGGACGGCAATCATTCCATAATTACTAAATTAATCATCAAATGGCACCGCATGCAAAGAATAATCATTTAGGAGTTAACACAATCATCTATAATGTTCGAGAAAGTTTTTGGATTCCTCGATTGAGAGACACTCTTCCAGTCATTGGACAATTGACTGAAGGCCGATTGGAGCCAATACCTAGGCCCTTCATCAAATGTGGTGTTCATTATTTTGGACCCTTTGAAGTCACCGTTACTCGAAACCAAGTGAAACGATACGGTGTAATTTTTACTTGCATGGTCACACGTGCGGTGCATTTGGTAATACCACCCGCCCTATATGAAGTAACGCTTTCATGCTTTTGTTTCGACAATTCGGCAGTCGACGAGAATTCCCTACAAAGATGTATTCAGACAACGGAACATATTTTAGGAAAGCCGAAAAAGAAATAGCCGATGCAATTGCTAATTGGAATCACGACGAAATGCAACAAACCATTCATCCAAACCATTCTTCATTTACCATGAAGAACTGCATATGGTATTTCAATCCGCCGGCATATGGGTGGGGCATGGGAGCGTATTTTACGATTAATTAAACAACACCTATCCGAAATGCTGAAGGAGAGACATCCTCATGAATATGTGCTTAGAACACTATGTCATAAGTGGCAAAAAACAATTTTTTGATGGAATATTTTGTAATTTTCGATAGCGGAGATTTACACTATTTGAAATTTTATTTTAGACGCATTTTATGGCATTTAAATATGGACATCATCATTGATTTTTGTTCTAGGTAAAGTAGAGCCTTAATACAGTTTTAACATGTTTGTATAAAACTTAGGAAGAGCTGCAAAAATACCTAAACGACAAATTTTCAAATATTAGAGCATTGGAAAATATTCAAGTAGATCTGGTGCAAGCTCGTCAGCGTTTTGGGTTGGACATTTTGATTAAAATATTAAAACTATAAATTCTATCCAGATCAGGCATATACAAGCTTTTGAAAGCGATCTTATAGAGGACTCACTTAAAATTTTGATTATAGTAGGTAGATTTAAAAATTTCAAAGATGCTATCTCTAAAGGTATAGACCAGTGAAAGTTAACTCAATCTAATAAATCTAAAAGAATTTCAACCTTCTACACGATAAATAAAAATTTACTGGATGTGAGCAAACTATAGACAATCTAGTTGAATCTAGTAAAAAATATTTTACTAGACTTCTGGTATAAATAAATTCTAGTAATTTTACTAGATTTATATGCACTAGATTTTCCAGTGAATATATTGGATTTTTAGAAAACAATAACTAGAAAAACATGTTAATTTTAATGGATCGCAGGTAAATAGGAAACATTGTTTACTAGGTTTTCCAGTAAATACACTAGATTTTTCAGTGTAAGTACTAGATTTCTAGAAAACAATAACTAGAGAAACACATTGTTTTTATCAGAACTCAAGTAAAAAGACAACATTTTTTACTAGATTTTGCAGTGAATATTCCAGATTTTCCAGTTAAAATACTAATTTTTTTGCGAAAAATAAAAAAAAATTTTTTTGTTAATTTATTTTTAGTTTTATTTTATTTTTCATTTATTTTTCTATATTAAATTATTATTTATTTATTCATTTTAATTATTTTTGATGTAGTTAAAATATATTACAAGTTTAAGTAATTATAGAATATTACAAGTTTAAACTTGCTTTAAAATCATTATACAACTGTGTATACAGTTTTGATATTCTGGCTGTAGGCGTTCACCTTCAAAAGTCACCTTAAAGTTTTTGTTTAGTAACTTTATAATTAATCCATCCAGAATAAGATAGTAGAACCCTTGATGATTAAGCGGTTTGTCTGCCACACAAATTAAATAAGGCTAAAGCTGCTTTATTTTCCTTATCAAGTCCGTTGGATTTTCTTCAAACTGCAACAGATATAAATTAAATTATTAGTAACAACAAAAATAAATAGAAATAAATTTATTAGAAACAACAAAAATTAATCTGGTGAATGGAATAATATAATTATTATAGAGTATTGTATAAATATATTACCTTACCCCAAACGCAAATTCCGGAAAGACAATTAATCGAAAATTCTACTGAGCTGGTATCTGATACACTCTTGGAACTCCGTCTTCTATTGAGGAGGAAACTCCATTTTCAGCAAGAAACTCAGCCAATTTGATTGAATCCATATATGTACCTATATTTGATTGAATACAAAACACTTTATCAAATAACACTATATCAATTATTAATTAATTATAACTTTTTCAATCACTTTAACTTTTATCACTATACAACTAATTCACTAATTTTAAAATTACCAGCCGGTATGCAATTTTAATTAGAACTAAATATATATTCAATGAACTAAATGGAGGAAAACCTTATAAAAATAGAAGTAGGGGCAAATTTTACATAAACTCCAGTATAAATTCACTAAATTCCAGTTCATTCTAGTAAAAAACCGTTTGAAATCTAACAAATTGAGAATAACTGCCAAATTTGCAAGAATTCTAGTAAAAATCCAGTAAAAATCTAGATAATTCTAGTAAGAAACTATTCAAATTTTATTCAATACTCACAAATCGACAATAAATGGGGAAGTAATATTAAAAATGATAGTATTCAATACTCTTTATTCGAAAAAAAAAACGGTTGATGATAATACACAAAGCAAAAAACATAATACACAAAACAAGTACATTTACCAGAATTCCGGTAAAAATCTAGTAAACGTCTGTTCAATTTTAGCAAATAATTCAATTTTACTAGAGTTCAAGTGAAGTATTTTTGTAATGGAAATCTCGTAATTAAATTAACGTGATTTCTATTAATTTAACTAGATTCCACGTTTTATAATAAAAAACCGACTATCTAGTATTTTTCTAGTTGTTTCATTTACCGGATTTCTTGTACAATATTAAATTTAACGAGAATTTAACTAGAGATTAGTAAAAATCTGGTATTGTTTGTAATTTGACTAGAAATCTGTTAAATCCGTTTTGTTATGCGCGGAAAATCATGAAGCGCCCACTTTCATCCGATTACAAAACACTAAACAATTTAATAGATTTATTGGTTCAACTTGACACAATCACAACAATTATACAATAACAATAAAAGAGTTCCGAAATTTGAACAATTAATTTATTAAAATTTACTTTATAAAAATGATTTTATGTACTTTAATATATAATTCACAAATATTAAAATTAATTATATTATATATATTTATGTGAAAAAATAAACTTATAATTTATTATGATTATTATGCTTATTAATATTATTAATATTATTTATATTATTCATTATTAATATTATTTATTATTAATATTATTTATTATTAATATTATTTATTATTAATATTATGCTGACCTTACCCGACGAAAGATGAATCCAAAAGAGAAAGAAGTGACAATTCGTCATAATTATTTACAATTTACAATTATTTACAATTTGTTTTGGAGTAGATTTATAGCATTATAACATTGTACCAAACTTATGTAATGCATAAACGAAGTCAATGCTATAACCCTTTCGTACGAGTGGTCACATAACATCTCCCCCCGTAGTCTTAAGATAGTAATCTTAAGTCTGAACGAGTTCAGAGAAAAAACTAGTAAACTTAACTAATAAAATGTAGATAGTGAAATTACAAAATATAATTCAATCAAATGTTTGCTTAAATATCGTATTTCACAATGAAATATTTTTTTTATTAATTAATATAGTAATAATAATCCATTTTTTTTTTAAATTTAATTCATAAGAGTGTATATTTGGTTATGTTTTTTTTTCTTTCAACATTTATCTACTTATACAACTTACGATTCAGAATTTTCGTGAAAAGGTTTCAATCTGTTGTTATGTACCATTTTAGTTGAATTTCCAATTTTAATCGAAGTATTTTCAGGTGAATTTATTTCTTGGACTTCATAAGGACCTAGCCAATACTTTGATAATTTAGAATTTCGAGCTTCGTTTTTCAAACAAACAAGATCACCAACATTATATTTAATTACTTTAGAATTTCTGTCGTAATAGACCTTAGATTTTTCCTTAGACTCAAGTATGTTATTTTTAGCAATTTCAAATGATTGTTGAAACTTGAATCTGAGATCAAAATAATAGTCATCATAATTGTACACAGTATCACGAGAATGGGTAAGAGAACTAGGAATCTGCGGTTTACATCCAAAAACCAGTTCGAATGGCATGTATTTAGTGGAAGAATGAGGAGTAGTATTATAGCAAAATATAGCAAAAGGAACCCATGAATCCCAATTTAGTGGATCCTGCGTGCTATAATGGCGTATATAATCCATAAACGTTTTGTGAGATCTTTCTAGAGAACCATTTGATTGTGGATGATAAGCTGTAGTATTTATCTTTTTTATTTTAAACAATTTAGCTATTCGTTTAAACAAGGCACTCATGAAATTCGACCCTTGATCAGTAAGAATCGATGATGGAATACCGAAAACGCAAATAAAGTTTTCGACGAATGCTCGAGCAACTGTTTCTGTTTCTTGGTTTGGAATCGGTACGGCTAATGAAAATTTTGTTAAATCGTCTTGCATTGTCAGTATGAATTTATTATTAGAATGAGATGGATTCAAAGGACCAACAATATCCAAGAATAATTTTTCAAAAGGACTAGATGATGTAGTCGTGATTTTCATGGGCATTTTGTTCGACAGACCAGATTTGTTCGTTTGACAAGATTTGCAATTTTTTATTATTTT
This sequence comes from Tipula unca, assembly GCA_951394425.1. Lineage (NCBI taxonomy): Eukaryota > Metazoa > Arthropoda > Insecta > Diptera > Tipulidae > Tipula > Tipula unca. The sequence goes on along the minus strand of OX596382.1, from coordinate 175,355,449 downwards.
GGTTACTTGACTTAACATATTTGGGAAACTATAAAATTTTCGTAGTCTATTATAAGTTCTGTAAATGCCTTGATGACCTCCAGAGAGACTGTGATGAAATTCATGAATTACGGTTTCTATTTCAGATTGGTTTGTCAATTCAACGATATCTCTCTTATCGATCGACTGTTCGTTTTCAGAATTGTGACCTTTATCATCAATAATAGTTTGCCGTAATTTTTGTGCTCTAGTTAGTACATGGACATTAGTATTTACATCAGTGGTTTTTATCGGAATGCGGCTTAAACAATCAGCATTCGTATTCAGTTTTCCTGCTCTATGTATGATTTTAAATTGATATTCATCTAGTTTAATTCGCCAACGCGTGAGTTTTGAGGACGGATTGGTTATACTACATAACCAGACTAAAGGTTTATGATCGGTGACTACAACGAATTCTCGTCCATAAACATATGGGCGAAAGTGATTAACGGCCCAAACAACAGAAAGCAATTCCTTCTCGATAGCTGAATAATTCTTTTCTGCTTTGTTCAAAACACGGCTAGCAAAAGCGATTGGCATATCCTTACCATCTATCTCTTGAGACAGAACAGCACCTATGGCCAAATCACTCGCATCACAAGTAACCGTAAATTGTTTTGCGTAATCGGGTCGCGTTAATATTGGTGGAGAGCAAAGTGTATTTTTCAATTTGGTAAAGCTTTCTTCGCAAAATGCATCCCATTTGTATACGACGTCCTTTTTTAAAAGATTAGTTAGCGGTTTCGCAATACCGGAAAAGTTTGATATAAAACGTCGATAATATCCGGCGAAACCCAAAAAAGACTTAATTTCTTTAGGGTTTTTTGGAATTGGATATTTGGTAACTGCTGTTATTTTATTGGGGTCAGGTTTTACTCCTTCCGGGGTTACAACATGACCCAAGTATATAATTTCCTTACGAAGGAACTGACATTTAGTTGGATTAACTTTCAAATTATGGTTACGAAAGCAATCAAAAACTTCTCGGATTTTCGAATTATGGTCAGTTAAATTACATCCGTAGACAACCACATCGTCAAGGTACACAAAGCACTTGATACCATTAAGGCCACTCAAAACACAATTCATCAGACGTTGGAAAGTCGCCGGAGCGCCTTTCAAACCAAACGGCATTCTTGTAAAATGATAGTGCCCAAAAGTGGTACTGAAAGCAGTTTTATCTTTGTCTATGTTGTCTAATGGTACCTGATGGTAACCGTCAGCTAAATCTATTGTGCTGAAGTATGAACTCTTCCCAAGTTGATCCAAAATGTCCGTGATATTCGGAAGAGGAAAACTGTCGCCTATCGTGATGTCGTTTAATTTACGATAATCGACAACGATGCGCCATTTCTTCTCATCCGTATCCGATTTTTTGGGAATCACTAGTAGAGGAAAATTCCATGGTGATTTACTAGGCTCGATTACGTTATTTTTGAGCATTTTAGTAATTTGCGAATCAATCTCTGATCTTTGAGATTGCGGTAACCGATATTGACGAACATTGATTGGACTAGTATTAGAACTAGTAGGAATTTTGTGAGTAATAGTCTCGGTAACCGTTAGTTTATCACCAGGCAAGAGAAAAATGTCGTTATACTCTCGACATAAATGTATAATTGAAGACTTTTCTTCAGAATTCAAGTTATCAACATTGATACTGTTTTCTAATATGTCTAGCCTATCCCCTAGGTAATCGTTTTGTGATTCAATATGGTAAACATTATAATTTTCTAAAGGATAAAGCGTAAGAGAAAGTTCGGTAAATTCAAAAGGTTCCTCCGTAGTGTTTACAATGCTTATGTAACTAGAATTAGTTTTGCTTTTAATTAAAGAATTCCCGATGTAAATTCCTGGAACTAATTCTTTCGAACAACACAGATAGTCCTTATTATCCTTATCACGAGAATTGAATTTAACCAATTTTTCAGATCTGGGTGGAACAAAGTTTGAGTTAGCATGGCACAAATTTAAAGACAACATGCTTTCCTCAAATGGAATTTTGATAGAATTACTCTGAAAATCAATATGACACTTAAATTTGGATAGGAAATCTTTTCCCAATATACCGCAACATGCTATCGGAAAATCGTCTTTCACTATGTGAAAACGATGGGCGATTTGAATTGAATTAGGTAGTTCAATTTTTGCATCACAAGCAGCAAGTGTTCCCATATGATCGTTTGAGATACCCTTTAAACAACATTTTAATTTAGGATGACAAATAGTATCTGGTTTGATGAAACTCTTTTTGATTAGACATATGTCAGCTCCCGTATCTACTAACAAAAATAGTGATTTACTATTACCAATATCAAGTTTAAGATTAACATATTTTTTATCTAAACTTGAATTCGTTAGTAAAATGGATTGGGTGTTGGAGCTTAATATATTATTAGACGGAATTAATAAATTTGAATTTCGACACGAATTTAAAGTTGCTGAACCGGACAAGTCGCATCGTTCTTGATCGGTTCTTGAAAGTTTTCCGTTTGTTCATTTATGTTATTTAGATTTTTATTGGCGTTAGCTTGTCGTCGCTTAAAGCAATAATTAATTCGATGGCCTGGACATTTACAATATGTACAAATATAGACTGGTTTAACAGTTTGATTGGATATGTTAGGTAATGTCTGACCTTTAAATGGAACATTGGAATTTTTAAATTGGGCCATATGTGAGCTGGATGGCTGTGGACCTTGTGTTTTCGGGAAACTCGAAAAACTAGGTTGGTTAGAAAGTGGTCTAGGGTTCCTAAGATAACATGTAGATGCTGTATGGCCTAATTTGAAACATATCTGACATTTTACCTGTTGCCTAGAAGAACTAATAGAGTTTCTTTTTTGTTTGTGAAGTAGAAAAGCTAATTCTTCCTCGCAGGCTTTAGCCAGAGATTCTTTTAAGCTCGAAAATTGACATGCTTTGACTATTAATTTTATGTGATCATGAAGACCTTCTTGAAAAGCTCGTAAGGCGGTTTTAGAATTAATGCTTTTAATGACTTTCGCCGCATCCTTGCCTTCTGCACGAATGCAAGCTTCGTTTAACTTAGACAAAATATCTTGAACACGACGGGCATATTCTTTGACAGTTTCATCCCGCTTTTGAGAAATATGTACAAGCTCCATTTGCAAGTGTTCACATGAATATAACTCAGAAAATTCGTTTGTTAAATCTAATTTTAATTCATCCCAAGAGGTATATTCATTGTATTTAAAGGTTTGCTCGAATGCTAAATCTAAAAGTTTTGATTTTAGTAAATCTAGAAAAGGCTTAATATCCCTTTCGGCGGCACCTTCAAAAACCGAATCACAACAAGCAATAAAATGTTGTAATTTAGTTGAATCACCGTCAAAAGAAGGGATTAATTTTATCGCTGTTTCTAGTTTAAATGGCATGGTTTTTGACTCTTCTTGACTTGTAACTAGAGAAGTATCTAATGATATTTTACACGATTGTTCTGAAAATTCACAAACACTAAGATTGGAAACCTTTTCGGTTATTTGATCAATGGCATAAACAAGATCTTTATGTAAACCTGATTTTAAAAACGGACGCGATATTTCACTCATATGATTGAAAATTTACATATTTATAGGAAACAATTATAAAACCCGAAAGCAAACAATCGAATTATAAATTGAAATTCCACTAACCTTTACAATTAAAATTTTTTTGTTGAAGTGGTATCCTAAATGTAGTGTTGTACAATTTCCGCAATATAAAATGACATCAGGTTGTATAAGGTTGAATGATTTTTGTGTATTTTATTGATGACTGGAACCGTTTATTGTTGTATTGTGTTTGTGATGAATCAATATGATTTGTTTTTGTTTTTGTGGACGGGCTTCGTCTTCTTTCTCCCAATTTATGTGGAACAGGTTACTGTTGAGCGCATGATATGGTAAATTTGATGACAAATCATAAGCGCTATTAATTAGGTACTGCTACTTTATGATTATTTATGATCTTCACACTCAATTAGGAAGTGCGAGTAGTAAAAAAAATTATTATAAAATTGTTTTTGATGGTAATTAATTTGAATAAGAGTCAGCATAATATATAAAAAAAATTTTTATTAGAATTTTTTATTTTGTTTAGTATTTTTTTTATGATTTAGTGCCAAATTACAACAAAGTCTGATTATTTTATAAAACTAAATCAGATTTATCTATAAGCTTTGTTTAGGTATTACTGCGTTCATCGAACTATTTGAAAAGATAGGTAAAGCTTCGCTTTCAATTTGCATAAACAAAATTTTGTTTTATTTTTGGTTTAGAATCCGTTAGCATTTTTCGACCGCGGGATCCCACCGCTGCCACCAATTTGTTATGCGCGGAAAATCATGAAGCGCCCACTTTCATCCGATTACAAAACACTAAACAATTTAATAGATTTATTGGTTCAACTTGACACAATCACAACAATTATACAATAACAATAAAAGAGTTCCGAAATTTGAACAATTAATTTATTAAAATTTACTTTATAAAAATGATTTTATGTACTTTAATATATAATTCACAAATATTAAAATTAATTATATTATATATATTTATGTGAAAAAATAAACTTATAATTTATTATGATTATTATGCTTATTAATATTATTAATATTATTTATATTATTCATTATTAATATTATTTATTATTAATATTATTTATTATTAATATTATTTATTATTAATATTATGCTGACCTTACCCGACGAAAGATGAATCCAAAAGAGAAAGAAGTGACAATTCGTCATAATTATTTACAATTTACAATTATTTACAATTTGTTTTGGAGTAGATTTATAGCATTATAACATTGTACCAAACTTATGTAATGCATAAACGAAGTCAATGCTATAACCCTTTCGTACGAGTGGTCACATAACAGTTTTAAAATTTTACCAGAAAGTTAATTTTCGCCAATTTTTTACGAGAATTTTACTAAATTTGTACTAGAATCTGCAAAACCAGACAATCTAGTTGTCAATCACTAGATTTTGTAATTACCGTATACTATACACAACAACTTATAAAATGCTAGATTGCTTTCAAAATGTTTTAATCGTACCTCCAAAGTTATACCAACAATCGACCAATTCCTACACGATCTTTCACGCAAACTCAAAACTCAAAGAATCAACCAATCAATCAAAGAATCAATGTCAAAATTCAAAACATTTCAAATTCTGTGTCAACAAAACCAGCTGGTTTTATTGAATAAATCAATTTGTATTAAATTTTCGGATAGTTGTTTCAATATTTGAATAACTTAAATGAACAAATTCAATTTGTCGGCAAAGCCATATCACATATTGTTGAAGTCTTCTTGGGAACTACCGAAATTCTTGTATAGCCTTTTGTGAACAACACTTTTCTCTATCAGGCTAAATTTGTCTGAAGTTTAAAACTTGTTCTTGTTGTATTCGCGTGAAATGATGTGAAGTGAGCTTAGGCGTAAGCAACGACTACGAGAATAGGAAAATTGAAGTGACGTGACTATATAGTCATGAAAAATGACGTGATACGACTATGGAAATGGGGGTGATAAAGCTTCAAAATTATTGTACTGGGCCCAGCCCCAGGGATGGACGTGTCGACAACCCGTCAATAACGGCAACAACGTCGATAATGTAGACAATTCCTACAGAATGGTTTTATCAATTAGTTCTAAACTAAAATGTGACCAACTTTCTTTAGGAACAATGCGCTATTGGTGATAGTTTTATAAAATGTCCATCAATGCATTTAAATCTCTTTTCAAGAAAAGCGCAATTGAAAACTAATCGTGCTCAAATACCATGAATCTGCTTCAGCGTCATGTTTATCCATTACAAAAAACAATGATATATAGCGTTATATACAGTGGGCCACTCTTCATAACGGAGAAGAAAAACCTTAGCCCGAATGCCGTTTGAACTCACGTCCACTAATCAAACGCCCATTACTTAGCTTACTTGACCATCTGCAGTACAATTTCATTACTGATAAATCCATTTTTATACACACCATTTGAATAGAGAAAAATGAAAATTTAACAGAATCTGAATTGAATTAATTTGTAAGAAATTAAATTAAATTTGTTTTTAGTTTTAATCGAGACTTAAACTCAGCTATACCTATTTGTTAAACTTAAAACTTATATGGTTAGTGGTCAATATTGTGGCCCGCCTAGAAAATCGTGTCAAGCTTCATTAACTGGAACGGAAGTTTTATAATTGTTAAGAACATAAAAGGAATAGCTTGTCAGATTTTTAACTTCTTTGAAATACACTGCTTGTCAGCTTGGAATGTTATCGAATTAAATGTTGCACTTGGCACTATGCAGTTCAGTTAGTTTCAACCGATATTAATGTTGGTACATTTTTGGTTCAACTCAGTTTCTGTTAAAAAATTTCCCCCAAGTTTCTCAATTCAATTGGAAACTATTAAAGATTTGCATAATATCAAACATATATACGGTGGTGGGCGAGTTGGTAGAGTGATTAACTTTGGATTTGTGAACCAAGGTTCGAGTCCCATTAGCGACGGTATTGTTTTAATTTAATTTCTTCTGTATTCAAATTGGTTCAACACACAGCTTCTGTTAAACATTTTCATATTTTTCAAGTAGTGGCATGTATATACAAGATGGGTATATAGCGATGGTGCAAGAAACGCAGAGTCCATTGCCTTTGCTAAAATTTTCAATATTTTCTATTCAAATGACAGATCCAAAGATTTGTATAGCATGAAATATATATGTGGCGGTGGTCCAAGTTCGATTTTAGATCGAGCCAAACAGTTTTTTATTTAATTTCTCCTGTTAAACTGGTGATGCTGAAATAAAATTACTCAAATTCAACTCAGCTTCTGTTCAAAACTTTAATATTCTCCAATTCAATAGAGAAAATGCAGGTCATACACAAGAGATGGCTCTTACATTTTCATTACGGTCATACACAAGAGATGGTTCTTATACTTGCAGAATTTGAATGTAGATTTCAACAGAAGCTGTGTTGAACCAATTTTACAGGAGAAGTTAAATTAAAACAGTATTGGGGCTGACGAGTCTTGAACTCCAGTCCACGTATTGAACTATCGGCGTATAAAAAATTGGTGCTGAACAACGATAGAAATTTTTACATGGCACAACTGATCGAAACCACCAAGTTATTAAAAAGCCAAATCGTTGAGATAACCAACACTTTTGCCAACGACAAAATTTTCAAAAAATTTAGTGCGCGGTTGTGTCTTGATAGATGACGTTTATGAAATTGGTTTTGAAACACTTGATTTTTGACTTAAACTTAATACTTGTATGGTCACTGGTCTTTGGTCAATATTGTGACCCGCCTAGAAAATCGCGTCAAGCATCATTAACTGGAACGGAAGTTTTATAATTTTTAAGAACATCAGAAGGAATTGCTTGTCAGATTTTTAACTTCTTTGAAATACACTGCTTGGAATGTCGTCGAATTAAATGTTGCACTTGGCACTATGCAGTTCAGTTAAGTTTCAAAAGATATTAATGTTGGGACATTTTTGGTTCAACTCAGTTTCTGTTAAAAAATTTCCCCCAAGGATCGGGTCCCATTAGCGACGATATTATTTTAATTTAATTTCTTCTGTATTCAAATTGGTTCAACACACAGCTTCTGTGAAACATTTTCAGATCTTTCAAGTAGTGGTATGCTAAAATTTTCAATATTTTCTATTCAAATGACAGATACAAAAGATTTGTATAGATATGTGGCGGTGGTCCAGTAAGCAAAGACAGTGACTTTGGATTTATGGATTTAAGTTCGATTCTAGATCGAGCAAAACATTTTTTGATTTAATTTCTCCTGTCAAATTGGTGATGGTGAAATAAAATTACTCAAATCCAACTCAGCTTCTGTTCAAAACTAAAATATTCCCCAATTCAATAGAGAAAATACGGGTCATACACAAGAGATGGCTCTTACATTTTCATTATACGGTCATACATAGGGATTCCAATTTATCGTTAAAATCTTTTATCGATAATTCGATAATTTTATTTCAAATTCTCGGTTTTATCGGTTTTTATCGATAATTATACTGTATATTTATCTTGATAACATCTAAAAATGCAAAGCAACGTATTTGTGTATTCAGTATAAACTAAAATTTATTTTAAAATAATTCAATAATTCAATAATGAATATAAACAAAAAATTCTAAAAAAACAAATAAAACAGATTCAAATTTCATTCGAATTACATAGTTCAGTCTTAATGAAGATATTTCATAAAGAAAATTGTTTGATTATTTATGGTTCATTATAAAATAAGATCTTAGGAAACAAAGTGCATTTATACTAGCATCACATAATCGCGATCTTATTTTTGTGCAGAATAATCCCGCTGCTGAGAACGCTCGTTCCGATTCAACACTAGTTGGTCTAATGGTACTTAAATATTTGTATACTTTTTCTAAGTATATTCCACGACTCCCAATGTCTTCATAGTATAGCATTTCCCGTTTTATTATTCGCGTTAAATCCTTAGCTTCTCTTGTATGCGTTGAAATTTGCGCTTCTTCATTATCACTTAATTTGGTTTTAATTTTTAAATTTAATTGTTGTTTAAGAGTTGAAGTGTAATCATTCATCTGAATCTCATTTTCTTGTGGTTCCGCTGAATCAAGAAATGCTTCTGAATCACCTTCGTTTTCATTTTCTACTTCATGCCCATCTGCTAAGCGGACAACAATTTCTATAATAATTTTTGTAATAGCCGCTCGGGACGTCTGGTTAAAAATTCCATAATTTACCACCCATGTTTCATTATCGTGAGGATTATTTAAATATAAAAACACGTCAGCATACGGTGTTCGTCGCTGTGTGATGCGTATAATTAATTCATCTAAAAATGCGTTACTTAGAAAGTGTTTTTGTTGGTGTAACTGATCCAGCATAAATTTTAATGCAATATCAGCTGTATATAAATTAATGTCCCGAGAACAAAGCTTTTCTACAGTTACTTTAATAACCAGCATTGTAGATATTACATTAGACAGAAGATTGAATTCTGCATCGGAAAAATGAATGTCACTTCTTATATCTATTAAACTTTTTCTGATGGGATTTTTGATCTTATTGAATCTTTCTAGCATTCCCAGCAAACTATTCCATCTTGTTGGTGAATCTAATATAAGAGACAGCTCTTGACCTATTTCTTCACGAACATACTTTTGAAGTGAATCGTCATTTTTAGTTGGTGATCGCCGAAATATAGTAACAACTTTCCTTACTTTTTGAATTAAAATATAAATTTCTGAATTGATAAATTCATTTGACTCCTCTATTGCCATTTCAGTTGTTCTAATTATTTCTAAACCATTATCTTCATTATCAATAATATCATTATCATCATCGCCATCATCGTCCATTGTATTGTCAGAATTTTCAATAACAGCAGGACAGACATTCCGTTGATATAAAATTTTAATCACAGCGAGTTGTATACCGTGCGCATAGCATAACTGTTGATTAAGATCAAATAATTTTCCAACCTTGATCATTACTGCCGCACCGTCTGTCGTTATAGCCACAATATGTTTGACAGATACGTTAAACTCTTCTAATCGTTTTTTAACTACTTCCACGCATTTTTCTGCAGGCATTGATCCTAAAATTCGAACAATACCTAAATTCCAATCCTCATTTCTATTATGAAGATTTAGGTTTAGATAGCGCCGATTTCTAGTAGATGTCCACTCGTCAAACGTAGCGCTAAACCTCTCACCTGAACTTATCATTTTTGTAAATTTGGTACTCATGTTTCTACGGACGTTTTCAAAATATTTAACAACAATATTTTTGATAGATGTATTGGATTTTGGGATATCGTACCCAGCATTTCTTAAAAGTCGTTTTAAATCCACAGATTTGGTAAACATTCGAAATGGAACACCATCCAAAGTCGTCATTCGTGCAACTGTTGCTTCAAATGAGTTATCAATTTGTTTTTCAAAAAAATTAGATATAATTTGTTGTACCGGTTTGCCAGATGTAACTTTAATTTCAGTTGATGAACTGGGGCCAGTTTCTTGTTCGATATTTCTTTTCAATAAATCAATTTTATGCTGGGTCTTTAAATGACTGCGAAGACCTGTTGTGGTTCCTCCTGCCGATTTAATTCGTTTTTGACATCCACTTATCTTACATATTCCATAAATCCCATCTTTCGTACGATCAAAATAAAACCAGGGTGAATTTTTGTTTTGTGTTGTTTCATTGATGGTATTTTGCATGGCTAATTAGCTAGAGTTATAAATTTATCTTTAAAACAAAAAAAAATCCTGATAAGTTCATTATAAAATTAAAATTGTTGTTCAGTAATAATTGTTATAAAATAATTACCTGATTTTAGCACGTTACATAACACATTAAAAACTTATTTTATACTAAATTCATCAACTTCGTGTTTTTTCTTGTTTTGGAATAACAGTCAATATATTATACAAAACAACAACTAAAAACTAATAAATGAGAATTTTTCAAAACCAGAAGGGATAACTGATGAAAAAATAAACTAATAATTAAAATAAAACCGAAAATTTTCGTTAATTGAGAATATATAATTATATACTGAGAGAGTGAGAGCAAGATGAGATAAACCGTCTACTGCAAACAATTTTAATTTTACTATTAGCGAATTGTTTTTTACCGAAATTATCGATAAAATTTAAATAAATTATCAATAATTTTTTATCGTCATTTTCGGCAATTTATCGGTTTATCGATTAATCGGTTTATCGATAATGGAATCCCTAGTCATACACAAGGAATGGTTCTTATACATGCAGAAATTGAATGTAGATTTCAACATAAGCTGTGTTGAACCAATTTTACAGAAGAAATGAAATTAAAAAAGTATTGGCGCTGACGAGTCTTGAACTCCAGTCCACGTATTCAAGAGCATTGACTCTGCTTATACGCAACCATCGGCGTATAAAAAATTGGTGCTTAACAACGATAGAAATATTTACATGGCACAACTGATCGAAACCTTTACAAAAATAATCCGGGATAAATTAACTATGACCGTGCCGTAAAATTTAACACACCCCACTCCATGGTAAAACGAATTCGAGTTCAGGAAGGCTAGGCCCCACAGTGCCACCGAGTTATTAAAAAGCCAAATCGTTGAGATAACCAATACTTTTACCATCGACAAAATTTTCAAAAAATTTATTGCGCGGTTGTATCTTGATGGATGACGAAACGTATCTGACTTGATGTCAGATACATTTGCAAAAAAATATATGATTTGGCCAGCAATTGCAATTGTGGAGTCAGGTTTTTGTCACATTTTTCATAACGACGTATTTTGCCGCTAATTCTTCAATACGTTTCAGCAGTAAAGTTTTGTCCATATATAGCTCGTTTACACGACTCTAACTCCAACCAGAAGCAATAAATTTGCACAAATAGGAAGCATCAAACAACATGTGCGTGATTTTATCCGTAATAACGAAATCTATAGAGGTGATATGTACAAATATTAAAACAACTCCAAAAATACAATTTAATCGTATGGAAACTTTATTATCATTCGAAAGATAATTTCTTGCCATTTATTTTTTAAAGATTACTTCTTTCAAATAATGGCCGCAACTGCAATGGTCCCTTCCCAAAGTCCAATTTTTAATGACGCGTTCGAAAATATCTACCTCGCCCATCCCTGCTCAGCCCACCAATATGAGGGAATGACAAAATATTTGTTCAAATTATAATTAAAAGAGAGATGTGGCTTGTTGAGCATCTCATTCAACCATTAATCGATTTTAATATATTAAAGACTCTTATAATACTATAAAGAATTTAATCAACAGTCACAACACGAGTGTTTTGCTCTTTCATTATTTTACCGAAATTTTTCCACCTGACGAAACAAAAAATCAATTTTCACTTGAACATAAATTGGATTTTTATGAAAATTTGTAAAAATTACATCAATATTTTTAATTGGATAAAATTTAAATGTTTTGTGTTTAACATTAACGCGAATCGCACAGAATATATTATGTATTCGTTATATTATCCAAAATAATGAACTGATTATCCAAATATTTATAATATATGTTGTGCTTTAATCCACAATATCAAACCCGTGATTAAAATAACTCCCTTGATAACTCAAGTTTAAATTAAATTACTGCACCATCGTCTGGTACTATATACACGAGAATATTGAAAAATTAAATTGTCCATGTCTACACGTCATCACATTATATTATATTATTACGATTACTATTATTGTTATTATTGGTATATGTATACGGAATAGAAAACTATAATATAGTTGAAGATTTTCTGCATGACTTCTATTATTACTATTATTACGTTTACGTGATGACATGACTACACAACTATATATATGTATATATACTACAAGGAACATAACACTTAATACATTTTCCTTCCATTTTTATAACGTTTAATTCTTAATTCTTTCACTTTTCAAATCAGTGATTCGGAGAATTATACAGGATTAGTATATTATGTGTATATAGTTGGATAGCGTTTGATGGAACTATTTGATTAGATTTTTAGGTGTTGGTAAATAATTTTTTACTTCTATATATCCTATATATATGAAGGTGTTGCAAGAATTTTATTGCTGACAAAGCCTTCAAATTATAGAGCCTCTTGATCGGTGCATTCCATTTCAATATGTCGCGTAACTCAAGCAAAGCGTGATTTTTATTTAAAAGTGGTCCTATATATAGACATATAGAGAATATTTAGCGGTTAGCGTGAAATTTAAGACAAATAACAAAATATAAATGTGTTAGTAAAAGTGTAATACCACACAGAAACCTTATAACAGCCAAAAGTAAAATTATTTATTAGAATTATCAAGTAAGCATAGATAGAGGTCCTATTCAGATCACCTTAAACATCCCTGAGGTTGCCTGCCATTGGCAATCCACATCACATTCAGGTTCACGAACAATTAATTAAGCATAGATAAATTCGAGGTCACATTAAGATTTACTTAGACATCTCAGGACTTGCCTGCACAGTAAAAAAATTCCATTGAGTTTTACATGCTATTGACTGTGGGCAAAAAATGCCACTACTTTGACTGTAAATTTAAGTAAGGAAGTAAAATTACTCTTTTAGTGTAAAATTCCATTATTTACCGGTATTCATAAATAGTGATTTTACAGATTTTTTATGTATTTTTCCACTGAACTAAAATATGTAAAGTTGCATGAAAAATTTACTTTTAAACAATTTGTATTTAAAATTATATATTTTGGAACTTTATTTTACAGATACTTTAAAGTAATTTGTAGGTTAACAGGGATGTAAAATTGCATTAATCATTTATTTTTCAACTATCTGAATGTATAATTAAAGGGCAGAATAACAAATTTCAATAAAAATATAGTACTTTTTTTTAGTTTTTAAAATAATTTTATTATCAAAATAATTTCAAATTTTTGATGCAATATAAAAATAATTTGTAAATAAATTCATTACGATTCAGTCGTACATTTCAGAATTATACATTTCTACTTATATTTATATATATTTATATATATATATATATATATATGGAGTGAGGAGGTTCAAATATTTGGGCTCTCTTATCACTCACGATAACAGTGTGGGTGAGGATATTAAAGTGCGGCTGGCAGCTGGCAGTCGTTCTTTGTATCCTCTAAGGCCACTGCTAAAATCTAAACACTTATCAAGTGCCGTGAAGCTGAAGCTTTACAAAGCGTTGATCAGGCCCGTTGTTATGTTTGGATGTGAAAGTTGGGCGCTGACGGATGAGTACGAGAGATGGCTCCTTACATTTGAGAGAAGAATCATGCGTGTGATTTACGGCCCTAAACGCGAAATAGATGGTACATACCGAGCTCTGTACAATTTCGAGATCAGAGATCTGACGAAGATCCCCGATATTGTACATGAAGTTAGATCTCAGCGAGTACGCTGGCTCGGTCACGTTCTGCGTGCTGATCCGGAACGAATTGTGCAGCGATCTCTGAAAGGAGAGCCACCATATGGTAGGCGCAGAGGTCGTTGCAGGCGACGATGGCTCCACGATGTAGAGAACGACTTGGCCTCTTCAGATTGTCTAAGACAGTATGAAGACCAAGCTCAGGATCGAAACCGTTGGAGCCAGATTGTTGATTCAGTAAGGGGCCAGTAATGGCCTTTAACACTGTTATTATTATATATATATATATATATATATATATATATATATATATATATATATATATATATATATATATATATATATATATATATATATATATATATATATATATATATATATATATATATATATATATATATATATATATATATATATATATATATATATATATATATATATATATACATAATACGTAAACCAAAAATATTAATTAAGAATTTCATTTAAAAAGTTCACAACTTTCGATTTACTATTAATTTTTTTTTTTTTGGATCGTGAAAAATCTATTTTAATATTAAAAAACGCCCGTTGCAATGCCTCTAAGGTCTGGGATAATTCAAAGGGATATTCCATGTTAAATACGAAATAACTAGCAATAATCGTGAATATCGCGTGTTTGATGGAGTGGCAGTCAGTGTTTACCAATTCACTTTCAATGAAAAAGTAAAATGTAGCTGATACATTTTCATCTTCGAGATCTGTGAAAGTAAAAAATTAATGATTTATTTTGAAAGATTTTGGCCAATTAGCTTTATTGTTACCTATGATCCCAAACCACGGTGTTGCTATCGGTATTACAAGTTGATTTTATGTTGTACCCACCTAAACAATATGTAAAGAAGAAACGAAAATTATGAGTAGCTACTTCCATTTTACTTATTTAAAAATTAGGAAATAAATTCTTACCGGAAACACTTTTAACATCAATTCTATGTTTTCATTGAAATGTTCTGCTATGACTTTTACAATTATCAAATCTTCACTTTCTCCTGTGTCCATTATTTTATTCAATTTTTTGTTTTTTCGTGCAAAATCCACGATTTTAGGTTTTATTTTCTCCCATCGATCAAAGAATGACGTCGGATCTAAATCCATTAATTGTAGAAAGTGATTTTTTAAAAACTTGTCTTGTAGTAAATGGGGCCACATCTGATGAACTTTAGTAATACGCGGGTTAGCAGACAGGAATTTTCTTTGCGCCGAGAATGTGTTGTGAAGTGTGGTTATTACCTCTTCTTCTAGTTGAGCATTGGTCGAGTCGTATAAAATTTGGTGTTTCAGCCATAACCGTTTTTCTTCCGCCTCTTCCTCTGTGTGTTGCTCATCTTTACTGTTGTCAAAATTGGGAATTCCAAGCGAAACTGCAAGATGTCTTTTAGACTGCTTATAAGTCCCAGGAATAGATGTCCGATTTAAATAATTGTTGTGATTCACTAGTTTCGCAGCTAGTGAGACTGCTTCACTACAAATTAAATTACCTTCGCTGTCAACTACTCCCACACTTTTTGGAAATGATTCTAAAAGCTGCGATGCAACTTTGCGAAAAATTGGCTGCGGAATGTAATTCGAAACACGGCGCATATTACTAACGATAGTATGGACAAATTCAGCTAAAAGCTTTCCTAGTGGTTTGTCTGCATTTAATAAATCCAGTACATTATCAGGCATTTTATTAAATGGAATTTTAAAATCGGCAAAAAGCTTTTCGGCTTGCTTTAATCCAATAAAATCTGAATTATCCGATCCAATCGATGTAATTCGACCGCTGGATAGCGAAATCGTAGATGATGAAGACACGGCAGATGGGGAATTTTCCAGCACATTTATTTTTGGAATAGTGTCATTTGAATGAAGCCAAGTGATTATCTGATTATTATTGCCGACTTCTAAAATTGGTAGCTTAGATGATTCACTATTTGTTAAAATGGCAGTGGACGTACTAGCTCCTGGTAACCAAAACTGACTTTCAGCTAGTAACAAAAATGCATGGTTGTTTGTGCAATAATATTCGAGGACATCTGTGTCATCAATTTCTGTGCCATCCGCTTCTAAAACTAGCTTTGTTCCAGATATACCAGCTGCATTTGCTAAAATGATAATAATAATTATAATTATAAATTCTATTGAGTAGTAATTATTATTAAACATAAAAGTTGTGTAGTAAAAAAATAATTTTGAAAAACACAATATTTAATTAATTAATATTAATGGTTAATTACCTTTTTCGATAAGTTTACTAATATCACCAACAAACATGAAGCTCTTTTTATGGAGCCGGTTAGAGTCCCATATTTTCGCTACGAACGTTGACATCATTAATCTGGAATATTATAAGTATTTTCAGAATTTAATTGAATTTGAGCTCCTTTGCTCGATTGTATATACTTTATTATACATAAATAATTTGTACCTTACCAAAAATAAGGAATAGCCGTATGTAATGTCGCTCGCGTGAATAGTCCGGATTTATGTAAAACGAAAGGAAAAGGAGAGGCAAGGTTGCAATGAGCAACTATGATATCATGTGAATTAACGTTCGTCACTTCATATAAGCCAGATTTGTACAAGTATACCATAGTAAATTTGTTTCCAAGAAATGCTAGCTTAGAATAATTATCATTAATTAATATATGTTTAATAGTTAAGCATGTAAGAAACCTATCCATGCTATTTGAAATGACTACAGAATGTCCAATGAAATATTTTGTATTTTTGTACGTTACGATTTTTAAATTAAATGAATAAATTCGGGGAATAGCTATTGAAAATTCGTGAGATTGTGTGCGCTTTAAATGTTTTAATTCTATGTCGTGGGCAAATCTTTTTCCAAAAAGCGTTGATTGAAAATGTTGATGCCTCTCGGTTAAAGTTTTCGTAATATTAATAAAATTTCGAGCCTTTAAAACAATTTGCTTAAAATACTGATGCTTACTTTCAAAGCGCATAGTTGAAAATTTAACTAATGGTCCAAACAATGTTATTAATTACTGTGGGTAGTGTTGCAAATAATGATGTTTTGGTCGCAGTCTGACATTTGGAAACAGCATAAGTCGGAGCTCAAGATATCTATCTATCAACCCTGTTAAATAAAAAATTTGTGAATTGCTTACTATATGTGATGATACAATTTGCGTGATCTCTAAAAGTAATACAACCAATTCTAATACAGTGTCGTCGGAATTTTTAATTTTGTCTTGAAGTACTAACGGTAATAAAGTGAGTAAATAAAAATTCTGCATCGCATGCCCTGGAATTTTCTTGCAATTTCTATTTATGATGGGGAAAGTAACATTGTATTTGAGCAGCTTCTGTAGGCGCGCAAGTGTTAAATTTAAATATTCGTATACAAACCAATTATTACTAACAAAATAGTGTAGAGCTAAACAAATATCATAAGGAATAATGCCTTCATATAAATCATGTGCAATACATGGTGGCAGACCGGGACTGCATACGTGAAAATAATTCAATGAGTTAAAACATGAATTTCTCTTAATTCCTCTACTAGAATCGAGAATATTTAAATTAAAAATGTCTGAACTATACGAATCTTTCGATCTGTGTTCTTTTCGGATTTTATAATTCTCCCGAAATTCTGTCAAAGTTAAATGACAATATTTACAAAAATATTGGTTAGTACTAAAATTTTCTAGAAAACCGCCTATTTGGTGTGAACCTAGATTATCACCACAAATTGCTATGATCGACCCTTTATAACATTTCTTGATTTCTGTAAGTTCAATACCTTTCGTTTCCAATATTTTTACATCAGCAATAAGCTTTTCGAATATCTTATTTAATCCAAATAACTTAACATATGACTCTGGACAAATAAATGCTAAATTGATATTATTTACTTTAGATCTATTATAAACGTGTAAATTCCCCAATATAAAATAAACAGCCAAGAGTTTATGTTTTGATTTCGCTGAACCCAAAGGGTTACAAATCTCAAAGCTGTCTAAATAAAATATGAGTTCAATTCTTTTATGATTATAAAAAAAGTTATTGTTTTTGTAAAGCAAACCATCACTATAGTCACGGGGCATTAAACTACTCCTGTCATTAATTGAATTAAATTGAGATACAATTTCGGAATCCTCAAAAAGTGATTTTAATGTTTCTAAAATTGGGACATAATAAAAAAAACATTTTTTGTGATAATTATTAAGTCCTAAGTTTATTTTTACTGGGTTGACGCAATATTTTGATTGTTGATTTGAAAATTTTAAATTTCGTTTATAAGCTGATAATGAGCTATTAGTTATCAAATTCAATCTTGGAATAACAGTAAGCAAAATTTGGTTCTTCAAATTATCGTGCTCCTGATTATTTTGAAAAATTATTTCAATGGCTTTTTTAACTTCAGAACTAAGTAAATCTGAACAGTCAACCATTTTTTCAACGACTATATCTATTATGCGTTCAGGAACATTAAATTCGTTTTTAAGTTGAGCCAACAAATTTTCAATTAAACAGCTTACATTAATTAAAGGATCATTATTTTCTATTAGATCGTTCACCGGTACTACCTCAGATGATGAAAAAGTAGTAGCCATTTGTAAATTTATTGATTCAACAATTTCGTTTGGTTTCAAATGACGCTCTGTTTTATATTTTAAAAAGTTAATTTTGTGATAGAAATTAATATGATTACGAAACGTTTTGGCATTTTTAAAATGTTTTAGACAATTATTAATAGGACACTTTAAAATTAAATTATTCAACCGTCGCAAATGTTGTAAAATATGACGAAGCAAGTTTTGCAACTCTAAGGATTTGAATTGGCAGCCTGGTTTACTACAAACTAATAACGTATCATTTCTATTAACAATTAAGGCGTTTTCTTGCTTTTTATGTTGCCTAAAATAGTGCGATGCGTATGTATTAAATTTTGTATAAACTTTCTCACAGTTAATGAAAAAACATTTGAAAACTACACCTGAGTCCGATTTATGTACTCGTAAATGGGCATGGTACTTATACACCGATACATATTTTTTATCACAATTTCCACAGTTAATCATTGATTTTCAAGAAAACACACTCTGATTTTATTATAAAGGAAAGGAATGAGGTACTATAACAATTGGATAAATGAAATGCAATGCGCGAGCTGAAATACCGTTATGTTAAAATATAAATTTTAAATCACGCATAATATATTATTTAATACACCTACCTTATTAATAGAATATTCTGGATTAATACTTGCTTATTTAGATAATTATTGTATATATGTAATATAATTATATTATTTATTTTAATTTTTTAATTTTTTTTTCACTTTTTTTATATAATATATAAACACGTCTAAATTTCACGAGATCTGAAACATTAATATGCGCCTTACACATACAAACTTGTTTCCGAATTTTATCCTTCTTTGTTTTTATTTACATGACTATAAGAACAATATAGTGCGTATTGTATAATATTACATACTTAATATTACAAAATTGCATTTATTTTTCGGCTGATTTTAAATAATTGTTGAAATTTGATTAAAATTTAATGTAGTTTTGAACACGCATACATGAAGTATGTAGGTATGTTTTACAGTATTTCATTTACAGGTTCGATATTAATTGTTACATTTAAAAATGTGTAAATTTAAGATATTTTGATGTATTTTTACTATATCAAATGAAATTTACCTGAAATCAAATGTTAATTTCAAAATATATCCTGCTATTTCCAATTTGTAGGTAATAATACGTAAAATAGTTATTTCTACTAGTAAATTAGATGTAAAAGCAGGGGAATAATGTATTTTTATAAGAAACATTTAGTTTAGCAGTACAATACAAGTAAAAGCTGTATTGAAAATTCAATTTTTTTAAAACAGTGTGTCATAGGCCATCGAATATTCAAATATACATTTTATTGTTTAAACTTTTTTTGAAAATCGATTTTTGATCAGCTAAGGTTCGTGCTAAATTAATGACCACTACGAACTGTTAAGTAAGCATAGGTTAATCCGAGGTCTTATTCAAGTCTACTTAGACATCTCTAAGATTGCCTGTCATTGGCCATCCAATATGCACATATACATTTTTTTGTTTAAACTTTTTTTGTAAATCGATTACTGAGTCTGCTGAGTGTGGCGCCAAAATAATGACCATTTCGAACAATCAATTAAGCATAGATAAATCCGAGGGTGTTAACTCGGGTGTTCGGCACGGATATGCTCTGTCCCCGATAATCTTTAATCGCATGTTGGAGTACGTCTTTCGTAAAACTGAAACACCTCAGCGCAACATCTTATATCGCCTGTCCAATCAGGAGCTTGCATATGCAGATGACATTTGTGTGATTGGACTGAATAGCAACGGAGTGAAAGAAATACTTGTTCCGCTTGTAGAGTTTTCAGCTTCAGTTGGACTTCAGATCAATGAGTCCAAAACGAAATACCTGATCTCTGGTTTTAGAGACAATGGCACACCAGATTTTAGTAGTGGCCACCACACGTTTTAAGGAGTGAGGGGATTCAAATATTTCGGTTCTCTTATCATTCACGATAACAGTGTGGGTGAGGATATTAAAGTGCGGCTGCCAGCTGGCAGTCGTTTTTGTGCCATGAAGCTGAAGTTTTACAAAGCGTTTGATTAGGCCCGTTGTTATGTTTGGATGTGATAGTTGGGCGTTGACGGATGAGTACGCAGAGACGGCTCCTTATATTTGAGAGATGAATCATGCGTGTGATTTACGGCCCAAAACGCGAAATAGATGATGAAGATCCCCGATATTGTGCATGAAATAAATAAATGAAATGAAATCTCAGTGAGTACACTGGCTCGGTCACGTTCTGCGTGCTGATCCGGAACGAATTGTGCAGCGATTTCTGAAAGGAGAGCCACCATATGGTAGGCGCAGAGGTCGTTGCAGGCGACGATGACTCTACGATGTAGAGAACGGCTTGGCCCCTTCAGATTGTCTTAGACAGTATAAAGACCATGCTCAGGATCGAAACCGTTGGAGCCTAATAGTTGACTCAGTAATGGCCTTTAAAACTGTTCATTCATTCAGATAAAGCCGAGGTCATATTCAGATTTACTTAGAAATGTTAGGAATTGCCTGCCATTGGCCATCGAATACATTTTTTTTTGTTTAGAGAAAATCGAATATTAGTCTCACTGGTCTGCAGGTCGTGCTTAAATAATCACCACTACGAATAATCAATTCAGCATAGATAAATCCGAAGTCATATTCAGATTCTCTTAGAAATCTCAGAAATTGCCTGCCATTGCCAACGAATATCCACGCATACATATGTTTGTGTTTGGAGGAACTTTTGAAAATAAAGTAAACATAGACTAATCTGAGGTCATTCATATTCGGATCAACTTAGGCATCTCTAAGATTGCATGTGAAAATCCACAAATACATATTTTTGTTTAAACTTTTTTTGAAAATCGATTTCTGGTCTGCAGCGGGTCGTGCTAAAATAATTAACACTACAACGATGGGCGGGGTAGATGATGCCATGTAATCTACGCGATTGTCGACACGTAAAGTATTACGTAAATTACTTGGCAATATATTTTATCAATGTCGACAATTACGATTGCTGATAATTGATTAACCCTTTCGTGCCCTGCCTACCCAAATTTTTGTAGGTAAATTTTGAGAGCTCTAGTGAGAGATGTCGAAAGTTATTTATAGATGAAATTAAAACCAACTTACACATTTGTGTATGTATTTTAAACCAATTTGCTCGAAACAAAATTAATCATATTGAAAAGCCAACTGACACATTTGTGTAGGTAACTTTGGAACTACTCGGGCATTCGGAAAATTCAAATCTTAGGGGATTTTCACGATATGTTGGGTAAAGATTAATAATGGCCTAAAAATTGAATATATCAATATGAAATGCAGAATTGGCCCCCACACATTTGTATAGATTGGTAAGAGACTAATGTAAGTTATGTATGTGTGTTATTTTAAATAAAAGTTCAGGTAAAGACATAAAAAATACATAAATACATCACATTTAAATTACATAATTAATCACAATGTTTGTTTAATTCATTACATCACATATTTCAAATTATGCTTTAACATGGAATTGTTTGAAGCATATATTCTTCCCGGAAATACATAAATAAACGTTGCATGTTTCGCAAGCCAAGTCTATAAAACGGTTCGTTGCCTTCAATGTCCACTTTTTCGTTTTAATGAAACACCTGTAATATTCCATCATTTGGTATACTAAATCAACTCCACCCATATGTTTGTTATATTCTGCAATAACATGGGAACATGAACATTTTTGAAACAACTGAGATTTTTTATCCCACCGATTGACCATTGTTGTTGGATAAGATCCCGCGATTGACGACAGAGCGGTAACACATTTTGAGTCTTTCCATTTAACAAATGTGATTTCATGGATTCCGTTCATTAAGATGAAATCTTGGCTCTCGCCTCGTTCCATATTCTTATCGGGTTTAAATTTCACATTTTTCAATCTATTTAACATAATCGTTAAAACTGTATTAAAAACATAATCGTTCCTAAAAGTGATAAATGTATAAGTTAATACATAAATAATCAAAATATGTTTGCAGAAATATTGATACGCTGCTCGGTACCCTAAAACAAGCAGTTTAAAATAACGATCGAAATAAATGAAGCTCTCCTTAGGAAAGTTTTTACTAGGTGGAGGACCTCTGCTGGGCCTAATCCCAATGATCGATCGCCAAGCACCTTGGTATATTTCGAAATCTACGACGAGTCCACCGGATGTCGTTACTACAAAACGTTTCAAACCAACCGGCCTTGGCTTATTTTTCACATATTGTCTTGCTGGACAACGACCGGTATAAAGGATCATCTGCTCGTTAATCGAGTAGTGATCAATTGTTCTTGGCAGTGCTCTACACCTATTTTTTACTGAACTAAGCAGAGGTTCTATTTTCCAGAACTGTTTTGTGGAATCGGGTGTTGTTTCGTTCATGTTAATATAATGTAACGAATTCCTTAATTTTTGAAAACGAGTTCGAGATATGGTACATGCTACTGCATCAAATCGAAAATTATTTCTCCAATACAATTTTACGCATGGATATGAAATTACGCCCATCACTAGGCATACACCAAACAATTTTCTTATTTCTACAGCTGATGTTTCCAGCTCAGTGCCATGCATTTTCATATGGTATAAGTTCGTGTTGGTGGCGGCATTATCAAAATGATCTTAAAATAGGCATTAAAATACTCTAATAGTGATTTAACGTAGTTCGAGTGCGACGGATGAGCTTCGTCATCTTTTAGATAATGCGGGGTAAATTGGCCTGGATGCCACACATTTGAGGTTCTGGATGGTAGTTCAATGCTACCATTGTCATTGGGACAATCATCGATCATTGTCAACGCCACATCTGAATCCAACAATCAGCTAATCTGTAGAGCGTTATTGGATAGCGGCTCTCATTTGAATTTTGTGACTGAAAATTTCGCAAAGTTATTGAAACTCAGAAAACAGTCAACAAATAAAACAATATCTGGTATTGGTGGAAAAGAAACTATAATTAGAACAAAGGTTTCTATAACTATATCTTCCAGAACATCGAACTTTTCAGCAACTTTACAATTTTATATAATTCCCAAAATTACAAATTACTTACCCGCCAGTCCAGTAAATGCAAATTTAAGATCGATTCCAGCTGAAATTAAATTGGCCGATCCATCTTTTCATTTATCAGATAGGATTGATATTTTACTTGGTGCAGAAATTTATAACCAATTATTTACAGGCAGTGTAGCTATTACGGTTTTGAAAAATCTACCACCGTTTAATCATGCGCATTCGATACAAGAATGTTCACCCACAGCACTCTGCACTATTGAATCGTTAAATAAAAATATGAAACGCTTTTGGGAGCTAGAAACAATTTCGGTTAAAACCAATCATTCACAAGATGAAAAATATTGTGAGGAACATTTCATCAAAACTCACAAACGGACCAGTTCAGGTCGTTACTCGGTTTCTTCCTGTGAATGACAATATTAATCATCTTGGACTTTCAAATTATTCCTCGCTTATGCATTTTTATGCCATGGAAAAAAGATTAATTCGCCAATAAAATATTTATAAACAATACCGAGACTTCATGGATGAATACCTGACTTTAGGTCATATGACATTAGTTCATGATCCAAGTATCATCCGCAATTCATATAAGAAAGCATACTATTTACCGCACCATTTTGTAACGAAAGATAGTAGTACTACCACTCAGTTAAGAGTAGTCTTTAATGGTTCCGCTAAATCTTCTTCAAAAATATCATTAAATGATTGTTTATTCAAAGGTCCCACTGTGCAACGAGATCTTTTATCTATAATTCTGAGATTCAGGAAACACATCGTTGCCTTCACAGCCGATATTGCTAAAATGTACCGGCAAGTGTTAATTGATGAAACTCAGCAAGACTTACAATGGATCTGGTGGAGAAATAATTCGTCAGACAATATAAAATGTTTCAAACGGTGCACAGTGACCTATGGAACTAGAAGTGCTCCATATTTAGCAACACGTGCTTGACAGCAGTTGGCATTGGATGAAGTTCATTCGTTTCCTTTAGCTTCGCCAATTTTAATGCATGATTTTTATGTTGATGACGTACTAACAGGTTCTGATTCAACTGATAATGCATTAAAAATTAAATCAGAGTTACTAGAATTATTGAAAAGGGGTAACTTTGAGTTAAGAAAATTTTTTTCAAATGCCCATAACATTTCTTCTGAATCTTCATCTAATGTTACGTTAGTACTTGGTCTTTCTTGGGACACCTTAAACGACACATTCGAAATGAATTTTTCTAAATTCTCGTTAGAAACACCATGTACTAAACGAAATGTTTTGTCCGAGATATGTCAATTGTTTGATCCTTTGGGATTAGGTTCTCCGATGAGGGTTACCCACATATTTCAATATAACAAAATCGAGCACACAAAATCCAGTATTCATAATTCAGTATTGCAAAATCCAGAATGAAAGCAAGCCAATAATTCAAAATTCAGTATTTATTATCTAAAATTACAAAATCCAGTATTACAAAATCCTTTTTTTTTTATAAATCCAGTATTTTAATCAAATCATGCGCATGATTTGATTAAAATACTGGATTTATAAAAAAAAAAAAAAGTCCATTTTCCGCATATGCTAGTTTAAAAAAAAGAGTTAGGTAATTATAAGAAAAGCCATTTAATATTGGGGAAATGAAGGACATACTTAATTATTTTATTTTGATTTCAAATTTGAAAATGATAAAACTTCAACAAAAATAATTATAAGTATTTAATAATGATTCTGTTAGCAATAATTTTTAAACAATAATTCAATTAAATAATTTCAACATTAACTATAGTTAAATATAAAATTAAAATAAAATATTCTGGGCAATGCGCTTTAAATATTCTAGTTTGTCGGTTGAACATCGTTTCTTAATAACTCTTTTAAGCCTTTTATGTCGTTCGATATTTGATTTTGATTTTGGTGGAAGCCAACCGGATTTTAATTTTTCAATGTTAGTTTTTATAATAAGAGCTTCTTTTGATAAGTCTTTAATTAATTGATATACACCTGGATTTTTTTCCCAACAACAACTTTAAGGCGACAATGCCAAGCCTCAACGCTATTTTGAGTTCTCGGAAAATGCGTTTTCGGAGAAGCTGCTATGGACCAAAATTCTGGATTATATCTTGATTTAGAAGTATTATTACTCCCAGAAATATAATTGGAACGGAACCATTTACCAATTTTTTTAAGATCTTTGTCTACAATACTGTTATTCAATTCCGAATAATAGAAAGAGACTTCTTCTGCTGGAACAAAGGCTAGGCTTTGTATCATTCGAACTTGTATACTAAATACTTCGTTGTTGCCGTATTTAGTAGCAAGTCTCTCTTTTTGAAATTTACGCCAAATAATTTGACTGAAATGGAAGAAACATCCCTTAAATTCAACGTCTGGAAAATATATTTTAGCTGCTCCAGCAATTGCCAGTTCAAAATCTGTTATAATCCTTTCTGGATTGAGATTTATATTCCAGTCGCAGGCTAAGCGACAAAGATCATAAAAGAATTCTGAATAGCCTTCTTTACTTTTTGTGCTCATTAAACCAAACACTAATGGCATTACTTGACCATTAACATAGCCGTGGATGCTGAAAACCTGCCGCATTATTGACGGAGCAACGTAAAACGTCCCATCCATTAGCCAACATTTACATTCTGACAAAATTTTAAATGTATATTTTGTTCCCAAAATTATTATTTTATTGTCATTAAAATCCTTCTCCGATAGTACAAAAAGCTCTCCTTCAAAATATTTTAAAGTTTCCGGAATGTTGATATCAGCTAAAGTTTCCGGTTCTTTAACGGCAGATGATCTGTTTCTATTAATTTTAATATTCTGTGCTCTTTTACTTGGTAAGTAAGGACGATATTCTTCACGACAATCAACAATTGATTCACGAATAATTTGTGAAGGACGCAAATCACTGGATTTTGCCATTCTTTTCACATTTTCATTACTTTCTGCAACGTGCTTTTTAAAAGCTTTTCGTATTTGATGTTTATCATTTATTTTAATAGTGATAACACGGCTTTTACAAGAATGGGATTTCCGCTTTGCACATCCCCATCTAACTGTATTTTTTGAACTTGAATCAAAATGATAGTCATACCCATCCATATATAATTTAGGTTTCCCCTTGTTGGATGGTATAACCGAAATATTCATTTTAATAAATTTAATAATAGCACTGTTTTAATAAAATTCACTTGTTTATTTTTAAATAATCGAAATGTTCTGAATGTTCTGGACACACACATGATAATGCGCATTTGTCCGTTAACCGTAACTGAATTATCTATTCGCAATTTCTCTTTCTCTCTGAAGCATTTTAAAAAAATTCTCGAAATAACGGTAAATATTTATTTAATATTATCGTAATAGGTACAACAGAAAAAGAACAAAGTATATAATCAATTGCAATTGGCTTTATTCAAAATTTTGTTGATACCGTATGAGATGTATTTTTTTGCACGATCAGACTAATTTTTGACGTTTACCGATAGGGTCTCCAGGGCAGTAGGTTTTGTTTACAATTACTGGGCGGTAAGTGAATTACTTACCGCCTCATAGGCGGTAAGTAAATAAAGAATGAATGTATAATTTTACAGTTTTCAATAGTTGGGAGTTGTTTTTTTTTACATTATTTTTAATGTAAGCTTTGTTCGTTGTTATGTTGTCATGGACGTACGAAAACAATAATTATTTATTTATCAAGAGATTTTTTCTGTCAGTTCTTTGTAAAATAGAGCAAAATAATAGTATTTTATTGTGAAAAATGGATGTTTTTTTTGATCGTGCAAAAAACGTAACGTCTCGATCTCCAAAATCATCCTCAACCGGTAGAAAGCATTTACTGACCTTGATACTTAAATAACTATTTAATAAAGACTATGGATTTTGTTTTGTGTGAATTTTGTGATTCTGGATTTTGTGACTTTGAGTTTTAAATTACTGAATTATATGGCACTTGTTTTTGTATTACTGGAAATTAAAAAAATACTGGATTTTGGTCAATATGGAATTTAAAAATTTGTATTAAGAGTAGTTCCCCTCCGATGATCCTAATCGCAAAAATCATAATGCAAACAATCTGGACTCTCCACAATACTGACTGGGATGATGACATTACACATCAACTTCGTGATCAATGGATCGATTTTAAATCCCAATTAATAAAATTACATAGAATTACAGTTCCACGTTGTATTTTAGTGCCCAACAATAAATTAATACAGATTCACGGTTTTTCAGACGCATCTGAGAAAGGTTTCGGTTGTGTCATTTATTTGAGAATCACTGATGATAAAAATGAAAACTATTCTAGGTTAATTTGCTCGAAATCCAGGGTGGCTACTCTTAAAAGGCAAACCATTCCACGTCTCGAGCTTTGTGCCGCTTTATTGTTGGCACAAACCTTAAATAAGTTAATTGAAAGCCTTAATATGCCGTTGAATCGTATTTATCTTTGGTAAGATTCGGAAATTACTCTTCTGCGTATCAAGTCTGAACCATCGAAATTTGCGACTTTTGTGGCTAATCGACTTACACAAATACAGGAACTAACATCAGTACACAGTTGGTGTTACGTACCAACTTCTCAAAACCCAGCTGACTTCGTTTCAAGAGGCTTAATGCCTTAAGTGAATTTCTAAACCAAGATTTATGGTGGTCAGGTCCGTCGTTTCTGTTGGAAAATCAATCAAACTGGCCCCGAAATTCAAATTTGAAGATCAGTTACGAGTTACAAAATTTAGATCTTCGGAAAAATGTTTCATTTTCAATTTGTACTCCAGCTTCAAATTTGGATTTATTTGATCGATATTCATCTTTTACAAAACTTACAGCGTTACAGCTTACATACTTCGATTTATTAATAATCTTCAAACAAAACATCATGTTAAGGTTATTGGAGAACTTACTTCCAAAGAACTAAACCGTTCATTAATCTGTCTTGTTAAGGTTATTCAGCAAACAGAATATAGCACTGATATTCAAAACATTAAAAAATATTCAGCTGTAAAAAACTCCAGCAATTTAAAATTATTATCGCCATTTATTGATGAAATGGGAATTCTTCGTGTTGGAGGACGGCTGAGTAAGTCTAAATTACATTCCGCTACAAAACATCCAATCATATTACCAAGTAAACATAGATTCACAACAATATTAGTTAGATACGAACACATGCGCCTGCTACATTGTGGTGCTCAAACATTATTATATAATTTGAGGTCGCAATATTGGATTATTAGTGGTCGCAATTTATGTAGACAGGTAGTTAATCAATGTTTTAGAAATAAATAACAAAAATAATAAATAAAAATAAATAAACCAAAATTAGCTTCTGAAATAATGGGCGATTTACCTGTTGATCGTATAACTCAATCAAGACCATTTTAAGTAGTTGGTATAGATTTTTGTGGACCATTTTTCGTCAAACCCAACAGTAGGTCAAAATCTAATATTAAAATGTATGTCTGTTTATTTATTTGCTTCGCGGTGAAAGCCATTCACTTAGAAATTGTGATGGATTTGTCTTCGGAATCCTTTTTGGCATGCCTTCGTAGATTTATTGCCAGACGAGGATATTGTACTAAAATATATTCAGACAATGCCACTAACTTCATCGGTTGTCGTTCTGAATTAAAGGAACTACGGAATTTATTTCTATCAGAAAAATTTCAGAATGATACAACGATATTTTGTTCAAGTAATCAGATCGAGTGGTTAACTATTCCTCCGCGTTCACCACACTTTGGTGGATTGTGGGAATCTGCTATAAAAAGTGCCAAGTGGCACATGAAACGGGTAGTCGGTTTGCGTTCCTTGACTTTTGAAGAATATCACACTTTAGTTTGCCAAATTGAAGCCTGCCTTAATTCAAGGCCATTAACTGCAATCTCCAATGATCCCACAGATTTAAATGCACTTTCACCCGGTCATTTTTTGATTGGTGGCCCTTTATTTGCTCTACCTGAACCATCAATGCTGGATTTAAATATGAATCGATTATCCAGATATCAACTGATTCAAGTGATGCTTCAAGAGTTCTGGAAACGTTGGCATGTTGAGTGTTTAAATGGACTTCAAAACAGATATAAATGGCTTAAATTTTCAAATAACAACTACAAAATAGGCTCTTTGGTACTCTTACATGAAGACAATACACCACCGATAAACTGGATTTTAGGTAGAATAATTGACACACATCCGGGTACTGATGGTCGAATTCGTGTAGTTACGATAAAGACTTCGAAATCTATTTTTAAACGGTCAATTACAAAGATTAGTATTCTACCACTTGAATCATAGACTACCAGCAAAAATATCTTCAACTTATGAAAAGTTCAGTTTGATAAATTTATTAAATTAATATTTTTAATTTTATTATTCTTTATGATTAAATATACATATATAAATTATTTTATTTTTCATTAATAAATTTATTTTCTTTGTTAATTTTTTTTATTATTCTAAGAATGTTGCATTACATAAAATTAATATTATAAGTTTAATATTTATTATTTAAATATAAGTGCACAGTATTTTGAATTAGTTACTTCAAGGGCGCGGGTATGTTCACGCACAGTAATATTTTGAATTTCACCATGGTGCG
The DNA here is from genome assembly GCA_951394425.1 of Tipula unca. Taxonomy (NCBI): domain Eukaryota; kingdom Metazoa; phylum Arthropoda; class Insecta; order Diptera; family Tipulidae; genus Tipula; species Tipula unca. Next base: position 175,325,265 of record OX596382.1, on the reverse strand, counting down.
CATCTTATATTTTTTATACTTTATTATTTATAATTATGTATATACTTCTACAGTAGAATAGTATGTATGTATATAATGGCTTATGTATAATAAAACTGGATTATATTTTACTCTTGTAATTAAAAATGTGATCGATCAGGTCACTTCATAATTTTGTTTCATCGAAAATACATACATCAAAATAAAATTAAAACAAATTAATTATCTTCGAGAATTAATTAAATTAAAATAAAATATATTAATTCTAATTTGAAATCTTCGTGTTTTATTAAAACTATTTTTTTTATTCAAATGAGATCGATTTTTAAATCAAACTATCACTCAACGTGTGTGTAATTTGACGTAAATCTATCCTAAAAAGCAACAAAAACAGTTTCCTCTCGTTAGTAAGCACGATGTTCCGATGTAACGTATCGTTCAATATTGGAAAAGATAGACGAATAGGACGTATTATAGGACTACCATGTTTGATATCACCTCATATAATAACGTCGTATACATATTATAGGATTTTGCGAATTTGTTTAAGAACATCCTAGGAAACTCTAACACAGTAAGGACATATACCGCCATGTCACTGGGTCTAAGTTATCCGAGTTATTATTTGGAATATTTGGCTTAGAATAGTTAGCTTTCAATAGTTAGGATATCCCCAAGAAAATACGGACTAAATCATATATTCGACATATATGAGGGCCAACCCCCTACTGCTCCTAAAATACAAATATTTTTCGGATAGCTGCAGGTATGTATATACGACATTATGGTGTCAGCTTCCTAGGAGTTTCTAAAGAAATTCCGGAAAAAATCATATATTTGTCAATAGTTTATCAGGAAAAAGTCACAAAATCGGTTAAACTATAAGATTTAAAAATCATGATGCTCTCACTAGGATCTAGGATTAACTTCAACCACCTATAAATAATTGTGTATTTTGTTCTAAAAAAATCCTAATTTTTTTAGGACCGCTTGGACTATCGAAAAGATTTTATTTTATTTTACCTAGTTGTGAAATAATGTCAAAACTTTAAAAAAAAATGTATGACAGATACACTAATTTTGTGGAAATTCAGATTACAATGTATTTCTTAATTTTCTAGAGATAAATTATGAAAATATTTTAATTTAAAATTTTTCTAACCTAAACTATTTAAAAAAAAATTTAAATAGCATTCAAATAGAGATTAAATAACTAGTCGCCGCCTGTATCGCATTAACCCTGAAGAAATTTGGCCACAGTAGTTTAGAACTAGTTCCCTATATCACTCCATCAATCGTTTACACTATCGTACAAGGTTTTCTACGAGTAGTCTACTTAGACATCTCAGGAACTGCCTGTCATTGGTCATCGGAAATCAACATATACAGGTTTTTGAATACACTTTTTTTGAAAATCGATTACTGGTCTGCTGAGTGTCGCGTAAATAATGAGGTCACATTCAGATTCACTTAGACATCTTTCATCAAAATGTTGGATTATGTATAATGTTCATTTGCCACTATACTATAGGGCAGTAAATCAGTAGCTCAGTTGGGCCAAGTTAATTAACACAAATGTAACAAATGTTCTCGTTTATTATTTTTTTATTAAAATGTTTAATACAATTTTGTTTAGATTATTGATATTTAAACTTGGTAAATGAAGAAGATTCATATGTATAGCAAAACTTTAGTTCCAGTTTTTTTAATGCTTAACTGAACTTTCTGTTAACCTGTTTGTGCTTATTTATTTCTTTGTGTATATTTAGCAAAACACAATAACAATATTTATCGTATATGTATCAAAACATTTTATTTAAAAAATTACCAATATTGAATTCTAATTTAATATAAAAATTTAATTTAAAATCTTAAAATAGTTTCCATTAAATATTAACAAGTTACATTTCCATACGTCGATTGATCCAGCGCGTTTTGTGACGAACAAAAAAATTCCGCAATTCCTGTAGTCATGCCGAATGCAATGATCCGTACATCTCCGCTCGCTGTAATTTGTAATGAATTCGATAAAAATGTTCCCGACCCACTAGGAAAGAAGGGATTATAGTAAATTCGCTGGGCCATTTGTAATTCGCCCGTTATTGGATTATACTGGCTACACCGCGTCCGTGCTAATATACAGCTGGTTGTATTCACATAGAACGCAATACGATTTGCCTGATCCGCTAATGAACGGCTGGCCATCGTTTCACGAACACAATTATCAATCTGTTATATAGTTGTATACAATTAAATTTATAAAATACATCGTAAATTATATTTAATGTCCTATACCAGTAAATTAACATTTATTCGACGGACACAACGTACAAATTCACAGTATCCGGTGTAACAACTACCATATGTTGGTGCAGGAGTTGGTCTTGCTCCACCCGCCATCGATTGTAAATTTGTGGAGCATGACGCATACACCGATCCGGCTAAATACATTGTGGCACATTGGCTCAACGAACTGAGTTGGGTTGCACCCGTGGGCAGGGAACCGGCTCGAAAGAAGCAACCATAGCATGCATCTCGTGTTGTCGCCGATGTGGCTTGTGTTGCGTTGCACAGTAGATTTAACAGTGACATTAGTTTATTGCTACGAAATTGCGTAATTATATATTATGTTGGAGTGATATTCGGAATATACTTTACCTATCTGCCGCGCAAGCAAATTTTGATATTTTCCGCACAAAATATGCTTCGTCAAAATTTGAATTTGTGTGCAGCATATATCCGAAATTCTATCGATAAAACAAATACTGTTATCACAATAAATAATCGAACGAACCACATCCAATTACCACAAATAATACAACATTTATAATTAAATATTTTAATAACATTATTTTTTTTGCACGATAAACACAACAAATTAATTTTATCTCGTGCTGTGTTTATGCTGTAAATTGCCAATTTGTATAATGTTTAACTAGACGCAACGAGATTTATGTTAACACTAAGCTCTCGCGAAAAATAAATCTATATTTCTACTAAAAATTATAATTTTTATAGATTACCATAACTGATAGTGGACATTGTTATTTTTTATGTCGTGGTTATGGCCATCGGATAATCTATATTTCTATACAGTCTATTGCTCTCTGATGCATTCATATATAGATGTTGTTTTGCGATACGCGTTTTAATATATGTTTTAATGCAAGTTTTCTAAATGGATTTAAACTAAACCTAATTGCGATTGAATTTGATCGCATCACTATGACTAATTAGCGTTAATTTTTAGAAATCGTGTTTGTGGGGTGGGAAAATCGTGCAAAATTTGCTCCAGATTTTGTTTTAATTTTGTAAATGTAGGTCAATTCAACTACGTTCAATAAAATTTAATTATATCTATAAACCACCTAACTTGAAATGGGTATGTATGTTAATTAAAATTGTGTGTTGAAACTGTTGATTGTTTGCAATATTTGACCTGATTGACAAGACCAAACATATAAGATCGTTAAGTCTAAATCAAAAATCAATATATAAAAGTTCGGTTTTATTACATTTTTTAGTAAAATTAAAAATAAATTATGTCATTTACGATTATAAAATTAAAAACAATGCCCTAATTTTTATTTTTGCCATTTTTAGTTTTGATTTGAATTATAATCATTTGGAAAATTTTAAATTTTAGTAGTCGAATTAATTGCCATTTTAATTTTGAAATTATTGTTACAGAAAAAACGCCCTAACCCTTTTCTCACGGAAACCATTTTTTTTTATAAATTGCGATCATTTTCCAGGTGAAAATTTTGTGACATAATACAAAATTTTCTTGGCACACTCACATCATCTGTTTGAGTTTTTTTTATCGAGAAACGGCAGAGATCGCGAGTGAGCCAATTTACGAGTCGTAAATCCAATCATCTCCAGTGCCCCTATTCTATAAAAGTAATACCAAAAATGTGGAAAAGGTGGAATGAGACAAGTTTTATTCTGGTATCGTTGTGACTTCCTGTTACAACAGCAAGCAAGAACTTTAATAAATTTTTTATACTGTGCACAGTTTTATTTTTGTGACATTCTTTTTTAAAGAAAAAAATTAGGGCGTTGTTTTTGTTTCATAATAACCAATACCAAATATTACGATTTTTTTTTTATTTAATAGTCTTAAATACTGTCATTTGAATCATGATTGTTATCGACTGTTCTGTTATCTCCAAGTCGATAATCTATAAAAGTTTATTACCACCATAATTAGTTCTGTGTTGGTACAGATGAAGATTAACATGGTACGATAAATCTCGGTCGTAATACCACCCATCTTTCCACGTTATATAGCGTATAAACGTTGCAAAAAGGATACCAGACATTAACAGCATATTCAAGTTGAGATACTTTAATTATCTCGAAGTCATAAATATTCCCCATCCACCGATTAATAAAACCAAACATGGAATTAGCTCTATAGCGAATTAGCGATGCATTGCTCAATTCATTGCTTAGTAAACCCTTAGTAAATATAATTTATAAAAGTAAGTCATGTATTTGATATTGATGTATAACAGGGTTAACTTTTAGATGGAACGATAAACTTGTACACATGTTAATGTAGAGGCTGAGAAGTTTTGACTTACACCATTTCGCTAGATTGTCGATGTCTTCCTGCAGTAGTTTGTTGGATCAGCCATGTTTTCGACAGTTCAGTAATGCCATTGATGAAAACTATAAAGATCCAAGGACCAATTTGGGATCATTGTGGTACCCCTGAGGCACCGATGATCTGAATGAGTTGCACACTACCAGTTCTAATAATTTGGGTATGGAAGAAATTAATGTAACCTCTCTATAACAAGAAACATCAATTGTTGCTCCAGTTTGGAAAATTGGTTTCACTCTGGTTATTTTCCATTTCGTAACGATTGATTGAACAAAAGACACAGAAGAATTGCTAACATTGTGAAATCATTTAATAAAGAAGCTGGAATGCCATCAGGATCGCATCCATCTCCGAATGCTTCTATAGAACTCGATGAATATCCTGGGGTTCAATCCGTGGTGCTAGTATGGTTACGTTGTTTTCACCAATGCTAGGGTTTTCATATACTTATCGATGTCTTCCGGCTTATAAATTGATTGAAAACACTGAGCCAACATGTCTGCGGGTCACAAGATTTGTGTTCCTTGAATGACTTACATGCTGGAAACACATTAATCTCCCGTTTTTCTTTAAAAAAAGCTCCAAAATTGTTTTTGATTCTTTCTTATTTTTTCTTCCATATGTATATATGCCTAATGTAGCTTTAATACTTTAACTCAAAGAAGCACTCGAAATTTTGGTTACACACAGAGAATTTATATTTACTTTCCTCAGAAATCTGTTTGAAATTTTCTTTGTAAGCCTTATCTTTCTTGTTTTTTTGTTTGTTTTATCAACTTAGAATGATAAGTTTACCATCGTATCATGGAGGATATTGGTTAGGTTTGGCCAAATAATGGAACCAAATAGTGATATACTCTTGAAAATGACTTTATATACAATTTCTCAACGTTAACATCTATGTTGCTGCTGATAAGTTCCTTCTCCTAGTTAATCTGCTCCAGATATAGCTGAAGGTTTATTGTGTAGGCTTTTCTAAAGTTGTAATACGGATTGCGGTTTTGGTGATTATTAGCATTCCAAAATTATTTCAATGGCTTGGTGGGTAATATCATTAACAACGAATGGTAATGATGATTCATTTACATTAAACATAACTGGTTCATTTGTAAAGATCAGGTCTAAGATACAGTCTAGACCATTATGTATCTGGCATCAAACACGTCATACGACCAGTTAATAGATGGAAAATTTAAATTCCCCGTGATTAAGATTGCATTATTGTGTCGCAGCAGGCAGCGTAAGATGATATAGGTGAGGCATGTGGAATATTTACCACATCGATAAAAATTGAGTTTTTGTTGTTTATAATTTTAACACATAATTGCTCGACAGACAGGTTGGATATTTCAACTAACCCAATTGATAATGATACATGGACGGCTATCAGTATTCCTCCACCATCACATAACTAAACCACATACTGCCTTGGAAAAAATTCTGAATTGAGGATCCCTATATTGAATGATGTTTCACAGATAATGTAAACCGGAAAAAACGTTTTTAACACAAAATTGTGAAATTAGTCTGCGTTCGAAGACATTTTATTTACACTTTGGAAATAAAATGATTGGTTCATAGTGTTTTGTTGTTTGCCCATTGAGCTTGTGTTCTTATAGTTGACTGTTTCCCAGTTTTGTTCAGGATTCTGATTGGGGACTGTATTGGATTAAGATTTCACAGTGTCATGGTGGAAGTACCGTTTGCAGTTAAGGCGGTTCGTACTAACGAATGCAGCTGGTCCCCTTCCATCGGTGATGATGATTCTGCCCGTTGATGCTGGATTTCCGTGTGTGCTCCACAAATAACTTGGCTTGCAACAGGAGTATTCTTTCCTCGAGTACTTAATAGCTGGGAGTGAATGATTATGGATCGGCATTATTAGTTTGTATGGCTTGGCAAAAGGTGTTGAAAAATTTTTTTTATTTGTCCCCATCAATCTCTTTCACAAGAAGCCCATCCGGCCATAACTAAGATGATATATTGCCGTTTGAAAAGATTCTTCTGCCATGTTAATTTTATATGACACGTAATCATCATCATTTGTGGATGTTACCTTGTCCAATAATTTATGAAACTGTTCCTCTGGCACAGAGTGATGTATTCGCGTGACAAAGCGCCTGCGTCTTGGTTGGACTATCCTTATGCTGAAATCATCCGAATTTAACTTATGAGTTCTAAACCATTCTGCTGGCATAGTTATACGGCTATTTACCTTAACAGGATCATTTAATTTACCGTTACGTGATAGACCGGCAACTGGTATCACTATTTTATCAGCATTTTTCGTGACTTTTGATGGTGATGTGCTATACTTGTACTGTTGGCTTGAGGTCATATGGTGCTTACAACTGAAATTTCTGGCAGTGCTGTTACAGCAAATGGCTTAGGTGTTGGGACCACTGGTGTTAAATTTTTCGGTGCACTTCCCAGAACGGTGGCTCTGAACATGGCTCACGTGACTCAGCGTTCCTCCACCGTTGCATTAAAATTGTCCACTTCTCAACTTTTTTATTTTTTAATAAATGAAATTACGGAAATTACATTAGGAAAAATATGGTTAACAAGCAAAAAAAAAGCACGTTCGAATTGAAAGAATGTTGAGTTATTCTGAAATAAAAAAACGCCCTAATTTTTATCTTCACCCATTTAGCATTTCAATTTGAAATATTACAGTTTAGAAAAACTTAAATGTTCGTTTACGATTTTAATTTAAAATTATCCTAAATGACAATTAGTGATTGCAAACAAATACGCGCGTCAGAAAAAAAAAATTCTTACATTTAAAAAAAAGCACTAACGTTTTTTCAAAAAAATATCAGCAGAAAGAATACGTCTAAATAAATTTAATTTTTTAATAATTTCCAAAAATTGGTTCAAGTGGAGCTAGTGAGAGATTTGTAAAATTTGCAAAAATTGGCCAATTACCAATTACAAATTATGCTTGGGCAAATGGCGGAAACCAATATAGATACTGCGGGAACTAGGTTAGCTTACAGCTTTTTTACAGATAATTAGTTTTCATACTGATTAAGAATAAATAATAACAGTGTTAAAGGCCATTACTGGCCCCTTACTGAATCAACAATCTGGCTCCAACGGTTTCGATCCTGAGCTTGGTCTTCATACTGTCTTAGACAATCTGAAGAGGCCAAGTCGTTCTCTACATCGTGGAGCCATCGTCGCCTGCAACGACCTCTGCGCCTACCATATGGTGGCTCTCCTTTCAGAGATAGCTGCACAATTCGTTCCGGATCAGCACGCAGAACGTGACCGAGCCAGCGTACTCGCTGAGATCTAACTTCATGTACAATATCGGGGATCTTCATCAGATCTCTGATCTCGAAATTGTACCGTAAATTGTGGCCGTAAATCACACGCATGATTCTTCTCTCAAATGTAAGGAGCCATCTCTCGTACTCATCCGTCAGCGCCCAACTTTCACATCCAAACATAACAACGGGCCTGATCAACGCTTTGTAAAGCTTCAGCTTCACGGCACTTGATAAGTGTTTAGATTTTAGCAGTGGCCTTAGAGGATACAAAGAACGACTGCCAGCTGCCAGCCGCACTTTAATATCCTCACCCACACTGTTATCGTGAGTGATAAGAGAGCCGAAATATTTGAACCTCCTCACTCCCTCAAACGTGTGGTGGCCACTACTAAAATCTGGTGTGCCATTGTCTCTAAAACCAGAGATCAGGTATTTCGTTTTGGACTCATTGATCTGGAGTCCAACAGAAGCTGAAAACTCTACAAGCGGATCAAGTATTTCTTTCACTCCGTTGCTATTCAGTCCAATCACGCATATGTCATCTGCATATGCAAGCACTTGATTGGACTGGCGATATAAGATGTTGCGCTGAGGTGTTTCAGTTTTACGAAAGATGTACTCCAACATGAGATTAAAGAGTATCGGGGACAGAGCATCTCCCTGCCGAACACCCGAGTTAACTGCAAAAATTGTCGATAGCCTGTTCTGAACTTTAACACAGCATTGAGACTGCGTCACTGTCATCCTACACAGTCGTACCAATTTTGTTGGCATTCCTAGGTATTCCAGGGCAGACCACAAACTCTCTCGATTGATCGAGTCGTAGGCCTGCCGGAAATCCAGGAAAACCTGATGTACGGAGATGGATGTCTCATAATATTTAGATAGAATCATCCGCAGCGAAAAGACCTGATCAGTGACTGATCGATTCGGACGAAATCCTCCCTGATAGTCACCAACCAAGCCCTCCGCCAGAGGAGTGATTCTATCCAATAAAATGTATGACAGTAACTTGTATGCTGTGCAAAGGAGAGCTATACCGCGATAATTCTCACACTTCAAGCGGTCTCCCTTCTTGAAGATGGGGCATATCGCGGCCACTTTCCATTCATCAGGCATAACTTCGGTTCGCCATACTAATCGAATAAGGTCGAAAAGACAGTTCCACAAAGTATCCCCTCCGAATATCAAGAGCTCCGAATTAATGCAGTCCACTCCAGGTGAGCGGTTTCGTTTCATTCTCTGCATGGCCTTAGTGAATTCCTCATGGGATGGCTCCTCAGTGCAAATCTCCGCAGACTGTTTTAGAGGTGGCTCAACAACAGTCTGTGACGCATGATGAACATCAAGCAGCTCAGTAAAGTGTTCACTCCATGCGTCAAGTACTGCGTCGATGTTGACACAGAGGTTTCCATCCCGGTCCCGAATGGCGGTTGACGAAGGCCTGAAAGTATGGTGCAATCCAGTAATTCCTTTAAAGAAATTACGTGAACTACGCTCATTGCTGAGTTGTTGTACTTTCAGAACCTCGGCCTTCCACCATTCTCGCTTCTTCCGTCTACAAATCCGCTTAGCTGCTCTTCTTGCAAGAGCTGCCTTGTTTTTTCTTGCGATTGTGAGACGTTGTTGCACTTTATTATGGGCTATATTTTGTTGCTCAACTGCAAGACGACACTCGTCATGAAACCAATCATTCTTGGGTCTGACTTTCACTATACCTAAAGTCTGTTGAGCAGCACTGACAACCGAAGTTTTCAGTACCTCCCAGACAGAGTTCACGCAGTCAGACTGGTAATTAGCTCCCTCAATGTTGTCGCTGACAAGATCCTGATATCGTTTCTTTTGATCTTCATTTATCAGACCTTCACAGTCGAAACGTTCCATCCGTTTCGCTGTGTTCCCCGACCTGTACGAAAACTTCCACCGTAGCTTTGCAGCGACCAAATAATGATCGCTGCCTACGTATTTGGTTGCTGACCGATAAGTTCTCACATCCTGCACAACCCGAGCTCGCCCTTTTGAAATTAACACGTGGTCAATTTGGATCCGGGATGTTTTGCGAGGATGTGTCCATGTCTCTAGGTGTATCTGTTTGTGAGGGAAGAATGTGCTTGCTACTCTAAGATCATGAGCAATTGCAAAGTACATCATTCTCTCACCATTATCGGTCGCAGTTTCGTGTCGGGAGTACGGACCTATGTTTTCACACAAGTCGGCCTGATTTCTGCCAGCTCTATCATTAAAGTCCCCAATTACCATTCTAACATCGTGTTCGGGTATAGATCCCATCAGATCGTCCAAGTCATTGTAAAATGAGTCTTTATCTTGGGGCTGGCTGACTTCTGTGGGCGCATGTACAGAAATTATCGACAGGTTGGCTAACTTCATGCGCAGGCGAAGCATACACAATCGGTTATTGACTGCTTGAAAATCCAAAACAGCCTTCTTTACCTGCGGCCCAAGAAGAAATCCAGCTCCAAAATTTCCGAGGTCATCTCCACTGTAGAACAACGTATAGCCCTGGGACACATGGTCTCCACGTTGAGGCCAGCGAGTTTCTTGAAGAGCAACGAGTTCCAGCCGATACTCTTTCATGCACGTGATTAAACCCAACAACGCTCCTGGTTTTCTAAGTGATTGCACGTTCCACGTGCCGATCCTAAATCTCGTATCCGGGTACTTGAGCGGGGGTCCGGTGTTGTTTTGGCGGTATCCATTTTACTTTTTGTTGATTTTATAAACAGTTGATTTTTTTTACGGATGCGGGTCGTCAGCCCAGCGATCCAACCGTTTAGTCGCCTCCTACGACAAGCAAAGGATACTGTGGTGGTATTCTTAGGAAACATGTTCGTGCAATTTAGATTTACGAGACATGTGAGTGCCCCCCGACCACAGGGGCCGACCACTGATTAAGAACTACCTTGAATAATTAACATTATAGTGTGCGGGCAAATTCAATATTCCGCCATAAAATCTGGCACGTATAATTAACATCACCTTTTTGTGGCCCGATACTAACTTGTTGTATCATACAGAATAAAACATAATATGATAGGATGGTTGTATACATTTTTCAAACTTGTTAAAAAAATATCCCAACAATAACATGACACAAAACATATTTATGTGGTTTTAAGGCAAGCTTTTTTGCCTGTTTCCCCATTTTTTTTTGGTGTGCACACGAAAAAGGACCATAACATAATTTTTTTTAATCTACGAATTTATAAAAAAATTCTCTTTTTATATTGTCAACAGATGCTAACCAACCAGAAAAACTAAAAAAAAAAAAATTGTAATAAAACTAAACTTTTTTGTTTGTGAGCTTTACCATAATAAAAATTCTATTTTCACTTTGTCCCTCAATATTTTCGTGATTAAAATTTTTTCGATCAATTTACATGCTATGTAGACGTGCTTATAGCCTTTGTACACGGTATATTTTGCATTGGTCCATCACAAACAGCTATTTCGAAACACAATTAATACGAATCACATATTTAAAGTTTATGAAGCAGAGCTTTATTATGTTCATACACAATTTTAAAATCTGTATATATACGGTATGTTGTGGTTATATACGCGATACGAACATAAAATTGAAAATAATATCCAATAATTCTCAACACATAAAAATACTGTTTGCAAAGCTTTAAGCTTTGGCAAATACTGCATGCGCGTTGTTGGAATAGAAAAAATATATTCAAATTGTGTTGTTAGCTTAATACATACTTTTCGTGACTTTTTGGAACCCAAATATAAAATATAGATATATAACTAACTATCTAGACTCTCTATACCTTGCCGCATGTGCTGTGAGTTTGTGGCCATACAGGGTTAAAATATTGTGAATAACATGTAGATCTTTTTCTGCATTTAAAGGTTATGAAGTTCTTGTACAAGCTGATCTTTTTTTGAAAACATGCTTAATGTAGAAGATTCCTTATTGTCTCTTGTCGCCAACAATTTACAACCTGACGGTTTATTGTTGGCTCTGACTGTCCAATTCACATATTAAAATATAAAAGATATGCACGCTAAAACATAACAATGGACCGTTGGTTTTCAAAATAAAATTTGATGGCTTTAGTTCGTTGTTCGATGGTGTGTTGATCCATTTAACGGCTCTATTGGATTGCTATAGGTTATCGTAATTTTTAAAAATCTATCAATCATTATCACAATTCGATTACACCTGATCTTGCAATTATAACTAGACCGGGGTGTGAGTAAATGAGTACACCGAGATTAATAATTGAATTAAAAGACTTAACATTTATTAACCACAAAAAAAAAAATACTCGGGAGTTTATAATTTTTTTTTTTACTTGGGAAACGGGAGACAAAATAATAATTCATGTTCCGGCATTTCCCAGCCGGGAATTCCCGGGAAGAACCCGCTACATATATAGTTGTTCGACATATTTAATTTTCGGACGATTCAGTTAAGATGTTGTTATATTAAAATACGCAATTTTTGAAGAGAGCACGTTGTTTAAATATTGGAACAAATCCATCAACCATAATAAAATAAACTGCCCGTATGTTACGATTCTGGAAAATATTCTGCTATTGGTGCTCTCATGGATCATGACATGAATAGTATCTGCATAGCAAGCAATTTCTTAATGGATACTCAAAATCAATAAAAATTGTGACAACTACTACACCAGTTACATTTGTTGTATAGTAAATATATTTTGGGTAAAATTTGATTTAGTGAATTGGAAGTAAATTGGTTTATACCAATCAATGTGACAATTTAACAACATAACAATTGGTTACAGAATATGATAAGAAATCATTAATTTTCATTAGCGCCAGTATCTATATACACATAAACATTTTATTAAAATTATTACGCTTTAAAGGAAGGCATTATAGTCCTTCATTTTGTGTGTTTATATAGTATTGCCTAACACAACTGACAAAATTGGTATTACAAGCAGTAAAACAAATTCGGCCCGGCAACATTTTTGAAACCGGCCCCAATTTTGAAAAATATGCTAGAATAGTGTCCCTAAATTAACGCAAGGTTTGAATTAAATAGAAAGCACAGCTTTTAGACTTCAGATTGTGATATTTTTATTGAATCATAAAAAACATAGGATAGGGTTATTTATGGAATATCACATCGCGTAAATGGCCTCCACAGCTTTGCTGATAAATACGCACTCTTTTATCGAAATTCTCCATGACCTTTTTGCATAAATGTGGTTGAATTTCGTTGATGCAGCGTTTTATTTCCTCCTTAATGCACGGGTTGTGCAGAACTTGTTGACATATACCTTTGACTTCAAATAACCCCATAAAAAGAAATCTAATGGTGTTAAATCACAAGATCGAAGAAAGAAGAGACTCTCTTCGCTGTACATGGCCATTAGGCTTCAGTTGTTGTGTTAATTGAATTTTGTAAGCATGAAGACATATATCTGTGAGTATAGGTTGCAGAGAGCTTCTTAAAATTTGTAATTCTTGTCCACGACGCCGAATTGATGTTCCTGGATTTTCACCAACACTCTCACGCACTGCTTTGATATTGACATTTGAACGGCTTGGTTTTGGACAACCAGTGTGTTTAGCGTCTCCAACTGATCCAGTCTCCTTGAATTTTTCAATTAATCTCTTAACAGTTGACGAAGTTAAAACACTATTCTGACCATATTTTGTATGAAATTTTCGAACTGCGGCTGCCAAACTTTCATTATTTTTAAGATATTTTTCAATAATGAAAATACGTTGTTCTATCGTGTAATGCCACATTTTTACTAACCCTAAGTTCGCAGGTGCCAATTTTTTTTTTTTTTTGGGTTGCCACCACTTTACTGCACAAATGGCGGCAAATTCAAAACTTGCGTTAATTTTGGGACACCCTTTACAACAAAAAAAAACAAATTATTTAATTTATTTCAACAAAACTGTGTTAATGGATAAACAAACCAAGTGACATTTTTAAGATTAAATACCTTTTTCTCAGCCTTGGAACCAAACAAATTCTAGTACTATTCTGCGGTGTAAGTAAAGAATAATAATTTTTTCAATTGATTAAACTAACCCAGGCATTTCATTGCCTCAGTTAATGCTTCTTTACATTTCCATTTGACGTGCATTCTCGTAAACGTTACGTAAGATCGAGCCATTTCAACTATATGTTGGTCCATATTAGGTATTATTTGCATATTCGTGCTTTGTGAATAGCAGCATTATCATGCTTATAACACCCACCACCTTATCAAATAACTGACATTTTAAGGCAACATAATTAGAATATCACACACGATACTATTCCTCTACATACATAAATACGATGATTACGGTGCAAAAACAATTCAGGCTTTTTAAGTCATAAGAGTAATACTGGAAGTTAACAGGAACTTCCTGATTAATCTTTTCTTCATCTGAAAAAAATATTCATACAATTGCCATGTGTCGATTTGAATCTTTCCAACACACCTGTTTTTGGCAAATTACCAGCGTCGTTACTAATTTTGCTATTGAGTTGCTTTAAAAGATGCACATTTCTGATTCATCGAGGTACAGAACAGTGGATTTACTAGCTGTTACACCAAATTTTGCGGTAATTTTATAATTTTTCACGCGAAATCAATAGAATTCAAATCAAACTGAAAAATTTTTCCCGTGGTACGAGTAGCCAAATATTTTTATTCTTGTGGTGATAAGACCTTAGCAACGCGTTCTTTATATAGCTTTTACCATATACTCGCGTTGTTTCTTTAAATAATTAATGGCAACTGTTTGGCTACGACTTAATTTTTGAGGTATATATAATGATACGATTTGCCTTCAGACTTTCAGAGTGATACCTTGCCATTTGGTATGTAGTTAAAATTGTGTTTTTCCCCATTTTATAACATTTTTCACCACAAACTTTTATAAAAACTTTAACTATACGTCCAGTTTGAAAAATTATTATTGTGGCCAAAAAATCAGAGTCAATGACTTTGGTTTCGTGTACCTGAATTCAAGTCTCGGTTATAGGGCCAATCACTATTTTAATTTAATTTCTTCATTCAAATTGATTTAACTTGCCGTACCAATTATAGTCAAGCTTGTGCTTGCCACTTAAAAAACCACTTTATTCAGGTGGCAAATATAGAAGAATAATGACCAGCGGTAATGAAATCGTACCAAATTTCAAATATCAATATGTATGTTTACCATTGGTGACTTTCTGTCTTGTCTTTTTCATGATTTTATGGCGGTACATGTACTTGATTTGGTTTCGACTGGATTAGACCGAATTTTCTGCTGATTGCGGATTTCTCGTAACTAGAGATAATTACTCTTACATTGCCACTTAGTCACACGATCATGTCCATTTATGTATACAACATCGAATTTGATTGTTAGTATATGACGTTTCATCGAAGATAAAATATTGAGGTTATCGCAATGTTCAATTTTTAAGTACACAACGCTTGAATACATACATTCAATAAAAATAAATCAAAGTACGAGTAGCTTCTGATTGTTCTGCTTGATGGATGTTGTTACGAAACTATATTGATTTTTATGGTCAGTCTATAACACCTATAAGTATTTGTAATTCATCGACTCTTGGTCAATCGGCCGCTCTCTTTGTGAAAACCGTTAGAAATTTAAATAAACATAGAACTTGTCAGCCAACCTTAAATTGGTTTTGTGGCAAAATCGTAAATAATTTATATTTAGTCGAATTTGTAATACTGTAACCATACTTTAAAATACAAATAAACTATTATATATAATTTCACTCTTAATTAAATCATGTACGCTCGAATATATAACGACAATTCTATAGTATTACCATAGAAAAGAAGATTGTCCCCCTTGTTAATAATGGAAATAGAAAAATACTTAGATTCACTGACCCAGGCGGAACTAGAGTTCGAGCAATAGACGCAACTAAAGTGATGGCAAGAGACACTTTAAAGTCCTCTATGCAAAAAGAACAAACCGATAAGGTATTAGTTCCAACAAATCACACCTAACAATCTAACTAGACCTAGAGATATGTCAGGCACGAGAAATATACGACCAGTTTGAGAGGATTACAGATTCTAAATAGATATGTTCGACTTCAGAATTGGAATTGGAGATGTCTCCACTAGAAAAATCGCCTACAGAGGCTTAAACTCATTCGGTAAGATTGCCAACGTAACAAACTGGATTTTCAAATTTCGTCGTAAGAACAAAGAAATACGCAACAAGCTGGAAGAAATACGCAACTGGAGCAGTTCCCAAAATAGTACTTCCAACGGCCGTATAAGAATTAAATCAATCAGTACAACAGATCAGCCAGTGACAATCAATCATACGAATTACGAAAATAAAATTTTCGAATTTACTACGGTAATTGAATAATCCGTTCCTACGACCGTAGCTCCAAAAACACTCAGTATAGCATTACGGCAAATAGACAAAATCCGTCAGTGTCAATAGCACGAACTTTTACCCCAGTTATATGTTCCAACCAAATTTAACGTTGAGTTCCACCATGTTAAATTCATATTTTCACCAATTCCAAGGGATTTTTGGTTGCTCAAAAAGCCTATAAAAAAGCCTAAGCCATACTCAAAACCATTGTTAGATTCATCGTCTGTCAAAGTAGCCAAAGGCTGTCCGCAAGGAGGAGTACTCTCACCCTTTCTGTGGCTCATGGTTATCGATGAATTACTTGTTAAATTGCAGCGATCTGGGTTCATCGTGCAAAGCTACGCGGATGATCTCGTTTAGACAGTTTCTGGGAAAAACCTGAATGCCTTATCTGATCTGATGCAGAACACCCTTAATATAGTGGAAGTTTGATGTATTGAAAAGGGGTTGCATGTCAATCCCTCGAAAACTGAACTGGTTGAGTTTTCCAGACGTAGAGACTGTACTAATATATCTGTTCTCACTCTATTTGGTAGAGCAATTATAAGGACAGAGCACGTGAGATACCTAGGCGTTATTCCAGTTAGTAAACTCTGTTGGAAATTTCACCTTGATTATAAGCTACAAAAGGCCATTGCTATCTTTTGGCAATGCAGAAGGGCTTTTGGCAATTCCTGGGGTCTGACCCCCAAAATGATGTTATTCATCTACAAATCACTGGTTTTACCTTTACAGTCAGCAGTTGTACGGTGGCCAATTGTGAAACTGGCGTCTTCTGTAGCAAGGCTGGATGGACAGCAGAAGACAGCCTGTAGGGCTATAACCGGGGCTATGTCGTCTACTCCCCTTCTTGTTATGTAATCTATACTATGCTCTCCCGAATTGCAGTCCTACATTCTTGGTATAGCGTGCTCTGCTGCATTTCGACTGGGGTGCATTGGGGTATGGAATGCCTTCGGAACTTGCATGGGTATATTCGGTTGAAATGGTGAATGATAGGCTATTGCCCGAATTTAACTTCACCAAATCATTCTCCGTCGTTTTCCCCTCGAGAGAAAGAGTTGATAGTTTTTTTGCGGATGGCCCTCGTTCAGAAGTCAGTGCAAAGTTAAGTTTCTTTTGTCCAAATTATGGGCTGAGATTCTCGGGTAGTCTGGGCAAACACTGTACGGTTTTTCAAGCTGAATTAATTGCACTGATCCATAGTGCAATTGAGGCAATTAAGTTTAGTGATTTAGGGAAGGATATTATTATCTGCACGGATAGTAAAGTCGTGCTCAATACCCTTAAAAACCCTTTGACTACATCTAAACTGGTCAAAGAATGCAAACACTTCATTAATTGCTCTATTTCGAGAGTAAGGGTCATGTGGGTATGCAGCTCATTGTGGCGTTGTGAGAAATGAGGTTGCTTACGTTTTAATTGAATTGGCGCAGATGTGGCGTTTTACGCCTAGCTGTCGAAAGGCAAAGCGGTTCATCATCGAACCCAACGTGAGGGTCTATGTATATGTGCTATCCTTAAAAAAGAGACAACTCAGAATTCTGGTTGCACTTATTACGGGCCATGTGCGTTTCAAGGTTCCTCTCCAACGCATGAGACTAGCTCATGATGATCTTTGTGACGATTGTCTGGGGTTGCTGGACGACTGTCTACACTACCTTAGCAGCTGTCCGGCCTTTGTCGAAGCTAGATCCCAAGTGTTCTCGTACGGATCTTTGAACGTAGATAAGTTATTACTCATCTCTTGGTTCAAACTTTTACAGTTTGCTAAGGCTGCAGTGCGCTTATGCGAGTTAGGATAAATCCTCAAAGGTTGCACCATGAGCCCATTTTGTGGCATTGAGTGCGGAACCTCTGTAGGTTCCAACCGTTAAAAAAAGGGACTCCTACATATGTACTTATAATACCCTCTACGGTGCCTCCTATTTCGATTTATAACGCGTATTCATCATATAATTTTCGAGGTAGGATCTCAGTTCCTTTCACAACCCTGGTATTTCAGATCGCGCCAAAAGTGGAATATAGCTTTTCAGGATGGTACAGATCTTGAAATAGCTGAATTTCTATTTAGACTAGAATGTTTTGCCAAGAGAGACCGTATACCGCAAGCAGAGCTTAGTTCTATTCTCCTGCAATTTCTGAAAGAGGCGGCTGAGAAATGGTACTGGGTATATGCCAGAAAGTGCCCCGACTCTATGACCAACTCCAAGCAGCTTTATGTAACCGTTTCAGTAGTCATACCGATCGAGAAATTCGGAGAGCAATTTGGACAACCAAATAACAATCAAACGAAATTTTTGAAGATTTTCTTTTGGAAGTTGAGAACATGAATGGCCGCTTAAAATCAAGATTTGATGAAGACGGACTGCTTTAAATTTAACGTATGAGAATATGGATCCCGGGTTGAAAAGCGCAACTCTGTCTGACATTTGTATGACCACGGAAGAATTGCGTGTAACCTGTCAAATGTTAAAAAAAACTTTGGAGGAAATCTGGGGATGGCCGAAAACCGTACACGTAGAAATTACACGATAGGAGCAATGAACCTTGAAATTGAGTCCCAAAAATTCTTAAATGACGAAATTAAATTTTTTCTTTCGAAAGGTCCTCAACCCCTATCAGGTTGATTTTCTTTCTTGCTTCGTCCATTTCTCGAGAGTAGAGTGGGTCAGAAAAATGTTTTCTCAACTTATATCGCGATGAAAATCTAATCTGTAAAATTTATAGTCTATCACGCGGAACGAGAATTGACTGCTCGAATCGGCCCAGAAAAACCATTTATTTTATAAAAGAATATTTTTAATTTATTTGTGTATGCGCTTTTTTAAAAGAGCCTCACAGCCTCAATTGTAACCGATCCACTGGGAACTTGTCCGGCGTTTCGCGGGCCCAGTCCACCACCGATTACAAGATGGGCCAATTTTCAATTTTGTTGTAGGATTTAAAGATTCCTTTTATCGATATTAGCACTGCGTACTAAATACAAATAATTTTAACAACATGCCATGGATACCCTTTTGGATCGTACCCATCTATTCTTTTCTTTAATTTCATTAAAAAAAATATTGTTGAAAACCATAAGCTCTCATATGTAGTAGGATAAATGAAATCCAATTAAAAATTTATGTTTTAACATTTTTTTTTACATATACGAGTACCTAAAGTTTATAAGTATGAAAATTGGTTTTTTGTATAATTTGTTGCTGCGTCCTACATCTTTTAATATTTAGTAGTATTGAATTTCATTAAGACTAACTTTTTAAAAATGTAATCTATAGATAGATAAAGATACACGAATTAGTATACATATCGACGTGTGTTGTTCATACAGTCGATCGGATACAACAATTACTATTAATATGCAGGTTGTGCATATATTATTGCACATAAATATGTATGTACATATATGACTTTATCAGATATCCATTATGTGCATTTATATTCACCTGAATCAGAGCAAAAACCATTATATTCATAATGTTTAATCACCACTAGTAGCAAAGTTGTGCACTGCTCTGATATAGTTAACAATCAACAAATGTTACATAACTACGCATTGTATAGTTGGTATTTTATTTAAATAATTAAATTTTTTTTAACAAACAATATTTTTATTTTATTAATAGAAGTTTATTAAGTTTATATTTTAACACAAACCAACCATATCAACATACCATAATATACACAACAAAAGCTGGATGGTAGGAGTACTTATGTATATACATATGTCTGTTAGTTTATATGGAAGGGTAAAAATGTTACACATGCATTGGGTAATATGTATATACTCATATACCAAGTGTACTGTTGCATTATGGTTGAAAACCTCAGTAAAAAATTGCTTTTTCATAATGTTGGTTTTACATAAATAAAGTGGATAGAATAATTTTAATCTTTTATGAAATATGAATTGATGGGTATTTAATGATTTTATATGATTATGCAATTTACAATATTAATATTTTAAGCCAGACTATATAATTGGGTCACGCAATCAATGCAACTGTGTACTTATAGGTGTGGAACCAATGGAATTGACAACTGTTTCAAATAAACAAAACTAGAAATCTTTAAAACGTTTAACACGTCTTGCGGATGTGGAAGATACATCATTAGCATAATCTTCTCAAGTGAATTTGCGAATACGTGAATATGTTGTGCATTCTGGTGTTATCAGCATTAAAAATAATACCTTTTGCTTTAATACAAATAAATATGTTTAGGGCTAAAACTGATGACAAATATAATAGTACGCTGAAATACAAACTACACAAAAGTCCATACAAAATTCTGGTAATTTGAGCAATTTTTTGTCAGAAGTTTGAGCAATTTTTTGTCAAGCGCAACCCGTAATCAATGATAAATAAATCGATCTTGCGGGGAATTTTTGAAATCGACCCCAATTGTAAACGAATCAAATAAGAACCATTTATTTCAACAAAACTATCTTAATGAATGAACTCAGTTATTAATTTATTTTTTATGATGTACTTTACAATTGCAAATGATCTTGCAGTAGCAGGCACGTTCTTCCCTCACAAACATATACACATCGAACTTCCAGCATCCATATTGAGACAGTGAAGGTCTGATAAATGAAGATCAAAAGCAGCGATATCAGGATCTTGTCAGCGACAACATTGAGGAAGCTAATTGCTAGTCTGACTACGTGAACTCTGTCTGGGAGGTACTGAAAACTCCGGTTGTCAGTGCTGCTCATCAAACATTAGTTAGAGTGAAAATCAGACCCAAGAATGATTGGTTTGATGCTGAGGGTTGACTTGAAGTCGAGCAACAAAATATAGCCCATAGAGAAGAGCAACCACGTCTCACAATCTCGAGGAAAAAAGGGGCTGCTCTTGCAAAGAGGGAAGCTAAGCGGATTACAAATCGATGGAAGAAGCCAGAATGGTGGGACGCCGAGGATCAGAAAGTACAACAACTCAGTAATGAGCGCAGTTCGCGTAATTTCTTTAAAGAAATTACTGAACTGCACCATACTTTCAGCCCTGATTCAACCGCCATTTGGGACCGGGATGAAAGCCTCTGTGTCAACATCGACGCAGTACTTGACGAATGGAGTGGACACTTTACTGATATGCTTGATGTTCATCATAGGTCACAGACTGTTGTTGAGCCACCTCTAATACAGACTGCGGAGATTTGTCCTAATTTGATCCATCCCATGAGGAATTCACTAAGGCCATGCAGAGATTGAAGCAAAACCACTCAGCTGGGGTGGACTGCATTAATTCGGAGCTCTTGATATTTGGAGGGGATACTTTATGGAACTGTATTTTCGACCTTATTCGATTAGTATGGCGAACCGAAATTATGCCTGGCCAATGGAAAGTGGCCGCGATATGCCCCATCTTCAAGAAAGGAGATCGCTTGAAGTGAGAGAATTATGTTGTGCCTTGCATCCTTAAGGCCACTGCTAAAATCTAAACACGTATCAAGTGTGGCAAAGCTGAAGCTTTACAAAGCGTTGATCAGGCCCGTTGTTAATTTTGTATGTGAAAGTTGGGCATTGACGGATGAGTACGAGAGATGTCTCCTTCCATTTGAGAGAAGAATCATGCGTGTGATTTACGGCCCAAAACGCGAAAGCGATGGTACATACCGAGCTCTGTACAATATCGAGATCAGAGATCTGATGAAGATCCCCGATATTGTATACATGAAATAAGATCACAGCGAGTACACTGGCTCGGTCACGTTCTGCGTGCCGAACCAAATTTTGGGCGCAGAGGCAGGCGACGATGTAGAGAACAATTTGCCCTTTTCAGATTTTCTTAGACAGTATGAAGACCATGCTCAGGATCGAAACCGTTGGAGCCAAATAGTTGACTCAGTAAGGGGCCAGTAATGTCCTTTAAAATCTGTTTATTATTTTATTTTTTAACAACTTATTTGTATCATATTCAAATGGTATTACCATTCTACGACGTAATTAAAAAAAAATACTGCTTGCCTGCTCATTTATGTTTTTTCAAGTGTTTAAACATTAAGCCTCTCTAATGGTCTCAGTTCTAAAATACCGAAACTTGAACTCAGGTCCACAATACCGAAGGCAATGACTCTACTTACTTGACCGCCGCCGTACACTTTCATTACTGCTGCACCCATGTCTAATACTTGCCATTTGATTAAGGAAACTGAAAATATTAACAGAAGCTGAGTTGAACCAATTTGAATGAAACATTTAAATTAAAATAATTTTGGCCTAAAGCCTAGAGTTCAACTTAGGTCCACGAGACGAAAACCAATGACTCTGCTTACTTGAACACCGTTTTTTGTTTGTTGTTGAATGGTTGCTATAATTCAAACCATTACAAAAATCAATTTCAATATTATTTACAATCTTAACTTAATACTAGACTTAACCTTATTTAAGTGGAGTAGCCAGAAGTTTTGTTTTTAATTGAAAAATTTGTCTTCATTGATAAATTTGAAAGCGGTTATCATCACTCCAGTACATTCATTACAATTGTAGTGTATGTGTCACCAGTAAATGCTTTACGCCATTCACCTCGGCATTGTCGTATACAGGTTCTCTCGAATTTTATTATTCGTCCCATGTATAGCTCGCGAAACAATTAAACCAGATTGTGCATCCAGACGTTATGATTGGTCGAAAAAGTTATGAAAACGTTTTCAATTTTTTCTGCTCTATGTTTACATTGAATAGTTGTTGATTTCGTTTTTCAATTTTACATTTATTGGTATTAAGTTTGTATTTTGCCAGCTAGTGTTTAGGAATGTTGTGATGAAACTGATAGTTGATTGAAAGTTGTATACCACTGGTTCTGGATGCTGCACTATACATTACTAAATATCGGCGCAAACACAAGGCCAGGACACAAAATCCCATGACTCTGCTTACTTGACCACCGCCGTACTATTTAATTACTGCTATACCCATCTTTTATACTTGCCATTTGAATAGAGAAATTTGAAATTTTTAACAGAAGCTGAGAATTAAAGTTTTGACACCAACCGAATTTTGTATATCGAGCAAATAGCGCATTGGTTAAAGCTGTGACGATTGGTTCGAATCCCAGAAGAGGCGCGATGCAAAAAGAATGTTTCATCTTTCAATTTACGATCGGTGAAAATTGAAACCGCTTGATAATTCGAACCATTCTCTGATAAGCTCCCCATTGGCACTACCCTTCATTCGATAAATCGAGCTATGGCATTGACGAAGGCTTCGGCATGTAAAGCTTTTGTTGCAAAGCATATAAAAATATCACAATAAAAACCTTTATTAATTTTGCACCCCTGCATAATCTATTCCGGAAATTGAAAATTGCTCACTAGGTGTTATTCGTGCTTCTGATAAGTTTCCCATTTGTTGTGTAGATTTTAATATGGAGTATCGAGAAGAAGTCACCCAATTGTGAGTTAATTTTCGGCACACTACACGTACTCCCAAAATTCAATATTTTTGACAGTGCCAATTCTCTAAACGGCCACCAACTTTTAATAAATAATTCGAATCAAGCAACTGTGGTAATTGTTGTAATAGTTGTAATTGTTGCATTCAAATTCAATACTGGTGAACATCAGAATTGATTGAGGCATAGTACGTTTAAATCTTATCGCTATAGAATTCTTGTCTTGGTCAATAATTATTTACATCATTGGCTAATTTGCGTTTTGTTGAGATAACCTTTATGGTCCCTTAAACCATAGTTCACTTTTGACTTATTTCAGATACTCATCATATTTGAAGGGTAATCCTATATTTAATGGAATTTAAACGAGCCGAGCGAGCAACAACCCTTAATGATGGTGATTACTTTATGCTTAATAGTCTATAGTTTATCAGTACACTTGTTGCGCAGTGCATTGGAAAAGAACCAAGAAACCATTCCAAACCAGCTAAAATCCTACTAGCAATCCTACTATGGCCTATGTATGCCGTTTATTCCATGGTCTACAAGAGTGGTGTGTGCAATGAGAAGGTTATATACAGCAATGTTTGGTTAATTTACATATATCCATAGACAGTACTATTCCAGATCACAGTGTACTGAGTAGATTTAGAACAAAGCTAACCAAGAAAAAGGTCTTAGATAAACTATTATATTTGATTAATTCTCAACTGGAAGGCCATGGTGTCCTGGTTCGTCCCGGCTCTGCTTGCATAGACGCCTCCTTAACACCTACTCTAAGTAAACCAAAAGGGGAAAAAACATATGAGCTTTCCTCAGATGGCCAACTATCTGTTTCAGCTTCATACCAACAAGGTGAAGACTCAGAAGCCAATTCAACTAAAAACGGTGGTAAGTTATGTTATGGCTACAAGCGTCATATAGCAGTGGATAGTAAAGAGGGGGTTGATATTGGCTGTAAGTACCACACCGGCTGCTACTTTAAATATCACCGATTTAGAGACGTTAATAGACCTGTTGCGTAAGTAAATACTCATCAGTACCTATCATGAATATAATAATTTTAACAGAAATTAAGCGATTATAAATGGCATATTAGCCAATAATATGTCATTTTTGGGTTAGAAAAGACAGGCGACTTAGCTCCAGGTAGTAGGATATATGCAGACAGAGGGTATAGTGGCAAACCCAATGAACAATTGTTACGATCAAAGGTGTTAAAATCAGGCATTCAGAAAAAGGGTACTAAAAACAATCACTTAACGTCTAGCACAAGATTCTTCAATAAAATCGTTTCTAAAACGAAGTATAAAGTAGAACGTGTCTTTGGCAGTATCAGAGTTGGTTTCGTTCTCACGGTGCCCGTTACGTAGGCATTAAAAAAATGCATATTATGTAAAACGCAACATGTTATGGAGGCACTAGCTTATAACTTATATCGGGTATCCGTTCACTTGTGTGGTTAAAAAAATCCATTGTATTGTAGTTGCAATATAATTTTATAAGGTTACTTATCCTAAACGTCGCGCCAAATATTATTGTGCCTCTATTCACTATTCACTCAAACATTAAACTGAACAAGGGTTCTTGTGTCGTATCTCTCACATATCTTTTCCCGCATGGCTGAATGATAATACGAATTGTATATACATAAGACATGAGGAATCTGCGTAATTTCCTGAGAAGTTGGGTAATCCTATACGGAAAAACTTGGTAATCCTATGACGACCAACTTGTTAAAATTCATTTTGTTCGCATATAGAAGGCGTGACATCATTCCATCGACCTGACGGTGCTTAACCTTTACATTGAAATAATATGAAACAAATATTTACCATGTTCTGATTCGCTACGTTGTTTTCGCCCTCAACAAATTCGGATAATGTATACGCTTTTAATTGTGCTTCAAATTCACTTCACTGGGTTATTACGCCGATGCTTTTGCAGTAAACTTCTTAATATATATATATATATATATATATATATATATATATATATATATATATATATATATATATATATATATATATATATATATATATATATATATATATATAAGTGGAAAGCACTAATGTTGAACACAATGAGAGCCCGAATGTGTAGCAATACGGTCGGTGCTCGTGTATGTGTTTGTGATTGAAGCTGTAAATTATTAGAAAAAGAGTAGCGACAGTCAGTCAGGTTGTTGTGGCTAAATATAATTGACGTGTTTATTGATATAAGAGTTTTATTTTTCCGATATTTCTCAATCCCGGCATTCGTCTAAATTCTACTTGGGGGCTCAACCGGGATCCAAGTGGACGAGTTTCTTGGTTTTCTGACTACGTAAATCTATATGGTGTATATGCGACGTGTATACGAGCGAGAAAAGAGAAAAATCGGTGCGAGCTATTAAGTGAAAGCTAAAATTATCAGCGTATTGTAAAATAATAGTGCGAGTGAAAGCTAAAATTATCAGCGTCATAACAGACACAATCAACAGTTAAAATCGATTGAACGGGAACAGATAATTTTTGGGTTAGTGTGGTTCGATTTTACATGCGCTTTCAAGGTCGATTCTATTTTGCATAGATAATTATAGTTTTTGTGCTTGTTATTATAATTAGCAAACCAGCATAATCAAAATGCCGTCAAAGAATCGAAGTCGAAAAAGAAAATTTGATGATAGTGAATGGTTCAATGACGACTTTTACCAGCGGATGGTGGACCGTCTCCATAGGGATCTAAATAATGCAACGTTAACGGAGCGAATGTCGTCGATACGTGAGCACGGAAACATCACCACTTTAGATGCAAAGGAAAAAGACCTTGAGCTAAAGCAAAAGGAACTCGAATTGAAAGAAAAGGAACTTCAACTTATCGAACGAGAAAACAAATTATTAGCTGATCGTGCTTCGGGTAATGAAACGTTAGTCGATGGTTCCAACCAGTCGAATATGCATACAGTTTACGATAACGGCCCGCGATATTCAATCGATGATGTAAAGAATTCTTTGTGTACAATCAACGGTGAGGACAACTTTCCGATTGCAAAATGGATCCACGATGTCGAAGAAACTGCGAAAACATTTGGATGGAAGCAACGGGATCAGTTTTTCTATGCGAAAAGATTACTGGAAGGAGACGCTAAGCTTCTTATACGCGCCGAATTCGGAATTGATTCTTGGGATAAACTGAAGGAATTTTTGCAAAAGGAATTTGGAGTCAAGTCAAATAGTGCCGTTATCCATAAAAAAATGGCCGAACGCAAGAAAAAGCACAACGAGACGCTGCAGAGATATTTAATAGAATTGCGAGAAATCGGTGCAACTGGTAGTCTAGAGGAAAGTGCAATCATACAATACTGTATAGACGGGATACAAGACAGGGAAACCAATAAACAGATTTTGTACGGAGCCATTAATATGGGCGATTTCAAGGCGAAACTTGAGTGCTACGAGGAAATTTGTTCAAAATTGAAAAATCCAAGCCCCTCGACTAAACCAGATATATTAAACCATTCTAGTACAAATAAACTTCAAGGACAACGAAATTTCAAAACACGTTGTTTTGAATGCGGTGCAAACGGGCATGTCGGCAAAAGCTGCCCAAACAAGGGAAATGGTCCGATGTGCTACAACTGTAGGGAATTTGGTCACGTGTCTTCAAAATGTCCAAAGAAAGATAGCCCTAAAGATTGTTCGGCCATTCAAAGTAACGCATCCGTATTCAATAAAGACCTTAAAGTTATAAGATTCGGGAGCACGGAAATTGTGGCGATGATAGACAGCGGAAGCGACATCAATTTAATATCGGAGCACAAATACAAAATATTAGATATTTCGCATTTGGATGAAAAAGTGATCAGTTTTAGAGGTATTGGCTCAAGGTTAAAATCAAAGGGATGTTTTTCAACAACAATCGGAATTGAAAGCGATGAGTACGAGACGGTGTTCCATGTTGTTGATGATAATTTACTACCATATGACGTCATTCTAGGACGTGAATTAATACGAGAAACAATCACAATTTTAACACCAGATGATGTGATAATGAGGAAATTCGTGCCAGAAAATACAGTGTTGGCCATTGACAAGGGTGAATCTTTTAATATTTCTTACATTAAAGACTCAGAAATCAAAGAAGAGATACAGAAGATGGTGGTTCGGTATTCCCCGAAGAAATATAAGAGCAAGGCCAGCGGAATTGAGATGAGGATCATTCTGACAGATGAAAAACCAATCGCCCAATCACCAAGAAGGCTTTCGCCACTGGAAACGGACATAGTGTGCCAACAAATCAAGGAATGGTTAAGCGAAGCAGTCATATACAAGAGAGTAATTCCCCATTCGCTAGCCCAATTGTCTTGGCAAGCAAAAGGGACGGAACGAAAAGACTTTGCGTTGATTATCGACGACTAAACCGAGTTATTGTGAAAGACAAGTTTCCTATGCCACTAATAGACGATCAAATTGATCAGTTACAGGGTGCGACTATATTCACGACCCTAGATTTAAGAAATGGGTTTTTTCATGTACCAGTTGCTGCGGACTCAGTTAAATACACAGCTTTTGTGACTCCTTTTGGTCACTATGAGTTCCTAAAGACACCATTTGGTTTGTGCAACTCTCCCGCGGCATTTCAGCGATTCATAAACGATGTGTTTAAAGACTTGGTACAACGCAAAATCGTTTGCGTGTATATGGATGATCTGGTTATACCAGCCAAGGACGAGATAGAGGCTTTGTTGCGATTAAAGGAGACATTAGCGGTTGCGGAGGAGAACGGTCTCCAAATCAAATGGAGCAAATGCCAATTCATATGCGACAACATAGAATATCTTGGATATGAGATTGAGCGAGGATGTGTGAAACCATCAATGAGGAAAACTTTGGCTATTACCAGATTTCCTGAACCAAAAACATTGAAACAAGTACAGAGTTTTCTAGGTTTAACCGGATATTTCCGGCGATTTGTAGAGAATTATGCGATCATGGCGAAACCCTTAAGTGATCTTCTGCGCAAAGAGGTTACATTTGGATTTCACCCAACTCATAAGGACGCATTTGAACGGTTGAAACAAGCGTTAATTAGTAGGTCAGTGCTAATAATTTATTCGGAGGTAGCAGAGACTGAGCTGCATACCGACGCATGCAAAATTGGACTTGGTGCAATATTGTTACAGAGGTCGAGCGAAGATTCTAAATTGCATCCTGTATTTTACTATAGTAAAAAAACTACGAAATGCGAGGAACGATACTGCAGTTATGAGTTGGAAGTTCTCGCGATAGTGCGAGCTCTGCGAAAATTCCGCGTTTATCTCCTAGGTCTGAAATTTACGATCGTGACCGACTGCGCTGCCTTCAAAGCTACTATGGAAAAAAGAGAATTGACTTCCAGAATTTCGGGGTGGGCGCTACAGTTACAAGAGTTCGACTTCAAACTGGAACATCGGCCGGGAAATCGCATGCGACATGTCGACTCTTTGAGACGCAATCCAGTAGTTATGGTCATCGAAGACGAGTTAGCGGCTAGAGTCGGAGCCGCACAGAGAGAGGACGGGGATCTTCGACCTATTTTCAAGCTACTGGAGTCAGGCACGTATCTTGATTATGTAACTAACCACAATCTTTTATTTAAGATAGACCAAGGGGCACAAGTTTTAGTAGTTCCTAGAGGAATGCAGAAAGAGGTGATACGAAATTATCATGAACAAGGGCATTTCGGGGTTCGAAAAGTAAGTGAGTTGGTGAGGCGGAATTTCTATATCCCCGAATTGGAGGCGAAAGTTAAATCGTGTATCAAAAACTGCGTTACCTGTATACTTAGCGATCGAAAGCTGGGAAAGAAGGAGGGCCTGCTAAATCCAATCTCGAAAGGCGACACTCCGTTGGCAACATACCATGTTGACCATATGGGTCACTTAACAAAAACGAAAAAGCAGTATCAATATCTTTTTACGGTAATTGACAGTTTCTCAAAGTTTGTTTGGCTTTACCCAACGAAGACGTCAACTACGAAAGAAGTGTTGCAAAAATTAGAGCTGCAAAAGTCGGTTGTCGGGAAATCCGGCCCACATAGTATCTGACCGAGCGACATGTTTTACATCGGCGGACTTCGCACGTTACTGCGAGGATGAAGGGATCGAACATTCATTGATTACAGCGGGTATGCTTTCCGGTAACGGCCAAGTCGAGCGACTTAATCAAATTATTATACCCGCCCTAACAAAGCTAAGTCGAGACGATCCGGATGAATGGTATAAACATGTACCTCGCCTGCAACGGTACCTTAATAATTCGTTCTAAAGATCGATCGGAATGGCTCCTTTTGAGCTATTAATAGGAGTAAAGATGAGAACACCTGAAGATTTGTGTGTGAAGGACGCACTGGAGCAGGAAATGGCGCAGAATTTTTGCGAAGAGCGAGTTGATGATCGTAAGTTAGCAAAGCGACAGATCGATGAGGTGCAAGAAGAGAATCGACGAACATTCAACAAACGACGTAAAAAAGTGACGACTTATGATGTGGGCGATATGGTCGCCATAAAGCGAACACAGTTCGTACCCGGTTCGAAATTACAACCAAAATTTTTGGGTCCATATCGCGTAACTAAAGTGAAGAGAGGTGATCGTTACGAGGTGGAAAAATTTGGTGGTTCGGTGGGCCCACGCACCACTTCAACGGGTGCAGAGAATATAAAGCGATGGTTGAATGTTAATCCGGACATGGAGACAGCATATGAATACGAGAGCGACGAAACGAGTTCGAATGAAGAAGAAATCCAGCCGTCTGGGTCAGCCGGCACAGCAGGAGGGCCGAGTGGAAAGCACTAATGTTGAACACAATGAGAGCCCGAATGTGTAGCAATACGGTCGGTGCTCGTGTATGTGTTTGTGATTGAAGCTGTAAATTATTAGAAAAAGAGTAGCGACAGTCAGTCAGGTTGTTGTGGCTAAATATAATTGACGTGTTTATTGATATAAGAGTTTTATTTTTCCGATATTTCTCAATCCCGGCATTCGTCTAAATTCTACTTATATATATATATATATATATATATATATATATATATATATATATATATACATATATATATATATATATATATATATATATATATATATATTTATATATACAGTGAAACCAGTTTATAAAGTACACCCAAGGGACTATGATAATGGTACGCTTTAGACCTAGTGTACGTTATTCTCATGGTGACATTGAAAAAAAGTTGTATACATAAGTATGGACATATTTTTTAATGGTGAATTAGTGTATAATTTCAAATTGTTAGGTATAAAATAGTTATAATACATAAATAAAATCACAAAAAAAGGAGCTCAAGTTCCAAGGCTTAAAAATTATTCATTATTAAATTATAAGAACTGTGGAAATTATAAAAAAAAAATTTATAAAAACTGTGAGGTTCAGAATGATTCCAGTTTATCTCACAGTTTTTCTATTTTTATTAACGAGACGAACACAAAAATTTATCAGGATATTTAAATTACGGTGTACATACATAATATATACGTACGATAAATATTATGCGTACGTTATAGCCATAGTGAGTTAACATACAATTGTCCTAGAGGGGCTAAATCGACGTACGTTATAACCTTATAAATGGAGTACGTTAAATCCAGCTAAAATTTCATATAAATACATGAATTTTTAGACGGGATAAGAACTTGTACTTTATTGAGGGGGTGTATGTTGTAAACAGGGTACGTTAAAAGCGGGTTTCACTGTAAATATATATATATATATATAACCCAACCTGTCGATAATTTGTGTACATGCGCCCACAGAAGTCAGCCAGCCCCAAGATAAAGACTCATTTTACAATGACTTGGACGATCTGATGGGATCTATACCCGAACACGATGTTAGAATGGTAATTGGGGACTTTAATGCTAGAGCTGGCAGAAATCAGGCCGACTTGTGTGAAAACATAGGTCCGTACTCCCGACACGAAACTGCGACCGATAATGGTGAGAGAATGATGTACTTTGCAATTGCTCATGATCTTAGAGTAGCAAGCACATTCTTCCCTCACAAACAGATACACCTAGAGACATGGACACATCCTCGCAAAACATCCCGGAGCCAAATTGATCACGTGTTAATTTCAAAAGGGCGAGCTCGGGTTGTGCAGGATGTGAGAACTTATCGGTCAGCAACCAAATACGTAGGCAGCGATCATTATTTGGTCGCTGCAAAGCTACGGTGGAAGTTTTCGTACAGGTCGGGGAACACAGCGAAACGGATGGAACGTTTCGACTGTGAAGGTCTGATAAATGAAGATCAAAAGAAACGATATCAGGATCTTGTCAGCGACAACATTGAGGGAGCTAATTACCAGTCTGACTGCGTGAACTCTGTTTGGGAGGTACTGAAAACTTCGGTTGTCAGTGCTGCTCAACAGACTTTAGGTATAGTGAAAGTCAGACCCAAGAATGATTGGTTTGATGACGAGTGTCGTCTTGCAGTTGAGCAACAAAATATAGCCCATAATGAAGTGCAACAACGTCTCACAATCGCAAGGAAAAACAAGGCAGCTCTTGCAAGAAGGGCAGCTAAGCGGATTTGAAGACGGAAGAAGCGAGAATGGTGGAAGGCCGAGGTTCTGAAAGTACAACAACTCAGCAATGAGCGTAGTTCACGTAATTTCTTTAAAGGAATTACTGGATTGCACCATACTTTCAGGCCTTCGTCAACCGCCATTCGGGACCGGGATGGAAACCTCTGTGTCAACATCGACGCAGTACTTGACGCATGGAGTGGATACTTTACTGAGCTGCTTGATGTTCATCATGCGTCACAGACTGTTGTTGAGCCACCTCTAAAACAGTCTGCGGAGATTTGCACTGAGGAGCCATCCCATGAGGAATTCACTAAGGCCATGCAGAGAATGAAACGAAACCGCTCACCTGGAGTGGACTGCATTAATTTGGAGCTCTTGATATTCGGAGGGGATACTTTGTGGAACTGTCTTTTCGACCTTATTCGATTAGTATGGCGAACCGAAGTTATGCCTGATGAATGGAAAGTGGCCGCGATATGCTCCATCTTCAAGAAGGGAGACCGCTTGAAGTGTGAGAATTATCGCGGTATAGCTCTCCTTTGCACAGCATACAAGTTACTGTCATACATTTTATTGGATGGAATCACTCCTCTGGCGGAGGGCTTGGTTGGTGACTATCAGGGAGGATTTCGTCCGAACCGATCAGTCACTGATCAGGTCTTTTCGCTGCGGATGATTCTATCTAAATATTATGAGACATCCATCTCCGTACATCAGGTTTTCCTGGATTTCCGGCAGGCCTACGACTCGATCAATCGAGAGAGTTTGTGGTCTGCCCTGGAATACCTAGGAATGCCAACAAAATTGGTACGACTGTGTAGGATGACAGTGACGCAGTCTCAATGCTGTGTTAAAGTTGAGAACAGGTTATCGACAATTTTTGCAGTTAACTCGGGTGTTCGGCACGGTGATGCTCTGTCCCCGATACTCTTTAATCTCATGTTGGAGTACATCTTTCGTAAAACTGAAACACCTCAGCGCAACATCTTATATCGCCAGTCCAATCAAGTGCTTGCATATGCAGATGACATATGCGTGATTGGACTGAATAGCAACGGAGTGAAAGAAATACTTGATCCGCTTGTAGAGTTTTCAGCTTCTGTTGGACTCCAGATCAATGAGTCCAAAACGAAATACCTGATCTCTGGTTTTAGAGACAATGGCACACCAGATTTTAGTAGTGGCCACCACACGTTTGAGGGAGTGAGGAGGTTCAAATATTTGGGCTCTCCTATCACTCACGATAACAGTGTGGGTGAGGATATTAAAGTGCGGCTGGCAGCTGGCAGTCGTTCTTTATATCCTCTAAGGCCACTGCTAAAATCTAAACACTTATCAAGTGCCGTGAAGCTGAAGCTTTACAAAGCGTTGATCAGGCCCGTTGTTATGTTTGGATGTGAAAGTTGGGCGCTGACGGATGAGTACGAGAGATGGCTCCTTACATTTGAAAGAAGAATCATGCGTGTGATTTACGGCCCTAAACGCGAAATAGATGATACATACCGAGCTCTGTACAATTTCGAGATCAGAGATCTGATGAAGATCCCCGATATTGTACATGAAGTTAGATCTCAGCGAGTACGCTGGCTCGGTCACGTTCTGCGTGCTGATCCGGAACGAATTGTGCAGCGATCTCTGAAAGGAGAGCCACCATATGGTAGGCGCAGAGGTCGTTGCAGGCGACGATGGCTCCACGATGTAGAGAACGACTTGGCCTCTTCAGATTGTCTAAGACAGTATGAAGACCAAGCTCAGGATCGAAACCGTTGGAGCCAGATTGTTGATTCAGTAAGGGGCCAGTAATGGCCTTTAACACTGTTATTATTATTATTATATATATATATATATATATATATATATATATATATATATATATATATATATATATATATATATATATATATATATATATATATATATATATATATATATATATATATATATATATATACCTATATATTTTTTTTTTTTTTTGAAATAATATTAAGGATGCAACTACTTCAACGCTTGCAACAAATTCATTATATTGCCTCACTGAAATTGTTAATTCGAATTTCGAAATCCGAATTGAGTACAACTTTTTTTTTTTTTTTTTTTTTTTTAGTTTTAAATTAAATACCAACACATACATACATTATTTAGAGACTGTTCGGCTAGTGGATTTAATGTCCTTTGAAAGCTTTATTGTTAACTTTATTGTTAAATGCAACTCAATTCTATATATAGGAATGTTAATAATTCAAATTTGAAAGCTTCCAATTTTAAAATTAAAAATATTTGCGGATGAGAATTTTTAAGAATTGGATTTTTGGTTGAAATATTTCTGAGAGCATGCATTTTGGGGATATCGCAACTATATGTAACTATAAAAGTTAATTCAAATTTTTTAATATTAGTACATTGGTGGCCAGCAAAAAATGAATTGAATTTAAAAACTATAAAGAAATAATTATTTTTAGTTCATGAGATGTTCTAGATGTTTGAAGTTTGAAAACTATTTATTATTTTTTTGGAGCCTATTCGTATACACAAATTCCGTTTCGTGAAATGAAAGTTTTTAAATACACGAACGATGGCTTACTCATTATCTAATTTGGGTAACGATAAAACTAAATAAAAAGACCAAACCAAATTCAAAATTAAACAAAAGTGACGACGATTAACAAAAAGGATATAAAAGGAATCAAAAATAAAATTTATTTGTTGAATATTTATATATTTACAGCACTTTAAGTATTTCGCCTTTATACAAAATAATCCTTTGTTCTGATTAAATTTTCCATTTTCCATTTTCCATTTAGGATTGTTTTTTTTGTTGTATGTACATATACAGCATAAATATATTCTGTTAATTCCAGGACTTTTCTTTCATTATTTGTTTGAACAAAAAATTTTATTATTATATGAAAGGAGATTATATGTTTTATGTATTTTCTACAAAAACTTGGCCAAACACAAAAAATTATTAC
Organism: Tipula unca; assembly: GCA_951394425.1. Taxonomy (NCBI): domain Eukaryota; kingdom Metazoa; phylum Arthropoda; class Insecta; order Diptera; family Tipulidae; genus Tipula; species Tipula unca. The sequence continues at coordinate 175,290,085 of OX596382.1, read as the reverse complement.
AGCAGAAATAAATTAGTTAGACGACCAAATAAAAAATTGGGAAAATGGTTTTGGTATATATGTACATATATATGACCACAAGTGTCTTATTGTCTTTGCCTATGATAAGAGTTTTCATAAAACACACAGACATACAAATTAGTTTTGTATTTTCATTTTCATCCCAATGTCTTTCTTTTGCTGCCCCCGACCTGCTTGGTGTTCATCATGCGTCACAGACTGCAGTTGAGTTATATCAAATACAGGCTGCGGAGATTTGCATTGAGAATCCATCCCATGAGGAATTCACTAGAGCCATGTGGAGACTAAAACGAAACCGCTCATCTGGGGTGGACTGCATTAATTCGCAGCTCTTGATTTTCGGAGGTGATACTTTGTGGAACTGTCTTTTCGACCTTATTCGATTCACCGTATGGCGAACCGAAGTAATGCCTGATGAATGGAAAGTGGCCAGGGATGGGCATTTACGTGTCAACTATTAATTTCTACGTCGACTTGTCTACAACTTGTAGAAATCTATCGTAGACAACGTAGACAATTATTAGAAAACGTCGATAATGTGAGTGGCTGAACTACGGTAAGCAGATTTTTTTTAGGTTTAATGCGACTCGGGTGGGATAGTCTTAGAGTCTTAGAATCTTTTTCAATGCATTTTAATATCTATTCAATTTAGATTAGTTTAGAAAAGTTCTAAATAAAATAGGATCTCCTGGGCAACGGCGTGCCAATGATTAAATCCATATAAGGCTATTGATTTGCTCTATAATGGTTGCCCATAATACGGAGCACATGAAAAGAGATACTGAGGAATATTAGCAAACGAGAAATATTGCTCAAAATCGAAGGGGAGTACGAGAGTAAAAAGTTCTAGTTTTTAGACTTTTTAACGGGTAACTTTAAGGTAAATAACTTTATGTTATCTTTGTTTGTGATTACATAAGTAGACTTTAAATTATATATTTTGAGTGGGATTTTTTAAGTTAAAGTTGGGTACAATTTGTTCTATGAAGTTGAGTAAAATTTTGAACGCGATTTATAGATTATTTGAGTCCAATTTAAATTACAAATATTTACTCAAATTTGAGTTTGCATAGACTTCATGTTTTGAGTTGATTTGCTTAAGTGAAATTGCAGAATAGAATCCTGGTATGAATTTGAGCCAAAATCTTTACTGGTTTTTTAGATGAATTGCATTAGTGAAAATAAAATAATTTTTCAACAAAATTTGAGTGTATTTTGAATTTTAAATTGAGTTAAAAATTAAACATTCATTAAAAAAATATTTTGTATTATTTGAGTTTGCCCATAGATTTTTAATTATAAATTAAGGTATAGCAATTTGAGTCAAGTTTTACTTTAGAGTGAGATACAAATTAATATTTCAGCTGTGAACAAAAGATGTTAGATTACGGTTTGACGAGTGACGTGACCTAAATTTGCATATTCTATACAAATTCAAACGGTTACTGCGTCAAAGTGGCTTTTCTTCGATGACCTGCTTACAGCAATCATAGCAACCAAAGTAAGTAATGATGCTTTCATCATTCGGAAAGAAAAGCTTGAGCTCATCTGATGTTGAGGTAATTGGCCACAATTTCCAGATTTTATGACTTGGAATGGTGTAAGTATTACCTGATTATGGAAGTGTAAAGATATTGGCTTATCCCTGTATAGTTAGAGGAACGTTAATCGAATGTTATGTTGCGAAAAAGCTCGTAACCAATTACGATTCCACAGAATTTGTTTTTACGATCTGCATTATTTGTTTGTCAAATCTGATTTTACAAAACATGCGGAGAGATATATCTGCATAACGCATGCATTATTGATTAGAGGTAAATTGTTGGTGGCTATATTATAAGCTGAAAAACAACGCGTTTAACCGCGTTAATATTTGGTGTGGGATTATAGTTGACAAATTAGTTTTGCCTACTGTATTGCCGCATCGGCAACCCGGTTAGATAACATAGGCAATATCGACAACGTCAATAATGTAGACAATTTAAAGTGTGATTCTGTAAACTAGTTCTAAACTGCGGTGACCAGATAACTTAAGGCTAACAATACGATACGCACGGTGATCGTTTTAAAATATCATTCAATGCATTTTAATCCAACTGAATTAACAAAATTAAGTTATAGTTTCGAACAGCTTTAAATTATTATATTTTCATAATTTAGCTCTAGAAATTTATAATTTTTATAATTCAATGTAATCTAGATGACTTGTTTTAACTGGTTCATTGTAGCTCAAGCGTTAAAATCTAGCAGGTTGTTGACGTTGTTTTAACTGTCGACATTAACACAAAACACTGCCATGTAATCAACGCTATATTTTACGTGTCCACAACCGAGTAGATTACGTGGCGTAATCTTCCTCGCCCATCGCTGAAAATGGGTCGATGTGCCCTATCTTTAAGAAGGGACACCATACAAGTTACTATCCTAGATTATATTGGATAGAATCACTCCTATAGCGGAGGGCCTGCATATCAGGTCTTTTCGCTGAGAATGATTCTATCTAAATATTATGAGACTTCTATCCCCGTGTGCTTCTGGATTTCCGACAGGCGTATGACTCGATTATTTAAGAGAGTTAGTATATATAAATAGCAATTAGGAATTCATGTAATTCATAATTTTAATCAAATTTAATTGCTGCCACTATCACTTTCAATAATATGCCTTCTTTTAAAAATTTGTACAATGTCATTTTCATCACTAGACTTCACTATCTCATTGGATTCCTTTTCCGTAGGTAATGTATAGTTCCGTGAGATTTCACAGTAAAATGTCTGATATGAGCAATTGTGGCTTATTTTAATTCATATCTTCGTAGACCTCCTCGTAGTGAGATAAAAGTTGCTTAATATTTCGCTGAAATTTGAGAGCTTGTTAAACATTCGTATATCTTGTTCTTGAAAATAGTTCCCACCCAACGTATGACCTTACTCAATTATCTGAGAATTTCTAATTTATTGCTTCACGCAATATAAAATTGTAATTTTTTTCCAAGCATCAATAATCGAAAGATATTCTTCATTTTCCATTTGATCCAAAATATATGACTTTTTAATGTACAGTGCCTTGAATGTCGAAATTATCCCTTGGTCTAGCGGTTGGAAGAGAGAAGTTGTATTTTTGGGTATAGAAACACTATTTCAACATTTTCCTCTTATAAATCTTCAGGGTGACCGGGAGCATTATCCAGAATAAGAAGAACCTTGAAAAGGCAGCCCTGTTTTGATTGAATACACACGCTTTCTTATTGACATTCCATTATACGGGAAGATTGTCAATATTTATCCCTTTAAACGAACGTGGCTTCTTAGCTTTGTTAATTACCAATGGCTTCATAATATGATTGCCGAAAGCATTAGTACCAAAAATAATCGTTATACGATCTTTTGCTGCCTTGTGGCCGCTAGCTGACATGTTGTGTTTAGCTAAAAAAGTCCCCTCAGGCATTTTTTTCCAAAATAATCCAGATTCGACTACATTAAAAACCTGGTCAGGACTATAATACTTACCGGCAATAATCTCCGCAAATTTTTGTGCTGCTTCGAAATCCGAACATGCTTGCTCACTTTTTTATTTTAGATTATGCAAAGAATGCCTTTGCTTAAACCGGTCGAACCAACCATAACTTGCTTGAAAAGGCACCTGATTCGCAGAAGTATAGACTGACTGGCAACTGATTCTCGATTTTCTCATACATTTTTTAAGCCTTAATTTTTATGGAATTGGTATCAATCGGAATTCGGAGGAAGGAATTTCAAATATTTGGGTCTCTTATCACTCACGCTAACAGTGTGGGTGAGGATATAAAAGTGCGTCTGGCAGCTGGCGACCGTGCTTTGTATCCTCTAAGGCCACTGCTAAAATCTTAAGACCGGTCTAGTGCCGTGAAGCTGAAGCTTTAAAAATTTTCGAAACTGTAAAACGCGATGTAGAGGGTGCATACCGAGCTTTGTACAATGCCGGGATCAGAGATCCGATGAAGATCCCCTATAATAGAAAACTTAGTATGAACTGAATAACTTTATACCTTTCTATATAACAAGATTTACGGCACTAATTCCCCGCACACGCCACATGTTTACCTCATATGTGTAATAAAATTTACATACAGTATATAGTAAAATCGATTTTACAAAGCTTCCATTTGTGATTATCTAAATCCTCAAAAAAAAAAAATTGTAAATCGCTTAACAAAAATAAAATTCAATTTCTTATTTATCGGATATAATAGACTTTGTGTATATATACTCGTTCACTAAAAAAAAATGATTGAAAAAATCATCTCAATTTTTATTATTGAATGAAAAGCATGTACAAATATTTCCATCCGATTGGATAACATATAAAAAATCTTAAAATTTGAGCAAAATAAATATTTTTGTATGTAGGAAAATCAATATCTATATCTTATTTGTTAGAGTTATGTGTTCAGATTAACTCTCGCCATCATCCCAAAATGTGCTGAGATTTGGTTATATATGACACAAACATAAGACGCAAACTATAAGAAATATTATACTTGCGTGCGTATTTTGACTTGAGGTGGAGCATATAAATTTATGAGCATTGACGTAAGTATATATTATGCTGAGCTAAAACACAATTTTTAACATATACGAATTTAATTATTTAAGCACACTAATAATATGTATAAGTTTTTTACTTTATATAGTTCGAACTATATAATTCGTTTTAATCCATTTAAAAGACCGTATTTAACGATAATAAATAATTTCAAACCCAAAATGACATTAAAACTAAATACCAAAAAAGTAACGAATAGGAAGAATATGTTTTTCGTATTTTATCTTATTCACACTAATCCCTAATTTTTCATTACAGTTTTCCGATTTGCCATTCCATTCAAGAAGAAAATCGAACAAATTTCTCTATCTATTTCCAATAAAATGAAACATATCGTTTCTATATATGTATTACATATATATGTACATAATATATGGTACGACGATGACAGTGAATAAAAAATGTATTAAGAAGTTTATCTCTTCGCCAATTCAGGGAATTCCGAATGTCGAGATAAAATAATCGAAATGGTGATGGAAGGATATGGATATTTATCGTGAACTCAAATAGTTAATAATTTTTAGAATTTGGAATCTGGAATGAATTTATGAACATATTAGTTCATGAATTCTATACTATGCGGGAGTGCTTATAGTCTCAATTTTTTTTATTTATGACCACCACATTTTATAACGCACTGAAATTTACGATTTTGGTTCATCTCTATCTCAACATATATATAAAAGAAAGGTGTTGGTTCGAAAGCGATAAACTCAAACTACTGCACCGATTTTGATAAAAATTTAGATATACATATGTTCTATTGGTCATGAGGAGTGTTTTTGTAAAGTTTGGTTTAAAATAATATTAACAAATACCAAGAAATCATAAAAACCTCTTCTCATTTTCCACAATGCTAAACAAATAATAAAACGGTCACTTCCTGAATTTAAGAAAATGTGAACTTTCAACATGCTTTTCTTCAAATGCCTTAGCATTATGGACAAAGTATAAAGATGCGATGACAGAAGACATATTATACGTGAAGCTCGCAACACAAATACAAATCCTGATTTGCATTTCACTGCGGACGCATATAACCAAACATTAATTCAGATAGAGGATATTTGTTTAGTGATTGTTAATAAAGTGTTGACTCAATCAGGAATGCCATCACCAAATCGAGCATTTACTGACATATTTTACCGCGAAATACAACGTAAAAAGAACTGCAACACTGATGCATTAAATACTTTTGTTCAGCATAACATACCAATCATGAATCAACAGTAAAAGTACGTTTTCAATACGTATGTGAAATTTGTCCTAAATCTGTCCTAAAAGCAGCAACAACAAATTATTAAGCATGCGTGTGAGTGTGAATGTAAAATAAAAGTTTCGTTATAAGGAATTTTTATAATTTTATTGTGAATTATTAAATAAAATTACCGGTTCCACTTTTAAATTAAATTTAATATAAATTGGAGATCTACTGATATCTAAACATAATAAGCAGAATTCCTCACATGGCCAACACATAAGGTGTTCGTCTTGTAAAATACAATAATTGGATGGCGACTTCTCACACTTCACTCAAATTATTTTCACCACAAAAAATTACTTGTAAGTCGGAACAAGTAAATAAAAAACACGTGAAGGAGATTTCAATTAATATTTTAATTTTATAAAAATAAGCACGGTGGACTGTATTGTTTAATCGTTACAAAACGTATGCTCTGTCCCGAGATTAATTTATATAATTTTATTTCAATTTGTTATGTATAAGGAAATATGCAATATGTCTTTGTACAATTGGTGAGAGAAATCGGTGCATTCAGATAAAATCTATATGCAATTGTCACCAATTGTACAAATACATAACAAATAGTACAAATGAGAGTAACTTAAGTATATAATATCAGGGGAGTCGAACAATAAAATATAAATTCAAAAATATAATAATAATAATATTGAGATGTCCGAACATTGTCGGTAGTATGTATTTGAATTTAAAAATATTCGATTAAAGCACATTGAAAAATGAAATAGGAAGTTTTAATAAGAGTAGAGCGCTGTTCGTGCCCACTCCAAATAATCACTTATTAGAAAAACTCGAGAAAATTCGGACACTTCGATATAAATGTATTTCAGTTTTGTTACTATGACCCAAAATTGTCTAATCATAAATACCTGAAAGCCTTTATTTTGGGAAATCTGAGTGATTTTCCATTAGACCAGATCCACGTCTAATTAAAAAAATTTGGGCAAAGATGGCTCATTACTAAAAATACTCGAAAAAATACCAACACTTAGTAGTTTTCCATTAGACCAGACCCACACCTATTCAAACATTTTTCGGCTATGATTAGACAATTATGGTGCTTAGTAACAAAACTATTTGAAAAATATTTGAATAAATGTGGGTCTGATCTTATGGAAAACCATTCAGATTTTTCAAAATATATGCTTTCAGGTACACCCCCTTGAAGTTATCCCATGATTTCATCTCATGATTTTTTAAAATTACCTCTGGCAACACTAGTGTAGGATTTTTACATTTATACTATCCCACACTTTTTCGTCTACAAAAAAAATATGTATGTATACAGTTAGTACCAAAATACTCATCCCATACTTTTTTAATATGTAAAATTTATTTGGTGGAATATAAATTGTTATGTGCAAGTCTTTTTAAGGACGGCTAATTTCTCATTGCGATAAGGTTCAAGACCCTGTTAGTAACCATTACGCCAGCATTAATTATTTTGTGACCGTTGGAATTCCCGCAATATAAATAAATGTGGCGCCTTTGTCTACTTTTCTAAGAAAGCTACAACCGAAATAAACGTTTGGCCACGCTTTTATAGGGTCGGCTTTTTTCTCATTTTGATTGAGTTAAAGACCTTGTTGACCACCACTGTGTCAGCGTTGATATTTTTTTGACCGTTGGAATTTCCGCAATATAAATAAATGTGGCGCCTTTGCCAACTTTTCTAAGAAAGCTACAATAGAAAATAACGTTTGGCCAAGCTTTTATAGGGTCGGTTTTTTTCTCATATTGATTGAGTTTGAGACCTTGTTGACCACCACTGTGCCAGCGTTGATGATTTTTTGACTGTCGGAAATTCCGCAATATAAATAAATGTGGCGCCATTGCCAACTTTTCAAAGTAAGGCAAAATCGAAAAAAAATTCGTATGGCCAAGCTTTTATAGGGTCGGCTTTTTTCTCATATTGAATGAGTTAAGGACCTTGTTGACCACCACTGTGCCAGCGTTGATATTTTTTTGAGCGTTGGAATTTCCGCAATTTAAATAAATGTGGCGCCTTTGAAAACTTTTCTTTTCCACAGTGGTGGTCAACAAGGTTCTTAACTCAATCAATATGAGAAAAAAATCGACCCTATAAAAGCTTGGCCATACGAATATTTTTTCGATTTACTTTACTTTGAAAAGTAGGCAAAGGCACCACATTTATTTATATTGCGGGAATTCCAACGGTCACAAAATAATTAATGCTGGCGTAATGGTTACTAACAGGGTCTTGAACCTTATCGCATTGAGAAATTAGCCGTCCTTAAAAAGACTTGCACATAACAATTTATATTCCACCAAATAAATTTTACATATTAAACAAGTGTGGGATGAGTATTTTGGTACTAACTGTATACATACATATTTTTTTTGTAGACGAAAAAGTGTGGGATAGTATAAATGTAAAAAATCCTGGGATGAAACAACTATACAAATTTTACATGTTTATAGGTTTTCGGTCACTCATGACTGGGCATTTTTGTTTTCGAACTGAAATATATCGATTTCTCTTAATATTTTCATATGTTTCTAATAAGTGGCTAATTGGATTGGGGACAATAAACGCTCAAGTCTTAATAAAAAATACTTTTTTAATGATTTTTATTTCAAATACTAAATTTAAATACAAAAACAGACGTATATATATGTAAATATAGAATTAATTACTTGTTTACCTTACTTGTTTATGTTTTTAGGAAGGCTGCTGATTATGCTTAAACATTAGTAGCAGTATAGTTATTTAAAATAAAATCCACAATAAAAATGTAAAATGTTGTGGTAACTTTTAGGACAGGTTTAGGATAAATTTCACGTGAATGATTCCAATACTGTTATGCAATCAGTTAATGCAGACAATGGTGGATTATATTTTCTGGATGCTCCTGGAGGTACGGGCTAAACCTTTTTAATATCGTTAATTTCATTTTGTTTAAGAACGGCACATTCATCAACATGCAATAATTCCAAAACTTCCAGAATGACCAAGGTACTTCAACAATGCAAGGTTGTTGTATGGGATGAGTGTACAATGGCCCACAAAAAGTCGTTAGAATTTTTGGACCGAACATTGAAAGATTTACGCAACAACCAACAACTTGGGGATGCTATTATATTATTGGCAGGTGATTTCAGACAAACATTACCAATCATCACAAGATCAATACCAGCAGATGAACTAAATGCGTGTTTGAAAGTATCGTATTTGTAGTAAAATTTAAAAAAAATTATCACTTTCAGATGATTGTGAAATTCATACTAACAAAAATAACAAAAAATTACACTGTTAAATGTGGCAATTTTTCCAATTGGAATTTTATTTATACGAAAATTTGAATTTGAGGTGTTTTGTAAATTGTATGCTGCCGATTCTAGTAATAATTATATTCTCTCGAGTTAATATTCGGATAGCTTAAAACAAATGCGACCATTGCGTCCATAGAAATTAAATTAGATTAAGCGGTTAGATTTTCACAGAATTATGAAGCTTCGTGATTTTAAACCAATTTTAATCATTTATACTGCCTATCATAGAGATGTCCACGGCAACTCATGTATATTTTCGGATAGTTTAGACCACCTAGGATTTTTGTGGTCAATCCGATTAAATTCTGATTAACTTTTCTATTTGTTTATGGAATTTAAAATTTCTTGGTTTTTATTAATTATTAAAATTTTGTACCGCCGATCCTAGAGATGTCCACAGGTATTGGCATATATTTCCAGATATTTTAGGCTATTCCGAATCTGTATGATCAAAAAAATTAAATTCTGATGAACTTTACTATTTATTTTACATCATTTAGAAGTTTCGTAAACGATTTCATTTTAAACGATTTTTAATAATTTGTACCGCCGATCCTAGAGATGTCCACGGGTATTGGCATATATTTCCAGATATTTTAGGCTATTCCGAATCTGTATGATCAACAAAATTAAATTCTGATGAACTTTACTATTTATTTTACATCATTTAGAAGTTTCGTAATCGACTTCATTTTAAACGATTTTTAATAATTTGTACCACCGATCCTAGAGATGTCCACGGGTATTGGCATATATTTCCAGATATTTTAGGCTATTCCGAATCTGTATGATCAAAAAAATTAAATTCTGATGAACTTTACTATTTATTTTACATCATTTAGAAGTTTCGTAAACGATTTAAATTTAAACGATTTTTAATAATTTGTACCGCCGATCCTACAAATGTCCACGGGTATTGGCATATATTTCCAGATATTTTAGGCTATTCCGAATCTGTATGATCAAAAAAATTAAATTCTGGTGAACTTTACTATTTATTTTACATCATTTAGAAGTTTCGTAAACGATTTCATTTTAAACGATTTTTAATAATTTGTACCGCCGATCCTTGAGATGTCCACGGGTATTGGCATATATTTCCAGATATTTTAGGCTATTCCGAATCTGTATGATCAAAAAAATTAAATTCTGGTGAACTTTACTATTTATTTTACATCATTTAGAAGTTTCGTAAACGATTTCATTTTAAACGATTTTTAATAATTTGTACCGCCGATCCTAGAGATGTCCACGGGTTCCAGATATAGATTTCGTTTCGTAAACGATTTAAAATTAATTATATAACGATTTCATTTTAAACGATTTTTAATAATTTGTACCGCCGATCCTAGAGATGTCCACGGGTATTGGCATATATTTCCAGATATTTTAGGCTATTCCGAATCTGTATGATCAAAAAAATTAAATTCTGGTGAACTTTACTATTTATTTTACATCATTTAGAAGTTTCGTAAACGATTTCATTTTAAACGATTTTTAATAATTTGTACCGCCGATCCTAGAGATGTCCACGGGTATTGGCATATATTTCCAGATATTTTAGGCTATTCCGAATCTGTATGATCAAAAAAATTAAATTCTGGTGAACTTTACTATTTATTTTACATCATTTAGAAGTTTCGTAAACGATTTCATTTTAAACGATTTTTAATAATTTGTACCGCCGATCCTAGAGATGTCCACGGGTATTGGCATATATTTCCAGATATTTTAGGCTATTCCGAATCTGTATGATCAAAAAAATTAAATTCTGATGAACTTTACTATTTATTTTACATCATTTAGAAGTTTCGTAAACGATTTCATTTTAAACGATTTTTAATAATTTGTACCGCCGATCCTAGAGATGTCCACGGGTATTGGTACATATTTCTAGATATTTTAGGCTATTCCGAATCTGTATGAACAAAAAAATTAAATTCTGATGAACTTTACTATTTATTTTACACCATTTAGAAGTTTCGTAAACGATTTCATTTTAAACGATTTTTAATAATTTGTACCGCCGATCCTAGAGATGTCCACGGGTATTGGTATATATTTCTAGATATTTTAGGCTATTCCGAATCTATATGATCAACAAAATTAAATTCTGATGAACTTTACTATTTATTTTACATCATTTAGAAGTTTCGTAATCGACTTCATTTTAAACGATTTTTAATAATTTGTACCGCCGATCCTAGAGATGTCCACGAGTATTGGCATATATTTCCAGACATCTTTACAATTTGGTTATTTTATTATTTTAATTTATAGATTTTATCGCCTATTTAAGCATTCCAATTGGAAAAAATAATAAAAAATCCAATTGGGAAAAATAACAAAAAATCCAATAGAGAAAAATAATAAAAGTTATTCAAATCACTTAAATTCTAAATGAGGTAAAATAAATAGTAAAGTTCATCAGAATTTAATTTTGTTGATCATAGAGATTCGAAATAGCCTAAAATATCTAGAAATATATGCCAATACCCGTGGACATCTCTAGGATCGGCGGTACAAATTATTAAAAATCGTTTAAAATGAAATCGTTTACGAAACTTCTAAATGATGTAAAATAAATAGTAAAGTTCATCAGAATTTAATTTTGTTGATCATACAGATTCGGAATAGCCTAAAATATCTGGAAAGATATGCCAATACCCGTGGACATCTCTAGGATCGGCGGTACAAAATTTTAAAAATTAATCAAAACCAAGAAATTTTTAATTCCATTAACAAATAGAAAAGTTAATTAGAATTTAATCTGATTGACCACAAATATCCTAGGTGGTCTAAACTATCCGGAAATATACATGAGTTGCCGTGGACATCTCTATGATTAAAATTGGTTTAAAATCACGAAACTTCAAAATTCCGTGAAAATCTAACCGCTTAATCTAATTTAATTTCTATGGACGAAAAGGTCGCAGTTGTTCTAAACTTTTCGAATATATACTCGAGAGAATGTAATTATTACTAGAATCGGCAGCATACAATTTACAAAACACTTCAAATTTAAATTTTCGTATAAATAAAATTCCAATTGGAAAAATTGCCAAATTTAACAGTGTAATTTTTTGTTATTTTTTTTAGTATGAATTTCACTGTCATACTTTCAGGGACTCAAAAATGACAAAATGATTTTCTAAACAATTATTGGATGTTGGAAATGGAAAAATTGATGCGGAAAATACCACAGGATTGATAACATTACAATCGGATTGTTGTACAATCGTTGAATCCAAAGACAAATTAATTTTCAGCGTATATCCCGATATTGCAAACAATTATACAAATCATGAATGTTTAAGCGATCGCGCAATATTATTAGCCAAAAATAAAGATGTTACTGAAATTAAAATTGACATATAAAACACAATAGCAGGCCGAATAAAAACAGATACATCGATTGATAGCGTATATAGAAGAAGTTGCTAATTACCCAATTTAGTGTTTGAATTCACTAGACTTGCCTGGAATTTTATTACGCAGTTTAAACCAACCACGCCTTTGTAATGGGACAAGATTGGTTGTCATTAAAAAATTACTCAACAGTATCATATTAATTGGTAAATATATATAAAGGTGGAAACGTATTAATTCCACCATTATACCATTGGAGTTTAAACGCATTAAATTTCCTGCACGCCTAGCATTTGCTATGTCGATTAATAAATCTTAAGGTAAGTCGGTAAAATTATGTGGTTTAAATTTAGAACCGTCATTTTTTGGACACGAACAATTCTACGTTGAAGCTCGCATATTGGACAACCAACATCAGTATTTGTTTTTGCAGACGACGGCAAAACAAAAAATATTGTTTATCAGAAAGCATTACAATAGTCACGTAAACATAAATACCAAGTAGCCAAGTGTACTACAACACATAGCCATTATCCATTTACTGAAAAAAAAATGAACATAAGCAACAGCAATAAATGTAAGATTAACCCCAATATAACTTATATACATTACAAGTAGCTCATTCACACACTTGCCTAAATTATTAAGAAATCAAATATATAGTCGGAGCAAATGATAGGGCCAGCAACGCGGGCCGGGTTCTGCTAGTCCATATATAAACCAAAACCACAGTTGTTTGACTGTAAAACTCATTGTCTGCACTGTACTTTAGCTGCGTATGTGTAGTAAATCATTTAAAATCGTTATGGCAAAAATCCGAATCAAATATATTTTTATCCGTTGTCGCATGCTGTTTTACGAAAAGATGAAACTATTTTATATATAACACACTTCCGTAACATACTAGTTCTAATACACACACACACACATAGATAAAAAACTTTTTGATTCGCATTTTAATTTAAAAAATTTACATATCCCCATATACGTCGAGTAATATACAACCAAACAACAAAAATTTTAACTATAAAAAATATAAATCGTTTTCAAAGAACAACGACAACAAAAAACTAAAAACTATATTGAACAACTTTTTGGCAAGACAAAATAGGAAAAGGATCTTATACTATTTTGTATTATTTTTACAAAAAAGATAAAGAAAAAAGGGAAACATCTCCGTAATTGTTTTTTATGTTGTATAAGATGTAACAATAACAATGTTCAATTAAAAACTTTTTAAAAAGTAAAAATTTCTAGAGCCAAAAAAAAAAATCCAAATTTTAAAACTTTTTTTTTATCGAATTAATAACTATGTAAAGTAGTGTACTGTATACAATGTCGTAAATAAAAGTTTTTGTTCAATTAGGGATAGTGGTTGGTTTGTATATAACATAGAAATTTAAACCAAACGTTAAACTAAAACATCAAATAATGTTTAATTAAGTTTTGTGGCAAATGAAGTATTTTAGTTATGGCACGATTTCTTATAATTTTCTAAAATATGTTAGAAAATGGTTCAAATATAACATAGATGCCATTAAAATTCAAACGAGCTTTATCTAGCTGAGTAAAAAATATTAAATCGTTCAAAATCGTATGAAAAATCGTCTGAGTGAAATACTGACCACAAACAGGACGTATAGTGGAAGAGAAAACAACAAAATAGAATAAATTGAAAACATGACAGTGATTTCATTCTGTGTAAGATTCAATTTGTTTTTGCTTTCCTTGAAGAATTTTGATTTTTAATATATGAATTGATGCAATTTTAATCGAATATAATGAATTTAAGGATTAATCAATATATACAGTGCCGATTCACCGAAAAATATTCATATGATGTTAATTAATTTTATATCTATGTAAATTTAGGATCACTCTTTCACTCAATTCATTTATTGTTCACTATTTAATTACACTTTTACATAATTATTGAATTGAAGTAAATTGCAAAAATAACTTAGTATTGAATCTTTCATTTTCCATTCCAAGAAGTTCAAAAGAATGCCACAAAATAAATAATCAACCATTGTATTATACAGGATTACTTTTTGGCATCATCTTAGTTCGAAACAGATTTAAAAAACAAAGTATTTCGTAACTTTTGAAACTAATCAAGCGTTATTAGCAGAACTATATAGCTAGACACAAATGAAGACGTATCAAAAGTAAAACTTGCGTTATTAGTTAAAATTAATCGAGGGAAAGTCGAGGCTAGAGTAAATTTGAAATCTCAACTCACTAATAAAAAACTCACTAATTTAGATCTACCAAAAATTATGTATCCTTCTATAAAACGTTTAAAACAGTATAAATGCAGTATAAATCCTTAGAAATTTGTGCAATAAACTATCCCGTTGCTCTTAACCTCTTAACGAATAGGTACGACAGTGAAAATTTAGTCGCGCAAGTGCACACCCACATCACTCATTTAATCAGCCACCGTTGTGAATTCAACCTCATCTGCCATTTCGTTAACCGCATAATAAACTTTGTTCGTATTGTGCTATGCCAAAGCACAATATATATACAGATGTAGGCACTTTGGCAATCTTTAACTACCAGATCGTCAGCATTCAAACTGAATTCTTGTATGTTTGCCAGCCATATGCTTGTTTTGGTGTTTTCTCTTTTATTCGATGGTGCAAACGTATCGGACCACAGAAATCAACCCCATTAGTGAAAAAGGGTCGTGCTTGTATGACCCGTTTTGCAGCCACGTTTCCAATGAAACGCTCGCTACTCATTGGTTTGTTTTGAAGCACTTATGCAATTCACCATAACTGTGCAATGACCTAAAACTTTCCCATCAAATGGCCAAAGTCGTTGCCTATAATAATTGCGAAAAGTGCGTTGGGTTCAACGTGTAGATGTTTCACATGTAAATGGAAAATTAGCAAATTAGTAAAATGAGCAAGCTTGGGTAAAAGAAGTTGATGCTTTGAATCGAAAGGAATAAGGAAATTATGGATGCGGCCTTCTATACGTAAGAGACCATAGACGTAATGAGATGACTGGTTTGGTGAAATATTTGTTTTGTTGCAGTTTCAATATTTCATCTGTAATGTGAAGGTATTGGATATTCTTCACGAGTGCTAGCAAGGCGCTATCTTATTTTTCCGTAGCTAGTGCTACGTGTTTGGTATAGCCTTACATTTAGAACAATTATGGCGAAGATAATATGCAAATATATGTTGAAACTTGGTAAATGACTGCATATGGTTCATTTCATCTGCAAAAGATGGACTTGTTTCGCTTACTAGAAAGAATATATCTATTGGTTACAACCTTGGTTGTGGCACACAATCTGATTCTGAGTTGTATAAAAATCTTACATGATTCCATTGACTCCTATTAGTTGAACAACCAAGACAATACTATTGTGGAATATGTCCAATAGAAATGGTTATTTTAGTTTTCATATGGAATAGCTCTTGATAAACGTTGTTCCAGTTCAGCCACTAGCAAGGCGGCGGTCAACTCTGGTGGAGGTAAAGAGGTGAGCGGGCACAGCAAAATGTTTTGAGAAAATTGTAAACTGTTTAGATCACAAAGCTGTTGCCGAAGTTTCAACCATTGATATTGACTGATATTCTGCCGAAAGATTTTCGTCTCGGTTTATTTAGTATTTAGTTTCCACAGCTGCTGGAGGGAAATTTTATCTAAGATAACCACTGGTCAAATCAGTCTTAACATCTTAACTAGATCTGACAAAATAATTTTCGTGGCTAAAACCTCTTGCTCATCAGAGCTATTGTGAAAGTGAAAATAATCTTAGGCTAGTTGCCAAATAAGAACAAGGGTTTTTATAATCCATAATGGCCATAATGTTCAGAAGGTTTGAACATTATATTTACATAGCTCGAATCCTTCCTTTTTCAAAACTGAAATTATGTCATCCCGCAAATTATCGTATATAGTCTTCAATCGTATATTGAATCCGGTCATGACTTCATCCACGTAAAAATTTTCTTTGATGGCTCTGGCTGCTAAACGATACTCGGCTTCTTCATCTTCGGCCAGTTGCGTGAGACATCGGGTTGCGAAAAACAGTGCCGCAGATGTAGCATATACGTTACCTGTATATTCAAATTATACGCCGGAATCTTGTTTTGTGGACAAGCGCGCCAAAATACACACTGGCATTTCAAGTGTAATTAGGAGAGACATCTTCGAAATGTCCACGGTGAATATATATTTGTGTGTCCGAAATTTTATAATACATGAAAACAAGTCAGGTTGTATAATGGGACCAAGCATCAGGATTTCATTGAGTGACACTGGTGCGGTTAGAAATAATGTGGATATTGAAAGTCAAGTAATTCGATAGCTACATGATGTAACCGTAATTTTCTGATAGTCCGCTATACATTCGTTGTAAACTTTAAGTCGATCTAATTTTTGCTTTAAATGGTGGAAACGTTTTATGGATGTATTCTGAGAGTTGCCTAACGCTAAGGGTTCTACCCGAAATGGCAATCGTTATAGAACGCTCGGTCTCTGTGATATCGTACGAAACAGTATTTTGAAAAAATGTTTCACATTCCTGAGTCGTGTTTTTCAGTACTGGCATACTATCTGTCCTTCCGACGGTAGTGAACAGTACTTCAGTACTTTTAGTCATAGACAATTAAAATTAGGATCTGCCAAAGTTCTGTGTTATGTGAAAGAGACCAACTGATGATATCCAATAATTCCTGGCAATATGTATGTTTCAGTTTTAGTAAATAATTAGTTAAGAAGAGACTTAATTGTACAACAGGGTTAATGATACTAAAGCACTTAACACCTAATTTGTAGGTAAAACTTTCTGTTATAAAGTGTAATTATGATTCAGAATCGAGTGAGGTTCTGCATGCAATGGATAAACCGTACTTATCTCGTACTTGTATTACGGCAGTAGCCAGTGTGTATTGACATTATGATTTGATGTGGGTGGTACTGGTAGATTTTAATGCCAGAATAATGAAACCCTGGGCTTGCTAAATCCTCGTGACACGTTGATCGCGTGTACATATAAGAACCATCAAGAATACAGCCATAACTATACTATACCATATCATTCAGAAATTTATGTTTTTGGCCGTCTGTGGGAACCTGCTGTGAAGACAAGGCAGCAAAACATTATTTAATTCGAGTGGCAGAATACTCCTCGCTTGCCTTCGAACAGCTCTTAATACACTTGTCATACAAATTGAAGCTGTATTGGATTCATGCCCACTTACTCCAATATCGTACTCAAATTACTTAGAAAGGTTAACGCTCGGTCATTTCTTGGTAGGTTGTCATTATGTGAACAGATATGTGAATGTTGCTGTAAGAGCTATCCAATTTTGTATAAGAAAAAAATTTGAAAGTTCATTTTTAGACTATTCAGTATTTTTAAATATTGAATCAAAGAACAGCTAATACGCAAAGCGTAACCTTTATATTTGGAATCTCATTTGTTATGGCAATGTACTTACAGCCACGTACTATTCTATTTAACTTGAATGAACTCATTTTAGCTGCTATAGTTTACCGCAGCATTGCATTTTGTTTAAAAATAATCTTTGTTTTTATTAAATTATCCGCTTAAATTAAATTACTAAATATATACGAACAATATCCGCGTAATTAGCCAATTAAATGTGCATTAAAAAATAAAAAAATATTTTGTGCATTGTGAAATTATAAAACATAAAATAAAATCATCGAGTTCATATTATCCTATCGTCCTTACACTCGTATTACAATTTTAACAAAATAAAAATAATTATTTTAAAAATAAAAAAAAATTATTATTTTTTAATTATTCAATCAATTTACATAAATTAATTAATATCGCCTGTTGTTATGTGCTCGATATATAATTTCATGCTACATACAATCATAATATCTTTAGCATTCACATTTTCGTAGCAAAATTAAGTATCTACATATATACGTCTGTGTTTTATAATAACATTTATAGCAATAATGTAATATTCATATAAATTTATATATGAGAACTGATATTATTATTCACATATGCCAGTTTCACATAGCAATATTTAAACACTAGCATAATACAAGTACATAATATAGACGGTAGGTGTAATCATAAAAAATATAATAGCCGTCTATCACGGATCACGGTGCAATTTGCTGTAATATGCAAATATATGTATAATCAAAGTCCAATCCATACATAATTTGTTTCAATTATAACGATAATGTATAAATTATTAATTCAGTTTTTTTGAGTTAAATTGCAACTATGTATTAGTTGTAATTTAACTCGAAAAAAAGAAATTAATAATTTATACAGTTTTGGAATAGTATATACAGTTTAAGAGTTATACTTGTATAATGTAAAATTAAAGGGATAAATAACTAAACGTAATTCCCATATAAAGTTAAAATAAAAAAAATCAATATCCATACGGGTGAGCCACCAAATAATTATAAAAATAGTCGGTACCCAAATATGCTTTTGCTGAAAATTCCACCGTATATGCCGCTTCTTAATAATTCTTAGGAAACATAAAGACGGCAATTTATAAATGAATGTGGTTTTATTTTAATCTGGTAATTCTATGATGCAAGTTTAACCCACCCAAAATATAAACGAAAAACGGATTTACTATTTGTTATAATTTGAACAAGGTAACTAAGCAACTGTTGATCAAATCGTCAAACAGCTATTAAGCTCTTCTATTCTATAAAAAAGAGTTAAAACTATAGTCTGGGACTGACTAGAATAAAACTGACAAAATATTGCGTTACTTTAATGTGGCTATCAAGGCTTATGGAATAGAAGCCAATGCAGAGGCTCAAGAACTGTTTTCGATAGATCAAATAATTCAGATTTACCGGTCTCAAAACTTCGAAGAAGCTCATCCCATATACAACCATCGTAGACGAAATATTTAATTTTGGCAAACAGAACATTATTACTCTCATAGAAAATACTCATCGTAGAGCAACTAGAGTGAGAGAGCACTAGTGTAAAAATATCAAAATTTTAAAATTCAGTATATTTTGAAATAAAAATTTTTGAATTTCAATTTGAATTTTCCCGAGTGGAGTAGAATACGAGTATATATATATAGATACATTGAATTTAGTATTAAAAGTTGGGGATATTCTCCAATTTCGATAATTTCAAATACAAATAAGCATTTAAAAATTTTTAAAAATTGGTAAACGAAATTAACTTCCAAATTTTGGTGAGTTTTGAATTGTCGAACTATTTCTCGAATTTTCAAATTCAGACTAATTTTCAAATTTTATAAAATTTGAAACACAAATTTTAAAAATTTTGAATTTTTTTAAAATTGCTGTAAATTATGAGAGAAACCCAAAATTTATCTCAAACTTTGGTTCCAGAAAATTCAAAATTTCGTTAAATTTTTTCAATTTTGAAAATTGATTGAGTCACTATAAATTTCAACTGCCATGATCTACAATGTTTCATGCATTATATCCTCCAACTATTTAAACCAAAGCACATTGAAATTATATCTTAAAACATAATTAATCTTTAAAATTTAATTCGATCGATCGTTATGGCTTAATAACTATATACGATTAAGCCAGAGAATTTTGTAAATATCACTTAAAAGCTCAGTGAAATGGTAAATGAGGTTAGATGGCCAGCAATCGGGGATAACTAAAAGTCAAAAATAAAAATGGACAATCTCCAAATAGAGGGATATTCCTTTTCACTAACCGTATTTACTGGACTGGTATCGGCATGCATTCGACTGAATAAGTCAAAATCATTTTTATGAATTAAAAACTTTGATTTTTCGATTTTATTTAGCGTTCATAGAGAATTCTCAATAATAGAATTTTGTAAACTTATTGCAAATTATGTAGGCGCACATATATGATTTTATTTTCTAATTTTCTAAAATTAATTCAAAATTCTTTGTTTTAGAAA
Organism: Tipula unca; assembly: GCA_951394425.1. Classification (NCBI taxonomy): domain Eukaryota; kingdom Metazoa; phylum Arthropoda; class Insecta; order Diptera; family Tipulidae; genus Tipula; species Tipula unca. Next base: position 175,269,650 of record OX596382.1, on the reverse strand, counting down.
TCCAAAAATTATTAGAGCTATTGCTAAATTTATAAAAATTTAAATTTGGAACGTTAAAAAGTAAAGAGTGCTACATAATTCTTTTTAATTTTAAAATTGTTGAAATGAGTTATTTTGTAAATTGTAAAAAATATGTCAAAATAATAAAGTTTGAAATTTACTTTGACAATTTTAAATATAATTCAAATTTTTAGAACTCCCACTCGCAAATTATTAAATATGTATATATAAAAACTCTGTAAATGTTAAAATGTGTAAAAATTTACATTTTTAAGAATCTGTTAATGGAAAACTAATTGTGCAACAAAAATTGTTTATTACTGGCTGTTTATTACTTAAACCTAATAAAAATAGAAAAATCTCGTCTGTTTTATAAATTATAGGTAGGCAAGAATTGTTTAAATTATTTCTGATAAAACTGATAAATTATAATTCTAACACTTATACAATTCTGAAACTCTTTTCATTTTGAAAATTTAATAATCAAAATTCCATAAACTGTTGTGATACAATATCACACTACTGAAAGCTACAAATTTGCATGTTTCTTAGTATATTTAAAAGTTTTCAGATTTAAATTTTTTTTTTAAATTAATTAAATAAGGTTTTGGAACTTAAACTTTAACTCTAAATCTTAGCGTACTGTATATATTAAATTCTAACAATTGAATTTTAAAAATTTTGAATTGAAAGGAATTTTGAAAGGAAATCAATAAATCTGTAAATTTTTGAAAATAAAAATTATAAAAAGCTCACCAAATCATAGTCTAACTGAATAAAAAAAATTAAATTCGGGTTAATTTAATAATTAAAAACTATTTATCTAATCCTGAAATGATGATTAAGAGTCTATAGATGATAAAAAGTTTAAATTTGTATGATTAAATAAATTCTTAATAATTTTTATAAGGCAGCAATTGGCAGCTCGTATAAATTTATAAAATGTGAAACTAAATATATAAAAAAAATTAATTCTTACAACTACATTATCACCTTTGTCTTATGTACTTTCTGCAATTTTGCTTTAAAAGTTAAACTGGTAATATTCAGAATTAAAATATGTCTTCAAATCTGAAAAATGTTTAATTTTAAGAGCTAATATAATTTTGTTATTTTCAAAAAATTTCTAGAATTTTAAAAGTAAAATTAATTTAACACCAATAAATTTTAAAATTGAGTCTAAAAATATTAGATTTAGAATTTATTTCATTTAACGTTAAATTTTACTTTGTAACTAGGTGTATATGGAGTCGAGCATAGATTTTCGAGCAACACAAAACACATCAAGATTATTATTTAATAAAACATATAAATAAATAAAGTATTAATAAAATAATGAAAAAGATAAATAATAATTCTTTAGAAATTATATTAAAATTGAATTAAATTAAATATCAGCCCAATTAATAAAGCTTTAAATTTTATTTGAGAATATGTAATAAAATTTTAAAATTTTAGAACTCTCACTCGGAAATTCATAAATATATAAAAATTCTGTAAATGTTAAAACTAAAAGCAAATAGATTTTGAAGCGGTATTTATAAAATGTTTACATTTTTAAAAATGTGTAAGTGGTTATAATTCCACAAATTTATTCCAAACAGAATTATTTAAATTGATTAAACATCTTTAAATCTTTATATTTTTTACCATAACAATTATAGAGGAGTAAAAATTGTAAAATCGACTTTCTTTTAAAACTTTGAAAAAAAATAAAATTATTATAATTCCTAATTTTCGTCTGTTCAGATATTTAAAATATTTTAAATTTTGAAATTTCAAGAACTATTATAATTCAATTTTAAGGCTCCTCAATTATAAGTTGATACTCAAGAAAAGTTTAAATCTAGTTTTTATAAAACTGGTTAATTGTTTAAAATCAAAAATTATTAATTAATTTAAACACTTGAATTTATAATATTCTGAAGCTCTTTTCATTATTAATCATAAACCGTAAAACTGGGAAATAATATCACAATATTTAAAATAATAATAAACAAAACTAAAAGTGGCCATATTTAAAAAATCACAATCAATTAAATTAATTAGGTTTTTGAACTTAAACTTTAAGATCTTGACGTTCTTTATATACTTTAAATCCTAAAAATTGAACTTAAACATTTTTGAAGTGAATGTTTTAAATAGTAAATGTTTTAAGCAATTTTAATAAATATGTTCATTTTTGAAAATGAAAATTATTAAAATTTAAAAATCATAACCTTACGAAAATTAAAAAAAAAATAAATTTGAGTTCTTAAAATCTTACTATTGCAATTAAAAAAACAAATTTATTAAATAATTCAAAATTACTTTTAAAATTCTTAAATGATTTTTAAATTTCTTTAAATAAATTTTAAAGTTGTGTAACTCATAATTCATTAAAATATTTAATTTGGCAGCTATTTAAAATCATTTGAAATTAATTAAACCTATTATTTTATAATTTTAAAAAATGTTACTTCAAACTGAATTCAAAATATTTTAAAAAAAAATTTCTTAGAACTACAACTGTTAGTTCAATTTTTAGTTCTAATCAATTTTAACAATTCACTTACGTTTTTAAATATATCACAAATGCCTTATAGATTTCTGCAATTTGTAAAATATATAAAAATTTATTTAAAAATATAAGAACTCCAAAATTCATAAAATTAAAATTTATATATATATACAATTCATATATTTTAGGATTTTCGATTCTAAATTACTAATACTTAACAATTCTCAGCTTAACGGATTTAGAAAATTAAATCCGTGTTCTTAAAATTTTAATATTGCAATTTATTTAATAATCGAATTATTACAATTATTTTTAAAATTCTTAGGCAATTATTAAAAGGTGATAAATAAATAGAAAATACATTTAAAACCTGTAAATTCTTAAAATTTGGCTAATTTTAAAATTATAAATTTTCCATATCAATTTATAAAATTTGAAATTTTTTAAATCTATAATTTTACAGATTACAAAAACTTTATTTCATGTTAACTTCAAAATATATTCAAAAAATATTGATTATTACAACTCCAACTCTTAATTTTATGTTATAGAGTAAACCAGTTTAAGATTCACATACGTTTTTAATTATTTTACTATACTGTATATACTTTTTTGCAATTTTTAAAATGTCTTAAAATCCTTAATACATATATTAATTTGATTCTATATAGCTAGACCGGTAATATTGGGAATTAAAATATGTCTTCAAATTTAAAAAATTTAAAATTTAAATAATTTCAAAAATTCCTTAGAATATTAAAATTAAAGTAAATTCTAATGCAACTAATTTTTTAAATTTAATTTAAATATATTAGAACAAAACATTCTGTGAATATTAAATTTAAATCTACAAATTTAAAAGAATTTTTAAGCGCAATTTGAAAAAAAGTTACTTGTGAATTTTATATTTGTTAAAAACAATTAATATAATAATTTTAGGAACTCTAAAAGTTTGTTAAGAGTTCTACAACATTTACTTACATATTTGTAAAATTTCAACATTTTTGAAAATCTGTTAGTGGAATTATAAAAAAAGATTAATTTATTTTAAAATTTAGAAAACAATTTTTAAATTTTCAGATATCTTAAATATGCAAAATTTACAAGAATTTTACAAGAAAAATTGTAAATTCCGAAAACCTACTAAAAATCTGTAAGCCGCCTTTTAAATTAAAATTGGGCGGATTACTCCAGCACTTAATACCACTAATGGGCCCACGGTGCAATACCCAGGCAAACACATATACTTACACATTAAAAACACCCAACCGTGATTTTTGGTCACCACCGGGAATCGAACCCGAGACCCTCGAATAACAAAGCAAGGACGCTACTTACTGTGCCTACGAGGGCGAACGTGCCAACGAAGCCGTCTTACTAACAATGTTAAATTATTTTAAATGTATAAATACTAATTAATTTTATCATTTAAATCATAGAGAAGGATATAAGAGTACTTTCTTTCATACATTAAAATGGTATTCGATTCACCAAACAGCTTATTTTATAATATTTATTTACCTATTATAGCGAAAAGAGACCATAACATTTATTTTTCTATACATCTATCCTTATCCATCCTTCTTTAAAGATCAGCAAAACCAAAAATTTGTATTCCTATTTATTTACGCAAAAGCAAAACAAAAATGAAATTATGAATGAACCAAACATTTCAGTATATTTAACGTAGTAAAGCGCAGGTGTTTAGCAATATCTTATAAAAGTAAAATTTATTTAGACAGAGGCCATGATGGTGTTATTAAAAACCGGTTTTGGTCATTGTTTTCATCAAAAACTTGGCAAGAATATAGACAAAAGCAACAATAAAAATTAAATTTACATTATTTTGTTGTTGAGCAAATCTATGGAGCAAATGACACAAAGCCACAAATGATTTGTAATTGTTCGATAAAACAACTAATTTAATAATCATTTTAAAGCTAATTTAGATTTGGATCAACTTTTACACTATTTTACTCGACAAGGTGAATTAGATCACGCAAAACAAGAAAATTATTCCGGTTCAAAATCGCGTAGAAGTGAGAGACCGCATGTTTTATGGCCCATGGTAAACTCCGGTATATTTCCAAACGAAAAAAAATCATGAAAAAAATTTGAAAATAATGATGGTTACGAAAAATATTACAATATTTTCCCGGAAGTTAATTTTTTCAACGAAAAATATACTTTTACAAGAATGGTCAACCATTTATAAGGTGCACACAAATGGAAATCACGCAACAAGCACAAATCCACGAATTTCAAAATGGCATATGATTGAAAGTCAACAAAATTGGATTCTAAAAATATTTTTATCAGCATAGAATTTTCTATTACTTAATTGTGGCATATAATATGGTGCCATACTGAAATATGCCATACTAAAACCCATAGTACACATATGTGGTACTGAAATATGCCATTGTGTCATATTGCATAATGAATAATGAAATATGTATGCCATAACGACCGGGTCCCTTAAAATCAATTTTGGCTAGTGTTTGTTTTTTTTGTTTTGAATGTTCTCAAAACACTAAATTTGTATACCTATAACATAAAGGCAATAATAAAACAAAAATTATAAAGATGACATAAGATATGGTGAGGAACACAACGGTGGTGTTGCCCGTGATCACGATAGCAATTTATCAATCTTGTTCAATTTTAAATCAAACTGTCGATTTTTGAATTACTTAAGGTAGATTAATTAACGAAAAATATTCACTGAAAAAAAATTGGTAAGTCTTATGGCAAGTTGTTCTGTAAAACCTCTCCTATTTGAAATTTGCGATCTTTGTCGATGATTTGTAGTTTCGACGATTCATCCACGAGAATAATTCAAAGACTTGTGTAATTTCAGTTTCCACCATTACCTAATTTCTCCACAAAAACATAACGCAAGCGCAACAAATGTTTTTTTCGAATACTGCCGGATTCTCTTGCATTTGCTTTGTTACTACTCACCACATGAGCACGAGTCAAGAAAGTCCTGTTATTTTTGAAAAGAGAGTTGTAAGTATAAACGCACAAAAAATCAGTACATATTCATTTATAGACTTGTTTATTGCACACGTGTTACCAATTCTATAGGATTAAGTTTATTAAAATTTTCAAAAATGTTTAGTTCTGCAAATAATTCAGTTTCTTTGGGGAGCAGTTCTTCTTCAAGTAAGTTTAATCAAATAATTTATATTGAATAGAATATTCAACCGGCGTTTAGCTATTACATGACGATAAAGTTTGCGACCGATATTGCTGAATTCAATCAAACCAAATCACCGGAATTTAACGTATCGATTGAAATATTTTATTAGAAAGTCATCGGTGTTTTTTCGATTGAATTTCAAGAATAAGGCTCCTGAGCGATATCGAGTGTATTAACCCTTATGATGCCGAACGAGTACTCTTGTGAAAAGTGCCATCGACGATACAACGTTGTTATATCGTTACTCAACAATTTAAAATTTGGCTTGGTACAACTTCAATTTTTCGCTCGGCACTAAATGGATTAATTATTCGAATGAGTGATGAGAATAACTATTATAGCCCAGCAAAAATAGGGATTTAAAAAAGAAGAAAATGGTTCAGTTTTGGTTCACACTATCTCTAAAGCTGAGATACTGTACCAGTTTTCTTTTTTAACATGATTTTTGGGTCTATTTTTGCTGGTTTATTACACGCGAGTAAAATATGACACTTTTTCTACTCCTGCTAGTAGATTCCTCCATTTTGTTTTGTTTCACATATTTAAAGAACTGTGCCAATATTTACTGAGGCATACCGAAATTTATCGTGTGCAATTTACCGTAACAACAAAGAAAAATAATGAGCTGCACTGCACCTCCGTGAATAAAGAACACATTTAAGGTTAGACAAAAATTTCTTATTAAATAATCGCGTGAATTTTGTTTTATTTGTTAGATTACAGGTAAGCAAACATGATAACAACAATTTCCAAACAGGTCTTTTTGTATATTAAAACCGAAAAAATTAAAAGAAATGAATTTCTGTCAAAATTGTAGTTTGCTGATAAATTATTGAAAACAGTAAAGTTGAATAAAATAGGTTTCGACAGAGTTTTTTGAACGGAAGTTTTATTTTTAATAGACTTTTTGATTAATTTTCACTCAAATTTTTCTAATGTGTTTGTTACATTGAATCTAACTAATAAAGCAAAATTCAATTGAAAAAAACTATATTTTTGTCTAACTTTAAAAGGATTAAGTGGATCTCTATCAATTTTTAAATTTGATATTTCAAATCAGACTGCACTGTTGGTTTTGCGAATCCATAATCTAGCCGTGTACCTCTGCGATAGATTTTGTTGTACCTTGGACCTTGCTTTATTAACAGGAGTAGAAAAAATGACATCATAATAATCTATAACTCATTATTAACTGATTGTCTTTGTTATTAACCGATGTTTTAATTTCTTAAACAAATCTAGTACCAAAGCCACAGTTGAACACCAGAAAAAAGCAAGTAACCTGTATTGTACCAAACTGCAAAATAAAATCAATTAAATCGGACATACAATTTTTTAAATTTCCTAACGACTTAACAAAGCAACGAGCATGGATAGATTCTATTGGTCTTTTTCCAAATGAGGTTGTAAATAAACATAACTATGTATGTCAAAACCACTTTCTGGCAGAACATATTACTTCTTCAAACCATTTGATAAGAATTGCAGTCCCTGTGCTGAATATAATCAAAAGGACAAAAGAGTCAGACAATCAATTGTTGTGTCAATTGGAAGATGAAAATTTTGTATCACAAATTGTTAAAGCAGTGGTTCCATCGAAAGTCATCAATGTACCATCTCTGAAAAGTATCAGTACTCAAACTGACAAAACCGATGAGGAAATCGAATTTTTACAATTTATAGACAAAATTAATTGTAATCACTGCCAAACCTCTCAAGAACTATCATGCCGAAAATGTCACAAGAATTCCAAACTAATTCACTTTTATAAGACTAAATTGCAACAATGTCAACGAAAATGCAAGATATTAAAAATCAATTACAACAATGTCAAACGTCGTTTAAATCGAAACCACTTGAAGCATAATAATTTAAAATTGATCGATAACCATATAGACATTCTAAATCTGAACGATATGACAAAAATGTTTGCAAACTTCTTGTCAAAGAAGATTATCACTATAATGAAAACGACAAGATTTTTGCACAATCTTTATTTTATAAATCGTCATCAACATATAGATATTTAAGAGACCAATTAAATCTAAAACTACCATCTCCGTCTTCGATATACAAATGGTCTCCTATCAAATTCATTCCACCAGGAACTAATCAAATTTTAATAAAACAACTTGAAAAAGTATTTCAAAATATGTCAAGTCAATCCAAAATATGTACATTAAGCTTTGATGAAATTTGCATTAAAAAGGATTTGACAGTAAATATTTTTTTAGATCAAGTTGAAGGATTTTGTGACGATGGTCGTGAAAGAAGGAATGAACTGGCAACATCAGCATTATTTTTTATTTTTTCACGGAATAGTCGATGATTGGAAATATGTATTGAGCTATATTTTGATCAACAGTTCTACAAATGCGACATATTTATCAGAACTGCTGAAAGATAATATAAGAACTTGCAACGACACCTTGAAGTTAAATGTTGTTATGGTTACATGTGATCAAGCGGCTACAAATATCGCTACATATAAAATACTAGGAGTAACTCCTGAAACACCATATTTCTACGTCGATGAACATCAAATTCTAACACAATTTGACCCACCACACCTTATAAAATCAGCGAGAAACGCATTCTTAAAAAATCAAATTGAACATTCTGATTTTGGGGTTAGTGACATAAGCGTTGTACGCAAAATTTTTGAATTCGACTGTCATCAACATATAAGACTGATGCCGAAAATGACAAAGCAACATTTTGAACCCAACACGTTTCAAAAAATGAACGTTAAATTGGCAGCACAAATGTTAAGTAGTACGGTTGCCAGCGCTATCAGGACCACGTTAAAAGTTAAACCCGAAACGTTTGGCGATTATCTCGATAATGCTATACCAACTGCTCATTTCATACAAAGGTTTAATGATTTGTTCGACAGTTTGAACTGCAGAAACTTTTCTTCTTCATCACCTTATGAAAGACCTTTAAAATTAAATAATAATGTGCATAAGATGCTCGAAGATAGTATACCATTTTTAGATAATTTAAAAATAATTTCGAAAAATGAAAACTATTTTAAATTTATTAAAGGTCTCAAAATTTGTGTAAATGCACAGATTTTATTACTTAATTTGTTAAAAACAAAATTTAACGTCGAATATTTCCTGACGGGTCGGACCAATCAGGATTGCTTGGAGAATTTTTTTTCAATTTTGCGTGGCAAAGGCGGTTTTAACTACATGCCGTCAAGCCATGAAATAGGGGTGCATTTTGCAAATATAGTTGTTAGGAAAATCACTTTAAATTCACCGTTTAAAAATTGCATTTCCGATGAGTCAAACAATATAGATTTGGATTGGAATAGCTTCAAAACGGAATATGAGGAAAGCATTAAATCTGCCGATTTGACAACTCACAATATTACACCATCCGATGAAATTATTGAAGACGCAGATTTACACATAATCAAGGACAACGCCATAGTATACTACGCTGGTTATTGTATTTTTAAAAAAATTGATTGTGGAAGCTGTTCAGGAAAGTTGTTGAAGAAAGACGACGAAATCAACGTTTGTGACACTTTTCTAAATGAAAAAAATTATAAGAAACAGGAAAACAACTTTGGCTCGTTAAGAGCTCCATCAGACGAATTTTGTAAAATAGCTCGAAGCTTGGTTAACGTTTTCGAAAAATATTACCACAGCTATTGTAGTTCTACCAACGTAACCAAACTACTAACTGAAGAATGCGTAAACATGATAGAACAGCAGTATGTTTCATTTTTGCCTGATCCGACGAACGTATGTTATCAACATATTCGAAGCCTAATCCAGTTTTTTATTTTAGTTTTAATAAGAAAAAACTGCAAATGTCCGTTTTGAATAATGAATTTTCAAAAACCAAATCTCGCTCAGCTTCCAAACAAGCATGCAGAAAATTAAAAATATTGAAAAATTAAATAAATATACAATGAATTATTAAGCTTATGAATTTTTATTATAAATATTTTCATGAGAACTCCACAAAAGAAAAGCAATTAATTGTGGTATATGGGTTTTCCAAACCATTCCAACCATTCTCATCTTCTATAAAGACCCAATTTGAATATATTTTGTTTGACGAAATTTGACATATTTAGATGGATGGGACTTACATTTTACATTTTAATGCGTTTTATAAGAGAAAATATTGAATTTTTCATAATACATATGCAATAAAGTTGTAAGCCAATCGTGTATACAGTCTATACACATGACGAACGTCACTAATTCAACAACTCATCGTTGTAGGAGAATGGTTGTCTATTTTTTTAAAAAGAATTAGATCTAACTTTTCTTTTCCTTGGAAAAATTAATATTATATTAATCCAAAATATTTCAAACAAAATTTTTCTCAAGGAATAAAACGTTTTTTCATTCTCAGCTCAAAATACAAAATTTTCTATACATTTGTACTTTCGTCTTTCTCTTTGGAATAGATAAAAATAAAACAAGATAGTATATTTTTTTGTTTTGTTTATATTCATAAAAGGTTTTGATGAAAAAAATCAAAAAACAGACTAAAACCGGTTTTTAATAACACCATCATGGCCTTTGTCTAAATAAATTATACTTTTATAAGATATTGCTAAAAACCTGCGCTTTACTACGTTAAATATACTGAAATATTTGGTCCATTCATAATTTCATTTTTGTTTTGCTTTTGTGCAAGTAAATAGGAATACAAATTTTTGGTTTTGTTGACCTTTAAAGAAGTTATGAATAAGGATAGATATATATATAAATAAATGTTATGGTCTCTTTTCGCTATAATAGGTAAATAAATATTATAAAATAAGCTGTTTGGTGAATCGAATGCCATTTTAATGTATGAAAGGAAGTACTCTTATATCCTTCTCTATGATTTAAATCATAAATGCTACAATGACACGTTCGCTATAGTCTTAACACCTTTAATAAACCGAATATCTCGACAGATTATACGGCCGTATATGTATTAGCGAGATAATATAACAATAATTGATTGTGAAAATTTCAACGGTGAGAACCAAGTTATTATAGTATAATATAATAATTTTCCACTCAAGCCACATCCTTATGCGGAAAAACACAACTCACTTCAGAAATAATTATCCCTTAAATGTTTTCACAACCCCATTTTTTCCTAAAAAAAAAAATGTATTCTTAAATTAACTTTTAACGATCTTAAAATTTATTTTCGAAAAAGTTTTGTATATCTACATAATATACGAGAGTATTAACGATTTTACCTATTTTTAAACGCCGCACGATAAATTAAAAAAATTCCTTGAAGGGCTCTACATAGCTAAAATATGTATATACAGTTTTATAAGTATTTTTTATGTTATTATAAGAAAATTTTCCAAATTTCATAAAGTTGAATTAACGGAAAAAAAAATAAAATAAAAAGTTATCACAAATTTAGTTTTCTTTTCGCGTGAGCTTTCTCCGCGCGGGTATAAACAAAATTGTTGGATAAAACTTTATGTTTTTTTATTATAAATTCATTTAAGTAAGATCTAGATTTAATTTTTTGTTTTATTCAGCCAGAATAAAATATAATTACAAGTGATTTACTTTGTGTTGTTGTTGTCTTTCATAACAGAATTATATTATTGTGTAAAGAAAAGCCGAGTAAAACTTCCTGGAAATTTTATTCGTAACGTACATTAAATGTGATATATAAGAAGAGGCCGTAAACTAACTTACGAAATACAAAAATAATTACTTTGGATACCGAGAAATAAAATTTTAGCATTTTCTGTTTAAATTACTTTGCTCGAAACTTTCTTACGGTATTTTATTTATGTACCAATGTACATCCGTCGATTTATTTCTGGGTTTATTTTAGTTGACGGGCATACTTTTTGTTTTTCGATTTATTTTCAATCTCGAACACTATAAATTATCATGTTTCAATTGATATACGATAGGCATATATAAAGAGGGTGCGTGTAATCTACTTGTTGTAAAGTAAATGAAAGTAAATTGTGTTGTCAATTTTGATTTTGGTTTGATGATAAAAGTTGCCATTACATCGCGTTTTATCGATTTATAAACATTAAATATCTCGGTATTCCAGCGTTTACATATCTGAAAACCTATTATGTAACCGATAACTCTATTGGTGGTGTTGATGTTCAATCGGAAAACATAAATTTAAAATTAGACTTGGTATGCGTCTACATAAATCGCAGATGAAGTACAAAATAATTTTATAGAAAATAAATTAAGAAAATTTGAGGTGTCTATTAGTTTGACCATAATGCGACTATTATTGAATTTCTAAACTCTTTTGCCTATGGGTTTTATTGCGTTATCTGTTTTCGTTAAAAACGTGATGGTCGGCAATTTGGTTACGACGCCAGTCCAACCAATTGACGTCTGATTATTAGCTTCCATAAAAATAAATGACATATTTCTTCTATTCCATTGGTTTAAAGCTAAATACGCTTGTCGCAAGAAAGTAAATTCGACAACTCATGTCATTCATACAAAACGGCCTTGAACCTTATGATAAGGAAAACTGCTGATGATAGTTTAAAGAGAGAAATACTTGTCGATTGAAGATTATCTACTATAAAATGCAGAATGCGTAAACAGTGGGTCTAAAAATCCATCCGATTATAATAACGAGCGACTTCAATTCTAAGTCCAAACTTTGGCATAATAAGTACATCAATGAGAGAGAACCTTTACTTCAAGAATTTATAGCACAAAGTGACCTGTTTGTTATAAACGATGACGGACAGCGAAGAATATATTCCCACAAAACCGAATATTGATTTTACACTTATGACGGGCGGTCTGTTAAGAAAAGTAAAGGAATTGGTCGACATACATGCTATGCTTTATCTGAATATATCAGATCAATGGTACAAGAAAATATAAAATGGAAAAATCAAATAGATTTTGGATTGTTTACAGATATCAAATTGTAAGATAAATGAGTAAATCTCGTTTGCCATTTTGGGCCAATAATAAAGCCGACTCAATCGTTCCATCGTTTTTTTTATACCACCGTATGCCCCATCTGGTAAGTTATGTTCCCTTTCAATCAGTCGTTTAGTAATATCGGCAAGAATCCACAATTTCCAGGTTAGAATATCTGTTAGTGAGACATGTTTCTTCGGTTCCACACGAATATAAACTTTGTCCTCATATATACGAATGTTAGGATAGGCTTTAGGATCGGCTAGTACCTTGTCTGTAATATCTAAATACGCTAGGTCTATTATTTTACTGCTATCAAACAAGCCTTTGAAATCACCATTTTGAACGTCAATGAGTAATTCCTCAGCCGTTTCGCAATGTATTCGGGATAATGCGTCTGGGACGTCATTTTCGGTATACCCTTCTGGTGAATGATGTTGAAATCATAACCTTGTAATTTCAAGCTCCAACGCGCAAGTCGACCGCTTATATCTTTTTGTTTCATCAGCCACTTGAGGCTGGCGTGGTCTGTAATAACGGTAAATCAGTACACCTCTATATAAGGACGACATTTTTTTATACTAACCACCGCCGCGAAACACTCAAGCTCGGTCACTGAATAATTGCGTTGGGCCGAATTTATCTTTTGGGACATGAAAAATATGGGTTTTTCATTATCCAAAGCCTCCTTTTACCAGTTGATTTTGAAACTAGCACTACCGAACTACTCCAAGGACTACAACTTTCTTCAATTACGCCCAGAGAGAGCATTCTATCTAGTTCTTGTATATTAATGACTGTATAGCAGGCGAAACGGCGTAATGCCTCTGTTTGATAGGGGTGGCATTTTCCCCGTCTATCACATGCTCCACTAAATGTGTCCTATCCAAACCCTTAGAAGCAAATGACGAGAACTGCGAGATTACCTGGTCTATGCTCTTTCGTTGATTGCTATTTAAGTCATGTTGGAGTTTTATTGAAGTGTTAGAGTCAGAACTGATGGTTAATTATTTCTGGGGCGCTATTGAATTTTTTCCAAAAGTCTACTCCTAAATAGACTTCGGACTGGAGAGACGGAACAATACCGAACTTTATTAGCTGTGTCTTAATCTTATAGGTAACTGGTAATGTTACGTAACCTAACACCCTATTTACCGAACCATCTGCAGTTTGGATGGTTAAATTCATCTTTGTTATTGAGAGACCCATTGATTTAAGCAGCTCGTCACTTCCTTTTCCAAGTACACTTAAACTTGCCCCAATATCCAACAAACCAAATATAATTTGATCATTAACCAATATTTTACAATAGGGTCGTGGGTCGTTATCTTTAAATTCAGTAAGCCTTGACATTTGACAAATTCGGTTAATGGTTCTCTTCTCCTTCCAGTAATTGTTTATTTTGACAAGACGTTTGTTGATGGTGAAAGGTTCTTGCTGTTTGGTTATGGTTGGCTCTATTTCGCTGAGGAAGAAATTTTGACATCTGTCGGTCTCTCCGAACGTGGATCCCCAGCATTTTGCACGTTCGGTAGAAAATTTTCCGATCTTTTTTTCTGGCATCTTTTCACAGTCTTTATAATCTTTGCCTGCTTATCCGCAACCATGACAGAAATTGTGAGTTTTTCCTAATGAACATTTAGTAAAGGTATGACCCAGGTCCTTACAATTCCAACAAACTTTATAACCACGGCGTTCAAATGGGTGCAGGTTCTGGGGTTTTGGATCATGTTTTTCACTCTCGTAGTTGGATTCATTACAGTCGGAAGTGGACTTTGTAGGCTGAATTCATCTTCTACTGGTAGGTTCCAACCCGAGATGATCATTTCTTCTACTGCTCGAGTGCGTCGAGCTCGTGGTCCAATTAATTTACGAGGATCATAACCCGACGTAGACCACAACTTCTCGTAATTAGCACAAACTTTACGTAAATCTTCTATGTGGTCGAAATATTTGTCTTGAGTCACATATTTGAGAGCGGGATTCATATTATCTAAGACAATTTCTAAGATTTCATTTGGTTGGATCTGATCGTCTCTTAACATAACGACTAGAGGATTTGATGAGATGAACACTTCGTCGATTAGTCCTCGATTGGTTACTTGAGGGTGAACCCGATTCACTGTCACTCTCGCTCTCGCTAATATTTCTAGCCTTTCGACCAACATTGTTATTTTTTCTCAAATCTGATGATTGAACCGGACCGGTTTTAATGACGATTTTTTTGGTGTGGATAACTTATTTAAAAATCCTTCTGTCATTGCTTCGATCTTTTTGGAAAATCTACTCTCGAAAGTTGCGTCAAAGTCAGAATCAATATTTTGTAAAGTTCCAGATGTAGTGTGTTTTGCTCTATCTGCATCAGTATTGCAGGCATCTTTAGAGGTTGAGGGTTGGGTATTGTTATCCCGTATCATTCACTGCGGTTTGGAATTATATCTCTTTAAATCACGCCCCAAACTGCGTATGGCTCTTCGAAACGTTTAAATCATTTGAGATAATGAGGGCAAATTAGAAAAAGAATTTCCTAATCTAACTGCTCGGGCTTTCCAGTGCATCAGGCTTATAATAACACGGATTGTTTATATTCTACTGTTTGGATGTTATCAACGGTCTCTAATATCAAATCTAATTCATCTAATTTTTCATTAATTAGATTCATTTCGTTATCCGGTGTATCGGGAACATGCGAAATTTTTGGTTTGAGGTTAGGATCTTGTAATTCCTTTTGAACCAGCTCAAACAATTTTCTTTCCGCACCTAGTTCGATTACCGATAGTCCCCTGATTATATATTCTACCAAGCTCATCTGTAGACAAACTCGCTAATAGCAATTTAAACTCCATTGTTACAATAGAGCTTCGCTCCATTTCTGTTGACCCGTTTTAGATGGTTTGGTTGAGTATGGACTCGCCTGCTCTGACCCTCGTTGTCTCGAACACTTGCTCTATCACACCGCTTTTCGGACCAATAGGGAGGTATTCCTCTCTTTGTTAACGCACCATTTCTTTCAGTTTTTAAGGGTTATATTGTTTATTTATTCACTGCGATAAGTATTAAATATAACCAAAGCACGTTCAGACAACCACCAATTATTTTAATATTTTTCTTATCTTGGGCACATAGTTCACCAATCAAACTCAGTAAAGAAAAAAATCACATCAAATAAATCATTTACACATTATTTTAATTTTATTTCACAGCTTATATGTATAGTTCCGATTTATTTTTATTTTTCAAGTTTGTGGTACAGAAAAAATCTTACAGTACACTATCTTAACTTAGAAAGTACAATTTTCTATTTTTTTCTTATTTGCTTCTCTGGTATATATTTTATTTTAATTTTCTATTTGATTTTTCCATTTTATATTTTTTTATACCATTCCTATTAGAAGCCACATCACTATCTGAGTTTGATTGGTGAACTATGTGCCATGATTTTCATAGACCAAATTTGAGCTACAGGAACGTAAAAGTTCTGGGTAATTAGATACGGCCGAACCACTTGAGATTGCTCAAGAGGAAAATACGAAATATGCGCAACTTACGGTCATCTATACCAAACATTGAAGAAAGACTATATATAGAGAAAATGTGCGTGTTTCACGCAAATGATAACAGAGCATGGCATCCCGCATATGCACAGCCTGAGTTGTCTGGCAGTTTCCAGTACCAGTGAATGTGGACAGTACGAGAATACAATAGATTATATCGTATCTGACTGTGAGCTTGCTTGTATTAATAAGAATGGAGTGGCCAGCAACTTGATTTGATGATGCCAGACAAACTCAACTCTTTTAAACAATTTAGTGGTACCGTACTAAGCCGTACAAATATGCCAGTATCATAAATGAAACTTGACCAATATAACTAGGTTTAGTTCCTTTTTTTGTCCAAAAATTCAATTTTGAATTTCGCAAACACGCATTTATGAATATTTGGGAGCGTAGACCACGGCCCCCAAGTTATCCGAATAATTTTTCGAGATGTTACAAATGGTAAGTCATCGAAATGTCCTTGCAGTGTTGAAAATAACAATTAGCAACAGTCTGCACCATAATATTCTGAATATGATGTATCGTGTATCGGACATCGGTTAGGCTTGGAAAAAGTGTTGAAACCGGCCCACAAGATTTAATAAGTCAGGATAGACCGGATTAGAGCAGATAATGAAATTCAATTATCCGGTGGTAATCTATTGGATCTCGTCGACACTTTAAAAATAAAGTGTGCACTAACAACACTTATTGTTTTACCCGGTCGAATGGATCGCAATGATCCGATTCCGCATAATATCGTTAAAATTATCATACCGTCCGCGATGATGAATGTCTAATTAAAATTATGGCCAAATCGATAAGACTTCGCACCGAAAATTTATAGGAACATATTTTGGGAGTTTGTGCTTTTCATTATGCGATAGTGAAATTACTAAGACAACAGCACCTGTATCGTACTCAGCGACTTCCAATAAATCGAACAAAATTGTTCTTTAATTAATTTGTACTGTCGATGGAGAGCTGCAGCCTATTCATAAATCCAATCCTGTCCGGAGGGTATAAGAATACGAATGTTCTTTAATGCTAACCATCCCTCAATTACAAAAACATTAAGTCTAATTTTGTTTATATCTGTAAAAATAAATATTTCAATTCAATCGTGTAAACCGTATATAAGCTTTTATATCATAATCAATCGAATCGTATATGAGGGTATAAAAAAAACGAATTCCCGGCGCTCAAATTGTAAAATCATATTCATAAATATCGTATTGAAAAATCAAATCGAATAAAATAAAATAAAAAATTGTTATACGCCATAAGCATTTTTATGATAATTTAACATAAGCAAATTGCATAGAAAAACATAAATTTAGCGAATTTAACGAATTTTTATGTGCGCGTTCGTATAATATTCCCCAAACAATATTTTATGTTTTTATGTCTTAATACCTCGTTCGGCTGAGATACAAGTTTATACGAATAATCGAAATTGGCTCAGAGCACAATGATAGCACTTTTCGTATACGCGCGCGCCCATAAATTAATATAGAGTCAGCGCGCGATTTCATATTTTTCACCATTGCCGAAATACAATAAAAGGATGTACATATTATGTAAACAGGAAATAAAAGTGACTCATCCATAAAAAGATTTCATGTTTCGGTTTTTTATGAATTATAAAAAATTGTTGTTTACTCTCGAGATAAACATCACAATCAATAATTTTTCCTTCATGGCACCTACAGACATAATGAATATATGAAATACATAAATAAATTATGTACATATTTATGCATGAGTATGCATACATGACCAAATCGGAAAAGCTTAGCGAAAATATTTATAAAACTAATATCAACACATCATATAAAAGTATGACGTTCACGCTGCAAAGAGAATTATTTTGCGGAAACATTATGAATTCAACATAAATTTATGTCACAAAACATAACCATTTTTTATTGTTTTTAATTTAAAAATGTTAATAGGAATATATATGTATATATCTGTATGTGGTTATATAACGTCCAAAATGGTTGATTTATTTATTTACATTATGCGGATATTACGAAACTATAATAATTTTGAATAGCTGATTTCGAATTTGTAATATGTAATTGTGTAACTATATTCAATTTGGATTAAAGCCAGCAATCATAATATATTTAGACTAGGGGACCCCTGTGCAAGTTTTGATATTCATGCAAACTTATTTGTAGTAAATGATGAACCAAAATATATTGTGATTTTTTAATGTGTGAAGTATCAAAAATCTTCCCATCACCAACGTTCAAAAGCCAACTGCTAAGATGTGGTTCACTTATTGCTCTCATGTTTGTACTTTAAAGTGATGTCACAAATAGGACTTTTTAACAGTCGCATTTATAATTGACGCATGATTTCCTCTTCTAACAACAGGTAACACTTGCCGAAAATCTCCTCCTAAGACCATTCCCTTTCCACCAAACGGTCAATCATTTTTCATTAAATCACGAAATATTAAGTCCACAATTTTAAGTGCTATGCCTGAAGCCATTGGAGCTTCTTTCCAAATTACGCAATCAACACATTCTAAAAAGTAACTTTTTTTGCGAGTAAGTTGTGGATATTTCACGGCATCCGTATTGAGAGGCAATGAAAACACAGCTGCTATTCCTGTCCATGCAACACATAATACATTTTTTCACCAGGTCCGCATCTAAATAAAAACACTTTTCAGAAATTCGATTATGTAAGGATGAAAATATCATTGATGCTGCGACATTCTGATCATGGTTGAGTAATACTCTCAGATTAGGTTCAGTTGTTGTTATAAAGCTTATATAGGAGCAACATTTATGTTTAGATTTAAGATTTCTGTTGCATTAGGAAAGTAAGTATGGTAAAAGTAAGAATAAATGAAATGCTGCTTGGTCACACTGCTATTTTAATTGAAATACGCAATGAGCCAAAGCTTCATTTTCAGTTATACCTTGATTAATAAAGTCTTCCAGAAGATTGTTTTTAAATTCATTGAAAAGTTGAATAGGATCTGAGGGATTGGAATAACACAGTCTAGTTGCGAATAATGCTCGCATCTATTATGGCAACATATGAGTGTTAGTTTCTGATAAGCAATTATGCCACTCAACGCTATCATTAAATAGGGCTCGTGCCTTAGCTGCTTCTTTAAACGTTGGGAATACACAATTATTAAAAGTTTTTAAAGTATCGAAAGATGTAGCCTCAGAGCTCTTCAGTTTAAGAAGTAGTAGCTGTAAATGATACAACTCAACATATTTTGGAGAAACTGAAATGATTCTACCGATAGCTTTCGGATTGGAATTTCACCGCAAATTATATTGTCAATGTCATCGGATGTTCTAAATTTATCCTCATTCTTAAACGTGAATATAGATAATGTGCGTGTGGTAATCCACGTTTTTGATGTTCAATTATATAAACTACGAAACAACAGTTCCAAATATCTGGTTTTTAACAATATCATCTAAAAATACTTTTAGCTTTAAATTAAAAACTCGTGTAGCTATCCGAGCGGTCTGGAAGATTTTGAAAAGTTTTAAGTTTTTCTTTAATGGATTACGTAATAAATAAATAAATCAGAACGACGAAATTTGGTCCGCCAGTAAATGAAGACGGCAGTAACTTAGCTCAAAACAGAAATGTTAGTGTAGGTAATCTATACTAACATTTCTGTTTTGAGCTAAGTTGTTGACATAATCTAAAAGGCCTTGATAAGATTCCACACGAAGAGATCGCTGAGTGGTTCATATAAAATTTAATCTATTAGCTTAAACTGTAGCGTAGCAATAAACTAAGTATTGCTGAAATCGTTTCACACCATAATGCAAAGGATTAAAAACGGTGAAACGGACTGCAATTTTATGGGAATAAAATTGTAGTGCTGTAATTTTGTTTTGGATTATAGTGGCATTTGAGAGGAGAGTGGAAATGCCCTATGGCTACGCTTTTTCGTGGCTTGTGTATTAAATATATGATGGAGCTTCATACACTTAATGATAAACGAGTAATCGAAGTTTAACCGTCTACTCCCTAATAATGATACAGCCAGTTTCGCAAGATGTACTACGCGGAATAACTTTATCATTACTATTATTATTAAATTATTAAAGTTGGCTGGAACCCAAGCAGGTTCCGCACTCAATGCCACTCTGACCCATGGTAATAACCGAGGGTTCTATAACAATTCGCAAATGCGATCTGGCAAACTGCAACAGCTTAAACCAGGGTAGGGATGACAATTGACCTACATTGAAAGATCTATGATTAAAAAATCGGGACCTAACCACCCCGAAAACGGGTCAGCCACAGACAAAGTGAATCCTGTCATCGTCATCTTCAAGACAATTGTCTCACAAGTCTCATTCTTTGTAAATGGAGTTTAAAATGGAAATGACCAGTCTGAATAGCGACCAGAACTCTCAGTTGGTCTTTTTTCAAAGATAGAACAAACTTTGTGAGCCTCAGATTAGGTTCACAAATGAGGTACTTAGCCACTCGGCATATGTAGTAGAAGCTAGAACCAATTACGCTTAGCCTGCAAAAACATGTAGTTCTTAATAGCTTCCTTACCATAATTAAAGGTCAGGGGCTAGTGAAACTATATTATTACTCGGCTGGCTAAACATACATGACAAGTAGAAACATACATCGCGATTAAGGCCTGATATATATTTTTTATATAGTTTGTTCAATACCTGTTCTGAGGCTCAAGGTTCTCCCGACTTTTTCGAAGTTTAATTTTTCTTTAATCGAAAGAATTAATAAAAAAATTCGGAATGATCACTTAAAAAACCTGGTTTGGCATCGAGTGGTCCAGGCTTTGATGCGGCTTCTATTAGCGATCGTTCATTGAGGACTGTTGTTAAAACATGAAAGTCGCGACTTTTAAGCCACTTCAGTAAAAGATCGCCGCTCAATATTGAGAACAGCATTAAAAAAAATGGCCTGCTGAAATAATCAGGATTTACCACAAACAAAAAAAACTTCCACTAATAATTACCTCAAAGAAAACCATATGAACCAAACGCTTGTGAAGTTTATCCTAAATTAGAATTAAACCAACAAAAACAACGTAATATGTATATGTATTAGTAAATATCGAAAATATATGACATTTAGGAGAACATTAAATTATTTGTATATAGTTATTTATTGTATCTATTGCATTATGTAAAAATTGGATATCCAAATAGTTCTAAGTGCTCAACCATATATAAAACTAAAGGCTTAACACTAATAATCCAATCATGCAAAAACTTTTGAAAAGCTAATGGCTTTCACATGGTCAAATTGAGGTTTCAGTAAATTTACACTATAGGATTTTCTTAAGAAATTGCGTATCTTAAGATTTTCACTATTTAGCACAAATCTTACTATAATTTTTCGATAGGCCTGAACTAGCACTACAATCATGCCAAACCGTTTGAAAAGCTAATGGCTTTCACATGGTCAAATTGAGGTTTCATTAAATTTATACTATAGGATTTTCTTCAGAAATGGCGTATCTTAAGACTTTCACTATTTAGCACAAATCTTACTATGATTTTTCGATAGGTCTGAACTAACACTACAATCTTGCCAAACCGTTTGAAAAGCTAATGGCTTTCACATGGTCAAATTGAGGTTTCAGTAAATTTACACTATAGGATTTTCTTAAGAAATTGCGTATCTTAAGATTTTCACTATTTAGCACAAATCTTACTATCATTTTTCGATAGGCCTGAACTAGCACTACAATCATGCCAAACCGTTTGAAAAGCTAATGGCTTTCACATGGTCAAATTGAGGTTTCAGTAAATTTACACTATAGGATTTTCTTAAGAAATTGCGTATCTTAAGACTTTCACTATTTAGCACAAATCTTACTATGATTAGTAGTAGTGCTAGTTCAGTCCTATCGAAAAATGATAGTAAGATTTGTGCTAAATAGTGAAAATCTTAAGATACGCAATTTCTTAAGAAAATCCTATAGTGTAAATTTACTGAAACCTAAATTTGACCATGTGAAAGCCATTAGCTTTTCAAACGGTTTGTCAAGATTGTAGTATTAGTTCTGAATCATCAGTCCTGAAAATTTTAGTGAGATATTTTGAGATTTGTGGTAAATATTGAATCTCTAGCTTTATTTATTTCATAAATTTTTATGATAAAAGGAAGTAAATTAATTTTCAATATTACTTTTTAAATGTTTGATTATTTGCCTAAATGATGACTGTATTTTATAATATACTATTATTTGACTAATACATTCACAAATATTTAGTTTTAGTATAAACTTCACAAGTCATATATGGCGTGTGAAGTTTGTACTATGTTAAAACTATTTTTTATTTTTTTTATTTAGTTCTAATTTAGGTCTAACTTCACTCGCATATGAACCAACGAGTGTCAAAACGAGTTTTCCGATGTAATACAAATTCAATTTGGATGATCCTGATGGTCCAAATTTTATATTTCACATTATAAGCACGAAAGATGAATTATTGGAAGCACACCATAGTCTACTAGCAACAATACAAGACCGTGTCCTATATTATGCAACTTTGGGTTTGAACTTTGAAAGAAAATTCCAAAATGACCTATATATCATTGAATTATGGCTCCAAATCCAAACCGTATTCCGCAGACTACTGTCATATTGGAAAATGTGTGTGCATTAAGCAGAGGGCCGAAACAAACAATAAATAGCTGGCCCTTATATATCAAATGACGCTCGGTTTATATGTATATGTCTCAAGGATTTTCAATTCACCATATATGTAGATACTGAATAAAGGAATTTATATTCAAGTTATGTGCGCGTAAGCTAAATTTTGATTCGATTCGAAGTCACGTCTATCAAACTTCTTCAACTTCTAATGTTTGGAATGCTTTAGTCCATTATCACTCGGGAATTTGAGCCTCTATATACAAGCTAATAATTCTTCACGAGATTGTTTCTGATAATTTTGTTTTCATCGTTGCGGTGTATATCCGGCTTAAACATGTACCACTAATTGGAGATTATCCAGTACAGCAATTCTGGGATACTGCCAGTAGTACGCGAACAACTCATTGGTTTCTAGAATTTTATTATAAGTACTAAGTACTTTACTAAATAAATGTTGGTCAGGGTCCCCTCTACTTTAAATTCTTTAATCATCTGAGCCTTAAACAATTTACACGGTTATTGTTTTCAGTTTATCCAATTAGGAAATTACTAAAAGGGCCGTGGGTATATAATGTTTATGCTCTATCCATTTTTAATAGAAACTGCGCACATAATTTAACTACGATCACGGATTACTTTTATTTTTAATGGTTTTATACATCAAACAAAAATTTAAAAAAAAATAATTCGAAATCGATCATTTTTATAATGTGTATGGCCAGATCGATTGTATAGTTACTAATCTAGTGCCTTTGTCACTTTGTGTGGCTATCTTCACAGTAGTTTGACGCTCCCTTTATACTCTATCACCCTTATTGTCTTAAGCATCCTTCTCATTAGTCTAGTTACTTGATTTCAAGTACTTAAATTCAAGCAACTTGAATCTACTGGACCAGTATGAACGTTTACTTGAATTCTAATTAATTTAACTTTACTTCAATTATCAAGTAAAGTATAGAACCTTTCAACTTTTGTATTCAAGTTGAGCCGTCTAATGTGAGCTAGATTATATAATTTAGTTGTTTAGAAAATACTTTATAAAAAATTTTTTCGACATCTACAGAACTGAGGTGGAGTTGTGCAGCAATAATACATTTTTTGGAAATTACCAATCCTCCTAAGATTTGTGGGATGTAGATTTATCTTTATATCATAACCGATATGGCCGAGATGAAAATTATTAAAATTGATATTAACTATAATGAACGAGAAAGGGTTAGCATCGGATACGGATGATGTTCGCAAAAAAATAAAAACTATTAAAACCGTATACAGTCAGGATATAATTACGGAAAATTGAACAAAGTTAATAAAGTGCTGTGTCACCTGACGAAATATACAAACAAAACTAAGCTGGTCTGGAGTGGCAGATAATTTTTTACAAAGCGTAACCGCTTCTTTTTACATTTTAAAAAAGAGAGCAGATTGCTAGATAATTTCCATGGTACTGAACTGACTCCTGTGAAATAATCCGCATTATATGCATTGAATCTATTAATTTTCTGGCATACTGAGTATAATTATGCTAACCCAGCCCGGATGTAATATCAAACATTAATTGTTCAGATTTTCCAATCTCGCAATGATCCAGGAATTATATGGCCTGTGCTTATGATTTTAAGCCAATTATGCAAGGAACAGTTAGCCAATATCACTGAATATACTGCCTCTGGTAATAGCGCAACTGGTCTTTCAAATACTGTAAATCGAGATGCAAGTATCCCAAAGGCATTTTCCACGATTCTTCGAGCTCCATAGGCGATAATTGAATATTTTTTCCTTTAGTGACATACGTTTTCTACTGTATGGTTTTAATACATTTCTTTTAATTACATTTTTTGTCAACGCAATATTGAACTTACTATTCTTGAATATGAGACTATATCATTAGCCCTGCCATTGCTTTCGCGACATCTACGTATTTAAAACGATAATCGAATAATAAATTCTTATGAAAGAAATTGAATTAAACAATGTACGTGTACTTGCGTATGTTGTTTTTTTAAACAGATAAACGTAGTTACTGAAACAGTTACGTAGAAATTACTGTAACACCTTATAAATATAGCTAAACAAACTTTTGGCAGAAACACAGATATTGTGTTTTTTGGAACAGGAAACAAATACTGCAGAGACGTTAGGCTATCACCACTCGCTAATTATAGCGCAAAGTGGGTGCCAATTTTATTCTAGCCAAGGTTGGTTGTCTAAACCACGTTGACTTTCTCTATATTCTCTGCTCATCCATACTAAGGATATTTTCAAAATTCTCTACTGACATTATAAGGATATTTTTGTATGCTCCTATATCCTCTGAAGCCAACTCTTTTAGTAGAGTTGCGGAAGCACCTAGATTATTTCATCTGCCAATCCACCTCCTTAATTAATAACTCATTCGCAATTTAGTCGTAATCTTGTGCCGACAGTTAAATGTTGGTATTATTATTGAAGTGACAAACGTCGGTTTGACGTGACGAACATCGTATTCCTGTAATTTAAAAGTTGTACGTTACCTGAATTAACAAAAACGATTACTCAACTCTCAAGTAAGAGAAATGAATTTGCCACCAAAACACCATTCGCGTTTAGAGCAACCACTGGTGTCTCAATGCAGCCTCATCGACCACTATTATTCTCGCAGACACTTTTACTTTTTCGAATCAAATCTCCATTGCTGCACCATTACTTAAAAAAGCAACATGAAATGATGGGAACCCTCAGGATAATTAGAATTTGCAAAAGATATCGTGGTTATATATCTATAAAGTTGTGGATGACTAATGTACGAATTCATATAACCATGATACAGAGCAAATGTTCAATTTCTTCCGGTATGGTAGAGTATAATGAAACAGTATACAAAATTAATGGAACCGGAATTTAAAAAAAAATGCATTTTATATGGGTTTCATCGTGGTGAGTCGACCTTGTATTGATTTGCCTGGCGGTATATACAACTACCGTCCTCGATCTAAACAAATTGGTGACAACTGAATATGCATTTTCAACATTTCGATTATTTAATATATTGAGAATTTGAATGTCTTTAGAAAACTCCAGGTGGCATGACATCCACTTCTCCCATACATTAGATGTTTAAATCCTTCAGCAACCCTCTCCTTTAAAAGAAATAACCTATTTCATTTAGGGTAGAATTTATTATCGATAAGATTTTTAATTTAATGTAAAAAAATACAGATTAGTTAAATCGTAAACGAAAACTGCTTTTTACAATAAGTTGAGTAGGGTATTCTAGAAATAAAATATAATGATAATTAATATTAAAATGTTTATGACTGATATATGGCGCTCACCTGCATGTAATATGTATTGTGACCGTAAATTTGCCAGTCGGCAAATCATTCCAATCTCTAGCACCAGGAGCTGCTGTCAAAAACTTCAGTAATTTGTTATTACCATTTATTGTAAACTCAAATATTGCCAATTCTTTATTATTTCTACCTCCGCGGTTCACGACTTCATTTCCAAAAACAACATCTGACGTCGAGCTAAAAATACATTTATGCGATATAACTATATTCGAGTAAACCAATAAATACGAAATTACCGTAAAGAGGATCTAATTATATTCGATTTCATAATTTCGGCTAAAAATAGAATTACACTATTCCGGTCATCAGGATATATAAGTGTATTCCAGTTGGATCGCCTACACAACAACGTACAGTACGGCCGTTTTACAATATAATTTATTTTATATTTTTTGGAATTAATTTGTTTCTCGTTGCGTTCGATATTTGTTAATTTCTTGGTACACCAAAAATTAAAATAAATAGTAAATAATTATACTATAGGCGAGTGCGATGAAATATGTACCAATTATACATACATTTAAAAATCCTAAACACGTAACGAGATACAATAATCGCGACAATTTTGTATTTGGATTACGCAATTGACAATCGATACATTGGAAAAATTGATTTATTAAGTCGGAGAGCAATAGGGGTAGTTCTTCTGAACTACGTGCGCACCTGTTTATTAGGTATAAATAAACGCCGGCCACGCTCGATCGATATCCATGTTGAATATAAGGACAGGATAGGAAATAGTATATTTTCGAATGAATTAACTCAATATTTAGCGAAACGGTATCAACCGTACGCAGATTATTATTCATCAATTTTCGTATTAAAATATTGTCGGCCGCATTACGAAACTGAAGACATGTACCACGTATTCGACCATATTCCGAAAATGGTAATTTATCTAAAATTTGCTCGAGTATCTCGATCGGCAAATATATGAGTATTGTTTCTTTCTTCTGATGTTTAGCCTTTTTATTTGGTGTAAATTTCGTATCGCTTTTTGATCTTTTCATAATATTTGTGTTATAATTGAAATTATTAACTTTAAATAGAAATATAAAAATATGTATAATAAAATAAATTAAAGTTACAGAAATCAAATAGCGTGACGTATAACGCGAATTCAAATGTATGAAAAAAATGTGAAACTATTCGAACGCCTACTTTCCTCATTCACAAATATTTGAAATCCACTTTTGGCAATAGAAAAAAACAGTGAAGTTCAAAATAGGAATGGAGTGAAACTCCAGAAGGTATTCAGTCGTTTGCGTTCTTCTGCCACTAAACAGTAAGGTATACCCACATTGTTTAAATTAAAAAGAGAGAAATTTGGACCAAGTAAAAATATATAAGAAGAAAAAAATTAGGGCGTTGTTGTTATTTTATAATAATAAAAACCAATGAATAATGACGTTATTTGGAATTAAAATTATATGAAAATGGAAAATTGAAATTCGTATGAAATAAAAACTACGCCCTAATTTTATTTTTAAATATTTTATCAATTAATTGTAAATATGTATTAAAAAGCAGCATTACTCTAATTTTCTTTTGAAAAAAAAAATGGGATTGGAGTGAAATTCCAGAAGGTATTCAGTTGTTTGAGCTCTTCTGTCACTAAGGTATACTCACATTGCTACAGTTAATTTATCGAAATTATTTGGCTGACACTTTCTGTTGTGTTATTGAAATAAACGCAAACTTACTAATCGATCGTAGTTATATAAAATAACTGTATTGCTTCTATCAATGTACTAAGTAAACATATATATTGTTTAAATAAAATTGTTTAATAAAGTCAACATATATATTGTTCAAATAAACAATTTGGAACAAATTTAAATAAATAAAAATTGAGGAAAAAAATCAGGGCGTTCTTATTATTTTATAATAAGAATAGCTAATTAATGATTCCATATATAAATAACAAAAAATATGGTCATTTGAAATTAAAATTATATGAAAATTTAAAACTAAATTGGAATTATTATAAAATAAAGCAACGCCCTAATTTTTTTTTTGTTTTGAAATTTTTTATGGATTAATCGTAAAAATGTATTAACAATAAGCATTACTCAATTTTATAAAGTTATAAATAGGAATGGAGTGAAATTCCAGAATTTATTCAGTCGTTTGCATGCTTCTGCTACTAAACAGTAAGATACACTCACATTGCTTAATATCATTTACTACAATTATCGAAATTTTTGGCCGACACTTCCGTAAACTCATTAAACAGTTGAATGAAACCATATAAAATAATGTTATTGCTTATATCAATATATTAGTAAACATATATATCCAAAAAGAAAGAAATTTGGAACAAGATAAAAAAATATAAGAAGAAAAAAATTAGGGCGTTATTGTTATTTTATAATAAGAGTAGCCAATGAATAATGCCGTATTCTAATTACAAAAAATATGGTACCTGTTATTTGGAATTAAAATTAAATGAAAATTGAAAACTGAATCGAAATTAGTATGAAATAAAAACAACGCCCTAATTTGTATTTTAAATATTTTATGAATTAATTGTAAATATGTATAAAAAAGTAGAATTACTTTAATTTTCTTTTGAAAAAAATGGGATAGTTGTGAAATTTCAGAAGGTATTCAGTTGTTTGAGTTCTTCTCAATCGTTTGTGTTCTTCTGCCACTACACAGTAAGGTACATTGCTTAAATTAATTTACTACAATTATCAAAATTATTTGGCCGACAGTTTCGCAAACTTATTAAACAATATAAAATAATGCTATTTCTTCTATCAATATACTAAGAAAACATATACGTACATATTCAAAAAGAGAAAAATTTGAAACAATAAGATAAAATATAACAAAAAAAATTAGGGCGTTATTGCTATTTGGAATTAAAATTATAAGAAAATAATGACGTTATTTGGAATTAAAATTATATGAAATTGAAAACTGAATCGAAATTAGAATGAAATAAAAAAAACGTCCTAAATTTTATTTTAAATATTTTATGAATTAATTGTAAATATGTTTTAAAAATAAGCATTACTTTAATTTTCTTTTGAAAAAAATGGGATTGAAGTGAAATTCCAGAAGGTTTTCAGTTGTTTGAGCTCTTCTGTCACTAAACAGGAAGGTATACTCACATTGCCTTAATTAATTTATCGAAATTATTTGGCTGACACTTTCTGTTGTGTTATTGAAATAAATGCAACCTTATTAAACAATTGAACGTAGTGATATAAAATAATTATATTGCTCTATCAATGTTCTAAGTAAACAGATATATTCATCAAGAATAAAATTTGAAACAAATTCAAATAAAGAAAAATTGATGAAAATAATTAGGACGTTATTATTATTTTATAATAAGAATAGCTAATTAATGATTCCGTATATACAAATAACAAAAAATATGGTCATTTGGAATTTAAATTATATTAAAATTTAAAACTGAATTGGAATTATTATGAAATAAAGCAACGCCCTAATTTTTATGGTTTTAAATTTTTTTATGAATTAATCGTAAACATGTATTAACAATAAGCATTACTTTAATTATTTAAAGTTACTAAGTAAACATATATATATTCAAACCGAAGGATTTTTTAGAACAAGAAAAAATTAGGGGGTTATTGTTATTTTATAATAAAAATAGCCAATAAATATTGACGTATACAAATATCAAAAAATATAGTGCGTTATATTTGGATTTAAAATGATTTCAAAAACGAAACAAAATTTTAATTATTATGATTAAAAAAAACGCCCATATATTAGCTATATGCAAATATATATATGATTACAAATTTCAATAGTTCGACGTCGCCACAGTGGTGTCTTATATTTGGAGCCAAATATTAAAATTGGTTAATTTTAATACAATATACAATCCTAAAATTTGAAAAACTAACATCCGACATAATTATGGAAATTTTATTTTAGTAATGAATAGAGATTTTGCTAAATCTAAAATAATTTATTATTTGAATAGTAGTTTGTAATCATAATTTATTTATCTCTGTACATATATTGTTGTCCAAACTATTGTATATATTATGTAGTTTTGGAATCAGTTCAGTAGTTTTTTATTGTACAATAGAAACTTTAATTTAGGATATATACATACTCGTAGTTAAAATAAATTGAACTGTATATGGTGCGTATGCAATCGAGCTGAATGGATTTATTATTGTGTAGAGGGATAGGAAATGTATCTGCTATGTATACATACAAACGCGTTATAAATCCACTTGAACTAATGAACTTTTTATTATTTGTGTAAAATACAATAGAACGTAGAGATGTTAGAAAATATATGTATGTAATACAATTCTAATATTAAATTAGAAAAAATATTGGATTAATACATTCATATTATCATATTAGACCAGATGTACGACTGTATACATACGTTTATTTATTCTATTTATTTTATAAAGCATATTTCCCATCTCAGCATGAAGTGTATATCCGAAATATAAATCGAAGACGTTGTATTTGGAAGTTACATACATACATTTACCAATAAGAAAACCAAAATTATTAAATATATTATTGTTAGAAATTATATTAGTAGTCGTATTATTAAATTATTTTATTTCCAAAGTCAGCACAAAATGAACATTTCTTTTATTACAAAATATAATATTGCTTTTGTGTGCTTAAATTCTGATTGTGAGCTCCTCCGTATTCCAATAATACATAAATAACAAAAATATTGGGAATATAGCAAACTTTTTATTTATTTTATTTGATAAGACTAGTATACCATCTTTATCTAATATTCAAATACATTCTAGATTTGGTCTATATGTATGTTTGTATATCGGGTACAAAAATGTTGTCTAGACAAGTTTTGGTTTGGTTATTTAATCGAAAATTGTCAGTGCTGCTCAACAGACTTTAGGTATAGTGAAAGTCAGACCCAAGAATGATTGGTTTGATGACGAGTGTCGTCTTGCAGTTGAGCAACAAAATATAGCACATAATGAAGTGCAACAACGTCTCACAATCGCAAGGAAAAACAAGGCAGCTCTTGCAAGAAGGGCAGCTAAGCGGATTTGTAGACGGAAGAAGCGAGAATGGTGGAAGGCCGAGGTTCTGAAAGTACAACAACTCAGCAATGAGCGTAGTTCACGTAATTTCTTTAAAGGAATTACTGGATTGCACCATACTTTCAGGCCTTCGTCAACCGCCATTCGGGACCGGGATGGAAACCTCTGTGTCAACATCGACGCAGTACTTGACGCATGGAGTGGACACTTTACTGAGCTGCTTGATGTTCATCATGCATCACAGACTGTTGTTGAGCCACCTCTAGAACAGTCTGCGGAGATTTGCACTGAGGAGCCATCCCATGAGGAATTCACTAAGGCCATGCAGAGAATGAAACGAAACCGCTCACCTGGAGTGGACTGCATTAATTCGGAGCTCTTGATATTCGGAGGGGATACTTTGTGGAACTGTCTTTTCGACCTTATTCGATTAGTATGGCGAACCGAAGTTATGCCTGATGAATGGAAAGTGGCCGCGATATGCCCCATCTTCAAGAAGGGAGACCGCTTGAAGTGTGAGAATTATCGCGGTATAGCTCTCCTTTGCACAGCATACAAGTTACTGTCATACATTTTATTGGATAGAATCACTCCTCTGGCGGAAGGCTTGGTTGGTGACTATCAGGGAGGATTTCGTCCGAATCGATCAGTCACTGATCAGGTCTTTTCGCTGCGGATGATTCTATCTAAATATTATGAGACATCCATCTCCGTACATCAGGTTTTCCTGGATTTCCGGCAGGCCTACGACTCGATCAATCGAGAGAGTTTGTGGTCTGCCCTGGAATACCTAGGAATGCCAACAAAATTGGTACGACTGTGTAGGATGACAGTGACGCAGTCTCAATGCTGTGTTAAAGTTGAGAACAGGCTATCGACAATTTTTGCAGTTAACTCGGGTGTTCGGCAGGGAGATGCTCTGTCCCCGATACTCTTTAATCTCATGTTGGAGTACATCTTTCGTAAAACTGAAACACCTCAGCGTAACATCTTATATCGCCAGTCCAATCAAGTGCTTGCATATGCAGATGACATATGCGTGATTGGACTGAATAACAACGGAGTGAAAGAAATACTTGATCCGCTTGTAGAGTTTTCAGCTTCTGTTGGACTCCAGATCAATGAGTCCAAAACGAAATACCTGATCTCTGGTTTTAGAGACAATGGCACACCAGATTTTAGTAGTGGCCACCACACGTTTGAGGGAGTGAGGAGGTTCAAATATTTGGGCTCTCTTATCACTCACGATAACAGTGTGGGTGAGGATATTAAAGTGCGGCTGGCAGCTGGCAGTCGTTCTTTGTATCCTCTAAGGCCACTGCTAAAATCTAAATACTTATCAAGTGCCGTGAAGCTGAAGCTTTACAAAGCGTTGATCAGGCCCGTTGTTATGTTTGGATGTGAAAGTTGGGCGCTGACGGATGAGTACGAGAGATGGCTCCTTACATTTGAGAGAAGAATCATGCGTGTGATTTACGGCCCTAAACGCGAAATAGATGGTACATACCGAGCTCTGTACAATTTCGAGATCAGAGATCTGATGAAGATCCCCGATATTGTACATGAAGTTAGATCTCAGCGAGTACGCTGGCTCGGTCACGTTCTGCGTGCTGATCCGGAACGAATTGTGCAGCGATCTCTGAAAGGAGAGCCACCATATGGTAGGCGCAGAGGTCGTTGCAGGCGACGATGGCTCCACGATGTAGAGAACGACTTGGCCTCTTCAGATTGTCTAAGACAGTATGAAGACCAAGCTCAGGATCGAAACCGTTGGAGCCAGATTGTTGATTCAGTAAGGGGCCAGTAATGGCCTTTAACACTGTTATTATTATTATTATTTAATCGAAAATACAAAAAAATTCAATATTGTTGAAGAACCCATAGAAAGTATATGCAACCGGTTATAAATATAAATGAATGTAACCACAGATATAAAAATGACAATTTACCGGACAACCGAAATAATCAATTGTTGAAGCTGCAGTCGCCCAACATTCAATAAATAGTTCGACGATAGTTCTAAAACGAACTAAAAGAAAATCTCTCTAAAAATAATCAACAGCACACTCGAATTTTAAAAAGAGCCTGATAAATTGAAAGATTTCAAATTAAAAAAATTTACAGTAATTCATAATAGGTTAAAATAAATTTAAAATCCAAATTTTTAAAATTTCTTAAAATCCGGATCATTTTATGAAGTTTTTAAAATTAAACTCTACTTCTGAAAAAATTAAGCTTTTTGTAAATTTTATATTTGGAAATAAAAAAATGTTAAGACCCCAAAAAATCTAAACATTTTGTAAATGTTAAACTTAAAAACAAAATGAATTTTGCAAAATACAATTCAACTATTTCTATTACTACTAGAGGGTGCGAAATCCCGAAAATTTATCAAACTTTCGTATAAAATTATATACAACATGTTTTGGTGATAATCCCAAATTTTGATGTCGTACTCATTCAATATTTTTCTGGTTTTGTAAAAAAAACATAAATGAAACTAAATGTGTTTCGAACAGTTTTTAAGGCGTTATTAGACAACCAGAATCAGCATGGATGTCTGGTGGTGGTGATTCACCAATATTAAACTATTTGTCGTTTGAGGTTTCTGAATAAACAGTGTCACTATTTACATCCTCTGAGCCAGGTAAAATTGTGATAAGTGATAACCTTTGGAACTTAACCATTACGGCAGCTCCATCCGTCATTGAACATATGATATTTGAATCTGATTTTGATGTCCTCTTGAATTTGACGACGATGATGGCCTCAAATGAATTTCTACCAGTTTCTGTTCCACTAAAGCATAGTTAGCTTCTGTATTACATTAAGTTGATTTTTGTTACTAGTCTATCTGTAGTAGTATTTTATTTAGCAGTCTCGAAAAAGTTTTGTGCGAAGCCCATTATATCTGTTTTCCCTTCGGTAGGTACATTTGTTTAGCAGATAGTGTTAATATTTTCATGAAAATTAAGACGAACGGTTGTTGCACTTTGCAAAGTAAAAGGTTTTATAAAAACTTAAATATGTATTATGGTTTTTCCGTAAAAATCAATAAAAACACTGTTAAGGATTCAATTAAAAATAAACCCAATATTTAAAATTTAATATCATAAAGGCAACTTTTTTATAAGCTTAAATTAAACTGTACAGTAAAGTTAAGTAATAAAATTTTAAAATCTTAATCTTAATGATTAATCTGGGTAAAATACAAAAGCACTTTGTATTCATCTGGGTAGAACGTCAGCTGCCAAAAATTAGCTAGCTTATATAAGAGCTTTGATTAATGGTTTTAAATAATTGTTTAGCGGCTATTCGAAAATGAGATTTAATAAAAAAAAAATTGTTCAAAACCAAAAAGTATATTCAACCAAATTATTTTTTGAATATTAAGTTTCCATTGAATCTAAATAAATAAACAATATACTTTAAACAATCTTCATTATTCAATATTTACACATGCTGAACTGTGATCAAAGTAGCTTCAGGAAAAGCTTTCAAACTAATATTCTATTTGTCAAAATTATTTTACTGACATATGTATAAACCGAGTTCCAAAGGCTTGTTTTCAATTGTGGGCTGAGCTTTTAAAATAGAGAGCCCAATTTTTCACTAAATTTCATAACACCTGAGGTAACTGATTATTTGAAAAATGTTCAATTATTAGTTTAAGCGTTCAGGCAGGTTTAAAGCTCTAATGGAACTAAATATGATTTTTAGTGACATTCTCTAAAAGCTAGTGTCGATAATTAGTCTTAGATAGTATCTGAAAAGATATTTATGTAAACGGCGTGCTCTTCAATATGCCCCTATTATCTTCAATCTTCAATCAAAACAAACTATTTACCTCAGTTCACCGAACCTAATAGTCAAAAGTAAATAGATTATTGTGTATATACTCATAGATAGTGTTCAAATTATGGGAGCTTTTATTGAACTAAATTTAAACATTAATAATAATTTTAAAATGGTAATAAATTTAAAAAAATCCTTCATCCCAAGTTTTAAAGTTTAAACAGTATAAAAAATTAATCTTTTCAAAATATAATTGAAATGTTGCCTCAAGAAAACAATAATTAGAAAGCTTTGAAAGTTTTAAACAATTTAAAATGTTACATTTTGTATAAATAATTCCTAAGTTATAGAAAGCTATAATTAAAAAATGAGCTTTCAAAATGATTAAACATCGAAATTCCAATTCTGATGAGCTGTAAAATCGCAATACCGGATTTGAAATTTGTTTGATATTTTGCAATCATTAGTTGTATTCAGTTTAGTGGCAGAAAAGAGATTTGCCGCATCGCACGCACACATTCTTCTTTGGATGATGGACAAAATTACACCTGATCTGATCCTGAGATAGATCCAGAGTTGCACGAAGTGGTGAAGACCTATATGCCGCT
Organism: Tipula unca; assembly: GCA_951394425.1. Taxonomy (NCBI): domain Eukaryota; kingdom Metazoa; phylum Arthropoda; class Insecta; order Diptera; family Tipulidae; genus Tipula; species Tipula unca. The sequence continues at coordinate 175,234,093 of OX596382.1, read as the reverse complement.
CACCAGATGACAATGGAACAATCATCACTCAATTGAAAGAAGCGGATATCGTAGTTGACAACATATGGATCGTGCCCGATATTCGCCAAAGGCGTTTAAAACACATATCGCAATGTTGAGTATTGCAGTTTGTTGAAATCGATTAAGTATGTTTGCTAATACCTCACCAAAGGAAGCAATATGGCGGTTATTGGCGCATTGATCGAGATGAAATCAGCAAGTTTCAAATAGGCCGATATGTGAACTGCAACGAAGCACTCTGGATAATATTTTCATTTGCGATTCATGAATGTCATCCGACTGTTGTGCATAAGTGTATTTAGAGAATGGCCAAAGAGTATATTCCAACGCAGAGAACACAGCACATTGAGTGGAGAGACTACCAGCAACAACATTAACGAGTTTCTTTTCAATTTGCGGCAGTTAATCGTTTGCGAGAACATTGCTTTACTCGGATATGTCTCGATATTACAAAAGAGTGTGTATGATTAAATAATGAAGGCTTTCGATGATGGAAACGTTGGAGTATTGTTCGGAAACGTTCCTGAAATCATTGATATTAGCAGCAATACGTGCTCAAAGTGGCATTGCGTAAGCTCTCGAATCTACCGGAATGGTTGCAACACTGGATGAGTGCACGATGGCGCACAAACAATCATTAGAAACACTCGATCGAATATTGAAAAATGTACGCAACAATACTGCGACAAACACTTCCCGTGATTTCAAAATCAATAGCGGCGGATGAATTATAAACGCATGTCTCAAGTCATCGTATTTGTGGCGATACGTGAAAACATTCCAGTGAGGATGAATATGCGAGTGTTCCTGCAACAGGATAGAACCGCAGAAGTTTTCCCCAAAGGCCTGCTGAGAATCGGAAATGAATAAATTTCGGTAGTTACTTCCAATGGCTTAATATCGATCCCATCTGAAATTTACCAATTCACTTCAATGAAAGATGAACTCATCACTAATGTATATCCGAACATTGTCCCAAATTATCATAATTACGACTGGTTGAGCGTACGCGCAATTTTAGCAGCGAAAAATATGGATATCAATGACTTGAATTGGACGATTTAAAATCAAATTCCGGGAGAATTGCGTTCATACAAATCGACCGATCGAACCCGACTTATTGTGACGAAGGTAATGAATAATGGATTTTGAAAGGATTCAGCGGCAATCGCTGAAAGTGTGGCATCTACATGTAGGGTATTCCCGAATTGGGAAACCATGCGTATCAAGCAGCCTTAAGTTGGATACTTGATTTTATTCAAGATTCGTCAAATATTGAACGGAACGAAGTCCCTCGGGTCAGCTTTCCGTTGGAATATAGGATATTGGATTCGTATAAAGTGTTTCATTCAATCTATAATTGAAATAATATTATTGCGTCATCTGTTCACGATCGAAAATTTTCGATCAAAAAAACAAATTTCGGAAGGAATTGTGATTGCTCGAAATTAATTTAGTCAAAAAATCTATTTTGGGCAGAACGAAGTTTGCCGGGTCAGCTAGTTTTCTATAAATATGAAAACTAACCATCAATAACATTGAAAAATGAAATTTTCACTGTCCGATGATTGTTGATTTTTTATAAATAAAACAATTCACGACGTTGGTTTAATAATATATATAATTTGAAGTTTTATTATTTTTATTTTTATTTATTATTTAATATATAATTTTATATTTTATTATAATTGAATACACAATATTCCAATTTGTTTTATTTTAAAGATTATATTTATACAAAATGAATGTATGACAGTCGAACATGGAATGATAAACGTAACAGAAAAAATGATCATCGCAAGCACAAAAAACCCGATAAACAATTACGATGATATACATACATACCAACATGACGAAATTAATTATTAATTTAATGTGTTTCATTTTGTGCTGCGACGAGCATTTACAATATTTTCCGTCAGGCGTGAACATTCCCACGACCTTGAAATCTCTATCTATTTCAAAATAGTTAACATTTTTAATATTGCTAAAATTTGTTTATCATCCTTACATATTTACAATATTATATATGATGGTATAAATTTATTTATTCTTAGAATTATTACATTTTTAACCAATATTTTTGATATATTATGAATTGGTTTGAATATTGAAGTGAATTGAATTGTTAATTATGTTAGAAATTGTCTTCCTCGAGTGGCAGAACACTTATTCGATTTACTGCCCTTTTTAGCGTAGAGTGTGCAGTTTTTATGGTAACCACGTGTACAACACCATCCTTACCCGGATGAGTCTCTATAATGCGCCCAAGGCTCCATTTCATTGGTGGCAGATTATCATCATGTAGCAGCACCAACGAACCAATTTTGAAATTATGCTTGCCCTTTTGCCATTTATAACGACGCTGCAAATCGGCTAAGCACTCCACATGCCATCGTTTCCATATAATTTGTAATTTTTGTTGAAGAATTTGAAATCGAGATAATTTATTAGTCCGTAGGTCAAGTAAGCAGGGTTCCATCAGTGAAGTAAGTGGCGACCCTATTATAAAATGACCTGGGGACAATACGTTGAAATCCGATGGATCACTGGACATCGCTGTTAACGGACGGGAATTTAAACACGATTCAACCTGTGCTATTAATGTATAATATTCTTCAAGTGTAAATGATGCGTTTCCAATTGCCCGTGTTATGTGATGTTTTGCGCTCTTGATTTCCGACTCCCATAAGCCTCCAAAATGTGAAGACCGAGGTGGAATAGTAAGCCAATCTATCTTCTGGGAAGTACAATAGCGGGTTGTTTCGGATTGAAAATGTTGCGATAAAAATAATTCTCTGAGCTCACGAAGTTCAGAACGAGCTCCAATAAAATTATAATCGTTAGGTTCATCACCAGTTCTAAATGAACAGCCTTTGTAGTGAAGCATATGAATAGGCAGATGTATGTTTTGATATTCAGCTTGGATCTTGTAGTCGATTTGGCAAAGAACGGCCCGCAAAAGTCGATTCCTACGATTACAAACGGTTTGGCCGATTCGGTTACCCGATCTGTTGGCAAATTACCCATTATTTGATTTAGTGTATGTGGACGAGCGTAGAAACATCGTATACATTGATTTACTACTGTCCTGCATAGATTTCGACCTCCGACAATCCAATATACTAAGCGAAGACTATATAATAAGGCTTGCGGACCTGCATGAAGTAACCTACTATGTTCATGTTGAACAATTAATTTGGAAAGTACGTGGCTTCTTGGCAATACTATTGGATGTTTGTGGTCGTATGAAATTGATGCATTTTGAAGTCGCCCACCGACTCTTAATATCCCGTCAGCATCCATGAACGGTGTCAGGGCTCGAAGTGAACTTTTATTAGGGATTATCTTATTAGTAGTTATACACTTGATTTCATCGTCATATTCATTATGTTGAACGAGCTTTATTAAAATGGTTAACGCACTACTAACTTCAGTTGGACTGAGTTCTATCGAGGAAACTAATTTGCGTTTGGATTTAGCACTATTATAGAATCGAAAAATATAGGCTACAACTCGAAGTAACATAGTGAATGAATGAAATCGGTTGAAGATATCATAATTGTTTTGTTGGCTGAAGACCGTAGTCGAAGTTTGGCGAGTTTCTAAGTTCATAAGATCGAAGCTAAGTGGAAGATTATTGGATTTTGGCCACTCATCTTTGGATTGAAACAAATATTCCGGTCCAGACCACCACAATGTCGCATTTTGAAATTCAGACGGCATGAGGCCTCTGGACACATAATCAGCTGGGTTTAATGATGTGTTAACGTAATACCAGTTAGTCGATGAACTATATTCTTGAATTTTTGCGACTCGATTTGCTACGAATGTCGAATATTTATTTGGTTCTGACTTAATTCGAAACAATGTTATTTCTGAATCAGACGAAAGAAAAATTGTATCGAATGATATGTCAAGAATACTCAGAAGCGTATGTGTAGTCTCAGCTAACAAGAGTGCTGCACAAAGCTCTAAACGAGGAATACTTTGTTTTTTAAGTGGTGCAACTCTTGACTTCGAGCATAGTAACTTTACATGATGACGATCTGAGGAATCAGTCACTCGTATGTAAATTACACATCCAAATGCCTTTTCAGACGCATCGCCAAACCCATGCAACTCAACTCGTTTAGCATTTGAGATCAGAACACATCGTGGTACTACAACCTTTTTCAAATTATTTAACTCGGACTTTCCAGTCCAGTTTTTCCAATTGTGTGCAATATTATGTGGAATAGGATCATCCCAACCGATGTCTTGAAGTGTCCACAAACTTTGCATGAATAATTTTGCTGTGACGATTATTGGTGCACACAACCCCAACGGATCGAAGAGTTGACATATTTCCGATAGCATGTTTCTTTTTGAACAATACGAAGATACGGAAAGTTTATCCAAATTCGTCTCAAAGTTGTCAGAAACTGTGTTCCACGACAATCCTAATATTAACGAAATTTGAGATTGTGACTGATCATTTGAAGATATAGTGACGGATGGTTTGAACAAAATTTCCGAAGTTCAAAACCTCCCAATTTCAACAAATTTATTAATTCTGATTTCAATTTTAAAGCATCATTAAGTGTTGAACAACCAGTTACAATATCATCAACGTAAAAATCGTTAATTACTACCGTTGAAGCGGCTGAAAATTTATTTTGCTCATCGATGGCTAATTGTTTAAGTGTCCGCGTAGCCAAAAACGGTCCACAAGCCGTACCATACGTCACAGTACATAATTTGAACGACTGTAAATCATTAGACGGATCATCTCGCCACCAAATTCTTTGCAGATCTTGTTGGTCATCATGGACGCGAACCTGGCGGTACATTTTTGCAATGTCGCCACAAAATGCATAAATATGTTTGCGTAAGCGAAGAATAATAGAAAAAAGATTCTGCTGAATAGTAGGCCCGACCATTAGACAGTCATTTAATGATAACTGTGACGACCTTTTGGCTCACGCATTGAACACTACCCGGAGTTTTGTAGTTGTACTACTGTCTTTCACCACATAATGATGTGGCAGATAGTAAGTTTTGGAGTCGCTTCGATGTGTTACTGGGATCATATGACCCAATGATATATATTCCGACATAAACTCTCGGTATTGTTTATAAATATCCTCTCTCAGACGAAGACGTTTTTCTAATGAAAGGAACTGACGACTAGAGGACAGATTTGAGATTCCTAATTCATCTATGTTAGACTTAACGGGTAGTGCAACGGAGTATCTTCCACATGGTAACCTTTTAACGTTATTAGTATAGTGTGCCTCACATAATTTTTCTTCCGACGAATATGTGTTTTTGAGCGAAATAGTTTCCAGTTCCCAAAACTGTTTTAACTGTGTTTCAAGAGTTTCAATACTACAAAGAACAACATATGATTGCTTTAATTTATGCTGCACAGATTCGGATTCAGCCTTACCACACACGATGAAGCCTAACTCGGTGTTGTAAAATGGAGGAAGATCCTTGAATAATTTAACAGAATCCCCTTTAAATAGTCGATTGTAAATTTCAACACCTATTAATAAATCGATTCGGTCGGGTACATTAAAATATGGATCAGCTAACTTGATTTCGACGGGAACGGATGTCAATTCGAAGTCTAAATGTATCGAAGGTACTTCGTTTGTAATTTTCGGAATTACGTAAAATTTTAAATCTATGGTATAACTAGATACTCGCGATGTTATTGTTAGAAAAACCTTGTGTTTAATTGAAGATTCCCTACCACCAATACCCGAAATAGTTTTGAAGGTTGGATGCCGTTTTACTCCTAAACGGTTACATGTTTCATTTGAAACGAAGTTCATGTGCGATCCACTATCAAGTAGAGTTCTACACACTAATTGATTACCATTTGAGGCAGTTGCAGTTACTAGAGCTGTGCCAATCATAACTGCTTTTTGCATTGCTTATAAGAAGCTTGTTCCTTTGTCAGAATTCGAATCTGTGTTAATGGGCCTGGTATGTGAAGAGAGACTTGACGATAAACAACTTGTATTTGGCGGATTCACATGATTATTAGTTGAAGTCGGTTGTGAGGGTGAAGTTGGTAGAGTTTTATTATTTGTAGTATGTCCACTAGCCGACGAACAACTTTGTGAGTTAAATTTTTTATAACTCTGAAAATGAAGCCTTATATTATGCTTCAATGAACATATTGTACATGGTGGTTTAGTACAGTCACGCAAATTGTGTCTTAAAATAAGACAATTAGTACATAATTTATGATCACGAATGAATTGAAATCGCATCTGCGGCGAGAGCTTCTCATCATTAAACGACGGACAATGAATTATTGAATGAGTCCCCGCACAATAACTGCAACTGTTCGAATTGGTCATCAACGTAGACGATTTGTTATAAGTCGAAGTAAAATTTCTTGGGTCTCAATATTGCCGCGATGGTTGTTGCGAAGTGTTAGACTGTAAAGCTTGCAGAAGATGTACGCGATTTCTTAAAATTTGTATTAAGTCTGCGAAGGGAAGTATACTATTGGATTTCGAATTTTTAATTACTTCCGCTCTAGAAAGATTATCTAATCGATGAGTTAAGTGATGTGTCAACATTAAATCCCATTCATGAATATTTACCTTTAAAGATTTCAACGAATTATAATGTTTCACAACGTGGTCAATATACAATTGTAATGATTTCGGCGAATTTTCTTGGGGAACCTTGACATCGTAAATTTCACTCATATGTATCCTTTGAATTGATATTTCATTATTATATCGATCGCATATGGACTTCCATGCAGTCTCATAATTCTCTGCAGTAACTGGAAGATTCTCGATCAAATTATAAGCGGACCCAGAGCGAATATGTGAAATCAAATATACAAATTTCACTGTTGAGTCAATGGGTTTGCTATGAATCAAATCTACAAAAATATCTCTAAACGACAGCCAGTCAGAATCTACACCACTTAACGAAGGAAGTTTTAACTCGGGTAAACGAATTCCCATTGAAATAGTATTCACAGCCGAAGTTTCATGTAGTGAATTATTTTGAAATGAGGGAGAAGAGGTTGATTCATCAACTCTCTTTAGATCGTGAATTTTGTTTAAAACCATGGATTCCAATTTGCCGTAATCGTCCTCAAAACCGTCACGGTCAGTCACTGTAGTATCATTTATTGATTCTATTTTTAACTGTACTAAACTATATTTATCATAGACTAATTGTATCCGACGTAGGAGCGATTCATACATACCCAAGGTGGACGCAGAAGCGTATTGGTTTTTGAAGTAAGTCAATTGACCCTTGAAGGCTGCTCGCTGCTTTTTTAATAAATCTAGGCTGTCCCTGGTTGCCTCATCAGGTGACATGTTGGAAGCGTATAGATTACAAAAACCAAACTAATCCTACACGAAAATTACCGCGCCAATTTAAATTAAATCCATAGTAATTTGTTATTTAATTTAGTAAATCTATAGGTCGCTGGTTCAAATCCGGCTCGAAGGACCAAAATGAAAAATATACAAAATGTTTTATACAAAATGAATGTATGACAGTCGAAAATGGAATTATAAACTTAACAGAAAAAATGATCATCGCAAGCACAAAAAACCCGATAAACAATTACGATGATATACATACATACCAACATGACGAAATTAATTATTATGTGTTTCATTTTGATTGTTTCATAATTTAATGTGTTTCATTTTGTGCTGCGACGAGCATTTACAATATTTTCCGTCAGGCGTGAACAACATTGATATTAACGATCACTAAAATTAAAATGTTCCGGTTTGTTGACCGTAAGTATTTAACTACAGGAGCTCAGAAAGTAATCCAATAATGAAATTAACCACCGCGGGACATGATATGAGGTGACTCAAAGCGAAAGAGATCATCGTTTTCTATTTGACAATTCAGAGAAGTATTTTGAAATCCGATATAATTATAAAGTAGAATCTTCAGATGTGGTAAATATATATGCGGGAGAAGCATGATTGACGTTCGTGCGTATTTTTCATTCATACTATACCCAGTATTATTTTGTATATATAGATAAGCAGTGCATTAAGAATAAATGGCAGTTGAATACGAAGGAATTAACAAACGTTTCACCTTTTGCCCTAACAATCTTCTTTCATGCATGTATATATAATTATTTGTGCTATATAGGTTATCTAATCTAATATTAAATGTTATTTTTATTGCCTCTTGCAAACTTGGTATCTTTGGCATTACACATAAACCCGTGCTTTGCTATTTGGTATAGATTGGATCTATTAAACCACCTTTGAAATGGAATATTTTCAACGATACTCCATGTAATATTTAATAAAATTGTATAGAGGTCATCGAGTTCGGTCTTGACATATAGTAGGCTTCACCTACTTCATTTATCTACTTGATAAAGGTAAGTTTTATTTATTTCGTACAAAGCGTATTATGATTCTATTTGAACAATACGCGTGCCCTAATTAATAGCATTAATCAAATATCCATCAATTAAGGTTTATAACATGATATCATGTTCACTTAAAATATAAACGTGCATCGATTTTAATTACACCAGCTATATACAAATCTACGTACGTGTTAATAAATATTTAATTCCATAATTAAATAGCTTTTATATTAAAATGATTTGATTTGTATAATTAAAAATTATTATTCTAAACTGGATATATATTTACAAACTAAAACTTAGAAATTTAATGTGATAGAAAATATTTTTCGTGCTTACCTTTTTTGTAAATACCTTACTAAACGTAGCGCACCCATTACTATGCCGATTGGGGAAAGAAGACGAATAATAATAGTTCAACCAGTGTTTTTTAAGTTGTGTCTAATCACGGAACATCTATACGCATATTTATAGGACTGGATAGTATGCCCCAAAGGTATCCGAGCCTCAAAGCCCGCCTCACTTTACTGTATAAATATCAAACTAAGTGATTGATTTCGAATTACGCATGACCATTAATTGGAACTACCAAGGCTCTTTCTTTACCAATTGAGCAATTAGTATACACAGTGGTTAAATCTGTAACGTTTGGATCAGAGGGAACCAAGGCAGAATGAAAAAGATATTCTTCATTAGTGACTTGATCAGGATGATGGTTAACACGACTATATGACCGTCTGTTGAGAGTGCAGAACCCGTGGGCTGAACCATCATTAATGTCAGTACTGCAAACTCGAATGTAGCTATACAATATAGTCAGTCAAACAAAACACTTGAATTATAAAAAAATTAGTTTTACCGATAACGATATTGAATTGATTTCTAAAACGTTCAATTTTAAAATATTTCCAAATATCGTATACGATCATACACTAATGATTTAATTCCACTTATGATTAAGACGTGGAGATCTGATGATGAACCGCCTACGGAGCTAAAAAGAAGCGTGCTCCGGATAATCTTACCAGGCCCTTCATCGAGGTGCTAAAGAAGCATCTGCTCATGGCAGTCGTTGACAGGGCTCAAGAAGGTGGGAGCATTACGGCCCTTAACTGGAGGAAGATGGAGAAGGCCTTAGCCGCCATCTTCCTAAACATTATGAGGGAGAACCCAGGACCTGCTCCGTCCTGCCGAGACGGAGGGTGGCACCCGGGTCACGTTAAACTGACTGCCGATGAAAGATCGGTGACCCTCTATAAAAAGGCAATCGGAGGCCTGGGCGAAGTCTGACCGGGGGCCAAATTAGAAGTGGTGACGAGGGAAGAAATTCCCTGCAGGCCAAGAGTGTGAGCTGGATCCCTGCGGAGCCTAGTGATCCAAGGGAGATCTTGGAAATGTTAAAAATCAGCAATCCGGATATGCCAACGGCCACCTAGAAGATTGCCAGGTAAGAAGAGGTAAAGGCGGAAGCAGATCACAGATCGGCCGTCATTATCATCGACAGAGAATTCGTGGGTGCTTTGGCAAAATCTGGAGGCTTGATCAGCTATGGATTTGGAGCGATTACGCTCAAAATTTATAAGCGCGATGGGGCTGACAGATCTGGGGCACCTGCAGTAGGGGGAAACCACTTGTGGTGCTCCGCCTGGTGTTGGTGACCCAGAAGCCCGCAGTATCCCGGAGGGCTCTCAGGAGACACTATCCCTGGACTCGACGATGTCGAGATTATTGGGACTACGCTATGCTCTCCTAACGGACAAATCGACGTCAGAGAAGTCTGACTCAACAGTGGTGGAGGGAAGCAATATCTAATGCTTAAGATCCTTCAGATCAACCTCCATCACTGTAAAGCCGACTCGGCGGCTCTTCTGATTAAAATGGAATCTGAGTCCATTGATGTGATTCTGGTCCAGGAACCTTGGGTGACCGGGTGCTGGGCCTCAGAACTCCCAAATATAAAATACTATATATGCGAAAAATGAAGGTAAGATATACGTTCCTGCATTCTCGCTAGAAATAATTTGAACATTTTTATACTACTAAATTACAGCAACTAGCAAAATCCACTAGCAAACCACCCTTCATTGGGATTGTTTCAGAACCATTCTGGGTAACTTATTACCGGTATCGGTCCCAAACCCTCCTGCATCTACACATGAGCTTGATACTCTAGTAATCAAACTATCTGATGATTTTAACAAGGCCATGTTAGGTGCAGGTCCTATCAGTAGACCCTTGAGTAAATCTCGGCCACCCTGGTGGTGAGAAATCACTTGAATACAAGGAATATTCAATGGTAACCTTCTTTGATATTGGGGGAGCCTTTAGAGCAACGTCAAACCAGAGGCAATCACTCGGGCCCTTGCGTGTCTGGGGGTAGACGCGTCACTCAGGGGCTGGATAGATCGTATGCTTAGAAGCAGGATCGTGACAGCTTATCTGGGTGGGACGTCTGCCGGCAGATACGCGAGCAGAGGGACACCTCAAGGTGGGGTTCTATCCCCCTCTTCTTTGGAACTTGGTCATAAATGACCTGTTACTAAACCTGGAAGGACAAGGCTTCAAGGTGGTTGCTTACGCGGATGACGTTGTTGCGTGTGCGCATGCAATGCGCGCTTGGCTACCTCGTTGAGTGGGCGCGCGGCTGCAGACTGAACGCAAACCCACAGAAAACAGAGCTGGTCCTCTTTACCAGGATGCACAAACTTCCTCAGTGTGCCCCGCCAACATTAAATGGTTTTCGCTTGATCTTTATGGATAGAGCAAAATACCTCGGACTACTTTTGGACAGCAAGCTAAGCTGGAAACCAAACATCGTAGAGAGAGTAAAGAAAGCTCATATAGCGCTCTACTTCTGCAAAAATGCCATTTGAAAGAGATGTGGTATGGAACCCCACATAGTACACTAGCTCTACGTCTCAGTGGTCAAACCTATACCGCTGTATGGGGTTGTCGTCTGGTTAAGCGTTAAAAATTATGATCATTCGTAAACTATTGATGAAAGTCCAAAGAACGGCCTGCTTGTGTATAAGTGGGGCTCTCAGGAGCACACCCACTCAAGCTCTGGAGATTCTCTTTCATCTTACTCCCTTGGATATTGCGCCCGAGCAGCTTGCATCTTACACAGCCATTCGGCTCAAATCCATATCTACGTGGACCTGTAACAATGCAGGGCACTCATGTATCCTATGCAACAGGGGTATTCCGGAAGCTAACAACTATAATATTTCTTTGCCATCTGTTGAGATGATGTTCCAAACTGAGTTTCCCACCAGAGAGGACTTGGTGAACGAAACGGTTATGGACAATGAGGCGCTAAGCTTCTTCACGGATGGCTCAAAAAGGGATAGAGGGGTTGGCTGCGGAGTATTCTGTGAGGCACTAGAGCTTCACCTCTCTTTTCGCCTTCCCGACTTTTGTCTGGCATCTTTAAATGAGATGGCTGATCAGTTCAACATCCGCTTGACGTGGGCGCCAGGGCATTTCAATATCGCAGGAAATGTAATGGCAGATGAGTTGACCCGGAAGGGTACAGCACGCCTAATAACCCAAAGCAGGCGGGATATAAAGATACCGCTTGCTTCATGTAAACTGCTGCTTCAAGAAGAAGCTATAAATGAAACGAATGTCAGATGGTCTAACGCCACTTCGGGTGTAAAAAATAACCAGGCAGATCTGACTTGACCGGTTTGGATCAGGCCAACTGATATCGCTTCGACGGCATCATTTTGGCATGGTCGTGGGAGCTATAACGGGACATTGTCTCATTGGGAAACATGCGAGCAGACTGGGTGTCCCAGCCTACGATTTCTGATGCAGCTGTAGTGATGAGGAGGAGGAGGAAAATGTACTCCATCTGCTCCGTACCTGTCCTAGTCTAGCGCACAGCAGAACAAAATTTATGGGAACTTCCCTTTTGAATGACCTCACGGATTTTAGTATGATCGAGATTCGGTACTTTAAACGCTTCTTGGTAAGCGCAGGATGGTTTAGCGAGTGAAGAAGGAGGAAACTCGAAAGTGGTACAGCTACGGACCAATTTTGTGTCTATGCTAGTCCTTTAGAACGGCCACCCTTACCTAACCTAAGACGTGATTGCTCTCTTGGCACGTTAAATAGAAAAAAAGAGATTTTCGGATATGCAAATTGAGATATGGAGATTGCCTATTATCGAGGTTAGCAATCATGTTGGACGTTTACAATTCTGACTTTTAACACTGACATATTAACTCGGTTTAGAAAATATCAGATTTTAAAAAATTAAATTTCTTAATTATATTATAAAATTCGTAAAATTTCAAAAGATTTTTTCTAGTTTACGATTCTGAAGATTAAATTTAAAATTTGAATTGTAAAATTTTTAAAATTTTCAAAATTCAAAATTCGACGTTTTGCAATATGTAGAATACTAAAATTGGAATAATGGTATACTTTTCAAATTTTGAATTTTCATTCAAAATTAAGTTGATATTTCAAATTTCGGAATACCAGTCGAATTATAAAAATTTGAAAGATTTCAGAAATTTTTTAAAATATTTAAAAGTCACTAAGACTTTGTTGAATCAAGTTACAGTTTTAACATTCTTAAAACTTATGTAGAGCACCAGCTGGAGTCCAAATTTAGAAATATATTACGAATCACTGATTTCGACTATACATACTGAGATTATGTATATATGATGGTAGAAAGCACTATACAATGAATTCCCTAATTTGCTACTTGGAATAATAATTTCTTAAATTAAATTCACCAAAAATAAACTAACCCGAAAGTACGAGTGTGGGTTTTAGTGAGAATAAATAAACAAAATAAATAAATAAACAAAACACGAAACGAAAGTGAAATGGTGAAAATTTAGAGTGCAAATTTAGTGTGGTTACATTACGATACGATACACCAGTTCAGGCAGATTTCTTCGCTATATACAAAAAATACAAAAAAACGTGTCTAGACTTCGAAATTTTCATTTTATTTTCACTTTTGTTACAAGAGTGTTTGTTTTTGTTTGGATTTGTAAGAGTTTTTATTTTACTGTTCTTTGTTGTGTTAATATATATATTTTATTCCTCTTCAGATGAATCCATGTATAGTGTATATACCTATACATACATATAAAACGGAAAATAGAAAAACTAATAACGACTAAAGTTGTATTATTATTTTATTGCTGTTGTTGTTGTTGTTGATGTTGTATTTTTGTGTATTTATTTACTATTAATTATGCACGAGAAGAAAATCCATTTCGAAAAGTTTCTAATCACTTCATATTCCTGTATATACAATACATACATAGAGAGATTTAACTGTGGAGTGGATTTTACTAATCTACATTTTTAATGAAGAAACTTATTTCTCTTTAATTCGTTCATATAGGTATTATACGACCGAAATGGCATAGAGTGCTTTTTGAGAGTTATCTGATAAGCTCGTGTGAAAATAAATTTTACTTTTATTTCTGACAGCATGAACCAAATGACCCATCATTTGGCACCCAACAGTTTAAAAATGATGTCAAATGTCAGATCTTTTGGAACTGCATGCCTCCATAAAAAAATCCTGTTGTGTTTTCCCAAATATCTGATAAACACTAATAACAGAAAATATTTTAGTTTAAGCCAGTTTAATTCATGAGAACCATTTTTATTGAGAAAGTATATAAATTAATTTTTTTGCGTTATACATGAGGTTTCTTATCTCATCTGCAAATCGAATGCAGTGGTACTGTTCCTTCCTGTGTCGAATATATTTCAGATTATTGCATTAAACTTAAAATTAGAAGTCTGCTATAAATATATTCTTGACTGAGTGTTCGTGCATTAATCTCTAAATTTTTTGAAGTGAGATTTTTAACTGATTGCATCCAATAGAATATCGACAATGTTGTTTAGTCTACTAGTCAGTGTTTAGACTAAGATCGAATAATATTAGTATAATTGTCAAACCTGTATCTTACTGCTGTGCTCAAATATCATTAATTTTTCCAAATAATAATTAATTTTAAAATAATTTTATTCATTTTAAACTATAATTTACATAATATTAAATTTTGTTAGTCGAATTGTTAGTCCTAACTCCAAACTGCACAATTATTGTAGATCTTAGTAAAAATAATCGGTTGATTGAATGGTTTCAAATTTGGTACTTTGAACTGGGATTGATGTAGCCCTCACACGATGACATCCATTTCCAGTTGATGTGTTGATTAAATTGATTGTATATATCACAACTCAGTAAATGTGCACTTCCAGTCAGTTTACCGTACAATATAACTTTTCCCCCTGAAATTAAAGAAAATATTTATTTACACCAGTTGGACATATAAATAATTTACAAATACAACAAATAATTTAAGTGCAATTTACTACGTTTGTTTCTCTATATAGTTTAAATAGAAATTGATGAAATGAATCGGAAGTGGTTCAAGATACTTCCGGTAAATATGAACGAAACTATTACCCTATGGAATCTTAAGTTATGATTTAAAAGATCTATTGAACAATTTGCCTCCGACTATTTGACAAAACTGCGGTCATTCGAGAAAATTATATAAGCATGCGGATCTTGAAACCGTTAAAATCGTTACAAAGTTTTCTAAATTGTGGTCATAGTTTTTATCAAATCATATTTTTTTACTTATAAGTAGCTGCCAGTGCGTCTTAAACAAGAGTTTTTGTAACTTTTTAAATCAAAATGGAAAATATTATTTATGATAATTATAATGATGGCGATGACGGATGAGTACCAGAGATGGCTCCTAACATTTGAGAGAAGGGTCATGCATGTGATTTACGGCCCAAAACGCGAAATAGATGGTACCTACCGAGCTCTGTACAATATCGAGATTAGAGATCTGATGAAGATCCCCGATATTGCACATGAAGTAAGATCTCAGCGAGTACGCTGGCTCGGGCACGTTCTGCGTGCTGATCCGGAACGAATTGTGCAGCGATCTCTGAAAGGAGAGCCACCATATGGTAGGCGCAGAGGTCGTTGCAGGCAACGATGGCTCCACGGTATAGAGAACGACTTGGCCTCTTCAGATTGTCTTAGACAGTATGAAGACCATGCTCGTGATCGAAACCGCTGGAGCCAAATTGTTGACTCAGTACGGGGCCAGTAATGGCCTTTAAACTGTTTTAATTAATAATGATAAAGTTAAGCGTTTAATAGTTATGTTAAGTATAAATGTTGGTTTTAGTGTATAATCACAGAGTACTTAATTACTCAGAGTATTATCTTTCCTATGGCTCTGTGGCATATGAAATAATCAAAACAATTTTTTTCGAATTTCATTATAAGTATCAGCACAAAACGAGATAACAATATATATAATTATCTTGATCTCTTTCGCTCACATGATTGTTATTAAAATTGATTTTCAAGCAAATATTATATAGCTCATCTCACTCTTTATTATATTGCAACCATAGTGTGCCATGAAACGAAATAAAATTTTTGATAAATGAAAATGAACATTGTTGTTGTTTGGTATGTATATACTATTATATATACATTTTTATATTCATATATACTTATATGTGTGTATGTGAGAATACATCGCTCTTCTTGCGATAGAAGAAGGAGTATAAACTATGAAACAAAAAAAGGCAAAAAAAAAATCGACTATGTACGTACAGGGTGTATTAAAATAATCAAATGAATTAAAAATTAAAATACATATAATAGGAAAAGAAACTTCTCGATTTCTAAAATTAATATGCAACCTGTTGTAATAAATTTTATTTCGTTTCATGCTTCGAGCATAAAGATATATAGAGAGAGTGTAAAACTTAAAATGTATGAAAAGAGAATAAGAAAATCGTACTACAACTTCTGTCAAAAAAAATTTTTTTTTTTTTGTTTATTTCATGTTTTGTGTTTGTGTGTTTTAACATCGAAATAAAATTAAAAATTATAAGTGAAAAATATAAGATGGCTAAATTAATTAAGTGTTGTGTGACAAATTGCTCCAATACGAAGCAAATTAATACAAAAAAAAACAATTATAAAAAGTGTTTAATTAACTGTTTTAGGTAAGTGTTAAGTGCATATTTTATCAAAAATTTTCGATCGCAATTTAAGTCACACGAATGAAAATTAAAAATAATTGTGCAGTTTTAAAGTGTATTTAATCCTTATTATGGCCACCCATTTTAGTTTAAATCAGTTTTAGTTTTCTATCAAAAAAATTAAAACTAAACTGTTTGTATACCAAAAATAGAACAAAATTACGCGGCCATTTTGCTTTTTTTGATGTTTATATAAAAACGTTCATAGCCGGCGAAACTATTTTTTTTTTGTGGGTTTTTTTTTTCTGTTGTTAAAATGCGTGAAAATTTTTATTTTAATTTATTTTAATTTTTATTTTAAAACTTTTATTCTTCTCGTGTAAACGGAATATAAGATTAATCGTCCCTTTAATAAAATATTAAAATTAAATTATATTATCTAAAATAAAATGGGTGGAATTATTTTCTACAAGTATATTGTAAAAAATATTTATCAATTTTGTATTGTGGTACATAATTATGTACATTATACATATTCATAAATTTCTAAAAATCCAATTTTTTTTAACCCTATGAAAAATTAAATAATTTTATGTACGACTGTGGCAATAAACAAAAAAAAAAAATGAGAGAAATAAAAAAAAAAAATATGTTTTGACAGAAGTTGTAGTACGCTCAAAATATATTATCCTACCCGGTTGGTTTCATGGCACACTATGGTTGCAATATAATAAAGAGTGAGATGAGCTATATAATATTTGCTTGAAAATCAATTTTAATAACAATCATGTGAGCGAAAGAGATCAAGATAATTATATATATTGTTATCTCGTTTTGTGCTGATACTTAGAATGAAAATCGAAAAAAATTGTTTTGATTATTTCATATGCCACAAAGACATAGGAAAGATAATACTCTGTGGTATAATATTTAAATTTAACTGTATACAATTTTTTTGTGGATGTTTTTAATTTCAGCCGAAAACAGTAGCTTCAAATGGAGCCCGGGTGATATACGATGCCTTATAATTATTTCTGGAGAATTCTACGTCGTCTGACAGATTCTTCCAAAAAAGAGTGGAATGATATTGCAGGTAAATTTTTAATTTTTTGGATTATTTTAATTTTAGATGCATTATTCAGTACCAGAAGTAAAAAAATCACGAGTGATCAATGTAATGAGAAATGGAAAAAATTAAATCAATGTACAAAAAAATAAAAGGCCACAATAACGGGCGTGGCAACTCCCATTAAAAAATGGGAGTACTACCAATTAATGGATGAGGTAATGAACAATTGTCCAGAAATCAACCATCCTGCAACCTGTGCCAGCGAACCGAATGCGATGAATCAACTGTGAGGTTAAACCGTGAAACAGATTCCGCTGGAACAGGCTGCAGTGAGTACGATTTCTCGGACATAATACAGGAAATCACATTAACTGTTGGACATCTTCCCTTACCAGAAAAAGAAAACCTGCAGAAGATGAGCGAAATAAAAGGCACAACAAAAAAATGTCCAAGGCGTACATATTTTAGACATTTTTGAGAAATTAGTTGACAAAATATAATTAGTCGTTTTTTTACTTAAATTTATATATATTAATAAAAACTGAATTACAAAATAAACATAAATATGTCATTCATTTAAAATCATTAGGATCTGGTTCCTTTTTGCAATGCCGTTTCTGTCCATATTCCCCATGGCTGGATCACTACGTCCACAATCAACAGCATATATGTGTAAGACCCTCCCTAAATATTGTCTCCATTTTTTATGCAAACGTTGTTCAAAATACAAGCTATCATTATTATAAGTGGGATCAGATCAGGGTGTCTTGTATTTAATCCATTCAGACGTCGAAATCGGCCTTTTAGTAACCCGAATGTTCTTTCAATAGTCATCCTGGCTGCAGAATGAGATTTATTATAAATTATTCGGTCGTTAGTTAGACTGCCGGTATCTTTGAAAGGGGTCATCAAATAGGATTTTAATCCGTATCCTAGGTCACCCATACTATATGCTGATCACAATAGGACTTTGTTTCTCAAAGGAAATCCGTGGTTGGTCACGTGATAGATTTGTATTCCAGCTGCGCGATATTCTTGTACAAAAGCTCGAGGGTACATGGGTAATATTCGAAAATGCATCTTAAATTGTTCGCCGTTAAATGAGTAAATTGCGTTCTCATAATACAATTGATTTTTGGGGTTAAGTTTTTCAATTTCATCGTCCGAATCGCTAGAATCACCGTCGAAGATTTAATAATACTAATTTTAGAGCACAGAACTAAGCCAATTAATTTTTTACTGTCTATTTCAAATTAACTATGTATTTATAGAAAATTACTTTTTCCTTTTGCAGATGAGTGTAGCAGCGACTAATAACACAACACACAAGACGCAATAAACAAATTTCAAAGTTGTCAAAAAAGTATTCTATTGTATTTTTTTATTCCATTTCGTACGGAATATTCCATGGTTACGTGATCACTATTCTATTCCTTCTATTCCTTCTAGGTCATTAATTGTAAAAGTTTAAGAGTAACCCGGGGTCTACACTATGCAAAATTGCTGAGATTTTCTCTCACGAAATCTTATGTATGGGTATGTGTTGTCCAAAGTATTGGTTAATATTTGTTAAAAGATTATGAAATGTCATATAAAATTCGACTCAACACTCGGAAAAAATTAAAAACATCCTTAAAAGTGCATTTTAATTTGACATTTAGTACAAATTTCACGATAGTTTTTTCTCCTGATAATTTGCTGAGAATTCCAAAATTTGAATAATAGACATACACACACATTGATAAATTTAATTTCATGAGAGAAAATGTCAGCAATTTTGGATAGTGTAGACCATGGGAATTTTGGTTTGGGCCGCGTTTTTTTCGTTGAAAGAAAAATTCAATGTATATGATTCGTTTTATTGGTTCCGAGAAAAATGTAAGTTTACAGATAAATATTAAGGTGCAAAACGCCAATTTAAAGGATAATAAAAAATAAAGAGGCCACATAAAGAAAAGATTTTGTGTGCCACCGAAAATGAAAATGGCGGTAAAATGTCGAGATAGTGTACTCATAAAATATTAAAACCAGAAGTATGCCAATTTCGAGGCCAAATTTGCAAGAAGCTGCATTGAAATTCGCAAAAGAATTGAAGGTTGATCAATTTTAGGCATCAAATGGCTTGTTATACAGTTTTCGGCCCAGATACACTACTTCATATAACGGGCGGGGCAGATGCCCACATTTTGTTGTTGGTGGGTAATGGTACGTAATATCGTTTTCCAACCCAAAACTTGTTTACCTACCACCAAACACTACGTTCATGCTTCAGCCACCCGATAATGACATTATTCAAGCTGTAAACCTAAACTATAAAAAAGTTTTGTTAAAAGATTTGCTTAGCAAAATTGAAGAAGGCAATACCAACTCAGCTTTATCAAAAAAAATATATATTTTGGATGTAATTGTATTTTTGGATGCCGCAATCAATTACTCCGATCATTCGCAAAGTGCTATGCATTTTATTGTGGATTATGAAACCGTAAAGGAATCGGGTTCGATATAGCTGAACTTGTACGATAATTGTGATATTGAGAATGTACGAAACAAATTAAAAGTAATGAGAAGTTTTGAAAATGTGAAGGCATTGCAAGGTTCAAAGATGATGCGATGATGTTCAATAAAATTTGTGAAGTAAAATTCATAAAAGTCAAATCGAATTTAGTTCACACGACCCTGCAGTGATATTTTAAGAATACGCCATCACCACGAAACGTGATGTAATAAGCATGATTGTTTTGAACTTTGCAACACTCCCCAAAAGAATCGACCAAAAATTTTTCCAATGGCGGATAATTGCATCATCCCCTTCAGATTCCGTCTTTGGCAGTGCTAGTCAAATTTTAATGTGGTTTACTATATAAGAGCTTGTCAAGGTCGATTAACATTTGGTATCGAAATTGCATTTTTTTTAGAAGATTCAATAAATAAAAATATAAAAAAAAAATTTCGAAACCAAATTTTAATCGATCTTTCCAAGCACTCACTCATTAAAACACACGAAAAATTGTCCTGCATCAGAGCTAGACAATTTTTCGGGTGTTTTACTATGCAAGTGCTTGGGATGGTTGATTAAAATTTGATATCGAAATTATTTTTTTTATAAAATTCCATAAATAATAATAAAATGAAATAAAAAATTTAATCGATTTTCTAAGCAGGTAAAATAGTAAAATACGTGGAAAATTGTCTTGCATCAGTGCTAGACAATGCACAGTGCAATATTTGTTTGATCTCGATGGATTTCGGTTTATTAAAATATTCAGTATTTCTGCATGTCCGTAAAAATATTATAATCTTTTATTAATAAATAAATAAATGAATAAATGTAATATGTATAATAGCATTAAAATAAAATAAATATAAATTATTTTTGTTATTATTTGCGTAAAATTATATTTAAAAAAAAAAAATCCCTTAATAGGCAATCATGGCCATTTTATCACAATTATATTTTTATTCAGTCAGTATTTATATATTTTTATTGGTATTTTATTACATTAATTTTACGTTTATTATTATTTGCATGCATGTATACTCATTTATTTTATTGTTGTAAATTTCCAATCCGACCAAAACACATTGCGGATAAAAAATTTACTGTTTTCATTCGTGCAGGATAATATGAACGTGGATTGCATAAATAATAGTTTTCCACAATTTTTTTAAATTTCATTTTTTTTTGTAGGTTCATTTATACAGGAATAGCTGGCTGCTATTTTATTTACATTTTAATAATGTAATTGTTTTATTCCAATTTTTATTTTATTTTATTTATAAATTTTAATCCTCTTAATTTTATATAAATATCCACTAGATTTTCGAGTTATCAATAAAACTGACAAACTTGCTTATACGGTATACTAAGCAATTGTGTGGATAATTTACTAAAATCCATTGAGTGTTCTGGCAGCGAGGAGATATTAGATAGTAACCATTATAAGTAACAGCCTAGCCGCATTGTAGGTAACAAATTGAGTTAACTATGTTACTATAGAACTTGTTCGTTGAATATAAATGCACCGTCCACCAGTAATTTCAACAATTAGAAGAACGTATTTGAAGACGGGTTAGTACGAATTAAAGTGACGGAGGTAGAAGATTCTAGGGCTGATGGGGAGCTCCCAAAATTTTCTAAAAGAGCACGAGTTGAATGTGAATTTGGAAATCTAGCCGGTATCATAAACCGGAAAATGTTGGCTTTGTTTAAATTCATATCCAGCAGCACGTGTAGCGTATACCAAAAACCAGAGTGCGGTGAATCGCAAACAACTCTTGAACAGGTGCCTTAAATCTATTTAGTTCTTCAGTTACTAAACTATTAAATTATTATTATTTTTTTTTTTTTATTTCAGGAATTTTATTATTTACATTAAAACATTCCCAAATTTTCAATAAAAGTTATCAAAAGCATGTTAATATTTTATTCAAGTTTGATTTAAATTTAATTTTAAAGCTAATAACAATTTTAATAAATTTGTTCATCTAAATCAATTTAGTATATTTTGAGAGCCGAAGGCTTTTAACTTTTTACCGCAACGCTTGGTCATTTACGGGTCATCAATTATTTTCTACGAAACGTATAAATCGTAGACAATTCGAAAACGTCGATAATGAAGACTATAGTCCTAATCTACGGTGGCCAAATTTTTTAATGCAATTCGGGTGGGACAGATTTAAATTCTTATAAATTAATACAATTGGATATTCACAGTTCACATCCAATTTCAACTTGCTAAAATATCGCAGGTGGTTGATGATGTCTTAACTGTCAGCGTTGACAAAAAATATTGCCCAGTAATCCACGTATGTGTTGACATCTGCGTAAATTATATGGCGTAATTTACATCGTCCATCCCTGATTACAAAACGGATTGGGGCAGCCAATCCTAAAAATATCAATGAAATTTGTTCTCCCCTCATTGAAGCATACAACATTTTAGGAGTTGGTTAAACAAATATGGAATTTAGAATGAGTTAGACATAAACTAACTTAGAAATCTTATTGCATCTGGATTGGAGGATTCATTGGATTGGAGAGATACAATTTTTAATTAATAAACTTAAATAAAATCGGTAGAATCCAAAACAATAGTTTTTTTTAGAGTAAAGCTTATGTCAGAAATATTGCTGAACTCTTAAATTTGTTTTAAAATATTAAAAAATATTGTGAAATCAATGAGCATCCTCTACACAACGGCGTTAGGTACCGAGTCAATGACTAGATACGCATGAAGCTGCCTTTGCTCTATATCGGTCGCCCAGAATGCCGAGCACAAGAAAAGAGATACCGAGGTAAACTATACCAAATGAAAAACATTGCTTGAATTTGAGTAAATGTTGTAAATGGAGTTGCGTTAAATTTTAAACGTATTTTACAGACTTTTTAACGTATAGATTTCTACAAAATTGTGAAAGATGAAAGTACGAGTGATACGTGTGACAGTTTATACGAGTGACAATAAGGTAACATTTTCAACTAGATTTGAACAAAACTTGAGTGCATTTTGAATATTAATTGTAATTGAACTCAAACATTGATTAGAAATTAATTGTTCAGTCATTGTGATTGAGTAGAATTTGAATTACATATTTTGAGTGAAACTTTTTAAGATAAATTCTGGGTACAATTTGTACTATGAAGTTGAGTAAAATTTGTTAACGCGATTTACAGATTATTTAAGTGCAATTTAAATTATAAATTTTTACTCATATTTAAGTTTCCATATGCTTCCAAGTACTATGTATATATTTTTTGAGTGAATTTGCTTAAATGAAATTCCAGAATAGAATTCTTTTATGAATTTGAGCCAAAATCTTTAATGGTTTTTGGATGAATTATATGAGTGAAAATAAATTAATATTTAAGTTTGACTTGAACCAAATTTGAGTGCCTTTTAAATTTTTAATTGAGTTAAAAATCAAACATAGAGTTGAAAAAAATATTTTAAATTGATTTATTCCAGCTTAAATTCTGGTATGGGCTTGAATCAAATTTTAATCATAAGTGATTTAAGCAAAATTTGAAAAAAAAAAATTGAAATTACGTTTGAACTTAAACAATGAGTCGAATTTGAGTATATACTTTGGTTTCTATGGCTGTGTCGATTATTTTTCCCGTACGCGGATTCAACTTTTGTATATGATGCTTAAAATAGAATATGACGGTTTGACACGTTTGAATTTCGATTCATTTACTTTCTAATTTATCAGAGGCAGAACTATTGATCTGAACTTGATTCTGAATTGTGATCGTAAAATAAAGATTATTACAAAACAGCGACGATATTATAAGAGAATAACGGTTTGTAAATTGTGGCAACTTATTAGAAAGTACTGGAGCTACTGACATACTGAACTATCTAAACTGTTGTTTCTTAGGAATAGGATAGTCGGAGTTATCGAATCTTCCTAAATTATATCGCGTAATTTTAACGATATGATTACCACTATGAAGGAAGATCATTTTTAGAACTAAAAATTTAAAATATCGAGCAATTTAAATAAAGGTAATGTATAGGTGTGATGCGATATTTTTTCAGAATTAAGCTAATTTTTACCTAACAAGCAATTGTTGGCAAGATGATGAATATGTATATATAGATAATGCGTATTACAGCTTAGCCTAGATTAGTAAGATGCCACTGGTAATCTTGACGACTGCAAGACATTCTTTAACATATAGAACATTAGATGGCTTACTATTTGCTGCTTCAAGTATATTCGAACCTTTTTACTAATTTTTTACACTCCATTTTGTGAGATTTATTTTCAGCCGTAAGATATTCTATCCTCTCCAATGCTTTTCCCATAGGCCCCAATTGAAATCTACCATCCAATATTTTTTTGCACGTTTACTGACTTTTAAAAAGATGATTTTGTTATCCTTTCATCAGTAGTCGTTTTCAACTTCCTTCTTTTAACTGAAACATTTTTTTTATTGGGTTTCACCAAAGGGAACTGTAAAGCAGTGACTCCCACATCTGCGGATTTTGAAGTTCTCATGGAAAAATGCAATAAACTTTTTGTTTCAGCCAAGTACAATGTGCGAAGTAGACCTACGTCATTTTCATCAAAAACTGTATTACTTTCATTCAGTCTAATCAATTACTTGAGTTGGTCTGCTTTTTATTTGATTTGATTTCATCGTTAGAAAAGATTACACAGATTTGAGGATTAAAAATCATTTCTAGCGACTGAAAGTCGTGATGAAAATGGTCGCCGCATTTAAATCAAAAAATAAAAATAACGTCAGTTGCAAAAAAAATCATTTTTTTTAAAACTTAATTTAAAATCTAGATACAATTATTCCACCCTTCTTGTAAATATCTGCATGGTCATCAGAACATTTCTTATAGACCATGTTTCGTTTAGATTATACAATCTTAAGCTTTTAGTATATGTTTGTAAATGTTTGTAAACTGTTTACGATCATCATTTTGTTTAATCAAATTGTTGTAAAAAAGCTCGCTTAAAATTCGAAAACCTCCATACTCATTTTCTTAGAATTTATTGATTGATCATTTTTTAAGTAATCATGCTTTAACCTCTTCCATAAAAAGTAAATTCTGAAATTGAAAAATTTGTTCAGCAACGCGCTTGTTTGTTTGTTGTGCGGTTTCGCCTTGCGGAAATATCTGTTCAAACCATTTACTGAAAACAAAAAAATTTGTTGGAATATACTCTCCCAAGTGGCATTGCCACTCAAGTAAAGATTCGCTGGAAGAAAATTCATTTGATAATTGCAATGATTCGTTCACTCACTAGAGTGCTATATGTCAGACTCTGTTCAAATTGAACCGAGCTTTATTTAAGACGTCTTCAGCCAGCTAGACGGTTGTGAGCCCATTGATGTCAGTATCACGTAAAGTTTTCATAATCTAATTTTTATGTTCTACATCGCTCAAAAAGAGTTTATCGTTAAAAATTTTTGCACAAACCTTTAAACCTAAAATTATGAATTCAGAAATCCGACATTATGGCCGAAGGTATAATTGAGGTGAAAATATTGATTTCTTTTCCATATAATTGAAGCCTTAAGGACAATTAAGATCGCATATTGGACGAATATGGCTCAAAGGTATCAGCATGTGATAACGTCAGTATTAATTAAACAACTTAAATTGGATATAAATTAAGACGAGTGTTTGCTACTTATATGTCTCTTGAAACTTTTAATCTTTTCTAAATTCTTAGCTAAACAACAAACTAAGTATATAAATCTTTTAATTCGTTCAATCAACAGTGATGTGAAATGGATACAATAAAACCTTTTTTCGTCGTATATAAATATACCTAAACATTTTGTACCGCCATTATTTCAAAAATGGTAATCTAAATCCGAGAATAAATAGAGAAAGAAATCAAAAATTGTATTAAATTACAAAAGTAAACCATCTTGATTTAAAAAATCTATTTCATATTTATCAAAATTAAAACCTTACCCTAAAAAAAGTAAAAAAATTTGTGTTAGTAAAATCGATACAAAAGCACACCCACACCTTTATTTACCAAAAACATTTAGAAACTTTTTTATTTTTATGTTAATATCCTTAAAACGAACCAAAAGTATGTCAACCCGTAGAAAAACATATTTTAGGATTTTTCAGTTCTCCCCAATTAATCATACTCGGATTAGAATGAAAAAGACGTATGTAGTGTGATAAATTGAGCTTAGGTTCAAACAACAAAAAAGGATAGATGAGAAAAAATTTAGATTTAATCAATATCCTTGTAGTATAAGTTGTACATTATGTACACAATGACAATTTTATTTTATTTATGAATACAACTTTTTTACATACTTTCCCAAAAACAAAATAATAATAAATCACAAAATAAAACTTTTCAACTTTTCCGATGACATTTTGTACATATATATAGAAAAGTCACACCAGACAGGATAAACCGCACATGATAAACATTTTACAAAAACGAGATAAAAAAATTATGTCAACACCTTGTCCTTGGTTTCGGTTTTTGTTTATCCATAAAATCCATCGTGCGTTCAATAAAGTCAACAAATAAAAATATCGATTGGACAATTATTTGTCACTGTGATCATACATCTTTTCGTATTGACAATATAATTGTTGCACTCTGCACTCATATTTTAGTAATGCTATGTTCACTCTCACACATACACACTCAAAAATATAATTACTTTAGTAATCTAAATCATCAGCATAATTTAGTAAATATTTTACATTTTTTCTTAGTAATTTTTGGCACCATAACATTCTATTATATCACAACCAAACTCATAGAGAACCGATTTAGGACTACACTAATAAAAGAAAATTGCGGAAAAAGAGGGAAAATGTTTCGACCGGGAAATTACGGGGAATAGAAGTTTGTGGTGCTGAATATGTGCGCACATTTTAGGGAAATTTTTTGTTGTTGTTTTTATCGGTTTGGAGAAATGTTAGTGGCTTGGCGGAGAAATTTTCTTGTATTGTGCTGACATCTACAAAATACATTTTTTTTATATGTATACGGAGGAGAAAATTTTAACCTTGTCGAGTATATGTAAAAATCTCATTGAATTTTTTGTTGCTATTTAAATATGTATATATAGCGAGTATGATTGCGTTACGTCTTTAATATTATTAAAAGCTTTTGGGAAATCTTTGAAATTTTTTTTTATCATATGTGTGTACATATATATGATGTATACATAGGTTGTATTAAGATTTATACAATAAATGTTTTCATTACTACGGTTATGATGTGATATCATGAACGGTAGCGTGTACTGACATTTTATAATTTATTGCTACGTTTTCATGACAATTTTGATATAATTAAAACGTTTTTAGTAAATTTACAAATTTACTACTCTAATTTGGAATAGTCATATATGAAATAAGAGGAAAGCTCTCTTCACAGAATTAAATAGATTCTAGTATTTTACTATCAATTTGGAAATAAAAACCTGTCGTGTTTTTATCTTTATAGCTCTCATAGAATCGGATTGGAAACTGTGAGGTAAAACGGAGATGGACAGTCATTTCATATTGAATTTGTTTGGGATTGAATAGGCTACCATGGAGCCATCTTTTCAAGTATCTTGGAATCAATATTTATGTGGTACAAATAAGTGTATTGGTTACGATAAAGTACTTCAAAGATCCTTATAACATTTGTGTGAAGCGCTCGGCCCTTTCAATTACCTTTATATTTAACAAAAACATATGGTTGAGGGTTTTTTGCACCCAAAAATTCTTTGAATCCATGGTTGATAGAATCATATATATCTTACCATATTATTATTATTACTAAAATTGGGTGCCACAAAGGCCCATGGTGCGAACCTAAGATGCTATCCCAATTCGCAAAAGTGCACTGCTGCCTTCGCAAACCGAACAAGTTTAGACCAAGGCAGAAAGGACAACTGATCTATATTTAAAGACCTAAAGTTGAATATCTGAATTCGTATAGAACTGAAAGCAGGACAACTTCTCACGAAGTGAAGGCAGTCATCATCTTCCTCAAGGCAGTCCTCGCAAATAACATCATGAGCAAAACCCACATGAAGTAGATGATCTTTAAAACGGCCATGTCCCGTAAAAATCGCTACCAAGATTCTTAACTGGTTCTTTTGTAAAGATAAAGCATACTTCGTTGACCTCAAATTGGGCACCTTATTGAAGTACTTCGCCTAACGAAAACCAACAGTTTCAAGCCACTTAGACCTTAGGTCTTTCAAGGCGTAGTCCTTTATAATTTTCTTCCCGTAGTTGAAAGAAACAGGAACCGCTGAAAGAAACAGGAACCGATCTCATTACCTACGATGTTACAATGAGCCTGTACCCACATGACCGTAACTTTATTGTTAGAACAAAGAAGGTTCATGAAAGGTTTACGTTCCTTGACGAGCTTAGAAACAGTCAAGGGATTTCTTAAAAAGTTAAATACAGCTTTACTATCTGTACACAGTAAAATACTTTTGTTTTTAACAGCAAAATTCAACGCCTCAATAACACTACGTGTCAGCGCTATTAGTTCCGCTTGAAAACAGTGCAATGCGAACCAAGACTACCGAAAAGTCCCAGATCCGTCCTAGGACAGTAGATTCCAAAACCTGCATTGTGGTAAGAACGAGAGTCATCAGAAAAAAAGACTATGGACTCATCTAATTTGTTGAGAAAATCCTGTGAACCTCACAACTCCCTCGAAGGATAAGCCATCGAGAAAAAATTTGAGAAATGGAATTCGGGTAGTAGTCTGTCAATAACCATATCGATTTCTGGTAAACATGAAGGATAAGTTTTAAAAAATTTTCTATATCCCACGATAGAACCGAAGACATTCCATGCCTCAATGCACCTCAGACGATATGCTGTAGAACAAGCGCTGTGCCTAAAATAAAGGTGCGTAACTGCAGAGGCAAGGAAAGAATGCATTCCATGGCAAGAAGTGGGGTCGAGGACATAGCCCCAGTTATGGCTCTGCGAGCAAGATTTTGTGGACCATTAAGCTTGGCTACAAAAGCATTCAGGTCAACCACTGACCACCACACAATAGAAGGGTACGATAGTAGCGGTAGGATCAGTGATTTATAAATGAAAGAAAGCATTCTAGGGCTTAAGCCCCAGGATTTCCCAAAAGCTCTTCTACATTTCCAAAAAATTATAGTTGCTTTTTGAAGTTTGTAATCCAGGTGATTCTTCCAGGAAAGTTTGCTATCCAGGACAACACCAAGGTGGTTGACATGGTCACATTTAGTGATCATTCTCCCAAAAAGGGAGGGAACAGATAATTCAAGAGTATTCCAATTAAATCACTTTTAGAAGTGTTGACGTGAAGACCTTTTTCAACACACTATGCCTCCGCAATAGTTAAGGCATGCGGAGTTAGGTCGGATAAGACACTGAGATGTTTGCTTATGAGACTGTCAAAACGAGATCATCAGCGTAGCTTTGTGCAATATAGCCAGATTGCTGCAGCTTTACAAGTAACTCGTCAATGACCAAAAGCCACAGCAGAGGTGAGAGCACACCTTACCATATACTAAAAAAGGTATTTCTTCTGCCCCGCATGAATTTTTCCCATGTCGATTTATGTTACAAACCTGGTTACATTTTATCAGGGCCGGATAATAGTATGTCCTGATGGGATCTGGGCTCCAGAACTTTTACTTTAGCGCTCGAATATCAAACTAATTTATTGAGTTTTTTTCTCACACTCGAAACGAGCATTTACTTCCCCCACGATCCCGTGGCCAGTAGATTACGTATATTAACTATAATCAAGTTAACCTACAGTTGAAATGAAATGTTTACGCAATATTAACTCAAAATATTACCTCGGTTTCGAAAAATTTAATTTCTTTCTTAAAATATATTCAAAAATTAAAAATTCGAATTGTTTCATTTTTAAAATTTGAATATTATAAACCCTCATGAAAATCCTCAATATATGGCGGACACATTTTTTGAATTTAAAAGCATTTCTCGCATTTTTGCAATATTCAAAATTCACAAATTTACTAAAACAGTTAACTATAGCAGAATTTTAGGATATATTTCGAATATTGAACAAGCAAGTTTCAACGGAATTTTTAAAATTTATAAAATTTTGTGGATTTTAAAAAATATATTCAACTCACTCATCTGTTGTATCCGAGCAAATAATACAGTGGTGAAAGTGGTAATGTTACGTTTTGATCGGGAAGTACCGGGTTCGAATCTCTTTAGAGGCGGGATGCAAAGGGGATTATTCATTCTTCCAATATTTTTCATAATTAAGCGAATATTGGTTTAAATTTTAAAATGATTTCAAAAACTTTTCTAGATGGAGCAATTTTGATCAAGGTTACTATATTAGCCAAACCAATTCTTTGCCAAATTTGTTGAAATGGTGAGAAGAGTCTTATAAAATAATTTTTTATAAAACTTAAAAGATTTCGCCAATTTGAACAAATTTCCAAATTAAAAAGAAATTTATTAGAATTGGGTCTCGAATATAATGATTATTTTATTTTTAATGATTTAATCAAACAAAGATGGACGTCCGTACACACAAAAAAATATGAGGTGTTATTAAGTTTTTAATCTGAAAAGTTATTTAATTTTTATCCGTTCATGTATTTTCGTTTAAAATTAACTCCGCATTACGGATAAATATTTTGAAATAATCGAACGGATAAACGTACTTAAAAATTAATTTATCGGTGTAAATGTTTAAGCCAATCAAATTCTCGGTACTAAAATGTTTTTTGAATTGCAGAACAATTCCTTTCGGATTTAGTAATTCGCACTTTTCGGTGTTTTTTTTTGTACACTTGAAAATTCCTCTTTTGTTTTAAGAGAATTTTTTTTTGGTGTTTGTGGTTTTATCTAGAAAAATAATTAGTTGTATATATAATGTGGTAGTGTACGCATCAATATGCAGTGAAAGTATTTTATTAAAGTGTGTTTATATAATAATTATATTAATTAATTAATTAATTATAATTATATTAAAGTTTAAGTACAATCTAAAATTTTAATTAATAAGTTAAGTGAAGTGAACTTTATTAACCTACTACGTTTATATATTGTATAATGGATGGAAAACGAGTATTCAGCATAATATACAATAGCATTAAGCAATATGTTATAGTTGATTCGACTAAGCTATTGGATATTTTACAAGAAGGTAATGATAAAGTATTAAACATTATTTCCTAAGTTAAGGGTAAAGTGTAGTTAGAGTAGTACTAGTATTTTCCATGCTATTGCTTGTAATTGTATATTAACACATGGAACTTTCTGTAGATAGTTGCTTTTAGTTGTGTGTGCGTCTGTATGTGTATGTGTGTGTGTGTGTGTGTGGGTGGGTGTTCAAATAGCAATGCTTATTATTTTATATTTCAGCTGCATTAAAGTTTAATATATCTGTAAAGCATTATGATTTATGCTTATTTTCGGACGAGAATATTGAATTGAATCAAGAAGTTTTCGACATACTTCTTAACGACATGAAACTATCCTACGAAAAGTCATTTATTTTAAAACCTTTTCAAAATTTTGGTAAAGTTAATTTATAATTCTCTAGGTGGAATTAATGAAAGCAATATATTTTATTTACGTGTACTCATTAGAATTATATAAAGACGTTGCCACCCAAACGGAAAGTATCGAAACATTTTATGAAGCCACACCTGTTTTTCGTCAAAACGCTTTCATCGGATCATTACCAAAAAGAATAAAACTGGAAAAACATGTGTTGAAAGAGGTATAATAACTGACTACTGAAGTTTTAATTTTTTAATGAATATATAGCTGTTTTTATTTTTTAAAGTGTTTTATTTGTGCAAATTGCTTTTGAAAATGATGTCGAAGTGACCGCGAAAGCTCAAGCAGTAAACAAATAAGACATTTTAAAAAATAAAACGAACTATACAATAATTAAAATAAAGCTCAATTAAACATTTTGTTTGAATTCTGAAGGTTATCTGATTTCTATTAAAGCTAGAATTCCTTTTTGAAAATTTTATGGCTAATATTTTTATTGGCAAGATTAATGGAAGAGTTAAAGACTACACAGATTTGTCATTGGGAACAATTTTATGTCTGAAAATCGGGAAACCATACATAAGTCTTCTAACCATATAGATTTATATAGAGAACAATTTTGTTTTTCGCCATCTGCTTTTTGATCAAACCAACACACAAACCGTTTCAATAAAAATTAATTGTGTTTTATGGTTGTTTGGTGTTACTTTTACAATGAGGTTTCTTGAATTTTATGTTGAACAGAAAAAATGCTGCAATAATGAATGATCTGTGTATTCTAACCTTTGTCTGATGTCACATTCTTTCGACTATAAAGGTCTGGGATTAACAAACCTAAATACCTTGTATTCTTTTGGAGAAAAATGTTGACATTTTAATGAATCATTTAATAGCCTCCTATATTTAAAAAAAAATCGAATCATGCAATTCAATACAATCCATGTTGTGTCGTTGATAGTAATACTTTCTTTTACTGTAAGTAAAACAAAGTATTATTTTCATGATTTGCAACCTCGGGATTTTCATTAGGAAATTTATATTTATAAAAACAATTAATTTAATCAACAACTACAGGAGTTAGAAAGATATCTATTAGAGCACCAGGAAGCAAAACTAATTATGGAACACTATAATACATCGGAAATACTACCAAAACGTTTAAGAATAAAATTAGTTAACATAATTGTTGGACATCTAATTGAAGTACACGGTACCTATCCTAGTCCAGAAAACAAAATTTTGTGGGCTCAAGCAACAGCTTTAATATTTCCTAAGCTATGTGAAAATAAAAACCCAGAACTATATGTAAGTGTAATACCACATTTACATCGCAAAGAATAAAAGTATAATGTCAACAAACTATTATTATGAAAACGCAAACTAATTTCATTTACACACATGCTTGTTTTCTGTTTCAACGTGATGATAGTTTAGTATAATTAGTATAATATGTAAATTAAATTAATTTGCATTTTCAATATGATACATCAGCTTCCATTATATATATATATTCTCATTTAATAATATATATATTATTTAATGAGTATTATCAATTTTTAAGAAACGAATATTCAACCGCTACATACCTACTATTTTTCAATATTAAAGGAAATATTCTACAACAGGGAGGATAGAGGTGGCTTTTTTGGTTGTAGATTAAAAACAATCAACAGGTCTCTTAAAAATACATCGCGAGTATCAAAAAATATCCCAATTTCTCAAGAGCATTCACCATCATCAGAAGAGGAAGAAGAGGATTATAGAGACGATATCGAATGGCTCAAACAAGCTTGTCCTAAAAACTCCACACCAGAAATTTTGTTGCGCATGAGGAAAACAATTAAATGCAGACCAACTATATTTACCTTAGAGGAATTTCCTAGATTTTTGGACACTGCTGGACTGGTATTTCATTTATTTATTCTATTATACATACATTAATCAGACATTAATTTTTTAAGAAACTTATAATTATTACCTTTTGATATTTGTGTTTTGCAGTTTTTGTTTATTTATTATAACTGTTTTAAAAAATCATTCCAGATTGATCAAGATTTTGAAATTGTTTATGGAGAACCATCTTTTCTAACAAATTGGACCGAAATAAAAACAAAAATTATTGAAATAGGCAAACAAAGAAAAATTACGATTTACGATGAATGCACTCAAAATTATGAAAGTAAAATTAATTTAAAAAATTTTGCGAATTTATGTTATTTATACATTTTTTTTTTTATATTTTCAGAATTTGACGATGATATGTTTGCTCTTTTAATTTTGAAGAAGCTCTGCAGAAACTATAAAAAAAAAAATCAAACGGCGACACTATCTAAGCCGTACTCTTTTTACGTATTTGAGAAGGTAACTTAAATCCTAAATTATAAACATATCTATATATTCATATTATAATAAACACTATTATTTATTTAATTATACAAATTTATTTCTAGACCGGAACTACGAAAGATGATGCCATAAGTCAACCTCATTTAATTTTACGAGGGCCAAATAAATCCGAAATACATTATTATTCAATTTTAATTGATGAAAAGGAAATTCCACTTTCAGTGGATAGCAGCATCAACGCATTTACTACATTATTCAAATCGTTTTACGTTTTTAATTGCCAGTATCCGTCGGATCACGAATCATTTTTTTTATTTTTACAAGAAGCGTTGTTTAAAATGAATAAATTGACACTAACGCCTAGACTAAAAGAATTGAAAAATATGTTGGGTTGCTAATATATATATATATATATATTATACCATATTATTTATATTTGTTTAGAATATTGAAAATTAGAATTAGTTTTATAGTATATATTATAGTATATATTTTCACCACTGAATTTTTAAAATAAATGAATTATGTTTGCTTGCAAAATTAACAACTGCACTAGATCTTTCATAGATTGTAAAATGTATATTAAACATCTGAAATTAATTCACTGCTTAATAAACTCATCTAATAGAGTAATGTACTGTGGATACAAAAATTGTAATGCTCAATATGAAACTTTTAGTGGGTTAACCAAACATTGTATTAATAAACATAAGCAACTAAATAATAGTACGATAGGATACCAGGATAAAATTGCAGGCAATAATGTCGATAATAAAAATCTGAAGACTGTAAACTATTCCCAAGACACTAATGATGTCGACCATGACTTAAGCGGTTCTAATATAATTGGTAGTGGTAGAATTTTAAATTGTGATTCAGTTAACAGTAATTTAACAGATATTCGAAATGAATTTCTTACCGACTTTATGAAGTTAAATTTAAATTACAGCCAACAGAATACCATTTTGAGCCTAGTTACTAATTTTACGCACTCCGTTGAATTAAACATCCGAAATAAAATTTTAAGTTTTGATAATAATACTGAGATAAATAGTGCACTTCAACAAGAATTACAAATGCTAAATCACCCATTTGAAAATGATAATACCACCTATAAGCGACGGAAACAAATTTTTTGTACTGTGCCAGCTCCCAAAGAAATATCTATAGGTGTTAGAAGTGACCGAGTATGGGATCAAAATAAATTAACGTATGACTGTCGGCGAGCCGTGACCAATACTTTCTCTTACATTTCCATTCTTGAAACTTTATCCTATTTATCCCAAAATAAAGATTTTGTGAAAAAAATTTTGAGCAGTTCAACTTCTACACATAATTCTTTTCATTACACACAATGTAAATATTTTAAACAAAATAAGTTATTTTCATCTGGCACTCCAAATTTCCATTTACAGCTGTATTTTGATGAATTCGAAGTTGTTAACCCTTTGGGATCAAAAACAGGTATCCATAAAATGTTAGCATTTTATTTTACGGTTCTAAATCTAGGAGATCATATTAATACTCATTTGCAAAACATTCATTTAGTTGCCTTATGTCATTACGCAGACGTAAAGCGTCTTGGTTATCAGCCATTTTTAGAGCCAATGGTTAAAGATTTTAAAATACTTGAAACGTACGGAATTGACATTATATATAACGATGTTTCTCATAATGTTAAAGGATCAGTTTTTTCTTTAAGCCACGATAATTTATCCGCAAATTCTTTGTATGGTTTAAGTGAATCATTCAAATCCAGCTATTTCTGCCGCTTTTGCAAAATGCATTCAAATGATACCCAAAAGTGTTTGAAGGAAAATTTAGATTTAATCCGGGAGAAGGAAGATTATAATCTTTACATTGAGCGTAAAGAATATGGTATACAATCTTTATGTTTCTTTAACGAGCTTAAATATTTCAACACTTTTGAATCTCATAGCGTGGATATTATGCATGACATTTTAGAGGGTATTGGCCAACATGAGGTTAAACTTTTTTTATTATACATAATCAAAGACCGAAAACTAATTTCTATAGATAATTTAAATAGAAATATTAAAAACTTCAATTTTGGGTTTCTTAATAGATCCAATATTCCCTCGCTAATTAGCTTAGATAGTAAAAGTAAAAACTTAAGACAAAAGGCTTCACAGTTTTGGTGTCTGCTTCGATACCTACCGTTTATAATTGGTGACTTGATTGATAACGCTGATAGCGATTATTTGGCAAAGTTTAACGTTATACTCTTGCTTATTAAAATAACAAATATAGTTTTCTCGCCCATACTTAATGAAGAATTAGTGGATGAATTAGAAATACACATTGAAGAACATCATAAACAGTTTTTACAACAGTTTCCAGGTAATAGCTTCATTCCAAAACAACATTTCTTGACGCATTATAGTCGAATTATTCGTAAAATGGGTACATTAACAACCTTTTGGACAATGCGCTATGAAGGAAAACACGAAAAATTTAAAAGAACTGCTCACTCCACGCGTAACTTTAAAAACATCTGCTTACTTTTAGCTACTAAACATCAGGAGACTAATTATGTTGATTATGAGACATCAACGTTTGACTTTAAAATTGAATTTAAAATAGAAAATAATTTAGAATTTCAATCTTTAAATATAGATATAGAAACTTATACGTCAAAATTAAATTTTTGTAATAATGATAAAATTAACCTTCTAAAAGAAGTTAAATGTGGATTTATATATAAAAAAAATTTTATTATTTGCACTTGTAAAAAAGATAATTTAAATCTTCCAATATTTGGAATAATTGATCAAATAATTGAAAGTAATAACATCATATATTTTTTGTATCGTAAACTAACAACAAAAAAATTTAATCGTTATTTAAATGGGTATGAGATTGAAATAACAAATCAAAAAAATGCTATTGAGTTAACTGAATTGCAAATTAAAAACCCATTAGAGTTTTGTTACAACGAAAAATGTTCTAATCCTTTCATAATTTCAAAATATGAACTCGTATAAATTATTGATGTGATATTTGTTGTAAAACGTAATGTAATACTATATGAATAATTAAAAATAAAAGAATTATTAATTTAAAATTTATTGTTAAGTTTAAATTTATTTAAACCCACCTAATTTCTTTCCAAAAACATACTTTTAAAACTTTTAAAAAACTCCAAAAGGATTTCTTCAAAAACAAATTTTACACCATTTTGGTTTTTTGAAAACACTATATCGGATATTTTTTTAAACCTGAAAAGGAACACACGATTGCTGATAAACGGCGTAAACCTAAAAAAAAAACGGTGTTGTTATATCTACAAATTCGGTGTTTATTTGTATGTATAATCGGTGTTAATTTGGTAACACCGAAAGAGTTTAAAATTATTCGAATTCGGATTAAAATATTATGCCCAAAAGAGTTTAATATAATATAAACATGATACATCCGATCGAACGCAATTTTGGAATATCCGATGGGTGCGATCCTATGCAACACCGATTCGGTGTTGTGGTAACCCCTTTTTTTTTTGTGTGTATATTTATGATTCATACGTGGTTACAAGTTAAAAATCTATTAATTTTATAAAATTTTCTAACTCATAGTAGTTTTTAAATTTCTTAATTAAGTTTTAAATTCGAATAATTTCGAATTGTTAAATGTTAAAATTTGAATGTTATAAATGCTCATGATAATCCCCAACAACATTTTAGAGCTATCTTTCAATTTTTCTAATATTCAAAATTCACAAATTTAGAAAAAATTAATTAGAATTTCGGGCATTTTTCAAATTTTGAATTTCCAATCGAAATTAAAATGATTGAAAAAAATCGGCATGTCGCACGAATTATACCGAGCATAAAGCAAAGCGGTGAGGCTTGGATCGGTTTAGGTAATGTGTTAGAATCCCAGTAGAGGCAGGCTAAATATGTGATTCGAATTAAATCGGAGTTGTAATCGAACCAAATTTGAACCTCAGTTTATGGTTTTTGGAAGAAATTTGTTAGGGATCCCCTTATTCCATATAATGGCCGCGGAAGATAATTTATTTAACAGTTGACACTCCAGGCATTGTTGACTGCTTTATGTTTAACAATTGCCTCGTTTTTCCCGAATATAGTAGTGTTTTCCCTTGCTGTTCAGTTTTTTTTTTTAGTTTTCGATCAAATTTTGGATATCTTTAACATACACTCCTTTGAATACACTTCAGGATTTTAAAAACGTTTAATATTTCAATGACATTGATTGAATTCTTTGAATGGTACTTTTGAAGCGTTCAACTTGGCATTTGGAATATTTTCTGAAAGAATGCTTATATGGTACCATTTATACATCTCGAATTAGTATGCGTTGTATTTGTATATAAAAGCATTTGGGACAGCTATTTCAAGACTGTGTGCAGTTATAGGGAAGTACCACTTTGTGCCCCTAATTGAAGAATAATTTTTATTTTCCTATGGTGCTATTTCAATAGTATAAAACGCTGAGAAATCGGGTCACTAGTGCTATTCGAATGGCAAAATCGATTTATTTAAATAATACTATGGACCTCCCTCAAAAGAAAATGTGAAATGACAGAGATGGGTTTCGGCAATAGGTCACAGAATAATAGTAAGTTGCAATTTAATTCCAAAAAGTTGAATAACTATTTTTGCAGTAATAATAACATCAGTGGTGACATTTTAACATCCCCTTGTTATGAACATTGCACAAAAACTATCCCTACATCCGGGTGTTTTACATTTCGTAAGATTAATCTCAATGAATTAATGTCCGAACTATAAATAGTTTAAGGTCTTATGCTACTGGGTTAGACGATATTCTACCTAAATTTTTAAAGATTACTTTCATGTTATTGGTGATCATAGTGTAACTTGTTTTAATACCATTCTTACGACATCTGTATACCCGAGGAGGTCTGCTAAAAAAGTGCCGATTAATAAAGTCACTCAACCCACAACTCTATCCGGTTTTCGTCTAATCAGTATTTTATCTGCGATGTCAAAAATTTTCGAATTGGTTCTTAAAATTCAAATAGGTAATGAAATACCTGAATGATAATAGACTATCATGTAAATTTCAATCTGCGTACAGACCTTTGTATAGTTTGAATACAGCTAATTTAAATATTGTGGTTGATCTGCGTAGAAATATGGATGAGAAAAACGTGTCTTTATTAGTCTTATTTGACTTTAGTAAGGCATTCGATAGAGTTGATCATAAGGCATTGCTTTGCAAACTTACCAACTATTTTAATTTTGATAACACTGCATGAAAGAAGTTCCGACAGAAACTGTTTTACCTATAGACTTGCTGTTCTATCAGGAGTACCAGAAAGAACACTATTGTGACCTATTTTATTTTCTACGTACATCAATGATCTGCCATCCAGTTTAAAATTTTGTATCTGAAAAAGCATTATTTCATTATGCGTGGAAGATAACCAAATACATCATATTCAAAACACGAAAAATGCGAAAGAACCATGGAAAGTACTAAAAGATTTCCATGAGCGTGATTCGCCGGGCACTAAAGTGCGAATATTTCGTGAAATAATGCGACAATGTGCAACAGAGGAAACTAATATGGAGATTCATGTCAACCACATGAACGAATTATTCCAGAAGCTGCTTGCGCTTGGTGAAAACTTCAGTCCAGAATTTTTCATGAGTACCACATTACTTGCTTCTCTGCCACGCAGCTATGATGGATTGATTACAGCACTCGAGGTAAATGACGAGGAAAAAATGGCAATGGATATGCAAAGTGGAATGCAAGAAAAAACATTGTAGATAACAAATCGAAGGCGAATATAGTTGAACAACGAAATACAAATCAAATCTTGTTCATTGTTGGCACATGTCCAAGCGAATGGATAATCGATTGTGGAACAACATGTCAGATTTCCTGTCGTCGTGATGTAATCATCGAATTCGATGGATTACACATTGAAAATGAGTCGATATATATGGACCAATGCAAACAACCACATTCGGAGGTAAACGATATATTTTAACGTGCATTGATGATTTCTCAAGATATACGTCCGTGTATTAGTTAAAATAAATTTGGAACGAAAATTAAATGTATTCGAATAGATCGTGGCGGAGAATATATCGGCAAGGAATTCGTGCAGTTCTTGAATATGAACGGGGTCATCAAAATTCACCGTACGGCGCCATATTCTCCTCAACAGAACGGTGTTACATAATGCAAAAATCGTACATTAATGGAAATGGCCCGGCCGGTGCATGCTGCTGGATGCTAAATTGGAATATAGCTATTGGGGTGAAGCGATAATGATGGCGAATTGTTTACATAATTCATTGCCATGGAAGGCAGTAAGACGAACTCCATTTATGAGATTTGGCAAGGTAGAAAACAATTTTATGGAAATTTGAAACGATTGTGAGCAAAATGATTTGTACGAATGCAAGATGTACAGCGTCAGAAATTGGATTTGAAAGCAAAAGAGGCAAATTTTCTGTGCTTTGATTCCGAATCGAAAGCAAACAGATGTTTCGTGCCAGCAAAACGAAAGATCGTAATTTCCCGAGACGTAAAATTTATAGATGATCATGATATTGTGTCAAAGTGCAACCTACCAGCAAAGCATGTTAATAATCATCGCGAGGATATTGCTGTGAAGACCAGAAGAGAATCATATATTTACTTTAATTCCGCTGCTTGTGGAACTGTTGATGACACCAATCAGTCAAAGGACATGCTAAATAATGAAACGATTGCCGAAGAAACCATAGAAAATGATGCTCCAGTCAGCAAATCTTTGTTAGAATTACCAAGGCAATCTAATCGTCCAAATAAGGCTATCCGTCCAAAACGTTTGATCGAAGAAATCAGTGTCGTTGTCAATGGCGAAATATCCAATTTTAACGAAGCTCTGTATTCAGAGGAGGAGTATACATCGCAGATTAAAAACAAACTGGTAGATTTACCTGAAGAAGAAAATATGATCAGATGTAAATGGGTCTACAAGTTAAAAACTAATTCTAGTGGACAGATACAGAAATACAAGGCTATAGATTAGTCGCACAGGCCTTTAATCAAAAATTATCATCAAGTGTTCGCTACTGTCGCAAGACAGTTGATTGACACTTGGTTTGATTTCAAATTATTTGGGTATGAGAATCACAAAAGATGAAAAACGTTATTTGCTTAACCAGGAATAATACATTTTGAACGTTGCTGCTAGATTTAATTTGGAGAACTCCAAACCGACTGATATTGAGTTCATCGTATCACAGAGAGACCGATGAGGAGAAATTATTATTATTAGTATTATCGCAAAAAGTATAGCTAACCCGTTTGAATTTAGAATATTCGGAAATGAGTGAGGAACTCATTGGGCACGCTGATGCGAATTGGGCAGAAGACCGCCAAACCAGAAAGTCCAATTCTGGTTACATATTTTTATTAAATGGTACAATCAGCTGGTCTTGTAAAAAGCAGGATTGTGTTGCCTTATCATCAACTGAAGCTGAATTCATCGCACAGTCCGAGTGTTGCAAGGAAGCGATTTGGAATCAACGTATTTTATATTATCTCAAATGGGAAGGAGACCAATCAACAAAAATATTCGAGGATAACCAAAGCGTGATCAAGATGAAAATGAACGAAAAGTTTAGCAACCGTTCAAAGCACATCAATACCAAAGTGCATTTCGTAAAGGAATACGTGTACAAAAATCTCATAAAAATCGAATATTGTCCAACTGAAGAAATGTTAGCAGACACAAAATTTTTTGCTAATGCGAAATTTCAATTATTTGGAGATAAATGTCAATTAGTTAATAAATTAAGGATGAGTGTTGGAAATATGATTTGTATTCATATTCATCAATCAATATAATGTTGTAATGTAGGCTATGCTTTATATAATGTCAATTTGTCAATCGATACAAAGAGATAAATTGTTTCACCAATTTTAAACTGACTCTCAAGTTTGAATTAATCTCCAAAGCAAATAAATCATTTTAGTTTCGGAAGATCATATAACAACCCCTAATTTTTTCAATATCGGTGCGAGAATTATAAATATTACTCTTCGTTTACAAACATTATATAAATATTATTTTTCATGAATTTTGATGGGGTCCAAGGAATATTGAGTGACTGATTTTTTTTTTAATCTGATGACCATTCATAATTTTGAAACTCGCGTGCCCGAAACCTGGACACCTTAAGAAACATATTTTAAGCTCAGACATATAATTTATAATCGCAAAAAATCGACGAAGCTTTAAGCGAATATATAAGTAAACATGTTACATAAAAGTATGACATTTTACATAAATAAGTTTTCATTGACCGCAGAGGCGCAGACAAACAAACATAAAGTTTCCTTGTCATGAGTTAGGCAATTTAGTTGTTTTTGTTTTGAATTTCATTTCCCACAAATTATACACGAAAAGTTTAGGTTTTTTTTTATTTATATAATCCAGCTGGAAAATACAAAATACTAAAACCACAATAAAAATAAATATTCCCTCCTCCGCGTGTTATTAAAAAAGCATAAAAAACATAAAATAAAAGGAAAAATGTATGTATTTCCTGTAAAAATGATTTATGAAAATCTCGCGTGTATTTCTGATAAACATTAGTAATATGTTTTACTGGTATGTACATCTATATACATACAATGTATATACATAGAGTTACATACATATTATACAAAACAAAATGTGGTTGGTAGACAACTGATAAATGTATTTATGTTGCAGTTTTATAATAATATATGTTTCAGACAAAATACGTCAAATCAAATTTCGTTCGTTCAATCGTAAGAATTACAGGCAGAATTAAAAAAGCTTAAATTTCACAAAGCCGAGTTCTCAAGAATGATGTGTATATAGCGCATATTTACATTACAACTTTATCCAGGCCCACACTTTCTCATATACGAACGAATTTTCATTTTTATTCAATTTAACAAGTGGAAAGTTTTTTTTCTATTATCAAAACGAAAATGTTTTATTTATTTTTACCTTCTAAATAAATCCATATGAATGTGTTTCCCTAAATTTTGTTTTTATTTTTGAATAAATTTCTCTTCAACAACAAATACCCCAGATGGCAGACCTGGTTTTCAGGAAAATTCATCCTCGTCATAGGCGGGTCCCAAAGATTCTGGGGGGTACCAGCTATTGCATTACAATAATCAGAAAAAATCCCAAGATACGTTGAGGAAACGGAATACTCGAATGAGTAAAGCAGAAATAGATAATACCAATCCGGAAGATATGCTGTA
The DNA here is from genome assembly GCA_951394425.1 of Tipula unca. Lineage (NCBI taxonomy): Eukaryota > Metazoa > Arthropoda > Insecta > Diptera > Tipulidae > Tipula > Tipula unca. The sequence goes on along the minus strand of OX596382.1, from coordinate 175,191,015 downwards.
TCCGGAATTGAGTAAGGCCAATGGTGCATTGGTTTAACCTATAATAATTTCAAAAAGCAATTAAATGATACAATTGTTTGGATGCAGGAACACATAAGGATTCTTGGAAACGAAGTTGAAGCCCTTCAAGCAAAGGAAAACGATGATTCTCCTCCTACCCGAAAAGTAATGGAACAAGAATACCATACGGATGAAGAAGAATTAGCTTACGAAACTAAGTGGATTAGAGTCAAAAGGAAGAGAAAAAACGGAGAAATAATGATACACCTACTCCTCCTCAACTAAAAGAGGAAAATTACTTCCACCACCCCCAATAGTTATAAATGGTGTTAAAAACTATGTGATCTACTGTATGAGATAATTAAAACAATAACTAAAACAGATAAGTTTAATACAAAAGTGATGAGTGGAAACAACAGCCAAATAAACTTGATATATACAGAGAAATGACAAAAATGTTTAGCGAAGGGAGACATTCTTAGTATACGTTTGAAAACGTTTGAAAAATCTAACCATGTCTTACTACTTAAGAATTTTATGCTGGAATGCCAATGAACTCTAACAATACCAACATGAATTGCAAATGGTTCTGGACGCAGAGAAAATCGATGTGTGTCTCATCTCTGAAACTCACTTCACTATAGACAATCAATTATCAAATTTAGAAATTATAAAACATATCATACTATTCACCCGGGAAATACTGCCAAGGGAGGTAGTGCTGTTATAATTAGAAATAGTATTAATCACTTTGAGGAATTAAAATATGATACAGAATAAATACCATATAGTGAAGATAGTGAAGAATGTATCTGTAAATTATATACATATAGATGAAAGATTTAAGCTCTGATCACTCCCCAATACTTCTGACATTAAGTAAAAGTATCATTCAAAAAGAAAGCTATCCTAATTTAGTAAATAAGCACAGAAATTGGGAATGCCAGAGACTGTCTTTAGAAAGAAAAATTAACTTAATGGTTCAAGAAGTGAGGAGCAATTAGAAATAGAAATTCACAAGTTCATATGTGACATACAGCAGTCAGCTTGGGAAAACACCCCTGAAATTAAAAATAAAATTAAGGGAAACAACTACCCTAGAGGAATTAGGGAGCTCTTGGCAGAAAAAAGAAGGGCAAGGAGAATATGGCAATAAACTCGAGCCCGTCAAATAAAACTAAGCTAAACAATCTGACTCAGCTACTTAAAAGGGAAATCAAAAATTTGTAAGACTAATCTATCAGTGACCTCAGAAAATTATCGAATGATACTAGTACTGATTATTCTCTCTGGAGAGCGACCAGAAGAATTAAAAGGTTAATAATGCAGATTTTTCCAATCAGAACAGAAGATAAAAAATGGGCCAGAAATAACGAAGGTAAAGTACGAAGTTTTGCTGATGATTACAGGATAGTGAAGAAATCCTACGAAACCAAAAGAGGTATGAGATAATGAGTTATCACCTTATCACAGCAGAAATTTTAAAAGTACTACCAAAAAACGCTTTATTAAAGCTCACCAATATTATAAATGCCGCCTTTCGAATGAAATATGTACCCAGCCTCTGGAAAATTGCAGAAGAAATTATGATTCCTAAACCACCACTGAGAAACCACCACACAAAACTGGATCATACAGGCCAATATCACTATTACCAGTTATGTCTAAACTCTTTGAGAAGTTATTTGTAAAAAGGCTAAATCCGATAATTGATAGAAAAACCGTGATATCAAATCATCAATTCGGTTTTCGCAACCAACATTCAACATTAGATCAAGTACACAGAATAACTAATATTATTGAAAGAGCATTAGAAGGGAAAAAAGTCTGCTTAACGATATTCTTAGATGTTGCACAGGCCTTTGATAAAGTTTGCCACGAAGGACTTAACTATAAGTTAAGAACTGTACTACAAATGCAATTCACTACAATATTAGAATAATACTTGAAAGATAGATTCTTTAGAGTAAAATTAGACGATTCCTATTCTGAATTGAAAGAAATCAAGGCAGTTGTACCGCAGGGCAGTGTATTAGGTCCGGTCCTATACCTATTGTATACTAATGATCTCCCTGTATTAGAAAATAACACTGTGGCGACCTTTGCTGATGACACGGCAATCTTAGCTGTTGGAGATAGCAACGAATAATCAACTCAGAATTTACAATTAGCTATTACTCAAATACATAACTGGACCAAAAGATGGCGAATTAAACTTAACGAAACTAAATCAGTTCACATCAATTTTACAAACATACGACTCGAACATATTCCGGTTACAAGTCATCAAGAAATAATAAGGTATGCCAACACGGCTAAGTATCTTGGCATGACACTACATGCAAAACTACATTGGAAAGCACACGTTAAAAAGAAAAGTGAAGAACTAGGGCTTAAATATAGAAAGATGTATTTGCTGACAGGAAGGAGCGCCGCTCTATCAACATACGACAAACTTCTATTATATAAACAAATATTAAAACCGGTTTGGTCTTATGGTATCAAACTTTGGGGTTGTACATAACAGAGCAACATCGTTGATGCACCATGGTATGTTAGAAACAGAGACCTCCATAGGAACCCTAAAGTGAACACTGTTTCAAAAGAAATCCAAAAAAAAATGCACTGAAACATAGGCAAAGGCTCGAACAAAGGTGGTTTAATTCAATTTATCAGGCACTATGGAACACCAGTGGTAAGATGCCATAGATTAATACAACATAGTAAATTAAGTGAGAATAAAATTGCTCATTAGTCCAGGTGACTAGATTGTAATAATTGTTTATTTTTTTATATTAAATAAAAACCAAAAAAAAAAAAGTACCAATTTTAGTCAAACATTTGAAGCACTCCCATAGTAAAACACACGAAAAATAGTTTTGTGAAGGTACAAGACCATTTTTCGTGTGTTTTACTATGGGAGTGTGTAGAAATATTTACTAAAATTTGGTATCGAGGACATTTTTTTATTTTATTATTATTTATGAATTATAATAAATGAAAAAAATTTTTCAATACCAATTGTAGTCAAGCTTTTGAAGCACTCCCACAGTAAAATACAGGAAAAATTCTTTTGTACCTGCACACGATTATTTCTCGTGTGTTTTACTATGGGAGTGTATAGAAATATTGATTCAAATTTGGTATCGAGTACATTTTTTTATTTAATTTTTTTTATGAATTTACAATTTATAATAAATTTACCATCGTCGATGATAATTATTATTTTTTTTTTTTTTTTTCTTTATTGGTTAATGCTCACCTGATAGTCAACTAAATGACTGTAGTAGGTAAGTATAAATACATTAAATATACATAGTGTTTACAAATATGTCGTCTTATTATAATATAACATTTTAATTAGGTAATGGAATATTTTTTTTCCTGTTTATTGTTTTAATTTTAAATATTAAATTTTTTAAACTTTAAATGTTCAATTAAAGAATTATATTTTAATCCACTCTGAAAATAGAAATTTTTTTAGTATATTCTTAAATTGTTCCAGCTCAATGGTGTGCTTAATGTCCGTTGGCAAACTGTTGAAATGTTGAAGTCCTTTTATAAAAATATTTCTATATGACCTATTAGTTCTATATGATTGTATAAAATAATTTGATTGTCTACGGGTATGATACGCGTGAATCTGGTTTACTCGTATTAAATCTACATTACTTTTAATAAGATTCATATTGATTTTTTTAATAAAAATAATGCTTTCATAAATGCAAAGTAGCGGTAAAGGTAGGATTTTCGATGAATATAGGTTTTTCGATGGAGTAAGCCATGGTAGCTGCAATATTATTTTTAGTGACTTGTTTTGAAGAATCCTTAAAGGTTCTATTATATAATTTGCACCAGTGGCCCAGATTGTATTCATATAGCACAAGTGTGAATGAACATGAGCAAAATAAAGCATAAATGCGCACTTCAAATCAATAAATGGACGGATCCGTTTAATTGCGAAGATCATTGGGGAGATTTTTTTTTTTAATATATGTAATATGGTTTTGCCACGTAAGACCAGAATCAATGATAACTCCAAGATATTTAACCTCTGAAACTTCTTTAATTTTAGTATTATTAAATAAGAAATGGTAAAGGAATTAACCCGTCGTCTGATTTACTTTTAGATTGAAACATAATATAATTGGTTTTAGATTGATTAATACTCAGCTGATGAGCTATTAAAAAGTTGTTAATTATACTCAAATCCAAATTCATATATTCCAGTAACTTTTAACGAGAGCTTGATTTATAGATAACTATAGCATCATCTGCATACATCTGCAAGGCTCCATGCAGTGGTAAATTAAATATATCATTAATATAGAAATTAAAAAGTGAGGGGCCCAGTATAGAGCCTTGCGGTACTCCTGCAATCAAAATATTATTATAGCTCTGAGAATCTCCTATTGATGTAAATTGATTCCTATTTGTGAGATAACTTTTAATAATAGAGAATGTTGTAGAAATCGGGTTCAAAACTTTAAATTTTTCAATAAGTATTGAATGATTTACACAATCGAACGCTTTTTTAACATCAATGAAAAGTACTGATACAAATATTTTGTTATCCATTGCATTATATATAATATTAAATGCATTTGTTATAGCAGATTGGGTACTTGAATGTTCCATAAAACCAAATTGATTTTTATTGATAATTGAATTTTTTTTAAAATAGTTTTGCAATCTATCAAGCAAAACTGACTCAAAAATTTTAGAAAAAGCATTTAAAATTGATATAGGTCGAAAATTTCCCATATTTGTTTTATCTCCTTGCTTATGTATAGGTATTATTTTAGCAATTTTAAGACAATCTGGAAAAACTCCTGCTGTAAGATCATTATTTATAAGTTTTACCAACACTGGGATTAACTTAATCTTAAATCTATTAATAAACTTCATGGAAATACGATCATATCCAGCAGCCGCATTTTTATTAAGTCTATTCACAATCAAAGCTAATTCTTCATATTGAGTGTCTTCAAAGATTAATTGTTGACCATTAAGAGTTCGCTTTTCATAACTTTTGAAATGAGGTACTAGGTGATTGTTGTTATTTGCTTGTGTGTTTTCAGTATTGAGTGATATATTTGTAAAAAAATGATTAAATGCATTAGCAATTAAGGTTGGTTCCTTGATAATAGAATTATTTACTTCAATAGTTGAAAAGTCTTGGTGTTCCGATCTGTTTTTATTATAAATTAGTTTGTTAATAATTTTCCATGTATGTTTTGGATTTTTCTCATATTTACGTAATTCGCCTGAAATATACTTAAATTTAAATTTTTTATTTAAATTCGCTGTTTCGTTTCGCAATTTAATAAATTCTTGTTTATAAAAATTGTTATTACGGATATTTACGATGCAATTTATTAAATTTATCACGCTTCCTCATTATATTGATAAGTGTTTGATTAACCCACGGTTTGAAATATGGCTTTTGAATTGTAATATAGTTATCTGAAATTACTTTTCTAGCCTTTTCAATTAATTGGTCAAAACATTCTATTGGTTTAACCAAAAAATGTAAAAAATCTGGGTGATCGAAATTAATTACTTTAAAAGTAATTTTATCGCGTACTGGCATGGAGGTGGGATAATTGTTGCAATCTAATACAAGCATTTGATGATCGGAAAACGATATATTTAGTATTGTGAGCTTATATTTAGAGAAGACCATATCAGTAATAGCATAATCAATCACAGTAGCAATCGTATTAGATATTCTAGTGGCATACAATTCCAATGGAGAGTTTAGAATTAAATATCCATTGGACAGCACAGTTGATTGCAATCGAATATTTGATCTGTCGTTATGATCACGATAATTAATATTTAAATCCCCCATTACTATTGAATTTTTGTAATTTGCAATTAAGAAGTCTAAAGTTGTAAAGAAACTATCAAGATTGCTATTTGGTGGCCTATATATGCCAATAATATTAATGTTTAGATGAACTAGCCTTATTACTAAATAACTACTAAGATCAACTGTATATTTTTGAATTTCATTTGCGACCAAAGATTTATGTATAAAAATACTTACACCACCACCACTTTTATTATTTCTTGTACAATGAAATGATTTGTAATCTGGAATATTGTAAAATTGTTCTTCTTCCTGATAAATGTAGTTTTCAGTCACTACTAAAACTTGTGGAAGATTACCAAGAGCCGAAATAGATAATTCAATTTCATCCATTTTTCTACGTAGACTTCTTGCATTAATGGATACCACTCGAAAATTAAATTTATGAGTGTTATCTAAAATTATAGAATATTCAATGTCAACATTATTATGATTACTGTCCATTTCAACAATTTGACAAACCGAACTGAATTCAATATATATGTATATATATATATATATATATATATATTTATATATATATATATATATATATATATATATATATATATATATATATATATATATATATATATATATATATATATATATATATATATATATATATATATATATATATATATATGTACACATATATATAAATTACACGAACACCACCGAGTTAAGAAATTACTGTAAATATATTTTAATAGAAGTGAATTAAAAAATGAATACAAATTATAATAAGAACAATAATAAACTCAAAAAATAAATGTTAATAACAAGAAAAAATATATATATATATATACTTAAACCAGAAATATAATTATGATGTGACGTCAAAAAAAAAAAAACAACTATTTATGTAATTTTTCTATATCCAATGATGATGTAACTAATACCGGTTGATCATTATTATGGTGCATAATGAATATATTACAATTTTGCATCCATACTTTTGCAATTTTCCCCTGTTTTTTAAGATTATGTAATTCCTTCATTATTTGTAGATTATGTGGAGTTATTCGGTGATTTACATGTAATTTTGATGCACTCAGAACAGTAGAAAAGATTTGGCGTGCAAGTAATGGTCCGTTAGTCCGCATGAATCGCATTATTGCAACTTTAGCATCCAACTCTTTGAATCTAATAATAAGAGACTTAGATGAATGTGAAACATTCACATTTTGACTTGATGATCCGGGTTGTGTTGAAGAAAGACCAGTTTTAATTTTATTATGTGTCAGAAAAGAAAATTTTACGTCATCTAATCTAAAACATAATATTTCCGACAGTTTGCTTAGAACCTCATTTGTTGATGATACGTCCGACGGTAAATTTGTAATAATGACATCGTTTGAGAGCTCTTTTTGATGTAAAACATTTATTTCAGATTTTAACGAGTTAATCTCTTTATCATGTGTAACAACAGCTTTTTCAATTTCATTGATACTGGATTTATTATCTATAGTATATTATCTATAGTTTATCAATTCGGCAACCAATATTATCGTTCAAGACAGAAATAGCAGTAAGAAGATCCTTAATAGTTGGATCTTTAAGTTTCACCAAGTCGGTCAAACTGGTTAATTCCGTAGTTGAGGCTTTTTTCGGCGGCATTTTATATATATGTAGGTAAATCAAAACAACAATATACACTTGAACTACCAAATTTTGATGGGAGCAAAACTAGTTAAGATGGATGATTTTTAATATGATGAGTAAAACACTTTTAACAGGTCAACACCTTTATCAGTTCAAATAAATCTTATTACACAATATATTTTAAACAACTTGCAGCACTTGATAGTTTTTAATTAAATGTTTCAAAATAGAATTATTCCAAGGTCAAAAATGGTAAATTGATTTTGTTGATGAAACACGTTTTAGACCTTTTTTTTTTTGTTTTTTTTGTCTTTTTATCACTTGATTAACAAATAACAAGTCACCCAATATAATCGTTTTAACCTTCTTAGCCACTAAATTATTAAATTTTTTTTTATATCAAGACTAGATAGATACTTAATGCAACAGGAATTGCAAACTTTATATATTAATTCGTTAGTCTACTATTTATTAATAATTTTTTTGTATCACATCAAATTTATTGAATTACCACTTCAACGCCATATTGAATATATCGCCATATATATTATACCCAAATCAAACAAAATATGGGAACTCCAGCTAGCCGATCTTAATTTTTATAAACCCAGTTCAGTGGACCTGTTAATTGGAGTGGAATTCTTTATGGATATTTTATTGGAACAAAGACTGTCTATCCCAGATCTGCCCGTTCTTCACTGATCCAAATTTGGTTGGCTCATATCGGGAAATATATATCAAGACCAACCAACCGAAGCTAGAATTCAAAATTTTAATTTAAAAGTAGAATGCATTACCAATGAACAATTAATGGAGCAGATAAAAAATATTTTGAAAGTTGAGGAACCATTTGTAGTTGAGGAGCCAGTTCTATAGTTTTTCTCAATTTTCATCACAATGAACTTTGTTTTTCTTCGGGAATCGATTCCTTAAAAATGTCTTAGTATTTTGTTGCTGACAATGCTAGTAGTTTGTGTGGGGGTGAGAAATTTACAGGACCGAAAAATTATCATAATTATTTGACATTTTGTGTTTAAGTGTCATAAAAAATAATTTGAACGACATGTCTATGGCACATTTATTATTCATATCTAATGCAAAACATAGTTCTAATTGGTTTAGGTTATATGTTACATGATGCTTATTAAATTTAACGTGTTGTATTATGGTTATTTAGAGGGATATAAAATAATTCGTGTAAAGAGTTAGTTAAAAATATTCGTCATTAATTTCCACATCGCTAATAAAGAAATACTAAGTGGAAAATGTGATTTTAACAACAAAAATAGGTTATACTATAAAACAGCCAGCACTAACATATACCCTTGTATGTACACACAGAAAATTAATAGTATTTTTTCCAACGACAAAACTGCACTAATTAATTAATTTGATCAACAATAAAACTTCAGATATTTTTGTAGTGTTGCATGTTTGCAACAAACTTAAATTAAACTATAAATAAACTGTACAAATATATTTTTTTTAAACAAAATGTAAATGTTTCAAAAGTTTTGTATATATTCAATACTTACTTTAGAATACGTATATACTCGTACCTATATGGTATTTCAAAAAAGAAAATTAAAATTTGAAAGGAAGTTTTCTTAGATAAGAGAAACTTAAGATTTATACAATTTTTATTTTCATTTATCATGCTTGCGTATAGTTAGGACAAAGTATTGTACTCGAAATAAAATTTGTTTCTCTCAGATTTTCTGATTTCTTCACATACCTCTATGTCATCTGAATCTAAATTGAAAAAGGTCTGTATGTGTGTCAGTGTATCCGTAATCGAAAAAAAATCTATTTCTAAGATTTAGTTTTCTATGTCAGAGTGTCCGTTTTACTATCAACGAAATCTTAAAATCTACCTAATCTTTTGGTAAAAACTTTTACTTAAGGAAACTCGTAATATTCAAATCAACATAAAACATAAAACTTGATGGCAAATGGTTAGGTTTGGAATGCAGCCCCCAAACCGACCAGTTCTATTTTACAACGAATTTCGAAAAACGCACAAGCCATGGCACGCGGTATATGTTATCAGTGTCCAGCTGAATTTTCGACCATTTATAGGCATGGCTAGCCCCTACCATTTCGAGAGTAAAAATTCTATTTCAAAACACGTAGCTATCATCAATCGATTGGGATGATGAATTACCAGCGCCAACACAAAATCATTGGAAAAATTTTCCAATGATTTTGTGTTGGCGATTTGGTGAAGTTGCAATATATGTATATACTGTCGATCACAGCTTAATGGTGCTTTCTTACTGACCAAATTGATGAGCGCTAGACAGATTCAAACATTGTTCTTGCATGGCTGCCCTCACACAAAAAGGCTCAAATTTATCGCAATTAGAACATCGGAAATCATTGGAACCACATAAACTCAGCTGAGAATCCCGCTTACTGTGCATCTCGTGGAATAAGTGCAATGGAAATGCTGAAAAACAAACAATGGTGAGTAGGCCCTACGTTGGCAAATTCCGATTATTGGCCATCCCAATTGACTTCGTATAGTACAAATTAGGCATTTACCTATTGGAAACATACGCATTTAGCTATTAAAGGTGGAAACATATTATAGATGGAAACATACGCATTTAGCTATTATAGAGAATTACATCAGCTTTTATAGGTTATCTAAAGTATTGGCAGTGATGATTTGTTTTATACGAAATTGTTACGTGTCAAAAACACAGCGTTCCATGGGTCCATTTATACCATCAGACCTCGAAGACTATCACGCATCAAATTTTACCATCCATGCATAAAGACGTTATAGATGTATTTCGAGAAAATGTCCACAAGGGCAGTGTGCAATTCGTAAAACAAAAGCCAATTCTTGAAGCGCGGCTCCTGGGAGATGTTCCAAAGGAAAGTGTCACGTACGCAAATGATTTTATTATTGTCGGTGTTGATTTTCCCGGTCTATTTAAAATTTTACCCAGGTCTATTATATTTCCATATTTGTATCAGATCTAACCACTTCCTTGCGGTGTTGAGTCGTTTGACTACTAGACACGGGCTATGCACAGCAATGTTAAGCGACAATGATTCCAACTTTGTGGGCGCAGTTCCTAAAGGAAAATAAATCTATTAGCTCTCCTCTTTTAAGGCAAGAAATTACATTTCATTTTAACTCACCTGGTGCTTCTCACATGACTCGTTTATGGGAAGCAGATGTGAAATCAGTTAAGACTCACCTCAAATGGGTTGTTGGTGATTCCAGCTTAACCTCAGAAGAATTTGAGACATTATTGACAGGCATAGAAAGTATCCTAAATTCTTGCCCAATCTGTGTGCAGCAGATTCAGCGTCCGGCATACCTCAGCATACTTAATTATTGGTCGAGCACCAGAGGCTGATCTGGCAACGGTCAATCTTACACGAGTATATTTTGGATTAACAACAGTTTTAAATTTAGCAACTTTTATATAGTTGTCATGACGTATGTGAAATTTGTCCTAAATCTGTCCTAAAAACAACAAAAACAATTTCCTCTTATATGTGTTAGTGTACAACACAGAATGTCTCGATATAACGAATTTTATCATAAGGACAATCAAATTTGGTACGACGAAAACATGATTTTCTGAATTTTCTTTGGAAAATTCAAGGAAGCTGACACCATAATCACACCATATAGCAAGATATCTTAAGGTCTTAGCTATCTGAAAAATATTTCAATTTTGGAAAAAGTAGGGGATTAGGGGGATTAGGACAACCAAGCTTGGTATGACCTCATGTATATCAATTATGTATATGAGTTTTTCTAATTTTCTTGGGAAAATCCTAGGAAGCGGACACCATAATGACACATATACCAAGATGCCCTAAGGTCTAAGCTATGCCAAAAATATTTCAATTTAGGAAAAAGTAGGGGATTACAAGTTTTAGGACAACAATATTTGGTATGATTGCATGAATGACGATGATACGATTTTCCCGAATTTTCTTGGCGAAACCCTTAGAACATCTTGGTATATGCGTCATTATGGTGTCTGCTTCCTAGGATTTTCCCAGGAAAATAAGAAAAACTCATATATATAATCGATATACATAAGGTCATACCAAACTTGGTTGTCCTAAACCCTCTATCTCTAATCTCCTACTTTTTCCAAAATGAAATATTTTTCGCATAGCTAAGACCTTAAGATATCTTAGTATATGAGTCATTATGGTGTCCGCTTCCTAGGATTTTCACACGACAATTCAGGAAATCATGTATATTTCCTAGCAAATTTTGTTTCCTTTAGTTAAAATTCGTTATATCGAGACAATCTGCATTGCACACTAACACACATAAACGAAAATTGTTTTTGTTGTGTTTTAGTACAATTTTAGGACAAACTTCACGCGTCTGTATAGAATTGTGAAATTTGTCCTAAAAAAAATCCTAATTTTAATTTTTTTTTTGGGACAGATTTAGGACAAACTTCACGTGAATGTTGTCACGAGGGCATTTAATCGAATCTTCGAGATTTTTATTTAATTTATCGCTTCTGCACACGAATCGCTATTTTGTTTTATGTCCGTTAAAAGTATATAATAAAAACCTGGATAATGTTAAGCTATGGTCGAATTACTTCAAGTGTGATATATCCTGCTTTGGCATGTAGTTCATCTTTAATTCGGCTTATTGTAAAATCCTTAATCTAATAATCTTTAATTCAGCTTATTTTAAAATCCACGAATCCTGAAAGTTTAACAGTTTGGGATCAGAATTATTAATTTTTTCGATTTTGTTACAACAATTTTATCGATATACATTGTTCCATTAATTTAAATAAAATTGCCTGCATGTTTACGGGTTTGTTTGTTCATCGTTTGTCTGAGTTTGACAAAGCTATACATACATACATGAAAGCATTTCCAATGCACAAACAAATTTTCAAACTTTTCCACTTGAGCGATTAAAATAAGCAGTTGATATTTGTCATATTGTTTATACAAATTTAACGTTTTAAGTATATAACAATGACACAAAGGGGTCAAAGAAGAAATATCCTATCACGTTTATAAAAATAAAAATAAAAAAGCTCCGGTACATATATATATGTATGTACAATGTTTGATATATTCATAAATTACTTATAAAGAATATAGCTAACAAATTGTATTTTATGTTTATGTATACCATATAAGGTATATAACGTGTCCCGCACACAAACGTCATGTTATTTACTCGTCTATATATACTTATAACGAGTTGATACTATGACGGTACCTAGCATTTTGTATATTTTTACAACAAACAAATATACAATATAAAAAAATTTGTAGCTATGTAGCAACAACAAATATACGGGTAAACAAAACGCCTTTCTATTTACACTGATATTTTAATAAATGTTTACGTTTTATGTTTATAATATGAAATATGGTATATGGAATTGTTGTTTTGTGCTACAACATATAATTTAATATGTGTATGTATGAATGTATCCTCCATCCACGTAAAAGCTCTGTAAAGTATGAGTTTTTTTTAGGAAGATACATTCATTATATTATGTTTGGTGTATAGGATGATGATATAACCTTATGAATTTTCATATTTTTCAAGAGTTCACGGGTATTCTATCTAATAAACAAGATAAAATATTTTAACAAACATTTCATAGTATATGTGTATCAACATTTATACCTAATATACAGGTGTATATAGAATCAAACCAGGTATAAATAATTATTAATTGTCATGTCCGCATGCAAGAAAATTAACTCTTCTTGAATAACTTTGCATAATTTCAATTGTATGTGCTTTGTTAATCACTAAGGTGGGAATTTTGTTTGAAAAACTCGGATTAAACATTTCAAAACTCAATAAATTACATCGAAATTTAAACTTTCAAAAATTACGTCGAATTTAAATTCTAAAAAATTCAACAAATTTTATAGTTCGACAAAACTGAATTTTGTGAAAGTGAGTTTCTAAAATTCAAAATTCGATAATTAAAAAAATACAAATTTTGTTTCAAATATAAAAAGTTTTGTTGGATAACTTAAAACTTGATCATTGAAATTCCTATTGAAAATTAAAATTTTCCACTCAGAATGTAAATTTCAAAATTGTGGAATTCATTTGTTGTCTTTAAGTTAAAACGGGCGCCAATATTTTCCAAAATTCGGAATACGATAAGCCATATCGAAATGGAAATTTTCAGAATTTTGATTTAATCCCAAATTCCAATTTGGTTTCAACGATAACAATTTCTGTAAGGTCACATAAAATTTAAGTTTTTATTTATTAACTTTGTTTGAAAAGCACAGTTTAAAAAATTTCAAAATTAGATAAATCACATCGAAATTGAAACTTTCAAAATTTTTCTTTAATTCTAAAATTACATCTAATTTTTGAATTCTAAGAATTTCCACAAATTTTCAAGTTCGATAAACCTGAATTTTGTAAAAGCTCGATTTCTAAATTTAAAAATTTGATTTCAAACAGTAAAGGTTCTGTTCGATAACTTAAAATGTATATTTTCAAAATTTATTAAAGCGAAAATAGTGTCGAATACAAAATTGTAAAGTTTGGATTTAAAACGTAGATCTGATCATTGAAATTCCGATAGAAATTTTGAATTTTTTACTCAGAAATTATTAGATTTCAAAATTGCAATTTGCAATTTGTCTTTAAGTTAAACCCGGCACCAATTTTTCCAAAATTCGGAATACTATAAGCCACATCAAAATTGAAAAAAGATTTTAATTCGATATTTCAAAATTTTAAAATTTGATTTCAACGTTAAAAAGTTCTGTAAAGTCAACTAAAATTTAAGTTTTTATTTATTAACTTTGTTCAAAAGCTCGGTTATAAAATTTCAAAATTCGACAAATTACATCGAAACTGAAACTTTCAAAACTTACAGCTAATTCAAAAATTACATCAAAGTTTTGAATTCTAAGAATTTCAACAAATTTTCTAGTTCGATAAACCTGAATTTTGTGAAAGCTCGGTTTCTAAATTTCAAAATTTCTAAATTTTGTTTCAAACATTAAAAGTTCTGTTCGATAACTTAAAATTTATATTTTCCAAATTTATTAATCTTTCGTGGAACTGATCATTGAAGTTCCGATTGAAATTTTGAATTTTGTACTCAGAACGTAATAGATTTCAAAATAGTATTTGGTGTTTTTAAGATAAGCCGGACGCCAATTTTTCCAAAATTCCGAATACGATAAGCCACATTGAAATTAAAATTTTTAGAATTTTGATTTTATAACAAAAAAAATTTTATTTCGATATTTAAAAATTGTAAAATTTGGTTTCAACGAAAAAAATGTCTGTAAGGTCCTTTTAAATTTAAGTTTTAATATATGTTTGAAAAGCTCGGTTTAAATATTTCCAAATTAGATAAATTAAATCGAAATTGAAACTTTCAAATTATTTATTAATTCAAAAATTACATCTAATTTTGGAATTCTAAGAATTTCAACATATTGTCTACTTCGAATACAGAATTGTAAAATATGGATTGATAACATAATCTTTCGTAGAACTGATCATTGAAATTCCTATTTAAAATTTAAATTTTGTACTCAAAACTCAATTCCTTTGTTGTATTTAAGATAAACCAGGAACACATTTTCTCCAAAATTCGGAATACGATAAGCCACATCGAAATTGTAATTTTTAAAATTTTGATTTAATTTCAAATTCCAATTTGGTTTCAACGATAACAACTTCTGTAAGGTCACATAAAATTTAAGTTTTAATTTGTTAAATTTGTTTGAAAAATTTCAAAACTTAATTTTAAATCACATCGAAATTCAAACTTTCAAAATTTTCATAACATTTTATTTTTGAATTCTAAGAATTTCCAAATATTTTCTAGTTCGCTAAATCTGAATTTTGGGAAAATTTGGTTCCTTAATATCGAAATTCGGTAATCTTCATCGAAATCCAAAATTTAGAAAATGTTGTCTCGAAAATAAAATAATTTTAATATTCGATAATTCAAAATTTAAAATTTGGTTTGTTCTGTGTTACCGAACAGCACTTTTAACGACATAATCACTGAAATTCTTATTGAAATTTTGAATTTTTTACTCAGAACATAATAGATTTCAAAATTGCAATTTGGAAATTCATTTGTTGTCTTTAAGTTAAACCCGGCACCAATTTTTCCAAAATTCGGAATACGATAAGCCACATCGAAATTAAAAAAAGATTTTAATTCGATATTTCAAAATTTTAAAATTTGATTTCAACGTTAAAAAGTTCTGTAAGGTCACTTAAAATTTAAGTTTTTATTTAAATTTTTATTTATTAACTTTGTTGAAAAGCTCGGCTATAAAATTTCAAAATTCGACAAATTCGAAATTGAAACTTTCAAAACTTGAATCTAATTCACAAATTGCATCAAAGTTTTGAATTCTAAGAATTTCAACAAATTTTCTAGTTCGATAAACCTGAATTTTGTGAAAGCTCGGTTTCTAAATTTCAAAATGCCAAAATTTGGTTTCAACCATTAAAAGTTCAGTTCGATAACTTAAAATTTATATTTTCCAAATTTATTAATCTTTCGTGGAACTGATCATTGAAGTTCCGATTGAAATTTTGAATTTTGTACTCAGAACGTAATAGATTTCAAAATTGTATTTGGTATTTTTAAGATAAGACGGACGCCAATTTTTCCAAAATTCTGAATACGATAAGCCACATCGAAAATGAAATTTTTAGAATTTTGATTTTATTTCAAAAAAAATTTTATTTCGATATTTAAAAAATGTAAAATTTGATTTCAACGATAAAAATTTCTGTAAGGTCACTTTAAATTTAAGTTTTAATATATGTTTGAAAAGCTCGGTTTAAATATTTCCAAATTAGATAAATTAAATCGAAATTGAAACTTTCATATTTTTTATTAATACAAAAATTAAATCTAATTTTGGAATTCTAAGAATTTCAACAAATTCTCTACTCTCTACAGAATTTCAGTGAAAATAATTTCGAATACAGAATTGTAAAATGTGGATTGATAACATAATCTTTCGTGGAACTGATCATGGAAATTTGGAAATTCCTTTGTTGTCTTTAAGTTAAACCGGGCGCCAATTTTTACAAAATTTAGAATACGATAAGCCACATCGATGAATTTTTTTTAGAATTTTGAGTTAAATCCAAAAAAATGTTTAATTCGATATTTTTAAATTGTAAAAGTTTTTAAGTTTTTATTTAAATTTTTATTTATTAACTTTGTTTGAAAAGCGTGGTTTAATAATTTCAAATTTAGATAAACACTTTCGAAATTTACATCTAATTCAAAAATTACGTCGAACATTTTCTTGTTCGATAAATCCGAATTTAAATTTCAAAATTCGATAATTCAAAATTTAAAAATTTGGTTTCGAACATTAAAACTTCTTTTAAATAAAAAATGGCAAGTCGAAATCGATTTACCGAAAAAATCAAAAATAAAAATTGTCACCATAAGGAAGAATTAAACTATAAAATCAAAAATAAAAGTTTTTTATTTAAAATAAGTTATATAGTGACAAAAGATTACACAAAAACATTAAAATGAATAACATTCATTTAAACTCAATTAAAACTTCTGTTCGATGACTTAAAATTTATATTTTCCAACTTTATTAATTAGCAGCGAAAATAGCGTCGGAATACAAAATTATCAAGCTTGGATTCAAAACATAATCGTTCGTGGAACTGATCATTGAAATTCCTAATGAAATTTTGAATTTTGCACTCAGAACGTAATAGATTTCAAAATTGCAATTTGGAAATACAATTTTTGTCTTTAAGTTAAACCAGGCGCCAATTATTCAAAAATTCGGAATGCAATAAGCCACATCAAAATTGAAATTTTTAGAAATTTGATAAAATTTCAAAAAAAATTTTAATTCGATATTTCAAAATCGTAAAACTTGATTTGAACGATAAAAATTTCTGTAAGGTCACTTAAAATTTAAGTTTTTATTTAAAGTTTTATTTATTAACTTTGTTTGGAAAGCTCGGTTATAAAATTTCAAAATTAGATAAATTACCTCGAAAATGAAACTTTCAAAATTTGCATCTAATTCAAAAATTATGTCGAATTTAGAATTCTAATAATTTCAACAAATTGTCTAGTTCGATAAATCGGAATTTTGTGAAAGCTCGGTTTCTAAATTTCAAAATTCGATAATTCAAAATTTAAAAATTTGATTTCAAACATTAAAAGTTCTGCTCGATAACTTAAAAGATTTTCCAAATTTATTAAATAGCAGCGAAAATAATGTCGAATACAAAATTGTAAAGTTTGGGTTCAAAACATAATCGTTCGTGGAACTGATCCTTACGATTCCTATTGAAAACTTAAATTTTGTACTCAGAACGAAATTTTATTCTAAAAATTATATTTGGGGTTTTTAAGACTTTTCCAAAATTCAGAATACGATAAGCCACATCGAAATTGAAAAAAGATTTTAATTCGATATTTCAAAATTGTAAAGCTTGGTTTGAACGATAAACATTTCTGTAAGGTAACTTAAAATTTAAGTTTTTATTTAAAGTTTTATTTATTAACTTTATTTGAAAAGCTCGGTTTAAAGATATCGGAATTAGATAATTTACATCGAAATTGTATAACTTTCCAAATTTTCATTAAATCAAAATTTACAGGAAATTTTTGAATTTTAAGAATTTCAACAAATTTTCTAGCTTGATAAATCTAAATTTCGTTAAAGTTTGGTTTCTTAATTTCGAAATTCGATAACCTACATCGAATTCAAAATTTAAAAAATATGTATTATCTAAACATTAAAATAATTTTAAAATTCGATAATTCAAAATTTGAAAATATGGTTTCAAAGATCAATGTTTCTGTGTTACTGAACAGAACTTTTAAGGATTGTTTTAAAATATATATTTTCCAAATATATTAATTAGCTGCCAAAAAAATGTCGAATACACAATTGTAAATTGCTAAAATTGCTATTGAAATTTTGAATTTTGTACTCGTAGAACCTAATAGATTAATTTTCCGGTGCGATCCCGATCCTAAACCAAAATGCAAATACAGTAGCTAAAGCCCTTTGCGAATATTAAACCACGAAACACCGCTTTCCAGAAAAATTCTTTATCGTTTATACGTTCAAAAGCCAACAATACACATAAAGATAGCGTACACCACATTACGCTACACACTACACACCACATGAACTAATTTACGGGACCAGCACTAATACCAACCACAGTAGAAAAAGAACCAGAACCTATATACAACTATGACGATTACGCGAACTAAAACCTATTTATTAAAATTTGCACACTCAATCGCCCGACAAAAATTTAACCCAAAGAAGAACGCGGTCAAAACCCAGCACGATAAAAAAGTAAACAATATACACGTAAGAGTCAACGTCTAAAATACGACATGAGGAGAAACAAATAAGACCCACTATGGTTAGGCCCATACAGAGTAACAGAGTTAAACTCCCTCTCGCACACAACCATTCGTACCAAAGACGATGGTGCTAGCTTCCAAATTTGAAACGTCTAAATAGAAATGTGACTTTTTACACTTTTTTTTTTTTGACATATACATATACATATGTATGTGGTGATTTAGAAAAAGGATTAGTACTTTTTAATTTCAACATAACGTATATATGTACATAATATATTAATGTACATTACAAATATTTATTTAGTTATTGTTTTACATATTCGATTCTGGTATATGTATGCTATATGCAATTCAAGCTGAGAGAAAAATGTTTACCAAAATGTTACATCCTTTCATTGCAACACTAACTACATATTTGCTTAATATTTTTATGTTTCGTATGTGTATACAGAAGAAGTAAAATCTTTCTACATAGACCGAATGACACAATAAGAATAAGAAAGTAACATAAAATGATATGATAATCATGTACTGCATATATGTAGGTACTATATAGCATGTATTTCATAAACCAACGTCTCAACATATTTTTTCCGTACATATACAGTACATAATTCAGTGTACACATAATTTGTATTTGTATACATTGTTTGTGGATTTATGTGATCATGTTTCTAATGCAAAAATATAATACCTACATATACTGAATGCATAAATATTGTAACATTTAATCTTCGAACGACGAATTTTATTACAAACTTTTATGGTTTGCTCATATATACATACATATGAACATACATTCCATACATGTTTTTACATTAAATAAATGCTGACTATATAAACAATTTTATCAGTGTTTTATGTTAAGCAACATGAATAATAATTCGCCAGTTGGTAGAGCTTAAAGGTTGCCAGAACTTAATTATTTGTTTAGAGCTTTATTTCAACTCGATTGCTTTAGACGAAAATATGTAATATCCAGAGAACTTTTATTTAGAACATATACAATTATCATTGGCAGTTTTAAAGATAAAAGAGCTTTAAAGACTTTTCTTAAATTTTAGATATTGAAATAGTTAAAAATTTACCATTTTATTTTAACATTTATAGAAATATATCGGAAATTTTGGAATCTTTTCCATGTCACACCTACTTTATTCTCTTTAAGCCCGATAACTCATTCCGATCCCAATTCTTCCAACTATCACACACTATCATCAGCCAGTCAATTAAAAGTAAACCGTGTGGCTGAAAAATGTCCATCTTTTAAGGATCTTGGCCTCGGAAGAACCACTTTACTTTCTCACCTAATCGATGTTGATACAATTAGGCCGATCAAACAACGATTCTGTTAGCCTGCCATACAAAAACTGCTATACCAATACAAATGCTATCATTAGGCGTAATAGAGGTAAGTCAGAGCAGTTGATGTTGCAGTTGGTGGCAAAGTTCGTCTCTGTTTGGATGCCCGTGAATTGGACAAGGTCATCCAAGGTTAAGGACGCGTACTCCTTACCACTTATCGATGGGTTGTTGGGCCGATTGGATCAAACCAAGAATCTATCTTGTATTGACTTAAAAGATGCATTTTGCCAGATCCCTTGAAATAGCAATCCAAAGATAAGACGGCGTTTACCGTACCTGGGAGACCCCTCACCCCCCTTAAGTGATCCCTCACCAACTGCATGATAGAATCTTTGTGTATTTAGATGACCTTTTGGTGACGTCCGCATCAATTGATTAGCCCTTACCGTTGTTAGAAGAGGTTGTCGTGCTATTGAAGATGGCTGGGCTCACCGCATAAACGTAGAGAAAAGCAAATTTCTTTTAAGAAAGTCGATATAATATTGGTGATGGATGTCTTTGGACCGATCCCGAGAAAGTTCAGGCGATTATAGATTTCCCCGTTTCTAAAACAACCAAACAAATCCGTCGATTTTAAGAATGAGCGGTTGGTATCGAAGATTTATAAAAAATTATGCAACTTTTTCTGCTCCGCTGACCGACTTCCTTAAAACGTGTTCCAAAATAAAATGATCCCCTTTGGCTGAATCCGGTTTCAATCAGTTAAAAACTGCCTTATTAATATCACCCGTTCTGGCAAACCCTGATTATGGTAAATATTTCTGTATACAGTGTGACGCCAGCACAACAGGGTTAGGTAGCGTATTATTCCAGCTCGATTCCCAATAGTGTTTGTTTCGCAAAAATGAAACGCCGCTCATAGAAATTATTCGGTTACCGAGTTAGAATGTTACGCTGCTGTGCTGAGCGTCAAGATGTTCATACCCTATATAGAAGGGTTTCCATTTACCATATTCACCGACCACGCCAGTTGTCCATAGTTGATGTCACAGAAGGATTTGTCAGGACGGTTAGCACGCTGGAACCTTAAGCTCCAGTCATTTCATTTCCAAATGGCATACCTAAAAGGTTCTCTTGTGAACAATTAACTCCTTCTATTTCGACTGATTTAAAAACGGGATTAGAACCGCTACATATTAATCACACCAATTCTGCTTTTTCAAATACTGATTACATCAATCAAATAAAACAAGTCGAAACATTACCTGATGTCTTACGAGTTCAAAATGGGAAGTTGCTCATAGCTCCGACATACGGATGGTGGTATGAAGATACCGACATACCTAATTGGAAATTGGTCATACCTGGAAATTCAACGCAAACATTTATACATCAGGCTTCAGCTGCCCATATGGGTGCGGCAAAAACCATCGGACGAATGCAACGGCAATTCCACTATACGGACGCGTATGGCAGAAGATGTAAAGCATTTCTTAAAAATTGCTATAAGGTCTTACACTACTTAAAGGCACATGAACACTTTGCACATGAACATTGTGCCCAAAGATTCGATTTCCGCAGTCGTCATATAGGACAATTCAACCCTGGTCACCCTGGAACACTGGCAGTGTTCATAAGAACTTTTCCTCAGAGCGATGCATGTAACACATTTTCAGCAAAATTATCACCGAATGTGGTCTACATGGTTAAGGATTTACATGGAAAGTCGTTTGGTACATATCACGTGAAGAAAATTCGTGTTTGATTGATCCTTATTCGAAAATACATTGAATCTACACACAATAGAACTGTAGTTCATAATGTTTTGGTAGGATAACGAAGGACAGGACACCACTGTTAATACGGTGACCGTTATCGATAAATGATTCATAATTATTTCTTGCCCCAGTACTTGGCTCGAATTGCTATTTGTTCCAGCTGTGGTCGAATCAATTTTTTGAAATAATATTTCTCTAGAAATACTTTAAAGTGAAGCTATATATGGAAAAACCACAAGGACTTCAAAATTTAAATAACTACAAACGTTGCAAGTTGTTATGCGAAAGGCTAATATAAAGATCACAAAAATGCTAGATATAGCGGGATAGGGCCATTTATGTGATACTACTTCACACACAGAATATAAAGAACCTTACAGAACGCTTTCAAATTTTTGATAAAAGATCGAATGTTTGGACAGCGCCCATTCGAATAGATATGTAAAGTAAAAGTATTGGATAAGTAAGCAGTAAAAACATTCATCCATAGAAGTGTAATTTGATACAAACAACAAGCGTGGAATCAATTGATGAGGGATTTTCCACCAGCATGAGTTACTTCAACCAGACCAGTCTCAATGGCAGGATGCAGTGTACTTCAGAATAAACTCTTTTTTATGCCACAAGCATATCGAGGATTGCTATACCCAACTCAGATATTGAAGAGTCAATTCGAGATCACTAACGGAATCTAAGGGCATCAACTATAGCAGTGAACAACAATGACGTTCATCACTTTACAATCTCTTATGCCATTATAGGAATATTCTCGATACCAAATTTTAGCCAATATTTCTACACACACCCATATATCTCAAAGATTAAGTCGGTTTATGACAATTAAAGTTTGAAAATAATTTCTTTTATATGTCGTCCGTGACTGGCACTTAGATGATCCATTCTATGGGTAAAATTTTCGAGCACTCATTCGAGCATTTCGACCGATAATCCGTTAATTACGCGTGTTATGTTCGCTTCTAATGCAGAAATCGATTGTGGTTTATCTATATTAACAAGTATTTTTCTTGATATGATGTTGTCATTAAAATTTTCTTTCAATAAATCGATGGTTTGGCCTGCTGTGTGGCACGTTGCACCATCCTGTCGAAACCACAAGTCGGCTACACCAATATCTTGAATTTTTACCTGCCCATTAACCGCACCAAACCGTGCATTTATCAGGAAGCTCTTGATTGTCTTCTGGCTGTTGATCAACCCAAATACGACAATTTTGTTTGTTGACGTATCCATTCAGCCAAAAATGAGCTTCATTGCTGAACAGAATGTTTCGATAAAAAACGGATCAATTTGGAGCTGCTCCAAAGCCCATAAACCAAATCGATGACGCAAGGGAAGGTCAACCAGCTTCAATTCTTGAACAAGCTGTATTTTGTATGCCTTTAAACCAAAATGTTTCTTTAAAAAACGGCACAATGTGCCATATGAGAGACTCAGAGCTTGAGAACGACGACGAATTGATTGATTGCGGTGTTCAGGTAGACGTTCATTGATTGCGGTGTTCAGGTAGACCTACAGCAGCAATATTCACATTAGATCGACTTGTACGCACTCTAGTCGGGTGATGGATATCCAATATAGAAAAAGTGGTTTGTGATTTATTGATTGTTTTGCGAATAATGCGTTCAGTTGGACAAATATGAGCACCATAAAATGGTCAAAGAGCACAAAAACTATTTTTCACTGTGCACTGATTTGTGAAATAAATTTCCACAATTTGTAAACGTATAGTTGCGCGTAAGTCTATTCATGGTAAAAAGTCAATGAATACTCCCACGCATGGATCCGAATGAGAATCCCAATTGGAAAAAATATCTCCTATTGGATCAATCTTTACTAACCCAGACTTTTACGTCAACAAAACAATATACAGTTGGTACCAAAATACTCATCCAGAATTTTCTAATATGTAAAATTTATTTGGTGGAAAATATGTTCTTTTGTGCAAGTCGAATGAAGGACGGCTATTTCCTCGTTTCGATTAGGTTAAACATCCATTAGCTTCTAAGAAAACTAGAACAGAAAAAATCGTTTGGCCAAGCTTTTATAGGGTCGGCTATTTACTCATAAGGAATGAATTTCAGACCTTGTTGACCATCAATGTGCAAGTGTTGATATTCTTTTGACCGTTTGAATTTCCGCAATATAAATAAATGTGGCAACTTTGCCAACTTTTCAAAGTAAACTAAAATCGAAAAAAATCGATTGGCCAAACATCAATGGTCAAAAACATAATTATCAACGCTAGCACAGTGGTGGCAAACAAGGTCTCAAGCTCAATCAATATGAGAAAAAGCCATACGATTTTTTGTCGATTTCACTTTACTTTGAAAAGTTGGCAAAAATTGTTCAAACGACTTGCACAGATAACGTTCAAACGACTTGCACAGAAGAATTTATTTTCCACCAAATAAATTTTACATATTAGAAAAGACGGGGATTAGTAGTTTGAACCAACTGTAAGTAAATTTTTTTGTAGACGAAAAAGTCTGGGATAGTATAAATGCAAAAAAAATCCTGGGATGAACCAACTAAATAAATTTGATATGTATTTTGAAAAAATCTGGGATCGATTATTTTTGCTTGTGTTGTCAGGGCATTTTTAGAAAACACTGGGATAACTTCAAGGGGGAAAAAAATAAAAGTCTATTAATATCAGAATGTTAAATAAATAGATAAATTTCCAAACCCGAAACGATGAAATGGTAATGGATTTCCTTTAACATTTTTCCAAATTTACTTCAAAATTTTGCAAACTATAGTTAGGGAGGATGTAACTGCCTTTGGTAAATAAGTACCGATTCTACACAAATTTAAAAATAATTTTGAGTTCGTGTCTCTATAAAAGAGCAACTATTTAAAAAAATGCAAATTATGAAAGTTGGTTGGCGCAACGATATGGTACATTTTGAATTGAAATATATATACAATATCCCCAAATGTTGATAAATTTGTCGCAAAAAGATGAACCGCATTGAAAGTATGTATTGTAATAAATTTTCAAACAACATCACTCTTATATGAGGACAATCATATAGCTGACTCTGGTCATTTTGGATGCAACATGTTAACACTTTCCCTAATTTTTCCCCGAAATATTTTTCTCTATGCTATCACGCCTAGAATAATCTATTCTTAATTCGATCCTTTGCCCTTTTAGATTAAGCTTTCGCTATATAACACTTAGTTATTCGCAAAGCGTCTTATCATGAATTTAATTTAACTTTTCGCAAAATCACAATTTTTTTTTTCTTGTTAAACGATTTGCTTGCTTTTTGGTATTTTTTGCGCTTAGCTACGTAGCTACGATCGAAAGAATAAATGAGAAGGAATTTACAAAAAAAAAATTTGCTTGTCTATTACGTATGTATATATATACAGACGAACAAAGTTAGACAAAAAAAATTAAATTTATTCATATTTTCCTCTCATCGTTTTACCACCATTTCCATCGATAAGCTTCTTACATACTTCTATATATATTCTGCAATGTACCAATATAACAGTTTGCTGGAAAAAAATATTACATTTTTCTATTTGTTATATAAGCTTGTGATTTTGAAATTGTTTCTGAAATGATTTGAAAGAAAATCAAATTGATTTTTTTTTTTTTTTTTGCATTTCCATCCAACTTTAATTTAATTTTGATATTTATTCAATTCGAAAGTTTTCCACTTCATTGGTTTAATTGCATTAAAATTGGAAAATTCTTCAACAATATAGAGACGATATAGGGAAGTGTCAAGATTAGGAATTTTTCGTTCGAGAACCATTGTTATGTACATATAATCTTAGCACGCTATGTACATCGATAAATTTCAGCTTGAACTTTAATTTTAATTCTATTGGATGTAGTCGACCCATTTCACTTTGATGTTGGTAATTTTTTTGTTTGTGTGATACGATAGCCATTTATTTCCAGGTTCACATATACCTATATTCCCATTTTATTATTTATACTTTTCGGTTTAGATTTTTCTAAATAATTTTCACATATTTTTCCGAAACCTGAAAACGGTATTTAAGAGCAAAATCAAAACATTTTATTCGTTTACAGCTATAATACGTAACCTACGTACCTATATATGTAGCTATATAGCGTATATTGTTGTCTAATCAATAAATTGCCTAATTTTATTGGGGTGTACTTTGGCAAAGTGAAAATACCAGAAAAACAAGAAAAGAAAGGAAATCAAAAGGAAAAATCATGAAGGCAAAAGTGGAAAATCCGTTTACATAATATTTTTTTGTACGTTTGGCGTACAACATAAAAAAAATTATTTCAGAACAATAAAATTAACGCGCGAGGGGATCGAGAGAAGGGACGGAAAAATTCGAAAACAATTGGGTAAAATCGATAAATTCATTAAATTTGACATTAAATCGATTAAACGAGAAAATATTTTTGTTTTTTTACCCGTTGAACCATATTAGGGTGCGGTGGATAGGTGGTTATTATTTATTTGTTATGTTTGAGCTGGTGTTGTTGTTGTTGCTGATTATTTATGTTGCTTCAGGATGTTGCAGAAAGGCCGACAAAAGGTTATATGATAAACGTTCAGAAAAAGTAAATTTCTTCTGAAAGAGATTGAATACCTATGGGTTATGTAGTTGGAGAAGGAGGTTTGAGACGTATTCCGGACATAGTTGAGGTCATTGTCAAATTCCCGACACCACAAAACATCCGGCAACTACGAAGGTTCCTGGAAGTCTCGGGATGGTACCGTCATTTTATTAGCGGGTACTCCACCTTGTCGGCTCCCATCACTTCTCTCTTGAAAAAGAGCAAGAAGTTTATGTTGTCCGAAGAAGCTGAAACTATTCCATTACGGAGCAAGAGTGCTTAGCAGCGATCGAAACGATCAAGAAATTCAGAATATATTCGTTAAATATCGCTCATTTAAGGTTATAACAGACCATGCAAGCCTTAAGTGGCTCAAGGAGTCTTAAACTTCAAAGGTTAAATTTCGATACTGAGTTCAGAAAAGGCTCTCAAAACACAGTACCTGATGCTTTGTCTTGAATTGAAATTGAATCCTTTGGTATTCTTCCAACTCCAACTCACTTAATTCTATACTGTATGTCGACCTAACATCCCCTGCTTTTCTTGATCCTTCAAACCACGAGTTAGCTTCCTCCTTACAACAATCGAACAGAAACTTAAACTTATTTACAGTCAACAATTTAATATTGGGCATTGGCCAAACACAGCCAGCCTACCGGATATTCCCGCTTATAAACTCTTAAACCTATACGACTCTCCTTATTAACTTGTGTTTATTGTCCTCGCCCTGCCAATCATCTAGGAATCAGCAGGACAGCCGAGGTCATTTAAGGATACTATTACTGGCCGACTATTAATGCCGATGTACCCAATTTTATTAAATCTTGTGATGAGTATAAATCCAATAAAACACCTAACCGAACCTGCATACCGCTCCTCGGTTCCATTTCAATGACTTTTATGCCATTTCGGCGGATGTACCTAGATTTTTTAGGACCTTATCCTCGCACCAAAAATGGAAACAGCGGAAATTCCTGATCACCAAACCGCTTCGACAGGCAACTACTGTTGAAGTATGTCGATTTAACAGATAATGGCAGGCAATTTGAATCTCTGCTCGTTTAAACTCGATATCCCAAAATTAATGTGGGTCAAACTATTTTTGTTAGGAATTTTAAAATTTTAGATAACTACGCTGCAAAAGTGGCTCCAAAAGGTGGTAATCCAACTCATAGGAAATGTAGCTTGTGAAGTAGCCAATGAAAAAGGAGATATTCTGGGAGTATATCACTCCAAAGATATCAAAATTTAGTATTAACGTTTATTTAGTAATTGATTTGTATTTATATTTTAATTGCGGTTTCAGAGTTTGCCCGGCTTTGAGACACCTGCTGCGTGTGAGTCGTCCCCACGATTTGTAACGACGAGTTTTTCGGTCGTTCCAAATTGAATTGGTTTAATATTGGTCAACTATAGCCGTGCTAAACTAATGAGTGGTGCAATAACATTAGTCCCATCAGGAGTTGAGCAGATTAGTGTGAAGATTAAAATTAATCAACGTTATTTGTTTATCTATACAAAGCGTACATACCTCCTAATTCAAGCAATGGTTATTATGCTGCATGTGTCGATTCGATTGAAAACGTAATTAATACATCAAATTTATCCGATTTACTCCTTGTATTTGGTGATTTCAACCTTCCAAGTATCATCTGGAATTTCAAATTGGAATTTGATTGCATTCTTCCATGAAATATACTGTCAGATGCAGAATAAACCAAATTAACACCATTGCTAATAATCTGGAGAAGTTTTTAGATCTTGTCTTCACGAATGAAATAGATGTATTCAAAGTAACTGAGTCAACCAACCCATTTGCTGTAAATGATATCAACCAAAAACCTTTAGATATTGTATTTGAGACCAGCGACTGTACACTTAAACCAAAATATAACTTTAAGAAGACAAAACACACTGGTCTGCAAGCTTATTTAGAACCAGTGAATTGGGATGAAATTCTATTTCGATAAGGATGTGAATGAAAATGTCGACAAATTTTATGAGATCATACACCAAACCTTTGAACAAATGTTCACCCACTAAAATGATGAAATTAATACTTTTTACAACACAGCGAGGAATTTGATATTTATTTCAAATTTAAGTACAAGGCCTAATCGAAAACAGTTCTGGAAATACTTCAGCTCTAAACGAGAAATCAAGGGGGCACCCTTCCAACATGACTTATAACAATATCAGCACCTCGAACGCCAAGGAAATAGCGGAAATGTTTGCGGAAGACGCCATATCTGATGAAGACATTCTATCCCCATTGAAGTGCTTTGGAGACGGATGTGGGCCTGACGATATACCCTCATCTATATTATAAACATTTGCAAATATTTTGGTAAATCCGTTGTGAAAACTTGCCAATCAGTCCATTGCTGTGTTTCCGGAACAATGGAAAGTCTCTAAGATAACACCTATCTTTTAATTCGGAATTCTATATACATATGTCATCATAAAGCACTCCAAAGTCTATATGCATTCGGATTTTTATTCGATTACGCATTAAATGGTTTAAATCGTACTTAACAAACCATCTGCAGTATGTAAAAATTAACAATAAGAAATCCAACGTTATCAAAGTGACATCTGGTGTTCCCCAAGGATCACACATTGGACCCTGGATCTTTAATGTTTTTATTGATCGGATAACCCAAATCATAAAAAACTCAAATATTCTCATATTTGCTGTTGACGTAAAAATTTATCATACGATTGAAGAAATGTGTGATGCGGGCAAACTGAGATACAAATGGTGTGATCACAAATTCATTACTCTTAAATATATCAAGAAATGAAAAATTATGTCTTTTCATCGTAAAAGCAATCCAATAATAAAAGTTCAAAGAGTACAAGAGATTACTGATTTTGGAGTCACCCTCGTCGAAAACGTTAGTTTCAACAGACACATCGAAAACTGTATTGCTAAGGCGAACTCCATTTTTAGCTTTGTCAAGCGATGGCCTGGGGACCTCAAGCATATTCAAACTTTATTTACACTATATTTCGCTTATGTAAGATCACAAGTGAAATAGGCTGCAATCGTCTGGAATCCTTACTACTAAAGCGTCCAAAAAAAGTTTCTGATATTCCAGTTAAAAAAACGGGCTGAGATTATGACCACAACATAATATGTCCACCAGCTACGACAATAACAAACCAATCAATAGATTAGCAAAATCATTTAATACTGCAGAGGATCAATTTGATTTTAAATGATGCTTGTCAATTTTTGTAAGTGAAGCTCGCACGCAAAAATATTTACGTCAAAGAGACATTTACACTATTAATTGAACGTTTGAGATACTCGTATCGTCAGTTTTATTAGAAAAACATCGATTGTTGGAGATTGTTCCACCAGTTAAAAATAAATTCAACAGTTTTTTATAACGAACGGGTGAAGATAATTAAAAATCCCCAACGAAAAATAAATCTTGGATGAATATTCAAACAGTTTTGTGATTTTGTGGTTTTAAATATCACATTTTCTATCGTATATCGTAACAAAGAAAATTACAAATTTATACACAATATACAAATAAATATTTATTTTTGACAATGATAAATGAAGATGAATAGCGAAAAAGCACAAAAATAATAGGAAAATATGATGATAAGGAAAAACAAACAACCAAACGACATCAACGAAGTGACAGATAATTTTCTTGTCAAAAATGAATGCATAACAATAAAGTTGTTTTAATAACATAAACAATGTAAAAATAATTCAAAACATAATTATTTTTTTAAGGGCGGGGGGTGGTGGAGATAAAGCTTCCTTATTTTGTGCGCGCTTTTAACAATAATTTATGTTATGTTGCTGTTGTTATAAAATTTAAAAGACACTCAAATGAGTATACTTATATGTAAAACATACTCATATAGGCATTTAAAGAGCTTTTGATTTTGTGGAATACTTTTATGAACTTTCTAATAAAATCAACGCCCTAATTTTTATTTTCATCTTCTTGTAAGACCTAATTATTATTCAAGGTCAGGAAAATACGTAATAATTAACAGTGTTAAAGGCCATTACTGGCCCCTTACTGAATCAAAAATCTGGCTCCAACGGTTTCGACCCTGAGCTTGGTCTTCATACTGTCTAAGACAATCAGAAGAGGCCAAGTCGTTCTCTACATCGTGGAGCCATCGTCGCCTGCAACGACCTCTACGCCTACCATATGGTGGCTCTCCTTTCAGAGATCGCTGCACAATTCGTTCCGGATCAGCACGCAGAACGTGACCGAGCCAGCGCACTCGCTGGGATCTAACTTCATGTACAATATCGGGGATCTTCATCAGATCTCTGATCTCGAAATTGTACAGAGCTCGGTATGTACCATCTATTTCGCGTTTAGGGCCGTAAATCACACGCATGATTCTTCTCTCAAATGTAAGGAGCCATCTCTCGTACTCATCCGTCAGCGCCCAACTTTCACATCCAAACATAACAACGGGCCTGATCAACGCTTTGTAAAGCTTCAGCTTCACGGCACTTGATAAGTGTTTAGATTTTAGCAGTGGCCTTAGAGGATACAAAGAACGACTGCCAGGAAAAATACGTAAACAAAATATATTTAACTGATTCTTATGGAAAAGAAACAACGCCCTAAGTTTTAGGACTTTTTGAAACATTACTTTTGACCATTTCATGCACAGTTGGGCGTGTAAATTACCCGATGTAATTCACACGGTTTTTTATAAGTAAATGAATAATGTATGTATAAAATGTAAAAAAGTAAAATTTATTATTTAAACTACGCCATCTCTTACCAAATCTGGTTATTATCATGTTCATACTAATCAGGAAATATTCTATTTTTGCTTTGTACCATTTCCTGTTTACTTTTTCGGTCCTCGGATTTAAATTATTTATTTTATTTTTCAAAATATATGTTTAAGTTTGTACTATTGATATTAGGTTTGAAATTCTTTTTAATATTTATATATATGTATTTCTTTTTTATTTATTGAGGTTAGAAATTCAACAATTTTAATTTAAGATCGTGTAAAATCGAATCGCTCACCCAATATGTATCTTATATACTTTACGAAGCGCGACGTTTTTGTATAATTTAATGATATGAAATTGAACTCTTCTTTTCCAAAATATATCAATCGCACGAACCAAATTTTTTTTAAAACTTGGAGCTTTGGTAAAGATAAAGCAATGTCGTTTTGTTTGGCTGAGCGATTCGAAAATGATGCCAAAAGATTTCAATCTGATAAATTTACACGATCTTAATTTAAATTTATTGAATTTCTAACCTCAATAAATATTAAAAAGAATTTCAAACCTAATATCAATAATTCAATCTTAAACATACATATATTTTGTAAAGTAAAATAATTTAAATCAAGGACCTTCTATTGTGATTATCTTAATATTTAATCTGGT
This sequence comes from Tipula unca, assembly GCA_951394425.1. Taxonomy (NCBI): domain Eukaryota; kingdom Metazoa; phylum Arthropoda; class Insecta; order Diptera; family Tipulidae; genus Tipula; species Tipula unca. Next base: position 175,159,130 of record OX596382.1, on the reverse strand, counting down.
GATGATTTGTCAATGCATAAGTTGAAGTTGGCTGGTAGATTAGAAAATTTTTTTAATTATTTTTGAACTACAAATGCTTCGTAATAATTTGAAATACATTGGTCGTTTATTATTACGTTATGAACTGAAAATGTGTCACGCAAATATGTTATGAACTGAATATATGTCTAACAAAATAGCCAAGAATAATTTTTTTTGTTTAAAACTAAACATTGGGCACTTTCAGTTTCTCCTACAGTTGGCAACATGCTGAGTAAATTTAAAATGATAAGTTATCGAAAATTTCATGTCAATGTGATAGATCGTATGTCATTTGTTCCATCAGTAAATTTTCGATGCCAACATGTTGGGAAACTTGAAAGCGCTCAATGTGGTACATCGTAAGTCATTCTTGTCATCAGTAAAATTTGATAAACCATGAAAGCAATTAGGAAAAAACTAAAATAAGAATCACGCAAACTGCGTTAGCTATCAGAACTAAAACTAGGAATAACAAATAAATAATTCCAATTATTTTTTTTAGAATTATTTAATTCTCTGTGGAATTATCCAATGTAATTGTTATTGTAAAGGCATCAACAAAATACAGACAATGTAAAATTGGAATTAGAATAAAATATTTACACTCTACATTTTTTGAAGTGTTATTTCAATGATTACTTTAAAATAATATTAGATGTCAGTTAGCCAAGTCTTATTGAATATACTTTTTTAAATCGTGGAATATCTAGCATTTGTCTAACAATAAAATGGTAAATTTTGCAAGTAAAAACTAAAATAACTAAAAATAACATTAATAAATCATAATTTAATTTTAAAGGTTTAGTTTTAATTGTTAATAATATTTTTATTAACTTTAAAATCGAGATATTCTGTAATGTTTTTCTTATTTTCTGTTATTTTGGGAATTCAAATCATTTTTTACATGTAATTTACACATGTAAATACCTAGGTTGCGGAATGCACATGCTTGCTGTAACCTTGATGACCGAGAGCCACGGCTAGGGCAGTTCTAAATAAAAAATATGTTGCAATCGTACACCTCACAAAAAAAAATGCACGTGCAAAAAGTTCACTCAAAAGTTCACTCATTAAGCTTCATATCATTTGTATTGCCAACGCTTCCCCATATAGAAAAAGGAATCACTCACTCATTGTTGAAGAAACAAAAAAAACTCAGTTTAACATCGTTAACAATTTAATAAATACACAAAAATTCTAAATACACAGTTACACTTGTTAACGTATTTGTAACTCAGCCTGTGATCATTTTTTTTGTTTCACAATATCGAACAGCTGAGTTCGGCTTAACAATAAAATATTTCTTTTAAGTACTAACTGGATATAAATTACAAACTTAAATAAATTACCAACTGAGGCTTGCGATCGTTACTGATTGAATATTGAAAAGCCAACTGACTTAACACAGATTTATATAAAAAAAAATTACGTAAAAACTTTCTTACCCAAATTTTCCAAAGCGCTTTGTTAATTTGGTGTGAATGTGAAAACAAGCTTACTTGTTATTTATTACCCGTACCGATAACCGCTAACGGTCGTATCAAACAATAATTATTAATAAGCTGATGAATTTTTTATTTTTGTTTTGAAAACCACTAAACACCATGTAGCTAAACCAATTCAGAATCTCCATCGATGTCGGAAACAATAATCAGTACCGGTAAACTGTTTAGCATTCATTGAACACTGTAATCCAGCTACGGTCGTCCTAAATTGATTCCACTTGTGTTGGTTTATGCTAGTATTATGTAGTATAATATCCTATACTAATGATAACCAAACTATGGTAGCCAAATAATGGTAACCAAATAATATTGAGGTGTACCAATGAGTACCAAAGTAATTGAACTCTTTTGTCTTTTTTTTTCTTTGGGCTGGCAAACACGAGAACCCCAAATGATACACCTTCATCAATAATTCGATAGTAAAAATAGTTTACCTCAAATTTTTATTCGTATATTCCGCAACAACAGCCAGCCCACAACTCTGAATCCACCACAGATTATTGATTTTCTTAGGTTTTTTTTATTTCATAATTTAAATATAATTAGTTTATTTTTTTTTTGATTTAATTACTTCTCTTCACCAATTTGCAATATCGAATGATTATTTTTCATACATAATGTTCGTAAGCCAACGGGACAATAAAACTTCCCAAGCGTAAGAGACAAAAAACAATATAGATGACTAATGCCTATGGTTAAAAGTCCAAAAGGCAATATACAGGCTGACTCACCAAATAGTGTTTGTTATCATTAATGCATTTTGAGCAAATGGAATACCGTGCCGTTACAAAAGTGTTTTTTTACAACGAATTTGCCCAACTGTGATTTCATGGCAATTACGCGTCTAATATTTGCAAGCCTCTTAATTTTAATTCCCTTTCCGTTCCTTGATCAAATACAAACTCGTTCCATCATTCAAGTCGAACAATTTAATTTATGTTCGACATAAAATAAAGAAAATATTCGTCAAAAATAAAATGTACACGTTTTAGAACTTTTTAAAATTTGCACATTATTTAACGACACAATATTTAATATATTTAATATATAAAGTTGTTATACCGTTATTTGAACACGGAAATAACATTTTTTTGGTATATTTTCAGGTGTAAAAGTTTTTGTGTGAAATGATCACACTTGGGAAAATGTATATACAGCATCGCACGATAAAAATAAATTTCCCACAGCATATTTTATTACATAGTAGTGCAAAATCCAATTTTTGTCACTTCAATTTTGAGACAGGTACATGTATGTGATGTGGCTGTGCTACAATTATGTATATAACTACTATATAGCGTCAACTTTTACCGATGTCAAATTAAATTTATATTTTACATTTTTATAGGTTAGAGATAAAGGAAAATTTCAAATGTACTCCATTATGAGACCCAGGTATATATGAATGTCATTAAGATTCTGTATGTATATATAAACTGCAGACTGATGTTGGAACGATATATCCGTTAGACGTTACTTATTATATTAGTAAATGGAGTCGTTTTGTATATATGTATAGTATATGGATTAAAATGTGACTTTTAAATTATTTCACCCTATATAGAAACATTAAATTTTTAACACTCTCAAAACTCATTATTTATTATAATAGAGGAGTTGAACACTGAAAAATTAAAATCACTTTATAGTCTACACGCCCCTGACCACTTTACTAAATAAATCCGTTGCTCTTATTTCATTAAAATTAAATACTAAAATTCCTGTGTTTATCCTCTCGGAATCGAAATGAAAAATCCATTAAAATTAATTCCATTATCTCGAAAAAAAAAATAAAAAAAAAGTTTTATTTGACTTTAGCTCATCCTCCTCCCTTAATCTGAGATATAAATTTAAGCACGCGGGACACGGAAAGAAGTACTACGAAATAAATTAAATTGTTTTAATGTACACAGTACACACATTCATATATTCCCGTTTTCTTTCGGATCTGGGAGCTTTGTATATGTGTGAGCACTGATTTTTAAGATAATAACTTTTCTGTACGTTAGTTATTTTCACAATTTTCTTGTGAAAATTAATTTTATTTTCGTATTTCAGGTTGATTTGTCATTATTCAAAAAAATTAGAGTGTAGGGTCTCCGACTGCCATGATTAATAAGTTTTAAGATACAAATTTAAGTATAGGTATAGGTAAATCAATCCTCTTCTATTACTAATTTAACATTTTTATTTTGTTTTTTTATTTTAAATATTTCAACTGATTACATATATCATCTAGTAATTTGTCTATCTTCCTTATTTTGCAGAGATACAACCCATTAGTTAGTCTCTAAAAATTTGGCCGCCCTATTGTGGTCTTCCCAATTCCAGCGGTTTCTTTATTTGCAGCCTTCGTACTTCATTTGTGTTACTCAGCATACCACGTAACATTTTGATGTTGAACAAGCTGTTGTATGTGTTTCTTTGCATGAATTGTTATCTCTTCGCTGACGTATTCCATCTGGAGGTCTCTTTATCGTTTCTTATGTACCAAGGAGCGTTCACTATTCCACGTAACCCTTTAGTTTGAAAAGCTTGTATTATTTAAATATTGGTTTTCTTAGTACAGCCCCAAAGCTGAATACCATAAGATCATATAGGTTTTAAAACTTGTTGGTATAGTAGCAACTTATAAGGTATTGACAACTCTGAATATCTTCCAATTAGCCAATACATATTTCTATATATACTCGTAATGTGTAGTTCCTACTTTTTCTTTTTAATGCGCTCTTTTTTTAGTATAAGGAACCTGTTTGGAATTTAGTTCTATTGGTATCCAGTTAACTATTTGATTGGTAAAGTTAACGTGCGTTGATTTTTCTTTGCTATTTTGCTTATGCGCCATTTTTTGGCTCAGTTACTTAATTAAATATTAAAATTGCAGTATCATTCGCGAATGATGCTATTGTTGTCCCGCTTGTATTTGGTAAGTCGATGGCGTAAAGTAAATACAAGACTGGCCCCAGCACGCTACCTTGGGGAACCCCTGCAGATACCCTCTTTAGCTCGGAAAATTTTTCTTCACATCTAACGCGAAAATATCAGTTAGCAATATAAGATTTCGATATTTAAAAGGATTCTTTTTTCTAATCTCGTTGCAGTTTATATTCCAATCCAGGGTGCTATACTTTATCGAAGGCCTGTGCTATATCCAGAAATATTGTTGAACATATTTTCTTATTTCCAAGTGCATCTTCAATAATACTTGTAATTCTGTGAACTTTCTCTATGGTAGAGTGACTTTCTTGGAATCCAACCTGATGTAGTGGTATTAGCTTTCTCTCAAGTATTATAGGTTTCATCCTTTTGTATAACAGTTTCTCAAAAAATGTTGAAAGTACTGGAAGCAGAGAAATTGGCCTATATGACTTTTTATAATTAAATGGTTTGCTCGGCTTTGGTATCATAATTATTTCCGCTACTTTCCAGTGCAGAGGTACATACTTCAATCGAAATGAAGCGTTGATTATATGAAGAAGTTTTCGCACCCCTTTCTCAGGAAGTGCCTTCACTATTTCACCTGTAATTAAATAATAGCCAGGAGATTTTTTCGTATGTTTGTTATGGTTATTTTCATCTTTCCACTCTCGTCGAATTGCAAGTACTATATCCCTACAGTCCCCCTTGTGCACTGCTATTATATTTTCATTCGCTGATTGTCTATAGCATACGGTTGGAACGTTTCTTCAAGGTGAGATGCGAAAAGTGCTGCTTTCTGTTTGGTACTTGTTACCCAATTTCCCTCATCATTTTTTACTGGCGGTATTTGATAATTTGGTATTTTTAATTAGTTTCTTTATCGTCTGTAAGACTACGAAGATAACGGGTAACCGATTCATTTTTCAGTTTTCTAATTCTTTGCTTAAGCTTATTGCAGAGGTAATTAAAAATTATTTTGCTTAGTGTTAAGCTTATATATAATAGATTGATCAACCATATGATTTAGGATTCCCTCATTGAACTGACTTGTAAAAGATAAATCGTTTGTTCATTGTCTTTTGAAATCAAAATATTCAGCACCTTTACCGGTTAGAACTGCTTCATCTATAGATTATCGGACGATTTTTCTTCGATGGTATCTCTTACAGAAATCTGTCCACTCATACAAATTTGGTCCGGAGTTACTCATATTTCCAAATAACCGTTGTCATCAAATTCATGATGAAACATCCGCAATAGCGTTTATTTATGTAGTTTTAGAAGTGTACCACAAAATTGGTTCAAATCGTATGTTAATGGCAGAACATTTCAAGTGAAAATTGGTAATTCGTTCAGTTTGCCATGGTCGGGGGGCACTCACATGTCTCGTAAATATAAATTGCACGAACATCTTTTCCAAGAATACCACCACCGTATCCTTTGCTTGTTGTAGAAGGTGACTAAACGGTGGCATAGCTGGGTTGACGACCCACATCCGTAAAAAAATACCCTGTTGATAAAGTTAAAAAAGCACCAGAACTCGCTCAAGTACCCAGACACGAGATTTAAGATCGGCACGTGCAACGTGCAGTTCCACAGAAAACCAGGAGGTAAAGAAGGCTGTTTTGAATTTCAACCGATTGTGTAAGTTTCGTCAGTCGAGCAATACAATATAGCCCATAGTGAAGTGCAACAACGTCTCATAATCATGAGGAAAAACAAGGCTCCTCTTGCTAAGATGGCAGCTAAAGGGATTTGTAGACGGACGAAGCGAAAAAGGTTGAATGCCGACTTTCTGAAAGTACAACAACCCAGCAAAGGGCACAGTTCGCGTAACTTCTTTATATAGGAACCACCGGATTGCACCATACTTCCAGGCCTGCGTCAACCGCCATTCGAAACAGTGATGAAAACCTCCATGTAAATATCGACGCAGTACCTGCTTAATGTCCATCCTGCGTCACAGACTGTTGTTGAGCCACCTCTAATATAAACTGCGGGGAGCTGCACTAAAGATCCATCCCATGAGGAATTCACTAGGTCCATGTAGAGATTGAAACTAAACCGAAATCATTGGATTTAATTCGGAGCTCTGGATATTTGGAGGGGATACTTTATGGCACTGTCTCTTCGATCTTATTCGATTAGTATGGCGAACCGAAGCAATGCCTTATGAATGAAAAATGGGACACCGCTTGAAGTGTGAAAATTATAGTGGTATAGCTCTCCTTTGCACAGCATACAAGTTACTGCCCTAAATTAAATTGGATAGAATCACCCCTATAGCGTAGGACTTGGTTGGTGACTATCAAAGAGGATTTCGTCCAAATCGATCAGTCATTGATCAGGTCTTTTCGCTGCGGATGATTCTATCTAAATATTATGAGACATCCACCCGGTATATCAGGTGTTTCTGGATTTCCGGTAGGTCTTTGACACGATCAACCGAGAGAGTTTGTGGTCTGCCTTGGATTACTTAGGAATACCAAAAAAATTGGTACGATTGTGTAGAATGACAGTGATGCAGTCTCAATGCTGTGTTAAAGTTGAGAACAGGCTATCAAGAATTTTTGCAGTTAGCTTGGTTGTTCGGCAGAGAAATGCTCTGTCCCCGATACTCAACAATCTCATCTTTTGTAAAACTGAAACACCTCAGCTCAACTTCTTATATTGCCAGTCCAATCAGACACTTGGATATGTAGATGAAATATGCGTAATTGGACTGAATAGCAACGGAAATACTTGATCGGTTTATAGAGTTTTCAGCTTCTGGTGGACTTCAAATCAATCTAAGGCCAATTTTAAAATCTAAACACTTATCAAGTGCCGTGAAGCTGAAGCATTACGAAGCGTTGATCAGGCCCGTTGTTATGTTTGAATGTGAAATTTGAGCGCTGACAAATGTGTACGAGAAATAGTTCGTTACATTTGAGAGAAGAATCATGCGTTTGGTTTACGGCCCAAAACTTGGTAGATAACGTTCTACGTGCTGATCCAGAACAAATTGTGCAACCATTTCTGAAAGGAGAGCCTTCATATGGTAAGCACAGAGGTCGTTGCAGCCAACGATGGCTCCATGATGTAGAGAAGGACAGGATTGAAACCGTTGGAGCCAAATATAGTTGACTCAGTAAGGCTCCTGATTATTATTTTTCTTCATAGGCGGCCAAGGAAGGAGAATGTTCTGTTCTAGGTCGCTTTAGTCCTAAACATAATGCAAATATCAATAAAGAATCCGATTTTCATCCAACATATTTAATTTCATCATAATCGGACAAGGAATGACAATATCTCATCATGTTTTGCAAAGTCATGTTGTCTTTTTTATATGATATACATCTTCACGTATTATTTAAGCAAACTTACAAACTTACATTTTTTTCACATACAGGTTTTTCTGTTTCACGTTATATAAAAGTTATCAACATTTGGAACATATAGGTTTCATCGATATTTGGGCGTATTCAATACACAAAAAATGCATCTACAATAACATTTGATTGATAAAGCTACCATTGTAGTGCTATATGTATTTATACTATGATCTGTACTAGATAATTTTTAGTGTATTTAACTATATGGCATGGTAAAGTTGACAAAAAAATTGGTTTCGCTATTTAAAAAAAAAAAAGTACGTCGATATCAAATTTTAGTTCAGTTTGCTAATAGTATAACACACGAAAAATTGCCTTACGTCAGTGCACGATGATTTTTCCTGTGTTTTACTATGAGAGTGATTGGCAATGTCGCCTAAAATTGGGTAACGAGAAATTTATTTTTGTTCTAAAATTCCATTCACTATAATTTATAAAAAAAAAAATTATTTCATTTGTAACCCGTATATGTGCTAAATTAAAATTATCAAATGATAATTTTATACATTTTCTCAAATTGCTTTGGCTAATTATCGATATATTTGTTGTTACACAGTATGCAGAGAAATGGTTCCGACTTATTTACAAAATGTTTTCAATCAATCATTGGATAATTTTGTTTACCTTGGACAAATTGTGTTGATTTCGAATTTCGATCAACCTATACTTTCATTTACTAAATGGTATAAAAACTGATTTTTACGAGTAATAAAAATTCAGAATTTTTTTTTTTTATCTTTCCTAATTCATTTGCATAATTGTCTTTTGAGTATAAAATATTTAGGAAACAACACTATAACGTAAAAATGTAAACTTAATGAGCTTTTTAGGTTAATTGAATAAAAACGAATAAAAAAATTAATAATGGCAGACTAATTTTATGCCTAAAAATTTGTAATAAAACTGAGTTTTTTTTATCGCACACAACAACAAAGAAGTTAAACATTCGTAACAACCTTTCTACTTCTATATAAAGGTATTTATTTTTATAAACGAGTATAGAATTTCGAAAAACTAAAATAAAAAACTTTTCCAATTTTTCACAGACTATACATATATGCGGGATTATTTTGATTTATGAGAGATACGTAACACAATATTTTTATGTATACGCACATGGAAGACGATAAGTGGGCAACGAATGAACTGGAAAATAAAAATGTCTGAAAAGGTTGAAAGAAGCATAATTGGAAAAACCATATATATTTGAATACAGAACATTTTTTTTTCGTCTTAATGTACAAAAGATTAATTATTTGTGGTATATACATGTATATATATAGAAGAAGGATCTTAGAAAGGTTGTACGTTAACTAAAATATTTATTATATGTACGCATTAATCCTTCTTTTGGGATATGATCCATTTTCAATTTACGGATCGGATTTCTTTTTGTGTGTGTGTGTAATAAATGTTGATGAATTTCGTAAATAAATTAGGTGAAGGCCGATGAGTTGAAATATTTTTAGCAAATAATTCTCAGTAGTAACCCGGTTAAATATTAAATATCCTATAAATATCAGTTTTCGAAATCAAAATATATAAGTTCTTAAAATATAAGAAAATTGATAAAATCTAGATAGGAATTAGCTGGGACAAGCATTAATTAAATTTTGTAACTAAAAAAAAACTATAAAAATTTATTTTCCTTAAAAGTGTTTGGAACTCACAACAAAATTTCCTCATTTGACCCAAAAGTGGTCTAGTTGGTTTGAAGTATATTCAAACCGTTTTTAGTATACTGTACACAGTTGTAGCGACCAATACAATTAATTTTAATTAATTACAATTTAACAGTGACCGCCGGCGATTCAAAAAACTCGCAAAATCACGGGTAGATTCATCCAATCACAACAATTTGTACAAGAGCAGATTATTCCTTTACGATAGTAGGAATAATCTGAATTGGTTAATAGACACTGGAGCTGACTTATCAGTAATTCCAGTCAAACAATTTTTAAATTCAAAGTTTTTCAACAATAAATAGTCCGATTTAGTACTTTCGGCTGCCATTTTACGGTTCAACCATTTTAACTTATAGAACTCCAAGTTGACATCGGTCTTAGACGAACTTTCACGCATGCCTTTTTAATAGCTGCCTTGAATCGTCCAATAATATTGGCGCCAATTTTCTGAGTAATATTGCCACAATGGATTGCTCTGACATACCTTCACCGTTCCATTTTATTATCGACAACTCCTTTGGCATAATACTCAAAAAGTAGCTGGCTCTAATTGCCGAGCCAAGTTATGATTTACGAGTTAAACATTCCGTGGTACATCATATTGTCACTAAAAATCATTTACCAGTGTCAAGACCAGGAAGGCTAGATTCATAAAGCTGCGTTAACCGAATTGCAGCATATGGTGGAATCAGGCATTTGCGAAAAATCTAAAATAATCAATGTAACGTCAGGAGTTCCTCAGGGTTCCCATATTGGACCATGGATTTTTCTCGTTTTCATAAATGGAATAACTGAAGTCATAAAATACTCTAATCTTCTCATGTTCGCAGATGATGTAAAAATCTATCATACAATTAAAGATATATACATGACACAAAAGTATTACAAGAAGACATCGAGAGATTCAGTGAACGGTGCTACAAAAATTCTTTGCTGTTGAATATTGGCAAATGCAAAGTTATGTCTTTTCATCGCAAGAGACAACCGATTAACTTTGCTTATAGCGTTAATAATACGGAACTGCAAAGAGTTAAAGAAATAATCGATCTAGGTGTCACATTCGCTGAAAATATGAGTTTTAACAACCACATTGACAAATGCATTGCTAAAGCAAATTCTATGTTTTGTTTTGTTAAGCGTTGGACTGGTGAATTTACAAATTTGTCAACTTTATTTTCACTTTATTTTGCGTATATAAGATCGCAAGTTGAATACGCATCAGTAATTTGGAGCCCGTATTATGCTAACCACATCAAAAGGATTGAAAGCACACAAAAGAAATTTATGATCTTCATTTTAAAGAAAACTGACTGGGACTATGACCATACCTTACCGTTTCATGAGAATATAGCCCACCTTCCACCATACACGACAAGATGTTTAGAGTATAAAATTTGCACTCTGGAAAATAGACGCTTATTTTTAGACTCAGCTTTCATCGGTAACATCCTGCTGGGTTTTATTAATTCTCCCTACATATTGGAAAATACAGCTATCCATGTTCCAATCAAATCGCTGCGAAATCATCGGTTTTTAGAGATAGTACGCCACTCAACTAACTATGGTGAAAATTGTTCAATCAACAGACTGGCAAAATCATTCAACGTCGCTGAAGAAAACTTTGACTTTCATCTCACAAAGGACTGCTTCAAAAGGAACTTGAAGAACAATTTTTTAAATTTTAAAACTTAATTTATCAGGGAATTATCTGGTAACATCTTTTCAGTTTATTTTTTGTAAAAAGTATACTTTTTCAATCTAATTTTTTTGACAACTTCTAATCTGAAGTACTTAACTTTTAATTTTTAAAATTGTAAAATTTAAATTTTTTAATCTTGTTTGTAATAATCAATACTGAATTGATTATTTTTTTGCATATGAAATCATACTTGTAATGTACTAAATCGATTTCTTTAATATAAATAAATAAATTTGCCGACCATCGGCATTTTCCGGTTCTTGTCCATTATAATATATGATCAGAAAAAAAGACAATTATTGTAGACCATGTAGGGTTTACCGGCTCGGCGACTTAACATAGTTACTACGCCGGATCGTTATCCTATATACCCCACATACCAAATGTCTCCATGCATTTGCATGATTGCAAAATTTTCTCCATAATTGAGTTAATTATAGAGGTTATCACTATATTCCAGTTGATACAGCGATACATGAACGAAGTCATTCATGGTTTAGACTTAACATAAAGCTTCAGATGACATAAAGTTTCAGAATCTGAGAAATTACATATACTACACTTGGATCAATTATTCTAAAAGTTAGTGGAATTTGATGTCCACATTAATAGTGCTAAATGCGTATTTGGCGCTAGCACACTTGACTTCCTCATAAAATTACACCTAATTGTAAAAACCTACTGAAAAAAATTTAATGCCATTAGGAATTTCCCAGCACCCAATTCAATCAAAGGCATTCACCGTTTTGTTGCGATGAATAATTACTACCATAGGATTTATTACGAAACTATTTGAAACACTTGCCCCGATCCACTCGATTTTTCTCTAAGAAGCTATCAGATGCCGAAAAAAAGTAATCCGCATTCGATCAGAAATTATTAGCAATCTATCTAGCAATTAAGCACTTTAGATATTTTGTTGAAGGCCGAGAATTTATTATATATACCGACCATAAACCTCTTACCCGAGCAATTCAGTCAAACACTAAGAGAAATCAGAGACAATCTCGTCATTTGGGTTTCATTTCACAATTTTCCACGGATATCCAACATGTGACAGTCAAAGACAATGTGGTCACGGACACCTTATCATGCACCACCGAAACTGCCTCAGTCGAGACTTACTTCGACTTAACTAAAAATAGAGAATCCCATAAAGCCGATCTAGAACCTTAGAATTTATTTTCTGGTTTCGAATGTCGGACTATAGTCACTACAGATTAGAGCTTTTTGAATTTCCTTTAAAATTTACTGCGAAACGTCTACGGGTGCAAATCGCCCTACATCGCAGAATCACTACGTTGAAGTATTTTCGATGCATTACATAAATTGATTACTGCTCGTTACTTTTGGCGTAAACAAAGATGTGATATGGGCATAATATTGCTTAGCTAATTTATCTCCGATAGTAAAACTGTTGACATCACTTTCATACGATGTTATCATTAATACAGGGGAAAGAATAAATTCATGATCCCAACCGTGCTCATTGTAAAAATCATTTCAGGCATTAATGTCAACCAAGTCAAAATTAAAAATTTTCCACTTACAAATAAATTGTCTACCCGAAAATTTTGGACACTATTCAATATTATGAATGCTATCCGTAAAAAAACCTTTTGAAATTCGATGATTTAGAGTATTAACAAGTACATATGTAGAACTACATCAAATTTTGTTGGTTCTGGATGGCTTCAATTTTTATTTTGAAATTCCCTTGCTAAAATACCATTGCTGGCCATAGCAATTTAAATGATGCATAATCCTGATTGAACGGGTCCCCCATTTCTATCATCTACCTATAATCGGCATTGCTTTTTTGATTTTTCTAGTTTACAATTTATTACAAACCGGGTTAAGGCTTTAAAACCAGTTTCATTGGTATAAAAACCAAAAGGAACTGATTTTATGGAACTCAACATTGCTTAACACAATTATGTAATTTGCTGATGATGTTACACTAAAATCTAAATTTTATCGCTGGTCGTCAATCTCCATCATCAGTAGAATCGATATTTTCCACTTATTATAGGCGTTAGATATTGCACTCTAGAAGTCTCTACAGGCAAATTCGGGTTCAACACATCTAAAACACCTATATCTGGATCCCGTGGACTAAACAAAAGACTCCATCTGTGCAAATTCACAAAACATTGGGACTCAAAACTATTAAATATATGCATTTGTCTACAGACTGATGCATTCAAATTTTGCCACTGAAAACTAAATTCTCATTATCAGGACTTTTTATAACCATTCCTCCTGGTACTTTTAGAACTTGCTCGTACACCACTTCGGCAGGTGAACACTTCAATACATTTTGATGTATTACATCTCGCCTTCAATGCTTCTTTTAACTTTCGATACACCCTTTCTATAATTCCATTACTGCAAGAATGGTTTGCAGTTGTGTGTATACGATGTGTTCCTATAAATTTGCAAAGTTCCGAAAACAAATTTAATTCGAATGTGGATCATTGGGCAGTCGTTGAAGGACAACCGAAACGAGGAACATAATTGGCGTAACACAACGCACTTTGCCACATTTGCAGCGGTGATATTTGTGAGAGGATAAGCCTCAGGCCATCTCGTGAATCTATCGATTAAAATTAATAAATACGAATACCCACAAGACGATGGAAGCGGTCCGACTATTTCAAGATGATATTTTTCAAATCTTGAATTTGATGTGTCTATATACTTTAGCTTTTTGACAACCTAAATAAGTTTCGGGCCAATCTAGAATCAATATTCATGCTTGGCCAAAAATATTTTGAACCCCCGAGTTTTCGTGAGGCTTTAATTCCTGGATGCGACAAGCTGTTGAGACTGTCAAAAACTACAAGACGCATTGGTGCAGGTATATATGGACGAAATCTGTTAGTTGAAGTCTCGTTAATTTCCATTTTGAATTTTAAGCAGGACAAAATATCAGCAACACGATTATTTTTGCCTGTAATGTGCCGAATGTCTCAGGTGCACTGCGCTATTAGTTCGAGATGTCTTGTTTTTCTTGGGCTACGAATGGTTTTAAATATTATGGCAGTGGTGATCGGTTTATGATCTGCAAAATCAGTGAAAACAAGACCTTCTACAAAGTGTCGGAAATTTTTTATTGATAAATAAAAGGCTAACATCTGTCGATCGAACGCTGAATAGCGTCTTCTGCCGATTGCAATTTTTTTGAATGGAAAGCAAGAGGTTCTAACAATTGTTTATTGTAGTTAAATTATTGTAAAACGGAACCCACTGCCATTTCCGAGCTTTCAGTAGTTATGTTCAATTTTGCATAATGCTTTGGATGAACCAAAAGCTAACTTTGTCTTCTCGAAAGCTGAATTTCAATGTTCTGGCCATGTTCGTTTGGTTTTACCTTTTTTGATTAAATCGGCCACATGATGATGAATTGGTGCTTATAATTCAGCAATATACCCGACAAACAATTTGTAACCGTAGACAGTATCTCGGGAACAATGTTACTGGAGCAGGGTAACAATATGTTGAAGAAATGCGTAAAAAATCTATTTTTCATTTTTCTTTTAATATTTCATTTTAACACTCTCTCGAATACTCGCTCATTCTCACCTAAAATATTTTTTCTTTGTTTAAATTTTGGTACTAATTCTCTTTTGCTGCAAGTAAAAAATCAAATCATTTTTTTTCCTTTTTTGTTTTACGTAAATTACGTCATACATCCGAAAAATTTACATTTATCATTCAGTTCAGTTTCATAGTTACATTGAAGTGAATGTGTTTTTATTTTAGTGAACTTTTTAAAATAATAAATTCGTACCTGCCTATAACTAATAAATTGTGAAATACATAAATAAGATAGACGGTAAGTATACATTTTTGGTTTTTAAATATTATTTTTTAGATAAAATTATTAAAGGAAAATATCTATAGCCATTGTTGCCACAATTGCAATTATAATCATTTAATTATAACTAACGGTAAGTATAAACGCATGTTAAAGTGGTCCTTTGGTGTGTCGGTAATTTGTCGGTAACAATTGTTTATTAGTAAAAACAATCGTTTATTGTGTCACTATTATTTGACGATAACTTCCTGTGGATCGGTCATATAATATTTCAGGAATTTGTCGGTAACATTGGTTATACTTATTGGTAATTTACCGGTAACATTAAAAATTTATAATGCCGAAATACAAGCCATTGCATAAACTCTCGAAACAATCAATACGACGTCGACTTAATAGAGTTTATAATCAAATAAAGCCTGGAAATTCCGTAGATGAGCATATTTCAAACGACGAAAACAATGAAACATTGAGTGAACGACTGACACCAATTCCTACAAATGACTTGCTAAATAACAATGACTTGCTCCTAAATATTGATGATTTATGTTCTGTAAATTGTTTAAGTGATGTGGACGATGTGAACCTAGATGAAAATGAAAAACACGATGGCAAAGAATACGATGTTCAAACTTTTATAAAAAATTGGAGTATAAAACACAACATAAAATCTAACGCGTTAAACGAACTACTAACGTTTTTAAACGATAATGGATTTAGTTACTTACCTAAGGATAGCCGAACACTCCTTAGTACGCCAATCAGTAGAACTGTATTGCCATGTGTACCAGGAAACTTTGTGTATATTGGTATATCTAGCGGCTTAGACACAGTGTTATCCAATCTAGAGACTTTACCGGGGAAAATAGTATTGGATTTTAATATTGATGGCGTTCCAATCAGCAAAAGTAGTTTAAGTTGCTTTTGGTTAATATTAGCGCGCGTATGCAATATTATCCCGGCAAAGATTTTTTTTGTTGGTGTATATCATGGATATAATAAACCAAAATGTTTTAATAATTTTCTTCGACCGCTAGTTGACGAGCTTAAAGTTTTAACGTCTTAAGGATTTGTTTATAGAAATATGAATTACTTGGTTAAAATCAAAGCGTTTGTCTGTGATGCTCCAGCTAGAGCCGCTATTTTGGGAATTAAATCTCATAATGCTTATTTTGGATGCCCGAAGTGTTGTGAAGAAGGTGAATTTATAAAAAACCGCATGACTTACCCAATAAGTAATGCTAGATTACGTACTGATAAATCTTTTAGAGCTAAAGAAAATGAACACCACCATAAAGAAACGTCGATTTTAGAAGAACTGAATATTGACATGATTCAACATTTTCCATTGGACTACTTACACCTAGTTTGTTTAGGAATTGTAAAGAAGCTTTTAAAAATGTGGACCAGTGGTATAACAACTGCTTTAATTCCCAATAGAGATCAGGCTGCAATTTCTCAAAGGCTTACATCCTTGGCAATAACACAACCGACAGATTTTCAAAGAAGAATCAGATCTTTATCGGAATTGTCTTATTTTAAAGGATCAGAGTTCCGCGTATTTATTCTATATTCGGGACCGTTTGTTTTAAAGAATATATTATCTTTACCAAAATATAATAATTTTTTGTTGCTTCATGTAGGTATATTGATCCTTTGCCATCCGATATACTCACAAACCAAAACAGATGTCGCGGAATCAATTTTAAAACAATTCGTAACAGGTGTGTCTGAACTATATGGTAGCCATAATTTAATTTATAACATGCATTGCGTTACGCATTTACCTGAAGATGTAAGGAAGCATGGGAAGTTAGACGATTGGTCCGCTTTCGCTTTTGAAAGTTATATGTATAACATTAAACGGATGCTTCGAAAACCAAATCAACCTCTGGCTCAAATATGTAATAGAATATATGAAATCAATAATATGAAGGATTCAAAACTTAAGAAAACGTCTAAAAAATATCCTATATTGAAAAAGAAAGAAATCACTCATGAAGGAAAAACAATATACCGGAAAATTATTTTTGCAAGTTTTCAAATTGATAATGGAAGTAAAAATTGTTATGTTTTATTAAAAAACAATGAAATTATCAAACTTAATCATGCGATTGTTGAAAATCATAAAATTTTTATCTTTGGCCATAGATTTATGAATCCACGCAATTTTTATACAATTCCAATAGAATCCAGCAGATTTGATATATTTGAAACCGATTTGTATGAAGGCGAAATCTGTTTTTGGAGCATCGATTTAATCAAATGTAAACTATTTGGAATGAAAACAGATTCGGGAGAAAACATTCGGGAAGCAGATACATATGTTTTTTTTCCTATGATACATTCTGAAAAGTGATGAAATATAAGCACCACACACCGTACCACACTCACCACATATATATATATATATATATATATATATATATATATATATATATATATATATATATATATATATATATATATATATATATATATATATATATATATATATATATATATATATATATATATATATATATATATATATATATATATATATATATATATATATATATATATATATATATATATATATATATATATATATATATATATATATATATATATATATATATATATATATATTTATAAGTATATATACAATATATAATTTTAAAATATTCACTTACGAGTATGTTTGTTTTGCATTGAAATTTTGCACAAATGAATTTCTGTTCTTAACTTTTTCACTTTAAAGACTATAATTATTATGATATTCCTAGGATTATGTATGCTGTTGTGGAAACAATTAATAATCTTCGCCAAAAAGAAGTATCCGTAGTTTTATCGTCATGGATTATAGATGAAGAATATATTTACTGGCCACCTAATCATTACAAAGCTTTAAAAAAAATGCTAACACCCGATGTCGGTTGGACGAAACACTCCTGCGTTGTTTTAAAACGAAACATAGGTAATTTTATTAAATTTATTTAAACTTGATGCACATTACAAAAATATTTATTTTTTATTTTCAGCAACATATTCGGAAGCTAAAACCAGAGAAAAGTTCTTGTCTGAAAATTCATGCTCAGAAGTAGACGAGGGTTCAACCCGTCTAATAGCAAAACATAATTTTAACACAGAATTTGATCAAAACTATGTTCAAACAGCGGAATCAAATTTCAATTCACTAGAAATGGTACCAGCAAACCCACCTGGTGAAATGCTAAACGGAAAGTTCAACAACAGCGGTACGACTGAGTTTACGGAAAAAAATGTGCGGCTTCCGCTTACAATAGAATTACCTCCTCAAATTCCAAAGTTCCGAAATAACAGCAGTAAGCAAACTGAACCAACGGCGCTCATTTCACTAGAACAAACCTCAGTATCGCTTGATCGAGAAATTGAAAATGCTGTAGTGGAAAAATTAAATTACATATGTAATGAAATTAAAAAAATTAAGAAACATTCGAAATATCAAACTGAAGTTATCAAAGAACAAAACTGTAAAATAGAAACATTGCAAAAAGAATTCGCAAAGACAAGTCAAAGTATTGAGAACTTCATTTCATCTTCAATTATAGGACAACAAAAAATAAGAAAGATTACAAAAGATCACAATTTTGTTTATCCAAATGTTCCAATAAAAACTGTCGAGGAATTAGATTTACTTAATGCTAAATTAATCGAAAACTACTATATGGAACAAATGGTAATTAATTTTAGTAAATAAAATGTAACTTATTCTATTAACAATAATTTTGAATTGTAGGTTATTCGACTTTATAAATACCGGACTATAAACATCAATAAAGCAGTAAAACAAATGTTCGAACATTTGATTCATTACAATATAATCAAATTATATTCATGGACTGGTCAATCCGGAATTGCAAAAGGTAATTATGAAATGTACAAATATAATATGCGTTGTACAATACCAAAAATTTCAACACAGTTGGTTTTTTTAAAGTTTATGTTTTCAAGAACTTGGGCTTAATCTTCGTACACTTATATAACGTTTGGTTAATGGACTCATAAAAATCTCTCTGGAGATTGTTAAAATTTTTGAAAAGTAAAATAAATAGGTAATAACAATTTCGGGAATGCTAATGAAGTATAATACCAATCCCATATATACTCGTACAATCATTATTCGTGAAGATATGTAATTCTTATGATTTTATTGCATAATTATCACGTCTTTTAATTTTTTTTTTATAATATCTTAAAAATTATACGTAAGTAGTTGATATTTTTTATAACTTTTGCCAAACTATAACCTTACCATACAACATACATTTAGTCATGTGCCGTTCATTTTTAATGTGCCTAATTAGCTGATTCTATGAAAAGTTCTTTTTTTGATCAATTTTTTGATTAATGCGAGTATGTACGATTTTTATTGTATATAAAACACAATCCATCTAGAGTCTATAGTTGATATAGTCTGAAATGTAGATTAATCTCAGCTTATGCGATAGTTGCAAGTTATTAATAATTTTTAGAGGTTTACATCTTGGATCACTAATCAAAATTATGTGACATTTAAAATATTTACGTCCTTTACCGTTGTATGTATAATTTTCAATCTCTACCTTTTCTGCCTCAAACCAATAAAAATCTACTAAAATGTAGACTAGATGAAAATGCAGACTAACGCAAACCACTTAAACTCTTTAGTCCACGTAGACTCTAGTTATTTTTTAGTGAGAGTTTTTGCATCCAGCGTATGTAGTTACTATATGAGTCTTCGAATTTTTGGCAGACTTTACATCCGCTGAGTGTACCCAATATTTGCTAGAATAAATAAACAATGAAAAGATAAAACCCATATAAATTTGACTAATGAATGATGTACGTTTTTTTTCGAAGGAATCCACAAGCTCATTTTCTTGGATCTTAATATGATCATACAGTTAGTCGAAAATACAGTAAATTACTTGAATTTAGATGCGCCAATAACAACAGAGGAGACCAAAAAAGCCATTCAACAATTTTTGAAGCGGTCCAGTATTGTAATGGCTCGCATGGCCAAAAAATAAATGCAAAATTTATGTACAAAATAATGTATTTTAATTTATAAGCACAATATTGAATGAATTATAGATATATAGCTATATATGTATATGAACTTAACTTACCTATAGCTTTATATGAAATAAATATAATAAAAACGAATTTATAAATATTAAATCTTAACGTGTTTTATATTTCTATTATAAATTACAGATTATTATTATTTATATGTTAATGGTCTATCAACATGCCAGTTTGGGCATCATTTCTGGAACTGCTGTTACATAAAATTTCAGGGAACTAACACCAACATTTTCTTGAAAATTTATGAACTAATAAATTGGTAATATCGTAGTAATAAATTCAATAATATTACCAATATTCTATAGTGCATATATGGCATTATTTTATATTAATTATTAAAACGTAACATTGTTACTCAAAATGTCGCAATCTAGTCAGTTTCTAAAACCAATTTTTAAAAGAAATTCTATACAACAAAAAATTAGTATTATTTACTAATTCGTAATACACGTTATGTTATGCAAGTGTATCTCTTGAAACTCTAAACAATATTAGGTTACCGTAGTCATGTTTTATTCAAAATTGTACGACATAAGATTTCGGTTACTATACATAATTAAATACCGCAATTTGACCGATGGTAACATTTCACGAATAGTTCCAAACCATTGGGTGCCAAAATTAGGTAATTTTTTGGTAACCGATCGGGTTGGTTACTGACTCGGTCACCGGTAACAGTTTGGTTTTTTTTCGGTTTCAAAATTGAAATTGTTTGTCGGGATATGCGGTACGAATCTATGATAGAAATTTATCATGCCGGCAAATTGTTGTACCTGTTTGATGGAATTCGCAAGCTGCAGTTCCATAATTGCTTGAATTCTATCTTTGGAAGGTAATATTTTTTTTAGACATAAACAAAAGTTCTGGTAATAAAACTATCGAAGTAGAACCAAATTCAAATTTTGAGGTTTTGATTTTTATATGTGGTTTTCTTTATGAAACAATTCCGAAACTCTAGTGCCTTGCCATAAAACCTCACGAAAATGTCAACCTCGCATATACATTCTCAACACACTCATAGTATCTGTGTTTTAAATTTTTGCAGTTAGTTGTCTGCCGGTAGATACGTGGGCAGAGGGACACCGTAAGGTGGGGTTTTATGCCCTTTTCTTTGGATCTTGGTCGTTAATGACCTGATACTAAACCTTGAACGGCATGGCTTCAAGGTGGTTGGGTTGCCTACGCGGATGATGTTGTTATTGGATTCTTCGGTAAATATCCTTGCACGCTGAGTGAACGCATGCTGTGAATATCGGGCTACCTCTCCGAGTGAACAAGCAGTTTCAGACTGAACGCAAACCCACCGAAAACGGAGGTGGTCCTCTTTACCAGGAAGCACAAACTTCCTCAGTGTGATAAAGCGAAATACCTCGGGCTACATTTGGACAGCAAGCTAAGCTGGAAACCAAACATAGTATATTTGCTGTACGTCAGTAGTTAAACGTATACGGCTGTATGGGGTTGCCGTTTGACGGCTAGCGTTGAATATTAGTTTTTCAAGCTGAACTGGTTGAAGTATAATGTAATATCTACAAGGGATATTCGCATTTTTACGGACAGCCAGGCTGGTTTTAAAACGCTACAATAATACTCCCTGACGACGAAGGTAGCCCAAAAGTGTATGGCATATTTGAATGAGACAGCTGATTGGTTGAACGACGTGGGTGCCAGGGCACTTCAATATCGCAGGGAATGTAAAGGCAGAGCTGGCTCGCAAGGGCAAAGCACGCCTTATATCACAAAGCAAGCTGGATAAAGATACCGCTTGCTTCCTGTAAACTGCTGCTTCAGGAAGAAGCCGATCGAGGGAAACTCCATCTGCTCTGCACCTGTCCTAGTCTAGCGTACAACAGAATACAATTTATGGGACCATCCCATTTAGCAAAATCGATGTCTAGGGCTTTCAATGCTTTGTGGTAAGGTCAGGATGGTTCGCGGAATGAAGAGAAGGTAGTTCAAATGTGGTACAGTTAATGATCCATTTTTGTGTCTATGCTAGTCCATTACGACCAAATTTGGAATGCTCAAAAATATATGTTCTCTAAAATTTTAATTAAAAATTGGATTGATTTGAAAACCATCTAAGTCGTATATAAGAAGACCAATTCTGCTTTATAAAATTGATTTTCATTTTAATTCTAAATAATCATTTAAAACACCATAAGAGCATAATATAGAGTCTGACAAAAGTAATAACAAGCATAATCTTTGTACTTACATACATAATCTGTAAGGATTTAATGATTGTAAATAATAAAAATATAAAACTTTCAACATTTAAATGTGTCCCCAATTATAATCTTTCAATTAAAAAGCATATACATATATGTATATACACACACACACATACACCCGCACACAAAACTATCTTATAGTATAAACCTCATTTATAATTTGAGTATTCGACGAGTTGGTTTTTGCACTATATACTTATATGATTCCGTACACTAGACTACTGTACATTAATATACAGTTTTTGGTTTAAAATTAATTTTTAAAATTTATATTATTAGACGAAGAACCAAAAAAATTATTAAGCTCGCATCCTTTTTATTTTATTTTTGGGAACAAAAAGCCTTTAGGATACAAAACGTGTGTATGTGTGTATAGATACTCACACTGTAACTTAAAACTGTTATATAAAATAAATTTATGAAATAAAAATGAAAAGGATTTAAGACAATATTTAATTAAGTAATTTAACTTTTTATTTTTGTATTATTTTATGTAAATTAACTTTTGGGAAAATATTTTTTGTATATGATAAAATAATTTCAAAAAACTCTCCCCTATACACCGAACGAACAACATTATTAATTATTTTTTCGACTCCTTTTTAACATATTGTTTATTTTGAGAGGAGGATATTATGGTAGAGTAGAATATGGCTGACGAAATTTCCTTGTGGTTTAATCGTATACTACACAAAAATAATAATGGTCATGTCGAATATTGTGCACCCACAATAAAAGACAATTCCATTACATTATATACGTATATATATAAATCAAATCGAAACATTAAGTCACAAGTATTAATTATTTTCCCGCCGAACAGCGCTAAGTTGCAACAACAATTTCGACAAGACAACAGAACAAATCGCCCTCGAAACGAATTTTTCATTTGACCGAAATTAAATGGAATTAGAAATATAACAATAAACATGAAACCATGAATAACCTTAGTCCACCACCCCCGGCCACACACAACATAAGTGTATTTATACAAGATGGTTGCCTTATACTTGTTGGCCCCAATTTTATTGTATTGTTTGTTTCACTATATGTATATAGAAACTGTTATTGCGCCATTAGTTTCTCGATATGATTCGAAATTTGTTGGATGCCGTCTTTCTGTCCCCATCCATAATATTCATGTTTTGGAATGAAAATTTATCGGTATTGCGGTTTTTCGCAATTTGATTTCCTTAAACCATATATTTTGGGCTCATTCGTGCGAGAAATCAATTATTCTTTGTCTTTCTGCGATTTAAATTGTTCTTCCTGGTTGAAAATTTTCCTTTTCCCAATTAAATACTGAAATTGTTCTTGTTATTTATTGTGTTGCGATGTATTACTTCGTTCTTCCATTCATTTGTTTTTATTTTTGCATTATCCTTGTTTTCGTTTCGTATTCAGTTGAAATATAATACACAATGTTATGGGCGCCTTAAGCCTGGAATGAAATTGTTTTGGTAGAATATAGTTGAAAAAAAATCTTTTCACAGATGTGTTCTGAGCCGCGATTATAAATTTATTAAATTCAAAATACTAAATCGAACGGTATGAGCTCCAATTATTGATTAGCATTACAAATTTTCAATCTATTTATTCCGATAGTTCAAATCAAAATTTAAAATTGTGAAATTCATTCTTTCATTTTGCAGAATTCATAAATTTACCAAAAATTAAAAATGTAAAACTTAGTTTTAGACGAAGAAATTTGAAATTTCAAAACATTTATTATTTTCAAAGTTCTGAATTTTAAGGATAAGCTTATGGCTATTTCTAAAATTCTCGAAGTTTTCCAAAATTTAACTTTTTAATTTTTATCGAAATAAAGTTAGTTACAAGAAGAAAGATTTATTATTTTCAAAATTCAAATGTTAATTCTAAATTCTGAAACGTAAAATTAATATGAATTTTGGAAATTTAAAATTTTATAAATCGTCTTGGAATTTAATAAATTAAATTATAAAAATTATAAAATCCAGAAATACTACAGATTCAGATTTATAAAAATTTGAAATAGTGTTAAATATTCCGAAAGATTTGAAATTTTTAGAATACTGAGTTCTGAATTCTGAAATTTCAAATTTCACTTAAAAAAATTATAATAGTTCTTAATTTTAAACAATCCAAAATTATTCAAATTCCGATAACTCGAACCAACATTTAGTTTAAAATTTTATTAATTTTACAAAATGTCAGATAAAAACATAAAACTTATTTTTAACTACGAAATTCAATTTCAAAAGATTTATTATTTTTAAAGTTCTGAATTTTAGCTTAAGATTTTAAAACTTATTTGGAATTTTGAAAATTGGAGGTATTTAGAAATCTTCTAGAACCATAGAATATCGTTAAAATCGATTTTTTTTCTATAATAATCTGATGTGCAGTTTTCAAAATTTTAATAATTCAAATTAATATTTAGAACTGAAAATTGTAAAAATCTTTTTCAAAAGTTAGATAAATTTCATTTTAATTCCCAAAATTCCCAAAAGTTTCCAAAAATTTACTTTTTTCGGAATTTACGTCGAAATTTAATAAATTTGATTTTATTCGTTAAATTTGATCATAAAAATTGAAAATTGATAATCTAACATTAAGTTGAATCTGTAAAATGTAAATTTTTTTAATAAAAAAATCCAAAATCCAGAAATACTAATAATTTAAATCCAGGTTGACAATTTAAACTTGAAATAGTGACATTTCGAAAGATTTAAAATTTCAAATCCTGAACTCTGATCTGTGAAGTGTCAAATATCAATAAATTGATTGAATCAATTAAAAAATCTAAATACAAAATTATCCAAATTCCGATAATTGGAATCAAAATTTAAAATTGTCAAAGTCGGTTTGAAACGTTAAAATTCGGTAAACTCAAACGTTATTTCCAAAATTTCAGTTAAAAATGTAAAACTTATTTTTTTGAATTTTATTCTTACGATCTCAAAATTTATTTGGGATTTTGAAAATTGAAATTATGTATTTGAAAGAACCATTGTTAAATATCGTTAAAATCGCATTTTCTTAAGTTCGTCGATTTTTAAAAGTTTATTTGTTCAATTTTCAAAATTGTAATAATTCAAAGTGATATTTGGAACTGAAAATTGAAAAATTCAGTTTAAAAAGTAAGATAAACTCCAGTTTAATTCCCAAAATTGCTAAGGTTTTCCAAAATTCAAGTTCAACTTTTAAACTTTTATCACAATTTACGGAACATTTACGTCGAAATTGAAAAAAAAATATTTATTATTTTTGAAATTCAAACGGAAATTCTAAATTCCTGAATTTAGCCATAGAATTTGAAAATCATTTACGTAAAATTAATATGAATTTTAGAATTTAAAAAAATAAAATAAAAAATTTCTAAAATCCAGAAATACTACTTTAGATTCAAATTTATAAAAACTTGAAATAGTGACATTTTGAAAATTTCGAAATTTCAAAAACTGAGTTCTGAAGTTTCAAATTTCAATAAAAAATGTAGAATTCTTAAAAATTATAAAAAGTGAATCCAAAATTATCCGAAATTCGGTTTTAAACAGCTAAATCTTAAAATTTATTTACCGAATTTTTAAAAATTTTCAAAATTTCAGTTAAAAATTCAAAATTTATTTCTAGACTAAACGAAATTCGAAATTTTGTTTTTTAAATTCTATACCGCAAATTTATATTTAGATCTCAAATTTTTAAAATCACATTTTAAATGACAGTTAAGCTTATATTTTATTCGCAGAATTTCCAAAGTTTTTATAAAATTCAAGATCAATTTTTAAACTTTTATCGAAATTTAATAAATTGGAGGAAGAAATATTTATCACTTTCAAAATTCGTAAAGTTTGATCATCAAAATCAATAACTTAATATTAACTTGAAATTTGGAAATTTATTTAAAAAAAATTAAATCCCATTGAAATTTAATAAATTAAACTATAATAATTTTAAAATCCAGAATAACCAAAAGATATTTAAATACCAGAAATTTATATATTACGAATTTCAAAGTTTCAAATTTCAATAAAAATGAAGGATTCTTAAAAATTAAAAAATTGAAATTTAAAATCATCCAAATTCCGATAGTTCACATCAAAATTGTTAAATTCGGCTTCAAAAGTTCAAAATCCGATGTACTCAAATTTTATTTACAGAATTCTTAAATTTTTTCAAAATTTCCATTAAACAATTTAAAACTTATTTTGGTAATGTCTTAGAACCATAAAATAAAAATAGCGTTTTAGTAAAATATCGTTAAAATCGAATATTTTCAAGTTCGCAGATTTTTAAAAAAATTATACGCGTAATTTTCACAATAAGTTCACTAGCTCAAATTGCTTTTATTCGCAGAATTCCAAAAATTTTCCAAAATTTAAGTCCAATTTTTAAAATTTAACCGAGATTTACATCAAAACTTATTATCAAATAATGGCATGTCGAATGGTTTGATATTTCAAATTTCAATAAAAAGTTTTCAAGACTGATTTGATGGAAAGAAGATTTGGCCTTTAATATTTCGTTAGCAAGACTTGCTAAATGGCAAAAAAAAAATTAATCAAATCCTGACTGATATTTTCAGACTAAAGTGTTCTAGATTAAAAGTTAGGAGTTCCCGAAAATTTTCGTCGGATAGTCTCCAATCAACAAGTAAAAATATTTTTAATAAAACCGTAATGGGTATGATAATTACTTCGCATTGCAAGGCTTTGTTATTCTGTCTGCATAGATGTACATCTTTCCAGCTATATCGTTAAATCAAAAGTAATCTTTGTTAACCATATAGTATAGTTGTTAAAAAAACGGGCTCAGGTTTGTACCTAGCGGTATTAGTTAAAATAAACATATTCCGATTGGCTAGGTAACATCTAAAAATTGAAAGAGATTTTGAATCAAACCTGAAACCATTTAATTTGCCAAATAGTATTTTATCATAAACAGAATCAAAAGCCTTCCTCAAATCAATAAAAACTTTCGTTGCAACAGATCATTGCTATCAAAAACATTTCGAATCGAAGAGAAAAGCAGGGTTTCAGCTGCGTATTTGAAGTGTATTTGAAGTTTTTGTTTACATCTTAAAAATTGCCATTTTCTATTGTTTTATTGCAAAATGACAAATGTTCGCTATCAGAGACTAATGTAACAATAAAGGTCATAATATGGAAAGGTTCTATATATAAGTCATAATATGTCGCCGAAACCGCAAGACAAAATACTTAAACCAACAGCACTTCTTAGAAATCGCAATGCATGATAAACAATAATAATGCAATATATATTCAACGACTTAAAATATAAATGAAGCAGACATTAGACGCCAATGTTGCTATAGTGCGAAAATAAACTATATACATAATTATATCTAACAAAGTATAGGGAGGTGCAACCGATTTTCATTATATAATTACATAAATTTAGCAATCAATAGAAATTGACAGCTATGTGTTGGTCTACACGTATAAAAATAAATTTTTCATAAATGTGACTTGCACCATATGCGGTATCATATAAAATTTAAAATTAACTATTTCATATGCTACCACTATTAAATTATAGGCATTGCAATTTTTAGTAAAATTAAAACCATGACCTGTTATATAAAGGCTGCAATCAAATTTAACGATATAGTAATATGCGTTTTACCGCATATCCTGGCAATATTATTTATTAAACATGCATTTTCGATTAGAAAGTCATTTATGGATCCTATATTGTTATGCTGAGTAATTTATGTGTGTACAATGTATATAAACGTTCATCTCAAATTCCAAAAAGGTATAATTAGTAATTCAAAACATAAAAATTATTTACATTTTTCCAAGTATAGAAAAACAAAATAAAATTATAATTTTAAATTATATATTTTTAATTATTATTTTTAGGAATTGCAGAAATTACAATTTACCTCCACTTCTACTCTCCCCCGCTCTTAGATATCATATTATTGATAAACGACAGATACGATAACGTTATTAATTTATTTTCATTTTCTCATTCCATTTTCAATGAAATTTTCAGTTTTCTGTTTTTATATTTTGTGGAACTGTAACAGTATATAATCGATAAAGTTCAATTAAATCGAAAATTTATTATATAAGAATAATCGTGATTATTTTTATTTAAACTCGCAATAAAAGATTGAAACTTTGGAATGATTATTTTATTTAATTGGGGTTAAATGTAAATTTATAATATACAAGGAGAACGCAAGATGTATAAATTATTCAGAAATATTTATGATACTGATGATATTGTAAATTAATGTATTCATGTATTGGCATCTATATCAGACACTGACTTTTGTCATCACTAACTCACTTCCACTATCCTACATCCGCATTACTATTGTCCCACATTTGTTTAATCTTCTTCAAATGACCTTCTGCTCAAATGACCCATGCACTACTCATACATTTGAATGTTTATTTAAATTTCGCGAGTCGTGTTTAATTTTATACCCTTTGTTTATAAACAAATCAAAAACAAACGATTAAGAAAAATCAAATCACAATAAAATAAATTTAAATTAAATCTTTAATTAAAATGAATCAGCATCTTAGATAAACTATTTCTTCTATAGTAATAATTACAACGATTTTTTTTGTATATTGTGATTTTAACTTAACGATGGAAGCAGAGTGTTTTTTATTCTGAATAATGTATCGGAGTGATAAAAATGCTTTCATTGTTTTGCTAATACATTTTACTAAATAAATCTGTCTGCGAATCAAATATTACATCAGATTACATAATAACCTTACATAAATAAAAGCTTTCTTATTTATTTCTATATAAACAAACCAATTAAAGTTTATATATATATATATATATATATATATATATATATATATATATATATATATATATATATATATATATATATATATATATATATATATATGTATATATATAATATATAGTATGATCGTTATCATGCATCCTCGCGACTTTCTAGAAAATAATAATGTTGAGACAGAGAAAAGAATAATCAACCTTCATTAATTTTTCCCCAAAAATTATATTCAAGACAAAAAATGGAAATAAATCACACGAAAAGCATTTTTATTCTAATACATACAATTATAATTTAAATAAAATCAAGTTTAAAGTTAAATGTTGTGCTTCATTGTATAGATATCTTGATTGAAATAAATAAAAAGAATGGGCAATGTCAGACATCTGTATATTTAAAGGAAAAGAGTAGTCACTAAGAATAAATTTTAGACGAAATTGGGTTAAAAGTTGATAACACGACTTCTGTAGGAACGGTAAGAAAAGTATGGTAAGATACTGTTAAAGTTAGCCGATAATTTCCAGCCGAAAGTTATAAAAATTGATAATGCAGATTATATATTAATATGACAGCCGATAAAAAATTCAAATAGCCGAAAGTTTTCAGCCGATGGTTTCCAGCCGATAGTTTGAAGCTGATATATGACGATAAAGAAGATTTTTAATTTTTAGATAAAAATAATACGATAAATTGGATTTTGATACAATTGTAAGCCAATTTATAATAATACTCTAAGAAAAAGCTACATGTGGGGATCCCGGGAAAATTAGATTTTTCAAAATCATATGCAAATAATCGAAAATTAATAAAAATTCAGCCTCTAGAGTGTTATGTCTGGAGATGGAATGATTTGAAGTGTTTTTCTAATAGCTATGACTAGAAATTTGTTTTGGTTCAAGTTTCACGTGGGAATTCTGTGAAAATTTAGATTTTCCAAAATCAAATACAAATAAACGAAAATTAATAAAAATTCAGCCTCTTTTTCAATAGCTATGACTAGAAAATTGTTTTGGTTCAAGTTTCATGTGGGGATCCTGGGAAATTTAGATTTTCCAAAATCATATGCAAATAATTGAAAATTTATAAAAATTCTGCCTCTAGAGTGTTATGTCTGGAGATGGAATGATTTGAAGTATTTTTCTAAGAGCTATGACTAGAAAATAATTTTGGTCCAAGTTTCATGTGGGGATCCTGGGAAATTTAGATTTTCCAAAATCATATGTAAATAATTGAAAATTTATAAAATTTGTGCATCTAGAGTGTTATGTCTGTATTGATTTGAAATGTTTTTCCAATAGCTATGACTAGAAAATAATTTTGGTTCAAGTTTCACGTGGGAATTCTGGGAAATTTAGATTTTCCAAAATCAAATGCAAATTAACGAAAATTAATAAAAATTCAGCATCTAGAGTGTTATGTCTGGAAATGGCTTAATTTGTAGTGTTTTTTCAATAGCTATGACTAGAAAATTGTTTTGGTTCAAGTTTCATGTGGGGATTCTGGGAAATTTAGATTTTCCAAAATTATATGCAAATAATCGGAAATTTATAAAAAATTCTGCCTCTAGAGTGTTGATTGATTGATTGATTTGAAATGTTTTTCAAATAGCTATGACTAGAAAATTGTTTTGGTCCAAGTTTCATGTGGGGATCCTGGGAAATTTAGATTTTCCAAAATCATATGCAAATAATTGAAAATTTATAAAAATTCTGCATCTAGAGTGTTATGTCTGGAAATGGAATAATTTGAAGTGTTTTTCTAATAGCTATGACTAGAAATTTGTTTTGGTTCAAGTTTCACGTGGGAATTCTGTGAAAATTTAGATTTTCCAAAATCAAATGCAAATAAACGAAAATTAATAAAAATTCAGCCTCTAGAGTGTTATGTCTGGGAATGGCTTAATTTGTAGTGTTTTTTCAATAGCTATGACTAGAAAATTGTTTTGGTCCATGTTTCATGTGGGGATTCTGGGAAATTTAGATTTTCCAAAATCATATGCAAATAATTGAAAATTTATAAAAATTATGGCATCAGCACAACGAGTAATGCTGCATAAGCACAACGTGCACAGATAACATCAACGATAATATGTCATCAGCACGGCGCCGAAACAGTCGAATCATCGGGAAAAGTACTAAGTGCAAGTTATACCAAATATTATGGTATAACTTCATTAAAATTGTAGCAAATTCTATAATACCATTAGGATAACAGTGCAGTGATCGCAAAACGTACCGCAGTAACCCGTTTGTGAAAGTTAAAACATACAGCTAAAGAGGAAATTTACGTTCCATCCAACACACGCCCGATTGGTATTTTCTGGTGCACACAGTCCCGGAGTACACCTTCACCTCTACATGAAGATTGAAATAATTTTCCTGTAAGTACACAAATCTAGTGGAAATTTAATACACAAATTTAGTGAAAATTTAAAGCTAAACACACAAATCTAGTATAAAATCAAAAAATAAAATTAATTAATTAAAAAATATTTAATAAAAAGTGCAAGTAACAAAAAAATTGGAAATATTAGTTTCGAGCATTGATCAACAAACCCCAGTTGAAAACAATATCTAATACTAAAGAACGGCAAAATTTAGAAAGAAAAGAAAGTTATACCCATGAGAACATAACTATTTGTACCATTTTTTTAAAATTCGCTGTACACATAAGAACATAGCGAACACTGTTCCATTAAAATTGTGAAACTGAATAAATAAATCGTGGTATAGTTGTACCATTGGTAGGCGGATTACAATTATCAACGCATCCTCGCCAAACAGGAAAAATATAGCATATCCAACAGTGATTCAGAAGACACACTAATAGATCCCGAGTGTACGACTACCGGCTGTGTACTATAAAAATCTTTGTGGGAACACTAATCCACACACACTTTGTGGCAACACTAATCTACAAACAGGCCATGAAAAGCCTATTAATCTTAATTTCATGGCTCTGGCATTTTATTTGAAGGATTATGAGGAAATCATGGATCGAATAACATCCTCCATCACCAGCATTCACCAAGACAATACCGTTCAACCACAACTGATTTGTAAAGCGAAAGTAATAACACAGCTGATCTCAGAACTAAAAGGTCACTCAAGAGCACAAAGATCAATAAACTGGATCGGTAGCGCATGGAAGTGGATAGCAGGATCACCCGACGCTATACTGATTGGGACCAGATAATGACTAGCAAAAATCAGATAATAAACAACAATAATCAACAGTACAGGATTAACAGAAGTCTCACAAATACAACTGTTCAATTGCTCGCGGAATACAACAAAATTATTGACCACTTACATGATGAATCGGAAGAAAAATTCCACCAAGTCTTGTACAATCGACTCACAATTCTCAAAGGCGAAATATATGAGATAGTCCGAGCGGTCCAGCTAGCCAAACGAAACATCGTCAATACTAATATGTTGAGTAAAGGAGAAATTAGTCGTTTAATCATGGCAATTCAAACCCTGCCGTATGCCAAAGAGATTGAGGCAATGGAATATACTGAACCGATGATGATCATGAAAGAATCCACTCTTCTATACGTTCTATCAATGCCAAAAACTAGCAGAGAGGACTACAACCACATCATCTCATAAGATCAACCTTCAACTACAATAAATGTATATACACGGATTAAAGAGAATATCAACGGATCATTGCATCTACCAACTGATAAAAGGATTAAATGCTAAATGCGAGTATCAATTCCACAACCAACAAATCATTGAAATCCTAAACGATCATACCATATTCCTAAGCAACTTCAACGGAAACATTTCGTATAACAGCACGAGTCGACACTTAGAAGGAAGTTTTTTGGTGCAATGTGCCAACGAAACGGTCCAAATCAACAATTCCACATTCATAAATAAGGAAGTGAAGGATACTTACATAACCTATACCTAGAGAACATCGCGCAATTACAGGAGCTATTCGACGAACACAAGGAAGCGGCCGCCATTGATGGAATGATCATAGCCACTATTTGTGGCCTGATTGTAATTTTTTTGATAGACAGAACGAGACTCGCTCATAGAAGGGGATTTTTGGTTTTCTCAAAGCCATCTGTCTACGAGGAACTTCCCATAGGTCGATTTACATAATATGTACATTGTACATAGTACATACTAAAAGCAGTTTTGTACCGAAACGATGAATTGAGATGAGAAAATTATTAAAATTTAATTCTTTTATAAACGAACATCTCTCGATCTACATATATATACTACAGAGTTTGTTTGCAATTTTATCGTTTGGAAAATTTAATTTTTTTTCTATTTGTGTAGTAGGTATTTATTTGGCAAATAAATAATTTATAAACCAATTGTATAACCAAAACAAAAATTGATACAAAATTCGATTGTAAGAAATGCAGTGAAAAGTTAAAACGATATATAGTTTAGTTGTTTTGGTATTTTCATTTTATCGATTTGTATTAAATTTTAAAATTTTGTCGTTCCATTTTTTGTGTCCTTATCTTACTTATCCATACATATTGTAAAGTATTATACCCGAAAAAAATGTATTTACAAGATTTTATTTTCTCCACATGCCTCCATGGCTAGTCAACTCGAGTTGAATATACTTTTGAAAAATGTTTGTCTGTAATACATTTTATTTTAACAAAAATTCAAAATCTACAGAAGATTTTATTATTATTGGTATAAATCCATCCAAAGCAACTTATGACATGATATCTATATTTATCTATTAAAGCTGCTTTAAACATATGTAATAAACATTTGATTATATTATAACATTTGTACCGTCCATGTAAAATATTCACATTTTCACAATCAAATTAAAAGAAGAAATAAAATTAGTAAATTAATAAAATTAGTAAAATAGAGAAAATAAATAAAGAAAGAAATTAAATAAATTACACTTGTTGATGGTTGAAGTTAGTCACATGGAAGTTCATCCTTCCAATTTTGATTAATTTTTTATCAACATTAATATTTCAGACCTGCCATACTAATAGAAAATGTGGAATTTCTAGAAAAATCATCGCGGTATTTCCAAGGTTTCAATTTAGCGTGTTCAACAGAAATTCGACAACTGTGAATTTAAAATTTATAAATGCAACTCTTTTATGTACATATGTTTTAGTTCCTTAATTTTAACACTTAGGCAATTCAGACCATCTACGATACTTTTACAACATTTTAGAAAAATTTTGCTGCCAGCCGCACTTTAATATCCTCACCCACATTGTTATCGTATGTGATAAGAGAGCAAAATTTTTGACCTTCCTCACTCCTTCAAACGTGTAGTGACCACTACTAAAATCTGGTGTACCATTGTCCGGCTAACCAGAGTTCATGTATTTCGTTTTGGACCCATTGATCTGAACAGAAGCTCAGAACTCTACATGCGGATCAAGTATTTCATTCACTCCGTTGATTGGACTGAATATCACTATACATATGTGTTCTGCATATGCAAGCACCTGATTGGACTGGCGATATAAGATGTTGCGCTGATGTGTTTCAGTTTTACAAAAGATGTACTCCAAACTCTGTACAATATCGAGATCAGAGATTTGATGAAGACGCCCGATATTATGCATGAAATAAGATCTCGAAGGAGAGCCACCATATGGTAGGCGACGATGGCTCGACGGTGTATAGAACAACTGGTTGTCTTCAGGTTGTCTAAAACAGCATATGAAGACCAAGTCCAGGATCGAAACCATTGGAGCCAGATTGTTCACACAGTGAGGGGCTAGTAATGGCCTTTAAACACTGTTTTATTATTATAACTTTACTGAAAATAAACATTAAAAAACTATTAAATAGCTTAAATAAGTTTTATTCAGTGTGTGGGGCAAGTTGTAATAAATCACTAGAGGTAAATTGAAACATGTTGCAGATTTAAAAAATTAAAAATTAACTTTTTCTATATACGAGTAGGTAATATATGAACATAAAAAAAGAAAACTGACCGAGGTAACTCATCGCCTGTAGATTTCACCGAAGCAGTCGAACGTGTTATAACTGTATGAGGACTTACATCACGTGAAAGAGAGGCACTTTTGACGGTTTGTTGTGTTGTAAGTGCTGGTGGCATCTTTATCCCTTCTCTGTTTATTTTCAATGGAAAAACATTTCAGTCTCATATTAACAAAGATGGACCCACATTACACGACATTGGCCTCATCCATGTTACACCACATTGCTCTCATCGGCTTCAACCTTTAGTTAGATTAGTGTACGGACCGTTCAAAAATGTATGACTATATACTATATTCCTAGTTAAGTACCTCAAGCTTTACCACGACCCTTCTCACTTGAGTCGATTATCAAAGGCTTCGGAGGATAAAAGGATCAATTTTTTATTGATCATATTCTTAGAGATGCATACTATCTGCCGTCAAGTATAATAGACCGGCCTTATATTGAAGAGTCACCAACGCAAGCTTTTGATAATGACTTTGAAAATAATGAAGATACAATTTGCCAAACCTCTGGTAAATCTAGTGGTTTTCCACAAATATCAGATGGTATACCATTTTACTTAAAGAAATTGATGCATTGAAGAATTATCTAACTTTGTCACAGTTGGAGAAATTGATATTGAGTCTTTCTTTACCAATTATACTTGCCGAATAAGATGTATTTTCTGCATAGTAAATATATATAAAATTAACTTTAATGATAGGGATGTTATTTGGGAAAACCGATTTCACTAAAGCCTTTGAACGATATAGTACACTCTAATGTTATTCGCCATTTACCAAAAGATGCCCCAAGAAAAAATAACATAAATATTTATGTTTTAAAAAAAAAATATTAAAAGCTTGTCCCAAAGCTCGTAATTATTTTTTCTTAAAATCCAAAGTCCAACCGCAAAACGTAGACTATCAGAGCCACCTATATATACAGAGCCGTAAGGATCAGCCATTTTTTTTGTCGAGCTTTTTCTAGAGGAACTACTTTTTGCATTATCCCATAAGAATCAATGCAAAAATGACCATTTTCGAATTACTTTCCATCAATGAAAAGTTAAATCTTTCATTTCGATAAACACTTTGTGGAATTGATTCTATATTGAAGCATCACATATCTGAAAGTCAGAACCTTAAACCTTTTATTAATTTAATAAACATTAAATCAAAATTAAATATGAATTTATCATATTTTTGTAAACATGAATTTATTTGAATGTGTAGGTAAAATAAATAAATAAAACATATATTGTCATCCTTTCGATCGATGATTTTGTCTCTTTTTTAAGAATTAAATCTCACACTTTTTCTTTGTTTAGTTTCGCTTTTTCTATTGCGATCGCAGCATGCTCGTATAAAGCATTATTCTATTTCCTTTTATACATTTGAAAATGTATCACCACATATTTCTATTTCATTGCCTTGTAGCGAAATCGGAAAAGGGATAGAGTGCAAAATTATTCCAATAGGCTGAGATCGCAATAGAAAAAAATCAAAATTGAATTCACGAAATAGCGTAAAATTTAAAAAGAGAACATAAACATCGATCGATAGAAAAAAAATTGTGATATTGACAACTTACAACATGTCATAGGGAGTTCCAATAACATCTGCACAATTTATTTAGAACCATAATTATACATAAATGCGTAACAAAACTTTACCAAAATAAAATAGAACCGTGCCAGAAGAACTGTGATAGTCATGGTGTTCCATTTATAATCTAAAATCCAAAATTTACGTTGAAATTGAAGTGAAATTAGTTTGAGATTTATTCAAACAAAATCATGCAGCTTTTATTGAAATACCCTTTAAGTATTTTATTTTATTCACAAAAATATAATTCAAAAGGAAACATAACCCCACTTTTACTATTTTCTCTTTTCGTCTTGCAGTTTAATTTTATTGCGTTGGTATTTGTGTGTATTTATATCAATTCAATGGAGAAATGCTTTTTTTTCTATAAATTTTATTAATAAATATATCAAAAATTAAACAACTTCTTTGATCAAGCTTTGAATCAATTATAAAATGATAATTGTAGATTCTATTTCAATGTTAAAATACTTAATCCATCGACATTTTCATTGAAAAATATCGCACCGAAAAAAATTTAATTTTTCATATGTTTTGTATGAAAAAAATGTATTTTTCGTCAATTTTAGTTCCTCTAGAAAAAGCTCAATTTTTAACTTTAGGGCTCTGTATATATAGGTGGCTCTGA
Organism: Tipula unca; assembly: GCA_951394425.1. NCBI lineage: Eukaryota > Metazoa > Arthropoda > Insecta > Diptera > Tipulidae > Tipula > Tipula unca. The sequence continues at coordinate 175,121,815 of OX596382.1, read as the reverse complement.
GACTATACGTGCTACAGTAAACAGCAAAGCAAAATTGTGAAATTTTTATGTACAAAATTCAGAGTTTTAATTTTCAAATCTTCCGAAAATGGCATTTCAAATTTAAAATATTCAAAATTTAAATTACAATTACGTTATCTATTTGTTTCCAATTTATTAAATTTCGACGTAAGTTATATAATGTTGATCCTTAATATTGCAAAATTTTAAGAATTCCTGCATCAAAATTCAGTTTATCTATCTCAATACTTTACAATATTCAAAACTCCAATTGAGATCTTATTTATTCAAAATTTTGAAAATAATTAATCTTTCGAAATTTCGAATTTCGCATATACATATAAAAATTTCGAATTTAAAGTTCAATTCAACAGAAATTAATCTATTAAATTGCGATGAAATCTTAATTAAAATAAATTGTGAATTTTGAATAAACAATTTGGAAAATATTGATAAACATATATGTATATATTCTGAATTTGGAAATTCTTAGAATTTTCCTCAAATATTAAATATTTACAGCTTATACTTTTAAAAAGAAGTGGTTTATTTTAAAACCCAAATTTCAAGGTAATTTTACAATATTCTAAATAAAATGTCATTCCAATTCAATCAAATTACGAATTTTCCAATAGATTGGAGTTATCCGTGTTACCATCTGTAATTTCAAACACACAATTAGTGCAGCTTGTAGACAAATTTTTCCAAAATATAAAAAAAATCTATTCAAATTTAGGATGCTACCCAGCCGATTTTGAATTAAAAATAAAATTGTTTAAATGTTTACGTTTTTCCAAATTCTGAATTTTTATAATTCTAAGATTTTTCGGTTAATTTAGCATCATCTTTACATAATACAAAAATACAAAAGCATTAAATACTTTGCTAGAAAATCAGTTAAATTTTAAAACTTTTTTCAATTTTTATTTCAGATTTGATTTGCTTACCTATACCCTTCTTTTATATGATTGAACATTTGACTTTGAAAACAAAATTTAAATATCAAAATCACTGGATTGTGCTGATGAGTTTTGTGCTTAGAAACTATAGGAACTCTATTTATGTGCTCAGTATATTGAACACTATAAACACTATAAATAAATTATTTTTTACCCTTATACTCGTATAAGGTAAAAGAGTTCCAAACTACCTAAGGGCTTTATAATAAGCTAAGCTCTAAAAATTGTTAGTGTGAAAATAATTTTATTCGGAGAATCCTCGGAGCTTTCACCACTAAGTTACTTGTAACCGGTTAGGTCAAGTATGGTCAGCAATATATAATAACAGTCAGGGTTGAGTCATATGTTAAAGATTCGATATTTGTTTGCAAATTTCTACAAATCAAAAAAAAGCCTTGATTTCATTTATGAATTTATTTTTCTAATTTTTGAAATCGGGAACGCGTTATAATTTGGGACGTTGAACATGTTATATACCTGACATGATTCACAAATAGATCCAAATATTTTAAAAATCTGGGTAGGGATAGAATTCTAAATAGGCATTCGAAAATTGAATAATACCACATATCAATCAAAATATCTCCCATTTTAAAACCCAACATATATACGGAAAAATCAACAAAATCATCGACTCATCGTGTTTATCAATTCCAAAATTCCTCCGCAACATATAGATATACAATAAAGGGCTTGCGGTGTGATTTATTTGTTGCCACAAATATACCTGATAAATTTATTTTGTATATTTAAACAGGAATGTTATTTGTATATTTAGGGGAGTGATAGATCCTTTCCTAAAAAAAAAACTTATGAATAGCTAGTTTTCAAAATGGGTTGCGTGTTGAAATTGCCTCCTTGTGTAAAACGTGTCTAGACTTTTAAATTTTATAAATACATTAATCCCTATATATCATAAAAAATGTCTAAATCATAGTATTGCATGCGCATATCTATATATAAATTAGGTGTGGTATCTTGGCTCGACCCGTATACATAAAAACGAACTAAGATTTTTGGTGTGACACATAAAATCGAGATTTGTATTTCTAAAGACTTTCTGTTACAAATACATATTAACACGTTCATGATTGGCAAACATCCTCCAAGGAAAACAATTTTTTTTCTGTGATTGGAAATAACCAATTTTCCTTTTGTATATCAAACAATATTTCCTTTGATTTGACCTTTTCGTTTCTCTCATTCACTTGCACACTCCAAACAAATTTAATTGAATACGTGAAACCGCATATTGTATATGTACGTACATGTATACATTTCGTGTCCTGCGGTGTGTTCGTCAAAATATCAAGGATTTCTAGAAAATTATATTTTTAATCAAATTTTGAGGTTAGTTTTATGTAACGTAAAATCTGTCCTGATCTAATGTATCTTCTACTTCTCAGAAAATTTTCGTATATATGTACGTTTGAGAATATAAAATTCATTGAATAGCGTATATACCTATATACATACATATATTCTAAATGAAGTCGATTAAATTTCAATTTACATAATATTTTAGGCTTTCGGAGCGGTAACTTGTATATACGTTTGAAACAAGTATTTATATAAATAAGCTTTCTGATATATACAATATGTATCAAGATAGAAAAGTTACCAAGTTTATGAAAGTTCGATTAAGTTTTCTGAATTCTTTTAATTAAATAAAACACTTTAAATCACATTTCCAGTGAAGAATGGATGAACCATGTTATACCGTGATTGATTTTCTTATGATTATCTATATTATAAAAAACTGTGGTACAAGATTAAATGGTATACGCTCAGTGACTCAGCTATACCTAAAATAAAAATACATTAATTCATTAAAATACATATGGAACATGTTGTCAAAATACAAAAACGCTAACAAATCACAAAAGTTTTAATTTGATGAACATTTTAATCCAAAAATTATGATGGAAACGTTTTCTTCGCTGGTGTAATCAATCCTACATACAGCATGTTTTCAGAGCTACATATTTCTAGATTTAGTTAATTTTTTTCATAATTTCTAATACATAGTATTCCGTATATTGAAACAAATAAAAATCATTTAAATTTAAATTTACCATATCGCAGACCTCGAGTTTCTTATTTCAATATTGAAGTAAGCAGTTAGATGATTCACGGATCATGATCGACACTGAGTAATCGCCAGTTGCTTTGTCATCAATGGTAATAACCTAACTAGGGATTGCAGAATTACCGAATTTCGGCTTTACTGGTAAACGGTTAATATATGAGTAAAACCCGGTTTACCGGTAAATTACCGGTAAACATGTTTTTAATTATAAAAAATCATGTTCAAGTCAAAGTCATGTTCAAGTCTCGGTTCGATCCAAATATTTTTAATTTAATGTCTCTATTCAAATTGCTAATATAAGAAACGAATGTAGCAACGAAAAAAAGATGCGGCGGTGGTCGAATAGTTAAAGTGATGGACGTTGGTTTCGTAGACACAAGTTCAAGTCTCGGTTCGATCCAAATATTTTTAATTTAATTTCTCTATTCAAATTGCTAATATAAGAAACGAATGTAGCAACGAAAAAAACATGCGGCGGTGGTCGAGTGGTGGTTAGAGTGATGGTGATGGGCGTTGGTTCTGTGGACTCAAGTTCGAATCCTGGCGGGCAAAATCCATTTTTATTTAAATTGTTTTTCAAATTAAAAGTTTTAGTTTTATCCATTCAAATGTTAAGTATTAAAGATATGCATATTAGCATAAAACCATTTGTGATGGGTATTGGTTTCGTGTGCCAAGGTTCGATCCTTGATTCTGTGCAAAAAAAGATGTCAATTTTACAAAAATGTCTATCAATTGGTGTTCAAGTTTTCAGCTTGAAATAAAATGTTCGTGTTTCTCGCGTTCAATATGAAAATTTTTACAGAAGCGAATGAATTTTGTGAAAAAAGAAAAAGATGTGGTTCCGAAACGAAATTCAAACTTAGATCCATGAAACCATAGTCCACCACTCCAACCACTTAACCACCGGTACACATAGAAAGAGTGGTATACAAGACATATACATCTCTCATACATACTATTTCAATAGAGAAAATTGAAAATGGTAAAAATAGCTGTGAGGTTTGGCTCAGGCCGACGACACCAGTCAATGAATCTCCTATTTCTTGACCAGCGCCGTTCAATTCCTAGATGTATAAATTTTATTTGTATTAAGTATGTACTTGCATTTGAAAATTTTAACAGAAACTAAGTCCCAATTTGGAAAAGCAAATTAATTTTAAAAGGTTTGCCGCAACCGAGACTTGAACTTGTATCTATGAAACCGCAGCTCATCACTCTAACCACTACACCATAGCCGTATATACGAATCTAAGTTATATCCTGCTTTAATAATTGACATTTGAATGGAGAAATTAGAAAATTTTATTTTGAAAGAAGAAATTAAATTATAAAACTTTTGTACCCGACCGAGATTTGAACTCAAAATCACTTGAACTAATCATCAGGAATTTTGACCAAAAATCCACAATTCGTAATAGAAATCCGATTACGATGGTATATCCCTAGGCCTCGGATGTAAATAGATTTATATAGGGAGGACATACACTTAACATACAAATTGTATCTAAAATGGAACCATTTAGACTTGTTCTTATTTTAGTGCATATTGCACCCGCAGCTGAAAAAAGATCACTCAGATTCGACGCTTGGCTTTATTGATGAAATGTAGTTGAACGCCAACGTTAAATACTTTCCACGTATTTGTCTTTGTTCTTTGTCCTATACGGCAATCCACCTGCGGTATTGCAATCAGATTAATACGAGTTCCGCTCCGAACTCTTCTGGGACATTTGCTGTATTTTATCATTTTTGGTTGCAAACACCAGGGACGAACATTTTGTTGGTCAATGGGGTGATCGCCTGTTGTGTGTTTAATTATTTAACAACAAAACCATATTTTTCATCAGAAATGTGTGAATATCCAAGCAATTTCTTTTGTTATTTCATTTTCAAAAATTACCGAATTTACCGGTAAATTCTAATTTTTTTACCGGTATTTCGGTACGCTAAATTGGACGGTAAAACCGGTTAACCGGTTAATCGTTTACCATGTAATGCAATCCTTAAACCTAACGGACTGAAAAGTTAGGCTATTCCTGGTAGCTCTTCTAGTAATTAATCTGCTTGGCTAAAAAATTATATCAAAATGTAGAAAATCTTATTGTTGCGCACATCTTGGGGTTCAAATGAAAATTTTTAAAATTTCAATAAGGCTTCTGCTAGCGTTTGTTTACCAATTGCGTTTGTGTTTTTAACGCTTTCTCAAGTATATTCCTTCCTCAAGAAAAAATACTTTAGATCTGAGCTGCCCAATTCTTAAAGCTTTCTATAGTTGGTTATAAATATTGCGCGAATGCTGTTCCTTACGTTACGTTTTTTAATTTGTAGTTTTCTATAAGTTTAGTACAGACGGAACTCCATAATATTTTCTGATCTGGAACCAACAAACACCATTAGTTTGGTTGATGTACTGTGTGGTTTTAAGGGTATTTAATCTGAGTATGAACTGTGCATGTTCATTTCTGGATTTAAGGAGCTGAAAAAGCTTATGTAGAGTTATTTTCATATGGATTAAGGATTTAGAGCGTTTGATATTCAGATCAATGCCGACCTTAAAATATGAATTTTGATATACCGTATCTGGCTTACAATATACTATCTGATCATAGTTAAGAAATTCTAAAGGGTGCTTATAATACATCCTTAATGTGATTTGATAATTGGTTTATACTTATAGTTAATTCATGTCTCATTATTATTTATTGAACATACTGAACATAATTGTAGTGTTGCTCTTTTAGAGGCCTAACTTACCTATTTAGGTATGTAACTATATAAAAGTGCCATGTAAGTTACTAATTTACCATGAGTACATTATCCATGAGTTCAATGGCAGTTATAGATAATACATAATAGTTTTGCTATTCGATTGGTTTCTTCGATACGTGCAAGATGATAGAAAGCTTTCACCTATTCGTATTGTTATACAAGCCACTTACTAATTTTTCTAGGATTATTTAATGCATAGTACCACCAACGGCTCAGATAAGTGTATAAGTGCCATACACCAAGAACGTCTTTGAACAAAAGCGTTTAAAAGCAATTGCGAGGTAGCTTATGAATATATCATTTTGTTTACTCAAGTTTTCGAAAAATATATTTTTAATTTTTTGAAAACGCGAATAGCTGATAGCGGCAATACTAAATAGTAAATAAATTAATAAATTAAACTAAAACTTAAAATTTGTAAAACAATTTTAAAACGAAAGATTTGAAGAATTTGAAGACATCAAGTGGTTTTGATTTTTGAAGCTCGTTGAAGCTTAGTCTTTCAAAATTGTTTATCAAGTTTATTTGATGCAGTTTCAAAATGACCATGGTAAAAAATTAGTATCAGCCTTTAAATCAGCTTGGTAAAGGTTTTCTATTACAATTGATTTTCATCATTTGGCTCGCTGTTAAATAATTGGCATTTTAACTAAATTTCATTGAAGGTGCCTTCGCGAAATTGTTACCAACACGACAAACGCAAAATGATTTGTTTTTTAGCTTTGAGTTTGCGTTTTAATTTTATTTTTGTGTTAATTTCACCAGGTCCCAATTTGCGAGCAACCCATGGGCGGTGAGGTGTAACATCAAATTGAACCTGCACCGCCACTTTGTAAATTTTGATGAAATTGTGATATCGAGATAAAACTTGGGCCAGAATTTATTACAAAGTAATTACAGTTCACTTGTAAGATGCCGACAATAAATGTAATTATTTTGAGTAAAAATCAACTTAATTTAATAGAAACCTACTGAAAATAAAAGAAAATACCAAAAATTCGACTTTATTACGTGTAATAATTTATTACACCAGACCGCCACCAGATTTTAGATAGAACTGGCCACTGTTTACGCCATACCACATACAGTGGTGTAATTTAATTATTTTGCGTCAAAATCAACTTAGTTTAATAGTTAACTTACTGAAATTAAAAGAATAATTTTAAATTTTTCTTTGAATTTCTTTGGTGTAATAAATTGTAATAAAATTGTAACAAATTATGGGGTAGATTTCGTTGTGGTGGGCTGATTTGGCTGGTGCAGCTTCAAGGCACTCATCAATCACTATTTCAAAGCGTATACGAAAGTTGTGGAAATGCAAGGACATTGAAAAAATGTTTTTAAAATTTTGCTTTTGCTTAGTGCACCTAATTTTGGTTACTACCACACCGCTTTGTATATGTGTAAACGGTCGCCATATTTATTTTGTGGGCATCAGTAAATTATAGAGTAAAATTGGTTATGACCTCAGTATAGACCAAGACATAAATGCACAATCGTTCAACCAAATTCTGAGCAACTTAAGTGTCGTTCAAATCTAAACCACATTTCATAACTGATAAACAAATGAATATGGAAGGAGTCTGAATATCAAGTTTTGAACAAAAATTTATCATTGGTACTAATAAAATTCTTTAATGATATAACTTAAGATGTATATGAAAATCGATAATTTCTCACTCCATATATGATATAATCTCGCACTATTTTATATTCATTGATACTTATATATTCCGTGCCAAATAGTTCAATATATATTTAGATGCTGAATAAATAAAAATCGAGATAACCATCGTTTCAACCCTCAGCAATGAATATAAAAAAACAATTTTTAAATAAAATTCGAATTCAAATTCAAATAAATGCAAATGAGAAATATTTTATTTCCCCGAATTAGAATAGAACACCATAACAACAAAAAAAAATCCCGTCAGGAATATTATCGTGAATGGTTTAACGATCCATTTCTATATATTGTCAGCCCAGCAGAATTTAATACACAACAAATTGAATTCAAAACATTTTCAAGAATTACACATAACTAACAATTTCGATTTTTTATTATCAAAATAAAAAAAAATCCAAATCAAATGCAAATTTAATGCTGATTAAGTATTTCGCTATATGTGAAATCAAACCACCCTCTTAACGGAAATACCGAAAAAGTTGTATCTTTTATTTGTCTGAATTGATTCACAACCAAAGCGATACACAAAATTTTAAGTTGCAACTAAAAACTTCACAACGAATATATTTGTCAACACGAAAAAGTAAAAAAGAAGACATTTTGAAATATCCTTTCTTTCAAATACGGAGTCTGCAATGACACATTTTCACAACAGATCGTTTGAAAGGTATAAAAAATATGAACTACAACCGATAAAAAAAGATTTAAAACTTGCAAATAAATTTTCAAAATTGCTGAAATTTTTTAACAATTTTAAAAATTCTTAACATTTAAAAGAAAATTATTAAAACTGATTCAAAAAAAATTAAATCACAATTATTAAAATCACAACCTTGAAATTTAATAGATTTAACTATTTTAATTAATTATTTCAACAAATCTAACAACATTAGAAATTTTTAAAAGTTTCAATTTTAAAAATAATTTAAAAATTTTCTCTTTCTCATAAAATTGTATTGAATACATTTAAAGGTATTTTTTAAAGTTTCATTACGATCAATTAAAATCGCTTACCAACATTTTAATATCTCGTAAGCCATTCAATATGAAGTGTGTGAAGTTACCCCAGGATTTCATGCCAGAAAAATTAAAAATGTTCATTAGGCAATACTACCCAAGTAGCAATATGAAAGTATATTTGTAACTGGTTACTTTAATACTGTTCCTCAGTGGTTTTAAGTTCGTATATTTTAATCGTTTCTGAGAGCATTTCAATAAACAGTATCACAACTTTTAAGTTTTTCTGATTCGGTTCCATATCAGTTTTTCTAGAACCTATCAGGACAGAATTATTGAAGCTTTTCAGATTTTATGAAACAGTATAGAAAAATGTTTTGAAAAAACCAGGCCATGCTATTAGTATCCTTCAAGAGAATGTCAATCGAAGTCGGCAACCTCAAACCCATCCGGTAACTCCACCTCAAAGTATTAGATGTTCCTCCAAGAGAATTTCTGATGGTGACGATTCTGAAAATTCCGATTCAAATGATGAGGAATGGGCCCTTTGTGCATCAAAAACTTCGAAAATTAGGAAGAGGCGTACGATGACATTTAGAAATTCCTATTTCCCAATGTGTGCGCGGTGATGAAAAAACCAATAAAGTGAATGATTTTATTACTGACGTTGAAATGTTCGCAGAGACTGAAGGCATCCATGATACAAAATTGCTTGAAAGAGCCATTTATTTATTTCATGGCCCATTCGGTCTCTAAGGAAAGCATTTGTACTGGAAGATCATGACTACTGGCTAATGCAAGAAATGTATCAGAGGTTACAAGGTCGAAATGAAAATTATGAGATGTACCTTGCGCACATGAAAACCGTGTTTCAAAATTTGATCGAACCAATTCCGGAGCACGAAAAGCTAAACACTATAATAAGAAATTTAAGACTGTCCTATGTTGAAAAACTCCCAATAGTGGATATTAAGACAATTGACCAACTGAAGTTTCATTTAGATCAGCGTTCTTGTAAACAGACTCATATTTTTATCAATAACGCCATTTCTAAAACTACAGTATTAAAAAATAGAGCGATGGATGGAGTTCATTCTGTCTTAACAACAGAAGAAAATGAAGTATCTTTTTTGCGAGATCTCACACTAGACAAAACAAAGTCCAAATTAGCCCCTAAGTGCTGGAACTGCTTAAAAAATCGGATCTTTTGCTACAAATATGGAATGGAGTTTGTCATAAGAGTTGGTTTAAATTGTAAGGTTAAAAAAAACAACTAAAAGACCAATAAGGTTGGCTTAGGGGGTCAAGGTAATCTTCAAAATTGTAAGACTCCGACAACAGCTATAACTTTGCTTCCTATATTAGGGTTGCCAGATTGTCAGATTTATCTGAAAATCTCAGCTTTTCTAATAGGACAAACGATTTTCAGTTTTTCTAAGAAAATTCAGATTTTGGTCAGTTTTTTGTTTCAATAATTATTTTCATTTTATTTTTTAAAAATTCCGAAATTAGCAATTCCAAACCTGTTTATCAGAATTCTCACTATACAAAAGGTTTACTATTTTCTTAGGTATGTTTTCGATTCCGGATTTTAGGGTCTGTCAAATTATTAGTGTTTTCCGAATTTAAAACAAGTAATTTTTGCAATTATGTCAATTCAGGACGTAGAACGTTAACATTAATTTTAAGAACATAGAAATGATAAGATTTGACATAATCCGACATAGAAATGATTTGAATAATAAATAATACAACTTTTGTAGTAAATTTAAAATTTTTTTTTTTTTGAACTCAGTAGTGTATTCAGTATTTTTACATTAAAATCAGTTATTTTTCCAGTTTTTAATAAAATAAATATGGCAACGCTAATATACCCCAGTTCAATAACATTTTCATATTTTTCAAAAATTATTTAATTAAATTCGTTAATTACGCTATAGACGGAAGAACCACCCTAGAAGTTAAAATTTTGGATATTTCCGTAATGGGTCTTTTAGATTCTGAAGCTTCTTGCACAAGTTTTCGAAACGGTTGTCAGCCAATTCTTGATCGTTTGGGACTTGCCATTGTCGATCTTAACTCATCTGTAGCGACAGCTGATAGTACCCATCATGCAATCAAAGAATACCTTAACGTTCCATTTACATATACAACGGGAAAACGGTGATCATTCCTATACTTTTACCAATACTTTAATATTGAGTATTGATTTTTCGAAAGGCTTTAACATAACACCAACCGTAAATGCTTGTACTGATGGAGTGCTTAATAAGCTTGCCGAGTGTCAACATGAGATTTTAGATGATGATTTACCATAACATTCATCTTTGAACATATACCTAACAATTTTTTATTTTTCAAGCGGGATACTCCGATGTACCAAATTTTTCATCGAAATAATTTTTTATGTCTTCATGGAAATCATTCGGTTTAATTTCATGAATTACTGAATCAGTATCGGTATACAATTAACAAGTGTTCTCCTTATAATTTAATTAAATGTCATTGCAATGGAACTCATAAATCCAACAGAAATTAGTTTGTTGTTTAATATGGATAATCGATTCAACTTCATTGCTACAAGATTTTAAAAATTGAAGATGAATGGAAATTTAGCCTAGGTAAGTACTACTCAGTTTGTAATCATCAAACTTCCTAACCATATTCTACCAAAGCGTCCGAAGAATCTGTTTCAAAAACACGATTTAACGTTTGTCCCATTTACCAAAAAATTGTATGTACAATGTCGTCCAAGATTTGAGTATTATAATTTTTATTTGAGATCGTTACTAAAGAAGAGAATAAATGATTTGTCAAAATCAATAGCTACTTAAAAGCGAGAATACAATTCTGAAATTTTATATCTATGCGCATGCTCCGCTAGTGTCAAATAGATGTGATCAATGATCATGTATTTTCTGTTTTCAATCAATTGAACGATATGCCAAAATGATTAATTTCGCTCTACTCACTTTGCACTCTCTCACGTACATTTTCTAGTACTTATCTATTTTATATGGAAATGTAATTCATACAGTTCGTTTTATATAACCGATACGTTTTCAGAGCTAATCTGAAGAGAAAGCAAGTATTAAACTAAGAAAAGATCTGCGAGAATATGAATTATTATTCTCTCTACATAGTTTGCATAGTAAAATATTTGGGCTGAGATAACGATTTTGCTATTAATGTTGTTCGCACCGAGTTAATAAACTCACAGTTAAGTTTGACTCGTGCTACTATAAATTCGTGCGCTAAAAGTGACAAAGTGTATATCTGAAAATAAATTGTTCGCCATACCTTAAAATGCATGAAATTACGAAAAAATTGTTCAATCGAAATTTTCTTTCTGACATACAGTTTTGTGTTGGTGATAAAATAATCTACGCTCATTCTCTCGAGCTCATTAATAATTAATATTATAATAATTATATTCTCATCCCATCCCAAGATCTTAAAACCGTCCCAAAATTTGATAATGTCATTTTATAAATTGACAATTGGAAACGACGTGTTAGTTTATACATTCTTGTGGTAAGAAAATTGGGACAATAGGCTCAGAAATTCATATGAATATGGCCCAAACATAAAATTAGAAGTTTAACTACCAGTTGCCGGAAAACGTATCCTTTATTTTCGACTTGACATGATGCCCAATTGCTGTGGTAAATCGTTGAACACAAGCCGTATGGTGTAATTGGCACAATTAGCTCATATGTGCATGGCCCCATATAATACGGATTTTAATTGGCGCTATTGACCCAAACGTATATGGCTTAATTTGGATTTTATTAATTGGCCCCAAGATCAATAAATAATTCAAATTTCTTATAATTTTTTTTCTAAATTTAATTTTTAACAATTTTTATTTATAATTATTATTTTAATATATTTTATTTTATATTTGTTTTTAAACGAAAAACGTGTGCAATCTTACTAAGTTAATTAGCTATATCGCCTATATTATCGGTGCATTTTGTGTTTATTAGATTCAAAGTTTTTGGAAATTTTATGTTATTCTCATTTTTCTAGTAGGTCGACATATTTTTCCCAACGATTTTTTCTGTATATGTAGCTCAGGTAATGCTTGGATGAATTAATATAGGCTACGAAACTGTTTAGATTAAAATAATTTCCATATAAATCTAAAATCTTGCTTTTCGACATGGAGAAACCCCACATTCTTAGTGGATATTTCCTTTATAATATTGCTGTTTCCATTGGGCCATAATTACAACACCCGGCAGGTGTTCAACAATTTATTACAGCCTAGTGGACATCATGTCAAGTCCAAAACAAAGAAAACTTTTTCCTGCAATCATAGTTCTCGAGAACCAGTAGTTAAACATTTAATTTAATGTATGGATATATTTATATGAATTTCTGAGCCTATTGTGCCAATTATTTCTTACGACAAGAATATATAAGCTAACTCGTCGTTTGCAATTTTTTTAATGGTCATATCAAATGTTGGGATAATTTTTAAAACCCTAGGGATGAACATTTTTAATTTTTCTGGGATAGAATCCTGGGATAACAGCACACACTTCACAATATGCACGCTAAATGATTATTTATAGCACAAGTTTGCATTTCCAGCTGCTCGCATGCATAAGCGTTTTCATTTTGGACCAATCAAAATACTCAAGAGAGGTGTATGCGGCTTTTTTGAATAACGCAAAATTTAATTAAAAAATTAATTACAATTATTTGATTCTACAAAATCGTCGAAATTTGTATAGACGAAAATTTTGGCAGTCATGATAATGCAATAATTAGAATTTTGTAAGTTATGAATTTATTAAAACGGTTTGATAAGATTTACGCTATTTCAACTGAACAACAGTGTGTTTGAATTGTATGGGCTTAAGTCTACGGTTTGCAGGTACGAATATATTAGACAGGAGAATTTCTTAGTGGGATTTGTGTTTAAAAACATTTTCAAGCATATGTATGGTGCTTGGCTATAAAGGTGCCTGGCTTGAGAGTGATCTGTAGCTCTCACATGCTGTTGTTTTGAGAGATAACGATTACGGCTCTGATACCATCTTCTGGTGCTGACGTAACATTTAAACGGGCACGCACTCGTCCGTCGCTTAATCATAATTATACATAAGTCGTGTTTTTTTTTAAATTTCTTTTCCATTGGTTTGATTTCACCCATTTCTGACCCATTTGTGAAATCACTCTCGATGAACTTTGCACCGCCCAAACACATTAATGCACTTATCAACTGTTTTATAATTTTTGGCTGTATTGATAAAAACTTTGTATAACTCGATATTTAAAACCCCATCGATATAAATATCCCACTTCCACCGCCTACAAATATATGTATATTGTTAATAAAAAAAGAAAAATTATTTTCAATTTTCACAACATACAAAATCTCGAAGAATTACCACAAAAAAAACAGTACAAGTTTGCTGTGTAATAAATCAAACATTTTATTTTCTTATTTATTTAATAAAAAAATTAAAAAATGTTAAGCAAAATAAATTAAAAATAAATTGTTTGTTTATAATTTGTATTCTTTAAACATTTTAAATTAGATTTTTTTATTTTTTATTTTTTACTTTGCAAACAAGAAAGTTTGAAAATTAAAATAAATAAATCATATCACCCCGAAAATAAAAAAACAACATGTCAAGTGCCAAATCTGATCATGGTTAAGTTAAATATGGTAGGAAAACACAAAAAACTGGTTGTGCTTTAAGTTAGCTATATATACATATTTAGATGGCAAAAATGTATTTAATTGGGTTTTAAATTTCACCCAATAACAACCAAAATATTCTATATAATGTAATCAATATAAATCTTTAATTGGTGTTGTGTACAGACGACAGACCATCTCTAACAAAAAATGGTAGCCATGACATGATCTTTAATCTTACTTCTTTTTTTCCATATCATCGATACGTTCGGAATAATTTTTTTATATTAATAATTTTCACCATTCTCAGAGTGAAAGTTTGATCGGTTGTTGATCTATTCGGGCGAAAACCGCATTGATAATCACCCAAAATCCTCTCGGTGTATGTTGATAACTTTACCGCGACTACTTTGGCCAAAACCTTATAGCCTGTATTCAGCAAAGCTATACCGCGGTAGTTATTGCAGTTTAACCGGTCTGTCTTCCACTCTTCTGGGATGTTTTTTGTATACCAAATTATTGATATGACCTCAAACATGCGGTAAAACAAATAATCGCCTTCATATTTGAGTAATTTTTCTTGTAATTTTTCATTTCTTGGAGGGGGCGGTGGAGTCATCTCGACATTAATATCGCGTTAAAGTAAGAGAGGTTGTTGCTCGGAAGGTGGTACCTGTTTGTTTAGAAGTGAGGAAAAATGCCTTCGCCACAATTCAAGGACGGTTTTAGTGTCCATCAATAATTCACCGGATTCGTTGCGAATGCCGCTGCTACGTGAATGAAAGTCGGTAGCTACTTCTCTTATGCAGCGATATCTATCTCTCAGACTAGAATTTTGCTTGCAGTTATGTAGGCGTTGTGATATTGTTTGATTCTTTGAGATAGATAGTTGACATGCGCGATCTTTCTCCCAAATTGCACCTATAGAAAATCATCGTCCAACCAAAGATTTTTAGGTCTGGATGGAGATATAATGGACGTTGAGGTATCGGTTACCGCCGTTTTGATGATGTCCCACTGTTCTTGAACAGAGTTAGGAAGTGGCTTATCATCCAAGATTTCCGATAAAGTAGTCTCGAAGGCGCTCCTGGTAACTTCGTTGTTCAACGCCGCTGTGTTCAAACGAGTGATACACTGAAAACGATGATTGTACGTGAAGGAGAGTTTTCCAACCATGTTTGGTTCTGATGTCATTGAGACAAAAAACCTTTTGGACAAGAGGATGTGGTCAATTTGGTAAACCGTTGTCTCGTTGTTAGGTTTCCATGTGGCTTTATGGTTGCGTTTATGTGGGAAGTATGTGTTGGCGACCACCAAGTTTTAGAGCAAAGCTATAGCTCCGTGGTGCGCGTCCCGTTGTTGTTTGAGGTAGGGTGCAAGGAGATTGGGCCAATGGTACTACGATAAGTGCTGCCCGCACTGCCAATTTGAGCATTGAAGTCGCCCAAAACAGTTTTAATGTCGTGTTGCGGAATTTTTATCAAAGTGGTTTCAAGCTCGTCGTAGGAAGCGTCTTTGATTTGTTCCGGCTTCTCCTCAGTAGGAGCATAAACGTTCACAAATGTGATGTTAAAGTGACTCCCATGAAACCTGATTGTACAAATCGGATTGTTGACAGGGATGAAATCAGTCACGAATTGACGACATCGGTTGCTAATCAAGAAACCAACGACGAATTCATGTTATTGCTGCGGCAGAGAGTTAGTCCGTAGCGACTGTAATTGACGATGCCGTTGCCGATTAGTCTTGTTTCCTGCAGCGCTATGAGGTCGATGTTATATTGAGATGTTTGTCCGGAGAAGTTATTGAGGCTCTCCGGTCGATTTAGGCTAAGTACGTTCCATGTTACAAATTTAAAATCGTTCTCCTTATATCGTGTCCGAGGTCGTTGTTGTGAATCCAAAAATATCCGAGGCTCATGTTGAGGTTTCGTAACAATAAAATTTGACAGGTTGGGCTGTTTACCAAACGCTAACCCACTATAGGAGGACCACATCCCTCTCACCTAAGCCTACTCATGTAACAGAGTAGTTTCTAGCGGCTAATTAGAAAATTAATGAAAAAATTATTAAATTTTTAATTTAATTTTGATTTTATTGTTTCGAAGATTCTAATCGGATACTGTTGAAAAATATTTTGAAGTTATCGAATGCGGTTAACATCGTATAAGTATTTGTATAATTCAGAAGCTGCTTTATTTAACCCATGATGTGACTCTTAAATTTGAATGTTAATTTACTGTAGAACAAAATTCTAACATTGAGGCTGATTCTTACGTTTTACCAGTTTAACAGTTAAAGAAAATCATATGACGTTTAAAATTTTTTAAATGTTTTCAATTGATGAAAAAATGTTTATTTTAATTCAATCTATTATTGGTTTTTTTTTGCTAATTTTAAGGCGTACACGCGTATTCAAAAGTTTGAAAAAATTAAGAATATAATAGTTTTCTAAACTTTTAAGAGTTTGAAGTAACATGCTGAACTTTTTTTTAAGCAATAATCGTTTTGGTTGCCCTTTACCCTGCCAATGAAAAATATAATCTGTTCCAAGGACATACAGAAAAATATGGATTCGTGGAAAAATACGTTTATTTTACACTGCTATTAAGGGTTGTGATATCTCAAACTAAAGACATTGAAAAGGCAGACATAATCGTAAATAATTTTGAAATCGGTTAAGAGATTAAAATCTTATTACAAAAAATAAATTAAAAATTTGATTTAATAACTAACAAAATCACAATGTAAATTTCACTGCGGTTTACTCAATTAATTTGTATCCAGTTGAGTGGCGGCGATAAGGAAACCGCAGACGATACGGGCCCCCGAAGTTTTCAGGAATTTTAATGTAAATCAATTATTTAAAACATAAAATTCTTCTGCTTTTTAATCTGTTAGTTAGTGTGTATACAACACCTGATATTTCTAGAACGAACCAAATGAGTATGATCCTGAGATATGTCTGAATAAATCACAATAAACCACAATAGTTAAGGTTTTTGAGTCTACTTTTTATTACATATAAGGTTTTATGCTACAAAGATAGACATAAAATTGAAATTTAGTAGATTTAATTTTACAAAACAAAAAAAAAAAAATTATAATTTTCAGAATTTTAGGAATTTTATTTTAGAAATTATCGAAATGTTTCTACAGTTTGCTCGATATTATGAATATGAATAATTTTAAAGAATTTTAAAATTAAACGTACACAAGTTCAGAATTTTAATATTAAATACAAAACTGAAAGTTTAAAAAATTTGAAAATATTTGGGAATTTAAAAATTTTATTCCTGAAATAATTGAATTCCAAATTCTGGTTTTTAAATTTGAAACTAATCCAAACCGTATAAACTAAAATTGAAATTCTAACTTCCCACATATATGATAAAATTTAATATTTATTTAAACAAATTGAAAGACAGTTTAATTAAACTTTCCAAAATTTCTTTAAAAATTTAAAAATTTCATTTTTTATTAAATTCTGAATTAAAAATTTTCAATTTTCAATTTTTCAATTCAGAATTTGTAAATTCAATTCCATACAAAGTAAATTATTGACTTTTGAAAATTTTGATTTTCCTGAAATATTTAATTTTCAATGTTTCGATTTGAGAATCAATTTTACAAGTCTGAACATAAACTTCAAACTGAAATTTATGTGAAATTTACAAAATATCTTAAAATTTTAGAAAATTCGAAAATAACAACATTTATATAAGTTCAATTAAATATTTAGACATTTAAATTTTTAAAAGATTCAAAGTTTATAATAAATTGTATAACGAATTTTTAAAAATTCCGATTGATAGCCTCAATATTACGATTTCAGAATTACGTTCCATGTAGAATTTTTACTCGTAAATTTTAATTTCAATATTTTTTGGACGAAATTTGACTTTCCTTTCATTAAAATCATAAATTCTGAATTTAATTAAGCTTCTGCATTTTATAAATTTTAATTAGTTTAAGTTCTTCGATCGAATTGATAATCTAACCGACTTTTTAGTTAAACAATTCCCAGACTGATATTCCAGTTTGAATTATTAATTTTAAAATTTTCCTTTTCCAAATATTAATTTTTAATTAATTGAATTTAGGTTAAATTTTATAATTTCTCATGAAAGTTTAACCATTTTAACTACAGCATTTCAAAATTTTGAATGCTTAACAAGTAGAAAGTTTTGAAAAAATTAATTTTTCTGGATCTGAAATCGAACTTTTAATTCAATAGACCGTTTAAATTATTTTTAAAATTTGATTTAAATATAATCCCTGATTTAGAATTTTTTTGATTCGAACAAATATTTAATCGAGTCAATCTTTGAAAAAGTTTGGTATTTTAAATAAATTTTGAACCTATCTGAAAATTCTGAATTCGAATTTAAAAGGTTGGTTAGTTTCAAAAAATTAATATTTCGTCCAACAATTTCATAGATCGAAGGAAATTTCGGATTTACATTTAAAAATATTCTTATTTCAAAATTCGTTAAATTCAGAATTGTAAATAAAATTTCGATGTTTAATTCGTTAAATTTTGAAATAGAATTTTATTAAATTTAAATTTTAACCTTTGTTTAATTTAAAAAAAT
The DNA here is from genome assembly GCA_951394425.1 of Tipula unca. Lineage (NCBI taxonomy): Eukaryota > Metazoa > Arthropoda > Insecta > Diptera > Tipulidae > Tipula > Tipula unca. The sequence goes on along the minus strand of OX596382.1, from coordinate 175,103,101 downwards.
TTTAAATGATAAATATAAAAGTTTTGAATAATTAGGATTTTTGTTTAATTTTTTTGTCTTAAATAAATTTTATAAACCTACTCTTTTGCGATTGAAAATATATAACTGACGGTGTTTTAAGCAAACTTCAGAAAGAAAAAGCTGTTTCTATATTAAGAAACAAAATGGAAAATTTTAAATTTATACTATTACTTGTTCTACAAAGGAAAATTTTGGAAATTTTAAATTTAATCCCAAAGATATTACAAGGTAAAACTTTCCACCTGGAAACTACAAGCGTATGCACATATGTCTCGAGCGGCAAAACTTATCTGATCGACGCAAAAATTTTGATAACTTCATTGAAGAATATAAACATTTTGCACTATCTTGGGGAGTAGATTGCCAGTTGGTTCCAAAAAATTATTTCGACTAACTGTCATATATGATTCCAGAATAAAAGATCCATTTAAGGATTATTTTTTCATATTTAGAACCCAATACTTTGGTATGTTTATTTGAAGACGATTTGGCGCAAAAAGTATCAATACTAGCTATACAAGATATGATACAGCTCTATTCGGAAGTTTGCTTATACAGACAGTATATGTCTTTCCGGAATCTAATGTCAAGCAATATAAAACAGACGATAGGCATAACAGGGATTGCTGCAATATTAATTACAGAACCGCCATTTAATCAGCTTACCAGATTTAAGCACTGTCCTGCAGTTATATTTGTTCAGCGAAAAGAAGTTTCTCTAAATTAAAACTAATAAAATCTTATTTTACCAGTGAAATGTCTCAAGCGAGTGGATTAGCTATTTTAAGCTTAGAACATCAATTGACTGACTAAATATTAGTGTGGATGAATTCATAAACTATAAATTAGAATATTTGGAAAATTTTAATTCTTAAATATCTTAGTTCTTAAATATCATATACGGTTTAATTATTATTAACCATTTCTTTCATAACTTAGGTATATGTACATACTCGTATGAAGTTAGAAGTTAACTTAAATAATTTGTTTATACAAATAATGGAAATAATGAGAATTTGAAATTTTAGGGTTTATGTCTTTACTAAGCTTTATGTATTTGTTTATGCTTTAACCGTAAATTATTTTAAGTTAAATTGACAGATTATTCGGCTTCATGCTGTCTTAAAATATTCGAGTCACGTGTGAATATTTTATGTTAGCTTCAAAGAAGCAATTATTATTTTGTATTGAACGTTTCTACCAAAATCAAACTTAATATTTAAATTATCTGCAATCGAAGCATTTACAATAGTCAAAATATGTAGCTGCATCTATACTTCTACAAAAGATAGTTTCAGAGTGTGTACAGTACGGTTACATTGTAACGATTAACTTATAGTAACGAATGTTACGTTACTGTTTATATACTTTGTCATTGTATGATTACACTTACAAAATGTTTACGTTTTGTAGAATCGATGAGAGCTTATAGATACTAAGAACATTTACGGAACATTTATATTGCAAATGTATTTGTACGATTACATATTGATCACATTAAATGACTTTAATGAGAGCTTATAGCTACCTCGTACACTTACTGAACACTTACATTGTTGATGTATTTATACTGGCATGTAATTTATACGATTTTCTTATGTCAGAAATTTCTTTAAATAAACTAAGGTTAAATTAATGTAACATTTAATACCTTGTGAAATTAATATCTTAATCTATACAGTTAATAAATAAATAAAAAAATCGAAAAAAATGAAAAGAAATCCTAAACCTTATCATTCATCATCGTCCTACTACAGAAAGGTAAAAAAATTAGGTCATTTGAAAAGGAATAATTTCAAAATATTTACTGAAACAAAGTGTTCCCAAAATAATATCACTCCTGCGGAAAATGCAACTCCATATTGTGCCATTTCTAGTGATTCCAATTTTGATATTAGTTCGAGTTCATCACAAAGCTTGAATAACATTAGTGATATTTGTGCAGCAGAATTTCCACAACAAACCTTAAAGGAAACATTAGAAGATGTCATAGAACCCGATGATGACAACGATAACAGCAATGAAATGTCTGATGACGAAGCGGAAACTGAAAGCAAACTTTCGATGTTGGAAGAATTAAAAAACTGGGCATTGGTTCATCGAATCACACATCGATCATTAAATGATTTGTTTGGAATTTTAAAATTGCGTGGATCTAATTTTTTACCAAAAGATTCTCGTACTTTGCTACAAACACCTCAAAGAATAGATATTGTTTCAATGGGTAGTGGGGAAACTCTGGTATTATGGACTTAAACACTGTTTGTTGAACAAATTTTCGGATTTAAACCAATTTATTAATTTATTCATACCAAATTATTTTTAAAAGCAATATCTAGTATTAGTCTATATTATTACTAACCGAGCAAATAGCGCAGTGGTTAAAGCTGCGACGTTTGGATCGGGGAGGTACCGGGTTCGAATCCCAACAGAGGCGGGATGCAAAAGGGATTTTTCATCTCCCGATTACGATCGGTGATTAAATTGAAAACAACTATGACCCTCTGTTGGAATGTAGAACTCATGGGCCGACCCATCTTCCATGTCACTGTCCAGGGTGACATGGAGCTATGCAATGCGCAGGTGGTTTACTGTACTTGTGTGAATGGGATGAATGAATGGATTGAAGAATGTTGTGTGAATGTAAGGTAAGACTATGGACCGTAAAAGTGTCTATGCCAAGTCCTTTTTTTAAAAAAAATATCTAGTAACTTTTCTTCTAGATCTACTACTACTTCTTTTACTTTGGTCATTGGAAAAGTAATTTTAAAATTTGAATCAGTTTCAATACTAGGCTTTAAGTAATTGGTCTCTTCAACTTTCATTCACTTTGTCGAACTCTTCCATGAAAAATTCTTTGATGTGCAAAGAAAATCAGATTGAAAATATCTGAAGTGAATAACTGTAACAAATTGAACAGATTAATTTACCTTTGACATGTAGATCGCGAATTTCTGCTTTGGTTTCTTCATCAGGTACAGCTGTAAGGTTAATATATGATCCATTATCTGCTTATATAATCTCCATTGGCTGGTTTGCTACGGTATCAATCAAAACAGGTTGCTCTTTTTGTTGTATTGCTGCATTAGATGTCAAATTTTGATTAAACATGTCATCGTATTTTGTATGTAAATGTAATGCCGCAGTCGGTGTGGGATTTAATTTGCAGGTTCTAAATCGTCCGCTAGATTGTTCAAATCGGTGCAAATTTTCTTCATCGTCGGTTCCCATTTTTTCATACTCCTCTTCCAATTGTATGGCCTCTCGAAATGTTAAAATATCACATTTCTTAACAATGCACTTTTCAGTTTTCCAATCTTGATTATATTTACTACATGGATTGCTACGTAGTTTTTCTAACGCTCGACCAGCTAACGCATTGAAATAAGAATGAAAACATATCAGTATACAGAGTATAAATTAAAAATTCAGCATAAAAAATTTAAACTTACTAAGTGGTGGCCAATATAAAATACTGTTTGTTTCCCACCCAATATTATTTTAAATGACATTATTTAACTTATTATTTTTATTACAAAATTTCTTATAATTGAGAAAAGCACTTTAACAAATTGTTCGTTTATAACTTTTTTCGCAACTATCATAAATGTCAAAAATTGTACACATATTTATACCCAGTGTTTACAAATCATATGCAACTTAACATTTTTAAATATTAAATATTTAAATATTTATTATATAAATATTTAAATATTTTTTTATGAAAATGTAAATGTAAACTAACTTCTACATAACAATTACATAGCGTTTACATTTCATTTACAGATAAATATTTTTAATAGGAAAGTGTAAATGATGGACTTGTAAATGTCCATATTCAATTAACCCTCAAAATGTTTACAAAGAGCGAACGTGTAATTTCAAGTTTACATATTGAAAACTCAGACGTTTTCTACAACATTAATGATCGGCCATATTGAATAAAAAATTCAAACAAACAAAATATCATCTTTTTTTCTAAATTTTGTTCATTTTAATGATCTAATTTAGAGAAAATATTGCTAAAATTTATGTTATCATAATATTACAATCAATTTTACCAAATTTTGTCTCTCTAATTTATAATATGGCAAAAATAAAAAAATATTTAAATTAAACTACTATTGAATTATAAATAATAATTTTAAATAATCCATTATTGTTATGGCGCATTAATATTTTAAAACTATTTTAACATTTTATCAGAAAAAATGTGGTTCGTTTGTAAATTTCAACATACAATATGCGAAAATACTTATTTCTAAGTTAAATATAGGTATTTTATTGTAGAATATACATAATAGTAAAATAAGTTATTCATTATAAACTTATTATTACTTTAATTAACTTTATACATACATACATATTTATTTACCTTTATTGTTTACAAAATTAAATTGATTGGCTTAATTTTGTAAACAAAAAAGGTAAGTGGGGTAGTTCATTATAAAATAGACATGAGATTGTAACTTATTTGTAATAGATCCGTAACTGTAAGAAAAGCATACATATTGCTTATGGTAACTATACAGACTTATTTGTATACACACATATTATTTACGTTAGTTCATATCAGTACACGTTCAGTATACAATACCATTGTGTCCCCAAAATGCATACTAAACATTTACACCACTTTTAAGGTACGAATACCACTAACTTTACAATTACAAAGTACATTTACAGCAAACAGTCTGTAAATAAAAATTGTTTGTTGGGTATTCTTTTCATATCCTCATTTAAACATTGAATCAAATTTTAGACCTTACATCCCAGTTCCCAAATTTATATCAAAACACTAAAAATGTCAATTTCGAAAAATCGGAATTCAAGAAATTTAAGTTTGCAGCCTTCTAGAAATTATGGTTTCCAAATTTGAAAATTTAATACAATACTAAAGTTTCTTAATTTTTAATTTGAAATTCTCGATAATCCAAATAAAATTTAAAAAATTAATTAAAAGTTTCACAATCAAAATTGTTAAATTAAAGTTTAATAATTCTTAAATCATAGATAACAGATTATAAATTCTGAATTCGAGTGAAGTTTAATATTATTAATTTTAAATTCAGTAATAACAGCCTGGCTGCTATTAAAACGCTGCAACCATACTCCCTGACGTTGAAGGTAGCCCAGAACTGTCTGGCATCTTTAAATGAGATGGCTGATCAGTTCAACATCCGCTTGACGTGGGTGCCAGGGCATTTCAATATCGCAGGGAACGAAATGGCAGATGAGTTGGCCCGCAAGAGTACAACACGCCTAATAACCAAAAGCAGGCGGGATATAAAGATGCCGCTTGCTTTATGTAAACCAGGAAGAAGCTATAAAAGAAACGAACGTCATATAGTCCAACGCCAGTTCGTGTGAAATAACCAGGCAGATCTGGCCTGGACTTGACCAGTCTAGATCAGGCCAATTGTATTCGGGTCGACGGCACCATATTGGCATGGTCGTGGGAGGTATAACGGGAAATTGTCTCATTGGGAAACATGCGAGCAGACTGAGTGTCCCAGCCCACGATTTCTGCCACTAGCAAGTGAAGAGGAAGAAACTCGAATGCGGTACAGCTACGGACCAATTTTGTGTCTACGCTAGTCCTTTAGGACTGCAAAAAATACAAAAGTGCAATTATAACACATAATTAAACTTACTGGAGAATTATCACCAATATCCAACATAGTTTCAGGTGGGAATAAATTCCGAATGTGATGGTCTGTGGGCGGTTTAATTATTTGATTAGATGAATTATACTGGTGAGGAAAGTGACCATGCCAATGTTGCGCCAGTATCACAAAAATTCCGTATATCTTGACATTTTGGTGGTGGAGTAACTTGGATTACTGTCTCAGTAGGTAAAATATTTTCCAATTCGTCATTATTTGTCTGTTCTATTATCGAGCCGCTGTGTTTATGCGAGCATTTTCAATGGATAACGATGTTTAATTGAATTAATGTCAATTTTTGAACTTTCCGATACTGGGCAGTCCACAGTTTGTTTGGGTTGAGATTTTGAATTTTCCAGTATTTGGCATTCTATATCAGTGTGCGTGAATTGATTCGAAAAGCGTTGGTATGGTTGAGTTCTATATGTCAGTTTTTGATATAAATCGTATAGAAAACGTTGAATCCATCATTAAAACTGCTTAGTTGGATTTCTCCGTTTTCGATTTTCTAAAAAATGCCCATTCTTTTCTCAACCACAGTGGAACAAAATGTTTCGAATGCACTGATTCGATTAACATTGACATTAGAATTCTTGATAAATTTAGGATGACCTCCAAAGCATTTAGCTAAATTAATTTCCAATTTATTAAAAGGAAAAATTCCACACGCTCGAAACCCATTTGTGATAGTTTCCGCAGATTTGGTATTCGAAACTACTCCGCTGGTTAAAGAATCCTTGTATAGCATTCGGATATAACGCTATTAAAATTATCTGCAGTTTGACGCAGAGTTCGCTAACAGCTAACGTCAAATGATTGAGAGGCATGTTCATCGACAAAATAAATAATCGGGAATTTTGTTCCCAACTGCACCAGATATGGATGGAGAACTTTTGAGATGTACTCATAAAATATCCCTTTGGTCATCCATCCATTATCGCTAACCCCATTCCCTAATCTTTTAAAAAGGACTTCTGAATTTCTTCTGTAAGGGTATATCACCATAGGCGGTGCTACCACTCCTGTTGCAGAAAAGGAAAATATAAACGTAATATTAGCTTTTGCCAATGCCTTGTCTACCTCATAAACATGTTTTGATCCTTTGGCTGGTACCACATTTTTGGTTTTCGGACATAAAAGAAAATTGGGTTCGTCGCCATTAAATATTCAATATTTCACGATAATCATTATCTGTCAAAAATAGTTAAATTCCGATGCCGCAACTGTGGAACTGGCCGCTGTAACTGGATCAGTCGCACGAAATGTGAAACATGGGTGCCGTTTTAAAAAAGATTGGAACCAGTCTTTGCCTGGGATATTTCTTTTGGGAAATCCTGTTTTTTCAGACACTATTATCCATTCTACTATCCGTTTTTCTTCATCTTCACTTAAATCGGTTACGGAACCTGGGCGACCTATGGAAAAGTTTAATCCTAGTCTGAATTGAATAATTGACCTTGGGATATTGTACAACTTAGTCACCGCCTTCATGATTACACCATTTCTTACATCCTTTATAAGGCGTTTTGAATTTGGCTTTCGTCATGTCTTTCGTTTCTTATTCATTGTAATAATATGAAACGGCATTATACAATTATTGGCACCTCCTTAATGTATAATAATTGGCATGTGCCAATAGTTGTAGTCGTTACGCTAATTTTCTGTTTAAAAGTCAAATTGTGAAATTTTATTTCCATGTTACATTCAGTTTGGCAAAAATTTGTAAATAATTTAAAAGAGATGAGTGAAGGTCACCACATGTTTCATATTCATTTAAACCAAACTCACTAATCACAATTAAGATGTAGTTTCAGTCTATAAAAGATTTCAGTTAACTATAAACCTCTCAATATTCCCTTGGTATATAAGTATCACAAAAAATAGTCCTTCAGCTTTCGATGCACTCGAAGGGTAATAGAAAGGATAAAAAATGTTGAGTTAAATATAATCAAAAATGTGTTCCATGTATCTATGTATGTAGGTACATTTCACAGAATCAAATCCAACATGGCTTCTAACCTTCCCATTTTCACATAGTTTAATTTTCAAATGTGATACTAAACAAGTTTTTTATTAGTTGTTTATTTAATGAAAAACTAAACTTAATTTTTTTATAAATTTTCTTGCACAAGGAAAGGTCACGTAGAAGTAAACAAAGTTCTTCTCTTCGTCCCTCATATATACATACGTATAGCTCAGAAAATATAGTTTTTTGGTCCAAAACAATAATATGAATACATGTATACCTAGGTACTGAATAAATTATCCTTTCAATAATTTCATTTCATTCTTACCCTTAATATTCAATCGCTTAGAAATAAATCTATTTGATATCTTTGAACTTATTTTGGCACAGCCTTACGAATATATTTGTTCTTTCATTTTCAAATGAGGTCGATAAGTTAACAAAAAATTTTATCTACTCGTGTATGTATTATGATTTATGTTGTATATGTGTGATAGCTAAACTCTTATTTATCCATTTTGTGTTGAAAAAAAACCCATCCCGCGAAACTAAAAAGTCGAGAAAGTAATAAAGTACATTAATATGTGGGGTGCTTCTCTATATATAAATACTGAAAGTTTGAATGAAGTCATGTTGTGAATTCATTTTAAGTCACAGTAAGACATTTTTATAAGCTTATAAAGCCTACACACACACACACACACTCAGACACACACACACACATAAAAAATTAGTTTGTAATAATATTTCAAAAAAACTCAACTTATTAATTTTTATGTGCTTCGAAGAATATATACGAGTATTTCACGTATAATCAACAGCAAGTAGTTAATAAAAATCGTTGAGCGGTTAAGACAATTTTATTGTTGCATGCTGATTTTAATGATTCGTCTATATGTTTTGTACTAAATTGTGATATAGATTCACTTAATTTTCAAAGTTTGAGAAGAATTAATAAAATCTTTCGATTTATAAAAATATGTAAATAGCATTGAATTTTAAGAAGATACTCAAAATATAGTCGTTTTTAAAAAGTTTAAAGATTTGAAGAATTTCCCAATTTTTAAAGCTAACCGGTTTTTTAGTTTTAATATTTCGTATATTTTGTAATTTATTTCGTAATTTTTATGCTACGACCACCACGAAGAATGAACATTTATAGAACCTCTACATAAAATATATAAATATCTTAAAGGTAAAATTTTTAGTAAATTAAATAAAGGCCGGTGTCAAACGAGAGTTCATCAGAAATAAGCGCATCAAGGAATGATTGAAGAAATTATGAATAACCCCCACCCCAAACAGATATAGTTTCCTGTTGCATGCATATACGCGGTTGAATCAAAATGTCTTGCAGTATCATACGAAAAAAAAGAGTGAGTGAAACAGCAATATTTTTATTTTTCGACATTACGTTACATCGATTTATTTACTTGCCCAAGTCCTCTCAAAAAAAAAAAAAAGATGGTACAAGTAGTACCATATGAAAGTAGAAGTTTCCACGCTAACCGCGAAACAGGAAAACGGCTGTTCTGCAATATACAATTGATTCTGCCAAAATTACAATTTCGCAGCTAATAGCATCTGCATAGTGAAAATAGAATAACGTTGTTTCACTCACTCTTTTGTTCATATGATATTGCAAGACATTTTGATTCACCCTCGTATGTATATTTGAAGATTTCAACTAAAATAAAACAACTTTTAAAGGCCGTTACTATGGCCCTTTACTGAGTCAAAAATTGTACAATATCGGGGATCTTCAACAGATCACTGCTCTCGATATTGTACAGAGCATGATATGTACCATCTTCTTCGCGGTTTAGGCCGTATATCCCACGCATGATTCTTCTCTTAAATGTGGATTTTAGAGGATACAAAGCACATCTGCTAGGCGCACTTTAAAATCGTCACCCACACTGTTATCGTGAGTGATAAGAGAGCAGACATATTTGAACCTCTTCACTCGCTCAAACGTGTAGTGGCCACTACTTAAATTTGGTGTGCCATTGCTCCTATAACCAGATATCATGCATTTCGATTTGGACTCATTGATTTGGAGTCCAACAAATGCTGAAAATTCTTCGAGCTGATCAAGTATTTCTTTCACTCCGTTGCTATTCAATGATGTATATGTCATCTGTATATGCAAGTATCTGATTGGACTGGCGATCTAAGCTGTTGGTAGTCACCAACTGGGACCTCCATAGGGGGAGTGACTCTATACAATATAATGTAGGACAGTAACTTGTATGCTGTGCAAAGTAGACCTTTACCGGGATAATTATCGCACTTCCGGCGGTCCCCCAGCTTGAAAATAGGACATATCGCGGCCACTTTCCATTCGTCAGGAATAACTTCGGTTCGCCATACTAATCGAATAAGGTCGAAAAGACACTTCCACAAAGTATCCCCTTCGAATATCGAGAGTTCTGTAGAAATGCAGTCCTCACCAGATGAGCGGTTTCGTTATATTCTCTGCATGGCCCCAGTGAATTTCTTTTTGGGTGGATCCTAATCAAATCTCAACAGTTTGTATTAGAGGTGATTCAACTACAGTGTATGACGCATGATGAACACCAGACTGGTCAGTGTCCACTCCATGCGTCGAGTACTCTGCTTGTATAGTGCAATTCGTAATTCCTTTAAACAAATTATGTGAACTTCGCTCCATGCTGAGTTGTTGTGCTTTCAGAATCTCGGTCTTCCATCATTCTCACTTCTTCCGTCCTGAAATCCGCCTAACTGCTGTCCTATCAACACGTTCTTGCACTTTACTGTGGACTATATGTTGTAGCTCATCTGCAAGGCGACACTCGTCATCAAACCAATCATTCTTGGGTCTGATTTTCACTATACCGATAGTCTGCGGGATGTTCCGCGAGGATGAGTCCATGTTTCTATTTGTATTGGTTTATGAGTGAAGAACGTGCTTGCTACTCTAAGGTAGTGAGCAGTTGTAAAGTACATGAATCTCTCACTATTAACGGGCGCACTTTCGTGTTTGGAGTATAACGGACCTATGTTTTCAAATGCCCTGATTTCAGCATTAAAGTCCCTAATTATCATTCTAATATCGTCTTCGGGTATAGGTCCCATCAGATCGTTTAAGTCATTGTAATATGAGTGTTTGTCTTGGGGCTGGCTAACTTCTATATGGGTGGATGAACACAAATTATTGAAAGGTCGGCTAACTTCATGTGCAAGCGAAGCTTACACATAATCGGTTATTGATTGCTTGGAAATTCAAAACAGCTCCAAGATTTCCGAGGTCATCTCCACTAGAGCAACGTATATCCCTGGGACACATGGTCTCCATTTTTAGGCTAACGAGTTTCTTGAAGGGCAACGAGTTCCAGCCGATACGCCTTCATTCACGTGACTAGGCCTTTCAACGCTCCTGGTTTCTTAAGTAACTGTATACGTTCCACGTATCGATATCAAATCTCGTGTCCAGGTACTAGAGCGGGGGTTTAGTGAATTTTGGCGGTATCCATTTTTGTAATTATTGACATTATAAACAGTAGTTTATTTACGGATGCGGGTCGTCAGCCCAGCAATCCATCCGATTAGTGGCCCCTACGATAAGCAAAGGATATTGTGGTGGTATTCTTGGAAAACATGTTCGTGCAATTTAGATTTACAAGATATGCGAGTGCCTCCCGACTACAGGGGCTATGATTTTCAATATATTTCTTAAATATTTAAAATTACCAACAAACTCAATCTTACTGCAACCAGAAGTGCTGCTCAAAAATTCAAATGAGAGATTGACACTTATGTAGATAAAATTTGTCATTATATGAGCTTGTAGCTTGAAAAACATTACTTCTGATTTTGAACTTAAAACCATAAAATGTAGATCTAACCATCTTCTAAAATGAAAAGATAAAAATCCAATTACTCTGCAATTAGTATCGTAGTATCATTATCACTTATAGGATCAATTAAAGTACACAAAAAGTCGTTAACGGTAGTTTCAGTGTTACGTCCTTCTCTAAAGCCATATTGACTATTTGAGAAGAATGAAATCTTATTTTGGAAAAGCAATAAGATAGTTTTGATACACTTTTCAAAATTGCTTGGAAAAACTGACTATAAAGGGATACATAGTTAGTTAATTCTTGAATATTATATCACTTTTAAACATTGGTCGCTATATTACTGAAGCAGGTTTAAGCAATTTGGAAAAATGCTATATTCAAGGCTGCGAGATTGAAGATGTGAAGATTAACGTTGAATGTTGATCTTGAATTAATTTAATGAAATTATTATTTTTTGTTGTATTAGTGGAGCGGTTGAGTATTTTAGTAGAACTTACATCTATTTTTAAAGAAATCAAGTTATGGATAGATGTAAATTGCACACCTCAGGATTGAGATTTAATATTGATTGAGGTTTCACCCTAACAAGCATATATCAATGTACTCTGGTACAATGAATTATATATAATGTAGTGAGATTATGCGGAATCTGAAAGTTAATATTTAAATCAGTAAAATAAAATCTGAAAGCTTTTATTAAAATTCTATATTCAAAATATTTGATTTCATTCTAATTGGTTTATTCTATGAAAATTCTTTACCTGCGGAGTATTACCATCTTCAAGCCCATCAAATCATGTTGAGCGAAAATAGTACAGATTTCGATTATTAACGGGCTTAACCGTTTACTCCAAATGCTATGGAATATTTAAAGTGCTTTGAAGAGTGTTCTTTAGTTATTATTGGCAATAAAAAACGATACAAATTAGAACAATAAATGTGTCGGAATTCAGGCAAATTACTATAAATTTTAAATACTTATTTAATTTTGTTCACGGACTTTCCACTCTTCCAAATTTTTTATAAAAATATCCGAAATGAAAGATTACTCTCGAACTAAAATAATATTTTTTCTACGAGGGGCTCCAGATTGGTTAATTTATCCCATTTAAGTTTTGAGAATGTTACTCCAAAAGTGAAGCCGACAAACACATTTACATACCGAAGGTTAATAATTGAATAGGACTAAATTTTGCACAAGTTTGATAAGTATTTTGAAATTTTAAAAACTACCTATTTAAAAGGCGGGAAACTTAAATAATAATTCGAATTGAAATTGGAAATTTTCAAGAATAATTAAGTATTTGTGTCTTCGAGCTAACAGTTGGAATTCACAGAGTTTCTGTAATTTTAAATTCAGAATGGATTTAAAATAAAATTTGGTTTAAAAATTCAATATCCAACAAAAAAATTTAAAATAATGAAGTTATGATTCAATAAATGATTCTGCAGCAGGTGTGGATACCACTGGAGTCCCGCCTGGTGTTGGTGACCCAAAAGTAAAAAGCCCGGAAGACGCTCAGGAGACATTATCCGTTGACTCCAAGATGTCGGTCGATGGGGCCGCATTGTGCGCTTCGGCTGGACGAATCGCTGTCAGAAGCGGAGTCTGACTCAATAGTGGTGGAGGTAAGCACTATCGAATGCTTAAGATATCTTTCAGATCAACCTGCATCACTGAACCCATTGATGTGGTTCTGGTTCAAGAACCTTGGGTCGGTGGTGACTGTGTACTGGGGCTCTGAACTCCCAAATAGAAAATATTACATGCGAAAAATTAAGGTAAGATTCGTTCCTGCATTCTCGCTAGAAACAATTTGAATATTTTTATACTACTAAATTACAGCAACGCTGATGTAGTGGTGGCCAGTATCGTGATGAGTGGGCAAAATCTCTGGCTTATCGACCTACCTACCATACGAGGAGGAAAGTTTACCAGTATTTTCCAGGTAGGTTGGGCAGTGCAATAACGGAGGCTCAGAGACGAAAAGTAGGAGTCACAATGGGCAGTGATGCTAATGCGCCTGTACTAAATTTGGGGAGATTCAAATATCAACAGGCGAGATAAGTTACCCCTTCATTTTATTTTAAGTACTAACCTAAATATATGTAATATCGGGCGTAAGCCAACCTTTAAAACTAAAAACAGAGAAGTACTAGTCATCACACTTGTCTCAGATTTTATTAAGGAGAGTATATTGCACTGGAACGTGTCTGAAGACCATTCCTTTTTTGACCATTGTAATCTCCAGTATGAAGTGGATACAAAACTGACTAGTAAACCATCCTTCAGGAATATAAAGAAAACTGACTGGGTTTTTTTAGATCCATTCTTAGTAACTCTTTACCGGTATCGGTCCCAAACCCACCTATGGGAAAATCCTATGGGTAATAAACAGTTTTAGGCCATACAAGTCGGCAGGACCTGATGGCAATATCCCTGCGGATATACAGCCAACTATTGACTTAACCCTACCCTGGCTGCAACTCATCTTGAAAGGCAGCTTACTTACTTTGTCATAGAAAATTGTCATTCCTAGAAAATGAATTAAAAGGAATTTTTATACCTAAGGCTGCGGACCAATTCACGGGTAAATCAATTACTAAGTTAAACTACTTTTTGATAGGGTAAATAAATTTACCAAAAATTAAAGTAATAGTCGATATTTACCCGTGAATAGGTCGGCAGCCTAAGTCGGGCAAAAGCTCTCATTGCTATCCCAAAGAATTTAGTCCTATAAGCTTATCCTCTTTTCTATTAAAATCACTGGAAAGTCAAATAGAGGCTTCCATCAGAGGCTCAATCAAGCCGGGCGAGCTGTTGGGATCTCAATACGCATACTGTTATTGTCGATCGGTGGAAACAGCTATCCATTCCCTTATTGCCTCGATTGAGAAATCACTTGAATATAAGGAATATTCAATGGTAACTTTCTTGGAATATTCAATAGCAACGTAAAACCAGGAGTAGCGTGTCTAGAGGTAGACGGGTCACTCAGAGGCTGGATAGATCAAATGCTTAGAGGCACGATGGTGTCGTAGAGAAAGCTATACTGTAGCGCTCTATTCCTGCAAAAATGCCATTGGAAAGAGATGGGGTATGGAGCCGCACATATTACACTGACTCTATTTCTCAGTGGTCAAACCTCTTCTGCTGTATGGCGTTGTCGTGTGGTGGCCAAGGTTAAAAATTATCAGGGACCTGAAACTATTGATGAAAGTCCAAGGAACGGCTTTGTGTATAAGTGGGGCCCTCAGGAGCACACCTATTCAAGCCATTCGGCTTAAATAGATATATATGGGGACCTTCAACAATATAGGGCACTAGAGGTCAACCTCTCTTTTCGTCTCCCCGACTGTTGCAGTGTTTTTCAAGCTGAACTTAACGCGATAATGGCAGACATGCACTGGTTGAAGTATAATGCGGTATCAACTAGGAATATTTGCATTTTTACGGACCTCCAGGTTGCAGTTATTAAAACGCTACTTTCATACTCCCTGACGTCGAAGGTAGCCCAAAATTTTCTGCCATCTTTGAATGATATGGCTGGTCAAAGCAGGCTGGATATAATGATACCGCTTACTTCCTGTAAACTGCTGTGTCAGGAATAATTAAAGAAACGAACGTCAGATGTTCTTAAGCTAGTTCGTGTGTAATAATCAGGCAGATCTGGCCTAGACTTGACCGGTCCAGATCCGGCCAACTGATATCGCTTCGACGACACCATATTGGTATGGTCGTGGGAGCTATAACGGGACATTGTCTCTTCGGGGTACATGCTAGCAGACTGGATGCCCCCGCCCATGATTTCTGCCGTAGATGAGGTGATGGGGAGGAGGAAACTGTGATCCATCTGCTGTGCACCTGTCTTAGTCTACTGCCCATTTGGACGACCTGACGGATCTTAGTAAGATCGACGTCAGAGGCATTCAACACTTCTTGGTAAGCTCAGGATGGTTCAACGAGTCAAGTGGAGGTATATCAAATGTGGTACAGCTACGGACCAATTGTGTCTATGCTAGTCCATGAGGGTAGCCACTCTTACCTTACCTAACCTAACCTAACCATCGTATATTAACGAAACAAAAATAAAAAATTATTTTTAACAATTTTGCATTACAAAATTCTCTAAAATTGAAAAAAATTATATTTAACAATTTAAAGAATTAAGGAGTTGTTGATTAAATTGTCGTGCAGTACATTCATTTTTATTAATCGAAATTCAGTGTATAGAGCCACAACGATTGAATTGAATCCACATAAAAAGGATGTATGTGTCGTGTGTACATACGAGTATATACATAAAGGAATTGCGGTACAAAAGCACAAAAGGAACATTAAATTCACAAAGCACGTTCGCAAAATTTATTTAGTGTGGTAAAGTTTATTTATGTACCTAAAATGCCTTTGGGATTTATAGCTATATACTGGATAAAATGGAAAAAGTTGATATTCAATCAATCACGACAATGTGCTATATGGTATATATGTATAGTTGGGGAATGAACAAACTTTTACAAGAAGAACAAACCCTTTTTGATGAGATACAATCAGTAAATTTGTTTTTTGTAAATTTATTTATTACATAATTTTTCAAAAAGAGATAAAAGGAGATAAGCAATTATGTACTATAAGAATGAGAGAAATTAAAGATTCAAAACAAAAAAAAAAAAAAAATTGTTTATTAAGTTCACCGGCATTAGATTTTATTTTCATATTTATTTATTTAAAATTAAGTAATTTATTATCTTGGGACAACGAAGCTTTGTTTATATTTATTACAAAACAAACAAGAACAAAAACACCAGAAAGTGAAAAAGCTCGTATTTTTGATATAAACCAGCACATACATATATCTTGAAAGTTTGTATTACGAGTATTTTTCATTTTTATGCAAACAAATATTTTCTTCTTCGTGCGAACTTGTCGTGCGAACTTGTGCGGTGTTACGTTTATTTTTATTTTATACAAGGAACGGAATATTAATTAAAAATTAAAATAAAATACTGACGGCAAAAAAATGTTTCCTAGGTAGTTTGAAGAAACTGAGTGTTGTATACAAAACCAATCGCACGAAATAACGAGAATTTTTTTTTTGTACACAAAGAAAGTGGATGAAGCGCACAAATAATTTAAGAACAGGATACAAAATGAATAATAATTTCGATGGCGAATAAAATATGTATACTAACAATAATTATCATAATAGCGATAATAACCGTGCGCACCAGAAGAAGTGTTAATTTAAATTTATTGTTATTTTAAGAGTTTTTTGTTTTTCGAATAAGAAAATTGACTAGCGTATAGTACAGTGTTTTCATTGTGGCTAATTTCGGTTGTAATGAGGATTAAATTTTTTATATAAGCATGTTGTTTTACTTAGATTAGGGTTTTATATTTAACTCGATTGTTTTTCGGGGTATTATTCGTAAAGACAACATAAATTTTGTTTTCAAGAAACATAAAATGGTTTGAGTGAATTAATGTAGGTGTTAAATATATTCCAAATATAACTAATAAATTTTTCTTAAAATAGAAAATTGTTATACAGATAAAATTCTAAATAATAGAATACAAGCTTTTCGATAACATCATGATACGTACCATAAGGTGAAAATTTGTAATTAATGCAAATGATTTTGTAACAATATAACTACAAAACAACAACAATATATTTTTTTTTTAAATTAAATCCTTATAACTAGGTATGCACCAGGTAAAAAAGATAATAGAATTTAAGCAAATAAATAAAATTATTTATTATTTATTTATATAAGTTATAATATTGTAAAACTACTAGATATACATACATATATGTACTAACAGACAACTTTGTCTATTGAATATATAACTTTTTGTTCTTAATTATTACCATAGATATTTTATCTTGTAATAAAAAAACAAACTAAAATAAAATAAATTTTAAATAGAATACAATAGAATGTAAAGCTTCCTTATAAACGAGTACTTACATAAGAAAAATCTTGAAGCAAAGTTATTGGAATTCAGAACAACAAACAGTAGAAAATTGTACTTGTAATTTACTATTGTTGTTTGCATTTATTATGTTTTGATTAAAGCTTTTTTACTGGTACATATTATGTAAATGCAATAAAATTATTGCATAACTATTAAAATGGTAATTAAAGTAGCTTATGTTCATGTTCTACTTTATATATACTTAAATATATATACATATATATACATATATGTACATATATATATATATATATATATATATATATATATATATATATATATATATGTAGGGAAAACGGAAAACGTGGTTAAATAAAACAACTTGACTCTCTCGAATTTTAGCAACAAGTGACAAATCTTTATTTTAATTAATTCTTTTACCGCTCTGATTTACCGTCGTATTCTCGTTTGTCTATTTTGACTAGCGTATTTGTTTATCAAGTACTACAGGTACTACGCGCTGTACTTTTAATGCTTTCTATCCCACACGGCCGTCCTGAATGTCCATTCGGCTCGGATGGACCATTTTTGTATTAACCTCCTCCTCGTCTTCGCTGATCTCAGAATGGTCCGAAAGATTTGCATACCACAATTTCATGAATTCTGCAGAAGTTGACGTAAGCTTGGGTCCTTCGTTGTCACCCACTTTTCTTACCTCATATCGATTATTCGCTTTGACCTTTGTAACCTCATAAGGGCCAAGATATTTTTGCTGTAATTTGCTTGATTCAAATTGTGTACGCCTGATAGCTACCATCTCGCCGACCTTGTATGTCGGTGCGCTCCGTCGCTTTGAGTTATAGCTCTTCCGATTTTCTTCCTGTATTTTTGCTATTGCGTCGCCTGCTTTTTGTCTCAATTCGTCTCGATTTGCACAAAATGTTTCCGCTAGTTCTTGCTCAATTATTTCCACTAACGGAGGATTTTCTGACGATTTCATTTTAACACCTATTAACAGTTCGAATGGCGTCATTTGTATTCCCCGTTGAAATGAATTGTTGAGATATCTTTGCAAGTCAGCAACATGTTTATACCAAAGTGTTGGGTGTTCCCTTGATACTTTCGTCAATGCTGGTATAATGATCCTATTGATCCGTTCAACTTGTCCGTTGCCAGTTGGTACTCCCGCTGTAATTACCCAATGGTCGATGTTTTCGCGTTTACAATAATCTTTAAATTCTGCTGAGGTAAACGAGGTCCCTTGGTCAGACACAATACGCGCTGGATTTCCGAATATGGTTTTTTGTACGTCCAATTTTTGTATTGCCTCTGTGCTTGATTTTGTCTTGGTAGGGTATAGCCAAACGAACTTCGTGAATCCATCAATAACCAGCAGTATATACTTATATTGCTTTGCCGTTGGATGTAAGCTCCCTAAGTGGTCAACATGATATGTTGATAATGGTTCATTACCTTTGGGTATCGGATTTAAGAAACCATCACGTTTACCCTTCTTACGCTCGGCCAAAATACAAGGGATGCAATTTTTTATGCAGCTCTTGATACTCTCGGACAGTTTTGAAATATAAAATTCTCTCGACGTTAATTCTTCTGTCTTTTTCTGGCCAAAATGTCCCATTTCGTGTAGAGACCTCACCACCTCTTGTTGCATTGATTTCGGCACCACTAACACCATTTTGCCATTCACCATCTTAAAAAGACATCCATTATTAGAAATGTAATCTTTATACGTACCTGTCTCAAGCATTTTCAGTATCAGCGTTAAATGTTCATCTGATTTCTGAGCCGCCATCACTCTAGTTATTACGCTGGAATTGATCGTTAATACGGCGGGTGCCCTGCTCAACGCATCTACATGTTTCATCCTGTTCGAAGATCTGTGCTCTAATATGTAGTCGTATTCCTGCAGTAGCAAAGCCCAGCCGGCAATTCTCGTAGCCAATTCTTTCTTTTCCATCGTTCCCTTAAATGCAGCGCAGTCTGTGACAATTCTGAATGGAATTCCCAGCAGGTACACCCGTAACTTTTTCAAAGCAGCTATAATTGCTAAAACCTCTAACTCGTAGCTGGTGTAATTCTGCTCCCGCAACAAGGTTTTCCTACTATAATAATAAACTGGATGCAATTGTAAATCGTTGTTTGATTTTTGGAACAGAACAGCACCCAAGCCAAATTTGCTTGCATCTGTATGCAATTCAGTTACAGCTGAAGGAGAATATATACGCAATACCACATCACTTACTAATATTTCTTTTAGTTTCTCGTATGCCCTCCGTTCTGCATCTCCGAAGTTGTATTTAGTGTTTTTCCTCGTTAATTCTCTATTCTAATCAGTTAATGGTCTTGCAATTATGGCGTACCCTTCAACAAACTTTCTGAAGTAGCCGGTTAACCCAAGAAATCTTTGAAGCTGTTTTACATTAAGAGGTTCGGGAAACTTAGATATCGCCTTCTTTTTAGCATCTGATGTTCTAATACAATTTTCTGAAATAATGTACCCCAAGTACTCAACAGTATTCACCAGTAATCTACATTTCTTCCAATTTATTTGTAGTCCGTGCTTCTCACAGGCTTTTAGTACGCTGTGCAATTTCTCCAAAGCTTCTTTCTGATTTTTCGCACTTATAATGACGTCGTCCATGTACACACAAATGACTTTGCTTAAAATCAGCGGTTGAAAGATGCGATTGATGTACCGCTGGAAAACACTGGGAGAATTGCAGATGCCAAAAGGCACTCTCAAAAATTCGTATTGACCAAATGGCGTCACGAATGCCGTATACTGTATCGAGTCAGGAGCCACCGGAACATGGAAGAATCCGTTTCGAAGGTCAATCGTTGAAAACCACTTCATTCCATGCAACCGGTCAATTTGGTCTTCGATTAATGGCAATGGATACCTGTCTTTTATTACGACCTTGTTTAATTTTCGATAGTCGATGCACAATCGTTTTTCTCCATTTTTTTTTGGCTAGAACAACAGGACTACCAAAAGCGGATGAACTCGAACGAATTATACCTTCTTCCAACCAGTCGTTTATCTGTTTTCGTACAAATTCTGTTTCAGATGGTGATAGTCTTCGGGGTCTTTGATAAATAGGTTTTTCATCTTCTAAAATAATATTCATTTTAACATTTATACTATCATCTCTTACCTCGTTAAACTTCTTTGGTTGATAACTCTGGACCATTTTAAGGATTTCATCGGCTGTACTTTGATCGTTTAAGTTTTCTAAATTAATCTCGTTTGGATTAATTTTATCTACAGCCAGACAATAGTTTTCGAACAATGACGGATGATATTTTGTCATGAATATGTTTTCAGGTGTTATGAGTAGTACCGTTTGACGAATTAGTTCTTTTCCGACTAGTAGGTTAACTGGAATTATATCGTCTGCGACTATGTGGAGAAAAATCTGGTAAATCTCGCCATTTACTTCAATGTCAATGAAAAGCCTTCCTTCTGTTTTAAGGCCCTTTGAACCAGCACCACTAAATTCCGTTATCACCTTTCCATACAATGGTAAATTTAAACTCCAGTAGTATGAATGTTTTATTAAATTCAGGTCACTACCGTTATCCACCAAAGCCCAACATTTTATTCCGCCGATCCCAATTTCCACCTGGTCACTTCGTTGCTCCGGTTGTCCTTGAATTAACATTAAATTCCGTTGTTTATCGGTGTTAGTACATTTTGGAGCTACATGTCCAAACTCATTGCAACGGAAACATTTCGGTCCTTTATCTTTATGTGGACAGCTTTTTTGTTCATGGTTGGCCTCTCCACACCCGTAGCACTTTTTCTCAGATCGGTGGTTTCTTTTATTTCCGTTAAACTTTTTATGAGGAAAACTGATTATTTTATCTTCGGTATTCGCTTTATGCTTTATTTCTTCATACAACTCTAATTTAGACTTGAAGTCATCCATATCTTTTGCGCCGTACAATATGGACTTATTGTACGCGGAATCGGAAATCCCATCAATACAATATCTTAGAATTGATGCGTCATCGACACCACCACCGAGAGCAATTTCTCTTAGAACAATTAAATAACTTTTGTAGGATTCCTCTGGTTGTTTTTTCCTGTTTTCCAACATTTTATGGATTTTAGCACTATTTATCGGTGTATTAAATTCTTTCCTTAAATGTTCGGCTAATTTTTCGAATGTGTCAATGTTGGTTGTAATCCGCAAACTATTTTTTGCTGTTCCTATTAATAAGCGTTTTGCGTATATCGTTTTTTGCAATACATTCCAACCGGCACATAATGCAGCTTCTTCAATGTCCGCCAAAAATTTATCAACTGAATAACTGTCATCCCCACTAAACATGTTCAAGGACTCTTCTAGATCTTTAAATAAAAATGCCGCTTGTTTTTGTTCACCCGATGTTGATGTTGACGCCGCCTCCACTTTCAAAATAGCGTTTTCGCGCTTTAAAAGCTCTATTTCCTGATTTTTTAGTTCCAGCTCTTTTTGTATTAATTCACTTGCTTTTTGTTCGACAGAATCTATTTGTACAGTTTCAGTTCTAGTGCTATTTTGACTAATATGCATGTTATCTAGTCTATTAGCAAAACTTTCCGCCATTTTTATGTAAAATTCCTCATTTAGTAATTGCGGGTTACCTTGCACCGTTTCTTTTGCTGTATCCGCCTGCATTTCCAAATTTTCCCGTTTGTTCTCTTTGCCGCCCATTACTAAACCACTATTCCGTTCCTTTTTGCACTTCCAATAACATTAACAATCCTATCCGGTTTTAGATATTTTCACCTTGCACCTTATTTGTTCCCACCTTCAAAAACTTTAAACACCTTTTAACCAACTTTTGGAACATAAAAGCACTTTAAACTTCAAACACCTTTTCACCACACCTTTTAAAAGCCCTTTTCTTTTTAATATCACACGCCAGGTCAAGGTTGAGCCCCCATGTAGGGAAAACGGAAAACGTGGTTAAATAAAACAACTTGACTCTCTCGAATTTTAGCAACAAGTGACAAATCTTTATTTTAATTAATTCTTTTACCGCTCTGATTTACCGTCGTATTCTCGTTTGTCTATTTTGACTAGCGTATTTGTTTATCAAGTACTACAGGTACTACGCGCTGTACTTTTAATGCTTTCTATCCCACATATATATATATATATATATATATATATATATATATATATATATATATATATATATATATATATATATATATATATATATATATATATATATATATATATATATATATATATATATATATATATATATATATAGTAAATGCGCCATTTGTGCAACACATTAAAAACCAAGCCAATTGCAACGAGCGAACATGGCGCATCTATCGAACTAATGTAAAAAACGTCATTTAAAGTTCTCCATTTATCAGAAACGTTAGAATAATAAGAGATCTTGATGTGCAAAATAGTAAATACATTTGTAATTTTGAAAATTGTTTGACAATATGTAAAATTCATCAATCACAAATTTCAAGTAAAACTGAAACAAAATACATTTAAATTACGTATGTAAATAAAAACATCTTTACATTTGTCTATATATGTACCTGAGCATATACTAATAATGTTAAAAGTAATTTCACGATTTTCCAGAAAAAATCGGAAATGCTGGTTTTCTTTAAGCAATCGTTCCGTTTTAATACAGCACTTTCTCTTAAATTATGAAGAATCATATAGTTTTATTGCAATTTCATTTTGTTGGGCCCACTCCAAGCATACACTGAAGCTTTTTATTGCATCCTCTAGTTTGATATACGGATTAGCATTGGTTTGTACCTCATCGTCATCGCCGCTTTCTTCATTTAATAAACTGGGTAACGGATGTGCAAAATTAAATTCATTGGTCCAATCGTTGACTTCCTGTGTCGAGTACTCATCCTCGTGTGGCAATTGTGCCAATAATAATTGAATAGTTTCCACTTCTAGCCTAGAACGCTGTAGATTATTACGTAGTTCACTTAGTGGTACGTCCTCAGAATCCCACATATCCGATCTTTGATTAAATTTTAGCACATTCCAGCTGTTTCTAATTGTTATTTCTTAAGGCGAAGCATTTACCAAAAACATCACAGCATTTTTCAGGTTGAACTTCTTAATTGTCGATTGTACATTGTTCTCTCCACCTACTACGATATGCGCCAATTAACTCTTTTTAAAATTTGTTTTGATTTTATTTATTACGTTTTGGTCTATTGGTTGCAGAAGCGCAGTACAATTCGGTGGAAAGTTCAGTGTTGTTAAGCTTAATCCATCGATTAATAAATGACAAGCTACGTTGTCCAATAAAATTATTATATAAATATTAATTTAACAGCGTTCTCTAAACATTTTCAGTACTTTTTCGGCTAGTAAAAAAATATGTTGCAATTAATGACAGTGAAATTCATACTAAAAAAAATAACAAAAAATTACACTGTTAAATTTGGCAATTTTTCCAATTGGAATTTTATTTAGACGAATATTTGAAGTTGAGGTGTTTTGTAAATTGTATGCTGCCGATTTTAGCAATAATTACATTCTCTCGAGTACACATTCGGATTGCTTAGAACAACTGCGACCTTTGCGTCCATAGAAATTATATTAGATTGAGCGGTTAGATTTTCACAGAATTTTTAAGCTTCGTGATTTTAAACCTATTTTAATCATTTTTACCGCCGTTCCTAGAGATGTCCACGGTTATTGGCATATATTTTCAGATAGATTAGGCTATTTTGAATATTTATGATAAAAAATAGGAAATTCTGAGGAACTTTACTATTTATTTTATATCATTTAGAATTTCAGTGTTTTGAATAATTCGTATTTCTCTATTGGATTTTTTGTTATATTTTCCAATTGAAATGCTTTTATACTAATAGGCGATTAAAGTTGTAAATTAAAATAAATAAATAACCAACATGCCTATATTTTCTATAGTTTACATTTTCGAATAGCTTAGACCAACTAGTAATGTATTGTGGTCAAGGCGACTCAATTCTGATGGACTTTATTATTTTTCATATTAAACAGATTTTTCCGATCGACGTGTGTATGGATCATATAGTATTGTTCCTGTCTGATATACTTAATAGATTTTGTGGTTGTGGTGCTTCGAATTTTACTTTTTGAGTATTGTTCATAGTAACCAAAATTCTACAGATTGAAATATTATTAGTATTGTTATTGTGAAATCCAGAAACAATAGCATTTATTCCAATTCATTATAATTTAATTACATTAAACATGTCAATATTTCATCTTAGATTTTATTAGTTATTTTATTATTTTAATGCACAGATTTTATCGCCTATTTAAGCTTTTCAATTGGGAAAAATAACAAAAAATCCAATAGAGATATACGAATTATTCAAAACACTGAAATTCTAAATGATATAAAATAAATAGTAAAGTTCATCAGAATTTAATTTTGTTGATCATACAGATTCGGAATAGCCTAAAATATCTGGAAATATATGCCAATTTTCGTGGACATCTCTAGGATCGGCGGTACAAATTATTAAAAATCGTCTAAAATGTAATCATTTAAAAAACTTCTAAATGATGTAAAATAAATAGTAAAGTTCATCATAAATTAATTTTCATGATCATACAGATTTAAAATAGCCTAAACTATTTGAAAAGATAGGTCAGTATCTGGAGACATCTCTAGGATCGGCGGTACAAAATTTTAAAAATCAATCAAAATCAAGAACATTTATATTCCATAAACAAATAGAAAAGTTCATCAGAATTTAATCTGATTGACCACAAAAATACTAGGTCGTCTAATAACTATCCGGAAATATACATGAGTTGCCGTGGACATCTCTATGATAGGCAGTAAAAATGATTAAAATAGGTTTAAAATCACGAAGCTTAATAATTCTGTGAAAATCTAACCGCTTAATCTAATTTAATTTCTATGGACGCAAAGGTCGTAGTTGTTCTAAGCTATCCGAATATTTACTCGAGAGAATGTAATTATTACTAGAATCGGCAGCATACAATTTACAAAACACCTCTAATTCAAATTTTCGTATAAATAAAATTCCAATTGGAAAAAATGCCAAATTTAACAGTGTAATTTTTTGTTATTTTTTTTAATATGAATTTCACTGTCATAAATTTTAGGTATATTTTCTTGATTTGCACTTCTGATCGAAATTTGCGAGAAGCAAATGTTGCACAAATCGAGCATTTACTGTATATATATATATCTATATATATATATATATATATATATATATATCCCGATAAACCACAAGTCCAAATATCTTGAAAATGTTAGTCTAATGAATGACATTGATGCTTAAATCAGTAAAATGACTTTGGTGCCTATCGATTGTATACATGTAAGAAACTTAAAGGTGTAATATTTATGTTGACCCTAAAAGTTAGTTATTTAATTAGCTTAAATAATGTTTACATAAATTTGTCTCTAATGTGAATTAACCGATCAGCTTAAACGTCAGTGATAGAATTATGACTTAAAAGCTTGATATTCGGTTGTACATTGAAGTAAATTCGGGGAAATGACTTCCGAGTCTATTATTTGACTAGCTCAAACGCTACTTACAGAAGTCTGACACTGCAGCCTGTAAATTAACTAGATATTGATGTCTGATTAATGGAAACTCACTCGATTGTCAATTTTATGCAATCAACTAAGTAGCTCCTATGTCGGTCGAAAGATTTAAGCGAAGGTGGTGTGGTGCAAATTCTTTTATGGCAATTAAATATATAGTTAAGGTTTATTATTTTACTTTAAATTCTTGTGTGTGTGTGTATTTATAGTGCAGAAATAAAGCAATAAATAATTTAAAATACAAATTAAAAAAAATAAATAAAGAAAATTAAGCAACATATTATTAATACTAGAAAATAAAAATATTAAAACATCAAAAACAAGTGCAACTTGGAATTCAGCAGGCCCACCAGACATAAGTGAAAATTATGATGTTTTATATACATCAAATGATAAAAACGCTTCTAATTCTGTGACTACTGAAATAAGTGAAAATGATTTTTGTGAACTATCAAAGGAATCGTATGATTATGAATCCAAAATAATTCCTCAAAAATTTGATATAATAAATTTTATTAAGCCATACAATAGTTCCGAAATTAATAGTTACGTAAGGTGTTTTTTGCAAAAATGGGCCGTAGAACATAACACTAATAAAACAGCATTGACCGAGTAATTGAAATTTCTGAAAACTTTTTTTCCGGAGTTACCGATGGACTATAGAGCTTTATTGCAAACGCCACGCAATCTAGAAAATATTTTCGTTTTTCCTGGAGAAAATATTCATATCGGATTGGAGAATAACTTAAGAAGAATTTTAATGCAGAAAAATTTGAGCATTAAAATATTACCGACAATTGTATACTTATAGATTAATAATAAATGTGGATGGGCTTCCTGTTTTTAGTGATAATACGGAACACTCGTTTTGGCTAATTTTAGGACGTATTTTAAACATCGGTTTAAGCGCCGTATTTGTAATTGGAATTTATCATGGTCCCAGAAAGCCAAGTAATTTTGCAGAGTTTTTAAATACATTTGTTTTCGAAATGAAACAAATCAAAGACATGTTCTATTAAAATGAACAAAATATACTAATTAAAGTTCGGGCGATAATATGTGATGCTCCTGCTAGAGCAAGTGTCTGCGGTGTTAAACAATATAACGCATTCGCAGGATGTCCAAAATGTGATATTAGAGGAAAATTTGATAAAACTTACCATAGGATGTGTTTTAACAATTCATACATTGCATGTCTTCCTACAGATTCAACGTTCGCGCAAAGAGTTGATGCGGATCATCACATTTTTGATTCTCCTTTTGAGGAGCTAGGTGTAGGTATGGTATCCCAAATAGCTTTAGATTATTTGCATATCGTTTTACTTGGAGTAATGAAAAAGTTATTATAGATTTGGTTCGGAAAGAAACCATTATTTCCGAAACATTTGAAGAATTTAATTTCAAAAAAAATTATTTTTTTAAACAAATTTTTGCCTAACAACTTTCAAAGGAAGTTGAGATCTTTAGAACATTTGGCTGTTTTTAAAGGAAGCGAACTTAGAAATTTTTTACTGTTCTATGGGCCATTTGTATTGAAAAATTCGTTGCCACAGCATTTGCTAAAATTTTATAATAATTTTATGCTACTACATGTGCTACTACATGCGATAAAAATTCTATGCTGCCCAGATTGGGGCCTCAAATATAATTCGTTTGCAGACAGACTTTTGGAAGATTTTGTTAAAGAATATGCACTATTATATGGCTCAGATATGGTAAATCATAACGTGCATATGCTGAGGCACCTTGCAAAACAAGTGAAGGTTTTCAATGGATCTTTGGATACGTTTTCTGGATTTTGTTTCGAATCATATATGAATCCATTTAAAAAATTGTTGGCGGGACATAAACATCCTTTGATGGAGTTTGCATATAGGCTGCTCGAAATGAATAGTTCTAGTTCAATCTCCACTTCAAAGCTAAACAGCGCTTCGGACCTCAAACTAAACAAACCGTCTGATGAAACAGAAACTATTTTTTCAGAGGTGATATATTTTGGATATAAGTTAAATAATAATGAGAGGAACAAATACGTCCTAAGTAAAGAAAATAAAATTTACGAAATAATCAATTTTGTTAAAGAAGAAGGCCAAATTTTCGTTTTCGTTAAACAATATATGGAAAAGGTTGACTTTTACACATATCCAATAAATTCCTCCAAACTTTGTACATATCAATGCCAAAATATTACGTTAAATGTGGAAAAGTTAAATATTAATCAACTGGACCGAAAATTATTCGCAATGGTTGAAAGCGAAAGCCCATCACTAAAAACTTTTTTTCCGTTTATACGTATTTTTAATTCTACAAGAATAAATTAATGATCATTTTTAATACAATAATAAACATACAAGTAAAGCACACATATACATTTAATAATTAATTTAAAATACAGACTACCTACTTATAACTCAGAAGACAAAAACACTGTGTACTTAAAAAAAGTAAATAACTTTTAACGCGTATAATAAACATAAAACAAAATGGATCAAAAAGGAATTTAAAAAAGGATAATTCACAGATTGTTTTCTCTATAAATACATATACCATTTGAAATCATTTGTTAATACTTTTATTGGAAATCTGTGTTTAATTTTACATTAAAGCAAATTAAGCTTAAAATGCCGAAACATGAAAAATCACAGGACCATTTTGCGGTCGTAGAATTCGAAGCAGATAAAAGCGAACCAAGTATACGGCTAATCGAAGTGATAAGGTATGCACGGCTTACGGAAGATGGAAAGCAATGTTTTTGTCCAAGTTTCAAAAATTGGATGTTTGAATTAAAAAACTTCGGCATACCGAGGGGTGACTGGATGAAACACACTTGTCGAGTACTAAAATACAATATTGGTATGTATATTAATTCATTTTTTTAAAACGTATTTTTATATTCTTCATTTATCGTTTTTTTTGTGCAAGACTCTATCAAAGCTGCTAATATAGAGTGTAGTCTTCGACTTAACTACACAACATCCGATACAGAGGAATATAGCGATCAGCAAAAAAACAGAATAAATGAATTCCAGTGTCGGCGTAATTTCTAACGATTATAACAATATATTTGATCAGGTGCGGGACGACGAATCTTTAGTATTATTAAATAATGATTTCGAAACTTTGGAGAATCAGCCAAATCGCGATGATTCGGTAGTTGATGCACCACCACCTTGCATGACTATGGGTAACTCAAACGAAAATGAAATAACAACTGAGCAACCAATCGGCAATGCATTATATTCATTCAAAACGATTCATTTCAAAAAGCATTGCAAGATTTGGCCGAATTAAAACAGGGACAATTAAATTCAAAATTGGTGGTCTTAAAAATTGATCAAATCCAGTCAAATTTGGAAAAGATAACGGCACAAAACGAAATCATGATGAAAATGATTACCGAGTTTTACAAGAAGTCGCCAGCTTCATCATCTTTTACTCCTGCAATAAATATTGATTCCAAAACCAAATTAAATGAGCTGGAAATGCAATTACAGGAAAAGGATTACAAAGAAAATATGGTAAGATATCTTCTCTCGAATGCACCATTTTATTTTTATAAGTTTTGTTTAACTTGTCCAACTTGTCGATCATCCCTGATGTTCTATGTCCTGACTCATTTTGACATTTCATCATGCAAATCTTTGGCTTTCCTTGCTTTTAAATTATACTTTATTGATTTTATTTGTTCTGATTTTTAGGCTTCCGCGTATACCCAGTATGCCTCAAAGGGAGATGCGAAGAAGGAGGTAAATGGATTTGCCAAGTCTATATTAAATAAATTGCTGTCAGAGACTTTTGCCCAACAAATACGGTGGGATAGGATTAAAAAAGTTGTTAATTTGCCAGCGGAAGAATGCGGTAAGGAATGATATTTTATAAGCCAATATAAAAGTTACAATTGTGGTTGAAATACAAGATGTTGTTAATTTTAATGATGATCGAGACACTACACTACAAATTTTTCACTACACTTCATGAAGTATTATGCATAATACCCCAAATTCAGAAACTAAAATCGATTTTTTAAAATTATTCCGTTTAAAATTCCATTAAATATTCCAAACGATTATACAAATCGTCGATTTCCTTACAATTAATTATGAAAAATGTTGACAAATGGAGAATCATGTAATAGAGACTGGTTGTGTTGGAGTAATAAATATAAAGCTATTTATTGTGCTCCTTGCTACTTGAAGTCTGTATGATTCATTTGAAGACCATAGCAAATGTAATGCATCACACTTAACAGATAAATTTGGGTATAATTCCCAATACGGTTGGAAAAAGTGGTATGATCGTATACCGTCACACAGATGCTCAAATTTACATAAAGAAAATTATATCCAATGGAAGAATTCGCAAAACGCGGTTTTAACTAATACACGTATAGTTAACCTGCCTTACGGAGAGATTGAAAGCGAACAGAAAAATTGGACAAAACTATTGGAAAGATTTCTAAACATAATATTATTTTTATCAGAAAGAGGACTTGCTTTTTTTGGATCAGATTATCGTATCGGAAGTCCACAAAATGGTAATTTCTTGGGTTTAGTGGAACGACTAAGCAAATATGATACAGTCTTGGCAGAGCGTGTTTCGAAAGTTCGAACATCACAAGAAAACGGCGAAAGGAAGCAGGTCTATCTTTCAAATAGAATTCAAAACGAGTTTATTGAAATCTGTGGTTCGTTTGTTTAGATTTTTCAATTGAAGAACGCTTTTTGAACGAATTTTGACCCTTATAATGGAATTAAATTTGAATTTGGAAAATTGTGTTGGGCAAGGTTACGACAATGGATCTAATATGGCGGGAAAATATAACGGGGTGCAATCGATTCTTTTGGCCAAAAATTGCAATTGTGTGTTTTGCTCTTGTGCAAATCAAGTTTTAAAAAAGCATTTCGGCACAGCCTCGTTACACAATATATCGAAAACCCGATGGTCTGCACGGATAGACGCTGTTAAACCAGTCGCATTGCACATGAAATCATTATTATCAGCTATAAATGAATTTGAATTGAAAAGTCTTTCAGCAGTAGCACAAATTCAAATTAGATCTTTTTAAAAATATGTGTGCTTATGTCGACAGTTTGGATGAAGTTACTGGATTTAATTCATAAAACTAATCTTATTATCCAAGCCCGAAATGCAACTTTAAATGTAGAGAAAGATAATATAGATGGCCTAGTTCAAGCCATACAAGACATCAAAAAACAATGGAGACTCGATATAATATAAAATATACAAAAACATAATTTACTGCGAGTGTACCGAATTTAGTATATATGCGGATAAAAATCTTAGACAATCTCTGTGCCAAAATAAAATTCAAAATTATATAATTAATTTTTTTTTGTGGTGCGTGGCTTTCTGTTCAACAAAACGTAAAATAATAAAATGTATCGAACATTTGGCAGTCGACCAATTTAAAATTAATTTAAAACATTTTATAAAAATTTCATGGTAAAAAATATTTTTGTTACCGACTTTGTTTGAGAAGAGATTATATATCTTGGAATTGGTTAAGTCCGGGGTTAAGTGATATTTTGGATGGTACAAATTCTTGGCATTATGATAATTATTATTTTAAAGTTCAATAAACTGGATTTGAATAACAATTACTATCATGTTTTTTTCGAATGCCTTAAGCTGGCTAAAAGCCCCAATTGAAAATTATTTTTTTGTTCAAACTTTACAAAAATATTATTTTTGTGAAAAAATAAAGATAACAATAAGCTTTGCAGAAAAAACGAGTATGAGTATACACCGAGTACCTAATGAAAACAAAAAACCTTCTTATCAAAGAACAGAAAGAAAAGCAATCAACGTAATAAAAGCTCTGGAATAAAATTACAATAATGAACATGTATCACTTGCTGACATAAAATACAAAATTCACAGAACATAAAGATGATGTTGATTACGTACTAAATCAGCTTTTCGTTGTGTTTGAAAATATTATTCTTACTGTTTATATCATATTATAAATTTTAAACTTGATAATTTATATTTACAGATATAAAAAATTCCGAGCTTTTTTCTGACAATTATTTACTATTTGGTAACAATACATTATATTTGAACTGTAAACGAGTCGAAATGTATCGACAGCTCTTTATTAAAAGTATAAATATTAATAATATTTTACAATGTGTTTGAAATCTGTAGGAATTATGTGCACTTAGATAATTGTCTTGCACTGGTATATACCTACATTTATTTTTCGGTGGCGTTACTTATGTCCGCCATCGTTGCATATGATGCGGTAATTTTTCTATATACTGTATCACTCACAATTAAGATAAAATATTTAACAGAATGAATTTTTATTAATTTCCCGAATTACAAATATACATTTTACTAATTAATTATTATTACAAGCGTTGATGTACATTGTACATACGGCTGTGTTATATATTAAATAAATTAATAAATTATTTCCTAGTAAAGAAAATGTCAGACGGTGATACAGATGCGACCCAAACGGCCGATTCTGAACGTTTCCCTGCAGTAGATTCTTCGCGAGATAAACTTCCCGATTTTTGAACTGATAATCCTAATGTTTGGTTCGCGCAAGCTGAAGCACAATTTAGCTTAGCGAATGTCAGTGCTGGCGGGTGAATCGTACGACGAACAACTGGTTCGAACCTTTTGGCTTCGTAGACTTCCTAAAAGCATCGCATTGTCATCAATTGGTGACAAATCAATTGACGATATCCTGGAAATCGCAGTTTAAATTTACGAGGCAACTGCGTATTATCCGTACAAGATATTCGCTCGAATAATTCCCAGCATCCTACTGATTCAGTCTTAACTAGACTCGAAGCTAGACTCGCTAGTATAGAGTCAAAATTCGAGCAAATGTCAGTAGGACGCAACAGCTCATCAAGGCCGCGAAGTGAATCTCGCCATTTTTCAAGAAGGCCACGGAGTGGAAGCAGACGCCGTTTCATCGACAATCAGGGAATTTGCTATTATCACCATAAATTCGGCAATGAGACAAGGAAATGTTATTTACCTTGCAAACTCGATCATCGTTATGTATCTACAAGCCAGTTACCATCAAAAAACCAATATCCGATTGAGAGTGCGGCAGCTAATCGGATACATTATAATCGCCGCCTCTTTATAAAAGATGCAACAAACGACACCCTTTTTCATATATATACTGGTGCCGATATTTCCGAGCTACCCGTAAAATGTTTCCGTGGAAACGCATCGACAAAAGATCCTAGCTTGGTACCTGCCGCCGCCAACGGTTCAGTAATTAACACATACGTGACTAAAACACCTACGCCAACTCTACCCGCTAAAAATGAATATGGTGAAATTCTGAAGATGTTTCCCTCTTTAACCGAAGAACCGAACTACAATCATCCAGCAAGACATAGTTTTCTCGAAAATTGACCTGGTAAGAGCGTATCATCTAATCCCCATTGCACCCGAAGACGTTCCTAAAACGGCCATTACCACACCATTTGGGTTATTTGAATTTACGAGAATGCCCTTTGGTCTTCGGAATGCTGCGCAGACATTTCAACGCTTCATCAATGAAGTGGTGAAATGTTTAGATTTTGTATATGTCTATATACATAGACGATATACTTGTGGCTAGTAAAAATGAGGACGAGCACAAACTTCATCTCAAACAGTTATTTGAGAGATTAGTCAAATTTGGAATAAACATCCAAGTTTCAAAATGCGAATTCGGAGTATTCGCTTAGCCACCAAATTACCACAGATGGCATATTACCTTCGCCACGGCGAGTCGAAACCATACAAAAATTTCCTGCTCCAACATCCATAAGGCAAATTCAGCGATTCGTGGGTATGGTCAATTATTATCATAGATTCATTCCCAAGCTAGCCGGATTTATGTTTCCTATATATGCACACTTGGTAAATTTGAATAAAATGCCAAAGCACAATAAAAATTTCACTTGGCCTGACGACTGTAACGAGTCGTTCGTCAAAATAAAAGGTGCACTTGCTAACGTAGCAATGTTAACCCATCCCCTTACTAACTCAAAGTTTAGTATTGCCACAGATGCTTCAAACATTGCCGTAGGAGCAGTGTTACAATAGATGAATGATGGATGTTGGCAACCTTTAGGGTTCTTTTTCCGGAAACTATCTGCAGCAGAAAGTAAATATTCAGCCTTTGACAGAGAATTGCTTGCTATTTATCTAGCAATTAAACATTTTAGATATTTCGTGGAAGGTAGGCAATTTACCCTATACATGGATCAAGAACCATTAACCACGGCAATCACATCACTGAGCGAAAAGAGTCAGTTTACGACGGACGTGCAACATATCTCGGGCAAGCACAACGTGGTCGCTGACACTTTGTCACGACCATGTGACCACGTTGACAAAATAGACAAAGTTTCGAAGCTAACACTTGGTGATTTAGCTAAGGCTCAAGAGTCTGATGATGAATTGAAGGAACTACTTGATTATTAATCTAGTCCTGCGGGTTCTAAGTATAAAATAGAGCTCACCATCCTCTCCGATTTGAAAATATATTGTGAAACATCGAAAGGAGTTCATCGACCATTTGTTCCAGCGACGCAAAGACAAGTAGTTTTCAGCGTACTACATAGTACTTTCCCATCCAAGCATTCGCGCTACCCGAAAATTAATTTCCAGTACACAGTAAAAAATTTTGGGATATCCTATCAATTTTTTTATACCACCTTTTGGTTTGATTTCCACTAATCTAACATTTGGCATAAAAATTGATAAATTCAAAAATATACATCACGTCTATACCAAAATATTGATATTTAATATTATATTCCTATAACATCCTATTTTGTATACCCTATTGGTATCAAATGGATAAGAAATTTTTATATATTAACCGTTTTAGCTTTTGCGTTACATAAATTCATCTAGAATATCATATGAAATTGTATAGAGTTTGAAATAACCGTATTAAAAAATAAAAAATTATTATAAAACAAAACCTTAACGAGTAAAGTAGTGTGTTCTTAGTAAGTGATATTGTGATAAGTGCAAAGTTTTTTCGCATATTATTATAATAATAATATTAATAATATATAGTATTGCTTGGTGCTCAAATTGTGATTATTAAAAAGTATTTGGTAGTTAATTATTGCCATAAATTAATTTATATAAAATTAACTTATTTTTGTGGTTATATTTTCAATACAATGGATGCTGGCATTTTTTTCACGTGTTCTTATAATAACCGGGATGTCAAAATTATAAAAACTAAAAGTTTTACTGATATATGCAGTCTAAATTATTTTGACTTTGTTTATTCAGGTATAGGTATAATGTAAAATGGTGTATTAATTAATTAATAGTTCAATTTATTTGTAAAATTTAGCGTTAGAAAATAGTAAATTTTCCATTGAGGACTTCGATTGTTTTACAAATTACCATGGAGCTGTAATTGCTGAAGAAATATTTATAGAATATGTTTCTAACCAAATAGCACATCCGTTATTTCTGCTCAATTTAAGGACAAACATTTTGTTAAACTTGGACGATTCTAATATATTACACGCAGTTACTAATGTACCTGTGGAATTGCCTGCAGAAAACGTGCAAAGTACATCAGTACACAGAATAAATGCGAGTGTCGGTTCAAGTATTATAGCTACACCAAATGTAAGACCAACTTAGTATCATAATTTCTTTTTAATCTATAAAACAAATTTCAGACCATCTTTAAGCTTCTATTTGCCATCTACATACAATGAATTATTTTTCATTTACTAATTTTCTTTTTTCTTTAGGCTCTTAAAACATACATAGGCCAGAAAGCTGGTGGATACGACATTTTTAAAATCTACTCCGAATCGAAAACACTAACGGAATATCAAAGACGGAAAATAATATGTTATACGGCAACATTCATCGAGGAAAATTTTGGGTTTAGTCCAAACCATGAGCAACAAACTTCCACTGCTTTAGCTGCCGTTGAGCTATTTCCGTGTTTGAAATCCAAAGAAAACGATATAGTACGTATATGATAAAAAAAATTATTTTGAAGTATTTATTCTCTTCATGTTTTATTTATTAGGATTTATTAGTAAATCGAAGATCCACTGGTTTTTTACAAGTCAAATTAAAAAATGACAGAAGTCGAAAACGTAAGCTAAACCAACAATTTAAAATCGCAGAAAATATTACGAACACCGAAAATAAAGTAGATTCAGAAACAACAGACATTCAAAAAAGTTTGTATGAACTACGATGCGCAAGCTTGCCAGACGAATTAGACCTGGTAAAAAAAATATTAAAACAAACACTAACATGTCGCCGGAACGAGATAAATAATAGCTCTACAATTAATATTTTTGAAGCATATAATTGTTTTTTCATTTGTACAAATCTGGTATATATTAATAATATTTTCATTTTATCAGCAAGAAACTTTAATATTTTTAATTTTCCAGATTTCATACGATTTCGATTTATCATATCCCAATTCAGGTGACTTATTAATCCAAAAGTGGCCAAACGTGAAAACTATAATTTTCAACGTTGTAAAGTCGTCAGGAAAAAAAATATTATATACTGAAATTGAACGACAATCTGAATCAGGTAATTTAAGCAATTTATATAAATATTTCTGCACGGAATTTAGTTGTAAATTTTATTTAATTTATTGTCCAATATGTTACGATTTTTAATATGTTTTAACTAATGTGTTTTGGTAATAGATTGGGACACGGCAACGATTTCATTTTTAAATTTATTACGACTATTGCCACCTTCAGCTAATGGCAATAAACGTATAAGTCGTTTAACAGACGAGCAGGCAGTTGATTTATTAATTAATTTTCGAAAAGTAAGTATATTTATTTGTTAATTTTGATATATTTTACAGTTATACTTTTTAATTTCAGACTGGCCTAACAAATGAAGAATACCGGGCAAATTCGGAAAATAAATCTCCATATATTGTGGCAATTGGAAATTCAAAATCTGATATATCGCAGTACATGGTGGTTATTGATGGGCACTTATTACCACTTCCAAATTGTTATGATATTATTGCAGCTGTAGATGTTCTTTTTAAGCTTGATTTTATATTTGGGATCAGGTATGACCATAATTTGAGGTTATTTTGGAGTTATCTTCAAAATTTTATATATGGAATGCATTGTCCGGTTACATCTACTATGAAGGAATTAAATTTAAAAATAAAGAGATCGATGATTGACGTATAGTTTATTAAGTTAATTAAATAACAGTTAACACTAATTTACGTTATTTATTTATAATTACCTTTAAAATGAATTTTTATTGTTATATGTGTGACAAGAAGTCTGTAAATTTAAATATTATTTTTCAACATTTAAAATTAGAACATTCATTAATAAATTCCAAATTTCTGACTCTAAAATGCATATCTAGCAAAAATTGTAATTTAACATTTAGGACATATTGTGGTTTGAAAAAACATGCTCTAAAATGTCAGTTGCCTTTACAGAACATGAATATTTGCAGTATACAAAATTCTAATGTTGTTGATTCAACTTTACAACAAACAGATTTTGAATCTAGTTGTTTTTCGCCTACACAAATGCCGATTAATAGCGATAATAAAAAATTAACGGATAATCAAATTATCTCCGATTTCATAAAAGATATAAATTCCTTAGGCATTCCTGAATCAACCATTACCAAAATAATGACGTATACTTGTAATTTAATACATAATGTCACAACAACATTTATTTCATTGGTAGACGATTCCGGTTCAGAAATAGATCTCTCTTCTATTATATGCAATATGAAAAATACCTTGTATTGTTACAATTCAAGCTTTAAAAAATATTCCTCTAAATATAAAAGGGAGCAAAAATTTGAAAATTCTAAATTTTATGTCAAACCACTGTATAGCAATTAGTACAAGGTGGGACCAAAAATACTGTTCAAAATCAAAATTATACAAGAAATGTTTAATTCAGAATAGTTTTCAATATGTACCTATTTTAAATACACTAAAAGTTATTTTTTCTAACTCTAGTTTTTTTGATTTATACTTTCAAAATAAACATTTATGTTTGCAAAACACCTATTTGGACTTTTGTTGCGGTAGTGTATGCAAAAACAGTACTTTCTTCAAAAATAATTCAACCGCACTTCAAATTCAGCTGTTTTATGACGATTTCGAAGTAACGAATCCTTTAGGTAGCCGCAAAGGTATCCATAAGCTTGGTGCAATATATATGACAGTAAAAAACTTACCAACAAAGTATTTATCAGAATTAAACAGCATATTTCTGGTGGCTCTATTTAATGTTAACGATATTAAATGTACTGCAAATTATAACATTATCATGAAACCAATTGTCGAAGATTTAAAAATACTAGAATCAAATGGAATATCTGTGAATAATCAAATTATACGAGGTACTCTAGTAAGTGTGGTCCATGACAATCTTGGTGCAAACTATTTATTTGGTTTCGTTGCAAGTTTTAATGCCTCATATTTTTGTCGAATCTGTGACATGCATAAAAGTCAAATACAAAACACATTTTATGAAGATGAATCTAAATTAAGAACTATTAATTCAACGGACCGGTATCTAGAGCTTAATGGTATTAATTTTAATATTAATGGTGGAGTTAAACATTTTTGTGTGTTGAATGAATTAGTACACTACAATATTTTTCAGAATTGTACTGTAGACGTCATGCACGATTTGTTAGAAGGCGTTGTACCGTTTGCAATCAAATTGTTCTTCAATTACATAGTTGATACAAAACGATTAAATTATGAACATATTAATAACAAAATTCACTCATTCAACTTCGGTTTTCTGTTTAGGAAAACAGAGCCAACGGCGCCTTTTAGTAAAGACTCTTTTAATTTATCCGCATCACAAAGTTGGTGTTTAATTATTCACTTCCCATTTATTTTTGGTGATCTTATTTCCAGTTCTAATGAACCAAAATGGAAAATCATAACTTCTCTATTGGAAATTTTAGACATTGTATTTACGAAAAGTATTACATTCTCGTCATTTGATAACCTGAGAGAAATTATTAATGATCACTTAAGATGTATAACATCAGAATTTCAGGTACGTTTGATCCCCAAGCATCATTTCTTGATTCATTACCCACATATTATTTTAAAAATGGGTCCACTGTGTTTTTATTCAGCAATGAGATACGAGTCTAAACACCAATATTTTAAAAATTTGGCGAGGAATTTTAAAAATTTGAAAAATATTTGCCAAACTTTAACTAATCGGCATCAACAAAAATTTAGTAGTGTATGGGAATCTCTAAATTTGAAACGAGATATAAAATCGGGCTTACAGAAATTGCCTTCCGTTGAATGTTTAGAAAAATTTAATGAATGTCAAGATAATTTTGAATTTTGACGTCAGAAATTAATAAAATTATGGAAGTAA
This sequence comes from Tipula unca, assembly GCA_951394425.1. Taxonomy (NCBI): domain Eukaryota; kingdom Metazoa; phylum Arthropoda; class Insecta; order Diptera; family Tipulidae; genus Tipula; species Tipula unca. The sequence goes on along the minus strand of OX596382.1, from coordinate 175,063,700 downwards.
CATGGATTGAATATTATGCTCACTATCGACCCGATTTAGTAATTACTGCACCTATTGAAGAATTACAAACAAATTTTTTTCAAATTAAATTTATTTTGTTTTATGCAAATATCATTTTATTGTCAGAAAACTAGAAAATCTTACATTCAACAATTTTCATAACGCTTACGAAATATATGATTTAGAAAATTGCAGAAAATTTTCAATTTTTAGTTTGAAAAATTATAAAAAATATGAAACATTTAATATTACGCAATCGCGTAAAACTAACAAAAATTATATTGTTATAAAATCAAATTTAGCATAACTGTACTTACTCGTATATTATAATTTAATACTAAATTTTATATAGTTTTTAAATATTATATACATATATGTATTTATGAAAAATTGTGCTGAAATATAAATAAAATAAAATCTAATATTGAAATAAATTGAATTTGAGAAATTTATTTATGCGCTTTATGAATCATTATACTACGATACTATATAATTCATTTATATGAAGTACCCTATACAAATTATAGGACAAAAGCATAGGAGATATCTATACAATCTGGTATAAAATGTATAAACCGTCTTATAAAATTTTATAAGATGCGATGTTATAAATTGTATATTAATTCTTGTAAGAATTTATATGTATACGTTTTGCGTATAAGTTTGACACCAAAAGTTTTTACTGTGTAGGTATTTTTGGCCGAATATGAACAGCGACATTACGAATTGGGTTCGTAGTTGTATCGGATGCCAGTTAAACAAGGTGCAAAGGCACACGAAGTCAGAACCGGGTAATTTTGACTTACCAGCAGCAATGTTAGAGCATATACATATGGATGTAGTGGGGCCACTCCCACCATCCGAAGGTAATATTTATATAACCGCCATAGTTGATCGATTCACTCGATGACCTGAGGCATACCCCTTTCGAGATAGTACCGCTGCCACTATTGCTAAAACTTTTGTCGAGAAATATGTTTCAAGGTTTGGAATACCCCGTGAAATCACAACTGACCGAGGCAGCCGTTTGAGTCTAAACTCTTCTCCGAGCTAACGCGTTTACTAGGCGCACATAGGAATCGTACCACGGCATACCATCCACAGGCAAACGGTATGGTCGAAAGTTTTCACCGACAACTGAAAGCATAACTCAAAGCTCGTGATAACGTTATTCATTCGAGCACTGAGTTACCCCTCGTCTTGTTGGGAATACTAGCAGCAGTCAAAGACGAACTGAATTGCTCACCAGCAGAGCTAGTATATGGACAAGTCCTCAAACTTTCAGGAGTAATTTTTGTAACCGGCTCTTCGGATCCAAGTCCCGATCCATCCGACTTTGTAGGCAAACTTCGTGCAAATATTCGCATGATTATTCCTGTTGACACTCGCACGTCAACTTCCACGCCAATCTATATCCCGAAAACACTAGAAAGTTGCGAGTTCGTTTTTCTTCGTATCGACAAGGTACGAACTGGCCTATCAATGCCGTACGAAGGACCGTTTAAAGTCATTCGTCGTTTTAGGAAACATTTCATTATAGATCAAAATGGTCGAAATGTAAATGTTTCCATCGACAGATTAAAGATGGTGCATGGTATCCTCAACTTCCAAAAAAAATTCCCCAACTTCCTTCTCCTAAAATTTCCTTTTGTAATATGCAAATCTTCATGTTACAGTGCGTAACATGATGATCAGAGAGTGCGTGGACGGATGCGTTCCTTTATGTATACGTTTGTAGAGATGTTGAGTCGCTACAGATCTTTGTAATGAAAAGATAATATATTTATTTAATCAGTGTGAAGTATATACTAAATCAATAAATTTACTAATACAATTATTAATTTTAGAGCTTTTATAAATGTTTTGGAGGTTTTAGACCAGTTGAGATAATGAATTGAATGAATAACCAGTTGTTATTTATTTAAGTATAAACTTCACACTCGAAGTTTTTAATTTAACTGATTAGTCCAATAGGAAAGTTGCAGTAGTTATTAAAATTTTACTTTCACATTTCGAAGCTTTAATACATTTTTTTTTAATACAAATTCTACATATTTTTTTTTATATCTCACTGTGTTTCTTGTTAAAAATTTATGAGAGTGAAATTGATTTTGGTGGATAAAAAATAATACACAACATAGAATATTTAAAATAAACATTTAAATTAAATTGAACTCGAGAGGTTTTAGTTGATTTTCCTTAAAAATTTTCATTCGTCTTATTCAATAGTCGGCTCTCTTAAAGTGATGCGAACGTGAGTGATGCGCACAAGGTTAGAATAATATTAGAAATTGAATGTTTGATTGAATGAAATATAATTTCGCACATACGTATGTATACATCTACATATGTACATACGTACATACACACATGAATAATTTAATTTTGTTGGAAGCTTTTTGTTGTTTGTCTAAAAATATATTTTTGGGTTAAATTAAATTACGAAAATATCTCTTCAAGCTTCTTTTAATATGTGTCTATATATTATGTATTATCGTAAGCTGATTATATCCGTTTTGTTCAATATATAAAAACAATCATAAAACGATATATGTATACATTTGAGAAATCCCCGCATATAAAAATAAAGAATCGGATATTAAAGCTTAAATATGAAAATGTGCTTTCAAGATGAAAATGTATATAATACAAAATATAAAATGAGATAATCAAGAGGATATGTGCTAAGTCACTTTCACAATAATATGATTGGTTTTTATTATTATCAATATATGATTAAAACGATGGTGCTAATGTTATATGTTATTTTATTACCGCACAGCCACATCTCTTTTTAAATTACTAATATTTATGTGCGGTCATTGTAAGAATGCTTGTTGTTGGTAGACCATGAAATTTAGTTTTTTTTTATTAAAATGTGTACGCAACACAAGTGATTAATTGATTTATATAGCCGGCAACAATCCATAGTGGAAATGAATTAATAATTATTTTAATGACTTTTTGGCGCATATGCGCGAGGTGGAAATTGTTGATGGTAATTTCGTTTTGTTGTTGGGCTACTGATGATATATTATTTGAATCTGTTAGTGTGAAATATTAAAGTAGAGTGGCATTTTTGTAGCTCTAATCTGGGATAATACTGGTACTATAATTTCAATCACTGTGGGGATTTTACAATTTTTCCCTATGAACGATAAAGGTACTGTCGATAGTATCCGGCATCCACTTTACATAATACCAACTCAGCATAGGCTATACGAGTTGGTTTTGAGTTCATTTTTTTTCAATATTGTATATGCCTCCAACTTTACCACCGGAATATTGAAGACATCAACATTTTTTGGGCCACCGGGCGATCATATTTTCGATTTAACAAAATTATTCATAATATTTGGCATTGTTTGTTTCGAGTATACGCTTTTAGTCTTACATACGAGTAAACTAACAATTAAAGGTTTTTTTTTATTAAATTTCCACTATATACGAGTAGAAATAATCTTAAATTTTCCTGCGAGATTGTATAAATATAAACTTTTTCAAAGCTATATCACCGTAGCCAAACGTAGACAAACTTTTTTCTGTGACTTTCTTTCCACTCGAAAGGTGAAAGTTTCAATTTTTTTTTGCTCTGTAAGCTTTTAATGAATTTTATGTACGAAAAACTTACAAACACAATAACAGCAATAATCATAAAGTATAGTTGAATCTCTATGGCTTTCGTTTTTTAGTTTATTTATGACTCAAGCTATGTATATAGAACAACTTGCGGAATAGAAAAATTGTTTTGAACTTTCTATATGCGGGGCGTGTGAAAATTTAAATGATCAAGACGAAATAATTTAAATACGAATTTAAAATATAAATAAATCTAACTTATATCTACAATTACAATCAGCTCTCGAGAAAATTCATTATAGAAAGGGTGCCACAAAAACTTTATTTTATTTTTTAGATGACGAGTAAATTTTCGATATATAAGTGTTTTTCTGCAATTCTGAATTTAATCTGCTTTACTCGAAGAATTTTTTTGAAAGCTAATTTTTTGTAACTGTATGAATGACTTTACAAAAATACATTCAAGGATATAATTAGCAAAAAATTTGATTTAAAAAAAAGAACATTAAGTCAGAATTGAATACAAAGATTTAATCTTAATTAAAAGATGTTTTTTTGTGTCAGTAGATTTGACCTGCACATTATCATTGTTATACGTTTTTTATAAGGCCTCAAACCTGCAAACTCCTTTTTCAATTTTTTATTAGTTTTTCTCGCTCGTCTTAAATATTAGTGTTTAATAAAGTTTATTAAATTTTTGGTACATTTTGTTATGTATGTATATCAGTTAAACAAAATAAATAGTTACCCTGACGTGTGAATGTAAATGCTGAATTATATAAAACGTATATTAATGGAAAATTATTAAGTTGGATGAAACTTTATAGTCCAAAAGTTTGCACATTCAAAATCATTTTCCAATTTGATTGGATTAACAGATTATATATACTAAAAAATTGTAGCTTATTCGTTTGGGGCCCAGGCCTGTATTATACAAATTTAAATTTGTTACAATGCACGGTACGGTTACAATACGGTTATGATACCTTTTTTCTGGTATCTAATAAATATCTATAACAAATAAATCTTTTTTATTCGGCCCACCATCGCTAAGGATGGAATTTCATGGATATTAAATTTTTTTGTGTTGAGGTATATATGTAGGTTTGTTAGCTATTTAGTGCTTTTAATATCATATACACAAAAAAAATAATACAAACAAATTGTCTGTCGTCTGCGTTGTCTGTCAACATCATTTATCCACGTCAGTAATTTTCGTTCATATACCCATTTATTTTGTATCCAAAATAGAAGTCTAAAAATATCAAACATATTGTTCTAAGAAAATACAGGTGTCCAGACATCGGATCTCCCATAAATGTTTACACCTATATAGGTATAGACGAAAATAATGTTATGAAAATAATTTTAAAGAAAAAACCTTATAAATTACATTTGGAGCAGTGGTGTCGCCCTAAGTCCTTGAAACAATCTTAATATATATACATACATATGTGATTTGTTGTTGTAACGGGAATTAAGGTCAATTTCAAACCGAACGTTTTGATAAGATTATATATGGTTAATGGTACATTGAAGAATACGCCTTTCACAGGTGTCCCTAGGTTGATGTGCAATAATATACTTTTTAGTTTTTTTAAAAGGAAGATGGTATATGTAGTCCGAACTGGAAATATCTCAAATCTGTTGATTCTGGTGCTGGTATGACAATTTGAATCAAACATAAATTATTAAAGGTGATTGTACTATGAAATTTTGGAAAAAAATGGAAATATTTTTCTAAAACTAGCAGAAAAGCACCAAACTTCTTATGCAACTCTCTACTTTAATAATCTCGATGTAAGTTCGTCGCTCGAAAAATAGAACTAGTTTTTGCTAGACTATTTCAGGTGCCAGTATCTCTCACGTGATTCATAAATGCCTGAAAGCTCATAATGGTCTATGCAGACCAAGTGGAGCAATCAGCATTATGTTACGTTGCAAGTTATTTTGAATAAAATTTAAGCTGCGCCATTTTATTTCAGATTTGATAACTTTGGTAAGCTATTATTCGGTTTATATTATATCAATTGAATACCACTCCAAAAATCACTTCGAATTCATCCGTTTTTGATAAACTCAAATTGTAGATACAGTACCGATCGAATGTCTCTAGTATCGATCGATGCCCAATCCAAAAATATATTTAAGTCTATCCGCTTGTGATAAATTCAAATACGGTACTGATCAAAACCAGCGAAAAATGTAAATAAGTCGTAAAATTAAAGTCAGCTAATGTAAAGACAGAAAGAACACTATCAAATCTACTGATTTAAAACTGTTTTAAGGATGTGAACTTTTCATACGACAATTAGTTCCGCGATCAAAAATGGGACTGTTCAATGAGTGCCGCAGAAATATAAATTTGACAACAAATCCAAATACTGCTTTTGAAGAGATAAGAGTGTTTTTTGGAAGATGGATGACAGTTTGAAGCCTATTAGTGTCAATAGCATATCAAATATTTTTAGTTTATTTTTAAAATTATTTTTATATTTTTGCTTAGACTACAACCGTGTTTGATAGTGAATTTCACATAGTACATCAAAATATTAGAACTTAGAGATGTAATTTGAACGAGGTTATAGGTACCACAGTTGGATGTTTTGGAAACAAACTAAGTATTATTATATTCCTCTCCGTGTTTTTCATTAATGGGCCTGAGATATCACTGTATGATATTACAGCGGATTTACATTTTATTGCGAATTGCAATTTTTATAACTCCAGCAATGGTCGGAGAAACACACATACTTATACGAAGATATATGATCACATGGTAATCTCAGAATATTAGGCCATCGAATAGTTTCTGAGTTCATGGAACTATAGTTTTTCTGCCAAGCAATTTTCCGGCGGCTGAGAGTAAAATGTACATTTATTTTGGTATATGTATATATGGACATACTATAATTTTTCGGGGTTGAGAGTAGAAAAATATCAGATAATTTTTGTGATAGTAACAATTCTGAAAATTGGGGTTGAAAAATGTCGTGATAGTACAGTCGTTGAAATTGAAGATATAGTACGTTTCAAAAATTGAATTTATACGTTTTTGATAAATTCAAATTGTAGGTACATATCGATCGAATTCTTAAAAAAATCGTTGATGTTTCCATCTTTGGTAAATTTAAATTGTACATAGAGTACCGTTTGAAATATACATACATATGTCAACAATCTCAAATTGTAGATACAGTACCAATCGAATTCTACCGATCGAATTCCGTTTCAAAGGTCTTTTTTGAATTTATCCATTTTTCATAAATTTATATTTTAGATCCAGTACCGATCGAATACCATTTTATCCGTTTTAAATTTAAACTGTAAATACAGTGGCGATCGAATTCTATTTCTAACATCTCTTTGATTTATTCGTTTTCTTATAAATTCCAACAATAAATACAGTATCGATGAAATTCTCAAAAATATCTTTGTTTTATCCGTTTTGGGTAAATTTAATTTGTAGACTCAGTACCGATCGTATAATATGTCAAAAATCTCTTTGAATAACGAATAAAGTTTTTGGTAAATTTAAATTGTAGATACAGTACATATCAAATTGTAACGACCAAATGCCGAATGCACTTCCAAAAATATCGTTGACTTTATCCATTTTTGATAAATTCAAATTGTAGGTACAGTACCTCAAAAATCTCTTGCTTTAATCGTTTTTGATAAACTCAAATTATAGATATAGAGTATCGATCGGATTCCCAAAAACATCATTGTTTTTTCCGTCTTCGGTAAATTCAAATTGAGGATACAGTACCGATCGAAATATATGTCAACAATCTTTTTAAATTTATTTGTTTTTGGTAAATTTAAATTGTAGATACAGTACCGCTCGATATCTATTTTTAAATCTGCTTATTTTGTCGGTTTTTGGCAAATTCAAATTTCAAATACAGTACTGATCGAATACCATTTTATCCGTTTTTAATAAAATCAATTTGTAAATATAGTACCGATAGAATGCCATTCCAAAAATGTTTTTGAATTTATTCGTTTTTGATAAATTAAAATTGTAGGCACAGTACCTATCGAATACCGTTTTATCCGTTTAGGTTAAAATCAATTTATGGATACAGTACCGATCGAAATATAAGTCAAAAATCTCTATGAATTTATCTGTTTTTTGTAAATTAAAATTGTAGATACAGTACCGATCGAATACCATTCCAAGATTCTCTTTGAATTTATCCGTTTTTGGTAAATTTAAATTGTAGATACAGCAGTGATCGATAACCAGTTCAAAATTATATTGTAATTTTTATTAAACCGTCCATGGCTGTATTCTTGAATCTTTGTTTAAACAGAACTAATAAGAAAGCTTACAATTTTAAATCAATTGTTGTCTCTTTTAATTAATTAACATTAAGTTTTGTATATTGTAACGGGGAACCATATGCTTCGATATATGTATATATGTATATACGTAACACGTGGTCACCCGCAAACATAAAACACTTGCGTGTCTTTTGATTATTATGGCACTGGAATGTATTTTGAACCCTGCATTAACCCGAGTTCAGTCTTCAGAGGTATTTTATTTTGGTCGTGGGTTGATACCAATGCCATTTACAGGGAGAGATACACAGTAAAAAATTTCCATTGAAAATTACAAGTTTTTTCATGTGGGCAAAATTTCCAAACTATTTCATGCAAAATTATACTTAAATTGAAAAATCAATTATCATTGAAAATTGAGAATTATAATCCATAAATTTGCCAGCAAAATCATGTACTACGTTAAATGAAAAAACCTGTATTTTTACGTTAGTAAATAAGCAATTTTACATCCTTGCAGCATTCTTACAAGTGAATAATAGTAAACTTTTACGTGAATAATCTGCATTAATGAAATTTGAATAACTTGTTTTAATAAAACAAAAGAGTTTAGGCTACTTCATTATCATAACTTTATTTATAAAATTTCAGTTTAACTTATATATACGTTTAATTTTACTACATACATACTTTATACATATAATTCATATAAATCTCTTATATACGAGTATAAACTACTTATTCAAAAATTTTTTTTTTAAGTTTACGACTTTTGACTTAAAATTAATTTTTTGTTTTTTGGAACGAGAAAAATTGACGTCTATATTAAAAAATATTTTTTGCATAGCTTCCAACGATAACTCCATGGGATATTCTATATTAAAAACGTAGTAAGCGGCAATCGAGAGAAGTACTGCAGTCTTGATACAACTACATCTGATATCAAGTTGGTGCATCTCAATATAAAAATAAATAGTTTTATTATTGTCAGGTTGATCTGTAATAGTCAAATGATTTTAATATAGTAAATACATTCATTAAATTATAATAATATCTAATTACCGATTATAGCAAAAAATGGCGTTGATGTAGGTATCTGTATTTCGTTTACTGCCGTTCCATACTGAAAAAAATCAAGAATAAATTGTTTGGTGGGTAATACATATTTTAATGCAATTACTTACAGAGTATTTCTTCATCAATGAGTCTAAATTTTCTTTAATGCGTTGTGATAATCCTTAATATTCTTAGGTCTTCGTCCTGTTCATTTCCCAAATCTGATTTTTTAATTCTACTTCCAAATTCTACAATAGCGTTTTATATTCATGTAATTCCATCTGCTAAAAAACAAGGTTTCCTCTAAATCCATCATTTCATAAAAATGGCAAATCAAAAAATGTTGTGATAACAAATAAGGCCAATATTAGATGGGATATGTACTTGTCTTCATCAGCGCTCGATGTACCACAATTGTCACAAACATACCTCATGATAGATTCAATAATCTGTAATTAAAATAAATTTTTCATTGTTGACACATACTTACAAATTTAACATGTTTGTTACCAATGTTATAAAACCATGCCCTTAAAATGTATTCCAATCAGGCCAATTTTGATATAGACATACACTCAAAATATTTCTCGCTACGTCAAGGATGTTCTTGGCATACATTGTACATATTATTTAACCACGACTAATGGCGCATTATAGACATACGCTAAAAAATTTATCTCACTACGTCATATATATTTTCGAATATTTTGCACACAGAAGTACTTTATAAAATGTATATCTATAGCAAAATTTGCGTAGGTGAATTTACATAGTAAGGCACACGTGTTAAAAAAAAACTTTAACCTAAAAAAAATTTCGCTTTGGTATTCAATTAAATTGCCCACCACCACTTATATATAATAGATACATACCTGTAAATTTCACTTTAATACACTAAATTTAATAATATTATAATAAATATTAATTAATTAATTAAATTAAAAAAATTGGAAACTTTTTACGTTTGTGTAAAACACAACTGCACACCCGAATAACACAATCACGAATGAACATGAGATTTATCCTGGTATAGTCCGTTTGTTATAATTACAATACTCACACTATTTTACGTGAAATGTTGCGCTTTTAATTTAATTGTCTAACAAATTTCAACTAGAAAGCAAAAATGTTTGCATATGTGTATAATATTCCGGTCTTTTTCATATAATTTTACATTTCGATCGAAAATAACAGAAAATTAGTAATTTTACTGAATATTTAATGTAGAATTGGTTTCTTTATGCAATACTGCAGCAAAAATGCTAAAATACAAGAAAATGTTTATAAAATTTCCATTGAAATTTCAATTTTTTTTTTACTGTGTAAATAATAGATAAAATAGTCACATGATCCCGAAACTCCTCCACTTCAATGATCTGTCCAACCAATTAATGACCTACTCACTCATTCGGGTTTGAAAGGATCACAAAAAAAATACATTGGAGAAGAATGGACGAATAGAAAAATTTCGAGAGCAATAACAACATTCGTTCATTAAATTGGCGTTACCGTATAAACGAGCAAAATACAGTAAAACCAAGAAGAAAAAAAAAACACAGGTTTACAAGCACTTTACAATGGAGAAAAGACAAATTAAATAAACATTCTTATATGCAAGATAATAAATAAAGAAATAAGTAAAATTTTAGTAACTCACATACAACTATTGTACCCGATCCAACAAACTCGGACTGGCCACTGCAAATGGTCCCCTGGACAATGGTTGTGCTGCTGCTCCAACAAGCTACGCCGGGTTGCGGCTCTTGTTTATTTTTTTTTCTCAAACAAGCTACGCCGGGTTTCGGCTCTCGTATATTTTTTTTTTCTCAAACAAGCTACGCCGGGTTGCGGCTCTTGTATATTTTTTTTTTTTTTTTAAACAAGCTACGCCGGGTTGCGGCTCTTGTATATATCGGCAAACACAGTTTGTACGAAGAAAACAGGAATTCTTGTACAGTTTCTTTCTTGTTCAACACTTTATATTCACATATATTCACACACAATAGAAATATTCTATTAGCAATTTCTCGAAAATGCCCAAAAAAAATCAGCACATACACACTTAGTAATGGCGATACTCAATTTATAAAGAACACAATTTAATTAATTTATTCCATTTTATTGAGCTTTCAATATTTTTTTTTTTTTATTTATTTAACTTAACAATTTATTTTATTTATTAATTTATTTTAGTTATTAATTTATTTAATTATTTAATAATTTAATATTTTAATACATTTATTTGTACAATTTATTTTAGGCAATACCTTGGTTATTTTATCTTTTGTGGTTTTACCATATTTTAATATGATCAGTATTATTTTTTTTTTATAAACTTGATCACCCAACTCTGTTGGTCAGTCGACACAAGAAAAGTAAGTGAACGATTCACCCAAAAGATGTTTTTCTATTCCCCCTTTCCTCTCCCGTTTTTATTTTAATTTTTTTTTGTTTTTGATTATCAGACAAAACCCGGTTTTAAGCGTTCTATAGGTCACCCACACATATCTGCAATCCAAGTCACAACAAAAGCGCGCGAATGTGCAACGTAAAAAAAAACATTTGGTTGTAATGTGCACCGGGAAACGTAAAAAAAATTGTTTGCGGGATTATTATATAGTGAATTATAGTATACCCTCGGTAACAATTACCTTTAAATTGTTACAATATATGTACATACTCGTATATAGGTGTTGTCAAATTTATTTAAAATTTAAAAATTTTAAATTATGTTAATTATTTTTAAATGCATTTATATGTTAATAGTTTGGTCTGCGCATATAATTGAAGCTTTAAGAAATTGAATCTTTAAATAAAACCTAAAATTGAGTTTGATATTTATATATTTAACTTTATTATCGCCCTAGAGAGACTATCCAACACAACTTATTTTATTTTGAACAAAGTATATATAATAGTTTTATAGTTTTTGCACTCTAATCCAATTTTAATTAAAAATTTCGTAACAGTTATAAGCTCTATCCATTATAGTGTCCATTTAGTTTATTTCTTTTTCTCTAAACTTTTTATTTTTTGCTATAGCTTTTTACATTTTTTTTTATTATGTTCTGTAAAGTTAATAAAAAGTTAAGCTTTTACTAGCAAAATTGAAAAGTTGATTATGTATATGTACACATATAATGGTATATATGTAGTGTATACATGAAGACTATATTATAGAAAAAACTAAGTAGATGTAATTTTATTGATAAAACTTATATAAGAGCCGTATACACACAATAAAATTAACTAGATAAGTCATTATTATATTATAGTATAAGATGGCAAGAAGAATAATGTTATTGTGATTAAACAAGTAATAAGCTTAATCGTTGAGAAGGTATAAGTTTGAAAATCATTTTATATGCGGTTAAAATACAAGGCATATAATTAATTCGATCAGTGGCTGGAGCGAGTCAGTTTCCTATAATAAAAGCTGCTCTCAAAACCATATCATACAATTATATTTTATTATGGGCCATATGATGGTAATAGTTGTTATAACTACTATCAAAGAAGATATACTAATAGAAACACTATTTGTATGAGAGAAATTTACCCAAATAAAATAATTTCATATTATTTAAGTTTTGTTTTTGCAATTTTACGAGATACTATTACAATTTCGTCATGTCTCTTTCTTGCATTTACATTTTGAATAACACAGCAAAATAAAAAATAATAGTGAGCCAATTGGTTGACGAAAAAAAATTTCATAAAAAATAACATTTTAATGAATTATAATGTATTGGTATTGGTGGCAAATAGATCACAACAATAGACCAACAAAACATTTCAAAACGCAATTTGAGTTATTTTCAGAAATGTTACAGTACAGCACTCATACATGTTACATTGACATGTACGATTTATATGAGAGTATATATTTATTTTGGGGTCTAAACTGTATATAAACTTAAATAAATTTGTTGATTCATTTGAAAGATAAATGTTTAATTGAGTCCACACGATTGTCACAGCCGCGACTCCCCTTTTGAGAAGCAGTCTTCCTGATAAGTTTGGAAAATCACCTCATTGAAAGAAAAAAGAAAATTTATCCAACAAAATAGCCTAACAAAAACCAAAATTATAGAATAAAAAATTAAAATTTGGTTTTTCGTCTGAAGCAAGACGATTCATTAATAATATTAGGGTATTATATCGTCTTAATTTCTATTGTAGTGAAATTTTTATAAATATTTTTGGTCTGTACAAATAAAAAATAAATAAAATTAGAAAACAGAAAATGTTCCTATTGTTGTTTTCGATCAATGCCAGATTTTGCTACATATATAAAAAATATATCGTCGGCGAAGAAAATTCGTGTCAAGTAGAAAACATATATCTATGTGAAACAAAAAATAATATAGCAGACGGACGATACGTATGATTTTTTTTAGAAAAAAAAATTACGATCATATAAATTTTTTTGTAAATATTTATTTTGAACAATACATGCATAATCCTTTTATAAAATAAAGTTCATTAATATATGTCTAGCATATTGTCTATCTATATCACTAATAGGTAATTGGAAATATGTGATTAATTATGTACTGATTAACAAGACATTCACTGCTTCAAAATTATTTGAATTGATTAAAAAAAATATAATCGTATGTCAGGAAAAAATTGGGTTAAACGTAATAATGTTAACATGTGATCAAGGGGCGGGCCATAAATGTGCAAGCATATAAGCAGCTCGGTATCACATTCTTATTTTATATTAGCTGGCAAAAAAGTTTTTGCACAATACGATCCTCCACACATCATTAAATCGACCAGAAATGCATTTGTTAGTATGTAACAAAATTTCACATAGTAAAATTGGAGTAGCTGATATAGATGTAATCAGAAAAATTGTCGAACGAGATGCAATCAACAAATGTAAATTATTACCTAAGTTCGGCCGGAAACACTTATCCCCAAATTCGTTTGAAAAAATGAACGTTTCGTTGGCCGTACAATTACAATTACAATCGTCAAATTACATCTAAATTTGTAATAAATGGTATGGATATCACAAAACAAAATGTTTACAACATTGCTTATGGCTATTTGCAACAGATTAAGAACTATTGAAATTAAGTAGAAAATCAGGAAGGGCCAACGAAGGGTGGTGGATGCCACCTCTAATTTGAATAGAAAACGGACATGATCTTGATTATCAAATAATTTAATACAAATCCACACTATATAATCCAAGCGTGCAATATATGTAAAATATTCTGGCTTTCAATTATTAGATGATATGATTAGTGAATAGTAGACGAAAATTACAAAAATTTAAACATTACGTAAATTTTTATAAAAGTTAATAAAGCAGAAATGTATATAAACTATTGAGAATTCTAAAGGAATGAAAAACTAACACCTGTATAGATACTTGGTTTCAAATATGAAAATACATTTGTGTTGGTTTTGCAATATGCTACACATATATTAATGAACTTTTTTTATAAAGGATTATGCATGTATTGTTCCAAATAAATAATTACACAAAAAATTATATGATCGTAATTTTTTTTTCTAAAAAAAATCATACGTATCGTCCGTCTGCTATATTATTTTTTGATTCACATAGATATATGTTTTCTACTTGACACGCATTTTCTTCGTCGACGATATATTTTTTATATATGTAGCAAAATCTGGCATTGATCGAAAACAACAATAGGAACATTTTCTGTTTGCTAATTTTATTTATTTTTTATATGTACAGACCAAAAATATTTATAAAAATTGCATTACAACGGAAATTGAGACGATATAATCCCCTAATATTATTAATGAATCGTCTTGCTTCAGACGAAAAACCAAATTTTAAATTTTATTCTATAATTTTGGTTTTTGTTAGGCTATTTTGTTGGATAAATTTTCTTTTTTCTTTCAATGAGGTGATTTTCCAAACTTATCAGGAAGACTGTTTCTCAAAAGAGGAGTCGCGGCTGTGACAATCGTGTGGACTCAATTAAACATTTATCTTTCAAATTAATCCACCCTTGATGGTTTTTCACTTTGCAAAATAATAAAACAACAAATTATGTTAAGTATTTGAAGAACAATTTTCGTAAAATCAAAAGATGCTTTTAATTTTACCCCTAAACTAGAGAAACAGTCTATACTTCTATAGATACAAGCCAGAAGTAACCTATAGACGGTTTTGCGTAAATATATTCCTAAAAGTGAAAATCAAAATACTCATTCATCGATCTTCTCTTACAATACGATTTTCATTGATGAAATAAACTTGAAAATATCAAATTGTTTAGACCAACGCAACAACAACTTTTCACAACACAAGTCTATTTTATTTTCAGAAGTTTTACAGTGCAGAATTCATACATTATATTGAAATGTACAATTTTAATTGCGATATTCCATGTTATCATAAGGGGATTTTGATGCCTATACTGTATATAACTAAAATATCAATATAATAATAGAAACAAACGAAATCCCTTCCTTCTTCTTACAGATTGTTTTCAATAAAAAAATGAAAAAATTTTTGTTTTCATTTCATTATTTAAAATTAAAATACAATCGAAGAAGGTAGGGATGACGTTAGGTAGGGATAACTTTATCCGATTTATTATAATTTGTTATGTTGATATTTTGCTTATATACAGTGTAGACCCTAAAATAAATATATACTCGCATATAAATCGTACATCTCAATATAACATGTATAAGTGCTGCACTGTAACATTTCTGAAAATAACTCAAATTGCGTTTTGAAATGTTTTGTTGGTCTATTGTTGTGATCTATTTGCCACCAATACCAATACATTATAATTCATTAAAATGTTATTTTTTATGAAATTTCTTTTCGTCAACCAATTGGCTCACTATTATTTTTTATTTTGCTGTGTTATTCAAAATGTAAATGCGAGAAAGAGACATGACGAAATTGTAATAGTATCTCGTAAAATTGCAAAAACAAAACTTAAATAATATGAAATTATTTTATTTGGGTATATTTCTCTCATACAAATAGTGCTTCTATTAGTATATCTTCTTTGCTACTATATCAAATCTATTGATAATGCATATTATGAAACCTTGTACTCGCTTTCAACTATAGCATTTAGTACATAACAGTTAATTATTGTTTACTATTGTTGACTTTAAAACCAGATAACTGGTCGATTTATCACAAGCCATCCATCGCAATAACAATTCATCGCGATAGTAATTAATCACAAGCAATATATTATCGCGATGGCAATTAATTATTTAATTATTTTGAAATTCGACATGTTGGATGGAAATGAATTTTTTTTTTGTTCATTGATTAGAAGTGAATTTTTTTCCAAACTAATTTAATTACACCGCTTTACAAGGTGTATGTCATTTAGAGTAAAAGTCTCATAAAAATTATTTCAAGTGATAAAATCGACATATTGGTATTTTTCTTTGAATATCAGTTAATATTGTCTCCGTTTTGTTAGGGAACACGTCCCTCCCTTCAATTGAAATTACAGTATATTTTATTTTCACAGCACTTCCCGATCAAAAACCTACATATAGGTATTGGTCGTTTTTCTTGTCAAAAAACTGAACTACTGATTGTTAGCCGAAGCCATTAAGCTCTTCGTTTGCTGACCGATTTTTACCCCGAAATGGGAAATAATACTCTGATGCAGATAGTCATATTATAATTAACAATGTTAGTAGATATGCTGTATACATTTTAAAGTGCCACAAACAGCAATAGGTATGACTAACATTTTTTCGTCGTAATCAAGATCTCATACCAATAAATATGTGCTGATTACCGATTGTGATTTGAATTTGAAGCTCTCTTGGTGTTCCAATTGTTTTGCTAAAGGAATTTGGTTAAAAGTCCATGGGATATAATATTTTAAAATTAAATGCACAAAATATGCTATTTTTACTATTCATTGCCCTTGATACATGGGATCTTTCAATTGTTGGTTCGGTAAAAAATAAAAAAACTCTTGTTGCTTCCGAGGAATTTGCGTCCGAGGATGTCATCTGTATTTGGGATTTAGTTCTGACAATAAGTCCTTATGCTCGTAAGAGCCTAGAAAAGAAAGCTGTTATACTTTTGTAAACGACGCAGTTCAACGTCGGGCCTACTCGATAATTCAGATATCGATGGGGTCTTCAACATAGATAAGTTTTGACATTGCCAGATTAGTTGTCTAAATAATTTTCCATGAAAATAATCTTAGGCCGTAACTTACAGACGAAGAATTTTTCTATAAGACCTTGGAAATCAGGGATAGAGTGTGTGTTAGGGAAACCAACTCCCAATCAGGCTGGATATGCCAAAACCTTTCAGCATTCCTGGGCTCTAAGAATCAAACTTCCATTGATAAAATAGAAATTTTATAAATTAAAAAAGAAAAATTTTGAAATCTAGCATCTGGAAATATTTATAAAAGCAACCAATCTCACTTACCCTAATAACTTAGGCGGTTATATAAAATTCGATCGAGCAGAAGAAAAAAATTGTTAAAGGCTTGGGTTGAACTCTGGTTGAGAACCACTGCAAATATTTTTTTTGTTCACACGTCCTATCCCATACGATTAATTAGTTACAGATTACCGGTTTATTATCGGTACAACCAACCATATCCAGTGATGGGCAGTTACGGGTCATCTATTATATTCTACCTCGTCGTGTCAACATTTCGTAGACTACGTAAATATCGTAGACTATTCGTATAGAAAACCTTGATAATGTAGACGATTGATGAAGTGATTTAGTGAGATAGTTCTAATCTACTGTGGCCAGATTTAGGTTTAATGCGATACACGTGGCGAGTAGTTTTTTAATCTATTTGGATGCATTTTAATTTAAAATAATTTTTAGGTTAGAAAAGTTTTAAATTAAATTAATTTCATAATTTATCTCTAGAAATTGTGATTTACATTGTAATCTGAATTTTAACAAAATTAGTGTATCTGTTATACATTTATTTTGAAAGTTCTGACATTATATTTCACAACTAGGTACGATAAATGTAAATATTATCGATATCCTAAAGCGATCCTAAAAAAATAAAATTAGGATTTTTTTAGGACGAAATTCACATTTCTTGGGAATTTACTTGGGAAAACCCTGAAAATCTAACACCATAATGTAGTGTATACCAAGATGCCAATGGGTCTAAACTATCCGGGAAATATTTTTACTCTAGGAAAATTCCAAGATGTAATCAATGCTATCAATCTATCTAGCTGTCCGAAAAACATTTCAGTTTTGAAAAAACAAGAGATTGGGAATTTTGGGACAGCCAAGTTTGTAATGACCTTATATATTATTTACCAAGCGTATATAAGGAAAGTGTTTTTGTTGCTAGTTAGGGCAGGGTTAGGTCAAATTTCACATACCTGTTAAACAATTTTTTTATACGGCTTAACTGAATCATTCACGTAGTGCAACAAAAAAAGCTTAGCAAGTATTTTCGGTAAATATCTGAGATTTGAATGCATCGCCTTATATAAACGGAAACCATTTGCAGACAATTTTTAACCATCACTATTAATCCATTATCAGTAACCGCCGTGCAATCGATCAAATCTAGATATTGAAGCAGCAGTCCTCTATTTGTAATTTCATCATACCAAAATATGTTAACTTGTTGACGTTGTCTTAATTGTCGACATTGATAAAAAATATTGGCAAGTAATGTAGGTAATACTCTACGTGTCCACAATCGCGTAAATTACATGGCCAACCCTGACCACACCACCTGCTTTTATAATTTGTCGCCCAGTTTAAGTGAACCGGAACCACTAAACTTTAAATTATTTGATAGAATGTTTTTTTTTTGCTACACATAATTAGAATCATTAGTTTAACCGCACAGTAGAATAAAAAAAGTTGTTGTGCACAAAAAAAAAACTGAACACTGAATTAAATAGACAGCAAAAGATTAACCGCACAATTGTGGTTTTATTGATTGGTTGTACTACATCGTTAAAAATGGTACCAGACAATATTTCAACAGCAGGTTTCTGTTCAAATCAATGCTTGAATATTTACGTAGATAAATTTGTTCACGATTTATGTGGTTTATGTGACTATATGAGAATGATTGGATAGCATACAAATTTTGCTATCGTACGTAATATATCAAAAATATTATGACTTGGTAATCCAGATCGAAAATGTTTTTTTTATATATGCAAGTCATCATTTCATTTTGATTGATTAAAGTGTGGGTGTGTGTGTGTGGGGTGTTATGGTGATTTATTTAATTTTTTTTGTATACGTGATGTACGTGATAAATTTCAATCAAAACTATATATCAAATTATACTTGTAACTTAAAAATTAAGAAAATGTGAAATTTACATAGTTCCCGGAGTGTAAGATTTGTATAGATTTTTAATATCTAATTGCAAATACATTAATTTATGGGTGGTGAAGAAGAATTTCGAGTGACTCAATTTCCAGAGGTGATATACCGATTCATTAAGTAACAGGAAATAATCATACTATACAGAATCATATGACAACTTAATGCATTAATCATCAGTTTCTCTTGGGTCATGTCACACAACAACTATTTTCCGGCTAAATAATTTTAGTGCTTATTAGACGTTATACTTTTTATTGTATTGTGAATTTTGTATATTAAGACGAAAAATAAAATATAAAATCAGAATAAATTAACAAATAAAACAAGTTGTTTGTTCTCCGATAGTAAAAAGACCTCACCAGTGGTAACCTTTTAACTATATAAAAAATATAAAACAAGTGTAGTAATTATACATGAGCCAAAAAACCAATCGGCAATCAATAAACTGGGGATACTGGGGAAGAGCTTCTTCAAAAACAAGAACAAATTGGAGGCAATATCATCACTCTACAAACAAACTACAACCAAGATGGGGAGAACCGAAAACCCCAAAAATATTTGAAAGCTAGTATCGAAACTCTAAAAGCACTCTATACTTTGAATACCTACGTAAAAATAGATGAAGAAATTCAAAGCAGTAAAACGATTTCACCGTCTATGCCAACACCACAATCCTCTCTTCCGTTTACCCGTCCACCATTAGAAAACGTCGATGATCATCAGACAAGCAAAGTTTTAGATGCAATATCAAAGTACGAGGGAATATGTGTCGAAGATAATCAGATAATGATCAAGACGAATGGGAGTATTTCATAAAGGAGTATTATGAAACCTCAAGAAAAGAGTGCACCAAAATAGCAATAAAGATAACAACAGCGATAGAAAAGAAAACCAACGGCTATCCAATACTCACAAAATCAATTATCTGACAACTCATTTAAATGGAGCAGCGCAATTAATGAATGATTGTAATTATGCAAAAGCGTGGATCGTATTAAACAACCGATTTAACAACAGAAGACTGTTTATCTCAGCTTACCTAAATACATTGCTAAATCAACGATTGCCACCGAGTCGTCAGCTGCAATTAGGAATATGCATGATAGGACCACCGAATGCATACACGCGATCAAGAACTTTTGAAAAAACGACAAATCCTGGAATTCATGCCTAATTTTTATGTTATTGAGAAAATTGGCAAATGAAACAGAACGACTGTATGAAAGTTTACTAAAGACCCATATGCATTTTAAGAAACAACCGAATTCCTGAAGTTCCTTGAACAAAGATTCAAGACTTTAGAAACATCGTACAGTAACAGGAGTTATACGCACAACCATCTAAAAGTCAACCATTGAAAGGTACAAAGAATTTGCGTCTATTGTCAACAAATCTAACAATAGAAAATTGTGAAAAATTCATCGTCCGACAGGAGTTCAACTATATTACTACATAATTTATGTAGAAGGTGCTTATAGCGACAACACATCAAATATACATCAATGCAAAAATACCACAAGATGGTCGATTTGTAATGGACTACACCATACCATTCTTCATTCTCCAAACTCTCAGCAATCAAAGTCAAATGGCCAAGAGGTAAATAATTGTAAGCTCGATTCAAAAATAAATAGTCGGAAAGAAGATGCCTTACTAGCAACAGTTTTAGTCAGCGCGGTGAAGCATGATAGAAACCAAACAACATTCAGAGTCTTGATAGATCCCGGTAACAAAATACATGCGGAAAAAGCGGGAGTTGGTAATCATGGCATTGTATGAAAGATAGTCAGCCAAAGAAAATCCAACCAAATATAGCTTCCGAGTTTGAACTTCGCCTCAATGCCTTGGTATCCCAAAAGCTGACAAAACTACTACCAGATCAAGAGGTGGAGAGTGGAATTTGGCAACATCCCATCAGCCTTAACTATATGCAAATCCTAATTATAATAAACCAGTTTCAATAGATATTCGACTTGGGGCCGCCTATTATCCAAGAACAACATTGAACATTATGTATTATAAATTGAATAGTGGCAGGAGCGGGCAGGAGCGCGAATTTACTAATGATGAAGAAAAATGTGAACACCAGACAACGAGATGGAACGTATCAAATAGCATTACCATTTAAAGAAGACAACTTGAAATAAGGTAAATCAAAGAGCAAAGCCACAGGCACGACTAATTCAAGTGGAAAGGACGATAAAGAAAAATCTATGGTTGCAGAATGAATATATACTGGCCCAATAATACAAGAAGAGCTTTGCCTTAGTCTTAACTTATCCTGAGTTATTTGCATTTTAACTTTGTGTATTTATATATAAAGTGATTGCCAAAATAAAATAAAAGTTACAATGTTACCTCGTTCGAATTGTAGAGCGCGACAATCGACTATAGAATTGTACATAGTAGAATGAAATTAAAAAAACAAAAGCAAAATAACCTTACAAAGGTACAAACATACAAACAAATTTTTTTTTTTGTTTTTTAAATTTTGTTTTTATTTTCAATTTTTTAATATTTTTTTATTATGTACCAATTTTTTATTCCGTCTAAGGTGAGCGATTGCCTTGCTTCGAAACCAAAATTTGGTTAGGAATATTTGAGTAAATTGCGCTGGTTCTATAACAAATTTTGTATTTAAGAAACAAAATTAAATACACAAAACTGCAAGAGTTTAAACCAGAATTGTTGTTATTCAGAATTTTGGTGAAGATTAGAATGGTGGAACTGTTGGCACTGTATGTAGTTAAACTTTGTTCTGAGATCTGCGCAGATTTTATCAATCGAAATATTTACAAGGAATTAATTTTGATTTTATTAAAAAAATTATGCTAAATCCAAAAAAATATATGCCAAATTTTAATAAAATTTGGATACAAATTTTGAGAATTCATCTCACCGCAAAATATTTAAAATAAACCGAAAATGTTGATATTCACATACAGATTTTGTGCAGAAGGGTCCAATTTATTCAATTTATTTAAGAAAAATTTCCTCCTGTTTGTGTTTTCGGTCCCACAAAGAGCGCCTCTCTTCCACAATTAAATCTTTCAAAATCCATTTTGAGAGCCTTTGCAGTCGTGTCCCCCTCGAAAAAGGGTATAGCTTTTATAATTAGAAATACTTTTATTAACTATAAATAAGCTCCATTTCATTTGAAGTGGTCAATTTCTCTTTTTCCTGAATTTATTAACCAAATTGGTGACCTTTTTTGAAATTAGCCCTTTTCCAGAATGCACAGTATATAGTCGATTTTGTATGGGAGACGTCTGCCAAAAGTGTTCCGATAATTCAAACGAACAACTGATCAAAAAACAAAATATTTTGTTGGTATTGAAATCCAGTTCAAATTCGGAGGGTTCGTTTGAATTTAGACGAGCTTTTAGTTTACTTTTGATGATTTCGTACACATCCTTACTAATTCATAAAAAGAAATGTTCGTTTAATGCAAATGTTTACATTTTGAATAGATGACTATAGCTAGAGTTTCTTTTTAATAGATGACTCTTTCAAAATGTCGTTTGAGGAGTAGAATATACCAAACTTTTTCGAAATAAATTCATTTAGAAAGCAGGTAAATAAGAAAACAGCATGCATTTTATTATTCCAGAAACTAACTAAACAATTAAGACGGGTACACGTTTTTTATTCTTAAAAAAGAGGCTCTTTTTCTTTTTATCCGGAATGTCCACCAAGCCAACTTCGCTTTACTTTAAGATGTTTTCAATTGGTTTCAACATGAAAGAGTACGGTGGTAGATACCTTAAATGACTTCCTGAGGATTTTATTTTATTCATGAAATGCGCAGTTTTATAGATTTGGGCATTATCCGTTCCTAAATAAATCAAACCTCTATAGTTCATACTCTAATTCAAGTAAATTTTGCAAACTTATTGAAGAACTTATTGGGTTCTATTTTGTGATGGATGACGCACAAATCCACAAAACTGCGCAGATCATGGATATAATAGAAACCTCAGAAAACGGCTTAAGGTTCCCACCGCCGTACTCTTCCATATTGAACGTTGAACCCAATTGAATAAGCCTTTTCAAAAATAAAAGCAATGGCTAGAAATTTATTGGATTCAACGAGAGAACAGAATTTGGGTGATAGTTGTAAGGACTAATGTGAATTCAGTGCCATCAGTGCCATCACTTTTCGAGTTTCATAATGTACCTTTATGTTTAAACTTTACCGGTTGGTACGGTTTTATAGATAATTTTTGCAATAAGTCGAAGTGTTTATTATGAAGGAACTTGGTAATTTCTTAATACAATTTGTATTCGAGAAATTCGAAATGTGCACTGCCAAAAGGAGTCTAAATGATTTTTACATGGAGTTCTGGAATATGGGCAGTCAAAAAGGAACTTGGTTATTTCATAACCGATTATGATGAAACGATATGAAATCTTTAAAAAAACACCTGAGTACCTTCAAAAATGCCGATTTTCATTATAACCGGTTAAAAATTCTATTGTAACCGGTTAACAAATTTCTTCTAACTGGCCATATTCCAGAACTTGTAAAAATTATTTTAGCATTCCACTTGCATCATACATGCTAAACGTCGTTATAATCGGTTACGAAATAACAAAGTTCCTTCCTAATTGGCCATATTCCAGAACTTCATATGTGAAAATTATTTTAGAATCCCGTTTTCATCATTCTTGCTGAATTTTATCTCTATCGGTTAGCACGTTTTGCCGAAAAATTTTGAAAATTGCCCCTGCATTTTGTAAAGAGTTCATTGAGGTGTAAAAACAAACACAATGATAACAAAATAAGCAAAATTACAATAGACAACAGTTTTATTGTGTTTTTAATTACGAAAATGTCTTGGTTTTTATACATTTTTTATGGTAAAAAACCTCAGCAACTGAAAATCTGCAAATAGCAAAATAATAAATGATAAAATGAGTCCTCCTATCAGATCGATGAGTGTTAATCTTGTATTGTTAATACCAATTAAAAATTAATTTTGTCGAATTTTAAATTTTTAAAACAGCTTTCTTACTGTTTATTACAGATTATCCTTCATAAATCTCAAGTATTATAGATTCAAAGGCGATCAACTTAATATAAAAGGTTTCATTGGATTTGTAATTAGTATCATTCTAATTGAATAAAGTTTCATTCCAATTGAAAATGGTTTCATTCTATTTAGAAATGGTTTCGTTTTATTTGAAAAATGTTTCTGTTAATTTATAAAAGTTTCATTCAATTTGATCATGCGTGAAATCGTTTCACTTCCAAACTTCCAATCTTCATTTAATTAACTACTTGTTTTATTTTTCTACAAGAACGTACATTTAAATGTTTATTACGAAAATCCTAGATAGTTCCGAAGTTAAATTTCCAAAGATTTTAAAATCAAAATACATAACACTCTCACTGATACCGCACATTCACACGGGTCCTGTCTGTGTGATAAAAAAAACAAAATCTAATTCGTCTACCTTAGTTTTTAAATTGTTTTGTTGTTGTTTGGGTGTACATAAGAGCGAAAAGAAATAAAGTTCAAATGATACTCAAAACAAAATATTTCAGCAAAAAATCTTAGTGTATAGTTCGATACATTGCAACCTAAATATACTATGCACCAAAAATTAGCAAAACATTCAAAATCGTGCATGTAACGCTATCTATTGAGGTAACATTGCAATTGCGCATGATTTCTCTATTTATGTATATATACTCAAAGATATTATGCATACTTACCCTCATACAACAATTAAATTATTTTACACCACAAAACGCAACAAACAAATATTTTGTCTATGTTTGTTGCTTCGTATTTAGAAAAAGGTTATGAAACCCTACGATCTAAAAATTTCTAATAAACGATAAAATGTATGTATATGTATATGTACATGTTTAGAAAATCTAATTTCGTATACGTTCGTTTGTTTTTCCTTATCGATTATGATAATTGAATTTTATTGTGTCATTTCAATTCATTACGAATTTTTGTGGAAATATTAAATTTTATCTAATAATTGTGATTATGTATACACACACAAATATAGGTATGTACCTATATATGGGCAGAATGTGGTTTGTGGTTTTGTTCTAACTATATACCTAAACATTATGTTACAGGTAGAGAATTTTATATCTGCGAATCTGGTAAGTATATACGGGTGAAATGGTTTTTAATACTAAAAAAACTATAGCTTTGTTATCGAATGATGGATAAATAATTATTTCCATTATAACCGAACACCCGCAGCTTCCTTATATGTGGGTCAAAATCGTTTAAATATTAAAAGGTTTTTATTACTTTTTTTGCAATAATTGGAAATAAATTAGTTTTTTATGGTAAAAGCTCGTATACATATAAATAATTTGCCATATGCGTAAAACAATTTGTCAAAGTCAAATAATGATAACTCCTTTGGACGCAGGTCCAAAGGACCGAGATCACCAACACCCTCAGTTAGCAGCTATGAAAAGGAAAAAAAATAACTTCGTAAACAATTAAGTAAAATAGAAAAGATCGCATCTCAACTTAGTATAGAGATTAAAATAAAATTAAAATGGAAATCTGAAACAAGCACTTGAAGCCAAAGAAATACAGGACTAAGCTGCACCAGAATTCTTCACTGATGAAGATGAATTACGAGACGAAACAGACTGGATCATTCAAAAATACAGAAAGAAGCGACCTTCTAAAAAAAGAAAAGCTGAATCTTCTCCAGAAACTGCAGGTTCAAGCCAATCCCCAAAATCAAATGACATGATTTAAATACAACAAGAGGCTGAGATAGCCAAACCCAAGGATAAGGCTCCGCCTCCAATCAATATAATGGGCATAACTGAATATGGTACTATTCAGTCTCTTATGAAATCAATTACTGATAAAGAATACAGAATCGTGTCTCTGAACAATATTGTATGGAAAATCAACACAACAGACGTTGACACGAATAGAGCGATAGCGAAGATTACAGAAGAAGGGAAAGAATAGTACACTTATGAAGACTAAAATGACCGACCGATAAAAAGAGGTCTTAATCCTACCTGTAAAATAGAGGATATAATAGACGATTTAAAGGGCAAGGGGTTGAAGATAGAAAACGCGACAAACATAATCAAACAAGGAAAAAAGGAAACTGATCAAGGGGTAAAAATTAACAGGAGAGGACTCCCATTATTCATGCTTACTTTTAATAATAAAGAAAAAGTAGAAAACATCTTTACAATTAAAGCTATTCTCAATCTGAGGGTTAGAATTGAAGCATTAAGAAAGACCACTGGTTTAATAGCCCAATGTAGAAAATGCCATGCTTTAACCAAACCCAGAAATATTCTAAAAGAATACCACCCCTAAATGTGTATACTGCAAAGGAGATCATCCTCCAAACTATACAGATGATACGAGCTAGCTAAACAACTGCAAAAATTAAGGAATATAAAAACTCAATTTAAGCAATACTCAGCGAAAGCTAACCAACAATCATGGACTACTGCCCCAAATTCCGGAGCTAGACATTTTCTTACAGTTGGAAAAGATAGACATATGCCTAATATTAGAATTCCACTTTACAGAAGTGTCATTCG
This sequence comes from Tipula unca, assembly GCA_951394425.1. Classification (NCBI taxonomy): domain Eukaryota; kingdom Metazoa; phylum Arthropoda; class Insecta; order Diptera; family Tipulidae; genus Tipula; species Tipula unca. The sequence continues at coordinate 175,036,878 of OX596382.1, read as the reverse complement.
GAAGAATTCATGGATGCCGCTGCTAACATGCCATCCATCCAGCAGGGAAAGCGAGAGTAGTTAAAATATTAAAGGCAATTATTCAAGTATCAACCATTAACGTTCGACTAAAATCCACCACGTGACCAACTGACTAAAGAAAATTATGTCGCGTTGATTAAATCGCTTGGAACCAATTTCCAAGAATTGGGGGAGACTTCAATGCTAAGAATACATACTGGGGATTGAGACTATCAACACGTAACGATAAAAACCTGTTTACAGCAGGGCAAGAATTAAACTGTGAATTTTATTCTGGGGGTAAACCAACATAATGGCCTACTGATCATAACAAAATGCCAGACTTAATAGACTTCTTTGTAAATAACACTGATTGCAACCATAATCAAGAAAGAAAACTTGACAAGATTTACAAAGATCTGATCTGATCGAAGAAAATACCGTGTTACACGTACCAATTAAAACTGCGACACAACTCGATAACCAATTGGAACTATTAAATAATAATATATTATAAGCAGCGTGGCAGAGCACACCCCCTAGTCAATATAAAATATCAAATACATTTCATTCCCTTCCGAGGCAATCAGCGGAAGAAAAAATAAAACCTCCTATAACTTAAAAACCTCGTATACCAATTTCGCTACTTCCTACGATTTCAAAATTGTTCGAAAAACTATTGCTTAAAAGGTTAAAATCAGAAACAGACGAAAGAAAACTTATTCCTTCAAATCAGTTTGGCTTTATAGAGAGGCACTCTACTATAGACCAAGGGCATATAGAATTACCGACTTAATTGAAACTACACTGGAAAAGAAGAAAATATGTTCAAGTGTCTTCTTGGACGTAGCACAAGCCTTTGACAAAGTATGGCACCGAGGACTAGAGTATAAACTACACGGAGACCTGGCAGAGCAGGTTTACCAGATATTAAAATCTTGCCTCGCTGATCGATACTTTCGCGTTAAAACCTAAACTCTGATCTAAAACAAATCGGCTGGAGTTAAACAAGGAAGCGTCTTGGGACTTAATACTTGGGTTAATACTGCAATCGTAGCAATTGGAGATAGCATAGAAGAATCAACTGGTAAATTACAAAATGCCACTAATGCAATATGTAGCTGGAATGGAAATGACGCATTCAGCCCAACGAAACGAAACCAATGCACGTCAACTTCACTAACAAAAAAGTTAAATTCATACCAATCCATCTGAACTCACAGCAAATCCCGCATGCAAATACGGCCAAATACTTAGGCATGACACTTGATGCTAAACTCAAGTAAAAAAGAGCACGTGAAAAAGAAAAAAGAAGAGCTAAACATCAAATACAGGAAAATGTACTGGCTCTTAGGTAGAAAATTCGAGGTAACAGTACATAATAAACTGATATTATGTCCTCAGATAGTTAAACCTATATGGACATTGTGGTATACAACTGTGGGGTTGTACCAAGAAGAGCAACGTTGATATAATTCAAACATTGGTACATTAGAAACGATAACCTTCAAAAGGATCTAAAGATGGAGTACGTTACCGAAGAAATCAAGAACCATATACAAAGAAACATGTACAGCGACTCGGTCAACATTTTAGATTTATGGCAGTTAATGTAATCGTCTAACCAGTTTGGAGCTAACCACTGAGTTAAACTCCACTAAAGTTAACACATTTACTATATATAGCTAAGTTACTAGATGAAACACTCCTCGCATGTACACTCTGCAACTAAATTTATAATGAGGGAACAAGATTTTAATTCAAATTGTTTTATGTATGTACATATATATGTATACAGTCAATTTTACACCTTGCTACAAAATTGTGTTGCAAAAAAAATCGAATTGAAAATTTATTACCTGCCAAAAGAATTCCAATTAATTACTGAGGGAGAGCAAAAGAAAAATTATTTTCCTTCAAGCTATAAATAAGAAGATTATGCGGAATTTTCAATTAACTGGGATGTTTCTGAAATAAGTAGATCTTCACATTATTTTAATTTATGGAGTATGGTATACGATAAAATATGTAAATTGGTTTAATACCTCCTAGGTGGTTCTATGAGAGAATAGAAATTGGAATCATATTAAGGGTGTACTGCAAAACAGTTCAGTTATAGTAGCAACATTTTTCTTATTGTGTTTTTAATTATTTATAGATGTACCTACTAAAAGCGAGTTCCGCGTTTGTTATATTCTAAGGTACATACATATATGTACATATATGCTCATTATTTCTAGAAACTCTATCGTCGATAATATCGCGGTGAAAATAATTAACTGCTTGAACTAACTTTTGATATTCTATTTTATTGCAAATTTTTTGCTTTCTTCACATGAATAATATAATCAACCCCGCAGACCAATATGGTCTGTGTTATATATAATTTCAAAGTTTTCTAAAACGACTAATTCAAATTTCTTTAATTAAAGTTGATAACTTTATAATTTGATTTTAATTCATTGACGTTTAGCTATTTGTGTAAAATTACTTTATACCCAAATAGGGTTTTCTTGTGTTCGTTTTAATACGCTACACGCTCCCATAAATAATTTATCAATGTCAAATTGTTTGAAATATAATAGAATTTTGTAGAACTGTCGTACAAACGGACGTATTATATGTTTGACATACGGGTAGGTAAAACATGTTATCGCTTTAAATATTATTTATTGTAATGCCGAAGAATAAAACGAAAAAAAGATTATAATCGTTATAAGCGTGGATCAAGACACTAGCTCAAAACATCCAACACGAAAAGTTGATAGTTAAAAAATAAAAAGGTTAACTATCATGAATAAATAACGCAACTTCAAATCGAGCAAAACAGTAGGTGTACAACATAAATCAACGTGCAGCTTTTATATGAACCATTCTTGATTGGCATTTTGCTGATAAATCACTATGCGGGAATTTGATTATAAAAACTTTAAATTAAACATTCGGTTATCTACAAAACTTTGTATCTTAAAGTAAAAGCTCGAAATTTTCTGTAGCGAATATTTCAAAGAAAATCTTTTGATTTTTGTTTTTTTTAACTTAATATTCTCTGAGACTTAAACAGGTTTATTTTTAGAATTTCAGCAGGAAAAAGCTTTTCAATCAAAATGAAAGTTTTAATGATTCGTACTCAATATAGACAAGAAATTCAATTCAAAAATGTATGTGCATAAAAAACTGTGTTCATGCAAACTTTTACATATATATGCACAATACACATGGGTAACATTGGTCTACGTATAGCAGCCTGTATTTATTTTTTTATTAAAACGATTGGAACCTACTGAGGTTCCGCACTCAATGCCACAATGAGCCCACGGTGCAAACCAAGAGGATCTATTCTAATTCGCAGGAACGCCCTGCAATCGTAGAAAACTGTAAAAGTTTGAACCAAGAAATGGATACTGTTGTGCACCACACACTTGAGATTAAGGGTTTATTATTTTTTTAGTAAAACACACACTTCTTTACAATTTTATATTAATGTTTTTTTATATAATTCTATTTTATAATATAATATTATTTTATTTTATTTATTTATTTATTTATAATTAAGTACACCTTTTTAGTGACTTTTTCCATTATAAATATATGTTTTACTATTTAAATTCACAACTCGACTGACTAAAAAAAGGTCATCTTCTTCTTTTTTGTCAGAAGCTTACATAATATATAATAATAAGTAAGTAATAGTAATAATAATAATCTAGTACAATACATAAGTATAATAATATAATTGCAGGGCTGCTCAACCATATTGCTACAATATGAAACACAACAGTCCTCCCCCAAAAGATATAAATTATAAGTAATTTATGTTGATTTATAGTAGCAAAGAAAATTTAAATTTACATTTTATAATTAATAATTCATAGTAACATTTTAATTTAGTAATTAAAAAAATAATTAAAAAAATTTAAGATTTTTTTTTTTTTTTTTTAGTTGGTTGACTTTAAATTAAATGATATACTTAACACTAAAAAATTTAATATAATTTCATATTCATATAGGTACATATCTTAAAATGAATTTAAATTTTTATATAATATTATAATTTTTAGAAAATTACAAAAAATAACTATAATATAAAATTTTATAATAATTAAATTTATTCAATACTCTAAAACTTCAGAAGGAATTCAATTCAAGCGATGAAATCCTTCTTTCTTTTTTTTTTTTTTTTTTTTTTGTAAACAATAGTAAATAATTAAATAATTCCAACTATTCTATGAAATGTTTTAACCTATTATTGTGCACTGTTTTGACTTGACGGTTGATTTTAATTTGAGTATTTTCAGGGGAAATGGTTTTAATAACCTCGTATGGTCCAAACCATGGAGGATCGAATTTACTTTTTGATTTCAGTTCGTTTGTCAGAAGAACTTTATCACCTACATTGAACGTTGTTGAATTACAAGTCTTGTCATAATATGTTTTAGATTTTTGTTTAGATTTAATAATGTTATCCCGTGCCACTTGCCTGGAATTTTGAAGACGATTTCTCAGATCAGAACGATAGTCTGAAAAATTATATATAGGTTCAGGATCTTTTTTCAACGAATTTGGAATTGTGGGTACACATCCGAATAGCAATTCGAACGGCATATATTCAGTTACACAGTGGGGTGTTGAATTGTAAGTAAAGATTGCATACGGAATCCATTGGTCCCAGTTTAGAGGATCATTAGAAGTATAATTACGTAGATATTGCGCGAGATTTAAATGCGATTTTTCTAACGCGCCATTAGACTGCGGGTGATACGCGGAAGTATTTAATTTTTTAATTCCAAACAATTTACACAAATCCTTGAACATTTGGCTCATAAAATTACTTCCCTGATCAGTTACAATTGTTTTAGGTATTCCATATCTACAAATAAAATTTTCTGCAAAAGCTTTCGCCACTTCATAAGTTTCTTGAGATTTCAATGGTACGGCTAATGAGTATTTGGTTAAGTCGTCTTGCATCGTAAGTATGCATTTATTTCCTTCGTGTGTCGGAACCAGAGGACCCACGATATCAAGAAACAACTTTTCAAATGGTTCAGTGGACGTCGTAGTTATTCGCATTGGGATTTTGGTACGTCTTCCGGTCTTATTCCTTTGACATAAGGCACATTTTTTAATAAATTTCCTAACGCGAGACGCCATTTTTGGGAATTTGTAATAACATTTTATTCGACGAACTGTCCGTAAAACACCTTGGTGTCCACCTAACGGTGTACAATGGAATTCTTCAATGACACGATTAATTTCTGATTCAGATTCAAGGTTCGTAATGTTTTGTAATATCGGTGAATGAAATGATGAGCCAGTGGATGTAGTAGGATAAATAGTAGGAGTTGGAGAAATAGAATTAGAAGAATTAGGACTAATCGGTGAATTGTTGTTTTGACTCTGTGCTTTAGTTTGTGCTCTAGTGATTGCTAACGAATCAATGGAAATATTTGAATTTGGCTGAAACATTCTGCTTAAAGCGTCTGCATTTTGATTTAATTTCCCAGGTTTGTACACTATTTCATAATCGTATTCATCTAAGTCAATTCGCCATCTCAAAAGGCGAGACGAAGGGTTAGGATTTTTGGAAAGCCAAATCAATGGACGATGGTCAGTCTTTACAATAAATTTTTTTCCATAAAGATAAGGATGAAAACGTTTAACGGCCCACACAATGGCAAGTAGTTCCTTCTCAATTGTGGGGTAATTTCTTTCAGCTGGGTTTAACAAACGACTTACAAAAGCTACAGGAAGATCTGTTGTTTGAGATTTAGGAATTTGAGATAGTATGCCACCGATAGCAAAATCACTAGCGTCTGTAGTTACGATAAAAGTTTCTGTAAAATCAGGATAAATTAGAATTGGCGGAGAAATAAGTTTTTGTTTCAATGATTGAAAAGAATTGTCGCAGAAAGCATCCCAATTAAAGGGGACATCCTTTCGTAACAACCGATTAAGAGGTTCGGCTAATTGGGAATACTCATTGATGAATCTACGGTAGTAGCCAGTGAGTCCCAAGAATGACTTTAACTGTGTTTGGTTACGAGGAATAGGGAAATTCTGGACAGCTTCTATTTTAGTTGGATCGGGTTTAACGCCATGATTTGTTACAATATGACCAAGATATTTGACCTCTGTTCGAAGAAAATTACATTTTCGTGGTTGCAGTTTAAGATTGTATGTTTTGAAACATTGCAAAACGCTGATTAATTTTTTATTATGGTCCTTTAAGTCATATCCATATATTACAACGTCGTCGAGATAAGTAAAACATTTAATACCGTTTAACCCACTTAGTACTTGGTTCATTAATCGCTGGAAAGTTGCTGGAGCGCCCTTAAGACCAAAAGGCATCCTGTTCCAACATAACGTTCCCCCAGGCGAATTACACGCAGTTTTAATTTTGTCACTTTCAAGAATTGGAATTTGGTGGTAACCATTTGCTAAATCTAGCGTAGTGAAATAATTTGCATTGCCCAATTGGTCCAAAATCTCTGTTATGTTGGGCAATGGGAAAATATCATCTACTGTCATTTGGTTTAATTTCCGAAAATCAACAACTAATCTCCATTTTTTTTGTTTGTCTTGAGATTTTTTTGGAACGATTAGAAGAGGTGAGTTATAAGGACTTGAACATGGTTTGATTATTTCATTTGATAACAATTCATCTAATTGTTTTTTTATTTCGTTTTTGATGGCTTCTGGATGTCGATAATTTCTGGTATGTACTGGACGGGAGTTAGGAATCAGTGGAATTTCGTGAACCGCTGCGTTTGTGGTCGTTAATTTATCACCAGGAAGATGAAACACATCATTAAATTCAAAACAAATTTTTAGAACGGAATTTTGTTCTTTCTCGTTTAAATGACTCACATCAATTTCGGACTCTAGTAATTTTAAGCGATTTGAATTTTGAATTGAATTTGAAATATTATTTAAATTAAACACATCATAGTCGACTAAAGGTTCAAATTGAATGGATAAATTATCGATTTGTACCGTATTGCTATTTATGTTCAAAATGCTTAATGGAATGAATGAATGTTTAGGATTTATTATAGCACTTGCCATGAATACACCAGTGGAAATTTCTTTTGCTGAACAGAAATAATCTCTATCAAAATTCTTTGAAACAGGAAGTTTAATAATAGTTTCTACTCTTGCAGGAATTGTCATTGAAATAGAATTTATAAATTCCTTGCCAGTAGGAATAAAACAAAATGGAATTGAAATATAGGAACTATTTTTAGATAAAATCTTAACTGTCTTTTCAGCGTAATCAATTTTACATTTATTGGTTTCCAAAAAATTTCGACCTATTATTCCAGCACAGGGCAATGGGAAATTATTTGGAACAATCTGGAAATCTTGGGAAATTGATTCGTGATTAGGAAGATTTATTACTGAATGGCATAATGCTAAAGTTAAAATGCGTTCCTGAGATATGCCTCTAATGTAACAAGTCTTGTTTAGATAACAAAGCACGTCATCATGAATGCATTCGCGTTTGATTATACAGATATCTGAACCTGTATCTATTAGAAAATGATTTTTATCAGAATTTAGAATATCTAGAGATAATTCAATAAATTTATTATTTGATTCAGTGTCATTAAATGAAGGAAGTTGATAAAATATTTCATGAGATGGAATTCTGTTTGAATTTGACTGGGAATTGTAATTTTCATTTTTGGTACTCGAATCATTAGAATTAGAAATTGGAAAATCAATAGAATTAGAATTAGAACGACATCTAGGATTAGAAGTTGCATTAGACATGAGATCTATTTGGTTAGAATTATTTTGATTTGAATGCAGATTTACATTTCTGAAGCCCGAACCACTGCATTCGATTGGTTGGACTGCTTGTAGTTTACCGAACTAGATGATGGAAGTTGATCTATATTTTCAGATTTAGAGTTGTTGTTTGAAAAGCTAGTAGACCTACGGTTATTGAATTCACGCTTTCTACAATCATTTATATTATGTCCGATATTTTTGCAGTAATTACATTTATTCGTACGAAAACTATTAGGTCCATAATTAGATGAAATTTGGCGATTATTAGAAAAATTTTGGTTGTAATTCGAATTAGAACTTGCAATTGGTGTTTTGCTTGTAGAGCTGGAATTATTATTATTAGTATTCTGATTTGGCTTAGTAAATGAATAGCAAAATTTAGCAGTATGTCCCATGCGCGAACATAACTGACATTGTTGATTTTTATTACTTTGGTAGTTACGAGAATTGTTAAATTGTGGTTTGGAATTAAAATGTGATACGTTTGCAATCGATGCTTCTTCTTCAACAGCTTTAGATACCGCATCTCTAATGTTATTAAATCTACATGCCTTGACTATTAACCGAAAAGGCTCTTTCAAACCATTTTGAAAGGTATTAAGGGCTGTTATCGAATTGAGATTACGAATATGTTTTGCAGCTACCTCTCCTTCTCTAGCAATACATGCATTATTTAAGTCAGAAAGCAATTGCTCAATCTTAGAAGCAAATTCTCTAACAGATTCATTGCGCTGTTGGCGAAGTTGTACTAATTCAACTTGCAATTGCTCAACAGGACGACTATCAGCGAATTGTAATATGAATTCTGCTTTTAATTCTTTCCAAGATTCGTAATTTCCGTAATTTACAATATCGAAAGGTTTTTCGCCCATTTTAGATTTCAAAATGTTTAAAAATAGTAGTTGATCATCCTTATTAGTTAAGGGATTGTAAATAATTTCGCAACATGCAATAAATGTATTTAATTTGTTGGCAGAACCATCAAATTCCGGTACAATTTTAACCATGTGCTCTATATTTAACTTTGACATGTCTAAATCGTATTTAGATTTAGAGTCAGGTAAATATTTATTTAAATTATTACAAGAATCGTTTACTATTCTTGGTCTAAAATTATTTGGATGATTTATGTTTAAACAATTAGACTCTTCTGTTAAGTATGAATTTGAGATTGAAATAGGTGAAATAAACTCGACATTAGAATTATCTTTTGAATTTGAGGAATTTAAGGTTAAATTATCATTAGAATTATTGGGACTATCATTATCATTTACACTACTCACAGATATAATTGATTCCTCATTGTCTTCTGAACTTAAATTTCCATTATCAGAAGAATTTGATTCTGATTTGATTACTTCATCATCGTCTTGCATATGAATTGAATCCCTTCCGCAGTTTTACATGAAATAAAATTTAAAAAAAAAAATTAATATAAAAATGATTTAAATTTAACTACAATAAATATGGAATTACTTGAAGAGAATTACCTTTTACATAATTGTTTTATTAATTATAGATAATAATTATATTGAACGCATGTTGATTGTTGAATGAATTTCACTTTTTATTATAGGCAGGATCGATTGAACAGTAATTGATGAATTTTTTTGATGAAGGTTGGAAAAATTTGGTTGATTTAATTGTCCACGATATTTATATACATAATTATATGTATATGTAACTGGTATTTGTGACGCATTAATTTAGCAATTGATGAACTGGAACGATAGTATTTATAATCTTGTACGTATATTTGATGACTCATTAGATGTTATTCAGGATCAGTTATACTATTGATGAAGGTCGGAAAAAACGTGGTTTATGTAATTGTCCATGATCGTGAAATTTTATTACTCGATGATATTGATGTTATAAATAAAGATGTTTCTACGAAGATTTTGTTGTTGTTTGGTATTTGTAGAATGTTTATGTTATGTTATGTTCTTGTACAGATGATAAAATAATGATGAATTTTCTCGAACATTTTAATTCACTTTAACGCAATTTTTTTTTTTTTTTAATTTGAATAGAAATTGTCTTGTATGTATAAATGCACTTGTTTTTGTTTTAAGAAATTAAGAGTTCACACTTAATTATAGAAATATTGTTCACTTATTAAATGTAACGTATTTTAACGTTATAAATTACGGTTTATCCGATTGTTACGGTTGTTCCGCTTGATTTGGTTTTTTCCGCTTAATACGGATTTTTATTGATACGGGTTTTCCTGTTGATACGGGTTTTCCGCTTGATACGGGTTTTCCACTTGGTACGGTTTTTCCGCTGCCACCATAAATGTTGTGCACCACACACTTGAGATTAAGGGTTTATTATTTTTTTAGTAAAACACACACTTCTTTACAATTTTATATTAATGTTTTTTTATATAATTCTATTTTATAATATAATATTATTTTATTTTATTTATTTATTTATTTATAATTAAGTACACCTTTTTAGTGACTTTTTCCATTATAAATATATGTTTTACTATTTAAATTCACAACTCGACTGACTAAAAAAAGGTCATCTTCTTCTTTTTTGTCAGAAGCTTACATAATATATAATAATAAGTAAGTAATAGTAATAATAATAATCTAGTACAATACATAAGTATAATAATATAATTGCAGGGCTGCTCAACCATATTGCTACAATATGAAACACAACAATACTAACTGATCTACGTTCAAAGATCCGGAAGAGAACATTTGGGATGTAGCACCGACAAAGGCCGAACAGCTGCAGAGGTGGTGTAAGCAGTCGTTCATTGTCCGTCACAAAGAGCATCTTGTGCTATACCCATGCGTTGGAGATGATGAACCATGAAACGTCCATGGCCGGTGATAAGTGCCACCAGAATTCTGAGTTGGTTCTTTTTTAAGGATAATATATAATTAGTGAACCTCAGGTTGGGTTCAATAATGAAATGTTTCGCCTTTCGAAAGCTAGGAGAACGCCTCTTCATCCCCAGTTCAAGTAGAGCGAACTACTTAATAGCGTCTTTACCACCGTTGAAGGATAGAAAAATTGCTGGTTCGAGGCCAACAAATTTATTACGCGAACCAGCTTTCGCTAAAAAGTCAGCAACCTCATTTCCCTCAACGCCACAATGAGCAGGCACCCACATGATCCTTACTCTCGTATTAGAGCAAAAAAATTAATCTAGTGTTTGAAATCTTTGACTAGTTTGGACATAGTCAATGGTTTAATGAAGGTATTAAGCACGGCTTTACTATCTGTGCAGATAATAATATCCCTCCCTAAATCGCTAAACTTAAATGCCTTAAACTATGGGTAAGTACAATTAATTCAGCTTGAAAAACCGTGCAGTGTTTGCCCAGACTACCCGAGAATCTCAGCTCATACTTAGGATAGTAAAATCCAAACCCTGTGGTACCAACCATTTTCTCGAAGGGAAAACGACAGAGAATGAATTTGTGAAGTTAAATTCAGGCAATAGCCTGTCATTCACCATTTCCAGCTCCGGAATATGTGACTTATACATATTAAGAATCTGTCAATGCCCCGTACAAGTCCCAAAGACATTCCATGCCCCAATGCACTTTAGTCGATACGCAGCAGAACACGCTGTACCAAGAATGTGGGACTGCAATTCGGGCAGATGTAGAATAGACTCCATAGCCAGAAGAGGAGCGGACGACATAGCGCCGGTTATAGCCCTAAAGGCTGTCCTCTGCAATCCATCCAGCCTTGCAACCGGAGACATCAGTTTCACAACCGCCCACCAAACTACTGAACCATACGACAGAAAGGGTAAAACCAGTGATTTATAGATGAAAGACATCATTTTGAGGGTCAGAACCCAGGAATTGCCAAGGGTCCTTCAAAATTAAATAAAGCCTGTATTATTCATATACATAAAACAACATATTAATGATAACTTCTTCTTTGTTATAATTGCCCGGCTTGGGGAATTCAAATTTAACAGCTGATGAGCTATAATACTGTCGTGGTCATTCTAGCCATTAGTTAACAGAAATTGAGTGTGAACAGACCAAATAAAATAAAAATTAAATTAAATGCAACATTCAAGCGGTGGTATATTATCGTTGTCATTCTACCGGCTTGATCGCTGTGTATTCATTGTGTATCGCAGCTTTAATACCACGGGAACCTAACGCGTCTTCTTTAAATAAATAAATGTTCCTTTCGTCCGCACAAATTTTGCCTTTCTGTTAAAAGCGTAATCACGCGCGATAGTGTAGCGAGGTGATCATAGTTTTTTTGGTTTACCGTCAAAGCACAATTTATTTACTCTATTTTGTTATTTTAGATATCTACCATTCAATATTGTTAGTTTACGGTAGATTACATCTGCCTATCATTATTTGTATCTATAAAAATAAAATAAAATAATTTCCAAATTATGTATTTAAATGTTAACTCGAATGTTTAATTTTTGGGTTGATGCGATGATTCACTAAGAGGATCGCGGAAGTATAGGAAAGGAATAACTCAATTAGTTGGTGATGGACTGTTCTTTTATGGTTCTATGTATCGATTAAACTGATGGATGTAGACATGATCTGGTGTTTATGGGTTTTCACAAATTTCTTTTTTTATACTTACTGTGTCAACAATCTGGCTCCAACGGTTTCGATCATAACCATGGTCTTCATACTGTCTTAGACAATCCAAGTCATTTTCTACACCGTTTGCACTCATCGTCGCCTGCAGCGACCTCTGCGCCTACCACATGATGGCTCTCCTTTCAGGGATCGCTGCACAATTCGTTCCGGATCAGCACGCTGAATGTGACCGAGCCAGTGCCTCAGAAGCCAGAACATTCGAGAGCTTTTCACATTACATGCGGTTTGGACTATAAATATTTATTGCTTTTTCATCTAAATGTTATACAATAATTCAGTAAACAAATATCCATGCGCTTATTGAAAATCGGTCCCTAATTCACCAAAGCTCGGATAAACTACTCCACTTATTCCAATCACTGATAAATATGCAGTTGAGTTGAAAAAAAGTTGCATTCAATTTGGAAAAAGTTTAATTTAATTTGGAAAAGGTTGCGTTCAATTTGGAAATAGTTTTGCTTATGTTGGAAAAAGTTTCGTTTAACTTGGAAAAAGTTCAATTTAATCTGGAAAAGCTATAGTGTCATGCGCAAGTTAGACAACGTATCACCAAACGGCATTCAGTGGGATTCCCAATAGAATAGAGTTAGATGGTTCAGTTTAGTAGATGCCCTATGCTCCTAAATGGGGATAGAAAAAAAAATATCATCAGCGTGGAATTGGCGATATAGCTTTTCCAGATTAAATTGAACTTTTTTCAAGTTAAACGCAACATTTTCCAACATAAACGAAACTATTTCCAAATTGAACGCAACCTTTTCCAAATTAAATTAAACTATTTCCACACAGATTACACTTTTTTTCCAAATTAAATTAAACTTTTTCCAAATTGAATGCAACTTTGTTTCATACTAAATTAGAAGGAAAAAGTTGTATTCAATTTGGAAAAAGTTTAATTTAATTTGGAAAAAAGTGTAATCTGTTTGGAAATAGTTTAATTTAATTTGGAAAAGGTTGCGTTCAATTTGGAAATAGTTTCGTTTATGTTGGAAAAAGTTGCGTTTAACTTGAAAAAAGTTCAATTTAACCTGGAAAAGCTATATAACAACGCGCGGTTTGAGATCCTATATCTTCCGTTAGATATCCTTTCTTAAAGTTTTGAGATCCTATTTCTTATAAGAAAAGTTGTCGATTCAAAGTGTATAGTCCTAAAAAATTCCCAAAAAAATTTTCTAAGTCTGAATTTTAAAATTATTAAAACCACTTATTACATTGAAATTCTTAAATACTTAATGGATTCCAAAACTCTAAGATCGTACAATTTATAAATTTGTACATTTTCAACTCCTGCAAGAGTATAATATAAACACTGAGAAAAAAACTAAACATTTAATTTAAGAATCAGAGGTGCTTAATAATAAAATTTCATAAAATGGTAAAATTAAACAGTAAATATTGTTATTTTGAAGGAAAAATTCTAATTTTTAAGATTTTTATTTTTATTTTAAAATTGAACGTACAACTTATTTTGAAATTTTAATATTTCTCAATTTAAGCAATGACTATTCTTTGTTATTGAAAAGTAAAACTTTTTAAAACAAGCAAGTATATTCTTAATTCTATATTTTGTTTTCTTGGTTTCTCATTTCTCTTTCCTCTCTCGCTCTTTATTAGTGAAATTAAAAGTTAAAATATTTTATTCCTACCAAACAAATATAAAATACACCTTGATTTTACATGTTTACAACATTTATACCGTTATGTTTCATAGTACATCGATTAGCTTCATTTTCAGACAGCATTTGGTGTGTCAAGTGGATTTTAGTAAATTAGAAAATAAAAATCTTTATATTTTTAGTTTCAAAATGAAATCTAGTTTATTGTTATCACTAGTATTTTACAACCCAGTGAAAAGTGTTAAAAATTGTTTTAAGCACTCTTGCAAATAAAAAAAATAAAAAAATTGATATCAAATAATGTGAAAAAACGTGGTGTTGAAAAAAAATATTTGTGTGATTTTTTTGTGCATTTTAGTTATAAAATTAAATTTTTTTAAACAATACTCGCGAAAAACGTCTACATCTTACGTATTAGAAGATGGTTCTGTAGCATTAGATATCGGTAGTACTGAAGAAATTACTGTAACATATGACATGGAAGAACTGGCAGTGTCATGGGGTTTATCAGAGGCTACAATCCAGCTTCTTAAACAACAAGAAATCACCGCAAATGTTTTATTAAAAATGGAACGAGAGGATATTATTCGATTGTTCGATAAAATTAATGCGGCTTTTGGTCAAGAAGTGTTGTTTAAAACAGGATTAAAAATGTGGCGAGATTCAATCGTAAGTTGGTGTTCATTTAAATATTTTCGTCAAATTAAAATTAACCAAAATTTTTTGTCAGGGTATTCCATTAAATCCAACCGAAAATACGACTGAATCAATGAATAGCAAAGTAAACAGTTGGTTAGAAATCTTTTCACGGAATTTAAATACGTATAGTGCTTCTTCAAGCCCAACGCCATGTACATCCAAAAGTGTTAATTTCGATCCAGCGTGCTCACAGACTTTGTAAGAAATTGTATAACATTTAACTGTATGTAACATTTGACTTTATGAATGTATTAAAAATTCCGTTTTAGGTGTGCATTTGATTCTACGTGGGTGTCGACTATATTAACTAAAACAATTAAAGGAAGAGATGTTCCGCAATTTTTTAAACAAAGAAAAGTATTGAATAAAGTTTCACATAAAAACCTATAGTTCAGATACTAATTGATTATTGCATTGATCATAAGATAAGACTAATGAAACCAGATTTTGTGAAAATTGCAGCATCGATCGTTGAAATATTTCCTACGGAAAATAAGGTAAACATTTTATTATTGATTCTAAATTTAACATTACGTCAACCTAAAATTGGTAAAATATCTCAGATACGTTAATATTAAATTAATTAAATTTGATGTTGTAACAAATAGACCCTTAGGCATTTGTGTTATCCTTATCAGGCCAGTTTGTTGAGATTTTAGAAAGTAGTATCGCGATTGAATTGTTAAACGCCAATTTTAACGTTACCTTACTTTTAATCTTGTTTCACCCTAATACAAAGCATTAATAACTCTAATTTATTAAATTATTTAAAATTCGTTTTAAGGTGCGTTTTGTAAAATCACTCATGTTACTAATTTGTTTCCTAAATAACTACATTAAAATTTAAAACCTGTATAAAAGTAAGGCAACCTAATAATTGGCGTTAACCAGTTGCATGGAAACCGGACAAGTAGTGTAGTGGTTAAAGCATCGGCTCTTGGACCGGGAGGTACAGGGTTCGAATCCTATCAGAGGCAGGATGCAAAAAGCAAATTTCCATCATCGATTTCGATCGTTGGTGTTAATAAACGCAACTATGACTCTCTGATGAGGTGAAGAATCCAAAAACTAGATGCCGACCCATCGTTCATGTCAATGTACAGGTTGACATGGAGCTTGCAATATGCAGGTGGTGGTATACTGTAATCCCTTTCCCCTTCCTCCTTCCCTTGTGGTATCACAATGGGCCAAAACTGGCCTAAGTGTGCGAAAGCAGCCACTCCATCCTATCCTATCCTAATTGCATGGAAATTTCAATGTACTATTTTCTACAACCCCAAAAATAGATCCTCCACAAAATTGCCTAAGGGTCCATTTGTTAGGACATTGAGACTGTAGATCCTTAATAAAAATACATAAGTTACATTTTGTGCCAGTAATGACTCGATTACTAAACTAAATTCGAAAACAGAAAAAAATTACACTTCTTATTTCAAAATTCATGTTGTAATGGGCGTGACGTGACTATTAGTAATGTTAAAAACACACTGCCAGACACATTTTTTATTATCACAAAAATTAAGTAAAAAATCCAAGCATTTTAGATATTTCGAAAAACGGAATCGGTATTCTGAATATTGAATCGTTTTAACCTTTGAAAATTTAAATATTAACAATCAAACATTCTCGTAATATTAAACTTTATAAAAGAAAGATAACTTAAGAAATGTATCGTATATTATTCTTTGATATAGGAAACTTATTATAAAGAGAAAGACGTTACAATCGGTAAAAGAAATCATTCGGGGAAGCTGTATGACAGATACACTAATATTTGCTACACAACAAAATACTTAAAAAAAATCAATTTAGATCCAGAAAGTAGCTTTTCTGAAATAAACGATGACAATTTACCTGAACCGTATTGCGAATATATTGAACAAAAGAAGTGGTTAGCAGAAAACATTGGCCCTTGGGATACAGTAATAGAGTATTGGAAATCTACGTTTACTCAAAGGACCCAAAAAGCCTGGAAAAGGATCCTAATATTAGTACACTGTATAGTGAATGGCCAAGATATAATGATTTTTATGGTTTTCAATTGGTAAAAACTATTGTTAATTCTATGGATTATTTTCATTCTAACAAATTTTATTCATAGATTGAAATTGATTTTGCAACCATGTTTCCAAATAAATCAAGTTTATTGATGGATAATTTTGAGAATTTTGTGGAGAAATGCAAAATTTTTTACATGCGATTGTTCTACCCCGTAGAATCGACAAAAAACAATTACCAGCTATAATCGATGGACAAACCGATTTTGCATTAAAATTAAGCAATATTAATGATTTGCGAAACTCCTTGGATATTTTAGAAAATAAATTTTATTCAAATAAAAAAAGGATCCAACCACGTATCATCGTAGTTGAAAATGAACCAGGCTTATTAAAAGAATTTTTCGTATATTGTGACGGTGTAAAGTATAAACTTCCATAATTTAGAAAAAGTGTTGATATATTAATTAAGTTAATTTTCGTTTATTTAATTTAAATTATTCGGACGTAAGCAAACAGGTATGGTTATTCTTGCAGCAGTATTTTTTTGAAATAGATAGTAAAAATCCGATAGTTTTTAATTTAGTAGAACAATTTAAATTCCATAAACAAACATCAAACAAATAACCATGCCTGAATGTTTTATATGTAACGAACATTTTTCATTAATTTCTCAATATATAAATCATTTTAAAAAATTTCATAAAGTTCCTTCACTATATAACTTTGAATGCTTAAACTGTCATCAAATATTCCAATCAATTTATAGTTATGAACGACATTTAAAAAAACATGAATTTCTATTGCCACACAACCCAAATTCAAGCGATTCTTCGGTTTTATCAAATACTCTACTGTCATTGCATGGATCCATGGTTTCTTCTTTAGGGTCCCCAATTTCACCACATATAAACTCAGTTCAAAATACAACTACCACCAATACACTCGATACAAATCAAGATATACAAATAAATTCAATAGACTCTAAGCAGATTTATAAAAATATTACAAATTTTTCAGTTGATCTGCATGGAACTTCGTGCAGTCGAAAAATGGTTTTCATGGTTCAAGAAAGCATTAAAAACTTAATTACACATCCGATTTCTAATATGCTTACAAAGTTTTCAAATTTTATTTCAAATGAAGCAAAGCGCAATGAGTTTATTGAAATTGTGGCTTTATTATCCGACCCATTTTATAAAATTAGAAATGAATACCAGTTCTTTAAGCATTTAGAGGCATTGGGTGTTTATTGTCCACCATCTACATACATAATAAACAATGAAATAGCGGAAACTATCATCAATCATACACCAACTTTGGATAATTATAAAGCACAAGGATGTCTTTTAAATTTATCTTTTCAAATAAGAAAATATTTTGAAACAGGAAACATTTTACAAAGTACTCTAGCAAATTTAGAATACCTTGAATCCCAGACAAACAATAAAAATTTTGTTAATGGTACAAACTGGAAATCCATTAAGCATAACTTTCGGGATAAGATTGTAATTCCGATTCACTTTTATTCAGATGAATTTGAAATAAACGACCCTTTGGGGTCACGTTCTGGAAAAAGTTCTGTGCTAGGCATACACTATTTTTTTCCAATTATTCCGCGTTCTCAATTTTCAAAAATTGATAATATATTTGTAGCTGGGTTTGTGAAATCTAAAGATCTTAAAGAGTTTGGCAATAGTGCAGTCTTACGGCCGTTGATTATTGAAATTAATAAGTTAATCGAAAATGGTTTAGACGTGCAATATCAAAATGCAACCACTAAATTATATTTTATGTTTGGTCAACTATTGGGGGATAATTTGGGACTAAATACCGTTTTAGGGTATTCTATTTCATTTAATGCACATCGTTCTTGTAGAATATGTTCACGTACTAAAACCGAAATTCAAAATGATAATACTGAAATTCCTGAAAGTTTAAGAAATATTGATAACTATACAATGGATTTAAGTTTAAATAATATGTCCCAAACTGGAATTCGAGAAAATTCAATAATCAATGAAATTAAATATTTTCATGTTACTAACAATGTTAGTTGTGATATGATGCATGATATATTTCTAGGTACCTATAAATATAACTTACACCATTCATTAAATTACTTTATTTATAAAAAAAAATATTTCACTTTGGATAGTCTTAATTATAGAAAGCAGATGTTTGCATACGGGGAATCGGAAATTAAAAATGTCAGCATCCCCATCGCAGCACACCACATTAAATCTGGTAATTTTAAAATGTCAGCTCGTGAAATTCAGAATTTTTTACACTTTTTCACACTTTTAGTAGGTGATTTACATTCCAACTGACGATCCAGTTTACAATTATTTATTGTTATCAATACAAGTTACAGACAGATTAATGTTAGACTGTCACAATGAAGATTCTGTTAAAATTCTTCAAGAGATGATTTCGAAACACAACTCATTATATCCGTCTTTATTCAATGATTCTTTGACACCAAAGTTTCATAATTTAAATCATTATTCCACAATAATTAAGAAATGTGGTCCAATGAAACAGCTATGGTGTTATCGACTTGAATCTGTTCATCAAATATATAAACAGTATGCACGAAACACTACTTCACGTTTAAATGTACCCCTTACACTGTCTACAAAGGCTGCTTTGAAATTCGCGAATAATGTCTTAAACGATGATTTTTTCTCACCAGAAATTATTCAAGGGAATGAAGTTCGCAATATCTCGAATAATGAATTATATCTTAACTTATTTCCTTTAATAATCACCGACGATATGAAATATTATAAAAATATAGTTTATAAAGGAACATTTTATAATTCATATTAGTTATAAAATTAGATGTCTTTAAACCATGTAAAATTAAACTGAAATAAAGCAAAATATTTAAATGTTTAAAATTGAAAAAATTAAAAAAAAATCTTTTATTTCCGTTTTCGTATTATTGAGGTGATAAAATTTCGTATTAGTAAGGTATGAAATAAAAATTATAATTTCTTAAAATAACAATCGAAGTTACTAAAATTAAGATAGATTATCTATTAAAATTGATAAATTCGACTTTTACTTTAAATAATTTTAGCTTTTAAAATAAGAATTAATTTTATTTACAATAAGCGATATTTTCTGTCAATTCAAACGTTTCATGTTATTAATTTAAAAATAAATTATAATTTATTTTAACAAATAATACTATTTAAAATAAAGAGGCAAATTATTTAGTTTTACTATTATTTATGATCTTTAAAATAAAAAGTAAAATACTTTTGTTTTACAAATTTATACTATTTAGCTAATTTCTATAAGGAAAAACTGCTTAAAATTACTCGTCAAATCATTATTTTTAGCCATGCTTTTTTCTCAGTGAAATACCGTTATATGGAAGATGGATCGGCCCATTAGTATTACATTCCATAATCATAGAAGTTCTCACCTTTAATTACCGATTGTAATGGGGAAATAAAAATTCCTCTTTGTATCCTATCTCTGTTTGTGTTGTTTACTGTCACCAGGAATGGACTAGGTAGATTGCGCCATGTAATATACGCGGTTGTCGACACATAAAATATTACGTAGATTACCTTGCAGTGTTGTTTGTAAACGTCGACAATTAAAATAATGTTAACCACCTACGATATTTTAGCAATTTGAAATCGGATGCGCCAGGTTGCGGGTGTATTGTGTAAAAGCATTTATCTAGAGGTGATTTTTTCATTTATTTCTTTTCGCCAAATGACGCATGAGTATATAGTGTCAACCACGTCATGGTATTTTTATTCAGTATTGTTTGCCATTTCAACATGGAAACACTGAGCCCGGCGCAGCGTCTACAATTTGTTCAGCTTTATTTCGAAAATCATTCTTCGAGGAATGTGTTTCGTGCGCTTAGACCAAGTTATGGTTGATATAATTGGTCTATCGAGACCACTATTTGGAGTACCACTGAAAAGTTTGACTCCTAATTTACAGTATTGGATGATACGCGACCAAATAGACGGTTTGGCGTTTATGGGTCTGTGAAATCGTCGGTTTCAATTCCTTCACAAATGAAGTCGGCAGGAATATACGCCCGTTATCTTGCGTAATGATAAAGGACTATTTGCTGCCTGAAATTGAACCCGTGAACTCGACGACATTTAGTTGCAAAAATATAGCGTTACTTGCCATACAGATCGTGAAACAATGCACTAATTCAGAAATCATGTTGGCGAGCAGTTCATTTTTCGCTTCGAACCGATGAATGGGCTATCTAGGTCGTGTGATATCAGACCTCTAGAATTTTTTCTTTGACGCTACGTAAAGTCCAAAGTCTATATACACCCTGGGCAATGTTCTGTAGATCGAACGGTTGTGGTAACCAATTCCAGCGTAGTAGAGAAACATTATAGCAGATAGTCAACAAAATGATGAAATGTCGGGTATAAACAAAAACATACTCCAAGTGGGTCAGAACTTAGATTCTAAATCCCACCCCGATTTATCGGGCTGGTCCACGGATTCTGGAGGGAGCAACACGACATTGCAAAGGAAATGGTCGGTTCGCAACCAGGCTGATCCTTTTCTTAGTACTGCTGGAAGCAAGTAACAAGCGATACATGTATCGTTTGTTCCTTGCTTCCAGCAGTACACTCATGCATAAATGGCCCTTTGGTGGAAGAAGGACTGCACTTCAAAGAACACCACCATCAACCCCACCGCCAGGGAACACCACACTGCTGTGTGAACTAAACAATTAGGAGGAAAATACCTCTTCCATCAAGCACAAAAATTCCAAGCCAACTGATGAAGCCACGCCCAGTGCACAAGCAGGTATAATAAATAACGCGGAATTAATAAATAAATTTGAGGAAATGGAGAAATTAATCACGCAGCTGAACAATGAAGTTGTCGTGCTAAAGAAAGAAAACCTTATGCTAAAGGAAACCGTAAATAAAAAGAACAACTAGAGAAACTTAGCAATAATGAACAACCAATTTCAAGTACTCGCAGATCAAGCCGAATATCAAACTGATGAAGATTGAAGCTTGAAAAAGAAACAAATTGGAGACTACAGAAATCCAAGAGGGCAAATAAGAAACCTAGAAAAGAAACCAACCCAATCAAGAGGAAAGCTGAATCATCACCAGAAGTTGAGCCAATGCAAACCCACATTAAAACTGGCAAAGCATTTTCTGGATCAAAAGTGCATGAGACAGAAAAGAAAAAACAGGTACCACCTCCGATCAATATTCTAGGAATAACAAACCACGGTAGTATTCAGAACCTGACGAAAGAAGTAGTACGAATTGACTACAAAGTAATATCGCTCAGCAATAATATTTGGAAAATAAATACAACAGAGCCTGAAGATTATAAAGCTCTAGCTAACAAACTAAATGCTGATGGTCACCAGTGGTATACCTACGAGGACAAAAATGATTGATCAATTAAAGTAATGGCAAGAGGTCTCTATCCAACTTGCTCAAAAGATGAAATTATTGAGGACCTGCAAAACAAAGGCCTGAAAATAATCGATACAGTCAACATCATCAGAAAAGAGAGAAGAGAAAACAGGGACGGAAATGTTGAAATCATGAGAAGCGGTATCCCACTTTTCATGCTAACCTTCGACAACCAAGAAAAAATCGAAAATATTTATAATATTAAGGCTCTCCTCAACCTTAGAGTTAAAATAGAAACACCGAGAAAGGTCACTCGACTAATACCTCTATGTAAAGAGTGCCAAGATTATAATCATACATAAAAGTACTGCCACCGTGAAGCAAAATGTGTTAAATGTGCAGGAAAACACACAGGAAATAACTGCACAGTCCCCCGAGATACAACACCGAAGTGTATCAACTGTAATGGCCAGCATCCAGCCAACTACAGAGGATTTGAAATTGCAGTAGAACTACAAAACATGAATGATAAATCATGCAAACCAGGTACATCAATAAGTGTACAATCTATAAAAAGAACCACGGAGCCATAATCGTCAACTGCTAATCATAACATACAAAGCTAGAGAGTAAACGAAAACGTTATTTATGCACAAGTAGTTCAGCAAACAGAGGAGAAACAGTTAAAAGTGGATCTCGTTCTACAGGACATACTGAGAAATCTAGAGAACCTTGACAAAAGACTTATTTCACAGGAAATGAGTCTGCAGAAAACACTAGAAGAAATGAAATCACAAACTAGTTTCAATAAAAGAGTAGAGAAAACCTTGGTAAAGTGTATCAAAATATAAATTATATAAAATCGAATTATAAACAAAAGAAATGAATAAAACACTACGAATTGTAACCAGGAATGCAAATGGGCTATTGCAACACATTCAAGAACTAGATATATTTTTAAACATGCTAAATATAGATATATGTCTTATATCAGAAACCCATTTCACCAAAACTTCATTCTGTAAAATAAAAGGATATAATTGCTACTATGCACTAGATCCTGAGAACAAAGCCAGAGGTGGATCAGCTATCCTCATAAAAGAGTATATAAAACATAACGAAGAACCAAAAGTTGAGAACCTTTCCATGCAAGTCACAACAATCAAAATACAATTAAGCAATATTAAAACATGCAGTATCTCAGCAATATATTGCCCCCCAAGATACAACCTCAAACAAGTAGATTATACTAATCTTCTGAAAACGCTAGGAAGTGTCTTTTTAATTGGAGGTGACTATAATGCAAAAAATACAAATTGGGGATCTTGGTTAACGACCGCTAAAGGAAAACACCTGTTCGCAGCAGGCAAACAACTAAAATGCGAGTTTCACTCAGGCGGTACACCAACCTATTGCCCTACGGATACCAGTAAGATTCCAGACCTTATAGACTTCTTTATTACAAAAGGGATTTCAGATAATTATATCCATATAGAGAACAGTGAAAGTCTATCATCAGATCATTCACCAGTTATTATGATACTTAGCCAAAAAATTATTTTGAAAGAGAGCAACCCAAAATTAACGAGCTACAAAACCAATCGGGATCTCTTCCAAACACAGTTAACAGAAAAAATTAGTCTGCAGAACCCAATTCACGAACCAGTGCAAACAGAAGACGAATTAGATAAGCTCATCCATAATATCCAATATGCTGCGTGGAAAAGCACTCCAAATAATAGGCAGGAAATGAAGCGCAATGCTAGCTATCCAGAGGAAGTGAGAGAACTTCTTAAAAATAAAAGAAAAGCACGGAAGAATTGGCAAAAACATCGAAATCCTGAAAATAAAAGAGTATTTAACCATTTGTGTAACAAATTAAAATACCTTATAAAAGACATTAAAAATCAATCAGTTATTAAATACCTCAGCACTCTAACTGGGCAAGAAGATACTGATTATTCATTATGGAAAGCAACTAAGAATATTAAATGGCCTAAACTTCAGATTCCTCCAATTAAAAATAATGAAAATTGGGCTCGAAATGGTAAACAAAAAGCAGATTTGTTTGCAAATCACCTTGAAGGAATATTCCAACCTTACCCAAAACAGCTCCAGGATATGATCTTATATAACGGGTCAGATAATAAAACTGTTACCGGAGAAAGCGTTGAGGAAACTAGTGCATATAATTAATGCAGCATTTCGACTAAGATATGTACCAAGACAATGGAAAGTTGCAGAAGTAATTATGATACTTAAACCGAACAAACCTCCGCATGATAAAGCTTCATATATAGGCCAATTTCTCTGCTACCAACATTATCGAAACTATTTGAAAAGGTTCTTCTTAAAAGACTAAAACCAATTATCGAAGAAAGGAATCTTATCCCTTCACATCAGTTTGGATTTAGGGAAAAACATTCTACGATAGAACAACTACATCGAATTACTGATGTAATCGAGAAATCACTAGAGAGCAAACAAATATGCTCAACTATATTCCTTGAAGTAGCGCAAGCATTTGACAAAGTATGGCACCAGGGGCTAGAATTCAAACTTCATCGAGATCTTTTGGAGTAGTATTTTCAAATTTTAAAATCATACATATCAGAGGGGCACTTCCGAGTAAAGTATGAGAAAGAATACTCCCAACTAAAAAGGGAGTGTTCTTGGGCTAATCCTATATCTCCTATATACTAGAGATATACCAATTACAGAAGAAACAATGGCGACTTTTGCCGATGACACGGCAATACTTGCAACAGCAAAGAACATCAATGACTCCACACAGAGGGCTACTAACCTGATATGTAATTGGATAAAGAAATGGCGAATTAAATTAAATGAAGCAAAATCAATCCAAGTGAACTTTACAATACAAAAAGTTAACCATATACCAATAATGAAAAACTCAATAGTAGTACCCCATGCAAACACTACCAAATATTTTGGTATGACTTTAGATGCTAAGCTTAGATGGAAGGAACACATAAAAAAGAAGAGAGAAGAACTAAACATAAAATTTAGAAAAATGCATTGGCTTCTAGGGAGACAATCTGAACTAGCGATCCCTAACAAACTGCTGTTATAAAAACAAATTCGGAAGCCTGTATGGACATATGGTAGCCAACTCTGGGGATGTGCCAAGAAGACAAATATCAAAATCATACAAACAGTTCCAAATAAAATCCTACGATGTATTGTTAATGCACCGTGGTACATTCGAAACGACAACCTCCATCGAGATCTCAAGATTGAGCTTGTCGCGGATGAAATTACCAGCATCAAAATCTGAACATACGCTGTATGCTGACTACATCTCCAACAAGAAGACTGCAAAGAACCAAAGTACTGGACTTATCTGGACATGGAGGTCAGTAGACTTACTGTGGCGAAAAATCTGAGGGAGGAGTTACACGAAAGTGGGGATAATCACTTGATTACGCCGACTATCCAAAATACTTTATTATGCAATGTAAATTACTAAATGGGTACAAGAGTCAGTCGTAATATAATTAAAAAAAAATTAAAACAAATATAAGAAAAAAAATTCGATTAAATTGAATTTTTTGAGTTTTTTTATTTTTTGCAGAAATCATCTCTAGACGAATTGCACTTTCGAAAATATGTTATTTCTGACACAACTTTCGGTGTGACTATGGCACGAAAATGGTTGTCGATAAACATGTTTGAGGTTCCTTGTTTCTGACATAACTATCGGTGTGACTATGGTACCAAACCGGTTGTCGACACGTCAACGTAGAAAATAATAGATGACGCATAAATGCCCATCCCTGACTATCATAAGATAACGTATAAATCGCGCATAATTGCCTCATTATGTACTCACTTACTAGAACACGCTGTACGAGGGTTTCATGTATGCATTTAAACCAAAACCAACAACAAAATTTACTGACACGTATACATTTTTATGTCTTATATATACTTTATTAACATAAAAGACTTAAACAGTTTTCCCTTAATAATATATAAATAAAAATAAGGAGCTGCTCCTATATAAAGAAAATCTCTGTCATTTTCTTATTTCTTGTTATCGCATCAAATAAACGAAAAAGGAAACATGAGACATCACCCCTTTTTATGGTATAAATCGTATAATGCTGGTAGATTCTACTATTTAATTTTTTTTTTCCTAAGTGGTTCGACTTTCGTATTAACATTTTCTTTTTTTGTTAACTTTATTTGAAAATAATAAAATTTCATTTTATTTGCTGATAAAACTGGATTGATTCTTCAAAGTCGCATAATACGCATCACGCACAATTTCCATATAACATTTTTTTTATTTTATTTTTCCTCGACGTGTCACATATAACTTCCTTGTTTTAGCATAAATCTTATTTATGTAAAACGTATAAAACGAAGATGTTATGTTTATATATAGGGACATATCTTTCGAGAATCTTATATATAGAACCAAATATTCTTCAACATAAAGCATATAACAATAAAAAATCATATTGATTTTTATGTTTTTGAATTACATAAATAAATAAAAAATATTTTATACGTTTTATAGATTACGCTTGTTACCTAATCTGATCTGTAAATCTTTATTTTCAATCAAAAAAAAAAAAAATTATTTTAGATAAATCACAACAACAAAAATAAACATAAAATCAAATGACTTTTCTATGTAGAACGTTAAAATATACATTTTTATTTTTTATTTTTGAAGATGCGATAAGACCTATAGAACCTATAAAATTTTATGTGAATATATGTTTTTTACGAAAGATTCCAGGAAACTTTCGAATTACTTTTCTATATACGATAAAGATAGGGTATGGCGTCATCATTAAAATAAAATGTTTCAAATTGTTTATTGGAATATTTGAGCATTATCCTTAGCTCGTGCACCAAAAATTCATTGTTGCGGAAATTTGGACTCAGCGTATACTTACATTTTATGTCATGGACCTAGAAAGAATTTCGATAGGTGCACGCATGCATGTGAAACGTTATGTAATAGATTGCATGCATGTTAAAACTATAAATAGACGGGAGCCGATTCAAGCGCGGTGTTGCATGTAGGTCTCATTGTTTCTGCTAAGGTTTTTTCTGGATTTTTGATTAATGAGGTTTTGTGATATTTTCCATCTATACCATACAAATTGAGTTGACGTATTGATGTTCACATGCACCATAACTATATTATGTGTTTAGACCCAATTACTAATATACCAAAAATGACAATTGCGCTCAAGTTATATACTTGGCTCATAAAGCGATTATATATCCTAATTCATATTTAAAAATTCGAGCAATTATGTCGGGGCTGATTTCAGGAGACTTTATGCTTGTCTACAGCGGATTGTTCGGAATACTATTGTAATACAAGATTTTGCTAATTGAAATGTTAACTCATTATTAAGAGTTTATCTGGTTCATCGTGTACATTATCATAGCACCACCCTGACTTTACAAATAATAATAATAAACAGTGTATTAAGGCCGTTACTGGCCCCTCAATGAGTCAACAATCCATCCCCCAACAGTTTCGATCTTGCTGTTGGTCTTAATACTGTTAAGAAGCCAAGTCATTCTCTACACCGTGGAGCCATCGTTGTCTGCAACGACCTCTGCGCCTACCATATGGTGGCTCTTCTTTCAGAGCCTGCGTATACTCGCTGATGTATACATAATATCGGAGATCTACATCAGATCTCTGATCTCAATATTGTAAAGAGCTCGGTATGCACGACCTACTTCGTATTTTGGACCGTAAATAATACGCATGATTCTTCTCTCAAATGTAAGGATTCACATTTAAACATAACAACGGGCTTGGTCAACGCTTTGTAAAGCTTCAGCTTCACCTGATCAGTTCGGATATAATTCTCCTTGATAGTCATCAACCAGAGTAGTGATCCTATCCAATATAATGTAGGACACTAAGTTGTTTGCTGTGCAAAGAAGAGCTATACTGCGATAATTCTCACAATTCAAGCGGTCTCCTTTCTTGAAGATTGGGCAAATCGCGGTCACATTCCATTCGTCAGGCCGTAAAGTGTCCAATCCATGCGTTGAGTACAGATGTTTTCATCCCGGTCCCAAATGACAGTTGACGCAGGCCTGAAAGTATTGTGCCATCCAGTAATTCCTTTAAAGAAATTACGCGAACTGCGCTCATTGCTTAGTTGTTGTGCTTTCAGAACCTCGTCCTTCCGCCATTCTCGCTTTTTTCGTCAACAAATTCGCTTACCTGCCCTCCTAGTAAGAGTAGCCTTGCCTTTCCTCGCGATTGTAAGACATTGTTGCACTTTACTATGGGCTATATTTGTTGCTCAACTTCAAGGCGACTCTCATCATTCTTGTATCATGTAAACTGAGTTCCTCTTTGCTGTCGCTGACAAGATCCTACATCCTGCACAACCTGAGCTCGCCCTTTTGAAATTAGAACTTGGTTAATTTGGCAGCGTGAAATTTTGCAAGCATGTGTTCATGTTTCCAAATGTGTCCGTTTGTGAGGTGAGAAAGTGCTTGCTACTCGAAGATCGTGGGCAATTGCAAAGATCGTGAGTAATCGTGTTTATGTATAGATCCCATCAGATCGTCCAAGTCATTGTAAAATCCAGCTCCAAATTTCCGAGGCTATATCCACTATATAACAATGCATAGCCCTTGGACACTGGGTTTCCACTCTTAGGCCAGCGAATTTATTGATGAGCAACGAGTTCCAGCCGATACTCCTGATAAGAACAACGAGTTTTAGCCGATACTCTATAGCAATTCCAATAACTTAAGTTAGAAAACTGATATTTGACTATGTTCCAGATTTCGTGGTTCAGCAGAAAAATGTTACATGTTTACTCGAAATAGACTGATTCGTTATATGTAAATGTAGTGTCCAATAAGATCGATGTTATCTTTGGCCCTGTTTGAAAATATTGTGAAGACGAATTACAAATTTGATGAAACTTTAGTAAGACAGTGCGAAAAATGTGTGGACTGTTTATAGCGATTGATTGCAAAATTATAAAAAGCCGGACCGTTTAAAGAGGTACCACAACACCTGACAAAAGGGTGCAGTGAAAGGAGTGGCATTAGAATATCTAGACAAAAAATATTTATTTTATTTAAAAATTAAATCCGACTTTCTAATTAGGACACCCTGTATTAATGCAGAACAATCATTGCTTATTTCATTTAAAAATTATATTGTGAAATATTGTGCTGAACCTCCAAAAAATGCGAATGTATGATATCAGTGGAATAAAAAAAAATCATCTGGAAATTTTAGGAGATTTGCTTAAATGAGATTTATGTGAATCTTATATCCAAACATTAGATAAATGCACTGCAATAGCTAATTGATGTTACTGAGCCTATAACTGATCCCATTGGAGAAAGAAGTTTCAGCAAATTTACAATTATAAAGGATTACTTAAAGTCGACGATGCATCAAGAGGCTTAGAGTCTTTGGTCTCTTGAGCATGATATTTTTGAATCCACAGACTTTGTCCAACAGCAATGGAAGTTTCTCACTTGTCCTGGTGAGCAGCAGACAACGACTACTTGATGTTGACGTGCAAAAGATGCAGTGTCGTAAAAATTGGAGAGCCTAAAAAATGCTTGGGGTTTAGCTTTGTCCGTCGGTGGCGGTGAATTTAGGATATCTTCAATTTTGTCTTGAGTTGGACAAAGTCCATTGATACCGATCTGATATTCTTGGAAAACGACAGCGTCACATTCGACTACGCATTTGTCCTTCCGAAGATTAATTAACGTTTCAACAAGTAGTGCAAACATCTGATTCAATATTTAATTAAGTTCATCATCAGAAAAGGCAAAACATTGACGTCATCAAAATTTGGGATGACCCCTGGAATCATACGGAGTTAGTTTTCTAAAAAGTTTTGAAAAATAACTGAAGCCGTGGATATTCCAAACTGGAGACGTTTCACTTTGAAAGCACTTTTGTGGGCGGTTATGGTTTGAACCATGGCGCAGTGCCCCCGTCAACGATGATTTGCTGCAGATGGCGAATTGATACGACGCTTAAATCCAACTTTAATGAAACAGGAGGACCGTGAAATTCTCCAAGCTCAGTGGAGAATTGGTGTTGGCATTTCTTCAATATGTCTGAAAATGTCGCTGATCGAATTGATTGTAGCCTCCAGATGGTGATTCCTAATGAATCGAACCAATCGAGACGCAAGATATTTGCTATGTTTGCAGTGGTTATAAACAACGGCATTTAGTTCACGAATTACGGCCATTATATTCGTCGTCAACTTCAAAGTGATGAAGAATCTGGATCGGGTTTTGTTGAAAGTTTCTCAGTTTTAATGGTTGAAAACTGATGACAACTTCCAGATAGATCTAAACTCCGATTCAAGTTCAAAACGCCGCAATGCACTTTGTTGATTATAGCAGTTGTGTTCGTTCTCACGTCGCTAGACATAAATACCTATTGGACGGACTTTCTACGACGCCTGACTTTCTTGGATTTATTTTTGTTTTTCAGAGTTGGTAAGATAAGAACGACAGACTCGCTGTAGATGACCAATTAGTCCACAGAAACTATACATGGCACTGTGATATTTACATGTTTAACGCGCAAATAATTTCCCCCTGATTTTAGGAGAAAATCAAATACGTTATACAAATACGGGAACACATTACAAATTAGATTTTACATGTGCCACGATGCAAAATAAAAATCTATAAAACGAGCAAAATTCGAAAAGCAGCCCAGAGTTGAGTTCAATTACGCCACATCGAAAATTAAAAAAAAATGTGTGGGCAGCAACAAGAAAAATCTGCTAAAGCTTTTCTACTATGGAGAAGGAGTATCTGATATAGATTGATAGAAGCCTTACCATACCTTGAAAAGAGATATACAATTCAATAAATCCATCGGCAATCCAACCCGATTCGCACAGCATGACCGAGAAATAAAAGAGAAAAACCAATGTCAGAATATAGAAACTATTGTCTGTCAATTTGCGATAGAATTTTAAAGAGAAGGAATTTTTTTTATCGAAATTAGCTTAAAACTATAAACTCAATCGCTGGGATGAATATTTTTATATAGTTTGTTGCTACTTTTCAGTTAAAACTTCAGTGCATAGACCAAACATCGAATGCTCATTTCATTACAAATGATTTGCCACCAATTTTCATTGCTGGAACCATAAATATTTTATTTCGTTCACTGTACATTTTACAAATTAAATGATAAAAACGTTTCAACGTGAACATATTGATAAAATAAAAATCATATAATTCCTTGAGGATTGCATTCGTTCTTCAATAAATTTCGATTGTATAAAAAAAAATAGTTTTGCCATGTCTTCGGATTTTCTATATACCAGCACTTGATGGGAATTCTTTTCATTTTTCATTTGCATCTGAAGAAATGTGTTTCAGACTACATTTATATTTTTTTAATCCCCGGAAGATTTAATTTCCAAATGATAATGTACATCTTACAACTATGTACACACATAAGTATCTGAAAATAAAGTTTTAGTTTTCATTAAAATAATAATTGTCGAAACGATTAGAAATCATTTTGTCTGCATCGTTGAATTTAATATTTTAAAGAAACATTAAAAATAATTGCATCTTTTATAACGGGTGTTCCAACTATGGGTGGAAATTTAAATGTAATGCTTTTTATATTATAAGATTTATATTTAACTTAAATAATATGGTAAAATGTCCACCGCTAGTTGCGATACCTTTAAAGGCTTATATGTGATTCGAAATTTTATAAACTAGTAGATCATCTCCTCGCTGCTGTCCTGCGTTCACGGTTAATAGCAATATTACTTCGAAGCGCATCAAACAACAAAATATTGGGATTATACTTGAATAATTATACTTTGTTGAAAGCTGTAATGTGGTTTTGAATAAATGGTTTTGTTCACTTCCACGGCAAGTAGGTAATTCTCGGTTGATTGTACGATTTTCGATTGCTCGATAACAAATTCCAAATATAAATTTATATGAAATGGTTGTATTATTAATTCGGCATTTAAGATATAATATTTATAGACGTGACTATATATTACCGGAACAAAATGTTATCCGAGGCAGTCTAATATGAAATATGTCCCTAAAATTTGTATTTAATGTCGTATTACATCCCTCCATAATCTCGATTCGTATATCAAAAATAATAAAACGTGGATTATGATTGATTTTCTTATTGTGTCCTTATTTATAAACAACATATACACGTTGCGATGATATCCATCTATCCATTTTTATATTATCCGTCGTATTAAAGACGTCCTTCCTTAAAATAATAAAATATAATCTCTGTATACATAAATTCATCTAAAAGCTTATGTCTAAAGCGTACATATCCACTTTATTGTTTCTATTATTTATTCTTGACGTTAAAGCAGCACACTAGACAATTTTCTATAGGATGTGTGACATATAGTAAAACAATGGTGTGTGCGATGTCACAATAAGTGTTTGTTTTATAAAATAACATAAAAATAAAATTGCAACAGCTTTAACTGATAAAGTTTTGTCTGTTTGGAAATAGGACATGATTTATCTAAGTTATACTAATGCTCAACTTTTAGAAAACTAAAATTACCATTTTTGCTATATACGAGTATCTACAGTAGTTTCCCGAATTATTTTTATTTCAACTATCTAGAAAACTTTTTCCATATAAGATATACAAGATGTGACGGTTGGTCAAAAAAAGTTTTTAATGTTTAAAGAAATGGTTTATTGATTTTCTTATGGATATGATTTTTGTTCACCGCACCTTGTTATAATTTTGGTTCGTGGGAAATAGTTTAATTTTCTACTCCAGTTTGCTCATACTATATATATACTATGATGTAAAGTGTTTGTGGTTTTGTGTTTGACATAATTAATAAAAAAAGAAAACTATACGCAATTCAAATGAACAATATAATGCAGCTTACTTACTCCGGCGCATGTTTTTAATTTAACTAAAAACAATTTTGACAAAGTCAAATCTCGACTCATTAATTTAGAAAAAACTACCGAATATGTGACCCAGTCAATTAAATCAATAATAAAAAGTTATATCACTCTTGAGCAATTAAGCGAAGGAATGTACATGAAATTTTGCGTAAATTTGATGAAATCGAACAAAAGTGATTATGATAAATTAGAAGATCTTTTACATAATTGCAATAAAAATAATAAATCAGTAAGGCAACCTCTTGAGGTACTAGGTGATATTTCATCTACATTGGACATCTACTTCAAATCGCACAGACCATCGTAATTATCATAATCATTCAAATGGTTTAGCACGCGGTGTCTTTTAGAAATTAAGACAACAAACCATCTTAATAATTAAGCCACACTAGATCCTTTGAAAAATTTAAAATTAAATGTGCCAAAGATGATTGCATCCCAAGTCACAAAAAACGATGTTGGAACAATCGCGGTTACACAAGTTCCTCAACCAATTAAATCAATAAAGTTTAAGGTTGGGTGGCGTCTTATTGGCGAAAAAAAGTTTGGAAATCGGACTAGTCTCATTATGACGAAAAAATCCTTCGTTACAAAAAATCCAAAATTAACAGACTTAAGCAACGCAAACAAAAAAGAAAAATTCACAATTCACCAATCCACAGCCGCCTAGTCATTTAGGTGTACTATTAAAAAAAATGCTGAATAAAAAATTACATCAAATGCACCTGAAACTTCCATTACCAATGAAACACAATGGGCATCAATAATATTAACATTACAACCTTCAATCTACAATGACAAATTCATTAACTATCAAAAAGGTGAAAAACCCAAGTCAATCAACACCCAGCTTTATAGATCCTTTAAAATCGCCCATAGTCAAATTAACAGAAATGTCTACTAAACAAAATGGGCAGTGCGTTCTCTCCAAACTGAACAATCACACATTATACACCATTTTAACGAAATACATTTGGTTTCTCCATGTTCAACCTGCATCGTTTTTCATAAAGGGTTTAACTGCATCAGCTGTATTGTTCATCTCGGTTCGAAAGGACTTCCAACCGACGTAAAGTCATTAAGAAAACTTCTAGATGAATACAATTTGCGGTTTGACCTCGCATCAAAAGAGACTCAATTAGACTTGGACGCTGTTCGCACACATTGCCAATCAATCAAAACCAATTGGTAGACACATTTTATGATGCATCAAATATTTAATGTTAGAAACAATAACAATAAATTTTTAGACTTATGTTTTACCAATTTAGACCATAACTTTGACGTTCGCGAGGCTGGCGAAAATTTTCATTTATTTTCTGAGACAATCCACCACCCCACCATAAGGGTATAGTTGTACATTTTTAACAATAACCATTTTAAACTAAGTTATAATTTTTTTAAAGCTGATTAAACCTGAAAACCTATCATCTATTGATTGGAATAGTTTGTTCAATAATTCTGACTAAGAAACTTGTATCAAGCATTTCGAATCAATTTGGTTTGGAAAAATTTGTTCCTAAAAAAATTATTAAAGAAAATAATGAACCTTGGCTCAATTACCATTTTTAAAATCTAAGCGACAAAGAAAATGGAGCCTACAAACTTTTTAACAAACTAAAAGACACAAGATCTAAAAATACTTTTGAATCGTTGTCAATAAATTTTGATTCCGAATTTAGTTTAGCTTACAACAATTATTGTAAATCAATATAACGGAAAGCATTTGATATAACCCCAAGAAGTTTTTTAAATTTGTAGATATTAAGCGTAAATGTAGAGGTTTTCCAACTACAATGAAACTTGATGACTCATCCATCATCCTCTATTCCACAAGACATTAATAATCTGCTTGCTATTCATTTTCAAAATTCTTACATTGTTGAGAAAAGAACAATATTCAACCCCTAATGACTTTTTTTTTTTTTTTTTGAGATAAGTCATGTACGATTTGAAAATTTTACAGATTTTTTTTTTACAGGGCTACATGCCCGAGTTTTAATTGACCATCGTTGTATAGCTCCAGGTCGCTCTGTACTGACAGGAACGATAGTTCGGCCCATGAATTATGCAATCCAACAGAAGATCATAGACGTGTTCTTAATCATCCTGATCGAAATCTTTGATGAAGAATCACTTTTGCATCCTGCCTCTATTGGGATTCGAACCCGGTACCTCCCGATCCAAACTTCATAGTTTAAACCACTGTGCTATTTGCTCGGTGAATATAAAACAAAACTTATCTCAAGAATGAATCTAACTCAGAATGAAATTTTAACAGCGATTTTAAAACTCAACTCTAACAATGGACGTGGTTCTGATCAAATTCATCCATAATTTTTAATCAATTGTGCTTATGACATTTCTACACCACTTTGCATATTTTCAATTTATCACTCAATTCTGGTAAATTTCCATAAAATTAGAAATATTCATTTTTATCACCAATTTTTAAAAGAGGAAATAGTAATAATACACAAAACTATAGAGATATCACAATTTCATCACAATTACCTCTTCAATATTTGCAAATATAGAAAACGGGGTCCAAACTATGCTATGTATACTTATTTTAGTAAAGCTTTTGTCAGAGTTTGTCAAAATACACTTATTTTAAAGTTAAATTATTTTGGCATTAGGGGCACGTTAATTGTATTGCAAGTTTTCTCACCAATAGAATACTAAGAGTTAGTTTCCTAGATGTGCTTTCTGATGAAGTATCAATTTCTTCTGGAGTTCCTCAAGGCAGTCATCTTGGACCACTACTCTTCAATATTTTTATTTCTGAATTATCCATTAAATTATGTCTGAAATAAATCATCAATTTTTTGGTGCCGATCTCAAAATTTTTCACACAATTCAAACAGTCAATGATGCCTCATTTCTACAATCCTTTCTCAATCGTCTGGATGAATGGTGCAAACTCATACAAGCTTAACTTGAATACAAAAAAAAGTTCTGTCATCACTTACACTCGTAAAAAGGAATATAATTGATTTGATTATTTCATAAATAACGAGCCTCTACAATGAGTTGATAATATCCAAGACCTTGGTAAAAAATGATCTTCGTTTATTTTTAGGGCAGTGCAGCTGAATAATATAAGCATTCTTGCGATATCATTCGATTTAAATTCAAAAGTTTTAAAATGTGTTCGGAAAAATGAAAGAATTTAAAAATCTATGTCTTTTTGATCAAAGCTCAAATCTTTTTATTTACTAGAATTTAAATTGGAGCGGAAAGCATTTGATGTAACCCCAAGAAGTTTTTTAAATTTGTAGATATTAAG
The DNA here is from genome assembly GCA_951394425.1 of Tipula unca. NCBI lineage: Eukaryota > Metazoa > Arthropoda > Insecta > Diptera > Tipulidae > Tipula > Tipula unca. The sequence goes on along the minus strand of OX596382.1, from coordinate 175,000,530 downwards.
CGTAAATGTAGAGGTTTTCCAACTACAATGAAACTTGATGACTCATCCATCATCCTCTATTCCGCAAGACATTAATAATCTGCTTGCTATTCATTTTCAAAATTCTTACATTGTTGAGAAAAGAACAATATTCAACCCCTAATGAGTTTTTTTTTTTTTGAGATAAGTCATGTACGATTTGAAAATTTTACAGATTTTTTTTTTACAGGGCTACATGCCCGAGTTTTAATTGACCATCGTTGTATAGCTCCAGGTCGCTCTGTACTGACAGGAACGATAGTTCGGCCCATGAATTATGCAATCCAACAGAAGATCATAGACGTGTTCCTAATCATCCTGATCGAAATCATGGATGAAGAATCACTTTTGCATCCTGCCTCTATTGGGATTCGAACCCGGTACCTCCCGATCCAAACTTCATAGTTTAAACCACTGTGCTATTTGCTCGGTGAATATAAAACAAAACTTATCTCAAGAATGAATCTAACTCAGAATGAAATTTTAACAGCGATTTTAAAACTCAACTCTAACAAAGGACGTGGTTCTGATCAAATTCATCCATAATTTTTAATCAATTGTGCTTATGACATTTCTACACCACTTTGCATATTTTCAATTTATCACTCAATTCTGGTAAATTTCCATAAAATTGGAAATATTCATTTTTATCACCAATTTTTAAAAGTGGAAATAGTAATAAATAATACACAAAACTATAGAGATATCACAATTTCATCACAATTACCTCTTCAATATTTGCAAATATAGAAAACGGTGTCCAAACTATGCTATGTATACTTATGTTAGTAAAGCTTTTGTCAGAGTTTGTCAAAATACACTTATTTTAAAGTTAAATTATTTTGGCATTAGGGGCACGTTACTTAATTGTATTGCAAGTTTTCTCACCAATAGAATACTAAGAGTTAGTTTCCTAGATGTGCTTTCTGATGAAGTATCAATTTCTTCTGGAGTTCCTCAAGGCAGTCATCTTGGACCACTACTCTTCAATATTTTTATTTCTGAATTATCCATTAAATTATATCTGAAATAAATCATCAATTTTTTGGTGCCGATCTCAAAATTTTTCACACAATTCAAACAGTCAATGATGCCTCATTTCTACAATCCTTTCTCAATCGTCTGGATGAATGGTGCAAACTCATACAAGCTTAACTTGAATACAAAAAAAAGTTCTGTCATCACTTACACTCGTAAAAAGGAATATAATTGATTTGATTATTTCATAAATAACGAGCTTCTACAATGAGTTGATAATATCCAAGACCTTGGTAAAAAATGATCTTTGTTTATTTTTAGGGCAGTGCAGCTGAATAATATAAGCATTCTTGCGATATCATTCGATTTAAATTCAAAAGTTTTAAAATGTGTTCGGAAAAATGAAAGATTCTTTTTATTTACTAGAATTTAAATTGCTTTACATTTGAAATTCTTTAAAATATCACACTTTTGTCTCTAAGACCATTTTAAATGGACCAAACGCTTTTAATTTTAATATTCAATAATCTTAAAGCTTCACTAGTATGGTTTTCTTCCACCATAATAAAGTATAAAAGAGCACCTACTAAAACACAATTTAAGCACAGTAATCTCAGAAATTTGCCAGTTGAGCTTTCTAAATATATCCTATTGCCAAATTAAAAGCTTTTAGCTATTTATAAAAAATTGGTATTAATTAAATTCTAAAATATTAATAAATCATTTAATTTCCGGTCCTTGACTTAAAGCTCTCAGATAATTTGAATTATTATTTTATAGTACAGCTTAAAAGCTTAATTTAAATAATTTAATCTGGCTGACAGTTTTAAACTTTTACTTAAAGTTAACTAAAAAAAATATTTACACCGAGCTTTCTGTTCTTCCAAATAATACAAATAAAAGCTCACAAATTTTTAAAGGAATTCGAAATTTTAGTAATCAAAATGATTTTACAGGAATTAAAGCAAAGCGCATGGATTACGATTTTATCTGTTTTCAAATTTTATTTTATCAGCATTAAGGTAATATAAAGCTTCTTAAATATTATAAACATTTTTCGAGTCCAAAATATCAAAGCTTTCAAATAATTCTTATTAATACGTTATGGTTACCATTAAGACCTCCATAAAATCTAGGCCTGTTCGGCCCTAATCATTGAATACAGTTTATTAAAACCACTTTTCTGTTACTAAAAGCTTTCTGGTTTCAGAGCAATAAATATACAAAAGGTCAGCTGATATAATAATTTGTCGCGGCCACTGTAAATATAATTTTATTATTTTGATGCTTTTCAGAAGTACAGAAAATACTTGTTAATATAGATTGTCAATAAACAATTTCCAGTTATTACAGAAGTTATATTATTGTCTACTCTCTAAATATTATTTTGTCAGGATGAAGGCAAAATTTAATGAATTTAAGTTTGGAAAATAAAATCGTCTAAAACATTTGAAATCTCTCAAATAAATCTTATTAATATTTTGTATTATAGAATCATGGTTCAATTATATTTGTTATGGTTGTAACTGACGTAAGAAATTAAATCTAAAAGTTTCTCAGTTTTAAATTCAGGAGAAAGCTCAATTGTTCCCATTTTTAATACGAAATTATTTCAACACAACTTTTGTTACTAAACAATTTCTTCAACCGCAAAAGTATAAGATTAAAATCTAGCCAGATAATGAATAACGTACATTATTTAACAGCTTGATACTCTTTAATTTCATGAGTAGTAGATTTTTGGAGAACATCTTTGGTCAAACTGAAACACCTTAGCGCATCTTATATTTCCAGCTTTCAAATGCAGATGACATGAGTCATTAGACTGAATAGCAAAGAAGTCTTCAGCTACAGTTATGCTCCAGATCAATGAATCCAAGACAAAATACATGATCTGTGGTCATAGGGACAATGAAACACCAGATTTTGGTAGTGGCCACTACACGTTTGAGGGAGTGAGAAAGTTCAAATATTAAGGCTCTCTTATCACTCAGGATAACAGTATGGGTGAGGATATCAAAGTGCGACTGGCAGTTGGCCCTCGTGCTTTGTATCCTCTAAGACCACTGATTAGATCTAAACACCTATCAAGTGCCGTAAATCTGAAGCTTTAAAAACCGTTGATCAGGCCCGTTGTTGTGTTTGGATGTGGAAGTTGGGCGCTGACGAATGAGAACGGGAGATGGCTCCTTAACGCGAAGTAGATGGTACATACCGAGCTCTGTACAATGTCAAGATCAGAGATATGACGAAGATCCCCGATATTGTACATGTATAGTAAGATCTTAGCGAGTACGCCGGCTCGGTCACGTTCTTCGTGCTGATCCTGATCGAATTGTGCAGCGATTTCTGAAAGCAGAGCACCATGTGGTATGCGCAGATAGTGTTGCAGGCGACGATAGCTCCACGGTATAGAAAACCACTTGGCTCCATCAGGTTGTCTGAAGACCAAGCTCATGATCGATTGTTTATTATTATTATTTAAAAGCCTCCATTAAGTTTAAAAAAAAAATTGAAACCATTTAGGTTTTATTTTTCATTTCAGCCTCACTCTTGTACACTCTCGAGAAGAGAATTTCATGGTATTGAATATGAATACTGGTTTTACAATAAAGGGCCAATTGAGGTTTTTCGTATAGGATGCTCATTGTTTTTAGTCTAAGGCGGATATTATTTAAGGAAGGCCCGAATTCATGGTGATAATCGCAAAATTAAATTTATTTTATTTTAAGTGCAGTCAAATCCAATAAAAATAAAGAATAAAATAAATTTAAAAAAAACTTTTTAAAAAACCACGCTTACATTTGCTTTGAAAAGGCTTTAAAAAGTAGAAATTTAAAATTACTATGACTAAAAATATAAGCGTGGGGCGCTCCTTTACGGCATTAGTAATTTAAGACTACTAGACACACGAAGTAAAGTTTTTTAGTAACACTAATGGAACAGTCTATTTTGATGTATCCTAAGGATAGATTTTTTGCTGGAGCATTTCAGTATTAACGTAAAAATGATATATTGAGAGATAGTATATACATTCAGAAGGAGCGCCCCACGCTTATATTTTTACTCATATTAATTTTAAATGTCTACTTGTTATAAATATACCTTGATAGGAGTAAGGAAGAAAAATTTTATTTTCTACATTTCAAAACATTTTCAAAGAAAATATAAGCGTGGTTTTATAAAAAGTTATTTTTAAATTTATTTTATTTTCTACTTTTTAGTCACTTGCAATACTCCAATTGAGCTGAAATTTTCAATGCAGGCTTAACTCCGATGACAATATAAGATTCTAACATTTTTCGAACAATTTTTGGTAGAAAAGCCTAAAAGCTTTTTAAAAATGTTAGAATCTTGTATTGTCATCGGAGTTAACCTTCAGCTCAATTGGACTATCGCAAGTGATTGAAAAATTGATTACAAAATTTGACGATACGTGGTAAAAAGAACCTTTGTTCTGTCTTGCTCGTCTTGATAATTGAGTATTGATTCTAGTTATCCCATTCAATCGACCAATCAATATTATGTCAGCTTAGTGGTCGAAATTTAGCCGTTTCGTGGTCGAAGCTTAAACGATTGCAAATTTCAACAAGGAAGAAGATCCAATATAGTCAATATTGTCACCTTACAAAAAACGGAGTAGCCAATTTCTGATCCAATTTTGCAAACGTTGGTGGAAAAAAAATCTTTTCAAATAATAAACCAAATATCTAGTCGAAAAGCTTGAAAGCATTTTAAATAATGTTTTCAAAAAAGAATGTCTTTGCACAAAAATGTTAAAGACACAAACAATGCTTTCTTGCATATATATTAGACGCCAGTGTGGAAATAATTTAGCAATATACCCCCACTACCGTGGTACATTTTCTGATTTTCCATCTAAAAAGACACAAAAAAATGTCATTAACATTTTTAGTTTTTATTATTATTACTACTTTGTGCTGCTCTAGAATTTTGTGGTACAAATTTATTCTTCTTCTTACCGTCGAAATTATGTGAAACGAAAACATGAAATTTTACTACAAAAAAAAATGTTTTCTTCTAAGTGGAATTTTAATGAAATATTATTCAAGTATCATTTTGTAATATATACACAAGCCATCAAAATGTTTATTTAACATGGTGTGTGTGTGTGTGTATGCCTACATAATGATAATTTGTGTAATTTTCGTTTAACATCTCCTAAATTAATGATAATTTATTTATTTGTATAACCGGAGAAAATGTATTTAATGAGTTTTTCAAAATTAATTTTTTGTGTCTAAATATAGACTAAATTAAATATATTTTGGGACATGGAACCCAATTGTGGCTAAATAAATAATGAGTTTTCTTAAATGATTTATACTAAAATAGGCATGATGGAACTCAGAAATTTCCAACCTATAAATTGGTGTAAATATTATCAAATTGGATAATATGCGCTTTGAAGGAGGAGGACTTAAAATGTCAAGTAATCCGCAGCAAGTGCTGATTAATGCTTTAATGTCCCATGATAATGTATTCGAAAGTTGAAGTTGTTCAAACCCCACAAAAATTTGGTATTTGCATGTTAAAGATATATGTATAATACGATATACATATACGATTTGTATGTATATCTCTATACCACGTGAAGAGAGCTTTTTTATAACGAAAATAGAAAAACACAAACGAAACCAATATGAAATTTGAAAATCGTTTTAAACATACATAAATTAAATTATTTACTGAACCATGGATAAGTATGATAAAATTAAATTTTATTTCTATTGAAATTGTGTACGAAAAGCTTAAACAAGTTATATTGTAAACAACATTTTCATTCAATTCAATTTTTCGTGTAGGCTACATCACTCTCCCTGATCCGTATATTGATATAATGTAAAGCTTTTATTTTTTTATTTGAATTTTTTTTTGCTATAGAAGTCATCTTTCGAATGTCTTAGTTGAAATTGTTAATTTTTTTTTGATTTTGAAGAAATATGCCAACGTTCGTTTTTCAAATTGGTTTACACATAAATATTGCACAAAACACAAAGTTTTTAACATTTTGTATCTATATTGTATGTTGTAAATTCTATTTATTGTTTAAATCTTTTCTCATAACCTGAAATCACCTGAAATGGCGGCATTTATAATATATTTCTCATCCGTTAATTTACACGGTACTCAAAAGGCAATCATTGTAAATGTCAAAAATCAAATCGGTTGGGTTAATTTTAATTAATACATTTTACAATAAATAAAATTTTGATTTTAACTTTATTAAAATTCAATTTCTATAGATCTAAGATGTCGACCATATATTCTATAGAAAAGAAAAAAAACCTATCAAGCAACATGTTATTTCGTTAGAAAGGAAAATTAAGATTTTGGATAGATTCAGGGCAGAGATCATCGGTTATTGCAAAAGAGTTTGGTTTAATTGAATCGGCGGTGAGAACAATAAAGAAAATGAGAGAATCTATTCGTAAAAGTGTGGCGAGTGGCACAACTGGGAGTGCAAAATTTGCAACCTATAAAGTGGGATAGAATTATGGAAGACGTTGAAAAAGTTTTAGTTTAATGGGTAGAGGATAATGCTAAAAAGAGAATACCGGTTGATACTAATTCCATAAAACATAATGCACTTTAACTATTTAACAGAATTAAGAAAACTTTAAAAAACGCCATAATTTACACAATCTGCAACTCAAAGGTGAAATTGTGTCGGGCTAAAACCATTCAAGATAAATCTTACAAAAACGTGGATGGGCATTTACGCGTCATCTATTATTTTCTACGTCGACGTGTTGACAACCCGTAGACAACGTAGACTATCCGTAGACTATTTGAAGAAAACGAGACGATTGATAGAGTGATTTAGTGAACTAGTTCTAAACTTCTATGGCCAGATTTCTTTAGGTTTAATGCGATACAGGTGGCAACAGTTTGATAATCTCTTTCAATGCATTTAATCTATTTTCAACATAGGCTAGAAATTTAGAATTAAATTGTAATCTGAATGATTACAAATTTAGTTTTATCTGTTATAAATTTTTTCCAAATTCTGACATTATTTCTCAACTATAGTGAAGATAAAATTAAAACTAAACCAGTCCAACTAATTTACTTTTCAATTTTTCCCTAAATTCGTCCTATGTAAAAAAAAAATTAGGATTTTTTTTTAGGACAAACATCACATTTTTATATAGGCCGTTGAACTTTGTCCTAACTCCTAAAATTGTTTACAAGAGTGAGAATATCAGGTTTTATAAAATAATTTACGAGATCATAATACATCTGGTAACACCATAATGACGTATGTATATACCAAGATAGTCATGAACAACTTCGCATCTTCTCCTATTTAAATAGCGTAACATATAACATCTTCCAGCATTAATTTTTATGCTAGCATTAAAGTGGAACCTAATTTAACTAATTCATAGAGTCCAAAATCCGTTATATTCGAACAACCAGATAGTCTCAATTCACACAGAGCAACTCAAAAGCTTGGCAAGTATTTTAAACCAATATCTGTGATTTGATTAATGCGTCGCTTTAAGTAAACAGGTATTTTTTAACGATCACTTTTTATCCACAACCAATGACCGCCGTCCAATCGGTCAAGCAGTAATTTTTTATTTGTAATTTTCACATGCCAAAATATCGTAGGTTGTTGACGTTGTCTTAATTGTCGACGTCAATTTAAAATATTGCCAAGTAATTACGTAATACTCTATACGTATCGACAATGGCGTAGATTACATGGCATAATCTACCACGCCCATCCCTGTCCGAAAAAGACTTATCTATCCCAAAATGAGATATCTGCTAGTGGGTTAAAGCTGCAAAATATAGAGTCTCGTTGCTTCAGGGAATCAAATGTTGAAGCCTCTTTTTATTAATCCAGCACAAAAACCCCGAACAATGAGAAGCGTTAATATAAACAATTTTCCTGTGTACTGGAGGGCCAATAAAACAGGTTGGATGCCATGTGGCATATTTGAAAATTGGTTTCACAAATGCTTCGTTCACGAAGTGAAAAGTGCTTTTGCTTTTAGATAATTTACCAAGTAAAATAAATTTATAATATTCGAATGTACAAATTGAATTTTTACCGCCAAACACAACATCAATGATTGAACCTCAAGACCAGGGCATAAATTCCACGTTTAAAGCGTATTATATCACACGAACTTTTTCAGATATTCTCGCAAAACTAGATAATAATCCGCTCCTTACAGTACCAGAGGTATGGAAAAATTTTACAGTTCTAAATTGTGTGGTCCATATTGGTAATGCCGTGACCGAAATAAAAAAATCAACTCTTAATGCATGCTGGAAGAAGGAGTCAATCAAGCAAGCACTATTCCTTCAACAGTAAATCTTTATTGAAATATTATCGATCTGGCTCATTCTCTAGGAGGAGAAGGATTCCAAGGTTTTGGGATTCCCGATGTAGTGAAGTAGTTTGAATATAAACAAGTGCATATAGCGAAGTAGCCGTAGACAAATTGACTGCTAAACTAATTGGAGAAGGTTTGCAATTAGGCAGAACGAGCACTTAATTCAAAGAAGAATTAAAAATGAACTCATGCAGTATGAAGAAGTTTATAAAGAAATCCGTCAAAGTAAACAAATGTTGATTTGGTTCGGATACTGAGTGGTTCTGATATTGATGAAATAAAACGACCAAACAAAAAGCGAATAATCGATTTCGAAAGTTCTGAAGATGATGTAAATTAAATTGACTTTAATTTTCTGATGTAATATTAGCAATAATGGTTTTTATGTTCTTTCAACGAGGGCCCTATATGGCGTTTCACCGAATCGTATCCACAACCAAATCCACTATTGCTCGTCAACTGATCGAACTCGGTAAGCACAGTTGACGCAGCAAATGTTTGCAATTCTGAAATATTTTTGAGACTCAATGAATTTCTGAGAAAATTTCAAACATTGAAGAATTTCAAAACCGACAAAAAATGTATCCTAAAATAAAATTATCAAAATTTAGTCAATTTAAGTAATTTAATTGACCTATCCCCGATAATTATGGTTTAATTGAACCGATGGATTCAAAAACCGTTAAACGGAAAAAATCTGTTCAAAACTCAAATTGTATCAAAAACTTTTTACAAGTTCATTTCTCTCGTTGAATATTTCGTATAGGTCTTCACCACTACGAGAACCTACATAAATTATGAAAATTTACTTAAACATTTTAGACTTATATGATCAGCTAAAGTTTTGCCTGAAATGGATTGACTGAAAAATCGTACAAAACTCTGTTTGAATTCCAGAGAAATACTTTCTTAGGTATACAAATGAGTTGAGCTTTCTATAATAAATAAGGTGCTATAAAATTACTAAAAATAAAATAAAGTTTCCCAAAGCTTTCATCCGTTAAAAATATAATTTAACTCTTTGATAGACGGAAGAGTACATTTATTTGTTACTTTCAGAAATATGGGAATTCGGGCTTTGCTATTTGGCATATTTTATATTGGGCAAAAAGAAAATTAAACCAAAAATCATTAAATGGTAAATCATCTACGTTAACCCTTAAACAACTATATATACATTAAAAATAATGCTAAAGCTTTTTAAAGCTTTTAAAAAAATCGGCGTTTGATAACTACATCCAGTAAAAAAAATGTCAAGTTATACAAGATACTTTCGATTTTTGGTTAAGCTCTTGAGTCTGAAAACTTGAGCCTGAATATAACTCTGGTCAATATACGTAAATGCTCGACCATAGAATTTTTGAAACCACTTTGTCTTCCTTCTGATTTTGGTTTCAATTATGTAACAACTTAAAAATGTATCCGACAATAATCGTATATATGCTACTTATATACGATTATATCTAAATGTATGTCTTCTAAGAAATCCTATAATATAATTTCAACATATTCTCGTTCCATATAATTGACATACCGCCCGCATCTACGGGCTATATTTTCTTGAAAAAAAAACACAAAACATAAATTTTTTATTATTTTTTTCTTGGAAATCTGCTCTTGCGTCTTATATGTATATACTCGTACATAGATCGTGTATGCTGTTATAAAAACATAAATTAAATTATTTACTGAACCATAGTTAAGTAAAATTTAATTGATTTCTAAAACGAAGCATAAAGAACGAGAACAAACAAAAAATTGAATTACATATTGTAAGAAAAACTAAAATTTTGATGACAATCCAATAAAGAATCTTTTTATTTCACATAAGTTCTTTTTTTATGCAAATTTCGTAACATAAATTGATTTATTATTTTTACAAAAGGCAAAAATAAAAATAAATTAATTCTTGAAAATTTCTCGAAAAGAATGTGATTAGATTGATGAGAAACTCGGGTGTTCGTTTTCGTATTAAAATATTTTTTTAAGCTCGTATATAGCATCTCGGGGTTTTCATTAAGTTCTGTCTCAATTATTAGAGAGTGATAACATATGACAGCAAGAACTTACTTTTTAAAATAATTTATTTAAATTCGAGTCTTCGAATATACCACTGTGTCTGTAATAATTTCGATTGTTCTTCCTCATTAACCTGTTGTCTAATTTAAAATATGATATTGAAGAATTAATTGACCAAAAATATTAATTTGATAATCACATTAAGGCACATACAAATTTGTGTGTAATCAATCGTTTAAAACTTTCTTAGAATTAGATTACTTTATGCATAATAAATACAGATAATGGTGCGGATGAAGTTTTCCTCCATTTGTCCTAAATTACGTCATTTAAAGTTAGCACACTTTTAGTACAAAATTCAAATGAAATAGGCAAATGAATACAGTGCAAATCAACTTTCAGTTAATCATATTAGGATCACGTGACCTTATAATATTTAAAACGACACGAGTAATGAAAATACAAAAATAAAACGAATTTTTTTTTTTGATTATTACACAATATCGGTAATTTTAACCGTTGTTTGTTAGTAAATTGTGTATTCGTCTCATGTATCATTTGAGTTTTAGAGGTGTAAGTGATTAGTGTAGTTTTATGGTTGCTTTTAAATTATTTGTTTTAACTGAAAAATAATAACCTTGACGATTCCGTATCAGTGAGTGAAGGTAACGTTGGATCTAGGAAAAAGTCAAAAAAACAGACAAAAAGAGATTTAGCGAAGAAAAATCGGTACACTGCATCGGGGTTAGGGATATTTATACCGTGTGCTATTAAACATAATTCGAATAAATTTAAATGTTCTGAAATTAGACCGGCAACGTAAAACTGTTTCGTGAAAAATTATATTTAGTACCTGATAAGATTATCCAAGACAATTTTATTGCCTTGCCTGTCCAACCAAACGCGGTAAAAAGAAGAAGACCCAGTAATAAACTGGATACAAAAATAAAAGGAAAACCGCATGAATGCAGTGGGTCATATTTTCTAAATAATATTCACGGCAAAAGAATGCTAGTATGCCAAATACTTTTCCTTGCCGTTGCAAAAATCGGAGGTTACCGCCTAAGATCAATCCTAAAGAAAGTCAATTCATCCGTACCAATAAAAGAAAATAGTGGCGGCGACAAGGTGAGTTGGAAGAGTACAGGAAAAAAGGATATTATTTTATAAGGGAATTCATAAAGAAATTAAGAGGATGTGAGAGCCATTATGGGAGAAGCAAATCCAAAAAACTCTATCTGCAACTCATCTGTTGATGAAACCCTTCGTGTTAAACGTACCACGTTCTGACGTATTTTCAACAACGAATTCAATCTCGGTTTTAAATCTCCAGCTTCAGATGTGTGTACCAAATGTGCGCTTCTTGGACAAAAATTAAAGAAAGTTGTTCGCGGTTCTGATGAAGAGAAATCCTTGATGACAGAAAAACGTATCCATAAGCTAAGAGCACGTGCTTTCTAGGAACTGCTTCGTCAACCAGATGATAATGAAACGATAACGTACGTTTTTGACCTGCAACAAATTCAACCACTTCCAAAGTTGCCTATTCAGGAAGCTTTGCATTCAAGACAAATTAATTTTTATAGCTTGTGTATCGTCGACCAGAAAGGCCGGCATTTTTATTTTTATGTGTGGGTTGAGAATTTAACCGGAAAAGGTCCGAGATCTCCAACGCATTGCTGCATTTTTTCAATCATTCAGAAGCGCATCGCAACAAGAAGAACTTGCGATTATTTTCAGATGGATGCGGTTCGCAAAATAAAAATAATATAAATGTACAGCTGTTACTACAATTTCTGCTACAAAATCAGACAGGATTGAAGTTCATCACAATGTTTTTCCCTGTGCAGAAACACAGCTTCCTTCCAGCGGACCGAATATTTGGACGGGTAGAAAAAACCCTTAAGAAAAAAGCGACGATATTTTCGCAGGATGAATACAATAATCTATACAAGCAATTTGGGGTAGTTAACAAACTCGGTCTGGATTGGAATTTGTATGCCACCAAATCCTTGAAGAATCTTTATAAACCACTGCAAAATATCAGCTCGATAAAGAGAATTATATTTAAAAAAATTAAGACTAAAGCTGGGGATTACTCAGTCTGATATAAAGGGTTGCTGAACGTCCGATATGAGGATGATAATGAGAAGTTTATTAGCCCGTTTAAACGTGGGAGTAGTATGAAAAATGCTGTGAACTTCACAATGAAAGAATTGCCTTTATCACATCCGATTTCTAGGGAAAAAATTCGAGACGTTATAAAACTCATTAGTTTAAATTTTGGGGAAGAATGGAAGACCATGAATGAAAATTTCCTTGAGTGATACCGCAGCGTTTTAAGTATTGAGACAGGGGTTCTACAAGAAAGTGAGGACGAACTCTGCGACTGTTTATGTGAAGAAACTGCTGTTCACATCTAGACTTATTTTATTTTAATTATTAATTATTTTTTAATTATTCGTATTAATAGCGCAAAATTTTTTGACTTTAATCCAGTAATTACAATAAATTTATTAAAACAAACAGTCACTATTTCTAATTATTCATCAGAGGATCCAGGATTAGCAAGTAAGTATACATTTTAAAACAAATCGTTGATATTAACATAGTCCCCACCAGAGGTAAGCGGATATCAAGTTAAATAAAAACAGATCCTACTAATAACGGCGCACCGATTTTAATAAACATTGGTGAACGAACCACGTATGGCAAAGCAAGGAGGGAAGAGATAAGATTGTTTCAGCGCTCCTTCTTCCCTAGTATCAGCTGTCTATTAAGATCTATATTCTATACTAACAAAAAGATAGCAAATAATTATCCTTCTCCTCAAGAGTACTTGGTCAGATGGTTACTCACAGACTTTTTAATTTCGTGACATTAGCGCTATATAGGAAAATCCATACATAATATAACTTTAACTTACACATACATATGCAAAGCATACTCATTATAGCATTCGATCATATAAATGGAGATCACAAAGGCCTAACAAAAAAATTTCAACCCAAGTGCGGTCACGGCCAATTTCATTAAATACTATTCCATAAACTGGCCACTTCTTACGAAATTCCTACTTTTTCGAACATTTTTGCATATTTGGATATAAAATATCAAAGTTAAAAATTTGTTGTGCGGCTAGAAAATGGAGAACACAACGGCATAACAAAAAAATATCAGCTAAAGTGCGGTCGCGGCCATATTCATTAAAAATTATTCCATTTTTTTGCGGAACTCGTACTTTCCCGGATATTTTTACATATTTGGATATGAAATACCCAAGCTAAAAATCTGTTGTGTGACCGGAAAACGGGGAACACAGTGGCATAACAAAAAAATATCAGCTCATTTGGATATGAAATACCGAAGTTGAAAATCTGTTGTGCGGCCAGAAAACAGAGAACACAATGGCCTATAATTAATTGTTTTATTAAATGTAATTTATTAATTAGACAGCCGGAGTTTTTAATTCTTAATTAAATTTACTAGTTACTAATTGTCCTTTTTCATTATTTATTTCCACAAGTACTTGAGGGTATTCAGAGCTTTCACAAAACCATAAAAAAATATTTATTTCAAAGCCGAATTATTCTCTATAATTCGCATAGTTGAAAAGCTCTCAATTTAGAAAGCAGTATTTCAAATTTAATTAAAAGTTCATTGCAAACCTCATCTTGGATATTATAAAAAAATGATCACACAGCTGCAGTAATTGGTTTCATTTCATAAACTAAATTAAATTATTAAAAAGCTCTTCCAAAAATTCAACAATTTTTGCAAATTTAATGTAATGTTTTGTTTAGAGCTTTTTAGCATACTGTTTGTTGTGTTGTTAAAATTGTGAAATTTGGAGGTTTTCATTCGAAAGTTTTTAAATTGGCTAAACAAAATTTGTGTGAAAGCCATATGCTGGAGATATAATTAAAGCTCATGTTTTAATTGTGAAAGCTTTCATAATCTATTAAATAAAAATTCAAACAATTGGTTAACAAGCGGAATTTGTAAATGTGTAAAATTTAACTTTCGCAGATTTAATAATTTCCCGGGTTTAACAGGTTTTTTGTAGTTATCTTCATTAATATCATAAAAGTTGGCAATTTTTGAGTTCTTAAATGAAAATATTGTTTTTACAATTTGAATGGAATCAACCCTTCAATTTAATAATGTGTGGATTCAAAACTAATTTTCGCAGCTCAGAACATTGTTTAAATGGAAAAGCAAACCGTTACTACGGGGATTTTGTAATAGTGCTTAAATAATAACACAAAACAGAATACCAATAAAGCCTGGTGTAAAACCCTAAATCCATTTAATTATAAAACGGAGGCAAAAAATAAAAATCCTGGGCCATCCAATTGGAATGGACCTTTATTATACGAGACTAATCCAAAATATCTTTTCATTCCTTTCATATTTTTGTCGAGAAAAACAAATACTCTAGGATGAAAATGAAAATATGTACCAAACCTATGTTTTATGAAAATTTTTATCACAGTCAAAGACAATAAGACACTTGTGGTTGTATATAGCTATATGTATACCAAAAACATTTTCCCATTTTTTTCGGTCATCTTTCTAATTTATTTCTGTTGAAAAATATTTTTTTTGTGTAGAATAAATACATAAAACATATAATCCCGTTTCATAATAATAACATTTTTTGTTCCAACATACATAAGTATGTATGTAGGTATATAGCTAGCTACAAACAAATAATGAAAAAGTCCTGGTTTTAACAGAATATATTCCCAAAAAAAAAAATATTCTAAATGGAAAATGGAAAATTTAATACAACAAATAAATTGTATTTTTGATTCCTTTTATATCCTTTTTGTTAATCGTCACTTTTGTTTAATTTATAGAACTTAGTTTGGCCTTTTTCTTGGTGAAATATGTAATTGTCGTGGTCTGTGTTCTTTAGAATACATATCTCGTTCTGCTTGTTTCTCCATTTATTTCTTTTATGATAAACCGGAATTTCTGAAATGTCGTGAATGGAATGTTTGTTTTACGATTTAGAAAAGCTAATTATGTCAATATAGTTGTGTACAGACAACAAATTGAAACAAACTGAATTTTTGAAAAGGATAGCCAAGGAAATATCAAATATTGATGCTTCGTAATTTTGAAGAGAATTTCTGAACACAAACTTAGTTTAACTCTAGAATTTTGATATACATTGAACATAATTTCTATTTAGCCTAAGATAGGATTTTCTACTAAAATATTGCAACCAGGTAATCTAACTGAGAAAACAGTATTAAATGAAATAAAACAGTCTGAAATTAGTTAAAACTCTAATTAGGTTCCGCTCAGAGTTTAAGATTTTGAAATAATTTGGTAACCGCTTTAAAGTTTCTAAAAATTTTCTGTAATTATTCTAATTTTCAAAATTCAATAATTCAAATTCATGTTCAGTTTATTAATTAGAAAATATGAAAGAATTAAGAACAGAACAAAAATTTCATACGTAAAATTTGTTCATAAAATTGCAAAAATGGATAACGTATTTTAATTACAATTTTGAAATTTATAAAAATTTGATTTTGAATATTTCAGAAAAATTGGAAATTTAAAATTCTGAATTTTATGCGTAAAATTTGATCATTCAAATTTTCATATCTTCTGATTCAAATCGTTGCGGGGTTTGGACGTGAAATTGATAAAATGAGCGATAAAATAAAAATAAAATAGTCAAGTGCAGTGATAGTAGATTCTTTTTAATTATTTTATATCAGCAACCGTCGAGGGTTAAACTAGAATCACTACGGAAAACCACTTGGGTTATAGTACAATGCAAGAAGTGCCAAGGTTTTGACCATACGCAAAAAGACTGCAACAGAGAGCCAGGATGTGTAAAACCCTGCTCAGGCACGTCCACTAAAGGTGCGTCCAAGATTAACAACTCCAAAGGGTAGATAACTATACGCCGCAGGTCGAGCTTACAATTGGGAATTTATTTCAGGAGGAAAACCAATGTACTGGCCTACTGACGTAAGGAAAACTCCGGATCTAATTGACTTTTATATTAGAAGAGGTATATCAGAAAACCACATTTTCCTAAAAAATAGTGGAAGTTTCATCGGACCACTCGTTCGATCATTATGATTGTTAGTTCGACGATCATAATGATCGAAGGAAAATCAACTTAGATTAATAAATAATAAAACCAATTGGGAATTATTTAGGAAATTGGTTGAAGAAAACACCAATTTTCTTGTACCAATTAAGCATCAGATTCAATTAATAAATGAAGTGGAACTATTAATCAATAATGTACAACAACCAACATGGGATTGCGCCCCTGTAATACAAAACCAAGAACATAAAAGTTTTACTTATCCAGTTGAGATCAGGGAGTGGGTTACTGAAAAACCGAACAGATCAACATACTAAATAAGAAAATATGCTCAACAATATTTCTGGATGGAGCACAGGCCTTTGATAAAGTATGGCACCCTAGATTGGAATATAAACTGCTTAAACTGCAGATTTTTCAAAAGAATTTTTTTAGATATTGAAATCTTATATTGCTAACAGATATTTTCGCGTCAGATGTGAAGAAAAATTTCCCGAGCTAAAGAGGGTATATGAAGGGGTTCCCTAAGGTAGCGCGCTGGGGCCAGTTTTGTATTTACTCTACATAAGCAACTAACCAAACAAGCGGGACAACAATAGCAACATTCGCGGACGATACTGCAATTTTAGCTACTGGTTATACTCGTAAAGTAGACGAAGCAACCAGAAAACTGCAACGGGCCACGTTCACTTTAGCAATCAAATAATTAACTGAATACCGATAGAACTCAATTCCAAACAAGTTCCTTAAGCTAACACAGCCAAATATCTTGGCATGACTCTCGATGCCAAGTTAAAATGGAAAGAGCACATTAAAAAGTAAAAGGAGGAACTTAACATTAAATATAGAAATATTTATGAGCTAACTGGAAAATATTCAGAGCTGTCAATACCTAATAAGTTGCTACCATACCAACAAGTTGTAAAACTGTGGTATTATAGCTTTGGGGCTGTACTTAAATATTAAAATAATACAAGCTTATCAAAATAAAGTGTTACGTGGAATAGTGAACGCTTCTTGTTACATAAGAAACGGTAACCTACATAGGGACCTCCGGATGAAATACGTCAGCGAAGAGATAACAACTCAACCAAAGTAACACATACAACGGCTTGGCCAAATTTTTAGAAACTAACTAATGGGTTATATCTCTGCAAAATGAACATAAGAAAGGTGGACAAATTAGTAGATGCGCTACTTGGCGTTTAAAATATTCTAAAGTACCGAAATACCGTAATAATTCTACAATTAATGCTGCCGAGAGTCGGTACGGGCCCCAGTACAAAACACATTATGAATCTCTAAAAATAAATGTTATTGATATTGATTGACATATTGTAATCGAAACTTATACGCATTTTAGGCTTTGAAGTCCCCATAATCTAAATATACCATTTTTAAAAATGTCGGTATAAGTATTTCTGTTAACAAAAACTGAAAATTTATCGCAAGATTTTATAAACATTTTTTATTTGCAAGTACCTACAAGTTCTTATATGTTGCAATGCAGGACTGATACACTTTTAGTAGAAATCGCGAGTTATTCACATAACAAAGTTAAATCTAAATAAAATTAAAATTCGATCTCTGGAATTTCACTTTACTTAGGTGAACTTAGAAGAAAGAAATAAAGTTATATAGAAACTCATGCGGAGCATAGACGCAATATGGGTCGGTTCACATTTTTCTTGAATACATTTTTTAATATTAAGCTTTTGACATAAAATTTTTATTTTTCAATCAGGAACCAACAATTTCAAAAGAACTTAATAAAATCCTCATGCCTTTTTGTAGAGTAGGAAATAACATTTAATGTTTTAACTAAAACTGTAAATTTTAGAATAAAATTCTCAATTGTAGAATTACTGAAGCTGGAAATTATGTCTAATTTTGCCAAGCGTTTCAATTACAAAACGTTACAAATGGTTGAACATTTTCTTGAGTATTCATTATAATTTAAAGGCAATTTTTGTTTAAATCCTTAAGCTTTTCTGGAAGTTGAAGAAGGATATCACCTTTAATTTTTTTAAAGAATTAAATATTACAAAAGTTGAGCTTTTTTTTTAACATTCATTATAGAAACTTAAAATGAAACTCTTGTATTGTAAACCATTTAGTTTGAATGATGTAAGTTTAGCGAAGGAAGTGGATCGGGATTTTCATCATTTGTGTAAAAATTATGTTCCATTGAGCTTTTTCCATTACTATTTCAGTAAACTTTTTGAAATTTTTGATTAGCTTTTTAAAAGCTTCACCTTCTCAAATACATATTTTAGCAAGTTAAAATTAAGCTTTTATATAGAAAAGAATTTCGTTCGAATGTTGAAAGCTTATCAGAACAGTTAAAATTAATCATCATTTTGGTTGTCTTTAATTGAATATAAATAATCCCAATGTTAAAATAATTTAGATCAAAAATCGAGTGAGCTTTTCTTTAGTAGATACATTATATGTATATTATTATATTATTCATTTTATTTTCGATACAAAAAAGCTCTAATTTTATTTTTTGAAGATTGAAGTAGAAAACTTTAAAATTAATAAATTTTTTAACTTACAAATTTTCGATTTTCGATTAGATATTTAACTAAATCAAGTTAAGCTTTTGTATAGTAAACTGTTAAGTACAAATTACAAAATCAAAACAAGAAGCTGGAATTTTTCATCATTTGTGGTGCAATCTATTTTGGATTTAATTTTGTTTTATAATTGAGTAAGCTTTTGTGGGGTGTTTTGGCGAAAATGAAATCTTAAAAGCTCTTTTATAAATATAAGCCGGAAAATAATCATTTTTACGTAAATTTTATATATATATATACATTTTTTTGACTGTCTATTTTGTTTGACACGTTGAAATTAAGCATTTGAATGTGTGACCGTATAGTAAATTTTTAAGTTAGAAGATCAGCGCATTGTTTATCAGTTGTGGTATAACAACTTTATTTTTGATAAATAATACTCTACATAATTGAATAAGTTAGCAAGCTTTTGCATAGTAATCTCTTAAACTATTGTATAGTAAATAAGTAAGTTCGAATGACAAATGCTTCAAAAAAGCGGGAATTTTTTTATCAGTTATGGTAGGACCTAATTTTTTTTTTATATATTAAAAGTGGAAATTAACTTTGACTCTTTTGAATTTTTAAATTTACCAATTAGTGCTCAACCATTAAACATTTTACAAAGTTCAAATTAAGCTCTTGTATAGTAAAATAATTATGTTCGAGCGTGGAACCAAAGCCATCTTAATAAATCAAGCCTCCATGTTCAAAACGAACTTTTATTAGTGAGTCTAAAACGACAAAAATAATCGCTCTCTTCATACATTTTATATGGAGAGACATGATTTTCGTTTATAGAAATATTTGAATGAAAAGTAACTCAAAATTATAATTTTTTGAAATCAATTGAAACTATAAACATTGGTTTTCACCTGACTTGAAGGATTTTTCCGTGGGGTTTTCCATTTTATTGTATTAATTAAAGGAAAATAAGATACTTTATTCTCTAATAAAGCTCAAATAGAAATAGAATAAAAATTTGTAAGAAAGGGACATTGTGTACATAACCAACAAAATAATTTATTCCCATCAAACAAATAAACCAAAAGAAGAAAACATCAATGAATTTTTAAAAAATGGAACAAACATAATGATCATAAAACATCGCAAAAAACGAGAAAAAATATATGAACACAATTTTTTATTTCATAGCAACAACAAAAAGTAATCGCATAAAAAATAATATTGAGAGCGTGATCAAATTGTCCCTCTCCTAATCCTAATTGACATATTGTTTACAAATTATGTAACCTTTTGTAACCTTCAAAACAAAACACAACATTTTATCATTTATTTGATCGATACGATCAATAGTTTTATTTCGGTTTAATGAGAAATTTCCCAGCGTTTATCCGATTAATCTCCTAAATTTTAATTTATCGTAATCATAATTTTTATACATATTTTTCCATGTTTAGATTTTTAATCGACCTATTTTATTTCTGTGTTGGCGTGAATGCAGTATAGAGAAAGAGAGTATTAGAATATAACAGATATATATTTGTATATACAAATTTAAAAACGCAAATAAATTAAATTAATAACAATTTTATAATCATAAAAATTATGTTTAATTAATATAATTTCGAAAAATAACCCTGGCATCACCTAATTCAATTCTTTATCTATTACTTTATGTAATAAAATATTAAAAGCTCTCACTATTAATAGTTGAACAATTCAAAATAAGTTTGTATGTTTTGCCATGGGATTGCATAGACTTCTTTGTATTTTACCAGAGCCACCTATATATACAGAGCCGTAAGGTTAAAAATTGAGCTTTTTCTAGAGGAACTAAAATTGACGAAAAAAACATTTTTTCCATACAAAACATATGAAAAATTAAATTTTTTGTGGTGCGATATTTTTCAATGAAAATGTCGATGGATTAAGTATTTTAACATTGAAATAGAATCTACAATTATCATTTTATAATTGATTAAAAACCTGATCAAAGAAGTTGTTTAATTTTTGTTATATTTATTAATAAAATTTATAGAAAAAAAAGTATTTCTCCATTAAATTGATATAAATAAATACACACAAATACCAACGCAATAAAATTAAACTGCAAGACGAAAAGAGAAAACAGTAAAAGTGTAGTTGTGTTTCCTTTTGAATTATATTTTAGTGAACAAAATAAAATACTTAAAGGGTATTTCAATAAAAGCTGCATGATTTTATTTGAATAAATCTCAAACTAATTTCGTTCAACGTAAATTTTTGATTTTAGAATATAAATGGAACACCATGACTATCACAGTTCTTCAGGCACGGTTCTATTTTATTTTGGTAATGTTTAGTTACGCATTTGTGCATAATTATGGTTCTAAACAAATTGTGCAGCTGTTATTGGAACTCCCTGTTGTAAGTTGTCAACATCACAATTTTTTTTTCTATCGATCGATGTTTATGTTCTCTTTTTAAATTTTACGCTATTTCGTGAATCCAATTTTGATTTTTTTCTATTGCGATCTCAGCCTATTAGAATAATTTGGTACTCTATCCCTTTTCCCGATTTCGCTACAAGGTAACGAAATAGAAATATGTGGTGATACATTTTCAAATGTATAAAAGGAAATAGAACGATGCTTTATTCGAGCATGCTGCGATCGCAATAGAAAAAGCGAAACTAAACAAAGAAAAAGTGTGAGATTTAATTCTTAAAAAAGAGACAAAATCATCGATCGAAAGGACGACAATATATGTTTTATTTATTTATTTTACCTACACATTCAAATAAATTCATGTTTACATAAATATGATAAATTCATATTTAATTTTGATTTAATGTTTATTAAATTAATAAAAGATTTAAGGTTATGACTTTCAGATATGTCCTGCTTCAATATAGAATAAATTCCATAAAGTATTTATCGAAATGAAAGATTTAACTTTTCATTGATGAAAAGTAATTCGAAAATGCTCATTTTTACATTGATTCTTATGGGATAATGCAAAAAGAAGATCCTCTAGAAAAAGCTCGACAAAAAACATGGCTGATCCTTACGGCTCTGTATATATAGGTGGCTCTGATTTTACACATTTTTTGGTTAACTAAAAAAAGCTCGTTTCAAAATATCGCTCAACATGGAGGCTTTATATATTAAGATGGCTTTGGTGAAACCTACTTTTGTGAAATATAAATTTCAAATTGAAGATTCTCTATTCAATATTTTATCAAGTTCAAATTAAGCTTTTAAGCTCTTTGCGACCAAATTAACCTTCCTAATGTTTTAATTTAGTTCCAGAAATTATTAAGATTTCTATAAGATATAAGATCATATATTTTAGTAGTTTTTCAAAAGGAAATTATTTAAAATTTTATAAACATCTTAAGTTAAAAATTTGGGTTTCGTGATTAGTTTTTTTAGCCAGTTCAAACTAAGCTTAAATTAAATATAGTAAACAATTAGGTTTGAAAGATGGTAGCTTAACAAAATAGTTGTACTTTTTGTCATTTGAGCTAAGATCTACCATCGCGATAGCTAATCTCGCCATCTAAGTACTGCAATTTGAGCTTTGCGACAAAAATTTTTATCAAGTTCAAATTAAGTTCTTATGTTTGTTAACATACTAAGTTAGACTGATTTGAAGTCTTCCTTTGCAAGAAGTAATATTATTTACAATGCTAAAATTTATTTCAATGAATGACTAACTTTTCATTTTAAACTAAAATATAAATTTTTTTCAGGTGCCTCATTTGAATTTGTTAAATTGATATTTTTAATTAATGGATATTATACTTTGCATAAATAGCAGTTTGAACAGAATTTCTAGAAATTACATCAAGAAGATTTTTTGCAGTTATATGTACTAATAGAATGTAATTATCTTCTGTAGATCCTAAGATTTGTGTTTTTGCTGAGCTATGAAAAATAATCCCCGCATATACACGTTTATATGATAAAGTTTTGCGAGATGATGCACACAATTATTTTTTTTAAATGTATGTTCATCTCGATTTTTTAGTATAGCCAATAGCTGTTATATTTCGGTGATGCATTTTCTCACTAACCTAGACTTGATCGTTAACATATCTAAATCGTTTGAAGTATCCGTAATTATCGGTTTGAAATAATGGTAATCACTAATGTACCTACTGAACAGTATTTTTATATGTTACGAGTATTCTTAATTTGTATTCTAAGCGCATTAAGAATAATTTAATTTCCGGCTTTCGGACCTTTTTCAATTACCTTGGGCAATCCGGTTCTTAACTGTTGCTTAGCATTTTATTTTCTTTCTCTGCGGTAGCAAATCATTATGTTTATTATAATCATTCCAGTTCATCCACTGTTGCAAATTTTTGAATTACTTCTACTTATTATTACTTCTAAGCTTTCATGCGATAGTTTGTTTATTTCATTTTGAGTTGGTAATCTGCCATAGTAGAGATTTTAGTTAAAATTTCCTAAAAAATTTCGCCGCTATCCACATTAGTTATGTAGGACAGTCATTTTGTTAAAATCACACGAGAACATATGTATTAATACAAATCCACGAAATTTTACTAATATTTAACATTTAAAACTTTCTTTGCCTAGCAGAATTTCAATTTTCAATGACAATGCAAAAGCAAATTTTGTTCTCGAGAAAAGTCATGTATCGAAAGTCGCGATTCGTGTATTTACAAGAACTAACTTTTGAGAGGATCTGATACTAAAGTCCTTTTAAAGTTGTAAATAATTTACGGAAACTTCTTCAAGTAACCAAACTTTTCTGGGTCTCCAAGAGTGCGAATAATGAATTTTATTAAAAGTTCTACTTAATTCTTCAAAAAGTGAATTTTCTGGGGATTTCTGAAACTCATAGTTGCGTGACGGTTAGCTCAAAAGTTCAAGTTAACCCAGAACGTTCATTTACTTAGGTTTCCAAAACGATGAACTTTCTGATGTAATAAACCTATTCCTAGAAATATTAAAACGTTCTCACGAGGTATTTGCCCTTTTTACAGTTTTTAAAATTGTTTGTTGTAGAAACTTGATTTTGTTTTTATACATTATTTTCAAGGAGCAAATACCAGTTCTGCAATATTTTTATATAGAATACCTGATCAAAATTTTTGTTTTCCAGTTAGTAGACAAACCAACTTTTAACTGTTATCATAAATCATTTTATTGTAACTATCAAAGGTAAAATAATCAATTTCAATCAAATAAAAAAATGGCCTAATTTTGGTGTATTCAGATCTAAGAATTTAAATGTAGCAAGAAATTCCTAAAAAATACAGAAAAAGTATTAACAACAAGAGACATTATTGGATGTCATAAGGTTACGTCATTGATGGCATAGTTGAACATGGCAAATATTAAAATATGTGGCCATTTCGGTAAAACTTAAATGTTATGTATTATAGACTGGTTAAAACTAGAAAAATGTTAATATTAAAAATTACATAATCATAAAAGCATTAAATACCCATCAATTCATACTTCATAAAACATGAAAAATTCTATCCACTTCATGTAAAACCAAAAAAAAAAAATGTTTTCTGAGGTTTTGTACTATAATGCAACAGTACACCATATATCCATATAAACGAGTACATAATACACAATGCATGTGTAACATTTTTCCAATTTCATAAACATACTCGTACATACCATCCCGATTTTGTTGTGTATATGGTATACATATGTTAAAAACCAACATAACTTAATAAAGTTGGAGTAAAAATTTTGATATCGTTTATAAAAAAAAATGTTATCATCTTGGGCAGCCAATATTTTGCTATTATATGTAATTATTCATTGGTTGTTAATTGATGGACTTTGCATGTACATATTATGATAAATCATATAGATAGTAATTACTGTAACCAATCGACTGTATTTAAATTAAAATCTAATAACACTTCAATAGAATAGTTTATTACCACATGAAACCATATTTTAAATCCAGATTATACACATTTAAAATAAAAAGAATTCTTAAGGAAATGCTACTGTTAAAACTTAGAAATATCTTATACATAATAATAATAATAATAAATTGTTTTAAAAAGAAACTTTTATAATCATAAAATTTTCATATCCTGTTTATGTCGACTTATGCAAGCATTAATAATATTCTCCTGTAGGATAAAATATATCAAAAAAAAATTATGTAATAACATAAATTTTTAATTGGATTTATCCTCTCACATATGAGAGCTTATGGTTTTCAATATAAATATAAGTTTTACATATTAGATAATGGAATATATGGGATAAGAGATACAAAAAGATTTAAATATATTCTAGGGATGAAAGGAAACTCGTAGGGTGATAGGATGTTGTTAAAGTTATTTACTATAGTTCTTTACTATAAAGTTTTATACCGAGCATCTTTGGTCCAATTGAATGGAAAAAATAAGTTTAGTAACCTTATATCTGTTTACCGAAGAAGATCCGGACAATCAAAAATGGAAACTAGTTAAAATTTTATAAATTAAAAGAATTTCATTAGAAATCAAATTATAGAATAATTCTCATATAATATAGCAGACAAATGGATTTACACTAAACGTATTAAATTTCTCTGTTTTACCCACAGCCAGAACCTTTGTGATGTAAATAATGAAATATTAAATTTTATTTCATCAAAAATCTACCTTTGACGCTATGCAAACACAAACCAATCGTTATTTTGGTGAATTAAAAGTGGCCGCCATTTGTAGTTGAATAATGTTAGTCAGCCCTGTCAAAAACCGACTTGCACTTGTAAGTTAAAAGTAATGACTGACTAATTAGTTAGTTGAAAAATGATGATCTTGGTTGAATGTTGGTCTACTGTCAAACGCACAACATTGCTATGACCCAATGACTAAAATATGTTCGATGTGGCATCTCATAATATATTATATAATTTATAAGATTTATAACCCCTTTGTTTGGAAAACGATCAATTATTTTTATTTTATTATTTCAAGGATTTGGGATGAAATCTATACAGCAATACCGTCAATATATAAATGGACTCCTCAAATCCACATATCGCAAACGTATACAAATCTGATTTCAAAAACGAAAATCTAATGAATACATTTTTAAAGTTAAAAATATAAAATCCAATGATTTCAGATTCAAAAATTTTAAAAATTTTAAAAATTCGGATTTCAAAATGATTGGAATCTTTAACTGAAAAAGTTCACTAAAATTTTTTGTTAAATTTTAAACTAGAACTTTTAAATTTTAACAACTTAGATTTTAATTGAATCAATAGGTACTAATCTATGCATTTACAGAAACTTAAAATTATCAATTTTTTTATATTGCTTGAACGTATAGATTTTAGACATTTAGAAGTTTGAATTTAAAATATGAACAAAAGCCCTGATGAATATATATGGACAAAAGCTTTCATACACTAAATTCAATTACTCGAATCTCAAATGTTGACTCATATGTAGACAATAAAAATTGGAAGGAATTTGAATATATAGAGAATCTCGGAGATTGACTCATATTAAGATAATATAGATTAGAAATAAAAACCACTAGGCTGTTAAAATCAATCAATTACTCAAATCTCAGAGATTAGTTCATAAGGATATTAGAAAGAAGATACAAAGCTCTTCTACACTAAATTGAATTACTCGAATCTCAGAGATTATTTAATATGGAGACAATATAGAAGGGAAAGAAATCACATTATAGGCAAATCAGTCATTGTATCCTTGATATGAGCCGCAGTGCTGAAAATAAAATCGATACATATTTCCGTAATTTGGTTGATTTTTAATCACGCTGTTGGTAAGATAAAGTGAGCAAGATGTTTATTAATTTGCTATTGTATTTTCTAATGGAATTAGGATTGTTTGCCCCTGTTTTTAAACCATTACTGCCACTTTGAAAAAAAAAATGTTTAACACGTTCGCCACTCAACGTCACATATATGTGACTTGCTAGTTTAAAAAAAACTCATGTCACAAATACATATGTGACGCAAAATGCTACAATTTTGTATTGCTATAACTTGGTTGTGGTTTGTGTTAAAAGGTTTTGCTTAGCGGGATAGTTTACGGTAGTATGCGACACGTATTCGTGTCGAACGGTTTGTGGGTATGAGTTTTTGTTATTGAGTCACCAAGCCAAAAATTGTTGCGGACTATAATGCTTATATGTCAGGCATCGACAGGTCTGACCAAATGATCTCAAACTACGCTTGTCCAAGACGCTCGATCCGCTGGTTTACAACAAAATAAATTTAGACCGAAATTTACCTTTATTGTAGTTCCGAGAAAAAATTATCAAGTCTTATTTAGGACAACCTTCAGCCCAGCAATCTAATTCTAGTTCAATTATGGGACATCCAATAGTGGGAAATAATCCAACAATGGGACAATGTAAATCCAATGAAGACGAGGAGATTGGATTGTGTGCATATCCATGTTTTAGTATTTGGCACACTGAATAAATTTTCAAACTTTTTATTTTTATATTTATTATGATTTATGAAATTTGTAATAGTCACTCGAATTACACTGTGTTTTTATGTTTAGAATAAAATATAAATATAATATAACCATAAAATGTTTGACTTCAATTATAATTTATAATTCTATTACAGTATTCCAAAGACATATATCACTTATATGTGTCGCATATACTATACAAACTAGAGAGTCAGGCCGCGCAAACATGACAAAACACCTGTCATATATATGTCCTGGTCCGGACTTTTTGATTAAAACACACGTTGATATAATTTATTAATTTATTTTATTTAATTAATTTATTTAATCAATTTATTTATATAAACTTTATAATTTTTATGTCAATTCAATTAATTTTTAATTCATTAATTAATTTATTTATTTATTCACAATAATTTTATACTATAAGTTTTAAACTTTAATATGTATATTATTTTTAATTATCACCACCACGATTAAGTATCGAAAAATATTTTTATGATATTTTATGCGTGCTGTGCACAAAAGTTGTAATCGATGATTAATAATGAGAATGCGTTTTTGAGGAAAATGTGTGGGCCGAGATACTGCTCAAATTTATCTATGTGCGTGTCGGTCTGTATACGCGCGCAAAACCATAATCATCATGACGAAATGGATGTATATGAGATTTCGATTTTGTTCGGCCCAAATATTAGAGAAAATAGAAGTAATGTGCCGAATGATGATTGGTCAATAAAATATCACGCTATAAAATAAGAGTAAATTTTCGTTGCCTCTTCAATAAGTGGAAGTGGGCAAACGCGAAATTGTAGTGATTACGATACAATTGAAATTGAGGCGATTGCCAGATTAATTGTATCGGTCGCTACACACCATTCGTAGACTCATGTCACACAAATGTGTCGCATACATTGTACATACTTAAGACTCATGTCGCATATACGTGACGTATGGGCATTTATAGACTCATATCACATATATGTGACGGATTGTTGTCCAATAAGCTCATGTCACATATAAGCGACTTGTTATTGCTTGTATGGTAGTTTTTTCTGAATATCGAAAAAATGGTTGAGTGGCGAACGTGTTAAAAATCTTTGAAAAAAAAAAAATTAAAAAATTGAGGACCCTCTGAAAAAAAATTAAAAAATCCAAAGGCAAAATAATAAAAAACAATTTAAAAACCAAAAGAAAAGCCTTTTGATTAAAAATAATTTTTTTTTTGAAATCCAAAACAATAAAAACTCATTTTAAAAACCAAACGGGACACCCTTTGCAAAAAAAAACTAAGAAAACCCAAATGGAGGACCCTGTAGCAGCTCGAATATTCAACTCACCGATATTCGATACTGCCACAAACAAAATAATTAGTGAAATTGAAATATAAACCAACTTATTTGAATTAAGCGTTCACTAACCCCATCACATATCCATCTATCCAACCACCACTATCTAATAGCCGAACCACTACTTTAAAACATTTATAGTAAAGCATGTCGCCATCTAACAACATCACCACGCAATAATAATGCGGTGATGCAACACTTAACATAAGTGCAATGTCGACCGTCGCCGGCACATGTGTTCCCTCAACAAAACGAACACGAAGGCGACGTCACAATAAAAAAAACAACAAATCATTCGTCTTCCAAAACATCAAAAAGCAACAACATGTTCATTAACCAAAAAATTATAAAATACTTAGTGTGTGCAAGACGGCAGCCATTTGCCAAAATTAAAATTAGATCTATTTTGTACAAATTAAAAACGTGGTGGTGAATTGAATAAATAAATAAATAAATTAAATAAGTTATAACAAATAAATATAATAAATAAACATTATAAACAAAACCATGAATTATTGCGTGTGTACTTTATTTGAGAAGTCCGAACCGGACAACAACAACTATTAAATAGGAAATTATCCTATAACCCTTGGCAAAAAAATTACAAAAACGTTAAAAACCCAAAGGATTCTACAAAATAAAATGTAACCCTTTACACAATAATAATGTTTTTCATCTCATTGCTATGCAGACCCTTTACTAAATAAATTAAAAAATTAAAAAATCCAAAGAAGAACCATTTGACTAAAAACAATGTTTGTTAAAACCCAATTTTTACAAAAAAATTAAAATCAATTTTAAAACCTGTAATTATTTCTTTAAAAAGATGTAAGAGGAGAAAGAAAATTATAAAAATCCAAAGACCCTTTGTTAAAAATTGGAAAAAATAAAAATCCCAAACGACTTCAAAAGCCTTATAAAATAATTTAAAAAACCCAGAGAGAAGACAAGATAAATAAACAAAATTAAACACTCAAAAGAAGGACCCTAAAAAATTTAAAATCCAAGGAGACCCTTTTGAAAAAAATGTAAAAACCCAAAGGGAATTTTGAAAAATCCTTTAGAAAAAAAATGTATAAAAACCCAGTCCCTCTTTGGGAAAAGGGGACGTTTTGCTATAAAATAAAAAATTTATAAACTTGAAGAGGGACCTTTTGCAACAAAATATGTTATTTTTAAAAGCCTAGGATTTTTGACCCTTGCAAACCAATTAAAATAAAATGTTTTCCTTTGGAAAAGCCAAATTTAAAAATCTTAAATTTAAAAACCCGTTTTTACCCCTGTAATTGTTTCCACGATGGCTGATGCTATTGTTCAAATTTTAAAAAACAATTTTTAGTTTAATGATAAAAATGGTAATTGGCTGGAAATGAGTCACTCGAAGAACATATGTATCAAGAAACTACAGCTGCGTTTGATACGGGTGTGAAACACTCGAATTTGAAGTACTGTACAATTATTGATTATTTTTGGGAAAATATTTTCTAAATAAAATATTTAAAATATTAAATTCTAGAATTTTACATTTTAAAAATAGAATTTAACAATCCTTAACCCCAAATAATAAATTGACAAATCGGTTTAGAATCTCAGATATTAAAAACTTTAGGAGCAAATATTTATAAAACAAAATTTAAAATATTATAATTTTCAAAAGCTCCCAATTCTAATTCTGCAAATTTTATAATTTAGTATTTAAAAATTAACAATTAAGTTCTAAATAATCAATTAAAGCAATTGCGGAATCATTCTAGTCTGTATATTGCTTTGAATTTTGATTTATTTTTATAATTTGGAATTCACTCTCAAGATTGATTTTTCGCCATTCGCGAGCTTTACGTATTATATTAAATATAATTCAACATTTTGATTTCAAAACTCTTTAAAATTTAGATTCAAGTGTCGTGAACCTGAAATTAAAATATCGGCAACAAGAGGTTTTCGTAATATCGCCAAGTCTATAACATACCCTATTATGCTTTCGATATTAATTGCTAACGATGTGGCTATTTAAGTTTGGCGCGTTATCTCCTTTATGCCGACGACATAAAAATCGTTGAACTAAGTATAATGTGCGTCTGATTGTAATATGGGTTGCAAAACGATTTAATGTAAATAAATGCAAGGTGGTTTAATTATTTTGAACTCGCTTTCTATTCTCAGATAAATCAAACTTAGAAAATTATTAGAATTAGACAGTCTAATATGCCGAATTCTCAATGGATAAACTCTGTAAATTATGAGTACGTTCGTATAGTTACAATAACAGTTAATTATGCCGAAATAGGTACATATAGTTTTTTGGACAAATAAACAAAATTTATTTTTGCCGTTTTTAATTTTTTTTGTCTGTCTTCCAATTTTTTTAAAATTTCAAAATTGAAACTAA
The DNA here is from genome assembly GCA_951394425.1 of Tipula unca. Lineage (NCBI taxonomy): Eukaryota > Metazoa > Arthropoda > Insecta > Diptera > Tipulidae > Tipula > Tipula unca. The sequence continues at coordinate 174,969,366 of OX596382.1, read as the reverse complement.
TTTTGTTGAAATATTTTATCAAACTAAGGAGATTTTTTGGTTCTACTATTGTACGCGTCATACTGTAAAGCACCCCCTTGAAGTGATCGCAGCATTTTTTACATTTATACTATCCCAGACTTTTTCGTCTACAAAAAAATATAAAGTTGGTACCAAAATACTCATCACAGACTTTTTTAATATGGAAAATTAATTTGGTGGGAAATAAATTCTTATGTGCAAAATCTTTTAAACGACGGCTATTTACTCTTTGCGATTAGGTTAAGGACCCTGTTAGCAACCATTACGCCAGCTTTATCATTTTGTGACCGTTGTAGTTTCCGAAATATAAATAAATGTGGCGACTTTGCCAACTTTTCAAAGTAAAGTTAAATCGAAAAAAAATCGTATGCCCAAGCTTTAATAGAGTCCTCTACCACTGTCTCAGCGTTGATATTTTAGGACTCACCCGTGAATTAATACAATAATTTAATGAAACCGATAGAAACGTGTAAGGAGCGGATTAAAAACGCCAAAAATGGTGTTGTCTATTAACAATGCGCATAACCAATACGACGGCACTAAATTGAATGGTCTATAGCATATCTCTGCCAAGTTTAAACTAATTTTCATTATACGACACATTATCTATTGTGTTTTGTATGTTATGTAAGCCAACTAGACTTTTGCACTAGAACATTCATCTACTTTTACACCAAGGATTAAAAGTGTAGGTTTACAAATACACACATTTTTTAAAATAGTAAGAAAGAGGCCAACTTGAATTTCCAAAAACAGTATTAAAACCAGAGGCTTTTAAGACTTTGGGAAAAAAAATTATTTTTCAATTCAGACTGTGTCCGAAACTTGTGATAAAAAATCGTCAATTAATTTTTTGACATTTGTTTGATAATTATTCCCCTACATTGTCGATTTTTTATTATGCTGTCCGAAATGTGTAATAAATCTCCCCACCTCATAAATTTTTTCCCCACGTCATATGTCAATTTTAGTTTTCATAACCTCAAATGTCATAAAATAGTTATATTTATAAGAGTTAAGAGGTAATAATATTAATTATATTGTAAAATAGGTGATTTGAGTACGAGGAATCACTAATAACGGTAATTTAAAATATTTCGGTTAGGCATTATGGAAGCACTAATTGTACGGCGACGAAGGAAAATATTTAGAGACAGAGGGACTCAAATTATTATTGGCAAATTTAGCAAAGCACTGCAGAGTAACTGGAAGATAAGATGATAATGAATACCCCTTAATGCATTGTCTAATGACTCCGCTTATAAATCCAACGACGAGTACGGAAATTCGCTACAATAATCAACATAAGGCGACCAGAAATTTTATGGAGCAAGCGTTCGGTGTATTGAAAAGCCGGTTCCATATTATAGACAAAGCTGGAGGTTCTATTTTATTTTACACAACATTTTACAAAAAACGTTCCAGATGTAGAATTTGTATTTGATTTATTAGATTCCGAATTCGAAAATGTACTAGAATTTGATGAGCGTTCGTCGTTTCAAGACGGAATATAATAATTCAAACTTTAGTTAATTATAATTTACAAATAATCGTAGTTAATTTAATTAAATTGAATTTTCAACTACATAGTGGGTTTTATTTTTTAATATTTCAGTCTTTGTTAACATCACCAATTTAGTTTAATTAAAAAAAAAACAAGTAATTTATGTTTACGAGTAATTTGGTCATTGGCAGCCTAATTTCTCAGAAATGCTGCGAAGTAAGGTGTTTGTTATTTTAGTCTGCTTTAGTCGCTGTTCCTGGACCAAAACATTTCTTTTGGCGATTTCTAGCATTTCACCATCAAAATCGTCGATGCCCCGTCTCTTTCGTTTAGATCCAGGTCGCTGTGGGGTTGGTGGAAGTCTACTTTTACACGTTGCATATGCGTACACATATTATTCGATAGCTGTCAAAAATTATAATTGTAATAGACTCGAATAATTTGGGTGTGTTCGGTATTTTCAAGTAAATGTCCAAAAAATTAATTCACGATTTTTTCACAGGTTTCGGACACAGTCTCAGTATCTCAATATTTTCGTATTATAGTCTTTGCACAAAATAAATTTATAATTTGTCCATCACAGCTATTACAAAACACAATTAATGCGAATCACATATTTAAAATTTATGAAGCGGAGCTTTATGTTCATATACGAGTATATACCAACACACAATTTTATTCTATTTTGTATATACTATACAGCAGGATGTACGGTTTGTTGTGGTTATGGCGATACCAACATAAAATTGAAAATAAAATCTAATATTTCAAACACATACATATACGGTGTAAAAAAGCTTAAAGCTTTGGCAAATATTTCACGTCGTTATATGTGAGTATATATGTACATTATACATAATAGAAAATATCTATATATAAATTATGTTGTTACATACACAAATACATATCGGGTGGCTTTTTCGGATGTCGCGTATATGGATAAAACAAATCGTTTTGTTAAATCTAAATAAAGGATTATCGTGATAGGAAAATATTATTTTGGGCGATATTTACCTATCGAAAATTTTATCCGATAATGGGAAGTTATCGGGATTAATTGGATTTTTCTGAGTGTAATTGTGACAGAATATTTCGATGCAAAAATAAAATTTGTATGAAAAATTTTTGACTGATCCCTGGTTCATAAAAAATGGCCTTCTACGTACTTCTACATAGAAAAATCCCTGTACACTATAAATTAAGGTGCTGTCCGTATTCTACTCTATTATATAGAAATCCAAAGAACGTTCCTCTGAAACATGTGAATCGAACCAATGAAATGATCTCGACAATCTGAAATTACAACATACCGGTATGCTCGACTTGGTGGTCTCAATCAAATTGGTACTTATCGCCAGCGCCGTATCTTGCAGCTTCCACAAGTGTGCGTGTTACCTCCCCGTGGTGACCACCAAGTAAATGTAAAAAAAAGTGGTACACCATGTTTTATGTGGTGTACTAGGCGAAAACATGGCGCTAAACAACTGGGATGGGTTTAGGTGTTACCCGTACCGTGCTGATAACCGACCAGGCTGGGGGCCCAGTCTTAAAACTAGCCCAGTTTCTAACGGTGTATCCGGATACTTGGCCACCTCCGGATCATGCAGCCTTACCTGTGCATTGCGGATCTCTGCACAGGTGGACCTTCTTTCTCCGCTAATCGTAGGACCTATTATGAATAAAAAAGATAATAAGGAAAACGGGACCGGTATTCTTAAAAAACCAGTACCTAGTGCTGTGGAGACATGGGCCTTTAGGCCCGGTCTCCAAAGCGCAAAAAGAGGCATAACCATAAATGAGGCTGGCCCCTCGAAACCAAAGGGCAAAGGCACGAATGCTGGTTCTCTGCTCAGGAGATACTATCCCTGGACTCGGAGATGTCGAGATCAATGAGGCTACACTGTGCGCTCCAAATGGACGAATCGCCGTCAGAGGATGAGTTTGACTCAACAGTGGTGGAGGTAAGTACTATTTAATGCTTAAGATCCTTCAAATCAATTTCCACCACTGTAAAGCCGCCTCGGCGGCCCTTCTGCTCAAAAAGGAATTTGAGTCGATTGATGTGGTTCTGGTCCAGGAGCCTTGGGTTAGTGGAGACCGGGTGCTGGGCCTCAGAACTTCCAAATAAAAAATACTAAATGCGAAAAATGAAGGTAAGGTACGTTCCTGTATTCTCGCTAGAAATAGTCTGAACATTTTTATACTACAATACTAAATTACAGCAACGCTGATGTAGTGGTGGCTAGCATCGAGATGGGTGCGCAAAATCTCTGGCTTATATCGGCCTACCTACCATATAAGGAGGAAAATATACCACCAAGTAGGTTGGGTAGTGCAATAAAAGAGAGGCTCAAAGATGAAAAGTCGGAGTCATCATGGGCAGTGACGCTAATGCGCATGACTCTATCTGGGGAGGTACAAATATCAACAGGCGAGGTGAGTTATTCCTTGATTTTATTTAAAGTACTAACCTAAATATATGTAATATCGGGCGCAAGCCAACCTTTATTACGAAAAATAGACAAGAAGTGCTAGACATCACACTTCTCTCAAATTTTATTAAGGAGAGGGTATTGAACTGGAAAGTGTCCGAAGAACATTCCTTTTCTAACCATTGTTATCTCCAGTACGAAGTGGATACAAAACCCACTAAAAGCCATCCTTCAGAAATAGGAAGAAAACTGATTGGGATTGCTTTAGAACCATTCTGGGTAATTTATTACCGGTATCGGTTCCAAGCCCACCTGCAACTACACAGGAGCTTGATGTTCTAGTAACCAAGCTATCTGATGCTTGTAATAAAGCCATGTTAGGTACTTGTCCTCTCAGTAGGCCTTTGGGTAAGTCTCGGCCACCCTGGATCTCAACACGCATACAGTAAGGGACGATCGGTGGAAACAGCTCTCCACTCCCTTATAGGTCCGATTGAGAAATCATTTGAATAAAAGGAATATTCAGTGGTAACCTTCTTGGATATAGGCCTTTAGCAACGTCAGACCGGGGGCAATCACCCGGGCCCTTGCTTATCTGGGGGTAGACGGGTCACTCAGAGGCTGGATAGATCAAATGCTTAGCGGCAGGATCGTGACAGCTTATCTGGGTGGGACGTCTGCCGGCAGATACGGGAGCAGAGGGACACCTCAAGGTGTAGTTCTATCCCCCCTTCTTTGGAACTTGGTCATAAATGACCTGTTACTAAACCTGGAAGGGCAAGGCTTCAAGGTAGTTGGTTACGCGGATGTCGTTGCTATTGCGGTCTTCGGTAAATATCCTAGTACGCTGAGTGAGCGCATGCGGTGCGCTCTTGGCTACCTCTCTGAGTGGGCACGCGGCTGCGGTCTGAACGAAAACCCACAGAATACGGTGTTGGTCCTCTTTACCATGAAGCACAAACTTTCTCAGTGTGACCCGCCAACATTAAATGTTACTCGCTTGATCTTTACGGATAGACGTGAACGAAACGGTTATGGACAATGAGGCGCTAAGTTTCTTCACGGATGGCTCAAAAAGGGATAGAGGAATTGGCTGCGGGGAATTCTGTGAGGCAATAGGGGTTAACCTTTTTTTTCGTCTTCCCGACTTTTGCAGCGTTCTTCAAGCTGAACTGATCGCGATAATGGAAGTCATGACTGGTTGAAGTGTAATGTAATATCTACAAGGGATATTCGGATTTTGACGGCCTGGCTGTTATTAAAACGCTACAATCATACTCCCTGACATCGAAGATAGCCAAGAACTGTCTGGCATCTTTAAATGAGATGGCTGATCAGTTCAACATCACGGATCTTAGTAAGATCGAGATCCAGGACTTTAAACGCTTCTTGGTAAGCTCAGGAAGGTTTAGCGAGTGAAGAGGAGGAAACTCGAATGTGGTACAGCTACGGACCAATTTTGTGTCTATGCTAGTCCTTTAGGACGGCCACCCTTACCTAACCTATGCTCAACTTGTATTATTGTGTGTAAAACAAGGTATACGGGTTGAACATGGCGGATTATTAAAATATACATAAATGTGGCAGATACTTCATTTATCTGCAGTTGTTCAACGGTTTAAAAAAGTCAAAGCAAAAATGTATATTTTCGAACTCATCAAATTATTTTGTTAAAGATTTTATCCACTTTTGTGTAGTGGAAACGACCTAAATTATATGCACAACAAAAATCTGGAGCGAAACCAGACTTTCTCACCTCACTAACACGATTTCAATAAATTAACGCTAATTAGTCACAGATGTACAGTATATCGCAAATTATCACAATTAGGTTTAGTTTCAATCCCTTATAATAAAACATTCATGAATGCATTAGAGAGCAATATAGACTGTACATAATAGATTAACCCATAATAGTCATCACCATGACATAAAAAATGACGATACTGCCTGCGCTATCAGTAATGGTAATCTATATAAAACATAAAAATTATAGTTTTTAGTAGAAATATAAATTTTTTTTGTGCGACAGCTTAGTGTTAACATAATTCTCGTTGCGTTTAGTTAAACATTACATATTTGCAATTTATAGCATATACATACAGCACGAGATAAAATTATATTTTTGTGTTTATCGCGCGAATTTATTTTTTTTTTTTAATATTTAATTATAAATTTTGTATTATTCGCGGTAAATGGATATGGTACGGGTGTTTTCTATTGTTAGCACCAAGTATAGATCCGGTTGTTTCATCAACCGCTTTCAACCTATAAACAAAATATTAATCCTTAACCGCACTGATTTGAAAATTGATTAATAAAAATGGAAAGGATATGTATTAAGTGTTACGTTCCTTATAGTATATAGTTGTGTAGTCATGTCATCACGTAAACGTAATAATAGTTATAACAGTAGTCAGTAAAATTTTTAACTATGTATATGTTATAGTTTTTTATGTCAATAATATGTTCTGTGATGACGTGCAATATGGACAGAATATATTTTTCAATATTTCCGTCCCAGTGGCAAATTTAATTTAAAATTGATGCCACGAACAATTCCAAAAATTAATAAAAACACGCCAAGGGAGTGATTTTAATCACGATTTGGCAATGTATGCGAAATTAAAAATATTAATATATCCCATAAATATAATTCTATAAAGTTAATTTAAAAATCATTATTTCAATATGGTTCAATATTGGATTAACAAATGCCAAAAAAAAATAATACTGTGCAAGCTCGTTATAATGTTAATCACATAATATTAATTAAAATTTTATATTTTACTCATATGAACATAAAATGTTGCTAAATTAATTACATAAAATAATTATTATGATTTGCTATTAATATGTTTATGACATTTTCATTTTATGTGAAACTATTTTATAATTATGTGTTCATGTGAAAATTGATTTTTATGTTATTTGTTATTTCATCAAGTGCGTGTGGTGGAGCAGGTGGAAAAATCCATTTAATTAATCGTAATAAAATATAAAATCAGCAGAACAGTACCAATACTCATTAAAATATTTTGCAATATTTAAGCATAAAAAATATTCGCGCCAATCAAAAATTCCTCTATAAACAATAGAATAAAATCATAATAAATTTTGAGCAGGCCTGTCAATAGGCTTGGGTGAAACTGTTTTATTATACTTGCGGAACTGGTTCCAAAAATTTAGATTTAATATTATGTTTGAGCTCGGAAAATACTAGCCATGTTTTTGACATGTAGTTTGACATTGAAATCGATATATGTGTAATTTAAAAAAAATAGGGCGTTGTTTTCATTCCATAGTAGATTGATTCAATTTAGTTCACAAAATATAGGTAATTATTAGTACCAATATAGGAGTTTTTCATTTATATACAAACTTACAAACATTTAAATGAAATTTATATAGCCGAACGATACACCAACCTTTACCGTGCCTGTGGGTGATTCATAAATAAAAATTATAAATCTTTCGTTAGTATATGAATTTTTCTCAAACTAGTATTAATTTAGCATGAAAAATAATTTAAAATATGATATTGCCGAACTTAAAAAGCACGTAAGTTTACACAAAAAAATTGTGAATCGAACCGAGGTAGCGATATACAGTTTTGGGTAGCTGAGGATTATATTTAACTAAAAAATATTAAAGCTTAATTAAATCTAGAAGATAAGTAACTTAGGACAGGGGTGTCTTACAACATTGTATCCTAGTACTTGGTCCTGCTGGATCAAGCATCAATTTTTTAGTTAGATATAATCCTCAGCTATCCAAAATCATGCATCGCTATGTGGGTTTAGTTCCTGGTTCTGCAGGAGAATTTTTATAACATTTCAATTTTGTAGTAACATATATACAACGTGGTAAAAGATCCCTGTTCTAGGTTACTTATCTTCTAGATTTTAGAAAGCTTTAATATTTTTTAGGTAAAAAAATCACTTGTCCTAAGTCACTTTGCTGCTACTAAGATGATTGTTTTTATTATAATCGGAACATTTAGGCCCTATCCGAATTCTGTGATAATTATTTTTATTGTAATAATTATGACAGGATTTTGTATGCAACCAATTAATTACAGCACCTATGTGTAATAATTTTCTATAAACGAAACGTACGTGTACATTGTTTATTGCTAACCAATAAAAATATATTAGCTTGAGTAGGTCATGTCTGATTCTTTGCGCTATACGTCAGAATATTTTGAAAGATGATTCACCAGCGCTCAAGTCGAGTTTATGCATTTCTATCTTGCTGCACAATAGTCTGCAGAGCAGGGTGAAGTTAGCCGCTTTTTATTCTAGTATGTTGGTACACGGCTTTTGCTCACTTTGCGGTTGTCAAAAATTATGTCAGTTTGACATAATTTTGACATTATTTTGACATAATTTTGACATTATTTTGACATAATTTTGACATAATGTAAATAAATTGATGTTATTTGCAAAGCAAGTATGATGATAATATATCACATAAAATACTACTGTTGGTAATTTCTTTGCATAAAACTTTGATTCTTGAAATCATTCAAGAGGGAATTGTACACACTGTAATATCACAACCAAACCCACTCTAAATACATCATTGTATGTATGTGCGTATCTTGTAAGGATGCACCAGAAGAAGGTTATAATAATCAAGAATTAAGACTATATTAGAAAACCAAACGACCTTAGAACCGAAATAAAAGTATAAAAGTACATATAAATAAAATTTTAATTAATTTAATAAATTTTATTTTATTGATCATGTATGGTTTATTGCCCATCTTACGGATTTCGGCCATATTTCTTAGCTGCTGTTGAACCAACGTGCACTCGAATACAATTAACATGCACAATAATAATCTAGAATTAAGACTATTATAAAACCAAACGGCCTCAGAACATATTGAAATAAAAGTATAAATGTACATATAAATAAAAATTTAATTAATTTAATAAATTATAACAATTATAAATAAAATATTATAATTATTTCATGTGCTGTATTGGGTCGATTGCAAAATGTTCACCGACCATATATTAGCCAATCAAAACAAGCCATTTCGTAAACAAATTTCCCCTTTCGAATTAAAATAATTTCAAATCGATGCATAATGTGCAGCAGGCTGGCAACTGCTACAAATTAAAAATATGCTCAAATTTTCACTAATTTTGTCAATTTTAGCTCTTTTTCAATAAATTATTTTTTTTGTTGCTATATCTTGGCGAAACCGAAAATGTCATTGTATTTTTGACGTTGTTAAAACAGGGACATGAATTTGCTGCAACTATACATATTTGTATATGTACATATTTAATGGTAAGATTAATGTTAATTTTAATTTGTTATTAATAATTATAATATTCTGTTTTCATTTTTTTCATGAGAAAATATGTACGCCATTCCAGTTAAAACTTTTTGCGGTCGGTGCAAATCAAAATTAAAATGTCATGTTTTTATAATGGAGGATGATGGATGTGATATTTATTATTTAAGATAAGTATTTTGTATGTACTTTTATACTTTTATTTCGGTTCTAAGGACGTTTGGTTTTCTAATAAAGTCTTAATTAAATTAAATTCTTGATTATTATAATGTGAATTTATGTGATATATTATCATCATACTTGCTTTGCAAATAACATCAATTTATTTACATTATGTCAAAATTATGTCAATATTATGTCAAAATTACGTCAAACTGATATAATTTTTGACAACCGCAAATTGAGCAAAAAGCCATGTACCAACATACTAGAATAAAAAGTGGCTAACTTCACCCCGCTATGCAGACAATTTTGCAGCAAGATACAAATGCATAAACTCGCCATCACGGGACAGCTAAAAATAGTTTAGCTGAAATTTGTAAACAGTATATGTCAGTACAATAATAATTTGCCGCTAAACAACATTACTAGTCAGTCGCCAACACATTTGAGCCAACTTTTACTTCCATTATTCATTTTATACTATTCACGTTACATTATTCATGTAATAATGCCAAAATTATTATTGTCAAAACTATTACAGAATTCGGATAGCAAATCAACTTATCAGAAAAAATGTAAGTGCAAATTATTTCACTTACTCGTACGTCAAAATTATTCCAAAACAGGTTATTATTATGGAAATCGAACACGCCCTAAGGTTTCCGTTACCGAGCAAATAGCGCAGTGGTTAAAGCTGCGACCTTTGGATCGGGAGGTACTGGGTTCGAATCCCAACAGAGGCGGGATGCAAAAGGGATTTTTCATCTCCCGATTACGATCGGTGATTAAATTGAAAACATCTATGACCCTCTGTTGGAATGTAGAACTCATGGGCCGACCCATCTTTCATGTCACTGTACAGGGTGACATGGAGCTATGCAATGCGCAGATGGTATACTGTACTTGTGTGAATGGGATGAATGAATGGATTGAATGAATGTTGTGTGAATGTAAGGCTATGGACCGTAAAAGTGTCTATGCCAAGTCCTTTTAAAAAAAAAAAAAAAAAAAGGTTTCCGTTCATTTACTTTCAACAATTGCATGCTCGTGTTCATCCCTTGAGTGAAATTTTGTACTATTTTTTTTTTTAATTGGAATATGCTTCGTAGTTGAATATTATTGTAGTTAGATATCTTGTCTTTGAGATTTTGTAATTTTTCTACGTTTTTTAATAAGACAAATAGTTTTAAACAATTGATTGGTTTATCTGAATTTTATTTATTATTGACACTAATACAAATAAATGTATGTATTTAGTATTAGGACAAACTTCACACTTTTAAACAGACGCATACAATTTTTCCTAAATTTGTCCTAATTGTTGTTTTTATAAATTAGTCCAAATTTTGGACAAACTTCACGCGAATAACACGTACATTAAACAAAAATCAAATTATTGATCACTTGCAATAAAATTACAATTTCTTATAAAATCAAATAATTTGTAAATACTAATATATTTTGACCAACCGGGTAGGATAATATATTTTGAGCGTACTACAACTTCTGTCAAAACATATTTTTTTTTTTTATTTCTCTCATTTTTTTTTTTTTGTTTATTGCCACAGTCGTACATAAAATTATTTAATTTTTCATAGGGTTAAAAAAAATTGGATTTTTAGAAATTTATGAATATGTGTAATGTACATAATTATGTACCACAATACAAAATTGATAAATATTTTTTACAATATACTTGTAGAAAATAATTCCACCCATTTTATTTTAGATAATATAATTTAATTTTAATATTTTTTTAAAGGGATGATTAATCTTATATTCCGTTTACACGAGAAGAATAAAAGTTTTAAAATAAAAATTAAAATAAATTAAAATAAAAATTTTCACGCATTTTAACAACAGAAAAAAAAACCCCACAAAAAAAAATAGTTTCGCCGGCTATGAACGTTTTTATATAAACATCAAAAAAAGCAAAATGGCCGCGTAATTTTGTTCTATTTTTGGTATACAAACAGTTTAGTTTTAATTTTTTTGATAGAAAACTAAAACTGATTTAAACTAAAATGGGTGGCCATAATAAGGATTAAATACACTTTAAAACTGCACAATTATTTTTAATTTTCATTCGTGTGAATTAAATTGCGATCGAAAAATTTTGAAAAAATATGCACTTAACACTTACCTAAAAAAGTTAATTAAACACTTTTTATAATTGTTTTTTTTTGTATTAATTTGCTTCGTATTGGAGCAATTTGTCACACAACACTTAATTAATTTAGCCATCTTATATTTTTCACTTATAATTTTTAATTTTATTTCGATGTTAAAACACACAAACACAAAACATGAAATAAACAAAAAAAAAAATTTGTTTTAACAGAAGTTGTAGTACGATTTTCTTATTCTCTTTTCATACATTTTAAGTTTTACACTCTCTCTATATATCTTTATGCTCGAAGATTTTGACATATCCGTATAACCGTACATACATATCCGTAGTAGGGTTTGCAAACCGGTTTTAAAAAAATCTGGTTTTTCAATAAAATGTAAAAACCGAAAAATCGGGATTTTTGGAAAAAAAAACCGAGTAATTTCTAGTGGAACAACAACAACTTTGTTATTTTAAGTCATTTAAAGTGCCACCATAACATCAACCAAAAGTTGAATGAAAGTGAAATGATTACCTAGGGCCAAGAGTCGGACCATCAAAAAAATCTGTCTTCTGTGTAATAATTTGCAGTTCGTGCGACGACCGAAGACTGGAAGAAATTTTATCAAGATTAGCTGATTTAGATGGTTTGTTTATCAGACAATTTACCAGATTCATCTTTGTGTGCCCCAAATCTACGTCATAAATCTAAATTTTACTATACAAAAATTGAAAATGAGTTTAATGCAAAAATAAATAATCAAAACAATAGAATACATTATTGTCAACTTTTCATGAGTAGGCGAGATTACGAGCCAGAAGAATCCTGAACCTTAATCTTAATAATTTGGATTTGGAATTTATTAATTAGGGTTACTTAACAAATTTAGATTGATTTTGAAAAACGATATTGTCGCAACAACATATGACGGAGCATCAGTTAATGTTAAATTTAGCAAATAATCGAAAGCTGTAATTGTTCTATATATATAAACCACGGGTTACATCTTGTCCGTACAGACATTTCGTATAAAAAATCATCCCTGGATAGTGGAAGCAACAATAGAAACAAATAAATTCGATGAATCTGATTGTGATATTCTATATGATGAAATATTATGAAGTTGATGTATACCATAATTAAGTTCGCAATATTACACAAGTTTTCAAGCATTCCTTTGTGCGAAATACAATTTTACAGCACAATGCTAAGCAAACGATCAATGTTGAGATTGGACTAACTTTAAACTCTAACACTCGTTGGAATACGTTACAACTTATGATCCACCGATTTTTAAAGCTCATTGATTGAATCAAAAAAGCACTGGATGATTTACAAAAATTAAATATGCTCATAGATTTTTCTGAAATAATGCCTAAAGATATTTCAAATACGTTGTCACCCATACAAGTATAGCAGTCGAATTTTTGGGACGAAAAGACCGGAAATCGGCAAAAGTTATTTGGCAAAATATTTAAAAGATCCATAAACCAAATCACCCACTCAACCGGAGCCATATTCGTCTACAACAGAAATGTAGAACCAGAATCAAAAAGTTTGGTGGATAGTGAGATTAACATAACAAATGTGGGTAATGATGTTGAATTGTCGCTTAATGATGAATTTAACTTGGCTATTGAAAAAGAGTGTGTACAAAAACTACAAGAAGTTTTTATCATGTACTAACAATTAAACCAACTTCAACCGACTCAGAAAGAACCTTTTCTGTATCAGATAATATTTGCAATAAAATTAGAAACTGTCTTGGTGATGAGTCGTTAAATGCCTTAGTCTTTCTATGAATTGTATCCATACAGATGGGCATTTCCGCGCCATTTATTAATTTCTACGTCGGCGTGTCGACAACCCGTGGACATCGTAGACAATGTAAATATCGTAGACAACGCAGACAATTCGTAGAAAATGTCGATAATGTAGACGATTGATAGAGTGATTTAGTGAACTAGTTTTAAATTACGGTCGCCAAATTTGTTTTAGGTTTAATGCGATTCGGTGAGACAGTATTATAGAATTTTGTTCAAATAATTTTTATCTCTTTCAATTAAGGTTAAGTTAAAAAAGTTCTAAATTAAAATATTTTCATAATCTATCTTTAGGAAATATAGAATTATGTAAATTTTTTGGATTTCACAACTATAGGAGAGATAAAATTACAACTGAGACGGCTAAATTATTATTTATCATACGGCTAACTACGGAATCGCTATTTTATAAAATAGCTCCGGTCCTACTTTGGCTAGACCAGATAATTTTAAAAGTAATTAACATCGGTTCTAACGGAAAAAAATTCCTTAAATAAACTTTATATTTCGAATAAGTTATAGAAATAAACTAGTAATTTAGAAATCGTATTGAAACTGTATTGGATTGGAAAGATCAATTATGTAAATAATAATCCTATGAACTAACTTTAATGACCTTAACTTAAATAAAATGGAAAGAATCTAAAACAACTAATTTTGCAAGATAATTCGGCAGATCTAGAATAAAGCTTGATGTTAGCGATACTGCTGAACTTATAAATTAGCTTTAAAATATTAAAATATATTGGGAAATCAATGAGCTTCCCCTAAGCAACGGCGTTGGGTATCGTGTCAAGGGCTAAATTCACATGAGGCTATTTATTTACTCTATGGTTGCCCAGAATACCGAGCACATGAAAAGAGATACTGAAGAAAACTATATCAAATGAAAAAATTGGGGTAAAAATGTCCACTTTTGAGTAGATTTTTTTAGTGAAATTTCAAGTATAGATTATATACTTATACTATATATATGTATGTAAATACTATGGAGTTGAGATACATTTTAAACGCGTTTTGCAAACTTTTTAGCTGATAGATTTCAACAAAATTTAAGGCAATTTAAATATTAATTAAAACTCAAACTTTAATTAGAAAATAATTTTTGTTATATTTGATTGCAATTGAGTAAAATTTGAATTATATATTCTGAGTGAACTTTTTAAATTAAAGTTAGGGTAATTTGTACAATGAAGTTGAGATTTATAGATTATTTGAGTGCAATTTGAATTATAAATATTTACTCATATTTGAGTTTGCATAGACTTCGATGTACGTATATATTTTTTGGGTAGATTAGCTTAGTTCCAGAATAGAATTCTATTATGCCAAAATCTTTTGAGTGAAATTGTATGAGTGAAACTAAAGTAATATTTCAGTTTAACTTCGAACTTGGAATAAAATTGGAGTGCATTTTAAATTTTACATTGAGTTAAAAATCAAACATTGAGTAGAAATATATTTTGTGTTATTTGAGTTTGAATTGTATAAAAATTTAAGTCAAGTTTAAATTTCACTTTAGAGCGAAATTTAAGTAAATTTGAAATAAAATCTTTGGTTAAATTAAACGAGTTAATGTTTCAACTGAATATCAACAAAAATTGAGTGCAGCTTTAAATTATGTTTAATCGTATTTGTACTTGAATAGCGGTTGAACTATGTTGAGTGGACTTTACCTTAAGTAAAATTCCAGCGAAAATTCTAGTATGTTCTTGAATCAAATTTTATTTTTAATTTAAAGAGTAATTCAACGTAGATTTGCTACGCAATCTAAGGTGAATTAGAAATATTTAAAAAAATTAGAAATTTTGTTTGAACTATTTAAAGGATTTACTGGAAACGAATTTCGATGTATTTAGTTTATAATATGATCCGAGCCAGAGCTATAGACCGTGGGGTTAATCATCGAGATGTGTCGTGAGATGGTTTGTCTCTGTATATTACAGGAACAAAAATCGAAAGGTATGTTGCCAATGGGGTCGTGAGCAATTACGATTCCACAGAATTTTTAAATATGCGGTAATATTTCGTGTATGATTAGAGATGACAAATTGGTTTGCCCTATTGTATTGCAGAGTCAACAACCATTATAGACAACATAGGCGATATCGACAACGTAAACATCATCTATAATGTAGACAATTTATGTGTGATTTTGTAAACTAGTTCTAAACTGATTTCTTTAGGATAACAGTACGATAGAGACTACCGTCTGTAACAGTTTCAAAATATCATTCAATGCATTTGAAACTAACTTATCTTCTCAGAAATTTAGATAAGGTAAGAAGAGTATTAAATAACTATACTTTCATGTACGTGTCGTAGATTACATGATTGTATCTGATTTATTGAATTTTATAGTAAAAAAATGAATTTGCAAATCTGAATTGGAATTGAAAACAAAAACTATGATAAACAACTTTATTATGACGTGTTTGAGTGAGACAATAAGTGCAATTTTATTACAGAATTCATTTATTCCATTAAAAACTCGGTTTTAACCCGGTTAAACATTTTTTGCAAACCTTGTGAATTATTTCCTAAACATTCCTTAACCAACAAAAACAATTTGTATGTATGAATGTATATACCGAATAAAATACAATAAGAAAAAGTAATGAAGAAAATATGAAGAACCTAAGCAAAAACCAAATTGACAATTTCCAAAATTTTGTTGCGCGATTGTAACGAGAACTTGCGGAATGTCTTGGGTCTAAAGCTAATAACAAATCACTAATTATATCTCTAAGTGTGTGTACCAATCGAAATAAAAAGCGCATAAAAAGTTTAAAACTCTAGAAAAATAAAATTTATTCACCACTGGTCTCCTCGGACCAGTTAAAATTTTTGATTTGGTTACAACCACGCCATCTTGTAAATAATTTGTACGCTGTAAAATGTAAGTATTTTTTTGGTACTTTGACAGAACCTCAATTAAACGTTTGTATATAATTTGCACAAATTTGGCAAATATTTTATAAAACCTTTGCTCATTTTAATGGTTATAAGATTTCAACTTTATTCTAATTCAAGAATCTTATATTAAAACGAAATTATAAAATAACGAAATTGCACCGAAATTGTTAAAATTGTTAAACGTCATAAATTTTAACTGGTTCCAATTGGCACAACAAACTAGTTAAAAAGTGAAGAATTTTTTTTTATTTTCACCACAGTTAAAATATTTAAAAAAAAATCACCATTTCAAAATCCCCTATACTGAGGGTGTTTTTTATGCAAATTTCGATGATATATGTTAAAATTTCATATTAAGCGAATTTTCTAAATTTTTCCCGCGTTTAATTATAATTAAAAAAATGTTTATTACTTTGTGAAAATTCTTGTAAATCGCTAACTATTTTACTTAGGATTTTGGATAAACGCATCACATGTTTGTACAAACGCGTGACGTTTATCCTAATGATTTTTTTTAATTTTTAGGATAGTTTAGGATAAAGTTCACACGAATACCTTTAATCAGTATATGTCATACATATACCTCAGCACATTTATTGTTGATTTATAAATTGGAATTGGTTCAAAATAAATGAATGTAATTGTATGTTAATCAACATATTTAATCTAAACAAAACAAAAATATTTTCTCATATAACAATTCATCATAAACCAATTACAACCACACTTGATTTGTATTGAGAAAAATTGTCATTTCATTCAAAATGTTGTGTCATAATTTGTATACTTAATTCCTCCTAACAAATAATCTTATGAAAATATTTTGAGTGTGTTTGTGCGCTTATTATTTTTAAAACTGAAACATGAAGATTATCATAAAATTTTATGATAATGTAATTATGTGTATACGCGAGTACCCAACAAAAAAAAATCTGTTTTCTTCTATACGCACCGCAGCTACGCTAACAGTATGCGAAAAAGACGGAAACGGCAGCCTAAAGTATTAAAATATCATAAAACGAAAATTATCTGGCACATTAAGTCGAACATATATTTTAATTTTATTACAGAGACAGGGACGAAAAAAATTTAAAACTTACTTTAATTTGCCATGTTGAGTGCGTAGGTACATACGAATTTAAATAAAACGCTTGAATATCATTCTGTGTAACGCATCTTTAGTATTTGTATATTGTGCCATCGCTTCACAATATTTTACGTTAATTGAATTCCAGACTTTAATAGAGAAGGGCTTAATAAATCAAATCTCTCAAAAATAAAACTTGTTTGTAAATTGGATGTTGAACAGTATATAATACTCTATATATTTTTTCATGAGTCATAAATATTGTTTTACAATTGCTGATAATTGTTATTAAAGATTTGTTCATTGATATATACAGCGCCAACAATTTTACCCGTATACATATATTTTGTTTATCGCCTAACATAAACAAAAAGTTAACTTACTTGCCTCTATAGAACAATTTCTATATCTATAATAAAATATAACTTCGCTCCATAATACCAACTTACTAAATTATCTCAATCAAGAGAATATCACATATCGTCTTCCAAAACAAAAAACCATAATCCAGAAACGCAATTTAATAGCAGGGTTTGATTATATTATGGTCTAGACATAAAATTCTGCTCATAATCATCATAAATAAACAAAGACACACATTGTACATCCATGACCCAACCGAACGAACCTAGAAAAATATAGGGACATAAAATATATTTGTCATAAAACTGAAAAAAAAAAGTTTTAATCCTGTTGTGTGATTCATCTCACTTTTGATATTCTCGTAACATCTTCTCTGGTACAGAAATTGTATTCATGTTACAACAATATTGATTGAACTTTTTCTAAACTATATACCTAATAAATTTTCGATACAACTATGTATCGCTGAGCCATGGCAAATTTATATAAATTGTTTACCTTCAAGAGCATAGCTACAACTATTTATGTATTAAAGACAAAATAAACAAAAATTAACGGATCAAATCGAAACAGGCGAATGGGATGATACGTTATGGCAGGGAGATCTATATATATCACCCATCGTAAATATTTAACAACATAAAAGTTTTATTTTTTATCCTTTTTGTATCGACACTGCCTGTTGGGTATTTTTTGTTGTTATGGTTTTTTCCTTGATTATCTCGAACCACCCATTTAATATTTTCTGTACGAAGAACATTTTTCAGTTTTTGTTGAACGTGCAAAAATATTTATTTGTACGACCCAAAAAACAACATTTTTTTCAAAACAAATAAAACGGAAGAGTGAAAATTACAAATTGTTCCCAATATTTCCCTCCAGATTGTTTTTAGTGTAGCAAAATATTATTTTCACAACCGATAGGTTTTATTTAGTTTATATACAGTACAAAACCGTCGGATATATCTAATTGATGGATTAATACGACTCATCATGTTGATGTAGTTAAAAATTGCAGTATATGAAGATGTGTGTAGAGAGGGCAGAAACCATCTATAAAATGTCATGAACACGTTTAACTGGTCTCAATGAACGAACTAGTGATGCTGGAACCAGTATCTAATGCTTGTTCCAATGCCAGTAGTAACCAATCTTAAAAGAAACCTAATCTGTTGTTTGAATCATTCTCGCCATAGTTGGTGGAGCGATGTTCTAGCACTAAAATTCGATGATTCGCAATGTTCCGCTTGGAACATGAATTGAGATGTTTTCCAAAACGTAAGCTAACTCAATGTGTCTCAGAAGGACGTTACCAATAAAAGCAGCATCCAAAAGAAGTCTTCGATTTGCTAGGGTGGAACATTTATAATCTCGGCATCTAGTTTCGTTTTGGAATAATCGGGTCTCATTTTTATGTAAAGGTATATTTCGGCCGTGATCCTAATCAGTTTTGTGTAACAGAAATGTCAACAAATTTTTTATAAGTTGTCGATTCTTTTGATGTGCACATCGTAGTAAAGATCCAGACCGTCACACCGTATTCCACTTTTGAAGTCATATAAGCAAAATAAAGTGAAAATAAAATTGCCTGTTCTTAGATTTCACTGCCCAACGTTTTAAAACCAATATAGTAATTCAATATGCCAGTTGAAATTATGCTTGTGAAGTTTTTGACAAATTCTCAGATTTTATATTTGTATTAGTATCACACTGTTAAGTTGAATTCGAACTAAGACAAAACTTATGAATTTAAAAGATTTTTTTCGGGTAACAGATATCTAATGAGCTTGTTAGACAAAGAATCAAATGGACTGTTTCATGTACTACTTGCACCAGAGTAAACATCACTGGACGGGTGTGTTACTGCCCATTTACCTCAACCAAAGTCAGAACACACAGAAAAAAATTCGTTAAATTTATTTCTCAGGATAATTGATACTTTTTAAGCAAGTTGGATAAAAAAATTAAACAAGCTGTTTCATGTACTCTGAACGTGAGTCCAAATCATCGACATAGGGTGTTTATATCCAGTTATCATTTTCGGCCAAACTCGTACTTTCCAGAAAACAATTCGTGGCCAATTTATTTCTCTGGATAATGAATTTCTATTAGGCTAGTTGGGCGAGCAATTTAATGAGCTATTTCATGTACTATCGGAACCTGAGTCCAAATCCTCTGATAATGGGTGTTAATTATAAATTTTGGCCAAACTCTAACTTTCTGGAAAGCTTCTCGGGGACAATTTATTTTTCTATATAGAAGATACCCTTAAGAATAGTTTGCCGAAGAATTTATTGATCTTATTCAGGTTATATCGGAACCTGAGTCCAAATCTCTGGCAAAGTGTGTTAATAGCTATTTATCATTTTTGGCCAAACTCGAACTTTCCAGAAAAAAATTCGAGGCCAATTTGTTTCTCGGGATAATGGATCCCGTTTGAACTGGTTGGACGAAATACTTATTGAGCTTTTAGATGTACTATCTGGACTTGACTTGGTCATACTTCTTCTTCATAGAATAAAATTCAAGGCTCATTTATTTCTCTGATCAACGGATACCGTTTTAGCTAGTTGGACGAGCGATTTAATGAGCTATTTCATGTACTATCGGAACTTGAGTCCAAATCTCTGGCAGATGGTGTTAATGGCCATTTATCATTTTCGGTCCAAACTCAAACTTTCTAGAAAAAAATTCATGGCAATTTATTTCTCGGGATACCCGATTTTAAAAGGAATCGGGACGAGAAATTTAATGAGGTATTTCATGTATTATCGGACCCTGAGTCCAAATCTCTGGCAAGGGGTGTTAATGGCTTTTTATCATTTTCGGTCAAACTCGAAGTTTGTAAAAAAAAAAAATCGTGGCCAATTTATTTCTCTGGATAATGAATTCCTTTGAGGCTTGTTGGATGAGGACAACACAACAAAATCAATTATAATCCAATGGGATTTTCAATATTCCAATAAGATTAGTATACGTTTGTACATATATATGGTGAAATTAACGTTTTCGTTGAAGTGACGCCTAAATCTGTTATTGATTTTGTATCCAGTAAATAAAGAATCCTATGTCTAAGTACAGTGAGTTTTGATCACTCATACAGTCTATTGATGTATTTTAGTATAGCTTGGCAGCATCGTGTATTCCTTCAATAGTACGATACATTTTTACGTCAAATATGAGCACATGCATATGAATTCTTTATTGTTTCGGTTATCTGATTGATGAAAACAATAAAAATCCAGGCTATAATGTGTGATCCTTGTGGAACACCAGCAATAACAAATTCCATGCTGGTTGACCGATATATGACGTGATAAGGTCGATTAAAATGCGATGTATACAACCAATTCATATTATTTTGGAATTGATGATTAAATTTATATTATTCTGTAGCCAGTGATAACATCACTTTTTCCGGAATATTCTCATCAGAGATAATCTGAGGTATGGCTGATATATAGTTATTGTTTGTTAAATCGATGTATCCAATATTATCGCATGTATCTGTCTTTTTAGCATTTGAAGTGTTGGTATTGTTGTAAGTCATATTGGCCGGGTACTGGTACTTTGTTTTTAAGTACAGCCGAAATTCACCGCAACGTTGTATAGGAATGTGGTTTTATCCGTTAAATTAAATGGCCATCGATTTGTGGTTAATATCTTTTACGACAAGATCTAAAAATCTGTGCCGGTTATTAGCAATTATGGTAATTTGGTTGAAACTGCAACCAAGCAGTGATGATATAAGGAAGATTGAAGTCACGAAGCGCGCAAGTACTAGATTTGATGAAATTCTGTGATTTTTGGTTTTAACACAAGTCTGCTCAATTCTTGACGGAGCCAAAATACTGGAGCATTCCAAATTCAAATTCCTTTACAAATAAATCGGATGGCCAGTTTGCGGGTCTCAGATAATTATTAAATGGCTCGTCATCAACACTGATTTGATACATAATTTTAGTGTCCACAATTTTTTTCTTGTGGGTGTGATTCGAATAGCAACAAAATCTTGAATTGTAAATTTCCGTCTGACAAATCTCTTAAATTGCTCATCAGTCTGCAAAATATCCATCTTCCTGGTTTTACAACACTAATAGTATTATAGTCATTGTCTTGTTTTGCTGATATACGAAAAGTGATGGCATGATGATGAAATTGATGTTGACAACGTTCCTGGGGTTACTGAATTTGTAACTTGTTTTCAACTTGTTTCCATTTTTAATTCGAAATGGAGTAATTAATTTAATCTATTACGTGGCACGAAAATGTACTTTTTGGATTTTTAAATGAATTTTATTTAATTTTCGTGTTAGGCTACGCCCCTGATCGTAGTGTTGCCTCAGCTAACGTTTTTTACATCAAATACTAATTTATTTATTTATTTTCAAGAATAACACAACAGCCCTTACTACCTTGATGGAGATACATAATGTATGGTATAAAACTATAAAAAAATCCATTTTCGTTAAATACCTGAGCTATGTATATACAACTTTCGTGAGTAGGGTCTGATTACACTATAAATCGATGTCTGGCATTCTAGAATTGAACTTTTTTGGCAAAAAGTTGGATTTATCTCTGCTGCACGCACCGATAAGAATATTCAATTACCCTTTCATAATGCATTAAATGAGAAGAATAAATATTTGTATCACAATAACAACAACACACGAAAACCACAAACATTTTTGTGTTCAATGGTTCCGACAGAAACGGGCTAAACAAATAATTTGTAGAATGGTTATATATACGAATATTTATTAGGATTATAAAAAACGGCAAGCTCCAAAAATAAATTTATTTGTAAAAGTTTGTGTTAAGATAATTGAAAATTGTAAATCATTTGAAACAAAAATGAAAATTTATTTGTAATTACAAAAATAAATTTTCCGTCTGTTACAACATTAATTATGTCTTTTGACAGTTTCCTTGTTCCGTTTTGTCATTTTTTGAGCAAAAAAATATAAAATTAAAATCATATATTTAAATGAGTACAGAATCTGACAAAAAGTTCGTGATTCTAGTCTTTCAATCTTATATTTTATATACAAATATATTGTTTTGTGTGACAAATACACAACCATTAAATTTTAAGTATAACAGAATTTAAACAATTTATAAATTATTCATGATTGTTTTACGAAAGGAAAATAAAATCTATATTATTTGCCAACGAGGGTGGTACCTGGTTCTATACCTACATAAAATCCATATTTGAATCCAAATTTACATACCTTTTTTCCAGTTTATGTCTTCTCCATGGACAAATTTACAGACCATGAAATTGCATTCATGGTTAACGATTTTATTTACCTATATACATACATGGCAGTATTTATACAATCGAACAAGGATTGAATGTCCATGGGATACTATATTTTGATTTATTTTCATATATTGAATGATGGATACGTCTGTATATCTGGCTGTGTGGGATGCTGAGACAACAGAATAATAGAAAGTTTTTCTGCTCATATTATTCACATTTGTAATAAACATTTAACATAATTCCAAATTTTAAAACGTAAAAATTGTTTGAAAACGAAAATTTAAAATTTCCCAAACTTTTGATACAAATTTAGGGCGTTTTTTAAATTTATTATAACAAAACTAATTGGTGGATTAATTTTTTTTGGAAATTAAATCGGTAAATCGATTGATAAAATTCAATATTCAATAAATTCAATATATATATTATTATTTATGTATATTTGATCATAATTTTAAATGTAAATTTGAAGAGGTTAAATATTACGAATTGTAATGTAATTTGAGACAAAAATTTTAAATTTAAATTTAATGAATTTTAAAATATGTTTCTTTTTAATAAATAAAGCCACAAATTATATGAACATAAGAATTTTTTTTTTCACTCATGTTTTTGAAACATGAGATAAAATTCTCTTAAAACTCTCAAATTTTTAAAATGATAATTAAGTATTCTTGTAAGTTTTTAAAATTCCCAGATTCAACATTTTAGAATTGATTTTAAAGTTATGCTAAAAGTTTATTTATTATTCTTAAACCGTTACATTTATAATTTTAGATCAAAATTTCTATATTTTATTCCAAAGGAATTTTAAAAATTTGAATAATAACTTTAAATTATAGTCTGGCATTTTTAAAATAAATTAAATTAACCAATGGAGTCTCAGCTAAATTTTTAAAATTTTCAAAATTAAAAAAAATTAAATATTTCAAAACTTGGCACTGGATTGTACTTCGAATATTACTTCTAATATGAATCGGGAATTTTAAAAAAAAGCTTACAAAAAACATTAAATTTGATAAAAAAAATTTAAATTATAATAAAAAAAATTGTTGACTTAATTTTGGCTTGTCAATTGAATAATTGCCGACGGAATTGAATTTAATACTACAATGAATAATATGTTTATTTCTAAAATCAATAAAAGTGGGATTCCAGATTCTTAAAATTCATAATTCAGAATTGCAAATTTCGTTTTAATTTTTCAACTCCTTAAAATTGTTAAATTTATTTATATTTGATCAAAATTTTAAAAATTCAAACTTACAGTTTGATTGTATTAAATTTTCAATCGATTTCAGATTTTCAGAAAATTAAAATCGAAATAAAAATTTGAAAATAGAATGAGAGCTTCTAATTTGGGAAAATAACTTATAGAATTTGTCCAAAAATTAAGATTGGTAAGAAGTTGACTAGAAGACCTGAATCAATTAATGAAATCCTATCCAATTAATTAAATCTCTTCAAAATAAAAATTTGTTTACAAATTTTTAAAATCAGAAAAATAAAAATAATTTAAGCATTTTTTTAAAAATTGTCAAATTTTAATTATTTTAATTTTCCAAAAATTAATTTAAATAGAAGTTCATGCAGAATTTTAAGACTTAAAATTTTACAATTAACCATTAACCATAATATAAAATTTAAATTTAAATTTATTAAATTCAAAATTAATTTTTTTAAATATTTTTTCATAAAAATTAAGAATTAATTGTATAATTTATGCATAAAAAATTCGGTTTCAAAACCAGAACTAAAATTTATAAAATTTTCGGTTTGAAATTTAATATTTATTTCTTAATTTTGGGATTAAAAATTTAATATTCTGAAATGTTAAATCTAAAATTCTATATTTAATTCCAAATAATCTACAAATTTTTGTTATACATCTTAAGTTACTTTAAGTTAAAATTTGGAAATTTCAATTTTAAGAGAGATACATCTTTAAAATATTAAAATTTAGAGATCTTTGAACTGGACTGAGGGTTTGACTTACAAATTTACTTATTCATTTAAAGTATGACTTCGAATATAAATAGGGTAATTTAAAAAAAGAAATTAAAAAAATATTAAATAGATTTATGAATTTAATTTATTAGAATTTAAAAATGGTGATTTAATTTTGGCTTGCCAATTTAATAATTAACGACGGAATATCAATAATAGAATCATAATACTACATTAAATATTGTTTTTTTACTTTGCAAATCAATAAAACAGGAATTCCAGATTCTTAAAAATTAATATTCGGAATTGTAAATTTCCAATATCGACTGTTCCGAATTTTAAAAGTTCTATATCCAAAAATTAATGTTTTGCAATTTTAATTTATTAAAATTTGATCAAAATTTTAAAAATTGAAACTTCAATTTTAAAATCAATATACCAATGTTTAATTCTAATCTTTTAAATTTTTTGTTGCATTTGTTGCATAAAATTTTATAGAATAAATTTTCAGTTGAATTCAAATCTTCAGAAAATTAAAATCAAAATAAAAATTTGGCAATAGAGAGACTTTCTAATTTGTGAAATTAAATTACCGAATTTCTCCAAAAATTAAGACACTGATTAAAAGTGAAAAGTCAATTAATTAAATCTCTTAAAAATTAAGAAATATTAAATAATTTTTAAAAAATTTAAAATTAATTTTAAATTTTTTTAAAAATTTTAAAATTTTTAAAGATAATTTTTTAAAAATTAATTTAAATAGAGGTTCAAGTAGAATTTTAATAATTTAAATAAATTTTAATTTCAAATTTACTGTATTTCAAAGTTAAATTTTTTAATGATTTATTCATTATAAACATTTAAGAATTACGATTGAATTGCAAAATTCGTTTTCAATACTTTAAAATTTGGTAGGTAGAGTAAATTGAATTTGTCGTTTTAAATATTATCAGTTTGATAATTAAACAATTTTCTGAATCTTTAAAAATAAATTTTACAGCTGTCTAATTAAAATCAGTTATATTTCAGTGACATAAATTCTTGAAATTCTCAAATATTTAAAATGCAAATTCAGTAGTCATGTTTGATTTTAATGATTCCAGATTCAATATTTCAGAATTCTAATTAAAAGTTATACTAAAAGATTATATTCTAGATTATAGAATAATAGATTTTGAAATTGTTAAACTTAGGTTCAGATTTAAAAATTAGAAAATTTTAAATTTCAGATTTTAAAAAAATTTAAAACTCCAGATTTAACATTATGAACTATTCAGTTCTAAATAAAATCTAATACATTCAATTCAGAAATTAAAAAAAAAGATAAGTTAGATATTTATTTTTTAGATTTAATTGATAATTTATGGATTCTAAATGACAGTTTTTGAGTTTGATTGTCGATTTCAGATTTTTAGAAAATTCAAATCTGAAAAAAATTTGGAAATAGTGCAAGTATCTAATTTGTTAAATTAAATGATAGACATGGTCCAATAATTAACACACTGATGAGAACTTGACTGTAGACCTATATCCTATTAAATTAATAAAATCTTTTCAACATATTGAAATGATTAATAATTTTTAAATTAAAATTTTTAAAATAATAAAAACAGAAAAAGTTAATATTTAAAAATTTTTCAATTATGTAACTTAAATTTCTAAAATTAATCTAGTGCGGTTTCAATTTAAACTAAATTTAATAATTTAAATTATACGATTTGCAATTTATAATAACATAAATTTTATAATTACATTTATAAAACTGTCGATTTCAGATATGATATTTATTTTTTAGATTTAATTCTTAATTTTTGGATTAAAAAATTTGCGGTTTTAAATCGTTAAATTTGTAATTCATTTAATTAAAAATTAAAATTTTACAACTAAACTTTAGGAACTTTAAAAATCTGAATATTTACTTTAAATTCTAGTCTGGCATTTTTAAAACAAATTTAATTAAAAAATTTTGAAGTCTCAGCTTAACTTTTTAAATTTTCAAAATTTAAAAAAATTAGAACAGAACATTTTCGAAAATTTCCAAACTGGGCTGTGGATTATACTTACAAATTTATTTATTTATTTAAAATATTACTTCGAATATGAATCGGGTAATTTAAAAATAATTACCGATAGAATATCACTAATAGAATTCTAATACTACAATAAATAATTTGTTCTTTTCTTAAATCAATATAAGTGGAATTCTAGATTCTTAAAATTCAATATTCGAAATTGTAAATTTCCAGTATCAAATGATGCGAATTCTAAAAATTCTAGATCCATATTTTGAATTTTCAATCCGGAAAATGGTTACATTTGTTAAAATTTAATCATGGTTTTAAAAATTGAAACCTAAAATTTTGAAGTCAATAATCATAAAATTTTGAACTTTAAATTTTTTAATTTTATGCTCTAAATAATTATCTGAAAACTTAAGAGAGGATTGGATTTAAGTTTCAGTCGAATTCAGAATCTCAGATATTTAAAAACGAAATTAAAATTTTGGAAATAGAGAGAAAAGTATATTAAGATACTGGTAAGAACTTGACTGTAGACCTATATTATTTTCAATTAATAAAACCTCTTTAAAACAATGAAATGTTAAATAATTCGTAAATAAAAATTAAAAAAAAACCAATTTAAACATTTTTAAATAAAACCTAAGCCTAGGCCTACAATTAATTCTGGTGATGGCCGAGATTTCAATCTTTATCTCTCTAGTGCAGAAATTTAAATTTAAACTTAAATAAAAATCAAAAGCTATATTTAAGTTTTCAAATATTAAAGCTATGCTACACATTTTGTTTTTTCTGGACTTAAATTATCTGAATACTTGATATTTTACGGTGAAATAAACATTTTCTCAAATTTTTCACAATGGCTCACACCAGACTTATTAACTTGTATGTAGATAAGAAGCTTTACATCAGCGACCTTTTCTTTTTATTGAATGCAATCCTCAGATACATACTCAACACTTTTTATCAAATGTTAGAAAGCTGATTTATATAAACTAATGGTTTATTTAGTTTTGATTGGTTGAACTGAAGCTTTTTGTTTTATCCTGTCCCATTTTCTCAAACGCGAGCTATTAAAGGATCAAATTTTCACCATGAGCTGTTCCGGCATTGAGTGCGGAATCCTTATGGATTCCAATCAATTTATAAAGGATTGATCAAATACAAAATATTCTGGTCATATCTGAGATTTCAACCCTTAATTCTCTGGTGTAAATATTTAAGTTAAATCTTAAACAAAACTCAAAAAGCTCATTTTAAGTTTTCAAATATTAAATCTTATCTACTCATTTATTTTAGCGATTTGGACATCTCCGGATAACATTTGAATTATTCTGGACTAAAATTATTGGAAGCTTAATATTTACGGGTGAAATAAAAGTTACCTCAAATCTTATTTTACACGAAGGCTCCCACCAGATTTAATCATTTTAATGAAGATAAGAAGCTTTGCATCGGCGTCCTTGTTTTTTTAATGAATGCACTCCGCCGCTACACACTCAACACTTTATATAAAATGTTAAAAAGCTCATTTTTATAAACTAATGTTTTATTTAGTTTTGATTGATTGAATTTAAACTTTTCGATTTGTTAACTCCAATTTACTCAACCACGAGCTGTTAAATGATCGATTGAATACAAAAAATTTCGATTATATCTAAAATTACAATTCCTATCTTTCTATGGCGCAGAAATTTAGGTTAAAATATAAACAAAATTCAAAAAGATCATTTTAAGTTTACAAATATTAAAGCTCAGCTATATATTAATTTTTTTCAGTACCCAAAATATTCGGAAGCTTGATATTTTTGTCTGAAATACAAGTTTTCTCACATGTTATTATTTGTTAAAAGCTTACACCAGCCGTATTCACTTGTATGTAAATAAACAGCTTTGCATTAGCAGCCTTTTTATTTTATTCAATGTCATTTGCTGCCGCCTACTTAATAGTTTATTACATATTTAAAAGTGCTTTACATTAAAGCTCACATTATATCAATTGTCAAATAGCTCATTTACCTAAACTAATGTATTATTTAGTTTTGATTGATTGAACTTTCAATTTTTTGTTTTGACTCCCATTAACTAACTTTAACTCCCATTTCTATATAAGTGTGCTTTTAAAGTATCGATAAATACAAAAAATTCTGGTAATCCTATATTCAACCCATATCTCTTTATAGTGCAGAAATTTAAGTTAAAACTTTAACAAAATTGAAAAAGCTCATATTAATTTTAAAATATTAAAGCTTAAACTTTTTGAGTTCTCACAAAGGGCTTATTCACTTACATTAACATCCTGGTTTTTTAATGAATGAAATCGACCAATCTATATACTCAATAGTTTATTTAATGGTCTTTAAATAAAACCTCACTTTATATCAAATGTCAGAAAGCTCAGTTTCATTAACTAATTTTTTATTTAGTGTTGATTGGTTGAACATACTTTTTGTTTTTGCCACTCTCATTTTCTCAAACGTGAGCTTTTAAAAACGATCAAATACAAATAACTATCTCTTTATACCCTCGATTTCAATTCCTAACTTTCAAGTGCAGAAATTTAAGTTAGAACTGAAATTAAATTCAAAAGCTCATTTTAAGTTTTCAAATATTAAAGCTTAACTACACATTAATTTTTTTCTGGACTTAATTGTCTGGAAATCTCAAATCTGATTTTTCACAAAAGGCTCACACCAGACTTATTCGCTTGTTCATATTATGTAGATAAGAAGCTTTACATCAGCGACCATGTCGTTTTATTAAATGCAATCCGATGATAATACTCTATAGTTTATTGCTTTTTTTAATGTGCTTTACGTAAAAGCTAACTTTATATCAAATGTTGGAAAGCTCATTTTCATAAACTAATATTTTAGTTAGTTTTGATTGGTTGAATTTAAACTTTTCGTTTTATCCTCTCCCATTTGTTGAAATAAGCAAGCTATTAAAGGATCGATTAACACAAAAAATTCTGGTCATATCTGAGATTTCAACCCCTAACTCTTTAGTGTAACAATTTAAGTTAAAACCTATACAAAACTCTAAAGGCTAATTCAATTTTTCAAATATTAAAGCTTGGCTATACATTTATTTTAGCGATATGAAAATCTCTGGGTAACATTGGAGTTATTCTGAACTCAAATTGTTGGAAGCTTCATACTTACGGATGAAAACTTTTCTCAACTCGTATTTTACACAAAGGCTCCCACCAGACTTATTCACTTTCTTGTAGATAAATGCAATCCGGCGCACATACAATTCTTTATATAAAATATTAAAAAGCTCATTTTTATAAACTAATGTTTTAGTTAGTTTTGAATGATTTTTGACTTTTCGATTTGTTAACTCCGATTTACTCAACCGCGTGAGCTGTTAAATGATCGATTTAATACAAAAAAATCTGTCTGATTCTGTTCAACCCCTATCTCTCTATAGCGCAGACATTTAAGTTAAAACTTAAACAAAATTCAAAAAGATCATTTTAAGTTTCCAAATTTTAAAGCTTGGCTTTACTTTTATTTTCGCAATATGAATATTTCCGAGTAACATTTTTTCAACTGTTAAATTTTTTAAGTTTATTTTCCAAAAATTAAACTTAAAAAATTCTTACAAGATTTTTAATTAGGTTTTTTTTTTTTTTTTGTTTATTCAATAATTACTTTTAAATGTTTCCAAATTAAAATTACTCATATAATTCTTTAATTTTTAAAATGCAACTTCAGTAGAGATGTTTGATTTAAAATTTAAAAATTCCAAAATTTCATAATTCTTATTAAAAGTTATACCAAATGTTTATATTATTATAGAATAAAAGTTTTTGAAATTGTAAAATTTGGATCCAGAACAAAAATTCACAAAATTTTAATAATTTTGGTTTCAAGTTTTAAGCTTGAGATTAAACAGTATAAAATATTAAATAAAAGTGATTAAATTCTTCCAAATTATAAAATTTTAATTCAGTTCAGAAATTTTAGTAATTTAAAATCATTCAAAATTCCAAATTTTTTTTTAATATAGTCTGACATTTTTAGAATATATTTTTAAAATTTTAACTAAACTTTTTATTTTTGCGAAATTTTAAAATAATTTAAATTTAAAATACTATGAACTGAACTGAGGATTTAACTTACAAATATATTTATACATTTAAAATATGATTAATTTCACATAAATTTAAAATTTTAATTTTTTCAATTCAGACCATTTAGTTGGATTATTAAATTGATGTTTATCAATTTGGTAATTCTGAAATTCAGAAGTATTGCCGGTGAATTTACACATTTTGACCATTTCATGTAACTATGAATGACGATTAAAATTTTATGATCTCAATATGAACATCTAAAATTAATGTTTATTTTTGGTACAGTACATAGGGTAGACAATGTCATATTTCTTACTCATTTAAGAAAGGAACAAATTCGATTGATTTATAACCCACAACTATGAACTTTGTTCATCATCATAAATATAAAATTACAAACGAAGTAAATCTGAGCTATAAGTCTTGTTGTATATACCCAACTTCACTACTTATGTATTTACCAAAAAACATAATTTAACACCAAGATGAACGAACAACAACAATACTATATCAATACCAGCAACAAAATAAAAAATAATAGACTTTTCAAGATGAGGGACGTAAATAAAATCTCAATATTCTTCTAAACGTATTACGTATATATAAATTCCAACAACAAAATATATTCTTAAATTATCCTACTTAATTCCCATTTTAGGTACTATTTATGTGCTACAACAACAACACACCAAATTCAACAAAAAATATATTCCAATAAATCTTATAAATAAGGCGATACAAACAAGACAATGTATAAAATTTGGGGAATTTAAAAATGTCACAGTATACAAAAAAAATAGTATCAAAATGACAAAAAATTGGAAAATTTGAAATTTAAATTTTCCAAAAATAAAAATAAATAAATAAAAGCATACATAGGTTTGATTATTATTAAAGTCAAGAGATCCAATTTAACTGGTTTGAAAATCGTTTTGTATTCGTAGCTAAGATCTTTTTATTTTGTGGTATATTTGAATAAGAGATGTCTGTTTTGTGTTACACCTACGCAAAGAAACGTTTTTCGTTGTTTGTGCTTTGTTATTATGATTTGTGTTGCTTTTAGAACAAATAAGAAAAGTTAAGTTATTTTCTTATTTTAAATATAAGGTTCAACAGACATTGCCATTATGATAAGAGTATATTTGTATGTTTATGATTTTGATGTACGACGCTCGTGGGATTAACAATTTTCGTTTGTGGTTGGCTTATGACACAAATATATAAACATTTTTTTAGCAAACTTAATTTTCTTTCAAATACCTTACTGATATCAGCCGTAGGCACAAGCATATATACACGGATAGTATTTGTAACATAGTATAGACTGTAAAATATTTATAGAAACTTAAAACAAAAATTCTATGGTCCGCCCAAATATAAATAGTAATTCTGTCATAGTTTGGCGTATTTAAAATGGTTTTAACAGTACTGACCGTAGTTTTCAAATTGCTTCAAAAAGTTTATTGAGGCAGAGCTGGTTTGCAATCATTCCATATGTCTGTACGTATACGTAAATATAAATTAACAATCCCACAACAAGCCATTCAACACTCTAAATTGAGATGAATAGCCCAACACATAAAAAAAAACTTTGAACATTTACTTATATCATCAATTTATTAATACGAAATTCTAAAAAATAAATAACAAGTTTGTCAATTCAATTTATTTTCTAATCAATTTAGTCCGATAACACATTCTTTCAATTTTTCCTAATATGGAAGTTTGTATATACATCAATATATTAGATAAGAAGACTAATTTAAAACCAGAACTGAAAATAATTTCTAAATATAAATTGAAAGCATTTATATAAAATATATCACCACACCTTTATGTTACTCATCTGTATCTTATGTATATGCCTACTAGCAAGAGCTAGGTATACATATTAAATAAATCCATGTTTTATTTAATTATATCAAATATCCTGTTCACTTCCTTTTTATATATACATATACATAGGTACATATTAGCTATATGTAGACCTTAATAATAAATTGAAAGGAAGAAACAAAAGAAAACAGGATATTAAAGTAATTATATTGATTATTTTAGTCACAGTCGGCAGACACGGACAGTATTAAACTGACGAATTCAGGTTATAAAAATTAATCGTAATCTACTCATTCCAAATTGTAACACTGACTTTTTATTTTACTTGGGGATGCTCATTCCTCCTTCTGTTCAGCCTCACCGTTACAAATTAAATGTATTGTTGTCATTATCATACGTGCTATCTTTGAGGAGTTATATATACGTATATATAGTGTTTGAAATATAATGTCTTAATGTCGTATTGTGATTTTAATTTAATGATTCGTCCCGCTAAAACTCGAGCCCGCATCAATTTTAATCGCATTTAGAACGGTTGGTAGAACATAACCACTCCACATTAATTATAAAGGAATACCGATCGTAGTTTTGCCTCTATTTCGTTGTTGGTCCTTTTTGATTTCAAACCAGGAAAATCTACGGAATAAACCTCTATAAATATAGATTTCTAAACAATCAATTTTTTTTTAGACACCACCGCACTCAACGCAATTCACCGAAACACAATTCACCAAAAACGACAACTTACCTAAAACGGCAATTCACCGAAAACGACAGTTCAACGAAAACGATAGGTCACCGATAACGGCAATTCAAGGAAAATGAAAATACATCGAAACGACCATACGTCGATTATAATGAAAGAAGACAGTAAAATCATAATTGGCAGAAGTTCTGGAATAAGACCAACAGGAACGGAACTATAACATTTTTTCGCCGATTATGATGAAACTCGGTATGTTGGATGAAAATGGGATTCTGAAATGATTATTGGATTCACTTCTGGATAACAACCATCAGGCACGGAAGTAGGCCAATTATGATGAAACTTGGTATGTTATAGATGTAAATAAAATTATAAAATGATTTATGGCAGAACCGGAATATGGCTAGCAAACATAGAAGTAGGCTGAAAATGGTATTATAACATGTTAATTCTCAGACCATTTCTAGGCTGGTTATGATGAAATTCGATATGTTGGATGGAAATGGAATTACAAAACGATTTTTGGATAAAATTCTGGACAATGGCCAATTGGAATCGGAAACCATCTCTTCACGTATCTAATAAATGTTGCTGCGTTGAAAATGTAATTCTAAAATGATTTATTCAGCAACTTTAAAATATGTATGACCAACAGGATTGGTACCAAACCATTATATAATAAACTCGTTTCGTTCGAATTTACCTTATTCTATCCACAAATGTGTTAAGGAATTCCATTTTCATCCGCAACATGATGAATTTGCCAAAAATGACTTCTGCCAAAAATGATTTTATTATCCCATTTCAATCAAATAATTCCAATCCATTATACTCGGTGTATGGCCGTTTCGGTGTATTTTAATTTTCGGTGAATTGTCGGTTTCGACCAATTGTCGTTTTCGGTGAATTGATTTTCTATCAATTGCCATGGAACCGGCCAAATCATACCTATAATTTTAATGTTTTTGAATTATTGATTACAGATATCAATAATCGAAAAAACGATCCATCTCTAAACCTGCCCTCTTGCTAGTACCTCATTAACTTAATTATTGTTTTTGGTATTTGGAAAGGCGTTCCAGTTTACGGAACCATGAGAAGGCTCGGGTGTTGTATATAGCCCTTCAAATTTCGAAGCCCCTAAATATTGGCGACATACTGCGAAAATTGCGAAAGATTTATTTAAAAGTTCACGACGATTCCCCCAGCGTTATCCAACCTCACGATGAATGTCTACAATTTGCCATACGAACCCAATGTATTGATGGAACATTTAGGTGGACCGGCTTAAGCTTATATCTAGAGACTTGAATAATAACTTCAGCTATAATTGCGTCAAAGAATGTTCAATTAAAACATGAGCTGGTGTGAGTGCATCGAGTGCAATTTAAAATTGACTCGATCTCAGCCAAGAATATTCTGTCCGATAAGTATCTCCCGAAACTCTGCCAATTAACTCTGGTTTTCATGAGATAATTGGAATTAGTATTACTGCTGGTTTTAAAAAATTGTTGCAATTGTCGCTAAATTTATCACTGCCAACTCCTGTGCGAGAGGCATATCTCTTAAAAGCACCCATGAATGTGTTCGTGCTTGGGTCATCCACCAATTCTATATATGTTGGATTTATGCTAAAGTAAACGGAAACCCAATAACCTTTGATTGGTCGCTGTCCACAAACTCGTTTCACGTTAACTTCAATCGAGACAGCATAATCGATTCCAACGTTCACAAAAATATCTAGAACCACGCCTGTCCAGCATGGTGGCAGTGATGGTGCAAATCTTAAATTTCGATGATGGCGATGTAACAACGTAGGTGGAATAATATACATAACTAGATGCTCACCTTCAAACGACGACGACGAGTGCTTTAATTTACCTCTAACTCTAATGTCTAATTAGTCGAGAAATGGGCACAGAAACTTCAGTTTACTAGATTACGAAATAGGATATCAACACTTCAGGAATTTGAACCAATTAGAAAACCTTTTAGTTTTAGCCATTACCTCAATAGAGGTAGGTAGAATTACGATGTTTGACATTTAGAGATTTTGTGAAATAATTGTGTGTTCTTGGTTGTGTTGGCCAATACTTTTATGCTTGTGACAACCGCAACTTGGCATTTTCTTGTGACGGAACACAGTGCCACCTATGTTTCTTAGAATTTTCGCAGTTCTGTTTGCCATAAACGTTGACCAGAGTG
The DNA here is from genome assembly GCA_951394425.1 of Tipula unca. NCBI lineage: Eukaryota > Metazoa > Arthropoda > Insecta > Diptera > Tipulidae > Tipula > Tipula unca. The sequence continues at coordinate 174,933,568 of OX596382.1, read as the reverse complement.
AGGGATGCGTCAAAAGGCAATCCAAAACGATGTTAGCTTCGGACCAAGTACATATATACTCTACTCGCCTTTAGTGCCCCTAAAATAATTTTCATAAGAATTTTTAATAGCGCAGCGCAACACAGCTCCAGTCTTGGTATTTTTGGTAATAGTTTTGCTAATTGGTCTTGGCTGAAATCAGTTATATTGTTAACGATTTCATATCTACAATACACTACAGCAGCGTAGGCCTTTTCAATTGCATCTAAAAAACCATAAAGCTCAATTCATATAGTTTCTTTGATTGACAGCCAGCATGGAATCTTAATCCTCTTGTATAGCAAACCAAATTTTGATCCAAGCGATAACTGGTCGATCCTACCCACGAAGCCTCCCATATGTCGTTTGGTTGCTGTTGGTTCACTTTCTAATGTTACTTGTAAATTGAAGCTGTCATCCAATGGATTGCAGTGAAGGCCTAGCAGCTCTATCGATTTAATAATCTCTTCAATTTGCTTAGGCATTACTTTACGTTCTCTTCAGGTACATCTTCAAGTAATCGTTGATTGTTAAAGTCCATTAACGCAAATGAAAACCAACCCTACTTATAATTGTGCAATTAGACCTAAGACTTATTCTTTTGCCTGTTTCGATCGATCTAGTTGAAGGAAATGGTGCTGGACCCAATCCGAAAGTTACTCTTGTTAACAGCTCACATTCTTCTGCCTCTGGCGTAAGCTATGGCTTCCTTAAAAAGAAGTCGAATTTGCTTCTATTTGAGATGAAAATCGTACCACTGCCGCAACAATCCATCCAAAAATCTTCCCACCGCTAATGACTTGGAATGAAATGATCACCTTCGATCAACAAATCAACACCTTCAAGAATGTAATAACTATAGGATCCACTACTTTAGGATTATTCAGGTGATCCCACTGATCGTCTTGTAGTTTATTTGTTGGTTAAATCGATATAACTATACAGGTAGAACAACTGATTGAAGAGAAATACCTGTGTTAGAATAAACTGATATAAATGCCACAGTATTTTTTCGTCTAGATGTATTTGTACCAAGAAGCCCTATGCCGCAGTAATATTTGGGCGGGTATTTTCTCTTGCGGCAATTGTAGATTTGCAGTGCAGGGACAAACAATCTCTCAGACCTGTACTCCAAAAGAATGCGACATTTGAAACATTTTTTTGGCAGGAGAATAGCAGGAGCTGAACTTTTTTAGAACGAGTTTACATCACCGATTGTTGTTTGAGTATAGTTGATATTAGTTGTATAGCGGTTAACTTGTCATGCTATATACTTTGGGGCCCGCTCGTACTCGTATCTCCAACAATTGAAGTTGTATTGTTGATTTCAGACTGATCAATCTGTAAAACTACTTGATGAACTCATGTCACTGTTCCACAGTCCCTTTCTTAAACTAGTTGCAATTTATCAACAAATGAATTTCCACGTTCGAGAGTGTTTCGTCCTTGATGATAGTGGATGATAGTGGCTTACTATACAACATGGATTTATTTTCACAGTTTCTAGGGAATTTGCTTGTAATTGAAGAAATTCCAAGAGATCTTCAAGTATTAAATTCGTGGAAAGTCAATTTCAGCAGAATGTCTTTTTCTTTTATGTGATAAAAGCATAGCTAATCTTTTTTTAACGAATAACGATGGTTTTGTTTTAAGAAGCAAAGAAGTCGGGCCGCAAGTAGGTGAAGGGTGTGATATTGGCAAAGAGGTATTATATAAGTTAACTTATAGTTTCAATTTTTCACGAATGAAGATAAAAATTAGGGCGTTGTTAAAATAATTTAAATTTGGATTCATAAAACTAGAAAACCGATTATTTTAAACCTCTCTATAATATGAATTTTTAATTTAGATTAACATTCAAAAATTTTGTTTGTTGTGGATCTGACTTATGATGTCAGTATGCCTTACTTTATCGGAAGCTAAAGCGATGATTAAAAATGCTGCAGAGCAGTATACTTTTACTTAGGGAAATTCCCATTTTAAGGGATATTCGAAATAATAGACGATTCAGAACGATAAATTCGGAAACGATAACCATTTGATAAAACTGATTTATAAAAGACAGCGATGTCTCAAATTTGTAATTAGAGAAAGTGCCCTAAATTTGTACATGCTAAAGGCATTCGTATGATGAAATTTCATTTGAAAATTTAAAAGATGTACAAAAAATTGTAAATTAACAGAATTAAAATAACATTGACCTCTTTTAGTGCTGACATATGATTAAATGCAGTTTATTTATTTTGTATAAATTTTACAGCGGCAACACAAAACACAAAAATTTATTCACTGCACTACACTATTAATATTCAAAGTGTATATCAAATTCTATAAAAATGAAAATCAATTTCAACCTTGTTTTGAAAGGTCAAAAAGTCTTATACATACTAAATATGTTATAGAGTTTTCTCGTCTAAATAATGTAAAGGGTGTCCCAAAATTAACGTAAGATTTGAATTAAATAGAAAACACAGTTTTTAATCTTCAGATTGTGATTTTTTATTGAATCATAAAATACATAGGATAGGGTTATTTATGCAATATCAGATGGGGCAAATGGCCTCTACAGCTTTGCTGGCCCATACGCACTCTTTTATCGAAATTCTCCATGACCTTTTTGCCTAATTGTGGCTGAATTTCGTTGATGTAGCGCTTAGTTTCCTCCTGTAATGCACGGTTGGTTGTGGGCTTGTTGACATAGACCTTTGTCTTCAAATAACCCCATAAAAATAAATCTAATGGTGTTAAATCACAAGATGTAGGGGGTCAATTCTGATCACCGAAACAAGAGAGTACACGACTAGGACATGTCTCATGCTGTAATTGAATTGTTCCACGCGTTGTATGGCATGTGGCACCATCTTGTTGAAACCAATGTCGTCTATGTCAATATCATCCAACTGAGGTAAAAAAAAATGTGTTATCATGTCACGATATCGAGCACCAGTAACAGTTACTGCTTCACCAGCCTCATTTTCAAAAAAAAATGTAAATGTTTGTTTTTGGGGTTGCCAATACTTCACTGCATAAAAGGCGGCAAATTCAAATCTTGCGTTAATTTTGGGACACCCTTTAGTATAGAGGTATTATTTTACCATGAATTTATAAAAAAAAATTATGTTATTTTTGTTAAAGCTTAATTGTCAAAAATAAACGTTTCTCGTTTCCTGGAATATACGAGTGTAAATTAAAAGCTTATATTTCACAAACATCAACAATTTACAAAAAAAAAATCGGTTGACTTTCTATATTGAAATCGAATATTATTTTTGTGAAAAGGGCGAAACCGATTTAAAAATATTTGTACTAGATGTGACACGTGTGTCGCATTATCGAAAGCTTTCTGGATTTAATTTTCCTGTTTGATGGATGTAGTACGTCATTTATAACGCATTTTCATTGAATTATTTTCTCTATAGGTGTTAAACCTACCACTCATGATATGAGATTGTCATGTCATGTGTTTATTCATCATGCCATCGAACGCGCATCAGTAAAAATCGCTACATTATCGCTTTTTACAAAAAATAGCAATTCATGCTCACGATTCATATTGAAGTTCACCACCTACACAGCCTCCCAGCGGTTGGTATCAGCTGGGGCGCGAATCAACAACAACAATCCGATATTTGTATTTGAATTTGATATACGAAATTTAGCTGTAATCTTTCTACCACACGAATTGTTAAATGGATAAAGATTAAAATTAGGGCGTTTTTATTATTCATAACAGCCACTGATGTCGAAAACAAAACGAAAATAAGCTGTGACATAATTTGGAATTAAAAAAAAAAATTAACAATTTTTATTATCAAATAAAAATAACGCCCTAATTTTTTTTCAACATTATTTGAAATAAAATGAATATTTACATTGCTTAAGGCTCCTGAAAACGTAGCTACACCACTGAGTGTAGTAGATCATTCATTTATAGGATAAAGTAGCAACATGTTAATGGATATTTCGACAGACAAAGTTATTCACGATTGTCCATCTAGAAATTAATATTTTCGTTTTTATCTGAAGTTTTTGAAATTTACCCAGAGGTTTTTTTGTCTATGGATGAGCCAAAATATAAAACACAGGGATGCACCATGGTATACAACAAACATGTTTTTGGGATTCCAAGTTTACACAAGCGGTGATGAGTAACCCAAAATTAAATAGCTGTACCGATTTTATTCATTTTGTTTAAATTTCACATATAAATGAAATTTTCAGTAAAACTTTTATTTTATATTATCCAAAAATATTATAAAATGTTTTTGAGTAACATAAATTCTGGAAAAAAACCTAAACAGTTCTTCATACTCGAATCTTAAAAAAAAAATTATGTACGCAGCAAATTACATTAAATTTTCAATGAGCAGATTGTATGAGTAGGACAGTCCATTTTGTGAGCTTGTCTAAAAATAGTTAAAATAAATATTAAATTGTTCGAATAAAAATTGAATCCATCTACGAACTCACTTGCATGTGATACATATAATATTCAATGTGGCCAAAAAATGATCGGTTGGTAGTTCATCCCAACCTCCCACACATGGCGCTGTTCTCAAAAATTTTTGTACTTTATTACTGCCATTTATGATTATCTCAATTAATACAGATTCATCCGTTGGGAGGCCATCATCTATTCCATAAACAATATTCCGATTGGAACCTTTACTATACCATTTGTTGCTGCCAAAAAATTCATGAAACCGTAATATAGTTGCGCAAATATATTTTACAAAACAATAATATTAATTATTTACCGCATCCCTGTACCAGAGATGTTCGAGGCCAATATATCAGCCAAAAATAATAAAACATAGTTTCGATCACCGGGATAGACAAGCATATTCCGAAAATTATGCGGCCCCAACAATCCAAACCATGCTCCATTGACAGTAAATTTGAATTTCATTTTTTGTGAATTTATCCGTTTTTCGGTGCGATCGGTGTTTGTTAATTTCTTGAAATAAAAATATTCTTATATTTATATGAATATATACTTAATTATTCGTACAATACGTACATTTAAAAATCCCAAAGTTGTTACGACATATAATAATCGTGATTCTTGCGAATTTAAATTGCCCAATTGAAAATCAATGCACTTACAAAAATTATATAAGAGACTTCCTATGAATGTTCGAAGTTTTGGAAGGGGATAATCATTCTCTTGGATATTTGTAACTGATAAAAGTAAAGCGGCCGTACTCGATCGATATCCATGTCGTAGATATGGCCATGCCAATTGATAAATAATTTTCGAATGTATATACTCGACATTTGACGGCTTTTCATCAAACATTCGTAAATTATGCTTTAATTTGCGCATCAAAATATTATCGGCCGCATTACGAAATTGAATATTTGTACCGCGTACTCGACCAAACTCTTCAAATGGTAATTTATTGATGATTTCTTCGAGTATCTCCATCGGTAAATAGATACACGGATGGGGTGGGTTCGTTTCCAATTTAGGTTTTTTATTGAAATATTTTTTTTTGGCTGCATCACTTGATGATCTCTTCATAATTTAAAATAAATAAAATAATTAAATATAAATGCAATATAATTTAAGCGAAATATATAATAATGTGTGATGCATGCGTAAAAAAGTATAAAAATAATAATAATTGACATTTTTGTTATTGGGACGCCCAATTAGGGCGCCTATTTTGTTCAAACTGTAATTTTCTGATCGATGTTTTAAAATAAAGGCTGTAGGTATTCGCCGAGGTAAGTTCAATAGGACATATACTTTATAGTCACCGCTTAGTATTTGCATTAAATAACAGATTCTTCGCTACTATTCATCAACTCATAACTTAATAAAACTCATACCTTGTATATTTATGTTTATCAGTTTATGGGATTCGGGTGATCAATTAAGTTTTAAGTGTTGACATATCAATAAACATGTTTTGCTCGACATGCGTATCGATAGGGCCCTATTTGAACGACTACTATCTTATTATGTATAAGATGTATAAATGACAACGATTGATTGAATTTGTAAATACTATTGACAATTACATATTGATATGTTTTTATTTATTCTATGCTTTCTAATTCCAATAATGACATAGCACTTAAAATAGGCAATTAATTGGAAGGTTGAGATAAAATCTATACAAATGTTTACTAAAGATTTCGTATATGTTTGTACAAAATATATTTTGTATTTCTATATGCATACATATATACAGGGTGTCCGTCGGGAAGGTATACTACTTTATTTTGCCGCCATTTTGGTAAACGTTAGTCCTGACAGTTCATATTTGGCAGTCGTGAAGTAGACTTATTATGGAAAAATATTCGATAAATCAACGTGTTTTAATTGTTAAAACATTTTATCGAAATCAAACATCGATTACTGTGACGATGAGAAACTTACGTAAAATTTTTGGGAGACACAACGTGCCAACAAAACGCACTATTTATCGTGTAGTGAATGATTTCAAATCAAGAGGGTCTGTAGGTGATAGGCCCAAGCATGAGCCACAACGTACTGCAAGATCGGCTGAAATCATTACTGCTGCTCAAGAAAGTGTTCAAAACAATCCATCAACCTCAATTAGACACCGTGCTCAGGAGCTTGATCTTCAAAGAACAAGTTTGGCCACAATTTTGCAATTCAGTTGACATAAGAGCTTCTTCCACAAGACCATTTACGCCGCCGTACATATGCAAATAGGATGTTACAGCTCGCCCATGACAACCCCGATTTTCATGAAAAAATCATAATGAGTAACGGCGGACCTTTTCATTTGAATGGATATGTGAATAAACAGAATAGTCGGTTCTGGGCAATGAAAAACCCTCAAATTATTCATCAGTCACCTTTACATCCATTAAAAGTGACAATGGATGTGCAATTTGGTCAGGAGGAATCATTGGACATTACTTCTTTCAAAATGAAAACGGCGTAACGGTAACTGTGAATGGGGAGCAATATCGTGATATGATTGAAATCTTTTTAACGCCATAACTGCATGCTTTGGGCTTGATTAACATGTGGTATCAACAAGACGGTGCAACATCGCTTACAGCCAGGATTATAATGGAATTATACAAAGTAGTATACCTTCCCGGCGGACACCCTGTACTTATAGGTCGTACCTAGCTCTATATGTAAAAATGTAATATAGCAATTATTCGGTCAGCGATGACAGTTTAAAAGTAAAGTTGTATTCTTTACACTTTTAGTGTAAATATAACTTTTATAAATATATTATTTTAGGAAACAATTAAAATTAAACGTAAATAGACTCATCGTATCTTTATCTGTTGTCTGGTGTCTGGTCAAATAACTCAGATAAATTTTATTTTATGTGTAAAGTGTTTAAAACATCGGTCGGTCCTATTAATAAAAATGTATTACATACTTAAATTATACAAATTAATTAAAACTTCTTTAGTAATATCCAAATCGAGATATGCGGCAGCCAGGGTTGCTAATTTAGCACTTCAGAGCCAGATGATTATCGAGAATATTTTGTCATTTCTATAGTTTATTCTTTTTTGTTACGAGTCATAAATTTGAGGGAATAAACCCACCTTATTCGAAGATGTATGCTATAAAATCTACTACCTTTTTCTACATTTTTAACAAATTTATAGTTAAACGTAACGTTCTTGACTATAAGTATAATTCATCATAAGATAGGGATTTTTATGCGAGCAAAGGTGGCAGGTGAACTTAAATATCAACATAATGAGCTCGAATTCAATTTTCGTTTTCTTCTGCCCTGTTTTTCGCCGAGTAAAGTAACCTCAATGGTTCAAACTTCAGATCAATATCGGTTATAACTTTTCGATATATGTAGGCCAAAATAATTGAATAGAGTTGAATAAAGCATTTTAATAGATTCTGATCCGACATAAAAGTTCTTTTATGAAAAAATGAGCTTTTGGCAAATAATTTTCACATTTGTAAATTATAAAATAATAAAAAATAAAAACAGTGTTTAAAGGACATTACTGGCCCCTGACTGCGTCAACAATCTGGCTCCAATGATTTCGATCCTGGGTTTGGCCAACCAAAAGAACTCAAGTCATTCTTTAGACCGTTGAGACATCGTCGCCTGCAACGACCTCTGCGCCTGCCATATGGTAGCTCTCCTTTTAGAGATCGCTGCACAATTCGTTCCGGATCAGCACGCCGAACATGACCGAGGCAGCGTACTCGCTGAGATCTTATTTCAAGCACAATATCGGAGATTTTCATCAGATGTCTGATCTCGATGTTGTACATAGCTCGGTATGTGCCATTTATTTCGCGTTTTGGGTCGTAAATCACACGCATGACTCTCCTCTCAAATGTTAGGAGCCATCTCTCGTACTCATACGTCAGCGCCCAACTTTCACATCCAAACATAACAACGGGCCTGCTCAACGCTTTGTAAAGCTTCAGCTTCACGGCAATTGATAGGTGTTTAGATTTTAGCAGTGGCCTTAGAGGATACGAAGCACGGCTGCCAGCTGCCAGCCGGACTTTAATATCCTGACCCACACTGTTATCGTGAGTGATAAGAGAACCCAAATATTTGAACCTCCTCACTCCCTCAAACGTGTGGTGGCCACTACTAAAATCTGGTGTGCCATTGTCCCTAAAACCAAAGATCAGGTATTTCGTTTTGGACTCATTGATCTGAAGTCCAAAAGAAGCTGAAAACTCTACAAGCGGATCTAGAATTTCTTCATTCCGTTGCCATTCAGTCCAATCACGCATATGCCATCTGCGTATGCAAGCACTTGATTGGACTGACGATATAAGATGTTGCGCTGATGTATTTCAGTCTTACGAAAGATATACTCCAACATGAGATTAAAGGGTATCGGGGACGGAGCATCCCAAGGATTTGTACGAACCAATGTTCAGGTAGAACATTGCTATTACTTATCATCCGATCACTCACCAATAATAATAACTTTGAGTTCCAGAGCTATTAAGGCAGAACCAGATTAACGTCTAACAAATAAATTAACTAATTTAATATCCAACTTTGCACCCCGAAAGATATTGATGCGGCGGCGATTGATTTAACACATATATTGGAAATAGCAGCAAAAGAGGCCACCCCTGATATTAACAACTCTGATAAAATTAACAAGCCTTCACCTAACATACTGCGGTTAACCTAAGAAAAACGGAGAATACGCCGGCTATGGCAGCAGCAAAAATATCCATTACTAAAATGGAAATTGAATAGGGCTATTAAAGCCCAGAGTTACCTTACTGAACTCTCGGCGACCGAGAAGACAGATTATTCACTATGGAAGGCAACAAAAAAACTAAAGAGGCCAATATTATCGAATCCACCAATTAGGCAACCAGATCAACATTGCGTCAGAAATGACGTAGAGAAGACTACTGCTTTCTCTAACCAATTGAAAAAGACGAAAACCAGACGAAAAAACTACCAACAGTGGACTACAAGTTTACGGAGGGCCCTTGGAAACCAATTCCTTTAAAATTTAAGTGGAAAAAGTTACAAATACCATTAAAAATTGTATAAACCCAAAGAAAGCTCCAAGACACGATTTTATTATCGGAAAAATGATCAGAGAATTACCTGATAAATGCATAAACCTCATAACTTATATATTTAATGCGATTATGAGATGTGGCTATTTCCCTGAAAAATGAAAAATATCGCAAATTACAATGATTCCGAAGCCTGGAAAGACGAAACACAAGTTGCATCGTACAGGTCAATAAGTATACTTTCGATGATTTCTAAACTTTTTGAAAAAATGGTATTACAAAAATTAAAACCAATATTATCTGAAGGACAGATTATACGAATTTGGGTTTCGATACCAACATGACACTGTAGAGCAGGTGCATAGAGTTGTTGACACAGTTAAATTTGCATTAGAAGAAAAGAAATATTGTTCGGTAGTTTTCCTAGACATTGCGCAAGCTTTCGACAAAGTATGGCATGAGGCTCTTATATATAAAATTAAAACTCGTTTGCTGAAAAAATTACAAGCTGACCTTAAAAGAAAATACCAGGTTAAACGCAATTCAGCCATTACTGAACTAAATGATATAAACGCAGGAATTCCACAGGGCAGCGTACTGGGGCCAGTATTGTATTTGCTGTATACTGCCGATCTACCAACAACTGATAAGGTTGTCACATTATAATTTGCAGGTGACACTGCTATCATGTTTTCACACAAAAATCCTCAAACTGCATCAATTGAATTGCGAGATCCGAAATTGAGAATTGGCAAAGAACGTGGCGGATAAAAGTGTATGAAACCAAATCAACACACATAACACTTACGTTGAATAAGCTTACATGGCCAGCAGTTAAATTAAACAATGTCACCATCCATCAACAAACAAATGTCAAACACTTGGGTCTTCATCTTGATAGAAGATTGACATGGAGAAAACAAATTGAATCAAAGCGCAACCAAATAAAAATAAAATTCTCAAAAATTTACTGGCTGATTGTAAGAAAATCAAAACTTTCCCTAGAATGTAAGGTTCTACGGACACATGGAATCTTATATGGACACCTGGAATTCGGCTATGAGGCTGTACAAGCGCATCAAAAATAGATCTTTTACAAGGAACGCATCAAACTACTTCGTTGTATTACAAATGCTGCGTGGTATATTCGAAATTGGAGAGAGAGTCCTTGGGAATTAAACGGTCAAAGATATGATACAAGCACACAGTTTGAAGTATCTTTCGAAACTGGAAACCCACTCCAATGAAATATTAAGGCAACCGAAATTTAGACGGCTTGGCAGAGTAGATCCACTATAAGTCTAATATATTCATAAATTTAATTTAACTATATATTTAAGCTAACCCACATTTCAATTAATTAATTATTATTCAAGCATACTAATAATAAGTATTTAACATAGGTTAAGGAGTTAGATAATACATTTTTTCAATTGTAAGCTTTGCACACTTCTTGTTAGTTTCGTATAAAGAAAGAACAAAGCCATTGGCTGTTTAGAAAAAAAAATTCTTACAAATACGTTAAAATTTAATATTTATTTAAAAAAATTAACGACAGTTGAATTTAACTGCAAAATTTCGTTAAAAATTTAAAAATGTTAAAATTCCGTTCTTAATTAAATTTTGAATTAAAAATTCGAATTAAATTTACAGATTCTGAATTTCGTAAAAATTAAATCATTGAATTTTGAAAATTTTGATTTTCCTGAAATATTTAAACTTCAAACTGAATTATAACATTTTATAAAATTTTAGTGAAAATAACCAATTATCTTAAAACTTTAGAAAATTCGATAATTAATTACAATTTGAATCTCGTATAAAATTTTAATTATCAAACCAAGCCGTACCAATAAGAATTAGAAATTTAAACATTAAAATTGTCTTCTAAATTTTAAAAGTTTAAATATTTTCTATTGTTTTTTTTTTGAATGTTTTACAAATTAAATATATTCGCTAATATGAAAATAATTGATCCGACTTGAAATTTCGGATTCATAATTATAAAATGTAAATTCAAATATCCTACATCTATTTTAATGTATAATCCAACAATTTCAAAGGCAGATTATTAAAATTGAAATTTCTAAAAATCAGCAAATAAATAATTGTTAAAATTTAACAAATCTGGAATTATTCTTGAATTTCATTTAGTGCATTTTAAAAATTTTAAGTTTATAACAGGTTTCGAATTATCTAAAATTTTAAAAATTCAAAAATTTAATTTGTCCGTAATTCAGAAATATTAGTTTAACTTGAATTTTGAATCTTTTGAAAATATTATATCGCAAGATTTAAACATGAAACATTTCTCAAAAATAATGGAATTTTGAAACTTTTAAAAATTCAAATATCTAAATATTTCATTGTTTGATAATTAGGATTGAAATTTATGGGAACAACTAGAAGATGTCTATATACATTAAGACTGCTACCAATCTGTTCAGCTATAACAAGACAACACCAGAAAACCATACATAGATTAGCGAGTTACAACTACGAGTATATCACCAAGATACGACGGAAATCCGAAGGAAATATGAGAATATTACCCAACAATTGAAAAATATGACAAAAAGAGACAGCAGAAAATACACAGAAGGTATTCTGGTAACTGCAGAGCAAGCAATACATCAATGTGTAACGGGCACCGACAAATACACGAACATTCCACCCATAAAGGATCTATCTGGTTAAACCTGGCTTTGAATGCGCATTCGACTCAATCAACAGAAAGCGCAATCTGGAAAGCACTCTGTGAAATAGCCATACCAAAGAAAATTTGAACTAATACAAGAAATGTATCGAGATGCCGGAAACAAGGTTCAACCCAACAAAAGCAAAGTGACAAATACTTCAACTCACCGAGGAGTAAGACAAGTATGCATACTATGCAATCTCCACTACTGTTCCTGATACTACTGGACGGCGTAGTACGCAAACTTGACAATACAACACAAAATGCTAGCACACAAGTATATACAGCAGAAAATACAGAAGCTATCAGACCTAGCACAAAAAAGAGATCTCAAAATCAACATTAGTAAAACAAAAGCCATGAGACTGAACACCATCAACATCACGCCAATCCAAGAGGTTGAAAAATTCGTCTACCTTAGATTTTACTGTAACAAATACAGGCAGCACTGAAGGAGACATCAGTCAACGCATAAACAGAGCAAGAAATACTTTCAACAAGATCTGGAATGCTTCCGTCTTGCAAGGAACACGAAGCTACGAATGTTCAATGCATGTATAAAATCAGTACTGCTGTATGGGTGTGAAACATAGAAACACACACAGAAAATTACAAATAGACTCCAAGTGTTTGTGAACAAACGCCTCAGAAGACTTATAAAATGCTTCTGGCCGAACACCATCAGTAACATAGAACTTCTGCGGCAAACAAACATTGAGACCGAAATAAGAAATCGCATGCCTTAACATGGATATCATTATAGAGTGGAATCCACAAGGAAAACGTAAAGTGGGAAGACCAGCTATAACCTGGAAAAGAACGATGCTAGCAGAAGCGAAAGAACTCGGTAAAACATGGGGTGAGCTGAAAGCAATAGCCCCCAACAGAGTCAGATGGATCTATACAGCCCGCGAATTAATAAACCCGATTTAGCTAAACTTTTTTAGCCCCACACAATTTAACGATTAACCAAAACCTGATGTAGACACACTGCAACTACAAAACTGAAAAATTAACTGAATGGATTTTAGAAAAATATTCTAAATATGTTGGGGTGCCGGAAATATTTTGTAACATGCCATACATTTACGATCAGTGCTCTACAGCATCATGACCATCTCCTGTTTAATGTATAGAAGAGTTATGGTGGAAGAATAAATTTATTTGTGACATCATAGAGTTATAATTTTCTTGGTTTTAACAAAAAAAACACTTCAAAAAAAATTTAAAAGCATAAAATTACATCATTTAGAATTTTTTAAATTTGATTTGAATTTTTTCATTGAATTAGAAATTTCGGCCAGATCAAGTATGTATTGAAGAAGGTGTTCACTTTCTGATAGTATACGCCAACTAGTCTGGGCATACAAGCTCTTCTATGTGATTTTGCCAGACCAAAACCGATTAAACTCGAGAGGCATTTTTATTTAGATAGATCAATGTTATATACAAACGGTTTTAAATCAGATGTTATAAGCGCTTCCTATTACTGGTAGATAAAGAAAACTGAAGGCTTTATAACTATATGCTATAGAGTAATTGTGTTGGTACCGCGGGTTTACTGGTATTGGGGTACTGTTAGCCTTCTAATGGTATTATCCGGGTCTTACTCGCCTTATAATTTATTTTGCTTGAGCTCTTGTGCGGAGACACAAGAAACTATTTTATAGTACCAGTGAATGAGAGCCTGCTACTGGTGCAGTCTCGTACGCATTAAGATTTGAATACTAAAACGTTTTTAAATCAAAACTGAATTCGAAATTGCAATCCTAATTAGCGAACAATGAAATATTTAGAAATTCGAATTTTTAAAAGTTTCAACATTTAAAAAAAATTTAATTACGATTTTCTAAAAATTTCGATTGATCGCCTAGAAATTTATTATTAGATTTGTATTTCAATAACTTTTGGACGAAATTTGACATTCCCGTAGTTCCAAAATTCGAATTAAAATGACAAATTCTGAATTTAATTAAATTTACAAATTTTACAAATTTTAATTAGTCCAGGTACTTCGATCAAATTGATAATGAAACCGAGAGTTTAGTTGAACAATTCCCAATTTGATATTCCAGTTTGAATTATTAATTTTAAAATTTTCCCTTTTTCCAAATATTAATTTTTAATTTATCGAATTTAGGTTAAAATTTACTATTCCAGACCAGACCGTTAAAGTTATATTCTTTAATTACTGCTGGACAAGTAACACTAATATGTTTTCTATCAGGTTTACTCCAGCGTTCTATTAAACGTTCTGGATGCCACAAATGGTCGAACCAATAAGAACCGGTTTTGTGCCCTTCCACTATACGACTACTATATTGTTTTGGTTCACCGACTGTACAGATTGTCCTCTAGACATTTGTTTATCATTCATAAACTGCAGCCCGTTCATGCGATTTTGTTGGATGGTACGTACCAGTTGCTTTATATTTTAGTTAATTAATTAATTAATTTTTTTTAAAAGTGGTAATGTCGTTAAAATCTAAACTACCAAAATTTAAATGAGAATTTACATGTAAATTAAATATTGTAAGTTTGTACATACCTATCAGAGTAGAGAAAACTGCCTTCAGGCAACGCTTTAAATAATCGTAGTTCTTCTGCTGGCCCTAATCCAAGAGACATATCGCGTAATTTAGTTTTAGTGACCTAGGTAATTACACTTAAATGACATCTAGCCGTGTTAGGCATTTGGCTTTCTAGTTAGGTTTTCGATTTATAGTAAAAAGTTGGGCCAAGATGCAGAAATCTTAGTTAGTATCTACTTCAACGCTTAACACAAAATTGTGACGATTAATTCTCCAGCAATATAATATTTTATATTTTATTTTGTGACGATTAATTCTCCAGCAATATAATATTTTTATATGTATAAACAGATGCCTTCAGGTGTGACAGTACGCCTGGAGAATTTTAGGTAAATATATAAAATTATTTAGAGAAAAGCAAATTTAATATTTTCGGTTTAGATATTATGTGAAGTTATTCCCGAATTTTATCTCAGAAAATGAAAATTTTTAATCAGGCAACAACAATAACAATTATATACCTCATGTAATAATATGTGAAGTTATCCCAGCCCAAGAATTTATTACAAATTCTTTAAATAAAATTATAAATTAAAGCTAAGTGTAAAAGATTCTTCTTGGGACTGATAATATCTTAATATAAGTTTTGTATTTTATTTCAACTTTCCGTCTGGTATACTGAAATTAAAAATTTGTTTGATTAAGGCTATGGAAATCAATTTACTTTGTGGATAATTTGAGCCTAATTTTTTTTGACAATGGATATTTTTACATATAGTCTATGTATATAGATTGTATATCCGCAGATCTATATTTTTGATAAATTTTAGAAACTAAAGTCTTACCTACTGTATTGCACAAGCCTTTGGCATGACGGACTTGTTCAGAAAATTCATATTTGCTGAATAATTGTCATGCAGCAACCCTTGGATTAAATAAAATTAGCGGAGGAGTTCCACAAGGAAGCGTTCTAGGTGCATTGTTACACTTGTTGTATACAGCCAATTCACTTATACCAACAAAGTAATAAAATCAACATTTGCTATGACGACACAGCTGTTTTGGTGTCCCACAAAAAGCCCGAAATTTCCTCAAGAGGTTTACCAAATCATTCATGTTACATCAGCGCATGTTACATTCAAGTTGAACAAATACGCCGGTCCAACGATGAAATTAAACTTTGTGACCATTCCACAACAAGCCGAACTTAGATTCACATCTGAACAGAAAGTTGACTTGGAGAAAACATATCGAAATAAAGCGAAATCAAATAAAAATAAAATTTTCAAAAATGTTTTGGTTCATTATAAGAAAATCAAAATAATCATTGGACAATAAGATGATCCTAGTTAAAGCGATATTAATACCCATATGAACATAGGGTATCCAACTATGGGGTTAGATACTGTACGTACGATACCACTAGAGTATCAAATAAGGAATTTCTGGAACAATTTCAAGCAAAACTACTTCGCAGTATCACAAATGCTCACAAAAGACTATATACAAAAAACTAGATTTTCTTTCTTATAAGCTAGTTATTCAAACAGAATCAAATTTATAAATTAAAAATCAAATTTTCCATACCGTACAAGATAAAATTTAAATTACATTTTTTTGATCGCCCGCGACACCCAACTGGCCAAAACCGTTACAAAACTTTTCTTCACACATTGTTTGTTTGTGTAATTTTAATTTCCTTGGATTTCAGTTTTTGTGGCGCTCCGCACAACTTTTATTATTTTCTTGTATTTCTTCTATTAAAGTTACAGATAAAACCAAAAACGCAAAACCGAAATCTTCTTTTTTTTCTTATGCGATTTTTTTATAGAAAAGTTTGCAAAACTTTTGATTTTTTCTTTGTTTTTATATTTTTGTTCATACTTGTTGAGGAATCTATACGTTTAAAGACAAAGACATGGTATGTTGACATAACGACGTCGACTATATTTTTAATATCCATTATAGTAATCACAATCGATGTAAAAATTCAACTAACTACCAAATTCATTACTCAAAAATGCCACGTTTGGAAAGTTGTTGTAAATTTTATGAATTTTTACCCATCCTTGCAAATCGCTACAATTTTCCAACATTCATTATAAATTCCTCTACTTTCTGTAAATTAATTTTACGGATTTTCGTTGCTTGAGTTAATTATTGGGAGAAAAGTTTGGTGAATACGTATATATACGATATAAACTGAGTAAAGAAACGAAGAGGAAGCCAAATCATTCGTGACAAAAGGTACTTTAATTGATTTTACGGGAATAAAATTAGGCGAAATCAATCAAATTCTATACGGCTAATGACGTTTAATTTGAATATAAACAAAACAATTTGCTTTTGCATGTTAATTAATTAGGTAAGGCATTGGTAATGAATAAAATATGTATATATATGTAAACATTTAATGGTTGAAACCATGAAAAAGATTTTCATTCCGACTAACGGTTTGTATTATTATTGTTGTCGAAAATCAATGACATTGACCTGGCTTAATTATATATTTTATGGTTAGTTGTTTTACCAAAATTAATTTTAATTCCAGGGTGGTCATTTTGTGGTGCTATCTCGCACGTTTATTTCACATTTGGAGACTTTTTTTGGCGATATTATAGTAAGGGGAAAAGTCTACAAATCCAACCCTGCGAAATGAATTTTATGGGGAAGTTGGATGAATTTTGTGGTATTTTGTCGTTTATTTCTAACCTCAAATCAAGAGATATGAACATTTTTTATCGAGTGCTATTCATGGTAGTGAAATCACTATGAAAATAATTTTTTTAATAAAACTTAATTTTATTTTTTAATTTTAGAATTAAATTTTCAAATTTTTTAAATAAAATTAAGTTTTATTAAAAAAATATAAATAAATTCTGTCTTTTTTGTGAAAATTTTATTTTTATTAATTTTATTTCTCTATATACATAAAACCAAATTATGGCTGATTGGTTTTGTTAATCAAAATGGATATTTAAATATTTTTGTTGTGTTTTATATATATATATATATATATATATATATATATATATATATATATATATATATATATATATATATATATATATATATATATATATATATATATATATATATATATATATATATATATATATATATATATATATATATATATATATATATATATATATATATATATATATATATATATATATATATATATATATATATATATATATATATATATATATAGTTATAGGATCGAAGCACATCGGTTGATATGGTTCGAGCGAAAGTTCTTTTTAGGTCGTGCCGCGTTTAATTTAAATTAAACTCCAACTTATTTATTTTATTTTGGGATTTTATTTAGCAACGTGTTAATCGTTGAATCTTGAACTATAATAATGGTGAAAAAATAATAGGTTTGTTTTATTTTAACCGAATTTTGTTTTGAGCCTTGAAGACATGATGAAATCAATAATGGTTTGTATAAAATATACTTTGCATTATATTTAATAATTCTACTGATGCGGTAGATTTGGAAATACTGCTTTTGTTGTATTATACGTTGTTGGCCTTGTTGTTGCTTGTACATTCTGGGTATGTAACTATATATATATATATATATAATATATATATATATATATATATATATATATATATATATATATATATATATATATATATATATATATATATATATTTATATTAATATTGTATATACATATATATATATATATATATATATATATATATATATATATATATATATATATATATATATATATATATATATATATATATATATATATATATCTACATGGAAAAAATAACAATAATGTTCTATATAGATTACGAGCACGGTTTGTTGCGCGGGAATTTCCTCTTTCATTTGGAAAGATGGGTGGTGTTGTTGTCTGTGGTAATGATGACGTCCATAATATAGCTAAATCTTGTATATAAATAAAAAGTGTTGAATATATACATCATTTTAATTTTTTGAATTTTATCTACTATTTAACTCGTAGCTTTATTTTATCCATGATTATATTTGAATGCGTAATTATTGGATTGACATCGTTATGCATTATGATGTGCTGTTTTGGAATTTGTTTTGTGATATATTATATTTGTGTACATTATAATGGGGCGAAAGTATAATGTTTGTGAGAACATTGATGACGATTCGGTTGTGAATTTCTTGAATAAGAATATGAATGGGTCAACTGATCTTTTGAATATTGCTCATTTAAATGCACGTAGCATTCCTGCTCATATTGATGAAATATCTCATTTAATGACATCTACCAATTTAAATATTGTGGGAGTTTCTGAAACTTGGCTTCGTGACGGAATGCCTAATTGCGTATTCCAGGTACCTGTGTTTTCACTACTAAGGAATGATCGAATCAATGATAGAACTAATATTGGTGGTGGCGTTGGGATATATGTACGCAATAATTTGAAGGTCAAACTAGTTAATCGATCTTATCAAGAGCGATTTGAGGCACTTTTTCTGGAAGTGATGTTATGTACAGGGAAATTGCTAGTTGGTATTATGTATAATCCTCGTGTTTGTTCTATAGTGCAAGCTGATGAGTTGATTGAGTTTTTATCCAATTCGATGGATGAGTACCATCGCATTGTCATTATGGGCGATTTTAACCTGAATATGACGGATCCAGTTGCTGCAGCTAAACACTTTGTTGATTCGATGACATCGCTTTCCATTGACATTTTGCCTTTCTCTAATACAAGATTAACGTCTTCATTGGATTTAATGATGATTGGCAGCATGGATTGTGACAATATAATTGCGCTGGGGCAAACGGTTATACCAGGTATCTCGGATCATGATTTGATTTGTATGTGCTACAGATACAGACATCCTCGCTCTAAAATGAAATATCAGCATGTTAGAGATTTCAGCAAATTAAACGAGGCTGCATTTTTAACTAATAGCTTGTCGCTGGACTGGTTTAATATTTACATGTGTTCCGACATCAACAGTAAAGTTAATTATTTTAGTTTCAATTTTATTAAACTATATTGAATGACCATGTTCCAATTAAACGCAAGTTATGTAGAAATAAGTCAACTCCATGGTTCAATAATTTCATTTTGGAGTCCATTAAAAAACGAGATCGTACGTTACTACTCTGGCGCAAGAGTAAAAATCCTGCAGATTGGTCGGCTTACACTAAGTTACGGAACAGAACTACTTGCCTTATACGGGATGCTAAACGAAAGTACTATTTTGATAAGTTGAACAATGGGCATAAAAATGGTAACATTTGGAAGCTTATTAAGAGTTTGGGAATGATACCTACAAACGATTGTGCAGTAAATTTATCTGCTGAAGATTTTAAGAATCAGTTTTCCATGGTGGCTGCAAAGCCTGTTGCTTGGCCCATGACTGAATCGAATATTGATTTTTGTAATGAATTTAATTTTATTGCATTTAGTGAAAGTGAGGTTGCATTGGCGTTCAACCAAGTTAAATCAAATGCTACTGGTCATGACAATATAGTGCCTAAATTAATGAAAATTTTATTGCCAGTAGTTTTACCCTACTGTACTCATATTTTTAATCACATACTAACAACATGCACTTTCCCGGATTCGTGGAAGAAGGCTATCGTGATTCCTGTACCAAAAGTTTCAACACCATCTCAAGCATCAGACTTTCGCCCAATTAGTATTTTACCCTACTTGTCAAAGGTCTTTGAGCGTCTTTTATGCAAGCATATGAAAAAATATTTATATACAGTCTTACTTTTCTGTTTTGGTTTTACTGGATTTTTCGAAAGCGTTTGATTGCATTGATCACGTTTTACTTGCACAGAAGCTGAGACTCTACTTCAAGTTTTCTGATTACTCTACACGTTTTATCATTTCATACTTAGCAGACAGACAAGGTGTAGTTAAATATCAGGAGGAACTATCATCCCCAATGTTAATTTCTTCTGGTGTACCGCAGGGTTCTGTTTTGGGTCCATTATTATTTTCACTATACATCAATGATTTACCATTGCGCATTCAATACTCAAGATACCATGTTTATGCTGATGATTTACAAATATATTTAGCTGGTCCTTTGGATAGCATGGATGATATTTGTAGAAATTTGGATCAAGATTTAGCGTCAATTTATAGCTGGACCGAGACTAACGGTTTAATTTTGAATGCAGTGAAGTCCCAATTATTACCAATATATAAAAAGAAGCTTAATGTTCAGTTACCTCCTATAGTAATTAACGGTGTAAACTTAACGGTATCTGATACTGTCCGGAACCTCGGAGTAATGTTCAATAATACCTTAACCTGGAGTGCACATACAAATCTGATCTGTAGAAAAGTTAACTATGTGTTGTATTCACTTAGAAAACTGAGTTGCATAACTCCTGTTACAATCAGGTTATTGTTGGTCAAGAGTTTGATAATGCCCTTATTTACTTATGGCGAGATATTTGTATATAATGCCGATTATCAGTCAAAGTATCGTTTGACGTTGGCTTTTAATTCGTGTATTAGATATGTTAATTCTCTGCGGAAGTATGATCATGTTTCTTGCTTTCAGAAAAGTATACTGGGTGTGCCATTAATGACATATCTTTTAATTAGAGTTCTTTGTTTTATATTTAAGCTATTGCACATTAAGCATCCAGCTTATCTGTACTCATTGTTGTCATTTAGCTCAACACCGAGAGTTTTTAGAATCACTTCCTTGTCATCTAGATTCGCTTGTCATCAGTTTTCATCATCAGCTTTCGTTCATGGAATTATTCAGTTTAATTCGCTGCCGGAAGCAATCAAACTTTCAAAATCCATTAATAAATTTAAAAAAGCGTGCTTTGAGTTTTTTCAAGACAAATAACAGTATAGCGAACTATTGTATCATGATGTCAATGTAATTTTTACTAGTATTTATTATGTATTATGATAATTGTATTTATAACTCAAAATGTATGATTTGATATTATGTATACCATAGTATTAAAACTTTAATTGTATTGTATACTGAGGCATACATCGACAATGCTTTTGGCCTTACGTGCCTTGGGTGTGATGAATAAAAAAAAAAATAAAAAAATATACATACAATAAAATATAATTTGTTTAAAATTTTAAAAGTATATAAAATAAACAGTGTTTAATATGTATATAACATAAAAATTAAAAATGGACAGGATAATGGAGGAGGTAATAGCCCAGTGTGCTGTGCATCATCATCACATTATTAGTTTTTATGTAATATACTAATCACTGTTTCTGTTATTTACTTTTATATTAAACACATTTTATTTTACGAGTATATACATATAATTATATATATGTATTGTATATACATATATCTATATATTTTAAATTTTTCTTTATATACATACTTATGTATGTATTAAAGACTTTATAATTATTAAAAAACAGTAACCGCTAACTATATATACCATATATAAATACACAAGCGCCCCTAATCGGATAAGAGGATAGATAATATCCAGAATATTTAAAATTCACGAAAAGTGAAAGCTCGAAAGTAGTTTTTTTTTAAATAATTTGTTCAAATAAAATATCACAAACAGAAAACAACTCTTTTTTAATTAAATTTAAATAAAAATATGTAACGCTGTATAAACAAAATATTAGGGACTAATCACACCAAGCGCGAATTGCGAATGCGAGTAATTTTTTTTTAGAAAATTATGACATAAAAGTGATTTATTTATTTAATTTTTTTATATTAATTACACTGGAATGAACTGTTGAATTAAATAATGCTAAACTATGGCAGAAAAATAGCAATAAATAAGCAGAAAGTGAATATTCACACATAATGTTGTGACGTCTTTAAATTATATGCGAATTTTCAACTTTTGCTTATTTTAAAGTATTTTTTCGTCAAAATTTGATTTTATATGATTGAGATTATCATTCCAGTGTAATTAATATAAAAAAAATTAAATAAATAAATCACTTTTATGTCATAATTTTCTAAAAAAAGATTACTCGCATTCGCAATTCGGCGCTTGGTGTGATTAGTAACTTACAGCCAAACACAACCTATCCCTATGTAAATAATTTCATTAATGATTGTTTTTTTTTTTTTTTTTTTTTTTTTTTTTAGTTTATAATAGACACCTTTATTTACATTGATTATGGTAATACATTGATTTAACTACATTTTTGACTTATTAATTACTACGAGCCCTACTCTAATACAAGTATCTGCCCTGAGCTGAATTTGTCTTATTACTATTTATTTATTTGTACATTAGATTATTTTATATTGAAAGCTTGGTGTCTTCAAGTCTTTATTCCACTTTGACAATCTTAAACTATTTAACTATTTAACTACTATTTACAATATTTACAGGTCTTCGAGGTTTTACCCTCTGTGAACATCAAGTTTGTGATTTATAAAATCTACAAGATTGATGTTGCACACTTCTCTTAAGTTGACATATCTATTTGGGCTTACATTATTGTTATTATTATTTACATTTATTTCTGTCATGAGCTGGTTTTCGTGCGTATTTATTCTTTGTGTTGATTTTTTTATTAGATTCTCAAGGTAACGGTTCAGTTCTATTATTTTGGTGCTTTTATAAAGTTCGGTGTTGCTGTAGTAGTGGTACCTGTCTTCATATTGGTTATATTTTCTGATTTTACCCGTCACGTGCCTAAGGATGTTTCTTTCGAACCTTTCGAGTTTTTTGTAACTTGTGGGTGATATAGTAAACCATGAGATGAAACCGTAGGTTAGTATTGGTCTGATCAGTTGGCTATATATGATTTCTTTTGTCCGTTGAGGTAGTTGCACTTTTTTGGTAATCGGTCTTAGTATCGCATATGCTGCTTTAGCTTTTTCTATAGTTTTTTGACTGTGTAAGTTAAATTTAAATTTGTTTGTGAAGTGTACTCCTAGGTATTTTACTGTGTCCGTCGTTTCTGTTTTCTTCCCGTTAATTAAAAGATTGGCTTTTCTACTTTTTGCTACTGCTGATTTAATGCATCTGCCTGAGGGTGGTCTAAAGATTATGAATTTAGATTTGTTTTCGTTTATCTTAATGCCCCAGTCTTTGTAGAAGTTTTCCAGTTTTTGTATGTGTATTTGTATTTCTCTAGTTGCAATATTTGGACAGAGGGATGGCGCTAGTATTACGGTGTCGTCTGCGTACAGTATCATTTCTGTGTCTCTATTTAAAGGTTGGTCTGCAATATATAAGTTGTAAAGTATAGGCCCCAAGATCGATCCTTGGGGTACTCCGCGGTTTGATGTGTAGCTCTGGGATTTAATGGAATTTATTTCCACAAAAAACTGTCTGTGGTGAAGGAAATTGAAGATTATTCTTATCATATTTTGTGGGAGATTGAAATTTATGAGTTTAAAAATTAGATCTGTGATCCAGACAGAATCAAATGCCTTATGGATATCTAGTAGACAAGCAGCAGTGACTTGTCTTCGGTTCAAGGATTTAGATATACTGTGGTGGAACAGCGTTAGGGCATCCGTAGTTGAATGTCCTTGTCTGAATCCAAATTAAAATTGGGGAATTATGGATGGGCCTGCTAGTGGAAATACTATTGTCCTGAGTGATCTCCATATAACTTTCTCAAGGAGTTTCCCTTGGTTTGAAATTAAGCAAATGGCTCTGCTATCTTCTGCTTTTTTTAGTTTTTTGACCTTAGGGATTGGAATTATGTGAGCTATTTTCCACTCAGTAGGGAAGTATGATAAGTTAAGGCAGTTGTTTATTATAATTGATAGATGATTAAAATATATTAGTGGGAGTTTTTTGATGATGAAGTTTGAAATTTTGTCAGGTCCTGACGATTTTTTCGTATTTTTTACTAAGTATTTAAGTTCTACTGGGTTAGTGAAGCCCTCCTCTAGTGGTTCAATGGATGTGTTTGCACTGGAAAATTCGGTTAATGGGTCGGGTGGGGTGGTGATGAAATTTTTAACCTTTTGGCACACTGTTTGTGAGAGGGTAGTATTATTGTTAGGAATTTCTTCTGTGTATAGAGCTTTGTAATACTTGGCGAAATGTTCCGTAATTTCGTTCATGTTGTACGTTATTTGTCCCTCTATTTCAAGTTTTTCTGGCGTAACGAACCTTTTTCTACCTGTTACTCTGTTTATTTCTTGAAACATGGTGTTTCCGGGTTTGATTTTAGTGATTTTTTTAGTGAATTTTTCTGTCATATGTTTCGAGATGTGATGTTAGATGATATATGTGAGACAGTTTATCTGAGATTTAATTGAGAGGTAGTTGGGATCCTGGTTATTTAGCGTTCTGTTATATATTCTGTATAATATCTTTTTTAGTTTCCTACGGTAGTCAAAAAGTTTTTGGAGCAGCGGTGGAAGGTTATTGTATGTTTGGTTTTTCTGTTTAACTTTAGGAATCAGCGTACTGATTGAATTTTGCACGGCCATGGTTAGTGTCTGAATATACTTGTCAATTTCCTTTTCTGACAGATTTCTATCGTTTACTATTGGTATCTTCTGTAGGTTTTGATCTGTTTTGTTTGAGAAATTTGTCCAGTTTGTGGCTGTATAGTTAAAGTGGCTAGGAGGCTCAATTCTTAAGAAATCTGTGATACCTAGAAGATCTATTGATAGTTCCACCGCGCAGTGGTCTGAGAATGATGGGATTGATTTACACTGGAAATTATTTTTTCCTGCGTAGCTTGTGACTATGCTAGTTGTAACTAGGTAGAAATCAATAATGGATCCTGATCGAGGGAAGGTTCCTTTTTTAGGTACAATTTGTACGAAGTTGTGGGATGATGAAGTGAGCCAGTTTTGAAGAGCGTTGCCTGTTATATTGTCTACAGTGTCCCATGCCGTATTACGAGCATTAAAGTCTCCTCCAATTATTGTCGTATGATAGTTGTCGCTTTGGTTTTTGAGAATATGTAGATCGTGATTCAGTCGTGTAAAGTTAGTACCGTTTGGAATATAGATGGAGACTATTAAGATTTTTTCTTGGTTTGCTTTCGTAATAGTTATTGCGGTGTAGTTAATGTAATTTATGTTGGGAATAAGTAGTTGGTCTATTTTATATTTGTCCTTTACTAAAATTGCGGTTCCTTTTGAATTTTCAGTTTTATTATGTCTAATTATTTTGTAGTTGTCAACTACGAATTTGTGCTTATCTTGGAGATTTGTTTCCTGTAGTAGGAAAAGGTCGGGTTTTTTTTGTTTCACTAATTGATAGAGTTGGGCTCTATTGAGGTGGTTGGCAATAGAGCAACAATTTAATGTGTATATTTTCAATTTGTTGAACCCTGGCATAGGTTGAAAACGAATGTGATATACGATGCTTGTCTGTCTTCTAGAGATTGTAATTTTTTATATAGAGGTAAAAAACTGTTAACTTTCTTGATTAAGGTTCCCAAGTTACACCCAAAGAGCTCATGACTTTCGTTATTTACAAATTTTGTAAAATTAATATTATTGTTATTATCTATATTATAGTTGTTGTTTATATTCACCTTTTCTGCTTCTGATGTTATTGTTGTTCTGGATTGTTGTTCTGGAACTTCTGCTGTTTCTGGTGTGTTGTTGCGGAATAAATCGGCAAATTTTATATTTTGGGATACCCCACGTTGTGCTGATTTAGTCGCAAATATCCTCTGGTTGTATTTTTTTGTACGCTCCTCCTCCTTTTCTTTGCGAATTGCTTCCTTTCTGTGTTTTATTTTTAAAAATTCGTCGCAGCCTCTATAATTGGCTGGATGTCCATGTTTTTTGCAGTTAACGCAGTAGGCTTCCGTTTCTCGTTCAGTTTTTTGACAGCATCCCGGCTCGTGCTCTTCCTCGCATTTGACACATCTGTATTGATGTGCACAATTTTTTGCCACATGTCCAATTCGTTGGCATCTTTTACATTGAATTACCGATGTTTTTCTCAACGCTTCCCATGAGATTTTGTGGTGACACATAAATTTTATGTTGCGTAACACGTTGATGTTTTCTTTATTGATCACTGTCACTATATGGCAATTCATTTTAATGCCTTTTTTATTTACCATGTTTTTAATAACTGTGTTTATGCCGTATACGTCTTTAATTTCTTCTGCTATCTCTGCATTAGAAAAGGTGTGTTGTACTCCTCTCATCACTATGCTAGTGGTTTTTTCGTCGTCTCTTGTGTATGTATGAGCAGCTAGTTGGTTCTCTTTTATCATTTCGAACATTTTTTTGTGGTTGTCCATGTTGTCGCATGTAACAATTTTCGTATTTGCTTTAGTAATTTTTACTGTATATTTAACTTCCGGTTCATTTCTCAACATGTCTCTCAATTTTTTTGTGTCTAAGCTGGGCACTATTATCGGTGGCACTTTTATTTTTTTAATTATTTTCTCCGCTGGGCACTGGATGTTGCGGCTTTTCTCTTGATCTTTTTGTGTTTGTTGTTCTAATTCCGCTAACACTGAGAATGTGTTTTTCAGCGGTATTGGTTCCGTGTGGTTTATTTTTTGTTTCTTACTTAATCCTTTTCTGCTATGATGAGACGATATCGACCTTTTTGTTGATGAAGATTTCATTGATGTATCGTCATCGCCGGAATCTTCGTCTTGGTATTTTAATAGCAGTTTGGACATTGCCTCACTGTAGTCAATGTTATGTTGCAAGCAGTGCGCTTGCACTGCCTGCTCCAGCTCTCCCACTGACATCACCTTATCACAGTTTGTTCACTTTTAATAAAAACTCTATTTATTATTTTTGAAAATTTTTCGTTTTTCCTTTTAATTTTTAAACACTTTTACACGCTTTTAATTTAGATGTTTTCCTTTCGGAGGTCACAGTCTGATGAAATATCTGATCGATGATTGTTTTTGTTTGCCAACATGGCATTATATATACATATTCATTCGTACTATAAATTCCCCCTCTTCAATTCACTTTTAAATTCATTATTGATGTTTAGTTCCATCCCATTTTGGTAATGGTTTAGGAATCAACTAAATATCGCGTATTTTTTAGTTCATCCATTTTTAATTAGATGTCGTAAGTGACAAAAAAACAATTTTTTCATGGAATATTTTGTAATTTTCGATAGCGGAGATTTCAAATTGTATTTTAGACGCATGTTTTGGAATTTAAATATCGTCATCCATTTTGATTTTTGTTCTACGTAAAGTAGAGCCTTAAGTAAAAGTAAGTAAAACACTGTATTTGTTGTATAAAAATTGTCCTAAAAAATTATAAACAATTGGAATTTGTTACTAACAAGTTAATGTTTAATAAATAAATGTGTGTTTTTTATTAACAAATACACTTGAAATATACATTTTATAATTAATTTATAAATTTTTGAATAAAATTTAATAATAATTGGGGTGAATTAACAGACCAAATAAGCAAATGAGGAACATTCGCACATAATTTTGTGTGCGGTAATTTTATTTTATATATAAATATAAATATATATGTATATATATATATATATATATATATATATATATATATATATATATAAATATATATATATATATATATATATATATATATATATATATATATATAAAGGGTGATTTTTTAAGAGCTTGAGAACTTTTTTTTAAAAAAAAACGCATAAAATTTGCAAAATCTCATCGGTTCTTTATTTGAAACGTTAGATTGGTCCATGACATTTACTTTTTGAAGATAATTTCATTTAAATGTTGACCACGGCTGCGTCTTAGGTGGTCCATTCGGAAAGTCCAATTTTGGGCAACTTTTTCGAGCATTTCGGCCGGAATAGCCCGAATTTCTTCGGAAACGTTGTCTTCCAAAACTGGAATAGTTGCTGGCTTATTTCTGTAGACTTTAGACTTGACGTAGCCCCACAAAAAATAGTCTAAAGGCGTAAAATCGCATGATCTTGGTGGCCAACTTACCGGGCCATTTCTTGAGATGAATTGTTCTCCGAAGTTTTCCTTCAAAATGGCCATAGAATCGCGAGCTGTGTGGCATGTAGCGCCATCTTGTTGAAACCACATGTCAACTAAGTTCAGTTCTTCCATTTTTGGCAACAAAAAGTTTGTTAGCATCGAACGATAGCGATCGCCATTCACCGTAACGTTGCGTCCAACAGCATCTTTGAAAAAATACGGTCCAATGATTCCACCAGCGTACAAACCACACCAAACAGTGCATTTTTCGGGATGCATGGGCAGTTCTTGAACTGCTTCTGGTTGCTCTTCACTCCAAATGCGGCAATTTTGCTTATTTACGTAGCCATTCAACCAGAAATGAGCCTCATCGCTGAACAAAATTTGTCGATAAATGTCGATAAAAACCGAACACTGATTTTTGTAATATAATTCAATTATTTGCAAGCGTTGCTCGTTAGTAAGTCTATTCATTATGAAATGATAAAGCATACTGAGCATCTTTCTCTTTGACACCTTGTCTGAAATCCCGCGGGATCTGTCAAATACTAATGCATGAAAATCCTAACCTCAAAAAAATCACCCTTTATATATATATATATATATATATATATATATATATATATATACATATATGTATATGTATATGGAAATAAAATTATATAAAAAAAAATTACCACTTATATATATATATATATATATATATATATATATATATATATATATATATATATATATATATATATATATATATATATATATATATATATATATATATATATATATATATATATATATATATATATATATATATATATATATATATATATATATATATATATATATATATATATATATATATATATATATATATATATATATATATATATATATATATATATATATATTATCCAATTATGGAAAAAAAATACTTTTAAATAAGATAAAATTGAAAATGGGGATATGTATTTGTTTAATGACGTCACCAAAGATAATTCCAGTCTAATTAAAATAATAAAACCATATAAATAGATTACTTTTGTCATAATTTTCTGATAAAAAAAAATACGTTTCCATATAAATCCAATAGAACATAGCCACAATGGCGTGTATCCATTTATATCCAATAGTACACAGTCACACAACCTCTCCATTGCTTTTTTTATCAAAATGGGATTGAACTATTTTTCATGTTTGTTTTTGCCACTAGTAAAAGTAGGACGGAAGGATATTGTGGTCATTTTCATTCAAATCAATAAGCGACGTGACGTTATTCATCCATACAATTCATCCACGTAAGCTACGACAATTTATAATTTCCCCACTTTGTAATCGCCTAATATGAGATAGCACCACAGAATGACCACCCAGGACTCTCGAAAAATTCTACGCTCGAGATCGTTCCATTTGACATTCAAGGTCATCATTATACGTCCAATAAATTTACTTACAATATGTTTGACTTATTTTGATACCTTCCTTATCAAGATGTTATACTTCCGAATGTAGATTTATAGATTGACAACAATGAAAATATTTTCCTTTTTTGGTTTCTTTATCATTTTTTTGATTTTGTTTTTACTCGCACTGTGCTTTTGGTTTGACCAGAAATAATATTGTGTCAACATAATTTCTCGTTTATATAATAATGAGGAAAGTCATCGTCCTAAAAATAAAACAAAATATTTACGACGTTTTTCTTAATTTCCCGTTTTTTTTTATTTACTACGTGTAAATAGATAATGCGGGGATGAGTTACACAAATCAAATTAACCCTCCGTTAGGCACATGTTGGGATAGTCATACTCGTACCTCATGAGTCTGTCCAGACCCATATACATTTTTATTTTTTTTACTTTTTATGTTTTATTGGTTATTCAAGTAATTATTACATGAAATACGGTACGAATATTTCTAATCAGTCTTTGATTAGGATACAATGGGAACAAACATAGTCAACTTTTGAGTGCTGTTGGCATACGGCGATTGCCATATTGTGTTGCAATACTTCTTCTTTTCGAATGTATCAGCACCGCTTACGCTAGTCACTACTTCTGGCTTAATCTTATAAACGAATGAAACGAAAACCAGACAAGGGAAAACGAACTGCAAATATAATTTCAATTGATTTTGAATACATACATTTATTGGCCTTCCGAAAAACGAAGGTCCTTTTTGTTGATCTCTTTGATTTGAAATGTGTGACCATTTGATCCATGCAATCGACGCCTGCTTTATTTGCATTATAAAACAAAATTGTTTCGGGTTTCATTGCTTGGCCTTGACATAATTTTGTGTAGTGCACGGTGGAAAGTAAGTTCACACACTTATTCTTTTTTGGTACGTAGCTGCAAATTGAAACCAAATAGTCGTGAAATCCAAAACAAGATGAAAGAATTTGACGACGAGGATGCTTTCTCATTTCATCAGGGATACATCTTTTATTGGATCGTATGGTGCCAACGAATGCGAGACCAAGTTTGGCCAGTCGCTTAACTCCTTCTAAAGTTGTGAAGAAATTGTCAGCAATAATTGTACGGCCGGTGTTAGTGTACTCGTTGATTCACTTAGTTAGTGTGTTAGTTGATTCACTTTGCGTTTTGCTGCTTCCTCTCTCTCTCGACCTGTGTATAACTTTCCTTGCAAAGGATATTTTGTTTTTGAATCACAAGCCCAACAAATTTTTATACCGTATTTTGCTGGTTTAGATGGTATATATTGAGTGAATTTAGTTTTGCCACGATACGGAAACAGCTGCTCATCAATTGTAATGTTCGCATGCGGGCTGTAGTTCATGGCCTTATCGGTTAGAAAACGAGATGGACGTGTTCGCCCATCATCAAACCGAATAAATCGTGTCAATGCAAGAAATCGTTTATGAGACATAGCTGCTCTGAATATGGGATCTGTTTGCATCTGTTTGTGTTGTGAAGCACCAGCAGCCAAAAGTATTGCAATAAATGCATCTAGTTCGCTTTCGGGTTCATCCTTCCAAACTTTTTGTTTTTTGTCGAGATTAGCCACATTCCATTTTTGAACTGAATCTTTTCCATAACGATTTGTTTCGGTGATGATAATGAACGAATGAGTGATGATGTTTGGAGTAAAAAATTTCTTGAATACCTCAATTGGAATAGAATTTTGTTCCTTGGGTCCAGCTCGAAAATGCATAACATAGTGTTGCCGCATTCGAACAGCAGCTTTTGGTTCTATTTTTTCCATCTTTACCATAGAAATAATCTTCCGTAGCACTTTGTTGTTGAGTTTTAGATTATATTTCCTCGTCATTATCATCACTGTGACATATTTCATTTGGTTCGGTATCTATTTCATTCTCAATATCAGATGCATCATCTTCGTTTGGCACATAATTTACATCATTATCGAAAGTAAATTACCGTTAGAATTACCAATTCCATGTAACCGAAGGGAAAAATTGCATCGAGTTTCATATAAAATGTATATGTGTGTATATATGAGTCTAGCCAGACTCATTAGGTACGAAAGCGATGTGTACATCAAAACATTCCTAAAAGTTGTATATGTACCAGTTTTTTAGTCCTTTATTTTTCATTGTCCGATAGCTAATAATATTTTAAGAAGGTACACGAAGTAAACGTAGCTAGCTCAATTTGAAATATATTTAAATTAGAATTAAAATCGAAAAAAGTCTGGCCAGACCCATGTGCCAAACGGAGGGTTAAATCGTAAAAATTTTAATAAAATATATTGATTTCAGTTCATCATCCTTTCACGTGTGCTTCCAATTTTCCTATTCATTATGTACATACATAAATAAATATTATAGTTTCTGATGTTAGTTAAATAATTTCACTATATGTATACATACAGTAATTTAAGTATTGCTGTACATAAACTATACATTGGTCCCATTCATTATTTATAAATAGTATAGCATAGTAATTTATGAAGCGAAGAAAAGTAATGATAAATTCTCGAGTTCTTTCCATTGAATATCTTTACAGATATACCGTTATACAATTCGGTGCTGTTGTACTTTGGAAAAATTTGTTGTTGTATATAAACTCATGGTACATGTTATGTTCATTGCATTCATTGAATTCAAATTTTTAAGTTTATGTATGTATATACACAAAGATTTTCCAATTTTCTTGTTTATGTCGGTACATGTTGTAGAGAAAAATAATTTATTGGTGTACGCTTTTGGGTATTGGAGAATGAAATTTTTTCTATTTTAAATCTGAATGATTTGAATTTTTTTTAGTGTAAATATATTAATAACGAAATGGTAGATCGAAGCGTATAGTAGAATAATTATAGTTTGTGGTAGAGAAGTTCATTAATCCGAAGTTCATAAGCCGTTTTTATGGTAAAATCTATAAAAGTATTAAAACTTTTCTATAATAATAATAATAAAAGGTGGTTAGGGGCCATTAGCCCCTTACTGAGTCAACAATTTGTCTCCAATGGTTCCGATCCCAGCCATGGTCTTCATATTGTCTTAAACAACCTGAAAAAACAAAGTCGTTCTCTACACCGTAGATATATATGGTGGCTCTCCTATCAGTGATGGGTGCACAATTCGTTCAGGATCGTTCAGGATCATCTCTCGTACTCATCCGTCAGCACCCAACTTTCACATCCAAATATTACAACGGGCCTAATCAACGTTTTGTAAAGCTTTAGCTTCACAGCACCTGATAGGTGTTTAGACTTAAGAAGTGGCCACTGCCTGCTGCCAGCAGACTCTTTAATATATTATCGTGAGTGATAAGAGACCCGAAATATTTGAACCTCCTCACTCCCTCAAACGTGTAGTGACTACCAAAATCTGATGTATACCCTTAATAGTTGCTATAACCAGAGAGCATGTATTTCGTTTTGGACTCATTGAGCTGGAGTCCAACCGAATCTGAAAACTTTACAAGTGGATCAAGTATTTCTTTCACTCCGTCCCTATTCAGTCCAATCATGGATATGTCATCTGCATATGCAAGCACCTGATTGGACTGGCGATATAAGATGTTCCGCAGAGGTGTTTAGTTTAACGAAATATGTACTCCAACATGAGATTGAAGAGTATCGGGAACAGAGCATCTCCCTGCCCTTACCCAAGTAAACTTCAAAAATTCTTGATAACCTGTTCTCAACTTAAACACAGCATTGAGCCTGCATCACTGTCATTTTAGCATATCTAGGATACCACAAACTCTCTCGATTGATCGAGTCATAGGCCTGCCGGAAATCCAGAAACACCAGATGTTCATCATTCTCTCACCATTGTCGGTCGCAGTTTTGTGTCGGGAGTCCGGACCTATGTTTAGACCCCATCAGATCGTCCCAGTCATTGTATAATGAGTCTTTATCTTGAGGCTGGCTGACTTCTGTGGGCGCATGTACACAAATTTTCATCAGGTTGGCTAACTTCATGACCTAAGCGAAGCTTACGCTATTGGTTATTGACTGCTTGGAAATTCAAAACTGCATTCTTTACCTGTGGCCCTCCAAGATTGCCGAATTCATCCTTTGTATTATAACAACGAATAGCTCTGGGACACATGGTCTCCACTTTTAGGCCAGCGATTAGACCCTCTAACGCTCCTGCATGAGATTAGGTGAAATGATTGCGCACAATATGTGTAGTTTTAAAAAAATATACGATATTAATTCATACTAAAAAGCCATATGAAAAGCTTAATCAAAATTGTGAGATTTAACGAACTCATTTAAATGCCAAAACTATTGTCCATACATTTCGCGCCAGCTCCTTTCAAACTTATTATTTTACAACTTCTCTTTAAATTCGATGCTGAAAAATTATTTTGTAATACAAGAAACCTGGAGTCCGAGTTTTTTTAATGAAAATATCGTTTTTTTTTTCGTATACGATGCGCACATAAAGAGGACCTCCAACAAATAAAGATCGAGCTCTTAGACCAACCGCACAACAAAATATGATTTTAAACCATTGCAAATGCTTTTAAACTAAATTTAATGATTCAACTAATTCAAAAAGCTTTATACCGTGCTTACCACAGTACCATATAATCCTTCTCAACTTTTGCCTACCGTTACCTGACAACTCTCTAATTTACAAAGAATTCATTCTTAGGATTTGGTGATGTCCAGATAATTTGTGTCCTAATTATGAATTAAGTTTTCAATACCTTCTTCATTTAAATATTATGAGATAATGGTTGCAATATTGAGTTTCAAAAAAGGGCTCTTAAGGTACCGATTGTTGAGAGGAGCATAATTTCAGGTACGTAAGACTATATAACTATGAACGATGTGACAAAAACGAAAAGCAAATCTCCGAAACAATAGGATCACGTACAAACGTCCATGGGCGGCATTGGTCACATGTGGCCATCACTAGCTTGGACCACGTTGGTATGCTATGCGGCTGTGATAATATTAAGGGAGATTTTGTGTTTTTTCAGGTTTCGTCTAAACTCAATTAATTTTATTTTTGCAACATAGACGCGCTCTGGATTGAAGGTATAGCACAACAATCACTCCCGACTCCGATAACTAGCCAGCAAATGACATCTACCTAATAAGCAGTTCAGAAATTCCTTATAACGATATTTACGAATGATACAACAAGTGTGGTTTCAAGGCCACATGGCCGTTGTAATCGACCTCTAGTGTTACAATATATTAATTCATTTTAATACTGCAATCGGTTCATTGCACTCTGTAACAAAAATGTAGATCCTATATGTCATTCTATCACTGTATATAAATCACTAATATATCAATGCCTTGTTTCCAGCACTGTACGATCGCGGTATACTTGCAGCAATATAAATTTTTTGATTTATTTTCTCGATAGATGGGATAAATGCGCGCTAATGTCGATGATTGACCGCTGATCGCTGTCAAGAGATCAAACTATTACTTTTTTTTCTTTCGGAGTTAGAGATCTTAAGAAATTTTCCGTTAAGGACGTCGGTAAAATCAGTATAAAAACGAAGAAAAACGTGGACACGGGAGGAGAATAGAGACAGATCGAAAGTTGAGCGGTTAAGAAAAAAATAGATTGAATCTAGTCAAGTGAAGCAAAAAAAGTAAAAAGAAAATATAAAAAAATTGTAAAATGTAAAATAAAAATAATATAATAAATAAGTTAAGTTATTTCTATGTATAAATAAGAACTTATAAAAATTAATTCAACCAAAAATATTAATAATGTTAAGTTAAAATAAAAAAAAATAAAAATGTTCAAATTAGTTAAGTGTATGTAATAAATTAGCTAAGTGAAATAAACTCAATTAAAAGAAAAAAATATCTAATAAATTAAATTAATTCAATAAAATTATGTATTAAAAATCAAAAATTTAACCGCCATTTGTTGTTGTTTTTTTTTACTTTTATATATTTATGTATATACAAAGGCATGGCTACAGTGAAAATTTGTTGTTGTATCGTTCACGATACGGTTTTCATCCGATATAAACACGCATACAAAGAAACCGTACTTTGCATGGTTTATCGGATTTGAGCATTAAATAATGCTTAAATTTAGTGATTTCAACACTAAGAATAAAAAGTGTGGCTATAGTATAGTGAAAGAAACAATTTTATTTATTTCTGTGTTGGTGAACATACGTCATATTGGGTTGGAGCGAAATTTCTAACGTATCATTATTGGATATTCAACAAAACAAAACAAAAAAAAACAAAAAAAAAACCTTTCCTGAAAAGCTAATTGCTGTTATACAACGTACGTAATATGTGGACAAAATCATCTATACTATTATTGGAATCATATTGGAAGCTTATGAAACAAGGACGCCGATTTCTACAGTGGTGACGTATTTAATTAATTTAATTATTGTTTTCTTTCAGAAATTTAATTAGTATAGCATATGTATGTATTATATATTTATCTTTGTACATATTTCACGTACAGAATTCTATTTATTTTTAATATTTAACTTTGTGAGTTCTTTTGTTATTCAAAATATGCACGTTGTTCTACGTCGATATACTGTAATCTACGAATAGTTAGTTTAGGGTAGAATGGAGTAATAGTTAATGCTGTTAGAGGGATGATTGTATGCTATGGTGCCCTGCCTTACCGTTGCACCTGTATGGCAATTGTTAATAAAAATATGTTTGTTGGTTGGCGTAAACTTGATTTTCTTCCGGTTGTGGATTCTCGCACACTATTAATATTATTTAAGAACATTTTTTTTTGTACGATGGAATATTGACATAGCGTGAACAACGAACCTTCCCAGCCTCTGAAAGCTATCCCAAATTTAAAGTGTGCAACGTTGTGTCAATACTGACCCAAACCCATCGGTTACAAATGGCGCCGAAACAGGGACCGTAAAGGGTCTATTATAATATTTATGTCTGGTAGCCCTAAAAAGGCATCCATGTGGCTTCACCACTAATATTGTCGTGGTGTTGAATTAATTTTTAATTACAGTGAATTTAGTTTACCGAAAATTTTCATAATCTCGTTCAAAATTGTTTCTCAGTGTTCAACAACTCATGGTGTATCACGTGTTTGATGGTCGACATCAGAAATTCACCATTGATGCTCCGTTATTCGGTTCGCTGGTGAATCTGTCATGTTGATTTTCTGCTGATGCACAGTGTATCTGTCGATTTAACTGATTGATGGTTTGGTGATTCCAAATTCCTCAGTTAAAGCTGATACACTCCTTGTTAGCAATTTAATTTGCATGTTAGATTCTGATTTAAATTATTTTAATTTTGTATTATGTTAAATGAGATTGTGTCTATTTAGTTCAACGTTTGATTTCTTTGAGAAAATTAGTATTAAATCTTTATGTTATGTTAAGGCAAGCTAAGTTACCTTATAAGTGATAATATATCTGTGTTAATATATTTAATTATTTATTTGTGTATAAGGCAACTTAAAAGATCATCCTACGTACGGTCATCCCTTATTTACAGTATATGAATTTAAAAAAAAAAAAAAAAAAAAAATCATAAAAAGAGTAATATTTGAATATTCTTTTGGAGTATTGAATCATTATCAATCATTTATATTAATTTCTAATTAATAGTTAATCTTTAGTTTTAACTTGGTATTGTATTATTAATATTTAATCCGGTGGATTAAACAAATAAAAATAAAAAATTATTATATCTGCAAAATATACAGGTGTTGGTTGCATTGCATTGGTTTGTTACCATATTTTTTTTATATAACTCTTGTTAATAATTATATCATATTATAAGCTTAAAAAATTATCGCGTATCTTAATCATTTTTACGTCATAATTTAGTACATTTAAAAAAAAAAAAAAAAAAAAAATGAATTTTGCTTTACTCTGCGAATCGTTAACTGCTGACGAGATAAAAGTAGAATACCTAATTCGTGATATCTCTGGGGATCAGGTTGGAGCTGAAAAGAAATTAATAGAATCAATTCAAAAGGAGATTAAAGAGCCCTCATTAGCCCCTACTGATTCACATATTAACGAAAACCCAGAGTCCGAATTGGCTAGAATTCATCAACAACTGTCAATAATTGATGAATTGTTAGAGAATTTAGATAATAATGCCTCTTTAAGACATAAACAAAGGGTGATGATAAAAATTATTCACTGGAAAGGTCGGGCAGAACGATTAGCTAAGTCCTTCCCCGATTTATCATCCGTTTCTTTTGTGGTCAGTGCATTGAACCGAATCGCGAGAAATGCAGGTCTAGATGTGCGGAAAAGTGAACTCGAAATTCTAAAAACTTGCGATCTAAGGCAACCTTCAACATCAGCTGCTGGTCAGCCTAAAAGAAAGGTAAACGTCGAAAAAGGAGAGACAAATACAAACAAAGGTGCTGTTCCAAAGTTACCATCTGAACTGGAGTCTGAGGCTGAGCATCGATTTTCTGAAAAATTAGAGAGACTCTCGCAGGAATTTTTTGCAAAACTCCAAACCAATCCTCGAGTAAATAAAAAGAATAAAGCGGATAAACGAAGTTATGTACATACAACTTGTGAGTCTTCTGATGAAAATGAACAGGAAACATCTACTTCCTTTGATTCGTCAAGATTCTATTTATATAAACAACATCGACAAGAGGAGAATGTAAGGCATTGGACTAGGAAGACTTCAGATCCGACAAAATGGAAAATCAACTTTTCTGGCAAGACCGACAAAAAATTCGAAGACGATAATGTTCATGATTTCCTAATGAAACTTGAAGAACACGCAAAACAAGACAGGGTACCCCGTCAAGAGTTGGTCTTCCTGATGCGCAATTACGTGAGAGATAAAGCCGAAAAGTTCTATTATATATTCCTCCGAAAAAACAAAACTGCTAATTGGAAACAATTAAAGGAAGCATTTTTGGATAGGTTCAGCAACCAAGAAAGTGAGCGAGCAATGCGGCGTCATATTAGACATAGAACACAAGGTCCAAGAGAATCATTTAACGATTTTGTTTTGGATATCGAAAATGTTAATGGTCGACTTCAAAAACCATTACCGGACGGAGAACTACTAGAAGCTTTACTAGAAAACATGAATCCAGCCTTGCGAAATGTCACATGTAACACGCGGTTTAAAACGATCGAAAAACTCCGCAAAGTATGTGATAATTTTGAAAAATTATGGTCAACATCTGGATTTGATCCACGCCGATTTGTAGAATCACGCTCGAGGCGCATTCCAGTAGTTGAGCAAATTACTAAACCAATATATAACAAGGAGCCCGTGATTGATGCAGAATACAGAGATTGCGATGATGAATCAAATCCAGAGTCACCGAATGAAGTGAATGCTTTACATCCACAAATGTTCATTGTATGCTGGAACTGCAAAGAACTAGGTCACCGATTTTCAAAATGTCCTTTGGAAAAAACACACGATTTTTGTATTACTTGTGGACTAGCTGGTTATTCATCAGAAGAATGTATACGTTGTCTCAACAAACGAGCGGGAAATGTGCATACGAGCGCGACAAGGATGGGGGATGCGCGTTCGGGAAAATTTCAATACCCCAAAACTTCGACCACATCATCCCAAGTGTGCCCAAAACAGACGGGTCCATCAAATTCGAAGAGTTAGTTAATGAATCATCGCAAACATCATCTGCTCAAAATAGAAACCAACGTGGCACTAATTATTGGAAAGAACGAAAATTATATTTTAAATGTTGTAGTATTTCCACAGTAAATAGTATATGTGATGGTGATCCACGTCCATACGCAAAAATAAATATTCAAGGTTATCCTATTCTGGGATTGCTGGACAGTGGTGCTAGCGTTAGTATTCTGGGCAAGGGATCAGAAACTTTAATTAAAACTCTAGGAGCAAAAATTAGAAGACTTAACACCCACATTCAAACGGCAGATGGGACCACTAATACAGTATTGGGGTATGTAAATCTTCTCGTCACCTATTTGAAAACCACTAAGATGATACGATTTTGTGTAGTACCTTCACTACAAGCAGAGGTTTACCTTGGTGTAGACTTCTGGAAAGAATTTAGAATCGCTCCAAATATTGTATCAGAGATTACAGAGTGTGCCTTAAAACCCGTGTGTGCAGAAAACAAAAAAAAACATGATTTGAATTTTGAGCAGCAATTAAGATTAGAGAAAAGTATTGAGCAGTTTCCATCTTTTGCTTCAAAAGGTTTAGGCAAAACTAATTTGGTGGAGCATTTACATAATTAATGTCGGTAGCACCTCACCAATTAAACAAAGATACTATCCGGTATCCCCAATTAAACAAAAACAGCTAAACGATGAAATCGACCGTATGCTATCACTTGGAGTAATTGAGGAGAGCTGCAGTCCTTGGAGTTCACCTGTAGTATTGGTAAGCAGATCTAACGGAAAACCGCGCTTGTGCTTAGATTCCAGAAAAATCAACCTGGTCACAAAAAAGGATGCCTATCCTCTACCAATAATCGATGGACTTCTCGGTAGATTAACAGAGACTAAATTTATTACTAGTCTTGATTTGAAAGACTCCTTTTGGCAGATTCCGCTTGCCGAAACCTCTAAAGAAATAACTGCGTTTACTGTTCCAGGCCGTCCTATCTATCAATTCTGTGTCATGCCGTTTGGGTTATGCAATGCTCCCCAAACCATGTGCAGATTGATGGATCGAGTAATACCCCATCAGCTTAGAGAGAATGTATTTGTATATCTTGATGATTTATTGATAATCTCAGCTGGGTTCGACGAGCATCTGGAACTGTTGGAGACGGTGGCACGGTTGCTGTCAAAAGCGGGGTTGACTATTAATTTAGAGAAGAGCTATTTTTGTTTAAAAGAAACCAAATACTTAGGATTCATTGTAGGTGAAGAAGGACTTAGAACAGATCCATCTAAGGTTGAAGCAATTCGGAATTTTCCGCCACCTAGTTCGGTTAAGCAAACGCGTCGATTACTTGGAATGGCGGGCTGGTATCGGCGTTTTATACCAAATTTTTCAGATGTCACGGCACCAATCACCAACCTGTTGCGAAAGGGTGTAAAATTTAAATGGACTGAAGATGCAGATGAAGCCTTTGAATTATTGAAGGATCTTTTGACTAATGCTCCCGTCCTTCATATATCGAGGGCTATAGGTTTACCATCATTACCGATCATGCCAGTCTCAAGTGGCTCATGTCACAAAGAGATTTATCAGGTCGTCTTGCTAGATGGAGCCTTA
Source organism: Tipula unca (assembly GCA_951394425.1). Lineage (NCBI taxonomy): Eukaryota > Metazoa > Arthropoda > Insecta > Diptera > Tipulidae > Tipula > Tipula unca. The sequence continues at coordinate 174,892,353 of OX596382.1, read as the reverse complement.
AACTACAATCGTTCGATTTCACCATTATGCATTTAAAAGGAAAAGATAACGTAGTGGCAGATGCGTTATCTCGCCTTTACTGCGACAGCATTATCGAAATAAATAACGATTTGAGTTTACATCGACAGCATTTGTTTGATACGACAAAATTAGCAGATGAGGACTATAAAAAAATAAGATCAGATGTAATATCAAATCCTGATAAATATCCCAACTTAGCAGTGAAAGATGAAAGGTTATTCATACGAATCGAACCTAAACCAAATTTACCTATTACAGATATCCCAACATGGAAAATGTGGATTCCGGCTGAGTTGATTCATAAAATCATCGAGAAAGAACATTGTCCGCCAGATAGAGCACACGGGGGAATCAAAAAGACCTTAGAACGGATACGGAGATTTAACTATTGGCCAAAAATGGCCATTGATGTTCATCAATTTATTGTAAATTGCCAAATTTGTAAGCAGGCGAAAGCTACAAATACCTGCTTACGACCTCCGTTGGGGAAACTTACCATATCTGATCGGCCGTGGCAAAAGATCTTTATTGATTTATTGGGTCCTTATCCACGAACATCTACTGGTAAAACAAATAATAATAATAAACAGTATTAAAGGCCATTACCGGCCCCTTACTGAGTCAACAACCCGGCTCCAACGGTTTCGATCCTGAGCATGGTCTTCATACTGTCTAAGACAATCTGAAGAGGCCAAGTCGTTCTCTACATCGTGGAGCCATCGTCGCCGGCAACGACCTCTGCGCCTACCATATGGTGGCTCTCCTTTCAGAGATCGCTGCACAATTCGTTCCGGATCAGCACGCAGAACGTGACCGAGCCAGCGTACTCGCTGAGATCTTATTTCATGTACAATATCGGGGATCTTCATCAGATCTCTGATCTCGATATTGTACAGAGCTCGGTAGGTACCATCTATTTCGCGTTTTGGGCCGTAGATCACACGCATGACTCTTCTCTCAAATGTTAGGAGCCATCTCTCGTATTCATCCGTCAGCGCCCAACTTTCACATCCAAACATAACAACGGGCCTGATGAACGCTATGTAAAGCTTCAGCTTCACGGCACTTGATAAGTGTTTAGATTTTAGCAGTGGCCTTAGAGGATACAGAGAACGACTGCCAGCTGCCAGCCGCACTTTAATATCCTCACCCACACTATTATCGTGAGTGATAAGAGAACCCAAATATTTGAACCTCCTCACTCCCTCAAACGTGTGGTGGCCACTACTAAAATCTGGTGTGCCACTGTCCCTAAAACCTGAGATCAGGTATTTCGTTTTGGACTCATTGATCTGAAGTCCAACAGAAGCTGAAAACTCTACAAGCGGATCAAGTATTTCTTTCACTCCGTTGCTATTCAGTCCAATCACGCATATGTCATCTGCATATGCAAGCACCTGATTGGACTGGCGATATAAGATGTTACGCTGCGGTGTTTCAGTTTTACGAAAGATGTACTCCAACATGAGATTAAAGAGTATCGGGGACAGAGCATCTCCCTGCCGAACACCCGAGTTAACTACAAAACTTGTCGATAGCCTGTTCTCAACTTTAACACAGCATTGAGACTGCGTCACTGTCATCCTACATAGTCGTACCAGTTTTGTTGGCATTCCTAGGTATTCCAGGGCAGACCATAGACTCTCTCGATTGATCGAGTCATAGGCCTGCCGGAAATCCAGGAACACCTGATGTACGGGGATGGATGTCTCATAATATTTAGATAGAATCATCCGCAGCGAAAAGACCTGATCGGTGACTGATCGATTCGGACGAAATCCTCCTTGATAGTCACCAACCAAGCCCTCCGCCAGAGGAGTGATTCTATCCAATACAATGTATGACAGTAACTTGTAAGCTGTGCAAAGGAGAGCTATACCGCGATAATTCTCACACTTCAAGCGGTCTCCCTTCTTGAAGATGGGGCATATCGCGGCCACTTTCCATTCGTCAGGCATAACTTCGGTTCGCCATACTAATCGAATAAGGTCGAAAAGACAGTTCAACAAAGTATCCCCTCCGAATATCAAGAGCTCCGAATTAATGCAGTCCACTCCAGGTGCACGGTTTCGTTTCAATCTCTGCATGGCTTTAGTGAATTCCTCATGGGATGGCTCCTCAGTGCAAATCTCCGCAGTCTGTATTAGAGGTGGCTCAACAACACTTGTAAAACAACAATTTTAATTATTCTCGACAATTTGACTAAGTTTGTATACTTAAAAACACTGTCGAAGGCAACGGCTAGAAATGTGATTGACTGCCTAGAAAATGAAGTGTTTACACTGTTTAATGTCCCAGAATTTATTCATTCTGATAACGGAGTTCAGTTCGTCTCAAAAGAATTCACCGAAATGACCAAATTGTATGGAATAACACATATTCGTAGTGCTTTTTATTCTCCACAGAGTAATGCATCGGAACGAGTCAATCGATCAATTGTAGCAGCCATTCGATCCTATATTGGAGATAAACATTCGACCTGGGACAAACACTTACCAAAAATTGCTAGTTCGCTGTGTAGTTCGGTTCACGAATCGACACATTACTCACCACATTTCCTATTATTTGGCTACCACAAAATGCTGCATGGCCAAGACTATAAAATTTTAAAAGAACTCAATTTGATTAGCGAAGGAGAAATCGACTGGGTGAAATTGCCTATTATTTGGTCAAAAAGTGTATGTTAAGCAACATCCTGTCAGTGATGCCTCAAAAAAATTCGTAGCGAAATTTGCATTTCCATATATTAAGGCCACGGTGGTAGACGATCATGGGAAACTTTTGGGCCACTATCATCTAATGGATATAAAATTGTAGCCTAATTGAGCACTCAACCTATAGTATTCCATGTTTTGTAATATTGAATTCTTTTCAGCTTCAAAAGTGTCATTGGTTTAAAATTAATGACGACTTTTTAATCTGCCCTGTAACAAAAATGTAGATCCTATATGTCATTCTATCACTGTATATAAATCACTAATATATCAATGCCTTGTTTCCAGCACTGTACGATCGCGGTATACTTGCAGCAATATAAATTTTTTGATTTATTTTCTCGATAGATGGGATAAGTGCGCGCTAATGTCGATGATTGACCGCTGATCGCTGTCAAGAGATCAAACTATTACTTTTTTTTCTTTCGGAGTTAGAGATCTTAAGAAATTTTCCGTTAAGGACGTCGGTAAAATCAGTATAAAAACGAAGAAAAACGTGGACACGGGAGGAGAATAGAGACAGATCGAAAGTTGAGCGGTTAAGAAAAAAATAGATTGAATCTAGTCAAGTGAAGCAAAAAAAGTAAAAAGAAAATATAAAAAAATTGTAAAATGTAAAATAAAAATAATATAATAAATAAGTTAAGTTATTTCTATGTATAAATAAGAACTTATAAAAATTAATTCAACCAAAAATATTAATAATGTTAAGTTAAAATAAAAAAAAATAAAAATGTTCAAATTAGTTAAGTGTATGTAATAAATTAGCTAAGTGAAATAAACTCAATTAAAAGAAAAAAATATCTAATAAATTAAATTAATTCAATAAAATTATGTATTAAAAATCAAAAATTTAACCGCCATTTGTTGTTGTTTTTTTTTACTTTTATATATTTATGTATATACAAAGGCATGGCTACAGTGAAAATTTGTTGTTGTATCGTTCACGATACGGTTTTCATCCGATATAAACACGCATACAAAGAAACCGTACTTTGCATGGTTTATCGGATTTGAGCATTAAATAATGCTTAAATTTAGTGATTTCAACACTAAGAATAAAAAGTGTGGCTATAGTATAGTGAAAGAAACAATTTTATTTATTTCTGTGTTGGTGAACATACGTCATATTGGGTTGGAGCGAAATTTCTAACGTATCATTATTGGATATTCAACAAAACAAAACAAAAAAAAACAAAAAAAAAACCTTTCCTGAAAAGCTAATTGCTGTTATACAACGTACGTAATATGTGGACAAAATCATCTATACTATTATTGGAATCATATTGGAAGCTTATGAAACAAGGACGCCGATTTCTACAGTGGTGACGTATTTAATTAATTTAATTATTGTTTTCTTTCAGAAATTTAATTAGTATAGCATATGTATGTATTATATATTTATCTTTGTACATATTTCACGTACAGAATTCTATTTATTTTTAATATTTAACTTTGTGAGTTCTTTTGTTATTCAAAATATGCACGTTGTTCTACGTCGATATACTGTAATCTACGAATAGTTAGTTTAGGGTAGAATGGAGTAATAGTTAATGCTGTTAGAGGGATGATTGTATGCTATGGTGCCCTGCCTTACCGTTGCACCTGTATGGCAATTGTTAATAAAAATATGTTTGTTGGTTGGCGTAAACTTGATTTTCTTCCGGTTGTGGATTCTCGCACACTATTAATATTATTTAAGAACATTTTTTTTTTGTACGATGGAATATTGACATAGCGTGAACAACGAACCTTCCCAGCCACTGAAAGCTATCCCAAATTTAAAGTGTGCAACGTTGTGTCAATACTGACCCAAACCCATCGGTTACAACTCTGCTATTAAGTCGTATAATGTACCGTTTTCGAGTATATTATGATCAATAACTAACTTGCTCAGAATTGGAAGGCCCCGAAACATGAGTGTTGCTGAAAATGAAGCAACATCAACCAGGTGATGTTTATCACAGCTAAGGTTGTGCCGCCCTCGTTGGTACAGTAAGTAGCGTCCTTCCTTTGTTATTCGAGGGTCTCGGGTTCGATTCTCGGTGGTGACCAAAAAATCACGGTTGGGTAATTCTAATGTGTAAGTATGTGTGCTTGTCCGGGTATTGCACCGTGGATGCCAAGTGCTGGAGTAATTCACCCAACTTTAATTTTAATTGGTTGTCTATTACTGCAAAGCGTTTTAGAGAGCGATAGACACCTATATTTTGTCAGACATAACAATAATTTTATTTACACACACTCATCATGAGCGATAAAATCCATTATCGTTTGGATTTGTTTATAAAGAGAACTGGGCAGGTGGTACATCACCAAGAATATATATTTTTTAAATAGTCACTGTGGCTATTATGTCCACTAAAGTTGTTTTACATGTAAAATACACAAAAGTGAGTGTACACTAAGCAAATTTAAGGATATTTTGTTTAAATTATTCTGTCATGTAAATGGCCATTAGCTAGGTTTTATAATATTGTGCGCGTTGACTCTAAAGCATTGCATAAACTATTTTTTTGTAGTTCATTCATAAAACTTGTCTTACATTTACGATTTATCTCACAAAAGTTGTACTTAAGTACGTATTCAAAAATGTACCTATGGCTTAAAGAAAGACTACTATTATTTATGCGACAATGACTAGAAGCATAATCTTAGTATCAATTTAAAATCCAATATCTGTGTCGAATAGCATTTTGCTGTATCTATCAAATTTACGAAAGAGCTGCAGGATTTATCATCTTTTGGATTAAGGATTAGCAAAATGACTTTTATATCAAACGATTTGTATGGTTTTCATGAATGTTAAATAATTCAACTGTATTGAAGTCACAGCGTTGGTAACAGATACAACGTGAATTTAACATATAAACTTATTTGTTTGGCACTGTCAAAACTATATATGATTACATGAGATTTTTATAAAAGAAGTAAAAGGTACAACGCTTGTAGAAGACAGCTGCGGAAGAGATGCTATAAGAAACGTCATAATCGGATATATAGTTTGGTACACACATAGTTGATTAAAATAAAGTTTGATAAAATTTCATAATTTAATCAGATTTCAGCAAATTTTGAATAAAATTTAAATGAGTTTGATGAGAATAATTGTGTTCCACGGTTTCCATTAATCACATATTTTCGAGAATACAAGGATTTTTTTCAAATGTTTGCTCTCAAATTTCTTTCAAACTAGCCTCAATTTTCCAAATGTGTTTGAAGGGAATTATTAACGCTATATAGAGGCTAATTAAAATTAATTTAGGTTAGCACCTATGTATCGCCTTTTGGGTTAAACAAATTAAACTTTTTCAAAATTTGTCTATCAAATTTCATTCAAATTCGTCTACACTTTAATTTCAAAAATAATTTAAAAATCAGTTCAAGTAAACCATTAGTAGTAGGTTATGGGACACTTGAGTCCAAGGTCACGATGTCCTTGAAATTGGCATCATCTTGATCTTGACAATTATATTGTACTGACGGTTTACTTTTGATCTTGCGGTCTCGATTTTGCTAATTTCTAAAAAAAATCAGTATAAAATATGTAGTGTTACTACAAATGTAACTGCTATATCGACACGACCAAACCGAAGACACACCACAAGATTCACTTTCAAGTCCAGCGAACGAGCTAGACGAAATTTCCAAGTTCATCGAAAACAATGATATGGAAAACCGGGATGGCCGATATGGTCATTACCTATATCATTGAATAAAGACATTAGAGAATTGACACCTGCGATATGACCACTACGAAGTTGTTATAGCGCTGTATGCACATGGTGTATTGGCTAAAATGGTTTAAAAATTTACTAAGATATAAATAAACAAAATGGGTTTGATATTCTATTTATGCAAGTATTTTTTTTTCATTCTTTTGTATTTGCACATCTAGATACATAATTATATAGTGTTTATGTATGTGTGTCGATCGAAAAAAAAAAATTAATAATGAAATGAAAAAATTAAAAAATTCTCTAGTGTACAAGGTGAACCATTTTTGAGTATAATATATACAAAGACGATTGTCGATTTCCGAAATTAACGTGCAACCTGTAGCAATAATTTTTTTGGAAATATAAATGTCTCGACTGGATATGCGAGAATGTATATGTTTTTATTCTTACAGAATAGCAATATGTACCTAATTACATATTCATACTCGTAAATATTATTTTGATCCAATTCATCAATAGAATTGGTGCGATACAATAAATTACAAAAAATGATTAATTTTTTTATTTTCGTTGCTTTCAGATTTTCAATCGACACATACTATAATTTTCCATATTATACGAGTACATTCAAAAATAAGAGGACATTTAAATGAAACATTTATTCGATTTCAAAGTTATTTGAACATGTAAGATGTAAGATTTTATGTGTATTTCAAAAATATATTTCAATTATACTATAAAGTTAACATTACATATGATTAAGAATATCGAATTTTCTTAATTTTCGTTTTTTGTTTTTGGCTAAAGAGTTGATAATTTTAAGTTTCGCTCGAATGAGTACTCGAAGTGTATGCATAATTAAATGGCTTTTGTGTTCCAGTATAATGCAAGGTATTATAACTTGGCACTCACATAAACGATATAACTTTTCTAAGACATTCTTCTCGTGACAAAATTTCTCAAAATTATTTTCGAAACAATTAATTAAGTTTTGAATCAGATTTACGAACATAGTTGTTGGTACTAATAGGCCACCATTTATAGTATCTTCATACTGACGATTTTTTATTAGATTCTCTGATTTTTCATATATATGATTGTGATGTGGTTTGCACATAAAGATTTTGCATTCCTTGCAATTATGATTTTTTAATACGGCAAATGCAATATATCCCGCAAAATATGTTGTTGCCATATCATTTATAGTAGGTTCTCGTATTCCTGATTCATTATTATTATTCGTCATAGTGTCTTCTGAATCAGAATCATCAAACTCACATTCGTTTGGAACTTCGTCATCTTCTGCATCACTGGTTGAACCCGAGTTATCTTTTATATGGACAGCACCTATTTTAATGATTTTGAACAGTTTTAAAACAGTTAATTAAGTTTTATTTACATATGTGTAATGTAAATTTTTTTTTTAATTTTGTATACCTGGCAAAACTGGTATTAGACTATTTGGTATTAAATCATCTGGGTTCAATGATTCATCAATGAAACTGTAATCAATGCCTTCGGGATTTAGAAAGTCTGGAATTGTAATTGGTTAATTATATATAAAACAGCGTGCATTGAGAGCTAACTTACTTTCGACATCTTCCATATTCAAAATTACGGAACAATCCGACGTCTCGTAGGACGTAGTATCTGGAGCAATGATGTTGTAAAAGCACATTTGTTTCAGATTTATGTGTAGGCGAAATACAGATGGATTTTTCTCATACGATCCTCGATTGTTTCTTACCACTGAAATTGTATTTTCCAAGCAGTCTGAGTTTAGATGGGAAGTTATTAGAAATGGTTGCTCAACAGCATCCCACAGTTGTAGAGTCGCATTAATGGTTTGACATAAACCACTAAAGCAATAAATAGCACCCATTTGCCGGTGCAATTACACTTAAAACCTTTCTTTGATTTGCATCACTATGATTTTGAACACTTTCATTCCTTAAACGTTTGGATACATTAATTTGATTCTCCTCGTTTCCCGTATGAATTCCAAAATTAGTTTTGTTTTCAAAATTTAGCTTCGAATGATCACTTATGTATAGGTTCGGAATTGCATCCATAGAAAGACGTGATCTCATTGAACTATAATTTATAAATTTTTTATCGAAATGATCAGCACATATATAGATAGCTTCACTTGAAATTAACTTAAATGAATAACTATTTCCGGTATTTAACAGCCATTTTTCGCGGCGATTGTCATTTGGTAACACAAATCTAGGAACACCATAGCTTTTCTTAGTTTTACAATTCGCGTAATCACAATATACCATTTCAAAATTGTTTTAAGTGCAAAAATATGAATTACGAAAATTAGAAAAAATAATATGTACTATAATATATCACAAAAATTTTAATTATCAGAACTTCAATTTTTATTTATCCTTTGAAAAAACATTATTACACGAGATATAAATGAAAACTAACGCAGATATTTTAAATAGATATACATATTCAAGTATTAGTAACGGTATTTTACGAATATCACAAATTATAAATTTGTGGTAATTTTGAGCAGATATTTTCGTATTTTGTTTCTTTTGCGTATCCATTGAACATAAAAAATTAAAATTAACACATTCAAATAACAAGAGAAACAATGCATAGAAATGCAGTTGCAACAGGAAATAAAAATACACTAACCTGACGTTGTAGTAGAAATTTTTGTTTGTACCAATACATGAAAATATCAAATGTGAAATAAAATATTCCTAGACGCATTTAGCAAAGACTCTGAAAAAACAATTTCTTGTAGTATTGATAGTTGTCGCATACGCTCTTATGTCGCTTCAAAACTAGTAGTGTCATATTCTATATATCGTTATTCAATGCCTATATGTTCATTACTACGTCTCTCAATAAAAGATGGCGTTATATTAAACAAATTGAAAATGACGGATATGCCCAAGGTCATAAGACTCAAATATCAAATGTTAAAGGACATTGGCCAAAGGTCAACGACTAAAGGTCGAAAATTGTAAAGGTCATCGTTACGTCATATGACCTTAGCCTCAAGTGTCTCATATACTACTACCATTATTTTTATTGATGAATCGTATTTATAAATTTTTTCCTACTTACAACACAAAAACTAACCAATTTGCGAAATTCCTAATTAATAATCTTCTAATTTTTCAACACATAAATTCTATAAAATTTAAATCTTAAAAATGAAAATTTCTAAAATTTCCAAAATTTTTCTGCTGTTATGAAATATTTATATTCTAAATACCCAATTTTTAACTTCTTTATTGCTAAGCTATAAATGGAATGGGCAAATTATTTATGTAAACCTTAACAGTTAAAATAACATTTTCCAATCATTTACATTTTTAAAATAACAAATTCTGTTAACAAAATTCAGGTTTTATTAATTCATTTTTAATTTTAATTACCATTCGATTGATCGAATTGGTGTTTGGTTCGTTAGCTGCTGAGATTGACTTTATTTAGATTTATATTTTAAAAATTTGTTGTAACGATAGAATTTTTCAAATTTAAATCTTTACGATCTGTGAAACATATAACCAAGGCCAGAAAACTAAAGGAAATACACAAATTCTCGAATATACAAAAATCCACCAAATAATGTGAAATATCAAATTTTATATAATTTAATCGTCTTTAGAATGTTATTAAAAATAGAATTCGCTGACCAACTAACACAAAATACGGAAATAAACAAAATAAAGAACTTTTTCCAAACAACAAACCGCAGAAACGACACAGATTATATAAAAATATATTGCAAGCTAGCAAATAACATGCAATTTATTATTTCTATTTTGCATGAGCATGGAGTGGACACTTTACTGACCTGCTTGATGTCCATCATGCGTCACAGACTGTTGTTGAGCCACTTCTAACACAGACTGCGGAGATTTGCACTGAGGAGCCATCCCATGAGGAATTCACTAAAGCCATGCAGAGATTGAAACGAAACCGTGCACCTGGAGTGGACTGCATTAATTCGGAGCTCTTGATATTCGGAGGGAATACTTTGTTGAACTGTCTTTTCGACCTTATTCGATTAGTATGGCGAACCGAAGTTATGCCTGACGAATGGAAAGTGGCCGCGATATGCCCCATCTTCAAGAAGGGAGACCGCTTGAAGTGTGAGAATTATCGCGGTATAGCCCTCCTTTGCACAGCGTACAAGTTACTGTCATACATTGTATTGGATAGAATCACTCCTCTAGCGGAGGGTTTGGTTGGTGACTATTAAGGAGAATTTCGTCCGAATCGAACAGTCACCGATCAGGTCTTTTCGCTGCGGATGATTCTATCTAAATATTATGAAACATCCATCCCCGTACATCAGGTGTTCCTGGATTTCCGGCAGGCCTATGACTCGATCAATCGAGAGAGTTTATGGTCTGCCCTGGAATACCTAGGAATGCCAACAAAACTGGTACGACTATGTAGGATGACAGTGACGCAGTCCCAATGCTGTGTTAAAGTTGAGAACAGGCTATCGACAAGTTTTGTAGTTAACTCTGGTGTTCGGCAGGGAGATTGCTTTCGTAAAACTGAAACACCGCAGCGTAACATCTTATATCGCCAGTCCAATCAGGTGCTTGCATATGCAGATGACATATGCGTGATTGGACTGAATAGCAACGGAGTGAAAGAAATACTTGATCCGCTTGTAGAGTTTTCAGCTTCAGTTGGACTTCAGATCAATGAGTCCAAAACGAAATACCTGATCTCTGGTTTTAGGGACAATGACACACCAGATTTAAGTAGTGGCCACCACACGTTTGAGGGAGTGAGGAGGTTCAAATATTTGGGTTCTCTTATCACTCACGATAACAGTGTGGGTGAGGATATTAAAGTGCGGCTGGCAGCTGGCAGTCGTTCTTTGTATCCTCTAAGGCCACTGCTAAAATCTAAACACTTATCAAGTGCCGTGAAGCTGAAGCTTTACAAAGCGTTGATCAGGCCCGTTGTTATGTTTGGATGTGAAAGTTGGGCGCTGACGGATGAGTACGAGAGATGGCTCCTTATATTTGAGAGAAGAGTCATGCGTGTGATTTACGGCCCAAAACGCGAAATAGATGGTACCTACCGAGCTCTGTACAATATCGAGATCAGAGATCTGATGAAGATCCCCGATATTTTACATGGAATAAGATCTGAGCGAGTACGCTGGCTCGGGCACGTTCTGCGTGCTGATCCGGAACGAATTGTGCAGCGATCTCTGAAAGGAGAGCCACCATGTGGTAGGCGCAGAGGTCGTTGCAGGCGACGATGGCTCCACGGTGTAGAGAACGACTTGGCCTCTTCAGATTGTCTTAGACAGTATGAAGACCATGCTCGGGATAGAAACCGCTGGAGCCGAATTGTTGACTCAGTAAGGGGCCAGTAATGGCCTTTAAAACTGTTTTAATTAATTAATTTTGCATGAGCGAGAAAATAAATTAAAGCTCAACATTATCAACATTTTTGTATTTTTTAAGTATGACAATAAAGCACTTTGGTGAAAAATAATAATCATAACAATATTTTGTGGTATGTATACATTCTACAATTTGCAATAATTCCGTCTGCATTCTAGCGAATTACGATAAATCATTTTTCTGTCTCGTGGATATTTTTGAAAGCTCAAGAAACCCTATAATGTTCGACTATTTGCACAAATATTGGTTTTGGTAGAAATAATTAAAATGCCCTATCTCATTACTACAACTAAGTTAGAAATTAGAAGTTCAGGAATGTTTTGTAAGTTGAACTGGTGAGGCAAACAATTTTGAAATTATTCGCTGACAATAACGTTTCTTAAACGTTGCAATACAATTGTCAATACAGTGCAGTGCAATACAATTTTCATTCTTTTCAATTTTGTGCGGTTTTGACTATATCGAAATTTCTAAAATAAAAAAGAACATATTTGAAATACAACTTGAATGTTATACCTATAATCGAATATCCCGCTTTGCCATAAAGTCGTGACTGTCGTAAAAATAAGTGAAAAAACAAAATTGAGAATGATTCAAAAAAGGAATGCTGGGATTTACATTTAAACATCATCAAATAGATATTAAATGTAAGTCTCGCTGACGTACAACATCCACAAATAAACAACATAAAGAACTGTTTCGAAACAACAAACAAAACTGATTGCATCTTATATATACAAAGCATAATATTATGCAAATTTGTTATTTCTAGTTGCGAGGAAAAAACATAAAAGCTCAAAACAGCGTATCTCAACTTTTTCTATATTTGTGTTGACAATAAAGCGCTTTAGTGAAAAATAATATGATGCATAACAATATTTGTTGTATGTGTAGTCGCGACACGACAAATTTTCATCCGCAAATAATTTTTAACATATATGACTTTATAAATAATTAAATTTAAGAAATTTTATGTATTACAGAGATTTTATTTTTAATTCAAATGTTAATTTTAATGTGCAGCCCCATTTGAAAATAGCAAAATCGTTTAGCAATTCATCCAAGGCCAAAGTTTAAATTAAATTTTATGATTTCGATTAGGAAACACATTACGAGTACACAACAAAAAAACAACAGAATTATTTTAATTATTATATTTAATTAATTTATGTAAGTAAAGCTTTTTCACGAAAATTTGTATTTCTTTTAATAACAATAATAATCACAAAACGAATTATGTATTTGAGTAAGTACATTTTGTATACATTATTTCAAATACAATTTATTTCTGTGTAACAAAATAAAAACAAAAAAAAAATCGGAAAAAGTTTCTTAAAAGCTTTTACTTATTTTATTTGTGTTACTTGTTGTTTCAAAATAATATTTTTTTATTATTCGCAAATCAGAAAAATGAAAGAAGTTTTCGTATTCTATTGCTTTGTTTGTGAATTTAAGTAAATTGATTCGGTTGAAAGATTTCATTCATCTCAAGAATGACATTATATATGGATTTGTGTTAATCATATAGCTACGATAATGAAATTTTGAAGAACTTCTCTACGGTATACATAAATAGGTTAGTTTCTGTTAGCCCAAGAAAGCATGTCAATAATTTAAAAATATTTATATTTTAATCACGGTTCTAAATTTTAAATTCCTTGCATTAAACGTTAGTTAAATTAAGCTTCATAAATTCATTGAAGCTTTAATATTTCCATGTCGATTAATTACATTAACAGAAGCTTAACTGAAACTTAGTCCTTGGATTAGAATTGTCCAAATCTTATGTTTAGTTAAATATTTTACCTTTTCAAATTAGTAGTTTCTAAACCCACCACAAGTCAGCACTGAAAAATCAATATACATATTTATGCAGGTACCAAAATAATATTTTTAGAATGGCGCCCAAAAATATTTAACAAAAATTAAAGTTAAATAAACTTGAATTAGTTTGATCAGAATTTGCAATAGATTAAGTTGTTAGAAAATTCGGTTGCTCAGCTCCAGAAAAATTTCAGTCAGGGACGAAAAAATCTTCAATAATTTCGATGTTAAGCTCGATAAACACACAAGCGTTTCAATAAATCCTCAATAAATGTCTAATCTCAATCACCTATGGCTATAATGAAGAGATTTAGCCCAGACTCATTCAAGCAAAATACCAACATTAGTTTGTAAAGTGTTTGAAATGAGTCACTTGTACACAAATTTAAATCATTTTTATGGTGCCTATATATGAAACAGTTAAACGGTGTTCAGATATCGTTAATTTTCGGACACATAATATATTGAAGCAACCTATAGAAGGCGCTGACTGGAGATTTAATTTTTATTGTGTCTATATATCAGCACGTTGGTGTACAGTGATGCCATACATGATGCATATATCTACGAGTATATCACTCATGAAGTTCTTTAAATTTATTATTTATTCAACCATAAATAAAGCCATAAATAAAACCATAAATAAACAAAACAAAAAATTTAAAATTACAATTTCTGATTCACAACTGCGGATTAGACATTTCATGGGTTTCGTATGTGACAATTTTTTTTACTGGGTAAATTTTACCTTAGCCCGAAACCTCAATCGTTCGGCCTATGACCTACATATATAGGAAGAATTGACTTCAAAATCGAAAAAATGAAATTGCTGGGCTCTCTTAGCCAATGTGTTAAAAAAAAATTTAGTGCCAGCGTGTATCCTTCGAAAATAATTGAAATATTCGATTGACATGATGACATTGTTTCCGTTCTCATGAACAGTTGTTGTTCCTCTAACCTATATATACTGAGTATACCTATATCTTCAATGAAAGTCTCCGAACTAGAATTTTCCTTGGAAGATTTCTTCATTCGTTTTTAATCCTGTCCGTCTTTTCTAAGATATTGATGCCATGGTATTCAGACAATTATATGCATAAGCATTAGCAAGTTTTGATCACATCTGCGCCACACGATTTTTTTCTATTTTTTTTTATGGTTTTCTCATAAGTAAATAGGAACCTAACAGCAACTCGAAATGATATACTCGGAACTCTGTCGGGCTATCAAAGGAAATTTAACACTTTTCCTTTTTAACAACTACTAACAAATTATCTTTGGAAGTGAAGAATTGCAAGACAAATTCTTTTGTATCCGCTTCTTTAATAACCTATATCAGTGCCACTCTGTATAAGAGAACTTAATTTTTTTAAACCAACTAATTATATTCGCACTCTGAGCAGTTTGCAGAAGAGAATTTGCTCTTCCACCTTATTTAGTGTATGTCAATACATATATGCAAATAAATAATTTTGTAAATATAACAATTATTGAAATGAGTCGATTGCAGTCACAAAAATGGCCGATAATTTTTATACACGGATTCTGGAGTTCGTAAAATTCTCGTTTCTATTTTGAGCGCAATGAAGTACGCACAAATGGTTGAATGTGTCAACGGTTAACGATAGCATTATAATTGAAGCAGCCAATACCGAACTAAAATGCCTATTTACTGATCCAATATTCCACTTGTGTGGTGAGCAGACCCCTTAGAATTTATCCCACGATTTCATCCCAGGATTTTTTTAAAATACTTCTAACAACACAAGCGTAAATAATCCATCCTGGACTTTATTAAAATACATTATATATTTTATACAGTTGGTGTATCCCAGATTTTTTGCATTTATCGTATCCCAGACTTTTTCGCCAACTAAAACAAATCTATACAGTTGATACCTAAATACTCATCTCAGATATTTTTAATATGTAATAATTTGTTGATGGAGAAAAATCTTTTTTCTTAAAATGAAAAGGTTATGGACTCTGTAAGCCACCATTGCACCAGCTTTGGTAATTTTTTGACTGTTGGAATTGCCGCCATATAAATAAACGTATCGCCTTTGCCAACTTCAAAGTAAACTACAATCGAAAAAAGCGATTGAGTTTGGGACCTTGCTGACCACCACTATGCTAGCGTTGATGAATTTTGAACCGTTAGGAATTTCCCGCAATAAAAATAAATGTGTCGCCTTTGCCATCTTTTCAAATAAAACTAAAATCGAAAAATAAAATCTTATAGCCTAGCCTTTTACGGACGGCTATTTTCTCACAATGATTAAGTTTGGGACCTTCTTGGCCGTCATTTTTTAATTGTTGTAACATGTGCGCTACTGTTATTTATTCTGCGGAAATTCCAACGATAAAAAATATTAACGCTGACACATGTGATGGCTAAAAAGTTAACTAACTCAATCGTTGTGAGAAAATAGCTGACCCTTTAGAAAAGCTTGGCCATACGATGTTTTTTCGATTTTAATTTTTTATGAAAAGATGGCAAAGGCAACACCCTTATTTAAAAAATAAATATTATTTGGGGAGCCTTCACGTGAAACTTGGACTAAACGAACATCACCATAATGTTGTACTTGATATAATCATAATTGGCCTCAAAAACCAACCAATCATCTTCACTGGTGACTTCAATGCCAAATCATAATAAAGACACGATCGTTATAGAGGTTTTCTTGTAGAAAATATGTGGCTAGTAGTGGTCTCTTGATTATAAATAAAGATGGCTAGCGGATCTTACCTTAATGAAGCGATACGCGATAAAACATGAAAATTTTGATAAATGTCAAAATATATTTTTATCCAAGTAAAGTGAGCGTAAAATAACTAGCTCCACTCATCAATGTTGCAAAACCAAATTGCCATGGTGTAGATCTCGCTAAGCACTAAACGTAAAACAGATCAAAAACTATCCAAGCTCTATCATAAGGGAGCAGATCCCACAAAACCATTAATGAAACAAACAAACAACGTAACTTTGGAAATTCACTAATAAGTGACCATGGTAATGCCGAACCATGTAGATTTGCGTAAACTCACTACGAGAAAACTGAAAACTACAAAGAGGTACTTAGTACTCTAATTAGCGAAGTTGATAAAACCAATTTAAAGAGTGAAATACATGAATAAAGGTTCACTGTTCCAGTCATCACAAATGTGGACCACTTCAGCAATGAAAAATCCTGCAGACGAGGATTCTTTATTGCCTATATCTATGAATACCAGTGAAACGCCTATAGACAACCTCAACGTCAAAGTGATACAGCATGAATGGCCTGTAATTGGGCCAAAATGATCTTATTGTCAGTCTTAGGTAAACTATTTGAGAAATCGATTACTGTCATGTTGGTGAACATGTTCCAGAACATATAGTGATAAGCAGCTCGGCTTCAGAGAGAGAGAGAGAGAGAGAGAATAATCAATATAATTAAAAAGAGTAACACCTCAGGAGGCTTCCTAAATGTTTCTGGAGATTTTGGCGGCCAAGTATCATGTGCTAAAGAATACTAACTGACCAGCAAATCTCTACTTGATCATAAACCACTATTTCTCTCAAACAATTTCCACTGTTAACACTAACAATCGTACACTTTAAGAGAAAGTAAATAAAGGTTGCCCGTAGGGCTCCATATTGGGCCTTAACCTCTGGAATATTATTTTTAACATGAGCATGAACGGTGATGACATAATGGTTGAATACTGCAGAGAGTACAGAACCTTCAACTTAAAAACACATTAGTAGACCACCTCTGGTGTCTGTTAATTGTCAGAGAATAATGATGGGTAAAAACCTTAAAGTGGCAAAGAATAGCAAAGAATAGTAAGAATGTTGCCGTTATGTTGCGACCCCATACTATTTTAGCATTTAATGCAGTGAACGCCAAGTTTTTAACCCTCAGATACATTATTTTTTTTATAATATTAAAAGCTTGAAACTAACTAACCAAACCAAATTTTACCAGCTGACGCTTGATGTCAATCCATGAAAACGTTTAAAAAAAACAGTATAGTATACGCCTCCAAGCGCCCGGAACGGTAACACGTTGTCTGGCCATTCATACCGACAACGGATACTTGAACAACGACATGCCATTCCTTCACAATAGACGTCGAGTTACGGACAGTGCGAGTTACGACGATGAATTACGTACAGCGCGAGCATACAATCGTTGATAAACGATTTCGTAATGGAGACGAGAATTTGAACGCTGTTCAAATTGGCTTGGTTAGTGTTGGCAAGTCCACCTTACTATTTTTCAAATTCAAATAGATTCTAATTATTTTACCTGCATTACGTTAAACTTTTAATTTTAAACCAATTCAAAACAATCAAAATAAATTTAACAAAATTTCATGTTTTTTAATATACGAGTAGGTGACAGATTATATCATACAACAAAAAATCTATTTTATATAGTTTGTCTAGAGTTGTATAAATTAAAGCACACACAGTACACAACTACAAACGAAATATAATTGCACAATAGGATTATTATATTGCACTTCACTGAAAAGAAAAGAGTTCTTCGTATATGACTGAATGCCATTCTGTATATCGTATACACGACAGGTAGAGAAAAAGGAAAAAGCAATTTAAAATTTATGTAAATTAGACGTACACTAGAAAATTACCTGTTTTTTTCATTAAAAAGTTTGTTTTCGATTATTTCAGCAATACAATAAAATGCTTGACGAAAGCTTTGTTATAATTCATCCATTAAAAAATTTTAAATTAAGCGCAAAATGCACAAACGCTTGAGTACGAATTCTATTGGAACGTTATTAAATTATATGTACATAGCAGTGATGGGCGTTTACACGTCATTTATTATGTTCTACATTGACGTCGACAACTCGTAGATAACGTCAACAACGTAACCAATGTCGATAATGTAGACAATTCCTAGGGTGGTTTTGTCAATTAGTTCTTAACTAAAGGGTGACCAACCGAGAAAATAGCGCAGTGGTTAAAGCTGAGGTACCGGGTTCGAATCCCAACAGAGGCCAGATGCAAAAGGGATGCAAAATTTTTTATCTCCCGATCACGATCGGTGATTAAATTGAAAACATCTATGACCCTCTGTTGGAATGTAGAACTCATGGACCGACCCATCTGCCATGTCATTATACAAGGTGTCATGGTGCTATGCAATGCGCAGGTGCGGTATACTGTAGTTGTGTGAATGGGATGAATGAATGTGTGTGAATGTCGTATGAATGTAAGGCAAGGCTATACGTCGATAATAATGTATCTATGCCACGTTCCTCCTAAATAAAAAAAAATAAAAAAATGGGTCACTAAATTACTTTAGGGAAAGAGCGGAATTTAAAACTAGTCGTGCTCAAATACCATGTATCTACTTCAGTGTCATGTTTATCCAATACAAATTATTCAATTGACACAAAACAACGATATATAGCGTTATATAGAGTGGGGCCCTCTTTATAATGGTGGAACGGTATAGAACAGCTCGCAGAAAAATCGGAAAAAACGGCTCACAAAAAATCAGACAAAAAGGTTATAACTTTCATTAAAAATAATCCGGGGAACTATGACCGTGCCATAAAATTCGAGCTCTGGAAGGCTATTAGTGCTGCCGCGTTATTAAATAGCCAAATCGTTCAGATAACCAACACTTGTTCAGGTATATATAAACCAACAACTTTCCTATTATTGTGGCAGGATTGTACTGTCCACCAAGGCATTCTATTAAAAACAAATAATACTTAGAGTTCTTCAAGCGTCTGGGAAAAAGGTTCATAATAGATGGTGACTTCAATGCGAAGAATACTCACTGGGGTTCTAGATTAACTATACAGCTAAAGGAAAAGAATTACTGATTGCCATTAATGGATGTGAATCCATTTCAACTGGAAAACCAACATATTGACCAACTGGCCCAGGAAATGTACCTGACCTGATCGATTTTTTTATAACCAGAAGTATTTCTGGATTCTGGACGTACATTTTCATTGCTGCTACATCCCTCTTTTATACTTGGCAATTAATTTTAAAAATTTGAAAAATTTAATAGAAACTGAGTTGAACTAATTTGTAAGATTAAATTAAATTAGAAAAATCTTAGCCCGATTGCCGCTTGAACTCATGTCCACTAATCAAACGCTCATTACTTTGCTTAGATGACCACTGCCATATAATTTCATTACTGATAAATCCATCTTTTATACTCACCATTTGAATCTAGAAAAATGATAATTTAACAGAATCTGACAGAGTCCATAATTTAACAGAGTCCATTGCTGTTGCTAAAATTTTCAATTTTTATATTCAAATGGCAGCTATAAACGATAGGAATATCAGTATTTATATGTATTGCGGTGGCTCGGTGGTAAAAGAAGCTGTGCGCGATTGGATTGTAATCATTACTACTAGTTTAAGCCTCAATATATATTTTTAATTTATGTGGATGACCGCTAAATTTGTTTACCCTGAATCGAAGTTCGAACACTGCACAACATTCACGATTCCAAATCCTATCGCACCGTTTACTTTACCAGCTCACTATTTCCATATATAGATTTGACGCTATACTCTAAACAAATTAAATTAAAAATTATTTAATGCCAAATCGAGGCTAAAACCCAAGTTCGCAATTCCAAATGCAACGAGTCTGCTTACTGGACCACCGGCTTATATAAATTTGATGCTATATACAAATCTTTTATGTTTGCCAATTCAATAAAGAAAATTGAATATTTTAGCAACAGGAATATACAATTCATTACGGTCATACACAGAGATAGCTCTGCCATTTTCATTACGGTCATACATAAGGGATGGCTCTTATACTTGCAGAAATTGAATGTAGATTTCAACAGAAGCTGTATTGAACCAATTTTACAGCAAAAATTAACATAAAAAACTATTGTCGCTGACGAGTTTTTTGGCAGATAACTCTAGTCCACGATTTCAAGTGGATTGACTCTTTTTACTCGACCATCGGCGTATTAAAATTTGGTGCTGAACAACGATAGAAATCTTTACATGGCACAACTGATAAAATTCTTTAAAGAAGGTTATATCTTTCATTAAAAATTTAGTTTAATTTAATTTAATTTAATTTAAATTTAACTATATGACCGTGCCATAAGATTGACCACACCCCACTCCATGGTAAAACGAATTCGAGTTCAGGAAGACTATGAGTGCTACCAAGTTATTAAAAAGCCAAATCGTTGAGATTACCAACAGTTGTTCGATATAATATGTGCCAAACTGATGACAAAATTTTCACACGATTTAGTGGATGTGTTGGGATGGATGACGCAACGTACATGAAATTGATTTTGAAACACTTCAAGTTAGCTAAATTTTAAAAAATTTATGATTTGGCCAGCAATTTGCAGTTGTGGAGCCAGGTTTTTGTCACATTTTTCATAACGACGTATTTTGCCGCTAATTCATCAACACGATTCAGCAGTAAAGTTTTGGCCATATAGCTCGTTCACATGACTCTAATTCCAACAGAAGCAATAAATTTGAAAGAGATTAATCAAATCAATGTTATTAGAGGTAACTCTATAACCTTTATAATCTATAGAGATGATTTTTGCAAAAATTAAAACAACTCAACAAATTCAATTTAATTAATTACAAAAGAAATTTATTGAAATGATGGCCGCAACTGCGATAGTCCTTTCTCAAAGTCCAATTTTATTAATCTTCGTTATATTTTACGTGTCGACAACCGCCTCAATTACCTCACTGCGTTATCAATTATAGACTATACACTTGAAAGTCAATTTTGTAATCGCGCCACAAAAGTTTTAATTGTACATTTCTACAACAAAAAACTCATAAAAAGTAAAAGTTGTGGTGAATAGGGAAATAAAATTTGCTTTTATTGAAATGTTAACATGGTACATCTTAAAATAACAAACAAGAAATTTTATATGGATTTGATGTCATCTTACAATATATCTTACGTATATGAGAGCAAGCACAAATATTGAACGAGAAACTTTTAGCTTTGTATCTCAATTGGTAATCACATATAGGAGTATATATATACAATGAAATTGGAAATCATCTCCTTATCTGACAAGGGAAAACGAAAAAAAAATTTTTTTTGTATAGAATACCGAATTCTTTGGATTCGACGATGTCATGAGATCACTTACTTATGGGTGTAACAATAAAATCCGATTTGTTTTTAGGGTAAACAATATTAATTTTATGTACATGTTCATAAATACATACAAATATTTTGAAGGATGCGGTGGTGAAATATATTATTCTTATGTAGACGTCTTAAGATTTTTACTCAACGTATGTGACAAAATCTAATTTCCCTCGTATACACATATAATACCAACACATTTATTTAATTAAGATTAATTAAGATTAGTTTCTTTTGTAGTAAGCATTTCAATTGTTTATGGGGGTACAAAATTTAAGGAATTTTTTATTATTGTTTATTTTGTTTTGTTCACAACAAATATTTTGTCGTAATAGAATTTAATTTATTTTCATTAGTTTTAATTAATAATTAATAAAACAGCGACAACAACCAAAAAATAATTTATGTTTAAGTTTTTAACATTTTGTTGGTATCGAGGGGTGCGATGATTAAAACTTTAAGTATGAGGAAGAGTAACGTACGTAATAAATAATTTTTGAAATAAGATGGTTAAATATAAAAGCGATTTAATTTTAGTTGGTACTTTTTTGTATTCGAAATAAATATTCGAAGTTTAAAATGGGATGGTGATAAAATGAAGGGTTTTAATGTTCAAAAGCTTTCAATAAATATGTAAAGTCAATGATCTCATTGATAGACATTTAACTTCAAATGATATTAATTTATAATAAATGTCGTAATCATAAAGGGTGATTCATCTACAGGTGAGCTTGTCAATTATTTGTTTTGGACAAATGACGCAGATGTAGTATCAACTGTCGTGGGTTTTTGATTCAGTATAGTTTGGGTTTTATTCAGTATAGTAGCCAATTTGATCAAATTATGCCTAGAGCAAGTTATGGTTGACATATTCGGCCTATCCAGGCCACTATTCCGAATAATATCGAAATGTTTGAACCCCAATTTGCAGTATTGGATTCAGAGATGAACATTTACACGTCCTCTGTTATTTTCTTTGTCGACAACTCATAAACAATGGAGATGTTGTAGGCATCTTAGACTATTCGAAAAAACCATCACAACAACAGCTTCATAGACGGTGACAGTTTTAAAATATCTTTCAATGCAGTTAAATTGGTTTTATAGATTTTACGGAGAGTTTTTAATTAAAAAGTTTTCATAATCTATCTCTAGAAATTTAGAATAACATTGTAGTCTGAATCTATTAATAATCTATTAAACATTTTTTTGCAAGTTCTGATATTATTCCACAACTAGGAAAGATAAAATTAAAGCTAAGCCAGTCAAATTAATTCATCTGAATTTAATCCTAAACAAAAAAAATAGATTTTGTTTATACAAAATTCACAATTCTATATAGACGGTTGAAATTTGTCGTAAATCTTAAAATTGTTGACCTGAGTTAGTAAGAATATCGTAGGTTGTATGTAAATGTGACTTTTTCCTGCCAAACTATTTCCAAAAACACTGGAAAGATATCATTGAGTCGAAGCTATCCAAAAATTATTTAAATTTTGAGAAAAACAGCGGATTAGGAGGTTTAGGACTACCAAGTTTGATATGCCCTCTTATATTTCGATTACTTTTTTAAATTCTGAAATATTTTTGGGATATCTAAAACACAATGACATCGCGGTGTGTATGTCATTATGAAAAATGGCCCAGGATTTTCTCAAGAAAATTCAAATAATTATATAAGCGACAGATGAGTATATATGAGATCATACCAAACGTTGTTATCGTAGCTCCCTAATCCTCTACTGTTTCCCAACTAAAAAATAGTTTTCGAATGGCTTAAACTTTAAAACATCTTGATACATACGTCAGTAGTTGTCGGGGCACCTCAGTCGACCTAATTTCAAAAGGTCACGGGTCACTTGGGTCGACCGTGACCTACTTATTGTGGCACTTGGGTCGACCGTGACCTACTTATTGTGACACTTGGGTCGACTGTGACCTACTTATTGTTACACTTGGGTCGATCGTGACCTACTTATTGTTACACTTGGGTCGATCGTGACCTACTTATTGTGACACTTGGGTCGGTGTGACACCTCGGTCGACCTACAAAACTTGAGTCCGTGACACTTGGGTCCGTGGCACTTCGGTCGGTCCGTGGTACTTGGGTCGATCGTGACCTACTTATTGTGACACTGCGGTCGATGATTTACCTAATTAGCGTAGACGTTTATGTTGTTTTTTAATCGACCTTGTTATATATATTGTTCTGAATTTTTTAAATTGCATTTTTTTTTTTTTGCATTGAATTATTTTTTTAGTAAACTTGGTTTCTGGTTGGGATCGAACTCGAGAACACAAGATCTAGACAAGATCGCTGGCCTGTTACTGTGTCAACAATCTGGCGTACTGCGTCGATGTTGAGACAGAGGTTTCCATTCCGGACCCAAATGGCAGCCGACGCAGACCTGAAAGTATGAAGCACTCCAAATTAAGCGAACTGCGCTCATTGCTGAGTTGTTAAACTTTCAGAACCTCGGCCTTCCACCATTCTCGCTTTTTCCGTCTACAAATCCGCATAGCTGCCCTCCTTGCAATAGTAGCCTTGTTTGTTAACAAGTGGTTAATTTGATAGTGAAGATGTGTCCATGTTTCCATATGTATCTGGTTGTGAGGGAAGAATGTGCTTGGTATCCTTCTTACTTGCTGCTCGATCTTAGGATCGTGGGCAATTGCAGAGTACATCATTCAGTTTCGTGTCGGGAGTATGGACCTATGTTTTCACACAAACGGTCTGATTTCTTCCAGCCCTATAGTATTAAAATCCCCAATTACCATTCTAACATCGTTTTCGAGTATAGATTCCATCAGATCGTCCAAGGCATTGTGAAATCAGTCTTTATCTTCTGTGGACGCATGTACTTAAGTTATTTACTTAAGCACGTTCTTAAGTTATGTACACAAGTTATCGACAGGTTGATAACTTCATGCGCAAGCGAAGCCTAAGCAATCGGATATTGACTGCTTGGAAATCCAAAACATCCTTCTTTACCTGCGGCCCAAGAAGAAATCCAGCTCCAAGGTTACCATAGCCACCTCCACTGTATAACAACGTATAACCCTGGGACACATGGTATCCACGTTGAAGAGCAACGAATTCTAGCGTATACTCCTTCAAGCATGTGATTAGGCCCTCTAACGCTCCTGGTTTCTTAAGTGACTGTACGTTCCACGTACCGATTCTAAATCTCGTGTCCGGGTACTTGAGGGGGAGTCCGGTATTGTTTTGGCGGTATCCATTTATCATTTTTTTGACTTTATACAAACAGATTCTTTTTTTTTCACGGATGCGAGTGGTCAGCCCAGCGATCCAACCATTTAGTCGCCTCCTACAGCAAGCAAAGGATACGG
This sequence comes from Tipula unca, assembly GCA_951394425.1. Lineage (NCBI taxonomy): Eukaryota > Metazoa > Arthropoda > Insecta > Diptera > Tipulidae > Tipula > Tipula unca. Next base: position 174,867,199 of record OX596382.1, on the reverse strand, counting down.
TGATGGTAATCTTGGAAAATATGTTCGTCCAATTAAGGTTTACAAGACATGTGTACCCCCGACTACAGAGGCCAATCATAAATAATGAAACATTTGGAATAATATTATAAACGCGGTATAATTGATATAATTTTCAATTCAAATGGACATAATTCGCGATCTCTGGGATGTCACGAGGCCATTCAGCGATCGAGTCGAGCGCTGCAAGATAGTCATTGTTTGTTCCGGTCTTCGACCAAAACCGCAACATCTGCGAAACAAGTGGTGCTCTACTTTTGTGTAAATCATAGATGATTACGGCTTGGCTTAATCATTTCATAGGTTTTCATGGATAAACGAACAACCTGTAGTTTCAAGGCAGTTACTCTGATACATTTTATATGAGTATAATTCTAGAAAACTCTTAATCCTTAAATAGTGGCTTTTTTAAATGCTATTGACAAGGGTTTATACAATAATATAGAAATTTGTCTGCTACCGGCGAGCTTTTTTGCCAATCAACTTTAAGTTTCCTCAAACTGTATAATAAGGAATGTTAAGTTTTCGCTCGATGTGGACAGTTAAATAATTTGCGAACAACCCAAATTGTAAGTTTCATTTAAATTCACCAATTTCTCCTGGTTGAGTGACGTCAACGATTCACATTTTAATAAACGAAATTTTCTAATTTCAAAAGGTGCAACTATCTTTAATTTGGTTTAAAGTTTCATATTTGTTTAATCTAGTTACACGTCAAAAGCTTTCTTGCGAAAACGTATTTTTAAATCAAAAGCCTCTTCCTTTGCATAATATTACAATGTTATATAATAGTCTACACAGGACTTTGATCAGGTAAAAAATTGAGCTTAAAATAGTGGCCACATAAATAGACGAACAATCAATTTATCCCACATACAAAATAAAATCAAAAACCTTATTATATTGCGGTAGTTATAGTTATAGTTACTGCATCCCATTAGTGCATTAAAAAGTGATAGGATTCCTTAAAAATTTCATAAAAATATAAAAGCTTTTTTGGTTTAATACGACGATATTTTATTACTTTCTCTGTAAATTTCAAAATTATGTTTACTACCAAAAAGAAGCCCTTTCTAAAACATTTATGTTTCTTTTGGTTGCTATCAGTAAAAGCTTCAGGTTCGCTTACAAATATTTTGTAGGGACAATTATCACTCAAAAAGCTCTATTACATATTTATTACTTTTGCTGAGTAAAGCTTTCAAAGATCACAAAATATTTAAAACTTGTGTATGCCATGTATTAATGTTTGTCGATTGAAGCAATGACTTCCAAACAATGCAGTACGGAATGGAGATCAACTGTAACATGATTGTTACTCGAAATGGAGTGGAGTATTCACTGAGAACTATTAATTAAATTCGTATTGACTGTCTTGGGCAATTTATATATCCTATAGTGCCGGTGACAACTTACAGCTGGAATATATATTCGAAACCATTTACAAATTTTAAGAATCACCGTATTAGATTCTCGAATTAATATACATTGTGTTTTGTGAAACAATTGTGGCAGTGTTTGCTTTATCTTCAGCCAGCTTCACCCAACGGTAGATGGAAAAACTCAAGATAACATTTTATCATTCATAATATTATTCTCATAGACAAGATATTTCTAAAAACAAAAGATATTGAGGTAGTCCGCCTGCATGGATAATACAATTTGAAATAGAGCCCTAGAATTCAGGTGCCCAATATACTGCCCACAAAAGATACGAAAAACCTACAATTTTCCTTTCTCAGTATTACGAGTATATGCGTCGGAATAAAAACCGGATATATTGTTACCCTTTTAATGTTTAGAAAAATGTAGTGCTCCATTGATCCAAATCTTTTATATTTACCAAAGAACTAACGCTAACAAAAAAATAAAAGCAGCGCATATAAACAAAGTGGTTTGCAAGTGTTTTTCCTCCACAGTTTTATCTTTCCGATTCTACGTATAAAATTTTCCTTTAAATTTTCTTTTATGCATTTTCAAATGAATTTTTTTATTGTACATACAATCTGAATGTAACGAATCGTATATATAAAAATAATTCTTTTGCTTTTTATATTTATTTTCCCGGAAAAACTGGATGAAGAAAATGCATATCGTATTTATTCTGCGCTATAAATACTGGGATATGATATGTGCATCCGCTTGATATAGTTGTTTACAGTGTCAATTTTATCAATTATAAATTAAATTAAAATTTTCATGGAAATGCTGCAGCATAATGGAAATCGCTTGTTTACTCGTATGAAGCTAGTTGGAAAATATCATGCATCAGTGACAGTGTATATATGCTTTCTTTGCAGAGCTTAAAATTGATTTTTTGTTATATGTACATGTATATCATGTGACACAATTATTTATTGCTTTATTCGTGCTTTTTGAAATCGCAGCGTTTGAAATCAAATAATGAACTGATTAAGCTTTAACCATCAAAATTTATAGCTACATAAGGAGATACTATATGCCCAAATAAAAGCTATATACAAACTTTATTCAGAAAGAAATTGTAAAAACAACAACAGAGTTCATTGTCATTGTCAAGGTTCAATATACTCAATAGTCCCCGCAAGCAAATTGAAGGGTTTAGCAATTTTATACCATCCACTTAATATATTTTGTTTGGTTTTGGACAACTAAATTTTTATCCTACAGTATTATCTCCGCATATTCCGTTTATAGATAGCGCAGATATTTGTGATATACAACACAAAACCAAACAATCGTAACAAATTATAGATTTTTTTTTGTGTATAGGTTTACCTTATTTCAATGTGGGCATATACCCGTAAATTTATATAGGGCTAAACGAAAAACAGAATAACTTTTCCAATTTATCACAGAATATGGATTATATTGATTTATTAGGTAATTCAGCAACCATAAATATATATAGTAAAAGGTGCGATGAGATACGGGGTCCGATTAATTATAAATTGTAGCATATCTCAAAATGGAAAGATGTTGTTCAGTATTTTATGGATTAAAGTTTAAATAAAATACAAAAAATTTGAAATTTAATTTTCAAGAAATAAGTTTTCTATTATTTTTCTATCATCAATTTATATTTTATAATTGAATTCAATTTTACTCTCGAGTTTATATATTGTATATACATGTGTACATGTACATTCAGTTATGTGTTTATATGGACCGATCAAGAAACTTGTACATAAAGAAAAAATAAATAAACTATAAATAAATTTAATTCTAGAACCTTAGAAATTCGAATCTATAATACGTGTTGGTTGCAAGTGCATGCGGTATTTTATCGTCTGGAAAATAAAGTTTTTTTTTTGTAAATTATAAGAAATACAAAATTGAATGAAAACTATAAAATATATTTTGAAATGAAATGTCAGGAGACTTAAAATTTTAAAAATATGGTCAACTTGAAAAAAATTAGTTCGTTGATTTTTTTTTTAATAATTATTGTTTCAAATTATTTTTCACGAAGAATTCAGTCAATAGAACGAAATTTTTCCATTAAATTTGGCAAATAATAAAAATTTTAAAATCAGTCACAACCTAAAATATTAAAACCTTCCCAAGTAACAATTTATTGGTAAATTGTATATAACAGCAAAAAATTAGCTGTAATAACGTCATGAAATTCGAAAAATTACACAAAATAGTTATAAAAACTAAATAGCTATTTCAGAAGTTTTTAAAACGTTATGGCAAGAATAAAAATAGCTAATTTTCTAATGTAGGTAAAACCTCTTCGTCGCAGAAATTTTGTTATATTCGATAAAACAAAATTGCAATGTGAAAAGCAAATTTGCTGCATTAGTCAACTGGACATGTATGAAAGAAATAACACTTTATTTTCTATTTTGTGTAATTTTAAAGCATAATTACGTTTTCATATTATGGTAATATTAGTTAGTCGACTAACGTCAATCGTGATCACGATACTATAGTTTATGCTAAATATGGCCAATACGGAATCAATAAATTATTTTGAATCATTAAAAAAATATAAACGCAGCTCAACATTTTATAGAAAATCAAAAATCATCAATGAACAAATGCAAAATGCAAGCGGTATGTAAAATCATTTACTATTTTTATTTCTTTTTATCAATATAGCACTAATCGTGCATTTTAGTTTTCATTATTATAGCACAAAAAAAGATTTCAAATCCAAAACTATTGACATGTGTTATTTCTCGTCGTACAAATGTCAAGGTAATTTCTCCTGGATCGAAACTTCCAGTTTCTTGTAATGTAGTGTCAAAACAGCCACAAGCAACAACATATGTAAATTCATGTAAATTATTATCTGAAATTTGCAGTTCAATTCCATATCTCGAGTGTTAATAACATATTTTTTTCGTTTCATTAGTTGATCAAAATTTAACTTCTGGTAAAGATCGGTACATGGAATTTCGAAAAATAAATTTTCTTGTCGACAAACCATCTCAAACAATACCAAACAATTCATTAATAAATGATTCCGAAGATGACGAAAACGAAGAACAAGAATCATATTTTCTCAGTGATTGCGAAGACGAAGAAGAAGAGGAGGAAACAGAAGATTTTGTTGATATGATAATAATATGGGCCGTATCTTTTAATATAGCACACACAGCATTGAAGGAATTATTATCGATTTATAACCAATCCTATAAAAACAAAAAGTTAAAACCACTACCGTCTGATCCACGCACCTTGCTTAGCACACCACAGAAAATGGATTGTACCACTGGATGATGGTTCGTATTGGCATCCAGGAGTAAAATATTGTTTGAAATCATACTTTAAAAATGTAGATAGTTCAATTTCAATCAGTTTAAATATTAATATTGATGGAATTCCAATTTATAAAAGCTCAAAAACTCAATTTTGGCCAATTCTTATAGCAATTCATGAAATTGATAATTCTGTGGCAACAAATCATAGTGGCTTATGTGTAATTAAGCCAAAAATATGTTTAACACATAATCTAATTCTCATCGCTCTAACGGATATTTCTCTCTTTTCCGTTTTTCGCTCCTACTACTTTTGTCAAAAATAAACGCAACGATCAAACGGCTTAACTGCTTTAGATGTATTATTGCATTCGTTATAATGTCTTATTTTCACAAAAAATTTAATCCTACATACCAATCTCATATTTCGTTTTATACCTTAGTTTAAGTATTCTCAAGTCGCTTTTATAAAATTTTTTTTTGTCATTTATTGTAAATTCGAAAACGGCTTAAAGGTTTATAAGCCATTTTATCAAAATACATTTTTTAACTAGAATTGTGTAACGATAATTTAGACGTTATTTCAAATTAATTTGGATGCAATACTGAGACCTATTTGATATTAAGCCGTTAATTCAAACTATTGTGAATTTTGAAGTTCATTTTGTGTAATACGTCATAGTGTTTTAAGTTTGATAAGTCTGTTTTACGAAGTGAAAATATTGAAATACTGTATTTAAATGTAAATAATACATTTTTACGTGTGTGCATATTATTATCTATAGTTCAAAAATTGTTTTATAGTTAAACTTAAGACGAAACGTGCCCGTAATAAAAATTGTTATCTCGTCAGTGAAAACATTAATTACAATCATAGTGTCCACTGTTAATAAGAAAATTAACTATTTCATGTAAAATGAGTGAAAGTAGAGCCAGTAAAATGGTTGCGCTTGCATTGCAGGCTAAGGCAAGTGGAAATAAAAGAGGCGAGATAAATAATACTGCTCTTAAAGGTACGACAGGCGAATTATTTCAAACATCACAAGCAGAAGTTATTACACCTGTAATTAGTGAATCTAGTACAATGGCTATACGAAATGAAGCAGATTCAAGTGTTGTGGACGGTGGTTCATGCGTTACCCATTTTCATAATGAAACATTCCTACAAGAAAACCGTTTCACTGGTAAGAATTTCTGTATTTTAGTATTAATATTGCCAAATTTATGTAAATTTTTTTAATGTCTTTTCCAGATATGCCGCTGTTAAATACAGACGATGAAATGGATGTTTCATGTGACGACAGTCTTGCAGATCCCAATTTCGAGCTTAGTGATTCAACTTCAACTTCCGAAACAGATTCAGATAACGACACTGGGACTATGGCTAAACGTGATTCTACAGCACTCTTCGAAAATAATCAGCTGTGTAACAGTAATAATATGGATGATCGTGATTTGAAGCTGTCATCTGAAAATAATCAATCGAATGATCAATTATTATCACTTGTAAGAACTGAACAGGTGCTAGTAACTAAAGAAACTCCAAAAACTCGTAAAATGAAACGAAATTTGGGAAAAGCATATACAACTCTTGCTGGGAAACAAATTAAGCCTAAAGAAGTTCAGTTGCTCCATCCATGTATAAGAAATTGCCGAAATAAAGTATCACCTGAAATACAAAAGGCGATTTTGACCCAATACTGGAGCCTGGGTAATTTCAACCTTCGAGTGGCTTTTGTTGCAGGATTAATAGATTCAAGATAAGAAAACTACATCTAATATCAAAAGTTCCACTGCACCACGAAACCGACAATTTTCCTACTGTTATTTCTTAAACGTTAAAGGATTACGTACACAGGTTTGCCAAAAATGCTTCAAAGCGTCTTTAGGTGAAACAGATCGATTCCTTAAAACAGTAATTGCAAAGAAAATTGAGTCTCCTGGAACCATCATTGCTCAGGATTTAAGGGGAACGGGTCCCTCTAAAAAGAAAATCTCTTCAGAAAAATTTGAAGAAGTGGTAGGCCACATTAAGAGCTTCCCGGCCTATGAAAGCCATTATAGTCGGAGACACACCTCAAAAATGTACCTAAACTCGGATTTAAGCTTGTCAAAAATGTACAGGTTGTACTTGAAGGCCAATGCAAAGCCTGTTTCATTATCGAAGTATTCAGAGATCTTCAGAACACTTGGGTTGAAATTTAAGAAACCCCAGATTGATACTTGTACAAAATGCGATGTATTTAGTATAAAAATTAAGGCATCCACAGGTACAGAGTTGGAGATACTACTAAAAGAGCAGAAACATCACCATGAAATGGCAGAACGAGCATACAACAGTAAAAAAAATGATATTGCTTCGATCTCAGCAACTTCAAAGGTCTTTGCATTTGATCTTCAGCAATGCTTACCTACACCTTATTTACGGTCATCAATATGCTATTATAAACGACAGCTTTATACATTTAATTTAACAATCCATGATTGCGGTTCAGGTAAACTTGAATTCTTAAGGTGTATATAACTATTTTAATAGATATTAATTAACATATTATCTTCAGGTACTCCTTATTGTTACATGTGGCATGAGGCTATTGCAAATCGAGGTGGTAATGAAATTGCTTCCTGTCTCTACGAACATCTAAAGGCATTACCTGCAACTGTTAGGAACCTAACTTTTTACAGTGACTCATGTACGGGGCAAAATAAGAACTCATATGTAGCGCTGATGTTTGCTATATTTTGTGCATCGGTAACAAACGAAATAAATACGATTGACCATAAATTTTTGGAACCGGGCCATACGCACATGGAGTGCGATAGTGATCACTCTTTAATTGAGCGAAAAAAAAACGAACAAGCGTACCGATTCATCACCCGCGGGACTGGTACCAGTTTGTTAGAAGTGCTGGCGAGAGAAAAACTTTTCAGGTACATGAAATGCAACAGAGTTCATTCAAAAACTACGGTCTCACATCAAAAACGAAATGTACTTTTCGGAAAGTTAACGAGGATGGCGAACGAGTAATCTGGCAGGATATAAAATGGTTGCGTTATACGAAAACGTTTGGTAAAATTTATTATAAAAATTGTCACGAAGTTGACGAACCATTTAAAGTTATGAATATTCGCAAAAGAGGTTTTAACCAACTGACAAATACAGATATTCCACACTGCTATGAAGGGCCAATAAAAATAAACGAGGCGAAGAAAAAAGACTTATTGAGTATGCTACATTTGGTTGATACAAATTTTCATGCTTTTTATATGGAACTATGTGGTGAAGACATGCCCGACTTCCGTCCTGATTTAACAGAGGATGACAATGAAGAGTCTACCTAAGATGTATACTGTATGAATGTACCTTTTTATAATTTTGATAACTTTTATTATATTTTATCTGAATTATTTTCTAAGATCGTATCATTTGATTTTTAATTAACTTGGACATTACAGCTGAATTTTTTGTACGATTTATTTTGTTTTTTAATAATAAAATTGAACTCTGGAATTCTTATATGTTTTTGTCTTAACCATTACGAAAAATTGGTTTGTAATTTGTCAAATTGACTTAAATAAGCTTAAATTTATTAAACATAAATTTAAAATGCTGAATAATGGCTTAAGTTACTTAAGCCACTCTTAAATTTTATTCAACATTTACACTAGTGGCTTAGAAGTTTCTTAGGCCTATATTTTCTAAGAATGAACATTTTTTACGATCATAATTAATCCAATCCATCTATATTACTATTATGCAAGTTATTCAATTAAAAACAAATTCAACTTTATTCCCAATTTTCTTATTTTGAGTTTAAAATGTTTAAACTGTTGTATTGAAAACTCGCTGTTTTGCACATAAGCCACTATGATTTGTTGCCACAGAATTTTGATCCAATGGTGGTAGGCATTTACTACGGAGAAAAAAAGCCCGCTTCAATTCACAATTACTTAAAAACTCTTGTAGACGAATTACAACCGCTTTTGCAGAATGGTATGATTATTAATAATAATAAAGTCGAAATTAAAGTTCGTTGCTTTATTTGTGACGCACCAGCTCGTAGCATGATTAAAGGTAAGTGTGTGTATTCAAACATAAGAATACTAAAAATAAATTCACACTAACTGTAATGTTTGTTTGGTTTTTGTTAAACTAGGTACAGTGAACTTCAATGCTTATCATGGATGTCTTAAATGCCATGTCATTGGTGAATACGATAATGATCAACGAAATATGAGCTTTCCACGAACAGATATGCCTCAAAGAACTGATGATACCTTTCGTCAACAACTTGACAAAGACCATCATAAATTCGACTCGCCACTTCTTAGCCTTCCTATTGATATGGTGGATGACATAGTCGTGTGCGATATGCTTCATCAGCTGCATGTTGGAATTATGAAGAAATTGTTGCTATGCCTTACCGGACAAGTAAGGAAAATGGGATTTTATTCACGATGAGATCATTACCGCATTAAACAAGTGTCACAATTTTTGATTAAATGCAATATGCCATCAGACAATAATAGGGCTGTTAGACCACTCGATTGCCTAGCATTTTGGAAAGCAACAGAATTTCGAACCTTTTTACATTATATTGGCCCAGTTATATTACGTGATTTTTTACCACATGATGCATATGAACATTTTCTAGCATTTTTCTGCGCAGTGACAATTTGTTCTAGTTCTAAATATCTTCCATATATAGATGCAGCTGAACTTTTATTGAAATTTATATTAATATATATGGACATCATACAATTGGTACAAATTGCCAAACGCTTAGCGGAATACAACAATATCAATGATACTTATAAATCAGCAAAAATAAAAAAATGTCCTGTGGTTTATTGCAAAACCTATGCAACATCTGACATAGTTCAAAATGATTCAATACTTTATAAAAAAATCGAAGTGAACAAGGCGATTTCTTTATGTAGCAATGATAAAAACAAATGGTTTTACACAAAGGATGGTCAAATTGTTGCTATGAAATTTGCCGTTGCTTTTGGCAATACAACTGCCATTGTTGGTAATTCATTAATATCAAAACGTGATTTTTTTACTCAGCCAATGTTGTCTTCAAGTTTAAATATTTTTATATCCAATGGTGAAACTAAAAACGATTCCTTATACAAACTCGACCAGATTACCGCCAAATTTGTTTGCCTTACCTACAAAACCGAGTTTGTTTTCATTCCGTTACTTCACACATTATAAATTAAACAATATTATATAAAATTTGTATTTCAAAACTTGTATTTTTTAAATTTATTAAAATAAAATTTAAACTTAAACTATATAAATTATTTCACTTCAAATTCAGTTCTTCTCAAAGTTCTTTGGCACATATTTGGGAATAAGGCACTTCACTAGCCGTATTATCATATTAATATAATTAATTATTCGGTTACTTCTGAAATGGGTAAAACAGCTGAGATATTTGGAGATTCCGGTATAGTGATGATGGTAGACTCACTTAAATAACCATTTTGGGCAGTTTTAGCTATTCTCCGACGCTTTTTTGTAGGCTCTCCTGTTTGTTTATGCTGCAAATTTTTTAACCGCGAGTTTGCATTCCTTAAAATTTTTTCCTTAAAAAATTCCTTTGCGTCGTTTTTCGTATATCTGGAATCAGCCAAATGCACAATTTCAAAAAATGCTTCTAGAAATTTAGTGGCGGAGGAGAAGCTATTTTTGACAACATTGTTTTTTGATGAACCCGTCCAACTACATGTTGTTAAAAATTCTCGTGTGAAAATTTGGTCGATTAACCCATAGGCTATTTTATAGCCTTTTTTTCTCCACTTCTACCACCAAATGTTGCCATCTCTGTAACAAATTGTTCATATAATTTTTAATCTCGGATTGCTGTTTCAAAGTCCATAAATTGAATTTGATCTGTTATGGGCAACATTGAAGTGAGACTAACGGTGCTTTCTAGACTATTTGCTACGGAGTGAGATAAGGCCGTTGAAGATACCGTATTTAATATTTTGGACACCGCTTCCATTAATTTATCAATTTTGACTTCCATTTTGGCGAGACTTGCTAGTGCCACTGCCATATCTCTCTCAATTTTATCAAGACGGTCTGAAATAGAAAAAAATTACATTAAAATAACTCAATTATGCACTAGGTTAAGATCATATAATTCTTACTTGTGATTTCCGGCATTTCAATTACGATGTTATTATTATTGTTTGTTGAAAACTCCGGTTCCATCGAATTGGTTTCAATTTCTTGGTGGTGAAAAACAGGATCAACATCAATTGAATCAATAGAATTAGTTGGGGAGATACGTTGCATTCGATTAACATGAGCGGTCTGAGCGTCAATCAAATTTTGAACAGATTGTATTGTTGACACATCTTAGTAAAAATCAAGTATCAGTAAAAGATTAAAGATACAGGAAAGTTAAAACTTACTTCGTACTGCATTAAACCTTCTGAATCCTTTATCTTTCCAGCGGTTTTCATCTGAAGTGTGACCATCTTCTAACCGATTCCTGCCCCGCACAGCTAATTCATATTCGGAATAAATTGCTAGTAATCGCGCCGGTTCGATCATCCACGATTTCTCCGGTAGTTTATCCTTTAAATCCTGGTATTTCAAAAAAATTTTAGTGTCCGATGGATAGTGAATAATTCCGTTAACTTCATCTCCCACAAACCATGTCACCGGACACACAAATAATTCCTTGTTAGTGATTGTCTCTATGACACAGAAAACCTAGTTCATAATATGATAAATTTCTTATTTTAGTACACTCTTAAAATGCTATGATGGATTGATATTTTTATTAAATATTATAATAAAAAGTTACCATTTTTAATGCAATTTTTGGATGCTATTTTTCGAGTTAAGGCGTGAATCGTTGATAGCCTCTCAAGGAGAAGTGGGCAAAAAAACTTACGCTCAAGTAATGATGAGTAACGAAAACAAACAAAAAACTCCTCAAACAGACGACATAAATCAAACGCTTAAGCTGATATTAAGCAAACTTAATACTTTTGATCAGCGATTACAGAAACTAGAATACAGTACTAAGGGAGCCATCCCTAAACAAATGGTTCTGGACGCAGAAAAAATCGATGTCTGTCTCATCTCTGAAACTCACTTCACTAGACAATCAATTATCAAATTTAGAAATTATAAAACATATCACACTATTCACCCGGGAAATACTGCCAAGGGAGGTAGTGCTGTTATAATTAGAAATAGCATTAATCACTTCGAGGAATTAAAATATGAAACAGAACAAATACAAGCAACAGCTGTTAATATCAAGACCAAAAATAACTCTATTAGTGTTATTGGAATTTACTGCCCACCGAAATACTCTCTAAAAGAAAAAGATTATCTTGAATTTTTCAGTAAACTAGGGAAAAGATTTGTAATTGGAAGAGATTTTAATGCAAAAAATATCCACTGGGGTTCTAGACTAACAACAACCAAAGGGAAAGAACTCCTCAATGCTATCAAAAAATACGGTTGTGAAGCCTTATCAAATGGTAAACCGACCTACTGGCCAACTGATCCAAATAAAATACCAGATCTACTTGATTTCTTTATAGTGAAAAATATATCTGTAAATTATATACATATAGATGAAAGTATTGACTTAAGCTCTGATCACTCCCCAATACTTTTGACATTAAGTGAAAGGATCATTCAAAAAGAAAGCTATCCCAGTTTAGTAAATAATCACACAAATTGGGAATACTTTAGACTGTCGTTAGAAAGAAAAATTAACTTAATGGTTCCGCTAAGGAGTGAGGAGCAATTAGAAAACGAAGTTCACAAGTTCATATGTGACATACAGCAGTCAGCTTGGGAAAACACACCTCAAGTTAAAAAGAAAATTAAGGGAAACAACTACCCTAGAGAAATTAGAGAGCTTTTGGCAGAAAAAAGAAGGGCAAGGAGAATATGGCAACAAACTAGAGGCCCTCAAGATAAAACTAAGCTAAACAATCTGACTCAGCTACTTAAAAGGGAAATCAAAGATTTGAAAGACGAATCTATCAGTAACTACCTCAGAAAATTATCTAATGATACTAGTACTGATTATTCTCTCTGGAGAGCAACTAGAAGAATTAAAAGGCCAATAATGCAGATTCCTCCAATCAGAACAGAAGATAACAAATGGGCCAGAAATAACGAAGATAAAGTACGAAATTTTGCTGAATACCTGGAAAAAATATTTGAACCACATGATGACCAATCATTGGAAGCTGAAATAATAACTGAAGAGGTTGTACAGGAAAGTGACGAAATCCTACGAGCAACACCAAAAGAAGTCATGTATGAGATAAAAACAAATATGAATCCGAGAAAAGCGCCGGGTTATGACCTTATCACAGCAGAAATTTTAAAAGAACTACCAAGGAAAGCACTATTAAAGCTCACCAATATTATAAATGGCGCCTTTCGATTGAAATATGTACCCAGCCTCTGGAAAATTGCAGAAGTAATTATGATTCCGAAACCTGGGAAACCACCACACAAAACTGGATCATACAGGCCAATATCACTATTACCAGTTATGTCTAAACTCTTTGAGAAGTTATTAGTGAAAAGGCTAAATCCGATAATTGAGAGGAAAAACCTGATTCCAAATCATCAGTTCGGTTTTCGCAACCAACATTCAACATTAGATCAAGTACACAGAATAACTAATATTATTGAAGGAGCATTAGAGGAGAAAAAAGTCTGCTCAACGATATTCTTAGACGTTACACAGGCCTTTGATAAAGTTTGGCATGATGGACTTAACTATAAGTTAAGAACTGTACTACCAATGCAATTCACTACAATATTAGAATCATACTTGAAAGATAGATTCTTTAGAGTAAAATTAGACGATTCCTATTCTGAATTGAAAGAAATCAAGGCAGGAGTACCGCAGGGCAGTGTATTAGGTCCGGTCCTATACCTTTTGTACACTAATGATCTCCCTGTATTAGAAAACAACACTGTGGCGACCTTTGCTGATGACACGGCAATCTTAGCTGTTGGAGATAGCAACGAAGAATCAACACAGAGTTTACAGTTGGCTATTACTCAAATACATAACTGGACCAAAAGATGGCGAATTAAACTTAACGAAACTAAATCAGTTCACATCAATTTTACAAACAAACGACTCGAACATATTCCGGTTACAATTAATCAAGAAATAATACCGTATGCCAACACGGCTAAGTATCTTGGCACGACACTAGATGCAAAACTACGATGGAAAGCACACGTCAAAAAGAAAAGTGAAGAACTGCGGCTTAAATTTAGAAAGATGTATTGGCTGATAGGAAGGAGCTCCGCTCTATCAACATACAACAAACTTCTATTATATAAACAAATATTAAAACCGGTTTGGACTTATGGTATCCAACTTTGGGGTTGTACCAAACAGAGCAACGTAGAAATCATCCAAAGATTTCAAAACAAAGTATTAAGGAACATCGTTGATGCACCATGGTATGTTAGAAACAGAGACCTCCATAGGGACTTTAAAGTGGACACTGTTTCAAAGGAAATCCAAAAAAATGAACTGAGACATAGGCAAAGGCTCGAACAACATGTTAACACTGAGGCAACTAAGCTGTTAAACAACACAGATATTGTACGCAGGCTCAAACGAACTAAACCTTTTGAGCTGGTGTAATTTCTAGTGTAAACAGCGTAATGCTGATCTAAAACCCACAATAACGACGTGGTTTAATTCAATTTATCAGACACTATGGAACACCAGTGGGAAGAAGCCATAGACTAATACAACATAGTAAATTAAGTTAGAATAAAATTGCTCAATAGTCCAGGTGACTAGATTGTAATAATTTTTTATTTAAAATTTTTAAATAAAATTGAAAAAAAAAAATTTTTCGATGCAATTTTTTTAAATTGATGTGTTTATACTTACATTGACAAAGCGCAACTGCGCAAACCAAAATGTATATTATACAAACAAAAACGTTTAGCACAATGCAAACTGTAAAAATGTTTTAAATACAGCAATTTTGCTTAACATACAGCAATACAGCTTAGCACACAGCAATAAATCGTTATTTACATAAATATCTATCCCTATCACCAAAACAAAACAATAATGCTTAGTACACAGTTATTTTGCTTTTTTTATACTGCAGCGATATCCCTATGAGAACGCAAACTAATAGTATTTTATAATTAAATTGTTATTAACGACAAGGAGGTATCCGTAATGATATATTCCGTAATCTTGTTATTATTTTAAAAGCAAATTTTGCTATTTGATAAGCAAATTAGTTGCTAAAGGAAATTACCGGATTTGTTTGTGGCAATTTGGCAATTTTATGCATATCACTTTAGCTGTGATACTAAGTAATTTAGTAAAGGCAGTGAAAATGATATTAATTAAACTATTTTAGTTGTTACATAGATTGCCGACATCTTTTTTGGGTTTTTCCTATTTTAAAATGGCTACAAAATTTAACAAGCTAATAAAATCATATAAAAATCGATTTTTTTTTATGAACATTCTTAAAAAACGCCAATAACGTAAAGTTTGGATAGTTTCTTTAAGTTTTCATGCTGTTCTAACCATTTTTATACTGTTTTTTTATTAAACAAAAATTTTTGAACAAATTTTAATTTTAGTTTTTTCGTAAATATCATGTAGTTTAAAGGCGCATATTGCTTTCTCAACTATTTTGTAAAACTGATCGATGTAACTATTTCCCCAAATGCTTTCAAATTCGATATTTCCCGATATATAATTATAAAATATCCCGATATATAATTATAATTATATAATTTAATATAAAGAAAACAACATTTCAATTAAAAAGGAAAAATGTAAATTAAAATATGAAAATATGTTTTCTAAATCAAATTAGTAAACAAATCTTATTAAATTGCTATCGTTTTTATTATGCTTAAAATATTTGCTTAAAAAAATTTCTGACTTTTTGTTATTTTTTAAATTATTTTATCTTATGTAATTATTTAGCTTTTAAAACAGCTAAACGTCAACTATATAATTTTTTTATTGTTATGAAATCATTTTTCCTTATCTTACTGTTTTGCATTGGAGACAGCATTATTGCAATTATAACTTATGTGCGTTGGCGAAAGCGTTATTGCAATTATAAATTATGTTCGTTGGAGACAGCGTTATTGCAATTATAATGTGCTTTTTGGAAACCTTTGTGGTTAAATAAACCAAATTGATATTCTAAAAGCGATATCTTATTTATAGCAAATTTGCTGTTTCACGTTGCTGCAACGTTATGACAACCAAACTACAATCCCCATTTCAGTTGCACTTACGTCCAACATTACAAAACATTACAAAACATTCTAAACACGTTTTCGTTATTTTTTATGCTAGTTATTATAACTAAATTGCTGTGAATTTTAGCTGCCATTACGTTTCGGCAACATAAAATTGTTACTTGGCTTTGGTTTTAATTTGGATGCTGCAACATCTTTCATTCTCAACAATTTTGGATTACATATTTTTGGTGCGAGATTAAGCCAAGTATATTACTTTGCAGTTTATTACAACTGTATATATTTAAAATATTAGTGCAGTGGTTAGGTTAGGTTATGGTTAGGTTAAGGTGGCCGTCCTAAAGGACTAGCATAGACACAAAATTGAACCGTAGCTTTACCACATTCGAGCTGCCTCCTCTCACTCGTTCAAACCATCCTCAGCTTACCAAGAAGCGTTTAAAGTCCCGGATCTCGATCTTACTAAGATCCGTGAGGTCGTTCAAAGGGGAAGTTCCCATAAATTTTGTTCTGCTATACGGTAGACTAGGACAGGTGCAGAGCAGATGGAGCACACTTCCCTCCTCCTTATCATCACCGCAGCTGCGGCAGAAATCATGGGCAAGGACACCCAGTCTGCTTGCATGTATCCCAATGAGACAATGTCCCGTTATAGCTCCCACGACCATTATTATTCCACGTTATTACCCACCAACTAGCGTTAGACCATTTGACGTTCGTTTCTTTTATGGCTTCTCCCTGGAGCAGCAGTTTACATGAAGCAAGCGGTATGTGCCCTTGTGGGACAGCTCATCTGCCTTTTCATTCCCTGCGATATTGAAGTGCCCTAGCACCCACGGCAAGCGGATGTTGAACTGATCAGCCACCTCCTTTAAAGATGCCAGACAGTTCTGGGCTACTTTCGACGTCAGGAAATATGTCAGGCTGTCCGTAAAAATGCGAATATCCCTCGTAGATATTACAGTATACTTCAACCAGTCAATGACTTCCATTATCGCGATAAGATGAGCTTGAAAAACACTGCAAAACACTGCCCTCATTGCCCTTATTCGTTTCGTTCACCCAGTCCTCTCTGGTGGGAAGCTCAGTTTGGAATCTCACCTAAACAGATGGTAAAAGGATAGCGTAGTTGGTAGCTTCCGGAATACCCCCGTTGCATAGGATAGATGAGTTTCCTATATTGTTATCTGAGGTTGACTTGAAGGATCTTAAGCATTAGATAGTGCTTACCTCCACCACTGTTTAGTCAGACTCCCCCTCTGATGGCGATTCGTTCGATAGTGCCTCCTCTGAGCGGAGGGTCAGCATTCGTGTCTTTGCCCTTTGGTTTCGAGGGGCCAGCTTCATTTGTGCTTATGCTCCTTTTTGCACTTTGGAGACCAGGCCGAAAGGCCGATGTCTCCACAGCACTAGATTCCAGTTTTTTAAGAATACCGGTTTCTTTTTCCTTATTATCTTTGCTAATCATAATAGGTCCCATGAGTAGCGGAGAAAGGAGGTCCACCTGTGCAGAGATCCGCAATACACAGTTAAGGCTACATGATCCGGAGGTCGCTAAGTATCCGGATACACCGTTAGAGACTGGGCTAGTTTTAAGACTGGACCCCCAGCCTGGCCGGTTATCAGCACGGTACGGTTAACACCTTAACCCGGCTCAGTTGTTTTGCACCGTGTTTTCGCCTTGTACACCACATAAAACATGGTGTACTAGTTGCCCGGTGGTCACCACGGTGAGGTAACACGCACACTTGTGGAAGCTGCAAGATACGGAGCTGGCAACAAGTACCAACTTGACCCTCTAAAGTTGCAAACGTTACGAATTGCGAAAGTAATTACTGAAGATCCCAATCCCGAAGCAATAACAGTTCGCAGCGAAATGTTATTCCATGATCCAAATTATAAAACAGTAGCTGGCGTGGTATAGGCGAAGTTTGTTTTGAAGCATGAGCGCTATGGGAGCAACATGAAAAAATTAATTTAAATGATTTAAACGTAACATTTCAACAAAATGTGGCCAACGGATTAAGTATGGGTACAGATTACCCCTCATCTCCTCTTCGCAACGAACAAAAGGGTTACCCCTACCAAATATGTACAATATGCAGATAGCAGCATGCTTTATTTAAGTGTCCGGAATTCAACAATAAAAGTGTGGAAGACAGTAAAATTCGCGTTTCTGTTGAACCAAATGCAGATAATCAAGCGTTATACAATCGAGTATCCAAACCACCATTCAACCAATCAATCAAGTAATAGCTAAACTAACACATGTACTCCGTAATTTATGAATTTTTTTTTTGGCTATAGAAGAAGTTCAAAATATTTCAAAAGTAATCGAAAATGACAATTAAATAGTTTGGACCAAGCGAAAGATCCTTTAAACAGCGACCAACGCGTATGACCTATTGTGGTGGCTGGAACCAAGAGCCGTCTTGTTTAAACTTGCTTCAGAAATTATAATGGCTTTAATCTTGAAAATTCGGATGGCTGATCGCGAGAAGATAATTAAAACAATTATATAGTGTTACCAACATGCACGTCAACTTCATCACAGATACGGTTTTTCAAATAATACACGAGAATTTGTACCATGAACTGAAAAACTGTTGGAGAATCCAAGAAACAATACCCGACACATGACTGGGACACATGACAGAAAATTTTGACAAAATTACGAGTAGCATTTGATGGATAGTATAATACGATGTTTTACACATAGGTCCAACTATTTGAATGATCTTTTTACAATCATCTTCAAATTCTGAGAAGATGAAATTACTGCGTTGACGCTGATACAATGAAGATGTAACGACAGATTCTAGTGAGCCATGAAAATAATAATTTTCGATTAATTTTGTGGCGAAACCATCAAAATGAACAAATTAAAAAAGGACATTTAAATTTAACAGGTAACATATATGGTAACAGGTAATTCATATGGAACCGGTAATTATTAGTCTGGCAATTACATCATTAAATACATCAGCTAATAGAACCACAGCCCGAATCTGTGATACATTTTTGTGGTGTCAAAACTAAAGAGGAGTAAATTACATGGTGTAGAAGTGATGAGGTAGATCGTCCATCCCAAAGCGGATGGGCAGCCAATCTTTAAAATATCAATCAATGTTTTATATATTATAGAAGTTAATCCAGAAAAAAACTACTACTGACATCAAATACTGCCATCAAAATAGTTTGGGATGTCAGCGTTTCGCTTATAATTTATTGCAAAATCTTAGCAACTCTAAAACGAAACTTGGAAACTATCAAAAATCTTGTAAAAAACAAATAACTTCAGTTATTCTTCCTTTCGTTCTCTTTTCATTGAAGTATACAAATTTTTGAGGAGTTCCTTAAATAAATTTTTATTTTGGGATGAGTTCACCAGTAAAAATAATTTTATGAAAGCTTGACTAATTCAGCACAATAAATGCGACTACCACAAATTAATAATGAAACATTTTCCGGTGACAATAAACTCTGTGCTGCGTCTTTTGACCAAGTGTGGAAACACGATTTGTCTACGGAGATGTAAGGCCAACGCTCGAGATTTTATGAATTCGTTTTTGCAAGAAGAACTTGAAAATCATCTAAATCTATCAAACTCTACCAGAACTGGAAACCATTCGAAAATAATTTAATTGTCCACATTTTGTCATGCTGCCTATGCCACATATATGGGAGTGTTATCTACGAGCGACTTGGCGAAATTGGTGAGATTGGCGAAATTAAGGGTCGACTCATTAGCATCTGATAACATAGACGTATTTGCCTGGACGAACTCTGTGTTCGTGTTTCATTGGCTGACGTTCAGACGTTCCTCGAACATGGAAATTTTTCTTAGGGAACAGAACTGCAGCCATTCTTTGAGTTAATTCCGTGATATAACTGACATCATGTTGATTCGAAAAGTAACATGGCTGTTGTAATATTCGGTGGAGTCAACATTACACCTCTAATGATGTGGAACACAATTGTTAAGTTAACCTCAAGGTAGTGACTAACGCAATACTCGAAGAAATGCCAATGTAAATATGTTCTCAAATTACTGACTGAGACCACGATCGAAGCTGATAAAAATAGCTCAAGATCTACTCACAAAGTGAAATCCGAAAAATAATGTTGAATATTATGAGGTTGGGAATATTCATGCAAAGAAGAAAGCTCAAGCTCTAAAATAATTTGTTCACTCCATTAGAGATTAATGAAGCAGAATTCCTGTTACTTCGGTACGTCCAGCGATCAATGTTTACAACCGAATTAGCAATTCTTAGCAAGAAGTGTTCACTACCAGCAAAAGATCAACTATCATCACTTGATCCATCTTTATGCTCTCAGAAATTACTTCGAGTCAACGGGCTTCTAAGCAGATCATTACTCTCATATTCAGTAAAGGATTCCATTATCTTATCAAAGAACCTTCTCGTTTTCGATCTAATAGTTCGTGATGCCTATGTCAATCATGCAGGTAGTTCATTGACATTGCACTTCGTAAGAAGCAAATATAGTTTATGATGGGAGGTATTTCATTAAACGTTGTATAAAGGCATGGACGGTATGTGTTCGATACCAGTTCTATAAAAAGCAACAGATAGCAGATTTACCAGCAATTCGATGTTATCAGACTGGATCATTGTTACGACCTGATCATTATCTTGTAATAGTGTAAGCAATTCACCTCGAGGTCGTTAGTAGTCTTGAAACCGAGACGTTTTTGGCAGCCCTTAAACGGTTCATTGCCCGACGGAAAAGTCTGGAACTAATTTGGTGTGACGGCAGGTCCAACTTTGTTAAAGCCAACCGAGAACTGGAAAAATTCAAACAATAGATAATAAATCAAACAAATAATTTATTAATCTCCGAATTTTACTTGCATTTTCACAAAGCATTTTGTTTTATTTTAATCATTCTCGCGCATTTCGGTAGATTGTGATGATGATCAGTGAAGTTTATTAAATTTCTCCGCATTTTCTAGTCGCAAGACAGTCAATCCTGAAACCAACCAATTTCAAGTCAATGATGTGGTCCCAATAACGGAGGACAATTGATATCCGAGTCAATTGATAATTGGCAAAATTACGGCAATTCGCACGGGTGGTGTAGAGAAATATAAATGTATAGTTATACTAAAGAACTCTAGAAACTAAATTTCTGTATAACCAGCTCTATGTTAACCAACAATCAGAAACACCGCATGAATCAAACCGAGATGGCATTCAATAATTTGCAATCAGTTTGTTAAATAGTTAAGAAATCAATTTCATATCGTGCGTATTATTCTTATCATCGAATATCATATCATCGAATTCTCAATATTATTAAAAGAAAACAACGCCCTAATTTTTATTCTGTTGAATCCATATTGTTCATATAAAGTCAGTCAAGTTTCACACACATAACGAAGCATAGAAATTGCTTAATATATTTAATGATGTATTTTGTACCTACATATGTATCTAGAGAGCTACGAGAAAATTCTCATTGTTATACCCTGCTATATACATAGGTATACCTATATATGTACTTGAATATTATAAAAAGGAAAATCAATTTATGTAAATTTTAAAGATTTTCATCTTAATTAAATTTAAAAAAATAATTTTTACGATATTATTCCTTAAAAATAATTTGTAAACTTTTACAATACATATTTATAACAAAAGAGTGCTTATTACACAAATTTAAAATACAAGCACACATAATTTAATTCAAGTATAGAATTTTCGAGTGGTTTTATATGCACATACCAAAAAGCTCTTCAAATACCTACTACATATACCACTTATATATGTATATAGGAATGAGTGTAATGGAAGGAAAATCGATATGTAACCGCACATAAACAATTTAAATCGGATAATTTTGTTGTTGTTGTTGTTATTAAATGCTCAAAGCTCTTTAATAATCGAAAATAATTTATTTTTCTTCTAAATATATTTGAAAAAAATAAAATGTATAAAAATTAAAAAAGCATTCAAGCGAAACGAATAAAAATAAATTATTATGATAATTATGTTTTGTTGCTCGCATCCATAAAAATAATAAAAAAAAAAATTATTATTTTTATTTTTTGTGAAACAATGATAAAAAATAAACCCATAAAAAGGATAATGATTTTATAAAAAAAAACAATTTATATTGTAATCAGATTTTATTTTATATAATTTTTAATCAATAATATTAAAAATAATCATGTTTAATTTAACGAAACTTTTGTTTACTATTGTACGGTATAAATTTATATTTTATAGAATTGACGGCAATTTGACGGAAAGAAAAAAATTAGGGAATAGTTTTAAAAAAATTTTAAAAGAAAAAGAGAAATATTTAAATTTAGGGAAACAAATGTCAGGGCGTTGTGTTTATTTCAAAAAACCAATGGCGAAGAATTCGTACGAATTATTTATAATTTTTTGTTATTTATTTAATTCATTTGTTCAATAATTTTTACATTATGGATTATTATGAAATAGAAAGAACGCCCTAATTTTTTTTCTCAATTTTTTTATATATAATATTTTATTATTCCGAAAAATCAGATTTGTAACGCTCCTAAAAATTGTTTTAAATTTAATTTTGCCTAAATTTGAACAGTGGATGGACTTATTTAGTCGTATTTTACAAGATAATGGTACTTTAGAGTGAAAATAAAATTTAGAAATACCAAGAATAAATTTGTTTTGATAAAATCAAAATTGAAAATTAAATAAATTTTAAAATTTTATTTTTATATCGAGAAATGGAGTAGGCCGTGGTATTAAAACGTGTTTTGCAAGAAAATGAAAAATAATACAATTTCTTTTTCTTTAAATTTCCCGCCAAAATGTTTTTCTCCAATTTTCTGAAAAAAACCATTTTTTTTTTTTTTTAAGCATTTGACAATTAATATTTTACAACATAGTAAGATCATTGTTTCATTTTTATATGGAAAAAAACTATATTTGAATAGATATTTCTCAGTGTTTTGGGATCGTTTACAAAAAGGACAGTTTAGTTAAATTATTAGTATTTATTATTCAAATTTAATTACATTCTATAAATTTAAAATTTCTAACGCAACGATAATTTTAAAATTGATATTCTATGTAATTAAAAATCGTTAGAATTAGAATATTTTTTACAATTCAAATAGCCATCCTCTGTTGGAATGAATGCGTGAAAACCGTGAGTTTTCCTGTTTTTAAATTGTCAAACCTAGTTGCAGGTGTATGCGTTCCACTACTACCTGGTTGTACACAATATTTTAGGACGAAGTAGTGAAAATTTGGTTAGTTCAATTTTTTGTTTACGTGTGGCCCTAGTGCAACGACTTATATCCCTCGTAGCACTCTTTCAGTGTACACATCATTAGCCGCTTTTGAACTTTAGCTTATTACTTATTTAACAGAGACGCCTAAAAATCGTATATTAATTACTCGTAATAAACAAAAGATAAAAATTAATTAAACTATCTTTTTTGCAAACAGTTTCAAAACACTGAGAAATATCTATTCCTATATATAGTTTTTCCATATAAAAATGATATAATGCTTCTACTAAAACGTATTTTCCAAGATACAAAAAATAACGCCAGATTTTTATATGTTGTAAAATATTAATTGTCAAATATGAACACAAAAAAAAATTTAAAAAAATTGGTTTTTGACAAAATTGAAAAAGCACATTTTGGCGGGAAATTTAAACAAAAAGAAATTAAACAACATACTACTTATCGGACAATTTTCATTGCTATAATTACAACATCACGATTATCATTTTTTTCAAAATTTGACACCCTGTATCTTTAACAACAACAACTACAAACAAAACAAAGCATTCTAGAATTATTTTTTTAATCAAGGCTATGCGTTTAGTTTAAAACATAAAAATCATATAAATTCAAATATGACTGACTATCACCATATGTGTATATGTATTATATATATATATATATATATATATATATATATATATATATATATATATATATATATATATATATATATATATATATATATATATATATATATATATATATATATATATATATATATATATATATATATATATATATACATACACATACATATATATAACAATAATTATAATAAACAAATTTTTTAACTGTATCATGTCAGTAAAATCAGCATCAAACAATAGAAATAATTTTAAAACACTTATTGTATTTGGAAAATGATCCCTGTTACCAAATCAAAAGAACAATTTTCCTTTTTTTTATTCCTTTTTCTTTTGGAAACAATTAATTTTTATTTTGTCGAGCTTTTGTATATAACACAAAATACTCGTAGAAAACCCAAAACTATCTCCCTTCAATATGTAATTTAAAGTAAACTATTTTGATTGCTGTATCATCTTTAAATCAAACACGTTGATAGTGTATATGTATATATGTATATATTTAATAAAAATATTCATTTTACCCATTCTTGCCTATTCTTACAAATAAATGAAACACAACAAAAGCATTTTACTTTTTGTATATAGTGAGGTGGATTGTGTTGTATTGACATTTTTATCCTTTTCGATTTTTCTTCTCAATGGTGACGTGTCCATTTGTTATCCATAAAAGGATAAATTAATCTATTATACATTTATGTATAAGTTTATTTTTGTTTTTGCGATACTCTAAGTGAGGTCAACACACGCAGAAAACGACACGTGTATAAATGTATATATTTCCCAAATTTGATCCACATGAATACATTTCTTATCCTTATCCATTAAAAATTGAATTTATTACTCTGTACAAAAAATATAAGTCTTCATCATTCCAGAAAAAAATAAAATTTGATTTAATTCACCTTCGAAATTCCAGATATGTAGGTGAAGAAGAATTTTCTCCACCGTATGTTGGTAAGTTACGCGATTCCAAAAATTGTCTTTCTTCCCACATTTAGAATGGTATTTTCTCTATTTTGGTATAAGTTGATTCGTGGGAATTTCTCGAATGCGTGCGATTATACTGTTTTAAGGATAGATACCAAACATCTACCAACTTTTATGATTATTTAAATTAAAGAAAAATTCAACTGTCAATGAACTGTTATTGAAATGAAAACCATTCTCAGCCTTGAAGACTTGCTCCATTAGACTCAAGATAGTGCTCAGAAGCAAATTTTTATAGGAGCTAAAGTAAGAAATCTGACTTTGTAGGTTCAATATAGTTTTAGGTATATGCTACGAGATGGCATATGCGAAACTCCACTCCACTCTTCCACGTTAAAATTGCGTAATGAAATCTTTCGTCTACCCGTGTCTCCTGATTCAATCAAACATACGCAGCGTACCGTTTAGGTTGTTCTATATCGAACTTGATCGTCCCACGATTAACAGATTAAAAAGTGTATTGGAAGTTGACAAAAATAAATTACAGTTTAATATACATAGAGTAAATATCACTTTCGGTGTAAGAGCATCGAATATTTGGGTTGGCAAATTAAAGATGGAAGCATACAGTCATATCTTATGGAAAAAGCGAGGCAATTTTCGAATATATTGAATCACAAAATATAAAGAATGTGCAAAGTTTTATGAGCTTTTATTGGCCGTCCTGTTTTACATGTGTATTGTCAATCGCAACTAAGCGTCACATAGATTCCTGTATAATTGGCTTAGACGCTATTTTCTGGTATAATAGTGTAACGAAACGACTTGGAACCAAGCAAGGTGCGACGTTGGCGCAACAACTCAGCTGGTTGATTTTCGCATCCGTTTTCAGAATTTCTCTGTAGTCTTACATCGGTGACTGCAGCACGTTTGCCGGCTAGTTGTTCAACGGTGGGCGTTGTTCTTGTCACCGACCACAGAGAACTTGATGTGCTGCTTTATGTTCTTATATACCCAAATTGATGACATGGAAGTAATTCAAAAAAAAACTGAATTGGATTAAATTAATTCACAGCCTTATTTTATGGTGGTCGAGATGTTGGACCACTTGCTCACCACCCTCCCAGTAGGCAATGCTATATGCATTTTAATTTCAGCATGC
Organism: Tipula unca; assembly: GCA_951394425.1. NCBI lineage: Eukaryota > Metazoa > Arthropoda > Insecta > Diptera > Tipulidae > Tipula > Tipula unca. Next base: position 174,841,227 of record OX596382.1, on the reverse strand, counting down.
CCCCTTATTGTTTAATGTGTTAGTCCATACTAATCGCTAAAAATTATTCACACATAATGATGCTCACTTAAGCTAAGTATACACGACGTGAAACATTACAGCAAATAAATAAGACAACAGATGATGGTATCATGAATGTGAACAGATAAAAATATTAGAAACAAAATATTGTATAATAAATAAATATATATATATATAGTAATAAATGGATAATATAATATAATTATAATAATTGTGGAATTTCCACGTAAAAACTTATCTGTGTTAGATTTATGATCTGATGGTGATGAAAATGGCGGTTAAATCACGTTCGCGCCATAACGTGGTGCATTTTATATCTCTTGGCGTCTTCATTTATGGACGTTATTTATATATTTACTTTGGACGTTATATGGACGTTCCAGGAAGACTAATTAAGTGCTTTCGTGTTTTTCAAAATTGTTTCTGAGAAACAAAAAAAATATGTCGCGGAAAATATTGTACCGCCACCGATTCTTGCGCACAGTTTCTTCCAGTACGATGTGACTCTATTGATAAAAGAAAATGATGTATGTTTTTACCAATGTAAAATAGTCGAGCCTTCATATCGCACAAACACTAATCAATGATTTAAAAAAAAAATAAGTAAATACCTTAGGTTTTCTATTTCCGCGACGAATTATATAATTATATAGATTTAAATAACTAAGGAATGTTTAAATCACTAATTAAGTTTTCTTCAATATTAAAATTTATTTGAAGAAAAAAAAACAAACACACTTTACTGGTGCACTGTTATGCTTCCATATACAAAATAAAATCGAATGATCGATTGTATTTTGTTATTCTTAATAGTGATCGAGTACTGGTTGTTGTTGTAAATAAAAAAAAAAAACGATAATCATCACCATCTATCAATTATCGTTTATATTATCCTATTATGGTATACCAATAATTATTGATTTTTGCCCACATAACCATTTCTGGGGAGACGACAAAACAAACGAAAATTTATTCCGGATTCTGAACATTATGATCCCACTGTCTGTTGAAAGCGGCGAAAATTCAACCTATACAGAGAATTTAACGTTCTTATCTTGTCATGGAACATCACCAATGTTACAATCGTGGGGAAGCCCCACACCCGAGAGATGGTCTCAAAAGCCGGGCCTTTAACATGTTATCTATAGATATTGTCAAAACTTGTGTAAATAGTATTCATCACTTACGGATTGTACCAAAACATTAGACCAATTCTAGCTGTTAATACAATTTATACCACAAAATATATATGTATATTATTCTACGGAACGACGCATGTATAGTATAGATATCCTAGCGAATATCCTTTCTATGATATATTCCCATAGTTTTACCTGCTTTGTTGCACACTTCGTATGACACATTCCCAATTTTCCGTAAAATTATCGCTGGTACAAATTTAAATGCCAATTTTCCGGAAAATTTGTTTGCAGCGTTACTCTGTACAAAATTTCGAACAAATACTTCTTGCCCTGAAATAAATTCGCGATGCCTGGCGCGCAGATTGTATGTATATGTATTTTGCTCATGAGCTTTCTGCAGATGGGTTAAAACAATCTTTTGTGCTGTGGATAAGCGATCAGCATTATTTTCGACCAACACTTGATTTTCATTAAGTATCTCAAGTTTTCGCAATAATTCATAGGTCGAACCGTGTTGAATTTTATGCTGGCCAAAGACCAGGAAATGTGGTGAATGTTTTGTGCTAGAATGTATTACGTTACGGAGAGCGCCTGCGATTTCGTCTAGATGAGCGTCCCACATCTGATGTTCATCTTTAATATAGGCTCTCACTGCTGCTAGTACAGATCGGTTCACACGCTCTGATGCGTTGGCCTGTGGTGAATATTTGGCTGTAAAATCGTGCCTAATGCCATATTTGTTCATGAGGTCTTTGAACAAATGAGAATCGAACTGAACACCATTATCCGTTAGTATTGCTTCCGGAACTCCGAAAAGATGGAATACCTTATCTTCTAGAATATTGGTTATCTTTATAGCTGAGGCGCTACGTATTGGAAATAGTAACGGAAACCGACTATAATGATCTAAAATAATAAAGATATGCGTAAATCCGTTTTTGGTTCTGGGATATGGGCCAAGAAAATCCATATATAATCTTTGCCAAGGTCTTAGCACTTGAAAAGCTTTGCCCATCTCTGGCCTAGTAACGTAATTTACTGCCTTTGAGCATTTGCAAATCTCACATCCATTTACGAACTTCCTAACCTGTGATATCATTGACGGCCAATAGTAGTATCTTTGTAAAATCTCAATTGTCTTTGCCATACCTTGATGTGCGGCTGTCGGAGGATTATGAGCGGACTCAATTAGTTTGTTGGTCATGGATTCCGGAACAACCAGTTTCCATACTGGCAAATCTGATTCCATGTCTTTCCCTGGATTCATATAAATTTTATCGTCTATGACTTTGAAATTGGTAACGACATTTGAATTTTCCTTCAATGCAGTGACCCTCACAGTATATTCTGGGTCCTTGAACGCTTCTGAGTCCAAGTTAATATGTAAAATTCCGTCATCTTTGTTTTCTATTGTTTCGATGTCGCGGGACAGGCTATCTGGTACCACGTTAAGCGATCCTTTCCGATATTCGATTTTAAAGTCGAACGCCTGTAGTTGGATAGACCATCTGGCTAATCTACCAGATAAATCTCTCTGATCCATCAACCACCGTAGGCTTGAATGATCTGTTATCACAGTGAATGTGTAACCCTCGACATATGGTCGGAATCGCTTTACACTCATTACTACAGCCAAGCATTCTAATTCGGTAATGCTATAGTTCCTCTGTGCTTTATTAAGCTTATGGGACATGAACGCTATGGGATGTTCTTCTCCGTTATTCCATCGCTGAAATAGTACACTTCCGACTCCAGTTGTTGACGCGTCGCATTGGATATAGAAGTGTTTAGAAAAATCAGGGTTTACTAAAACTGGAGCTGTGACGAGTGCTCGTTTTAATTCTTCGAAGGATGACTGTGCTTGCAGATTCCATTTTTCTTTTGATCCTTTCTTGAGCAAGTCTGTAATAGGTGCTGTTATACTAGAATAGTTGGAGATGAATCGTCTGTACCAGCCAGTCATCCCAAGGAACCTACGAACAGCTTTAATGTTTTTTGGAACGGGGTATTCGTCTATGGCTCTAACCTTCTCGGGATCCACTCTGAGACATCCCTCCCCAATCACATAGCCCAAATATTTTGTTTCCCTAAGCACAAACTTACTTTTCTCCACATTTATAGTTAGATTTGCTGATTTCAGTCTTCTTGCTACTTCAGACAGAAGTGATACATGTTCTTCAAAGGAAGCCGATACCACCAGTAAGTCGTCCAGGTAAACAAACACTCGGTCGTGCAAATGGTGAGGAATGACTTTGTGCATTAACCGACACATCGTTTGGGCTGCGTTGCACAACCCAAATGGCATGACGGTAAATTGGTAGAGTGGACGTCCCGGAACCGTGAAAGCTGTCTTATCCCTTGACCCTGGCTCTAAAGGTATTTGCCAATAAGCATCCTTCAGATCAATAGAGGTAATAAATCTCGTTTTATCCAGCCTTCCTAACAAACCCTCAATCAACGGCAAAGGATAAGCATCTTTCACGGTCACTGCATTCACCCTTCGGGCGTCGAGACATAGACGAACCTTTCCGTTAGCTCGCAGAACACGCGTCAATGGGGATGACCAAGAACTGGTGCTCTCTTCGATGACTCCTAATGATAACATACGGTCTAACTCTTTATATATATCTTCTTGTATTTTTGGGGATACTGAAAAGTAACGTTGTTTTACTGGAACGGCTCCTCCCACATCGATTTTGTGTGATAACACATTTGTTTTACCTAAACCGTTCTTTTCAAATGATGGAAATTCCTCAATTACCTTTCCTAAGATGGTTTGCTGTTCTTTATTTAAATCGTGGCTATTTGGGTTAGACTCCAAAGATGGTTTAAGATAATTTGTGTCCAACTGGTCTACCATTAATGGAACTAGTCCAAACATCTCCCAAAAATCTATACCTAAATATAGTGGTTGCTTAAGGTTCGGAGCTATATGCAATCTCATCAGTTTTGATTTATTTTTGTAAGAAATATTGGCTAACACGTGTCCGATGATGCGCTGATTTTCCCCACTAGCCGTAGATAGAAGTGTCGTTAAATAATTGATTTTGAAATTGTTTTTCTCGAGGAACTCCTCTGCCCCGGCGCCTAGTACAGAAATGCTTGCTCCACTGTCCAACAATCCGTGATAAGGAATTCCATTAATAAGCACTTCAGCATATGGTCTAGTGTCGATGTTTGATGTAATGACAGATTCCGAAATAACCTTTTTAATTTCGCGCCTTATCCTAAAATATTTAAGGTTTCGATTACAATTTGTATTTTGTCTAGGGGTTTGTGTTGACCGTGAAACTTGTTGAGAGGCTACAGATTCTATTATTGTTTTTGTCGAAGTATTTGGTATAATTCGGGATCTGTATTCGCTGCAGCGTCCTCCATTTGTGGTTTCGGAGGTTGATTCTGGGATCTCAATACTCCGAAATTTTTGACATCCCTTTGGAAGTTTCCCATTCCTCGGTTGTTCCGACATTGTTGACAATTAATTTTGATTGTATTTTTAGCACCACATCCAAAACAAAATCTAGTGGTAATCGGAATAGTACATTCTTTGAATAAATGAGCAGAACTTCCACAGTTCCAACATGAAATCCTATTTTGTTCGTATGCATCTACTTGATTGGTTAGTGATTGGCCTATCCAATTCGTTGTACCAGTGACCTCATTTTGTCTTGAAAAATTCCCCACATCGACGTGTTGGTTTACTATGTCGTTGTAGTCATATGTATGATCTATTTCGTTAACATGTCGCTTAATTTGGAAAGACATTTCAGGAACCCATCCTATCCGTGTCCATGTATCTTCTACTGCTATCGATCGATTGACAAGTGTAGAAATATCTTGAAAATGTTGTCCTGCAAATGTTGACTGTAAACCAGGTCTCATGTTCCTGATTAGCAAACTAATAGTTTCACTTTCGGACATTGGCACGTGTAAAGGCAAGGCTAATGATAAAATGTCATTATAAAACTCCAGGAACGTTTCTTTAAATCTTTGCTTCCTTCTTTCCAATGTTTGTTTAATATCAGCATCGGTTCTACGGTCTTGGAAACGATGTATCATGGCTGCTCGCAATTGATCCCAATGTACACTTCTGTTTCTTTCCATAAACACCCAATACCATTCCATTGCTTTTTCTTTTAGTAAAACATGAAGATTGCTTATTAAAAATGTGGTACTTATATCATTGGCTTCCGCTAATCGCTCGACTCTATAGATAAATCTTTCAATTGGAATTCCATTTCCTTCACCACTAAATGAAATATTCCACCTATGAATTTCTAAGCGGTCTTTCCTAAAAATTTTCTTTGTCTGTCCTACTCCAGCATCTGAAACACTGTCATCATGATTTAATTTTGTACCCGACAAAACTTCATAATTTGGAGGAGGCACTGCGGCATTGAAATTCGGAAGAACTGGCACACGAGTCTTAGATACCTTTGGTGATGAATGATGCTTTAAGTCTGTCTCGATATTTACAATTTCTGATTCTCTAACATTATTATCATCAACGCTTGAGATTAAAGGTCTATTGAGTCTCTTCAAAACAGCTTCTACTAATACATTTAACTGATCTGAATCTTGAGTTCCTGAGCATGTTGGTACGGGTTGGTCTGACCTGTTGTTCTGTGTTGTTGCTTGTTTTCCATCATTATCATTATTCCCATGTTGCTGCTTATGATTTTGTGTTTGTCGATTATTGTTCCGCACAGCATCTTTCTCATCTTCATCCGTTTCACCTTCATCTTCATCTGGTTCAAATATTATTAATTCTTTGATTGACTTTTCGATCTCAGGTATCGAAATATGCTTATCACGTAAATCCTGAAGGCAGCTTAATAGTTTATCACATGATACTGTGAGTTTATTAGCGGCTACTTCCGGAGGACCAGTCTTACACATTTTAATTCGGCGTAAACGACCCATGATATGAATAACGCCAGTCGTTAATTCTTCTAACTTGACGGTATTTATTTCATCTCCAGCTTGCATTAAAACTTCCATTTGATCATGTATGCTTCGCAACTTAATTGAACATGCTTGAATTTCGCGTTTCGGATATCGCGCTCCCATGTAATGTGGTGCGTCGGGCTCCTGAATCTCCTTAATTTTTTCCTTAGTTAATGCTTCCTTGAGCATTGTTATTCTTTTTGTTATCGATCCACCAATGTTCCTAACCTGACATTCAATATCTAACTCGTCACAATCTAGATGTAATATATCCATGGTATAAATTTTCAAATATAATATTGTTATCAAGAGATAAAGATATATAATATACAATGTATAATTATAGGTAAAAACTAAAAAAAAATACAAACTAAACTCCCGACAGTGATTTGGTAACCACAATTTCTTAGAATCGTAACCTACTATTTATAAATCTTGACAATATAAGAAAACAATTATAACAAAAAAAGATGTTAATTCGAATAATTAAATTTTATTTTTCACTTAAATATTTTATTAAAGATATACGATACGATACGATACTATATACTATAAAAATAAATTTGTTTTGGTTTAGATTTGTAATTGGTTAATATATGGACTAACACATTATTTAAACATATAATTTTTGTATATTTATACATATATAAAAATAGGCTGTGATTAATAGCCGGAACTACCAATACAATATACAGCATTCGAAGTTTGCTAACATTGTAAGAAGAGAATGAATCACTGATCTTATGAGCATGAAATCACAATGGACCAAGTCGTCCTTCAACGCATTATAGCGGAATACATGCTCTGATGTGAATCATCAAAATTCTTCTATATATACGAATATGTTGTAGATGCACATATTTCATCAAAGCCAACAATATCATCAAAAACTCTTGAGGAGTGAATATATCGTCATTAGGTCAAATATGTACATTTTATACTGAATTTCAACTGAAACTATTTACCAAAATACGATAACATTATGATGCTATAAATCGTGTCTACCATTGTAAACTACATTTCCTCATAGAAAATGGAAAATAGCAAGATATATCGAGTATGCTTGTAATTTTGAAGTTATGGATCTTAACCTAACACTACAGTCAAAACACTAATGTGGAATATAGCTCAGAGATCCATACAACAAAACAATTAAATAAATTGCAACATAAAAATTATTAAATTAAATTAAATTATTCAGAAACTAAAATATAATAAATCGTCAATATGGGTAACCTCTATTTATCCCTCCGAAGGGGAACAAATTAGAGTTAAGATTAAAATGTATAACTATAAATTTACCGGTTTGGGCGCCACAGTAACGAAACGACTTGGAACCAAGCAAGGTGCGACGTTGGCGCAACAACTCAGCTGGTTGATTTTCGCATCCGTTTTCAGAATTTCTCTGTAGTCTTACATCGGTGACTGCAGCACGTTTGCCGGCTAGTTGTTCAACGGTGGGCGTTGTTCTTGTCACCGACCACAGAGAACTTGATGTGCTGCTTTATGTTCTTATATACCCAAATTGATGACATGGAAGTAATTCAAAAAAAAACTGAATTGGATTAAATTAATTCACAGCCTTATTTTATGGTGGTCGAGATGTTGGACCACTTGCTCACCACCCTCCCAGTAGGCAATGCTATATGCATTTTAATTTCAGCATGCCCCCTTATTGTTTAATGTGTTAGTCCATACTAATCGCTAAAAATTATTCACACATAATGATGCTCACTTAAGCTAAGTATACACGACGTGAAACATTACAGCAAATAAATAAGACAACAGATGATGGTATCATGAATGTGAACAGATAAAAATATTAGAAACAAAATATTGTATAATAAATAAATAAATCAATATGAATTTAATAATTTTACCATAATTATTGGTATTTTTAAGATAACTTGAACATAATTATTTATTAACTAGAGTATATTTGATATAATAATATTGGAACTATAGTAACTATTGAAATAACTTATAATTAATTTTATAATTTTAGAAACATGCAATAATTTTTGGATCCGCGGTCCATATGTAATTTACATATGTTATATATTGTTAACTTAAATATAGTATATTAAAATTGTATATGTATATAATTTATAAAATATTAAATTTTGAATTAAATAATTAAATTAATAAATAAATATATATATATATAGTAATAAATGGATAATATAATATAATTATAATAATTGTGGAATTTCCACGTAAAAACTTATCTGTGTTAGATTTATGATCTGATGGTGATGAAAATAGCGGTTAAATCACGTTCGCGCCATAACGTGGTGCATTTTATATCTCTTGGCGTCTTCATTTATGGACGTTATTTATATATTTACTTTGGACGTTATATGGACGTTCCAGGAAGACTAATTAAGTGCTTTCGTGTTTTTCAAAATTGTTTCTGAGAAACAAAAAAAATATGTCGCGGAAAATATTGTACCGCCACCGATTCTTGCGCACAGTTTCTTCCAGTACGATGTGACTCTATTGATAAAAGAAAATGATGTATGTTTTTACCAATGTAAAATAGTCGAGCCTTCATATCGCACAAACACTAATCAATGATTTAAAAAAAAAATAAGTAAATACCTTAGGTTTTCTATTTCCGCGACGAATTATATAATTATATAGATTTAAATAACTAAGGAATGTTTAAATCACTAATTAAGTTTTCTTCAATATTAAAATTTATTTGAAGAAAAAAAAACAAACACACTTTACTGGTGCACTGTTATGCTTCCATATACAAAATAAAATCGAATGATCGATTGTATTTTGTTATTCTTAATAGTGATCGAGTACTGGTTGTTGTTGTAAATAAAAAAAAAAAACGATAATCATCACCATCTATCAATTATCGTTTATATTATCCTATTATGGTATACCAATAATTATTGATTTTTGCCCACATAACCATTTCTGGGGAGACGACAAAACAAACGAAAATTTATTCCGGATTCTGAACATTATGATCCCACTGTCTGTTGAAAGCGGCGAAAATTCAACCTATACAGAGAATTTAACGTTCTTATCTTGTCATGGAACATCACCAATGTTACAATAGCAAAAATAAAACGACGAATCAGGAAAAATTTACAAGTTATGAGCTAGAGGTTTTAGCCATCATCATCTTGCTGGTTGCTCACCTAAGGTTTCTTTGCATAGTTTTTTATTTATTTACTGATCTGTTACACCTTTAGCTCCAAATGTATAAAGGTTTTAGTTTCTTATATTATATCATATAGGGCAATTACTATTCTACGTATATGATGGTGTTATTTTCACTTTTATCTTGTTACCACCAATTATCTTGTTACCAATTTGATTAAAAATGTATACACCGATCTGGCTCAAAAATGGGAAATGCAAGAAAAGGAGTTCAATTTAATTGGTACAACTTATTATTAAAATCCAAATAACATCATTTGGTACAATGCCTAAAGAGGTGGGCATTTACGCGTCATCTAATATTTTCTACGTCAACGTCAAGACCGTAAACAATGTCGACAACGTCCATAATGTAGGCAATTCCTAGAGTGATTTTGTGAATTATTTCAAAGCAACGGTGACCAAACACGATTCAATAGTAAAGTAATGTATCGTATACAATTTATATGGAACTATAGGCTAATCCTTGACCGATTATATTGAAACTCCACATGTTGCGGATGGAAATACGAATTATAAGTGATTTTTGATTTGAAAAAATTTGGTTTAAATATTTTTTGAATACAAACCTTGAATTTGGCCAACTATAATAGAGCTTAGTCCATTTCTCGGCCGATTATGACGAAACTTTGTCTGTTCGATAAAAACAGGATTTAAAAATTAATTTTTATTATTGGTTAAGAAATAGCTCAGTTAAGTTTAAGTATATAGGCAAGTCAGAACATCATCCAAAAATCATTTTATAATCCCATTGCCATTCAACATGTTAAGTTTCATCATGACCAATTAGTCATCCAGAACTTTATTCAAAAATCAATTTAAAATCGCATTTCCATCCAATTTGTTGAGTTTTATCATAATCGATCAAGTTTTCTCATAATCGATAGTTAAATCAATGCTATAGTGAAAAGAATGCTCGAAATAATGGTGGATGCGATAAGATTACCGATTATACTCATTCTAAATGGAACAATCTTCATACCAATGCTGATTCCCGATTTAATTTGAATATTTTCTTTAATTTTTTCTTACGGTTTAATTGAATTGCCTTTTTATAAAATACCGCATTTTATTTCATATCGCTTAAATATCGTAGGTTGCTGACATTGTCTTACTGGTCGACATTGACAAAAAATATTGCCAAGTAAACTACGTATTATTTTACGTGTTGACAAGCGCGTATATAACACGGCGTAATTTACCTCAGGGGATGACAGTTGGACTACACCAATCAATACTTTTAATATGTGCTAAAATATTTTCATTTTACAATCTGCCTAACATTTTTTATATATAGGGAACGGTAACAGGTTTCATTAATAGCGTGCTTCAAACTCTTCAATGTAATGCTGGCGGGTTTTAAGCAATTAGAACAGAAAAACAAACACCTCAAATTTATTCAGATAAGTAAATTGTCATCTACAGTTGAAAAAGCTTCAAGATGTAAAAATTGCCTGCCGAAACACTTTGGAGGAGGAAGAACTGTTCGAATTAATCTGTATATTCAACACCATGCAATTTTCTAGAATATTCGAGTTTTGTTTAATTTTGATGAAGCTTTTTACTATTCAGGCTATATAAACCCAAATAGTTTTACTCACAAATATATACATCGGCAGAATTTAACTTTTGATTAAAGCATGATTACAAAAGTTAAAATTTAATTTCATAAGTTGGTTAGTATTAACTAACTTACGAAATTATATTTTAAGATTAATTATAAGACGAAACTTATAAAACATTCAACCTATTCTAATTCTGAGAGCTTTTGAACCTAATTTTAATTTCGTTGAGCTTTTTCACGACTTTATTCACCATACTTACTATAAGCCTTTATGCGCTGATAAAACAAAATTTAGAAAGCAGAAAAATCTAAATTCGATAATAACTGGAAATTCTTTATTCACAAACTATACATGCAAGCTTTTTCTATAACTTTTGTAAAAGCATCGTTATAGCAATAATAATATTCCAAGTGGAATTGAGCTTTTGTATTTATTACGCTTAAATCAGAAAGCTTTTAATAACATGAAACTGATTTGATCATGAGCTTTCAAAATTAGTTTCGTAAATTATAATCATACATAGCTTAAAAAAATAGTAATTGAACTTTCAATCAGAATTAAATTTAAGTATTCCTGGAGGTTTTTAAAGGTTAAATTGCTAGAATGTTCCACAGTTTAAAAGCTTTTTTTAATGCTGATAAAATAAAATTTTAAACCGAATTTTCCAACGACTCCAATCGTTGGAAGCTTTTTATTTCCAAACTTTTAATTAAAGCTATTTGCTTAACTGAACAATTAAAACATTTTTAATAATAAAATTGCCCATTGCTTCTATTGGAACATCAAAAAGCTCTATGTTAATAACTTTCACTTTAATCGGAAAGCTTTTATTGACATAAGATTTGTTGCTAAATTATAACCATTATAAATAAATTTCTTTCAAGTAAACTTTCAGCCAGATTCTTTTATTTAAGATAAAAGCTTTTTAGCTACTACTAATACTACTAATAATACAAATAATCTGAAAAGATTCAGTTTTTTTATAAATTGTTAAAAACTTCTAATTTGGGCCTTTTAAATCAAGAAGTATACAGTAGTAAAACGTTTAGTAAATTGAAAGTTCTGAGCTTTGATAAAAACGCATATAATACTGTAAACATTCTATTGATTACATTTTAAATCATTTGAATTTAGATTTCGGAAACGATTATTTGATTCCAATATTTTTAATTCTTTTCAATGCAGAAAACGATCTTTTACTTGAACCATCAGTGCAAGTAATACTGATAAATATTTATGATTTATGTTTAAAAGCTTAACTTGGCTGTCGGTGTAGTTTTGTCATTGGTTAATGTAATTTTATATATGATAGAAATGTAAACACTCTTTAATTAAATTCTCTTAGCAGAATTTAGACTGTTGGTATTTGTTGGAGAAAGTCGCACCTTTCTGTTTGATGATATTTTCTAAATTTATTAATTCAATCACCAAATATAAATTTCATGGTGCTTTAAAATGTGCAGGGCCCGTCAGCCACAACCCTAGTAATGCAATGGTTTGAGAATGGCATTCGGAGGAGATTGGGAAGGTCAGATTTAATATTTTTAATGTCCATGCAAATATTAATTCAATGAAGCTTTTCTGAACATCCCATATTTTATTCTATTTTACGACATTTGGATATTTCTGGTTAAAAATAGCAAGTAAGTTATTCTGTTCCTAAAAGAAGCATGATGAATCGTTTCAAAAATAATTCTTCTGCAATAAATTTATCCATTATGCGCATACTAAAAATGTCGAATTTTATGCAAAACGATATCGATTTATAAAATTAAATTATAACGAACTAATATCATTTATGTATAGCAATAACAACAGCTCTTCGAATAAATTGTATATTTTACCAAACTTTTTGTAATATTATTGTGTGATTTATCAAAATAAAATCTCGAATGCAAATATGTATGCACATAAATGCATTTATTATACTTATCGAGCTTTTTATTTGTAATTGGAAAATTGCAAGTTTCCTGATTATATAAATAAAATGTTGTGATCAGATATGGATTCAAAATGACAAAACTTTATAAATAAATTTATTTATAATTTATTAAAACATTTGTATTTCTTTATAAAAAAATTCAAATTAAATTAAAAATTGAACGAAAAGGTTTTTTATGCCTAGACAACAATTTTATACTCGTTATGGGCATGTAAAATGTCATAGGTAAGATAACAACATAATGTTAGAAATGACGAGTCAACATAAAATAGCAGACAAGTTGAAATACAACACAACGCGAGAAACCACGAGTCAATAATAATCGTAGACAAAAATTGTCTTAGATTTAAATCTTTTATGTTTAGTTAAGCAAATTTATAATATAATAACACTGTTGTTTCGATAGTAAATGACAATAGCACTTAATGCTCAAATAGAACAATCAAAAGTGATTGAACAACGACTCCATAAATTGGAAAATCCAATAAAACCAGCAATAGAAACGGCAGGAAACTTGACAACACCCAAAAACCCAGAGGATTTAACAGAAACCAGTAAACTGCTAGACTGCGCAAAAGAATTACATTAATTTGACGGTAAACCTGCACAGTATATATCCTGGATCCACAGTGTTAAAAATATCTTAAGAAACTACAACATCATGCGGGCTAGGCCTATCTATCGGGCAATTCTACAGAGTATCAAACAGAAAATTAAGGGACATGCTGACTTTCCCTAGAATTTTCCAACATATTCGATGATGCCGTCCAATCGGCAATCAAAAAGTATCTCTCTTTCTATTACGCTGATAAGAGGGACCTGAGGACACTAGAACATCAACTCAGCAATCTATCTCAGAGAAGTATAACATTAAACGAATTCTAAGCGAATATTAATCACCAATTTCCGCTAATTGTCAATAAGATTAAAACAGAAGAGTATTCGACCTACACATTACGTATCGAAACCGTGCGCTTGATGTCTTATCAGAGGACGAAACGAAAATTTATCGAGAATGCTGATCATCCAGAAACCACAAACATTACCAGAGACTCACGCGTCTTGTCTGTAGATCCAGAATTTGAACAGTAACTACTCCAATAAACCAAATTTTGTCACGACGAACAAACGAGAAAATTCGTATCACAACGAACCACGGAAACAGCAAAGAGTTTATTTACGACATAGCGACTCAGGAAGAGAAAGATACAGACATATACTTTCAGCTGTGGGGAAGAAACGGAAATCAAGGAACTGGAAGACGAGGAGGAAATTGAAGAGTATGCAGTTATATTTTATGATGGGTGCCTCACTATAATAACAAACGAAAAATGGCAACACCTTTAAATTTCTGATTGATACGGGTGCCAATAAAAATTTTATCAAGCCTCAATTAGCCAAAAACAACATTTCCACCAATGCAAAACTCAAAATTAGATCGGCAGGAGGAGAAATCGAAATCAGCTAAAATAAACGTGGACAATTTTTTAAAAGAATATAGTGATCGGACGCAGTTATAGAATTTTTTGTTTCACCAGGATTAAAATCATACGATGGCATAATTGGCGATGACACATTGAAACCATTCGATGCAGTCATTGATCGAAAAAGCAACATCTAAACACTTGTCTTAACGATTAAAATACCGCTTCAAGAAAAACAACAATCTCACCAGTCTGGATAGTGAAGAAAAAATCAGACGCTTCCGGTACACAAAAATACAAGTTATTGAATTCAAGCGATTGGATGCCGTCACCATCTCAGATACTTACCCGATTCCGAACATCTCTAACACCATCGCGATTCATGGGAATTCCAAGTTCTTTATCACAATCGACCTTACATCGGGATTCCACCAAATTAAAATGAAGGAGTTCGACATATGGAAAACATCCTTCTTAACCATGAATGGGAAGTCCGAATACATGAGACTTTCGTTTAGACTAAAAAACGCATCTGCTATCTTCCAGAGGATTATCGATGACGTGTTGAAGGAATTTAACGGTAAAATCTACGTCTACATCGATGACATAATTGTTTTCGAAGGGGGAACCGAGGAAGAACAAAAAATCAGTATGGACCAGCAACAGATTCAAGCATTTCATTATATTAAGGAGTTATTATCATCATCAGAAATATTGATGTTTCCCAACTTCAGCAAACAATTCAACCTGACTATAATAGGAGCCGCACTATCACAAGGGGACATTGGCAAGGACAGACCAACCGCGTATATTTCCAGATTACTAAACAAAACAGAAGAACATTATGCAGTTAACTAAAAAGAAATGTTGGCAATAATTTGAGCTTTGGACAACCTGAGAAACTACTTATATGGAGCCAAGAAAATTACAATCCTTAAGGACCACCAACCTTTAACGTTTGGCTCTTAGCAACAGAAATAACAACGATAATCTGAAAAGATCGAAAGCGCGCCTGGAAGAGTACAACTACAAACTTGTCCACAAACCTGGCTGCACTAATAAAGTTTGCTGATGCCCTATCAAGATTGGAACTAGAAGTAAACTCATATTAAGCACCAATTAATGCGTTCAGGAATCAAATTATATTCCAAAGTGGCAAAAAAATCTAAGCCTATGAGGAACCTCACCCATCCTACCATAGGCACCACATTAGTCTACCGGACATAAACAAGGAAGCACTTTCATAATCATACGGAGAACAGGGAAGAAATCTTGGAGAAATAGACATCCAACCCAAGTGCAAATTCAGAAAACATTCATCCCAACGTATCCAACAGAAATACTCTATACTGACATAATGGAAATCAAAAACGAGAAAGTATTATCCTGCGTGGATAATTTCTCAAAATTTTAGAAAAGTTTCCGATTCAAATCTAAAGCCCTACTATCACAGACTACCTGAACAGCTTTTATGTCGAAATTTATCTAAAACCATCACGGAAGAGTGAAGTTATTTGCGATGTACTACCAAAATCTAACCGATTTTAAAACCAAAATAAATGGGGATTTATTCGGAAGAATCAAGAAATTACAAGAGAAAATTCAAAGAGAAAAATACCTAAAACTTACGAACCTGGTGATACGATCTTTACAGCATCTTAGCAAATTCAGGCAAAAAAACAAACCAAGCTTTCAAAAGGCAGTATAGCAGAGGATAATAACGTTACAATCACGACAACAGCGGGCAAAAAAAGTCCAGATCAAAAATTAGTACAATAATTATATCTACCAATATCAACACCAATCAACAAATGATCAAACCCTTGAACAATAATACTTCTGATCAACTTTAATTGAAGCATTTTTTGTAATAACCCCAGCAAAAATGTTCTTGTCAACAGGGCCAGAGAAAGGCGACTAAGACGAATGCTGTTCATAAACCAACCAACCCACCAGGAAGAGAATTCCAGCAACCAGCAAGGAATCCACCCAATTATAGATCAAACTTTTGACCCACGGGACGTGGATTTTTTAGGAGGAAGAGTTAAGATAACAATATAATATGAGAAATGACGAGTCAACATAAAATAGCAGACAAGTTAAAACACAACGTGAGAAACGACGAGTCAACAATAATCGTAGACACGCTTAAAATCTTTTTCTTTCTAATTCTACGAATAAAACTCATTAACACGTGTATAATGCTTACGCAATCCAAGACCTAATTAGCATTGAAACCAATTCAATTACTCTTATCAAATTATGCAAAGATTACCCATATTCCAATGATGAATTGAGATCATTAACAAAGCATTAAATTTCTACATAATATAATGATAATATCGTATAATCTGTATAAAATTGTATGTACATCATATATTCAAAAACCTAATTAATTTCGTTTATTATGCGAAATAAATAAAATCAATCAAATTTATATCAATATGTATTTCAACATAAAAATAACATATTATTGAAAAATAATGAACATATTTTCATAAATTTTTTTTTTTTTTGATTGATTCAAATTTATTGTCAAGTCAACAGTGTATCATAATATTATAAATTTTAAAATCCAATTTCTATGCCTACATCTTTACATACATACATACATACTTGTATAATATTGAAACAGACTAATGAGAGTTCATTAATCATTTTTAAATTATATTTTAACCGCATTGACAATATAATACATATATTCATTATAATTTCTATATGAAATTTCATAAAATATTATTTCGCAAAACCCCAATTCAACAATATATTTTAGACTATCTATGTAACAAACGTATATTGTTCAGCACAAATTAATAATAATTCAACACAAAATATTTTTAATTTTAAATATTACATTTTTTGAAAAATGTTAACTTAAAGTCAAACTACTTTTTTGTTTTTTTTTTTAAATGTACGGCAAAAGCAATAAAACTATGCCTATATACAAAACCATAAAACATAATGACATGTTAAGGTATATTTTTAAGACATTGAAAAAAATTAATTTGTTTATGATCTTGGAATTTAGGGGTATAATGGAGGTAAGCTTGTAAATAAAGTTTAGTCTGCCTGTACCTGTTTATATTTAATAATAATGAAAGGGATTCCGAAGCGGACAATAATACATATAATGGATATATTGTAATTTTTTCAAACTCTGTAACATCTTTCAAAATTTTTGATTATCAAATCAAATATACATAATGTTAAATTTTTCCAACTTAACTCTTCCTCAAAAATTATATATTCGTATAAAATGGTGATAAGCATTGTAGAATTATGGGTTCCCCAAGGTTCCCCAAAATGTCTACCAAAAAAAAATGAATTAGCGCATGTTCATCCAACATGTCGAACTAATTTTTTTTAAATTTGGTCTGAGGCTGAAGGCTCTCCAAAATCTCTTGCAGTTTACTTCAGGTTCGATTTAATTTCAATCTCTTTTGCATCCTACCTCTATTGGAATTCTAACTCGATACCTCCCGATTGCAACGTTACAGATTTAACCACCGCACAATTTTCTTTCAGTTTCATTGAGTGGTATTCCGAAATTCGAAAAATCTTCTTAGTTTTGAGTGAAAATTCAAAATTTGAGAAATACCCCAAAATTCCCCTAGTTAACTTTCTCTATATTTGTGAATTTAGAATATTGAAATATTTGGAGGAATGCTCTAAAATTATAATCTTGAGAATCGTATAGGTATAAAAAATTCAGTTTCGAAGTTTTTTCAAAATTTTAAAAAAATGTTAGATTTTAATATCATGTCACATGTAAAAATTCAAAATTGTGAATGTCAAATTTTATTTCGTATTTTGTTTTTCGAAATTGCGGAATTTGGAAAATATAATTAAAAAAATATAGTTTTTTCTATGGTTTATCAATTGCCAGGACATTAACCACGTCTCAATCAATCAAATTCCAATAATAATATTATTCGAAACCGAATTTTGAAAATTCTGGATTTTATTTAATTTTTTTGAAATTTAAAAATTATTTTAAAATGACAGATCCATTAACCTTTTATGGAAATTCAATTTCAGCACTAAAACATTTCTTACTTAACCGACAAACTTGGCGAGGGATTGGGTTTAACAAATAAGATCCTTGATACAAATAACTCAAATTCGACTAAAAGGTAAAAAAATTTACAAAATTTTAACACTCATTTTGTATATGTAGTATATGTATTCAAACAATAAAATTGGTATAAAAATTGGAGTAATCGCCAAAATTCAAACTATATTTTATAAAATTTAATACATTTTTCAAAATTCAAATGAAAACCGTAGAACACATTTTTTAAAATTGATAATTTGTTAAGGATTTTGGAGAGAAGTTTCCTAATAATAAAAATAAAAGGTCAAAGGTCTTTTTTAAAATACTTGGAATTTTATAAATTTTGATAAATAGATGAAAATTTGGGTGAATTATACGAAATTAATGGTAAATTAATTTACGAAAATTAATAAATTTTATTTAAATTTTATAATTTGAGTGTTATTCCGAAATTCGAAAAATCAACTTATGAAAATGCAAAATTCGAAATATGTCATAAAATTCTAGTTAACTTGCTCTAAAATTATGAATTTTTCAATAATTAAAAATGATCACCACAAAAATTAAAAATGAAAATTGGGCGGATTACTCCAGCACTCAATTCACTAATGAGCCCACGGTGCAATACCCGGACAAACACATATACTCATACATTAAAAACACCCAACCGTGATTTTTGGTCACCACCGGGAATCGAACCCGAGACCCTCGAATAACAAAGCAAGCACGCTACTTACTGTGCTAACGAGGGCGGCAAAAACCATCAAAATTCAAAATTCTGATTTTGATTTTAAACTACCGAATCGTATACGTGAAATCCGGTTTCGAAATTTTTCGCATTTTATAATTTAAATGTTTCAAAAAATTAATATTTCGAGTTTAAATTCAGATTAAAGACCAAATTCGATTTTGAATATCGAAATTTACAAAATAATGTAAATTAATTTTCTTTAACTTGTTATGAGATCAACCACGTCTGAAACATAACCACTCGAACTTGTTTGGTTTTTTCAATAAAACTTAACCCAGCTGTATAAACAAAACGGAATTTCTGAAATACTGAAATCTTATTTTTTTTCGATGGTTTGAAATATTTTCAAAAACGATGCATAAATTCAATGTTCTCGATTTAATAAATTTTCTATTTTATAAATCGTGCATTTTGTTTGACCGATCGACCAACTAGATATTCTCGTCTACCATTATTTATACGTACGAGTTTTTAAAATAGGAAAGGTAGCTGGATTTTTATTGTAGCAGAAAACTCTTTATACTCTATGTCGTATAAATAATTTTTGCATCAAATTTTTTATTGATTTTGAAAAAAAAATCAATAAACTAGATTGATATCCGGGCCCTACAGTAAAACGTGCTTTGGGACTTCCTTTATGGCAGACTATGATCCGGCGCGGATTATAAGTACCTTAGCTAAAGTTTGTTATTATAAATTTCAAATTTCAATTCGCAAAATCACTAATTCTTCAAATCTTTCACATTAAGTCTTTTAGTAGTACGCAATTATTTTCAACTTGAAAAATTTCAGAAAGCCAGCTGAAAATTTTGAAAAATTTATAATTTCAGAATATTTTATAAATTAAAATATTTTAATCTAGCGCCTCAGTGAAAATGCTTCAAGAAATTTAAGTTTTTAGGATTTAATTAAAATTCATAATTATACAAATTCAGAAACTTTAATGAAATTTTAAATTTGATGAAGTTGTAACGACGGACGTTGCTCGTCGTCCCACTGCAATTGTTTAACTGCCCTGGTGTCCACTATATTTTATATATATACAGCTTTTTTTTATAAAAGCGCGGGAAAAATAAGAAAACGTGTATATGAAACGGGAAAAATATATTGATAATGTTTTTTGGCTAGAATTAAATAATTAAGTAATCACTCTAGAGTAAGTCAGTTATCGTTTTGGTGTTGCTTGTGCTAGTTCTAATTTAAATAATTTATTGGGTAGAAATAGCCCATACTATGATATAAATTTGTGGTACAAAAAGAATTCCTCAAATTGAAATTCTAATAAGTTCAATAAAAAGAAAATTAAAATAAATAAATTAAATTTAAGTGATTATTGATTAAATTAAATAATTTAATCTCAACTTATTATATTATTAAGCCTTATTTTTTTTAAATAATTATGAACTATATATATACAAATGTTAGTACCTAAGATGTTATTTTGGATGATTATAAACTGTTATTTGTGCACAACATAATCATAACTTTTGAGATTATTACGTCATGTTACGCCTGTGCACAATTAAAAATGTGAACTTAATAACACTAAAAATAATATATAAAATATATACATATAACTTTAATTAAATAAAGTTTGGTGATAATAAATAAATAAAACATTATACTAATAATGGTAGTTGCTAAATTTTCAATAGTGGAAACTATTTAAGTATTTATTTAAAATCAAAATAAATTACAAAATTAAAAATTAAACTATAGTGAAATGAGTGAATTTGGTCCATCTAATAAATTTAATATTAAAAGAAATTCTACTACCTAAAATATTACGAACTAAAACTAAAATTGGTGTTAAAGTTAAGTGACCACATGTGCCGTGATAATTGGCAAAGTAACAATAATCAGTTATACTAGACTATGTATCGTGGCTAGTTAAAAAGCCAGTGTAAAATAACTGATTAGAGTTAAGAACATTGTAATTGTATTGTGCTTCGAATTTGTCGATTAATAAGGAAGCTTCCGCTATACACAACGGGCCTATGGCCATTTTCAAGTACATTTTTTTTTGTTATTTAAACTTTATTTATACTTATATTTAATTAAAACTAAATTTTTATTTATTCTGTTTATTATGTTATATATTTAACTTCTTTAGATAGATAATTATAATTATCTTATTTAATTTAATTAAATTTTTTTTGGTCGTATATTGGCATTAAACAATAACATTTAATAAACTCTTTAATTTATTAAACGAACTAGATGCATTTTTTTTCTAGTTAAGATTTTTCTCTTAAAATATTGTTTAATGTTAGTAGAATATGGCATAGTTAAGATCATAGAGTATTGTATAGTTAAGTTCTTTTATGATTTTTTTCACTTTATTAAATCATTTTCTTAAGTTCGAATTTCAATTTGATGTTTTGTTTTATATTTTTTTTTAATGGGTTTATTTCTATTCTCTGAGTCGTTCGCATTAGTGCTTTCAGAATGAGAAGCTAAAGCTGTAATGGGGGAATAGTCTGGTAAGTCTCGTGCAGAAAATCTAGTAAGTTGATCCTTGCCTTAAATATCCTTCCTTTTAACATCCCTTCGTGCTCCACTAGCATCTACTTATCCTTGGCAAACCCCACCCCACTCTCTGAGCTTAAGCCGGCAAAAACATGACCACGCCAAGGCTCTGAGTAGATGATTCAAAATAATGAAACTCCGTAATGAACGGCACTACATTAGGAGCGATTAATAATCGACATCCCAGCTGCCAATACGGTTCGTTACTAAAATTTTCATATAACAAAATTCTGTATCAGTTCTGAAAGAATTTATTAGTTTCACAAATCCTTGGAATTTGATAAAAATGTCTTTTTTTTAATAAAAATATTAATTTTTGTCAAACAACTTGAGAAACTGGTTGAATTTCAAAATCTATCGGAACAAATAAAATATTTAGATTTTATGAAATTGAACGTAAATAATATTGTTTCAGAACTTAAGAAATTCGTAATTTTATTGGAATTTTTTTTCGAATTTTGCTTAATTCCGTAAGCTGAACAATTTTAAATTTTAAGATATCTTCCAATTTCCAGAATTTATTTACTTCAAACTAAAAAACCATTATCAATCGTCTAAATTCCTGATGAAACTTCAAGAAATTTGAAATATTTTTTGAAGTTTGTTTTAATTCATAATGTCACAGGATTAGAAAAAAACATCTAAATTCTAAAAAATTAACAAAGGCCAATTTTGTTTAAATCTTTAAAATTTCTTAATAAATCGTACCAAATAATAAAATGTCAATATTAAGTTAGTTTAAATTTATCTTAAAATTGTTAGTCAGTGATGATCATCTTGAGAATTTGGTAATATTTCAGAAACTTATAAATTATTTCACTTTCCGAAATTAAAAAAATTTGATTTCTGAATTTTATTATAAAACTCTCAGAATTTCACTTTGTTCCGTAAACTTAAGAACTTGAATTTGCTTCCGTAATCTTATTAAGAATTCAGCTAAAACTTTCAATATTATATTTAAAATTTCAGAATTTAGTCCCATACTGCAGAATTTGATGAAACTTAAAATGTTTAATTTAGAAATTAGTGCATGATAGAAATTATGTATTTTGTTAAAAATTTAGATATTCATAAAAAACGAAATGTTTAAAAAATTTCATAGCCGAACTTGTGCAAACTATCAGAATCTCTTAATAAATGAAACAACAAAATCTATGAACTTTAAAAAAATTAAAAATTAGAAAATTCCTAAATCTTTGGTAAGAATTTAGAATTTGATAAAAAATTAAATATTTGCAAAAATTCTAAGTTTTTATGGATGACGAATTGAAAATTTGGTATAGATCAAAAAATATGATATTTTCACTTTGTTCCGAAATCATAAAAGTTCAGTTTAAAACTTGAATATTTTTTTTTAAATTTCAGAATTTATTTAAAAAGATAAAATTACTATCAAGCATCTTAATTCGATAAAACTTCAAGATATTGGGGACGTTTTTGATATTCATAGTGTCAGGGAATGATAAAAATTAAGTATTTTGATAAAATTTCGTAAACTTTTAAAATATCCGAATTTGTAAAATTCACAAAACCAAACAAATTTTCAGAACTTTTTGATAAATCGTAAAAAAAAGTTATAAAATTTAATAAAATTTTATCATATATAATAAACTATCGCAAATGAAAATGAATTCTTATAAAATATTTTGCTCTCGGAAATCAAACAATTTTAAATTCTGAATATTGGAAAACTTTCCTAATTATTCAGTTTGTTCCGTAAAAAACTTGAATTCAAAATTCTATTCGACGATTTTGAGAATTTCACCATGCTCTTTAATCTTAAGAATTGAGTTGAAAATTTTAATATTAAGCTGCAGATTTTTATGAACTTTGAAATTTATAATTTAGTTCATTTAGTTTAGTTCAAGTTCATACGAATTTTGATAAGACAAGTTTTAATTTAAGTTGACATTCCTACTTAGTATATGAGTGACAAATTTGAGAATTTGGAGACTCATAAAATAGTTTTCTTTCGGAACTTGCACAATTCTGAAATATGAGTTTAATTTGAAAAATTCGCATAGGTCGATAAACTTAAGAATTTAATTGAAAACATTTTTCTCAAATATTTGGATTTATTGAAAATTAAAATATTTCAGAGCGAAATTTTTGAAAATTTCTTCATTAAATCAAATAAAATGAAAATAAATTTTTAAAAATTTATAAAATTGTATAATGTTAAAACTTTAAAAGTTCGGAAACTTTTGATAAGAGTGGAACTAAAATCTTAATAAATATCTTTTATTTTTATGAGTGAAAAGCTTGAGAATTTAGTTTCAGAAAAAGGTCGATTAAGGTAGATTTTAGTTTCAGAAAATTAAATTTATTTGAATATTTCGCTTTGCTCATAATGTAAAATTTTATTTAGAATTAAAATTAATTTATTACCAATCTTTTGAGTTAAGTTAAGTTTTAAGATATTTGTAAAGTTGGAAAGCATTGTCGTTAAGGTGTACAAATGGGGATAAAAATCACTTGAATGGTAAAAAAGTACTCCCTTTTTCTCTTTTTTCATATAAAACTTATGTGGAAAAAATTCGACGGTTTTAGCCGCATTCGTGCTCCACTCAAATACCTCAAGTATTAATATCCGAATATGCCTCACAAGACTTTAACTTAACTAGAGACTATATATTACGAATATTGCGTTTTACAGTCATTACTGGATGGTATAACTCGATTTACACATTAATCAATTTCCTAAATACGATTCTAGATTAATTTTGGTGGTGGAAATAAAAATTCCTACTAAATTTTAGATTAACCGTATTTTCAGTATTTTGTTCAACATTTATGTATGTATACAGAGGGATAAAAATAATATGTCGATTTGATTTATTTGCAAGTGTATTTGTATATTTGGACTTTTCGATACAATTTTGGTTTTGAATTAATATTCTTCCTTTCAATTATACATTAAACTTTGCAATTAAAAAAATAAAATAAATTCAACAAAGTACAGAATTTTTAAAAATAAAAAGAGCTTTGTTATACAATTCCCTATAGCTCCTCCAATTAGTTCTTCTGCTATACCGAAAGAAAAATGTAGGCACAAAAAGTTACTTTTATTTTTTTCTTACGTATAGAAAATTAATGTTCTGTTCTAAATTTATTCCAAAATAAAAAAACTTTGCTATAATTATGTACTTACATACAATTCTTTCTACTTACTTACCTCTTATTTTCGTAATGATAAATAAAAATATGCCTTGAAGGAACTAATAAATAGAATACATAAAAATCAAAAAAAAAAAATTCTTTAATTTTTGGTGTGGAGTCTTGGAAGCACAACATTAAAACTTAGGTACTGTGCGTTATTCTCTTCTGCTTCGGAATTTTTGATTTCAATGGATATATACATAATTACATAAAGTTATAATCAAAAATTCTAGTATTATTATAGGGAACCGAAATAAAAAAGCTTAATTAAATTTAATAGACTTAATTCAGTTCTTTATCACACATATACACAAAAAATAATTATAAGTGATTTTTCCAACTAAATTAAGGAATACATATAAAAAATTAAGGCAAAAAGGATAAAAGCTAATCAAATACTTTTGTGGAGACACAATAATTACAGGTATATCTCGTATAACGCTGTTATAACTCCCCCAAAACTTATTTTGCTCGCTTCTTGAATTATCTGACCTCTGAAGGTTTAAACTGGACAAATGAAAATATGTGTGCTGTACATTCACGGCGTTATATGTGGCATTCCTGTGTATTAATGCTACATAGTAGTGTACAATGTATAGTCATTATATGTACATTAGACGCATGGAATGAGTAAAATTAAAATTATTTTTGTCCTATTTATTTAAATTAACTTAATTATTTATATTGGAAAAACTCTCGAAGAAATAGTCGAGATTTCTAAACCACTTTTATTCTATTTAAATCTAAAATTCTAACCCCAAAAAATATTCAGGAATATATTTTAGGAATTTTATTTGGAGCAAACTAGGAAAACGTAATTTTATTTTGCCAGATTTTCTATTTCAATTTTGAGTCACACCGTACGACATAACAAAACTATTTGTACATACTAACCGCTATATATAGACAAGAGTAAATGAAATACGTATTAATGTCGACAGGTAGAGAACACATATTATCATTGGGATCACGTACATATACAGCAATTTTATAGCATAGAATTTTCAGTTGGCTAGATTTGTAACCCTAATAATTTAATAACAGAGTCAAATTATATTTTTTAGCGCATTACAGGTAACGTATGTATGGAGATTTCGTGCTAGCAGAATGGCGGAAAACAACAATGTATTTGTTGTAATTTTATATATTTGATATACAAAAGGTTTACAGAGATTGTTTACAAGATGATGTCTCAATTAATTTAATTAACGTTTTTAACCATGATGATAAGATTTCACTTCGAAATCGAATACTATTGTAAATGGGATGGTTATGATATCCTGGTTACCAAAGGTTTTAAAATTCCTGGTTTTTAAAATAATGATGCAAAAAAAATATTTCCGGGTATTCCTTGAAATTTTATAACTTGAGTGTTCTCTATTGAGAAATTTATAAAATCCTTTAGTTAAATCTTCAAACATTTTCAGTGTTAAAAAAGTGTTAAATTCTTAAATTAGTTTAGAAAAGTGTTTTTTAATTTGACATTTACAAAGTTTTTATAAAATTTACTTAAGAATATTAATTTAAGAATTTTCGAGGATGAATTCTAAAATTTTAATTGGTATAAATAATTGGTATTTTAATACTTTCAAATCAAATTTTAAACTTTATCGGAATGATTTAAATTAAATATTTTAACGGATTTTAATATTCTTAATTTTATCGATTTTCACAATAAAACTTTAACTTCAACGTTAAACAATCAAATTTATACAAATAATTGGGATTCTAAGAAATTTTAGGTAAACTGAGTGAACCCAAAAAAAAAATTCAGAGTTGAAATTCTTATAGTTTAACGTAATGTTTTTGTAATCTATGTGAATGTAAAATAACTGATTTGAGAGTTAATGTAAAGAGCTGTCAAATTAAAAATTTTATTTCAGAATTTTAAAAATAATATTTTTAATCATTTCGGTTTTTAATACTACAATAGTAAAATTTTAAGAACACGATTAAACGATTTTAAATTTAAAAATTCTTTTAATATGAAAACCTAAAAATTATAAAAAATTTTCAAATTTTTACTTTTAAATAGTAACCCAATATTTGTAAGTTTGATTTTAAAATTTACATATTGAAAAGCGATTTTCAGAATTTTATAAACTTAACGTATACAAATAAAAAAAAAATTAAAAAATTCACTATTATTCATTTTTATTAAAAATAAATTAAAATATTTTTTGAATATTTAAGATTGTTTTAGGACAATGCAATTTTAATTTTCGAAATTAAGTCATAATATTTTTGGAATTTCAAAATTTCAATTAATGTCATCTGTGCAACAGAGGTAATAAATTTGTTTATTTTTATTTTTCAAAGTGTTAATAGAAGGACGAAGTCAATTTTAAATGATTTTATTATTATAAAGATTGTATTAAGAAATTAAATATTTACAAATTTTTGTTAAATAATGTTTTCAAACTTCGCCTACAGAATTTATTTGGTTTTAAATGTAACATTTACTGAATTTTTTTACATTTAAGAAAATTAATTTTAAACATTTTCGAGTGGGACTAACATTTTCAAACAAAATTTAAAATTTTATTTATTGCATTGATATTAAATTTTAATCAATTTTATATTTTTTTTTCTAATTCATTTCATCAATTTCAACCATTTTCAAAACAAACAGGTTTATTAAAATTTTTTTCAGACTTGTCGAATTCTTAGAATGTATAATTTAAAATGTACAAGAAACTATATTTATTTTAAAAAGAACGTTCTAAATAAAAAATAATAATTTTTTATAGACTTTAAATTATTCTGTTATTAAATTTTAGGAATCGGATTGTATAAGGTTGGCAAACATTAGGAGATCTAAAATGTTAAATCAATTTGGATTTTATAAGAATGTGTTTTAACAAGTTTCTATTTATTTTATTATTTTGAAAAGATAACAATTGTGTAGATTAATATGTTAAACTTATAATATGTTGTATGAATTAAGCAAGGTCTAAAAATTTTGAAATTCTTAAATTAATTTTATATAATTGGTAAAAAATCTCAAATATAATAGGCAGAATTGGAAAAATCTCTTAAATTTACCAAATTAAAAAATTAATTGAGTTTTTCTTAATTGCATATCGAATGACATGAAAAAAAATGTATTTACTAATTATTTATATATTTCTGATGACCGTTTCAGAATTTGAAAAATTACTTTTGTAGATGTTTTGCATTTTTAAGATTATTATGTTAAGAAATTAAAATTTGTAAAATTTTAAATTGATTTAAATAATTTGTATGTTATTAGAATTCCATTTACAAATTTTATAAACTGAGCAATTTCTCAAATTTTGCTTACACAATTTATTATGTTTCAAATTTAACATTTACAGAATTTATTATTATTTAAGAAAATTAATTTTAAGAATCTCCGAGTGGAAGTTCTGAAAATTGAATTATATTTAATACTTTCAAATAAAATGTAAAACCTTATTTATTGTACCAAAATTTAATTTAAATCAATTTTTATAATTTTTTCTAAAGGACTTTTACAATTTTGAAATAAACTTTAGTTAAGCGTCCCTTATAAATTTCTATAAAATATCATTTCAAATTCTACTAGTTCATATTTGGAATCTATTTTATTGTCAAAATTTTACAAATTTTTGGAGTCCCAGAATTTTAACTTAACTTGAAATTTATAAGAATTTTATTTAGCAAAATTCTATTTATTTAATGGTACATGTGTTATAAAATATTGAAAAGTTTATAATTATAATGGTTTCTTGTTCCAATTTTATAATATGTCGTATGAATTAACCAAGCTCCAAGAGTTTTAAAATTTCTAACGAATAATTCAAATGAATTTTAAAAAACAAATTTCTTAAATTCACAAAATTTTACAATTCATTTATAGATTTTAAATGTTTTTTTCAGAATTTGAAAATAATTTTATTTTTCCTAATATTTAAACGGTATTTTAAAATAAAACTTTAATTTAATTGTTTTTATAAACAAGTTAGACTATTGTACAATTTTTGAATTAAAATTTTTTTTTCCAGATCTATTAGAAATCGTTAAAAAATCAAAATTTTAAAATAATTCATGAAGTAGCAGATATATTTGATTTTTTGAGAACTTTTGAATATGAACGAACAATTTTAAAATTATTAAAAATTTGGTAAATTTGCAGTTTCAAAAAGTGACAGTTTTATCTATTTTACAGTATTTGTAATTTTATTTTTAAAATTAACACTATGAAAAGTAAGTTAAATTTTATTATCATTTAACATTTTTAATAAAAACTTATTTAAACATTTCTCAAACATTTATGGTCGTACAAAGTTTTTAATTGTATTGCATGTTTTAAGATTATTATGTTAAGAAATTAAAATTTGTACGGCTTTAAATCAATTTAAACAATTTGTATATTTTTAGAATTCAATTTACAGATTTAAATAATTAAGAATTTTTTTAAATTTTAATTCAAAATTTAACTTCTTTTAAATTTAACATTTACAGAATTTTTTTTACATATTTAAGAAATCTAATTTTAAACATTTTCATGTAGGATTAATATTTTCAAATAAATTATAAAATTTTATTTATCGGATTAATGAATAGAAATCAATTTTTTAATTTTTTTCTGAAGAATTTTAACAGTTTAAAGTTTAAACCTTTTTAAATTAACTAATTTTGGAGCATGCTTAACAAACTTTTTGGGTTCTTAAAATTTGTAATTTAAAATTTACAAAAAACCAAATTTATTTAAAAAAAACATTCAAATTATAAAATGTTATAAAATGTTCTGGAAAAATTTTAAAACCTAATTCTTATTAGTTTTAAAGATTATTGCTTTAAATTCTTGGAATCCAATTATTTGACAAATTTTAGAAGTTTTTAGAATTTTAAATCAACTTGGAATTTATAAGAAATGTATTTAACCAAATTCTATTTATTTAATAGAACATGATTTAAAAATTTTTGAAAAGTTTAAAATTGGGATAACTTTTTTTCTAACAAATAAAGAAAAATGCATCCATTTATGATTTTCATTTATAATTAAGACCCAATTTTACAGTTTTTGTAATTATTATTTTAAAATTTACATAATTCAGAATTTTATTTTAAGTTTTACATTTTTTTATTATTTTTATCAAACTTTCCTCGGATATTTATAATTGTTTAAAACATGCGTCAGTTTTTTAAAAAAATCAGCAATACGAGTATAATCTTTCTGAATTCCAAAATTTTAAATGTTAAATCTATCTGATCAGAAAAATAGAGATTAAATTAATTTTATTTTAACGACTATGTTAAGAACTATTCAATTTTAAATATTTTAAATTAATTTAAACAATTTGTATAATTTTATAATTTCGTTTAATAATAATATAAAATTAAATTTCGCTTACAGAATATATTTGGTTTTATATATAATAATTACAGAATTTTAATATATTTAGGAAAATTAATTTTCAGAATTATCCAGTGTGAGTTCTGTTTAGAACTGTTGTATTTAACATTTTCAAATAAAATTTAATATTGTATTTGTTGGACCATTTAATTAAATTCAACATTTTCACAATTTTTAAATTAAACAGTTAAAAAATTATATGAGTTCTAAAAATTTATAATTTTAAAATTTACTCGAAATAAATTTGTTCAGAAGTAATGTTCAGATTTAAAGAGATTTAAAATGTTCAGGATAAACATTTTTTTTATACATTTAAAATTAATCTTTCTTTACATTTTTAGAATCCAAACGTCGAAGTTTTGCTATTTCTAAGAATTTTAAATCAATTTGAAATTAAAACTTTTTAAGATTTATTTTTAACAAAATTTCAAATATTTAATGGGACATTTGTTTTCAAATATTGAAAAATATAGAATTGTAATGGGTTCATGTTCCAGAATAATTCTGAAGTTTGTAACATACATTTTTTAATTAATTTTAGAAAACTGGGGAAAAGAATCATAATAATCTATTAAAGTAAGCTCGAAGAATTTAAAATCTGTCATTAATTTACAAAATTCTAAGATTTATTTGCTGCAAATGAATGATCTGAAAAAGAAGAATTTTAAATTTTAAAAATTTTAAAAATAAATTTAATAATAAATAAATTCAGTATTTTAATAAAGAAATAATCGAATTTTAAAAACTAGAAAAAATTTTGGTTTTATAAACCAGTTAGACGATTACACGATTTTTGAATTTAAAGGATATTTAAGTGTTTACAATCTACTAGAACTTTTAACTGAAAGTCGAAGAAGATTTTAAATCACGTTGCACGTTGTAAGATTATTATGTTAAGAAATTAAAATGTTTACGATTTTAATTCATTTTGAACAATGTGTATGTTGTTAGAAACGATTTTCGGATTTTCCATTATTAAGGAATTTTTCAAATTACGCTTACAGATATAATTTGGTTTTTTAAATTTAACGTTAAGCATCTTTCAAAATAAATTCTTTTTAGCACTCTTAAAAAACTACGAGTATATGAGTTTTTAAAAATTATAATTTAATATTTACAAGAAACCTTATTTATATAGAAGAAACTTCATAATTTTTTAAAACTATTAAGGATTCGGAAAATTTGCTGGTTTAAATAGTGACACAATTTTACAATATATTTGTAATTTTATTTTTTAAATTTTAATAATTTAAAGCGAGTTTATGATTTTCACAATTCATGATTTTAAAAACTATTAAAAATTTAACATTTTCATTAAAAATAAATTTAAATGTTGCGTATATTTATAATTGTTTTAAGACATCGGCAATTTTCTTTGTTGCAAAACTGGCTGATAATATATTTTTCGGAATTTCTATATTTTAAATATTTAATTTATCTGAACAGAAAAATAGGAATTTAATTTTTATTTCTTGAGAGTTTATGACATAATTGTACACGATTTATTATTTTAAATCAATTTAAATTTGTTATGGTTTTAGAATTCCATTTACATATTTTTAAAATTTTTTGTTTAATTATATTTCGCTTAAAGAATAAATTTGGTTTTAAATTTAACATTTACATAATTTTTATGTATTTAGGAATATTGATTTTAAAAATTTCCGAGTGGGAATTCTCAAAAGGGTATTTAATATTTTCAAATAAAATTTAAAACTTTATTTAATAAACATATATTTAATTTTAATATTGTTTTTTAAATTTTTTAACAATTTTCAAATTAATCAGTTTTGTAGCACTCGTAGCAAACTTTAGAAGTTCTTATAATTTATAATTGAAAATTTAAACGAAATTAATTTTGTTTAAAAGAAAAGTTCAAATTTTTTAATTATATTTACACAACATTTATTTAAGCCGGAAAACATAAAAACATTTATTTTCACTGCAATGTAAGTTCAAAAGTTCCCGACTAACGCTTACGCCTTTAAACTTAAAATTAACGCACTTTCACAGTCTAGACACAAATAAATACATACCAATATATTATATTTGGAACGAAAGTCATGGTTCTGTTGTTTATATTTTCTTTCGGTATACATAAACCCGATACCGCGGAAAACATAAATATGACGTGATAATTAATCAAAATTAAATAATTTTCCAAGTTATTTGGTATTTGTTTTCCACTTGATTAACGAGTCAAAACTCAAATGTTCAACCTTAACACACAAATTAATTTATTATTCACGTGCCATATAATTTTTACCTAACAGCCGCATTTAAAACCCACCCACGACACATTTATCAGGAAAAAATGTCAATGATCATTTATTCAAATCAAAATCGCTTTTCTATAATTTTTCCACTCAACAAGTGAATTAAATTGAAAAACCTATTAGGTTTGTTTTATGTACTGTGCTTATATGTTATATAAATATATGTCAAAATGTAATTTTAAGAGTGTACTCTGCGGGAAAAGTCTAATTGGGTGATTTTACGATTTGATATGGAGAATATCTTCACCTAAATGATTGGTTGGTAAAATTATTGATTTCGTAACCTTCAACTTTGGAAAAACATATGTCAATGTCTTTAAAAAACTTTTATCCCATAATAATTAAAATTCGACATTATATTTGGAATGAATTCACTCCAAGTTTTTGTCTTTTTTTTTTTGGTTAATTTTTATAGCGACTATAAATTTAAAATCAATTACACAAATATTTTACACCTGCGGCTCTATTTTTATGGGACAGCGCAACACACAAAAAAAAAACACATTTTTGCTCGTCATGCCAAAAACCTAGCTGTGCTCGTAAAAAAAATTCCAATTAAAAATAAACGACATCGATTTTATTTTTTCTCGTTTCCCATCAATTTTTTATCTAACATATACAGAGCTTTCATATACGTGTATATTAATATAGACAAAAAAGCTTCAAGCTAAGCCGTTTTGGATATTTTACAGAATTTTTTTATGCTTTTTATTAAACTGTTGTTTCCAATCAACTATTGAAACCAAAATGAAAAAATTGTGTTCCAAATTTTTTTTATAATCAGATAGTGCGGGAAAGTGACACAATGAAAGTGGAAAATCGATTGTTATATTAGTTTAGACTCTATAACTATAGTGAAGAGTTTTATTAAAAGTATCTGAATCGTAATAAACGCGATATGAACAAAATACTCTAAACTTGTATATAACGTTGTGATTTTTTATCACTCCACAAGTCATTTAATATACATATATGTATACATACATAAATGTAAATGAAAAGTAATTTAATCTTAACGATTAGCAGTTTTTGTACACATACATATGTATATGAATACATAAACCATAAACATTATAATTATGTGTTTTAAACATGAATTTGATTGATGGCAGATGATTTTCATAAATAGAATGAATAAAAAATGTTAACGTTAGTAATTCAAGATTAAATAAATTAATTCAAATTCAAAATTAACCATGCCGTTAAAAGCTGTTAATTAAGCGTTTTTTTATTTATTTTTGTCAACGATGATGAACCTAATTAAGGCCATAACTTATATACCATAAATAATATCGTTATATAAAATATGTATAGTGCACGATTTTTGAAGATTAAAATGTAGAATACAATGCATTATAAAAAAAAATATCTTATAAAAATATACGAGGGGATACATTTACATGGAATTAATATGAATGACAATTCAAATTAGCCTTTGTTATCGTACCCCAAATAGTACCAGGCAGCGTCAAGCGGGAGTCGTAGGTGTTGACAGCAGAACAATAAAATCTATAAACTTTTTTTTGTATCACAAATTGAAGTGTCGCCATCTCTTGCAAAATATTAGCACCAAAAATCATAGAATATCGTTTGCAATAACCATAAGTGGAATTTTTCAGAATAATTCAAACCGAATTATTTTTGTTGCTGTTTGCAGTATGAAAACATGTGGTGTCAAATATTTACATGGTTCGACTTATGAGTCTTAGTCATTAGAAAAGGCTGCTCACGGTGGAGATTTTGGCACCTCTAATTTTAATGTAAATATTGAGAGTTAATCACTGGCGGATCGTGGCAAACAATGGCCTTTGAATTTAATACAACATCATCTGGGTGGTCATTCTATGGTGCTATATCACTTTTTATATCACATTGAGAGACTTTTTTTAATGAATTTTGAGGGGAAATAATGAACAAAAAGTGATATACTGACGTTTCTTCCTAAACAACATATGCATTATATGAACTTTTTCATTATTTGGGTATCATTATATCTATATGAAATTAGGAAAATTCAGAAAACACAAGCCAATTAAGCCAGCGAATTACGAGTGATTAAAAAAATGAGTTGGTGGAGCGTGTTTCGTCAAATTACGAAGTAGGTATGTGCAGGTTCAAATCCGCAGATGGAAAACGGCAGATGGCAAAGTTTTGGGCTAAATTAACAGAAAATTTAAATGGCATGGAAGGAGCCACAAAATCGGCCAGCGGGTGGCAAAAGGTAAATGTTTATCAACGTACTCATTACGGTCGGTATATAATATATCAAATTACCTACGAGAGAAATTTAATGCATCAAGAAATCGCGCCAACAGAACTTGAGGTGGTGAGCCAATGGACGTGGAACTAGATCCGTTTGAAGAGAGGTTGGTAAGCGTGTTACCTTCGGAACATGTATTTTACTTTTTCTTCAAAGCATCTAAAATTACCCCAAAATTCTTGGCAGCTGGCGCTGCCTTTTAAGGTGCCTTCACGAAATTGTTCTACAGTATCGCGGTAAGAGCTGCCAAGAAATTTGGGATAATTTTAGACGACTTGAAGAAAAAGTAAAATACATGTTCCGAAGGTAACACGCTTACCAACCTCTCTTCAAACGGATCTAGTTCCACGTCCATTGGCTCACCACCTCAAGTTCTGTTGGCGCGATTTCTTGATGCATTAAATTTCCCTCGTAGGTAATTTGATATATTATATACCGACCGTAATAATTCTCGCTCTCTTTTCATACCAACTTCGTGCATTTTATTGTACTGCAGCACAATTTTAAAAGATGAAAAATATTTAACTCTTTTATTTTGTCCCGCAGTACAGATGTACCACAGTTCAATTTTCGTGAAACTATCTTTAAAATTACAAAATATTAACAATTTTTGTTAAAAATTTATAAATTTTGCTTCGTACAAACTGCAACACTACAGTACAATGATGAAAACCATGTAACTCTATTGTTTTGACCTACGGTACATATGTACTGCAGTACATTTTCGCGAACCAAGCCTCAGCAGGTCGATGCTCATATAGCATTGATCCGGTATTATATGCTGGTTCACCGAGAACGTCGGGACCTTAGACCACCTTACATAATCCTTAGACTTAGACAGTGCAAATTTATCTCGGCTAGTGGATATGAATCAATTACCTACGCCAGTAGCTAGCATGTCAGATAGTCAGGTAAATTACCTTAAAACATCATTTTTCTGCTGGCCTTATTTAATTATATAAATTCACTTTAGGCAACAGCAACAATACTGCCTCTCAGCCTGCCATTGCTAGAAGCACCGGCTCCGTCAGTAGTAGAGGCATTATAATGAACTACATCTTCAAGGGAAAATGCCAGAAGCCGCCGACCGACAAACAGATTGAACCGTGCCCGGCTTTATTATTTAGATAGATCATCTTTGTCCAGAAACAGTCAGGAGAGCTTGAATATTCAAAAGGATGGCGAATTTAACGGCCTTCTTCAAGATAAGGGTTATTTCCTCTAGCTCTGCTTTGATTTGCTGCATCGACTGTAATTTCATTCTCACATTTTAGAGGTGTGTACCATAGTTTCAGTTCACCAAGAATACAACGAAATTTATTTTTAATTATTCCAATGACTCTTATGACCGATTATTTTATGCCGACGATAAAATTCATTTTCCTTTGCGTTGTTCCTTCTCCGCTCACGGTAATTAGAAAAGGCGATATGTGTGATAGACGAATCCAATTATCGATTGATAGACGAATCCAATTATTCCCGGAATGCCTTTTTTATTAAGTTTTCCTGCAATTCTATTTCTTTCTGACTCATCTTGTGGAAATTTGATATACTTGCCCATCAGCATATTGAGTAGCTCGGTCACTTCCTCAATGCATCTACTAATAGCCGGCTGCGACAAATACCCAACACTTCGTATTTGATTCTGATATGATCCGGTCGCATAAAAATTAAATTCCACCAAACACTTAATATCGAAGGGAATATTTTCCTTTGGATCATCCAAGGTAATCGCAGTTGATCCTTGTATTGGTTGCATTGTACAGCTTCTAATTCTTCTATTAATTGTATGGCCAAACCCGAGGTGAATCTCAAATAGCCTCTAAACTCAGTTTCTATCAGCTCATAGGAATTCGATTGTCGTCTTTTGTCTTTGTTGAGTTTACGCTGCCCATACCAGTGTTTAAATGCAATGTGCGGATTGCTTGAGTCTAAGATCTACAATCACATAAAATTATTATTAGTTAACACAATTAATAAATCTACGATTGATTTTCAATTGCAATAAATATTAGAAAAACAAGAGATACCGCACCCCAAACAATTAGAACACCAAATAGCGATAGGGCGTTAACAATGTAACCGGTTGCTATGAATAATGAACAAGTTAATCAAAATATATCGGAAGATCAAGAACTGGATACCATTGTTGTAGTAAAGCCAAGGCGATGGTTAATTATCAGTAGAATCGATCCATCCGTCACCGATTTGCAGTTCAAAGTATTCCAACTAACGGATGTTAATGCTTTTAGAATGATTCCTAAGGCCACAAATGGAGGCCACTACAACTATTTAGCATTCAGACTCAGTGTAGATGATGAATCGTTTTTAAAATCCTGGCCACCGGGAATTTTCATCAAGGAATTGGATTTTACACAAAACAAAACTTTTTTTCGGAATACCAGGGACACCAATGCGGAAACTTAACTAAATAAAACAGAACTACCGAACTAGCTGCATTTAATAATCGTATCACCTCTAAAACCATTGATGTAGTCGATGGCGTAAATGGTGGCTTCATGTATTTTTCATGCCCTGAAATTCTCACCAAGATACCGAGAATGATTGAAATTCAAAAACTTTAACAGTTCCAAGTACTTTTGACTGCTGATGAAGTTAGATTCGCCGCCCTCGTTAGCACCGTAAGTAGCGTGCTTGCTTTGTTATTTAAGGGTCTCGGGTTCGATTCCCGGTGGTGACCATGAAAAATCACGGTTGGGTGTTTTTAATGTGTAAGCACAGAGTACTTAATTACTCAGAGTATTATCTTTCATACGTCTCAGTGGCATATGAAATAATCAAAACAATTTTTTTCGAATTTCATTCAAATTATCAGCACAAAACGAGATAACAATATATATAATTATCTTGATCTCTTTCGCTCACATGATTGTTATTAAAATTGATTTTCAAGCAAATATTATATAGCTCATCTCACTCTTTATTATATTGCAACCATAGTGTGCCATGAAACGAAATAAAATTTTTGATAAAGGCTTGTACACGAGTTAGGAAATATTTGCTAGGAAATCATAGCCGATCTCTCTCTGAGAGAATTTTTGTGTGATTAAGAGAATTTTTGTGTGATAAGTTGGTCGTCTGCGAGTTTTTTGCTCAAAGTTAAATATATTTCAACTCAAAGAAGAGAAAAAGGGGCGTGTTTTTCGTCATTTTAGTTGATTTGATTGGAAGAGAGATCGGCTATGATTTCCTAGCAAATATTTCCTAACTCGTGTACAAGCCTTAAATGAAAATGAACATTGTTGTTGTTTGGTATGTATATACTATTATATATACATATTTATATTTTTATATACATATATACTTAATGCGTCAAAAAAACGAGTATGTATGTACATATTATATGCACATTTTTAATATTCATATTTTGGAAGTTTTTTTTAACATTTTTAAATCCAAAAAATATATGAACATATTTGTGTCACATAGATATTCTATTTCAAAAATGTTTAATTTGTACAAACAAACTTCTGAAAATAATTAAGGTTCTAAATGATTTTTTTATTGTTTTAAACGGTCGTTAACTTTATAAAGCTAGTGATAGTCATCTCATGCAATGCAATCAATTTTGTTTCACTTTTATTAAGTCGTATATAGTGATGGTTAAGGTGTTGGAATAGACACACTGCGGTCTTGAGTTCTCGATTACCGGCGCTGATCACAAAACCATTACCAATTGTGTGTAAAATCGTTCGTTGGGCTGACCACCTACAACGATCACCAATTGTAAAAATATGGTCTTGAAAAATCTTGTAAAGTCTGATTCTCACTAAGTATGTAAATTATATAAATCTCTTTCTATGGGCATAATGTATCCTAGGTTTCAAACAGGTCTTTCATTAGATAAATCTAGAGAATTGGTGGTAGTTATTTGTTTCGTATATAGTTACTACTGGAAAACAATACGAGGTCAACTTGGTCTCCATAAGTCGTCGATGATTGTATTCAAGTGTCGATGGCTAATTTTGTGTGTTAATTATGTAATATGTACCAACTTTAAGATCGATCGAGATAGGAAAGTACATCAACTTTTATCGATACCAATTTATTTAGTACATCAACTATTATCGATCTTACTATTATCGATACCAATTTTCTATCGCAAATAGAGATTTGTATTTTCGCATAAGTAATTGATATAATTCCTGCCAGTTCTAGTATTATCCTCATCAATCAGATTAATTAATTAATCATACCCGTTATCATGTTTGTATGTGAGAATTGGACGTTTACTGTGAGTATACAGTTGGGCCGATGGTCTCTAACATTCGAGAGAAGAATGGTACATATGATCTGGGCCTTGATTTTATTTTCACAGTATTTAAAAGTGGATGAGATATTTATGTGTACTTAACCCCTTCCAATTAAAACAAAAGTAATCAAATTAAAGAAATACAATTTAATGGCTTAAAATTTTTAATTTTTTTGATGCTTGAGTATTACTTATTTTTGAATGTTGCTTTTTATTTTGTTCTTTTATTAACCATTTGCATAATATATATAATAATAACCAAATATCACATGGATCCGAATAGTTTCCAAAAAAAGAGTGTAAAACTTGCTACCCAAATACTAAGTAACACTGTTTCTTGCGCTATACGCACTACTTTGAAAACATCACCTGAAATTTTTGAAAATTATTTGGATCATGCCATACCTACGGCAAACATTATCGAGCGATTCGACCGTATATTTGATTGCCTCAACTCTCGCAACTTTTCATCGAATAAGCCGTTTGAACAGCCCCTCAAAGTAAATAATAAAATTTACACGTATCTAGAGCAAAGTTTAGAATTTCTAAAAAATTTGAAAATTTTATCAACTAGTCAAAATTATTTTAAGTTTATAAAAGGCTTTCAGTTAACCATATCTGCTCAATTAGCATTGATGCAATATGTAAACTCCACGTTTTCTGTTGATTTTATATTAACAGGTAAAAGTAACCAAGACGACTTAGAAAATTTATTTTCTGCATTAAGAGGTAAAGGCGGATATAATTTTGCACCATCGAGCCACGAAATTGGGGTGCACTACGCGAATATTGTAGTCATGAAAATTTTATTTAGTTCGTTGCATATTAATTGTTTACCAGACGATGCCGAAAGCCTAAAACTTAACTGGAAACAATTTAAGGATGATTACAATAAAAGTTTGAAACATCAGGCCCCGGAAGAAATAGATTCTTCAAATACAATTGAAATGTTGCTGAATTTACCAGAATTTGGAACGTTTACAACAAATGCTATTGCTTATTATGCTGGCTACTGTGTTTATAAAAAAATTGAGTGTGATCGATGCACAAAAAAATTATTAAAATCGGATGAACATATTAATGGACATGATATATTTATTAACGAAAAAAATTATAAAAAAGATCGAAATTCCAATTTTGGATCTTTAAAGGCTCCATCAGACGAAATGTTTGCAGTTTCTCAATTTTTAGTTAAAATTTTTGAAGTTTTTTTTAATCATAACAGCCATACGAACAACATTTGTGATGAAATGACCAAATTTAGTTTGGGAAAATTAAAATCCGAATTTCCATTATTCGTACCCAACAATGAAACTGATCCTTGCTTTGGTCACATTAAGGTCTTAATAAATTTTTTTTTGCTAGTTTTGCTTCGCAAAAACTGCAAATGGTTAATAAAAGAACAAAATAAAAAGCAACATTCAAAAATAAGTAATACTCAAGCATCAAAAAAATTAAAAATTTTAAGCCATTAAATTGTATTTCTTTAATTTGATTACTTTTGTTTTAATTGGAAGGGGTTAAGTACACATAAATATCTCATCCACTTTTAAATACTGTGAAAATAAAATCAAGGCCCAGATCATATGTACCATTCTTCTCTCGAATGTTAGAGACCATCGGCCCAACTGTATACTCACAGTAAACGTCCAATTCTCACATACAAACATGATAACGGGTATGATTAATTAATTAATCTGATTGATGAGGATAATACTAGAACTGGCAGGAATTATATCAATTACTTATGCGAAAATACAAATCTCTATTTGCGATAGAAAATTGGTATCGATAATAGTAAGATCGATAATAGTTGATGTACTAAATAAATTGGTATCGATAAAAGTTGATGTACTTTCCTATCTCGATCGATCTTAAAGTTGGTACATATTACATAATTAACACACAAAATTAGCCATCGACACTTGAATACAATCATCGACGACTTATGGAGACCAAGTTGACCTCGTATTGTTTTCCAGTAGTAACTATATACGAAACAAATAACTACCACCAATTCTCTAGATTTATCTAATGAAAGACCTGTTTGAAACCTAGGATACATTATGCCCATAGAAAGAGATTTATATAATTTACATACTTAGTGAGAATCAGACTTTACAAGATTTTTCAAGACCATATTTTTACAATTGGTGATCGTTGTAGGTGGTCAGCCCAACGAACGATTTTACACACAATTGGTAATGGTTTTGTGATCAGCGCCGGTAATCGAGAACTCAAGACCGCAGTGTGTCTATTCCAACACCTTAACCATCACTATATACGACTTAATAAAAGTGAAACAAAATTGATTGCATTGCATGAGATGACTATCACTAGCTTTATAAAGTTAACGACCGTTTAAAACAATAAAAAAATCATTTAGAACCTTAATTATTTTCAGAAGTTTGTTTGTACAAATTAAACATTTTTGAAATAGAATATCTATGTGACACAAATATGTTCATATATTTTTTGGATTTAAAAATGTTAAAAAAAACTTCCAAAATATGAATATTAAAAATGTGCATATAATATGTACATACATACTCGTTTTTTTGACGCATTAAGTATATATGTATATAAAAATATAAATATGTATATATAATAGTATATACATACCAAACAACAACAATGTTCATTTTCATTTAAGGCTTGTACACGAGTTAGGAAATATTTGCTAGGAAATCATAGCCGATCTCTCTTCCAATCAAATCAACTAAAATGACGAAAAACACGCCCCTTTTTCTCTTCTTTGAGTTGAAATATATTTAACTTTGAGCAAAAAACTCGCAGACGACCAACTTATCACACAAAAATTCTCTTAATCACACAAAAATTCTCTCAGAGAGAGATCGGCTATGATTTCCTAGCAAATATTTCCTAACTCGTGTACAAGCCTTTATCAAAAATTTTATTTCGTTTCATGGCACACTATGGTTGCAATATAATAAAGAGTGAGATGAGCTATATAATATTTGCTTGAAAATCAATTTTAATAACAATCATGTGAGCGAAAGAGATCAAGATAATTATATATATTGTTATCTCGTTTTGTGCTGATAATTTGAATGAAATTCGAAAAAAATTGTTTTGATTATTTCATATGCCACTGAGACGTATGAAAGATAATACTCTGAGTAATTAAGTACTCTGTGGTGTAAGTATATGTGTTTGTCCGGGTATTGCACAGTGGGCCCGTTAGTGGCATTGAGTGCTGGAGTAATCCGCCCAATTTAAAAAAAAAAAAAAAAGTTAGATTTGTACCTTTAAAAGAGTAACAGATGACTTTTATGGAGTTAATTAAACAATAACAAAATTCGTGATGAAACTTGTGACACAAATGGAGGCTTGCTGCATTTTTCTTGTTCCAAAAACTACAACAAGACGCTGTCAAATTTTTTTGAATTTAAACATTGTGAAACGCAGACTGTGTATCATATTAGATCAACTCCGGCCACAACTAAATCATTCATCTCATCTTTAAAATCTAAGTTACAAAAGAGTGGCTCTGGCGGTGATTACTCTGAAGACTACTTAAATAGTTATGACTTTTTAAAGCTTATTCCGATTCAACAGATCATGTATGCTGAACCTCAGACCTCAACCTGGATAAATGGTATATATCTACCTTTATCATCAATCACAATTTGTATGGCTATGCTGAAGAAATTAGATAAATGCATATAAAAGAATTTCTTTCGATTAAGGGTGCAAAACTAAGCAATTTCTATATGAAATCTATAAACACTGTCACCAAAGTTTATCAAATTGAGGATAAATTTGTAATGGTGATCACAAATCAAGCGAAATTTGATTGCAGTGATCTAATTTATGGGTTTAACACCTTAACGTACTTACTTACAACATCGGAAGGAAGAATCTTTTACTATCACTTTGGATAGTAATTGTCCAGTAAACAAATCAAAAATGGGTTTAGATTATATCACAAGCTGTCCATGTCGTAATATCAAATGGATCTTAAATATTCCATTCAATATGGCACCGCAATATGAAAGGTTTCTATCCTCACGTGGGATAAATCCAACCTTCTCTTCCAAACTTTTAAAATCTTATCCTATGGATGTGCTTCCAGTAGCATCTCTGACATTCTATAAGGATTCAACTGCCGAATACAACTAAAAAAACTCATTAACCGAAATAATTTATTTGAAGCATTGAAGCAATCTTCTCAAAACCCATCTGCATAAATGTTACAACAATCCACCTATTGCCTTATGCAGCTTCTTAATTGCGGACGGTAAGTATATTTGTATTTGACAATCATACCAAACATTATATAAAAGAGCCTATTAATACTATTAATACACATCAGTTTGGCTTTGACGGTGAAAATGTGATTAAATTCTGTGAGGACTCCAATAACTTTGAAACATGACCGAGATACATTTTCTATTCAGCGGGCACGGAAATCATGTTGGATCTCCTAACGTACATCCATTCAAACATTATGCACATAAAAGAAAACATCACGATACCAACTATTACAAATGTTCAAGGAGTTCCTGGTTGTGGTAAATGCGCCACTAAAGAAGGACTAGCTGATCTTAAATTAAAAGTTGCTTCTCGTTGTGTTAAAGAAAATCTGGATTTCAACAAAGTTAAATCTTCCTGAAGCTTCATTATTTTACAACTTTGTTCCAAAATCAAACCACCTGCGAAACTTCGTTTAACTCTGGTATTTGGAGTACGGAATTTTTTGGAAGAAATTATGTCGTTTATAGATGTGCGGCAACTAGATTAAAAAAATCGGGTGGAGGTGTTCTTATGGCCGTACATTCTTCACTATAGATTCGCCAGTAAATTTAGAACCATCAAAAGTAGAACAGGTATGTTCGAAGATTAAGATCAACAAAAGAAGTCTATACATC
This sequence comes from Tipula unca, assembly GCA_951394425.1. Taxonomy (NCBI): domain Eukaryota; kingdom Metazoa; phylum Arthropoda; class Insecta; order Diptera; family Tipulidae; genus Tipula; species Tipula unca. The sequence continues at coordinate 174,797,450 of OX596382.1, read as the reverse complement.
TCCAGCCTATACATACCACCCCCGTCGGGAAGTGACATTTATGCAAGATGTGGTGATACCGTCAGTGACCTTATAAATACAACTAATTCCTCTGATTTAGTATTAATTTTTGGTGCCTTTAATTTGCCAAAGGTCATCTGGAAATACGACCACGAAGTGAGTGGTATACTCCCATATCACATTAAATAAGATGCGGAATCGATTGCCGTCGATAATATGCTTTGTGTCAATTTAAATCAAATCAATAATATATACCCATTGAACGTGAAAGTTTTTAGATCTTTTCTTCACCAACGAAGTTGATATCGTTAACGACATTTATCACAAGTCGATGGAAATATTATTTGATTTTGTGGAGCATAACCAACTTACTGGTGTTTACTTTAAGTTAAAATATACTTCTTATCTAGCTGATGTCCAAGATAAAATTAAAAACAACCCTAAACAATTTTGAAAATACTTTAGAACTAAACGAGAAATTGAGGGGTACGCAACTAGTATGTTTTACAATAACACAAACAGCTCTGACGCTAAGGAAATCAAACTGTATACAAACCAACAGAAAATAACGTGGATACTGCACAAATATTGAATCACAAGAACAATATATCGATCTTTCCTCCTACTATTACTGACGAAATTATTATGTCTGCACTGACTGGCTTTGGCGACGGATGTGGGCCGGATAATATACCATCATCTATATTAAAGAATATGCTAATTTGCATTCATTGCGGAATCTCTTCAATTTGTCGTTATTAACTGGCGGGCGTGTTTCAAAATAAATGGAAAATATCAAAAATTACACCAATTTTTAAATCGGGTATAAGAGGTGACATTTCATGTTACAGAGGGATTTCAACGACATCATCCATTTCAAAATTATTTGAGCTGGTCGTTTGCAACACATTTAAAATTACATTGGCACGTCATATATCTGACAAACAACATGGATTCATACCAGGCGTCAAAACGATTTCTGTGGATTTTCTTTGAAATTTCCTAAAGGGTGTTTCTCAAGGATCACATATTGGACCCTGGATATTTCTTGTTTTCATCAACCGAGTTACAGATGTTATAAAAAATTCTGACGTGCTCAATTTTGCAGACGATATTAAAATGTTCCATACCAACAAAAAAAGAGGCGATATTGACCGATTGTAAGAAGATACTAATGGTCTTAGTGAGTGGTGTGACCGCAACTATACCAAAAAATGTAAGATTATGTCGTTTCACAGGAAGAAAACTCCTATCAATAAATACAAAATCAGGGGCGCCGAATTGCATTGTGTTTGGGAAACTATATAGATCTGGGTGTCACATTTATCCAAAACATGACGTTTAACTGGAATATAGATAACATCGTAGATAAAGCGAACTCAATGTTCCATGACAAATCAACATTATTAGAGTATGCGGCGATTGTCTGGAGTCCCTTCTATTCAATTCATAACAAAAGAATTGAAAGTGTTCAACAGAAATTCCTCTTGTATCCAATTGGGATTATGACATCACTGAAAACATCTCAATTCATGTTCGGGGTAGGAGGCTCCGTTTTTATCAATTTCTGGATCTTGAACACCATTCCACAAATTACGGGGAGAACAATCCTGTTAATAGTATGGCCAAATCATTCAACATTGCGGAACATCCATTTGATTTCAATTTATCCAGACACTGCTATAAAAAAATTGTTTGACCTATTGTGGTCTCTTCCATTCACATCAATACACGACATGACGAACTTCATTCATAATTCACCCGCAGCAAGCTACTACAATTGTTTACATCACACTTTTATATCACAAATGTGATATAGCACCATAGAATGACCACCCTGGTATCCAAATAAATATAAGTGATTCAACTCTTCCCATTAATGATGATATTCTCAATTGCACCAGCAAGTATGGCCGGCGGTTAATACCAGCAGCAAGGCGCGAACGTTATAAGTGTTAAGTTCACCGAAAAAATTATTGATTCTGTCACATCATTTAAAAAAAAATTTTTAATTTTCTTTATCTCCAGATTGCAAAATTTACTACTACAAATTTCAATTCTAAGTTTCAGACTGAACATTTTAATATTCCTCGCACTCGTCTCTAAATTTTAATCTCTGTAGGATCTAAATTCAATTCTCACAGGTTTAAATTCTAATCGGTCAAATTTTACACTCTCCGCAAAAAACTTTAAACACTAATTCAAAACTTTTTGTTCCATGGCGATTGGAAATCAATGTCCTGAAATTAAAATTTGTGATTCAGCAGTTTGTAAATTCAGAGCTTCATTGTCCATGTCAAACATTTGTGTTATTCCTTCAAGATAAAAACCAATAATAGTTAGTTTGTTAAGAGTGGCTGGTTCAGCTTAGGCTGATGACGCTCCGGGTTCCATACCTCCATCCCAGCCTGTACGGGCAATAGAGAGAGGTTATATACATAATTCTGTTCATCATCCTGATCGAAATCAAGTATGTAGAATCGCATTTGTATCCAGAGGTCACAAATTTAACCACTGTGCTTAGGCAACAATAAATCTTTAAACTTTTCTGTATCTATGGGGTGTATCAAATTGCACTAATTATTAATTCAGAATAGTTTATTGAATTAAAATTACAGGAATTGCATATATAGGTCGTAATTACTTTTGTATCCATTAATCTCACAAATATTGTTCAAATTGCATTTGTGCTGCAAAATTTAGCTGCTATTCAATATTTACAATGCACCTACATATATGAATGTATGCAGATTTAAACAATTTACTAAAGAGCATGTACCTGCACAAAAAAAATTGTATTTACTTTGTGTGTAATCTCGTTATGAATGTTTGTTATGTATTTTGTACGAGTATATAGAACAGAAGAACGGAAATTGAACTATGTATGTCAAATCAATTAAAATCTACATATCTGCAGTTTTTATAAATAGAAATAAAAATAATAGACGAACAAATTCCACATCCTATATCTGTATGCCTAGCTTCCTGTATATACTATGTGCCTACATATATGTGTATGTACCTATGTGCAGCTTTAACATCATTTTACAAATAATTTAGTTTTTTGTGTCATATACGAATATGTTGTTATCAATTGGTATTTTCATTTTCATTTCATATATTTGAACGGTGTGTATATATATAGAGATGGCAGCCAGGCAAAGTCTCTATATTCATTTCTACGACGACTTATAATTCGCTTTGATACCCGCTTAGTGCTAGACAGAGATGTGCATTTACGCGTCGTCTATAATGAGTCGCACATAGGGCTCGAATTGTCAGGTATCGCGTCAGGTATACCTGGTATACCTGACGCGATACCTGAATATGCCTGAGGTATACCTGGATATTTTTTTTTGAGTACCCGAATACCCGGATAATCACGACAAGTATCTCCTAAACGTATTTTTAAATTATTCATATACAAGGTTCCCACAGAAGATCTGTCTGAACAGCTTTTAATACGTTTATATCCGAGTCAAGGTAATAAGGGAACGACCGTGGACAAAGCAAAATTGTTTGATGTGGTGTTTGGATTAACCATCATTCAAATTTCGGATAAAAAATTTAAATATCGAGAGAGTATTCAAATATATCGAAACAAAATAATTTTGGTACGCACAAAATCAAATTTTGAACCATTTAGAAGTGCTTCTTGTAAAAAATCCTACATCAATAGCCAACGAACTGGTATTTTTATTGACAGTAAAAATATTTAAAACTAATAAAAGTCGCTAGACACTCAGATCGACATGAGCAGTTTATTTCTTGTTAATTAGTTCTTTATCAGATTGATTAGATCGGATTTTTCGATTTGCCAAAATCTACAACGATTTATTCTAACTCATGTATTCTTAAACGCAAATGCGTTAAAATTTCTACTTCTCTGCGACTCCGCATACAACTTGGGACCTTGGTAATGCTTCAGAAAGGATTTACCGGATTAGAATTTTATTGACAAGGTCAGTATTTTTTTCAAAATAACCACGTGGCATTTTGACCATTATTTAAAAAGGAGGTAACCAAATTCAATTTGTTCAGTTTGAGAAACTCGATGGAAATTTATTGAGATGCATTTGTTAATTTATTGGCATGCATTGATATGTCTGACCGAAAAAAACATACGTGGATGCTTCTATCATAAAAGTTACGCTGAGTATAGAAAAGTTAATTTTTGACAAACATTTATAAATGAAAATTCAAAATGGATTAGCCAAAATTTGTCGGTTGTCGTTAAATATGCCTGACAACTCACAAAATACGAAGACGTGTTAAAAATTTCTGATGTGTGCATCACATGACTTTATCACACAAACGTGTCTAGACGAAGGTTTACTTTTCGTTGCTCACCAAATAATAAGCCAGTCTGCAAATACTCATGAATTGAGCAAGCTTCTTTAGGAAGTGATTTACATTACAGTGGATATGATGTTCTGAATATTCTAAAATCTTTGCATACCAACAAGGAGCCGCCGCGCCCTGACAATATTCCCAACTACTTTATCTTCAATTAAAAGAGCAATTGGCTGAACCTATTATTTAGTCTATTATTTTGAACATGTCGTTTAACTTTTACTTGTCCCACGCTTTTAGTAAAATCTTTGAAAAAATTTACATAAAATATTGTTACACCATGATTATTGACTTTCAGAAGACGTTCGACCTTTGATGAATTTTACAGCATGTTTTAAAATGGTTATATTCTTATTTGAGTGATAGAATATCAAAAGTAAAGTTTAATGGTCAAATCTCAAGGCCTATTAACTCGTTCAGGCCTTCCACAAGGATCTACTCTAGGACCAATTTTATTCATTATTTTTTCATCGATGTATCTGGTACATTAAAACGTCCTCATTTATGTTACGCAGCTAACCTTGAAATATACAATGCGGTTTCTATAAGTCTGGCTGATTCTGAAATGTTACAGACAAATCTGAACAATTTAAGGATATGTTTTTCGTAGAGATCTTCGAAATCCCAAGATTTTTATTCTGTTCTTTAAGATATAGTCTTGTCAGAAGTGTTCTTGAATATGAATCGCATATTTGGAAAATGCGTTTTACGATAAATACAATGATCAAGTGAAGCGCGTGCAGAAATTGTTTTACAAAATTTTTAGTATTTAATTCTTTGCAACATGCTGGCTATATTCCATACGACACCATGCTGAAATTATTTAATTTGGTTAGCAATACCAACTGGATGCATTAGTGTGGACAATCGTAAACACGGGTATTTGCCATAATGAATCCCTTAAATCCAGACTATCTCGTGTTCTCGTCTTAACAAGGTTTGTCCATTGCTTTTTCGTCGTTTAATTATTTTCTATGAAACTAAATTAACTTAACTCTCACTGCCAAAAAAGTTTGGGATTAGTGTTTTTGTACCAACTGTATACTTTTGAAGATGACGAAAAAATCTGGGATAAGTCACCTGTACAAGCATAAAAATTCTAGTATGAACCACCTGTATAAATCATAAACATAGATATTTTTAAGATATTGTTGTTAGGCTGTGTGTCAATTAGTTAAAAATTTGTTAAAAATTAAAATTAAATTAAAATTTTTGATTTATTTGTGCTTGTGGACGATGACTTTCAGGCGGACGTATAGATACGTCCACGCTACATAGAATGGTTTTGCTGATAACATGAACAGCGTCAACAATAGTTGTACGGGCTATCACCTCTCGCGAACTACTGCTATCATCACTGCTTTATAGTATCACCCAAGTGAGTTTTCCGATATCCCCTAGTTCGGTGAAACATGGAAATTCGTGAATTACCTGATATTAGCTATACAGAGTCTGAATAACTGCGAATATAGGTTGGTAATGAATCGCAACCTCCGAAAATAAAATGTCACACATTTCATTTGTAATTGAACAACGGATTAATTTATCGATAGAACGGGACCAAACCTTAGACTAATGGCTGATATTAATCATTTATTGTTGTCAATTCAAGTTGGTAGAAATGGTTTGCGGATGGGTTCGGCCTGCCAAATAAGAGCTGCCGAATGCTCCCTTGCTTGGGCTCCGGGTTCTTCAAATTATATCTCTATACATTTGCAATAATCGTGTTTAAATATGCGCCGCACCTTCTGCTAACACCCAAAACGGAACACGCTGGTCAGAGATCATGGAACCAGCTATGAACTGAAGGTCCATATTCACAGTTACTATTCCATGTTCCATGATCTATAGATAGAATTTGTGTACTACTGATGTTACGGGTTGTGTGCCGTCTCTTTCGTTTGTAATACAGGGTAGATGTTTGCTGCACAAATGCGGTTGTCGAATGTGAGGGAACGAGTTAAATTTTAGCCATCTCTTTGTTGGTGAATATCCCGCATTGGTTGCAATGCTATTAATTGGAGAGCGCACGGACAAATTTTTGAAATTACTGCCAATTACGCGCATTAAAAATTATTTTTAATTCTTTATCTGATCAAGTAGTTTGAAATCGCTGAATCAATTCATCCAGTTTCCTTATATATATACCAGGTAAGTGCTTTCCCTGTTATAGGAAACCGAACATGTAAATTAGTAGATAATCGGTGCCCATATTTAACCGATACATCATCTCTTTAATTGTAGTACAAAATCGTTCTTCGTGAATTGGGCTTCATGATCCTCCAAATGCCAGATGTCATTTAGTTGGATATGTCTAATATTTTTGCATAAGTTGGCATTCCTCATTTGGCTAACGTCAGGGATGGATACGCACTTTGAAAGTTACTTGCACCTACGTGTCCTTGGCCCGAATATTCCTGCATTAAATTTTCTCTTCGATGTTATTAAGGCTTCCAAATATTCTATCGTATGGTTGTGTATTCAAGAGGTACCTGTAAAAGACAACAAATTACATCCAAGTCTTCGTCAGCTATCAAAAGACCTGATATATCTCTCGAAAACAGGGTTGGGCATTTACCCGTCATCTATTATTTTCTAAGTCGACGTGTCGACAACTTCTAGATGACGTCGACAACGTAGACAATGTCAATGCATTTATTAATCAACACAAAGCCTGAACTTCAGAAATTACTTTCTGGTTCCACACGTTTCACAATTAGAAAATGTAAACCGGATCCTTACTTTTGGCCTATAGCATGAACAAAGACATTAACATCTGAGCACACATATGCACGAAATTCTTTCATGACAAAGATCTAAAATTCAAAGGCACACGAAATCGCAATTAGGACAATTTAAGGCCTTTTGGTCATTTTGAACACCATCATTTGGACATCGTTGGACCACTTGGACCACCATATGCATACAATTCACTGCCGTAGGTTCTTTCACTAGATGGCCAGAAGGTTACCCTATGAAGGATATTACCACCGCAAATGTTGCAAAAACTTTTCCAATCAAACCTGTTCTCAGAATTAACTAAGCTGCTAGGCACACATCGAATTTGAAAAGCTCCTCATCAGTCGCAATCTAACGGAGGGGAACGTTTTCATCGCCAACTAAAAGCATCTCTAAAAGCGAGAGGCGATACGATAAATTGAAGTTTACAAATAGGAATAGTTTTTCTTGGCTTAAGAGCGATACCGAAAGAAATATTAAATGTTTCCCGGCAGAACTATAGTTTATGAACAACTACTAAAACTACCAGGCGATTTTTTATGAAAGTGCCAGATCAACAATCAGCAGACTCCGATCAGGTTTATTCCAAAAACCGCTGAATAAATGTGAGTTCGTATTTATCCGGGTTGATAAAATTCGTACTAGACTTAGATCGCCTTAGGCCCACATAAGGTAATTCGACGATTCAGAAAACATTTTGTAATTGCAGCTTTTGGAGTCTCGGTCAATAACATCGCAACACCAAAATGTGTTTCAGAATTCAGTTTAGAGAAAAAGTATTAATTTTTTTCCCATAACATTTACTCGAAGGGGGATGATGAAAACAATTACAGATGTACATAGTAATCCGGTTTGTAAAAATCCGTCCGTCTACAAATAAATTCGTGTTTTTCAAGAAATCAATTCAGTTAACTCTAAAAGACCACCGGTTTTTAAGTTATTCAAAAATATTCGGCAGTAGGTTGCTGAAAATATATGGCTTTCAAATGGAATAATATTGCTACCAAAGTATCACTTGAAGTTGTGCGGAATCTCACGTGCTTGATTTTAAACGTAACAACATAATTTGATATTTGGACCATTTCGAACGTTTAGTGCAATATAATTAATATTCTTTAATTAAATCTATTGTTTGTTTGTACAACACCCCAAGTAGATTCCCAGTTTAACTCCCAGAAAACATGGCCGCTACCAAACCTTTAACGTTATATTACTTCGACAGGTACACGCATATTATAAGCTTTCCATACTTTCATTTGTTTTATTTATATTTTCAGTTTACTTTTCTATTAAATTTTTTACAAGAAAATTAGTTTTGAAATGTCAAGTGTAAAGTGGTTTCTCTATAACAAAAAAAAAATAGTTGTATGTGGGAAAGTTAAATAACAAAAAAACGTAAACGAACAAATTAAAGTTTTGTAAGCTAAGGGAATTAAATTAATTAATTTTTGGGAGTAGAACTTTTTGTTTTTGTTTAAATAGTAATTTTACTCTATATGTACCAATTCAACCCTAATGGGACTTTGATTAAGATTTTAACTTTATATTTTTTACTATAAACTATGTATGTATGTATATGCAGACACACTATTAATGAAATTCCAATTTAATGAACTTTCATTTCGTTTTTGTTGTTGTTGTTGTCATTATTGTAAAAAATATCAAAATCAACTCTCCATAAAATTAGATTAGAATTTTTGTTGTTGTTTGGTCGTTTATAGACATAATGTTAAAGTTAATGCATCAGAGAGCAATACATTTCGAACAAACTATTTTTTTTTTATATTTGTAGAGCAATAGATTAAGTTAATAGTGGCTGCATTACAAACCTATTATCATTTTTATTATAAGTATATAGGTTATGTCCATATGTGTGCGGGTGATTATTATCTCACAGTAACACAATAATATTTAAATTAAAACTTTGTTATGGCCGTTTAGTTACAATTTAACTGTGTGGCCCTAAACAAATATATATGTAGATAACATATATTTGGGTGACAAAACAAATTAGTAAAATAAAAATATTTTTTTATTTATTAAATTTAATTACAAAAATATTTATATTAAATTACAAAATAAAATGTTAAAAAAGCATTTTGTGTTAACTATAATAATTTTGTGTGTGGTGAGTGCGGTAAATAATGTTGTATATATAAAACAAAATTAATTATTTGTGAAATTTTATAAATTTATAATTAGAATTTTTGTACAATGATTAAAGTTGGCAAAATTAATGAGCATGCGAATTGGGGTGGCAGTAAAGGTACGAAATATCCTTGTAATGGTAATAAGTGAGTAAAATTTAATTATCTATACTCGTGTATGTTTCGTTATAATTAAAATCGAAAATTAAAATAAAAACTAGGGCGTTGTTTTTACTTCATAGAATGATTGATTGTGATATGTGGGAATTGGCTCATAAAAGGAAGGGGGAGACACCATTTAATAAAATATCCACAAAATATATTAAAATGCAATAAAAAAAACGCCCTAATTTTTTTTTATTATAACTTCATTTTTTTTAAATTTCAGTAACAAATTACTATCACTGTTGAATCTGCTGTGCAACACAACACAAACCACATCACTAACAACGAGAGATGGATGTTATGGATGTTTTTTCCGGGCCGGATCTCTACCACCTGGTGCAACACAATTAAGTTCGCTTAGTCAATGCGCTACCATGTACCTCGCCAACACCACATATGCGCTATGCGCAACTAATTTACAATCAGTCGCAAGTGGAGTCCGTCCAACGACAGCGCCTACATTCGACACATGTTACACCGGCTACTGTGATTTTGTGCGATGCGTTCGACGTATCAACGCAAACACCTTGGTATGTATACATATATTCGACGATGTTTGTGAAATTTACCTAATTTCTTATTCATTTTTCACGAAGATCGATAATTGCATTCAAGCTAATTTACCACAACGAAATCTAGTGAATCAAGTCGACCGGCTAGCTTTCTATACAAACACAACCAGTTGTATATTGGCGCGGGCCCGATGTAACCAATATAATCCGATAACGGGTGAAATACAAAATATTAATCGATTATATGCGACGTATCCAAATGGGAATGGGATATTCTTATCGAATTCACTGCAAATAAGTACGCTAGGTGATATACGAATTATTGGGTTCCCTTTGAGCACGGGTGTAGGTGAATACTTTTGTTCGTCACAAATGACGCTTGACCAAGCTGGATTTGGAGATGCCGTGTGTTAATAATTAAATTTTTTTTTAATAAACTGTTTTATATAGTTCACGATAAACTATATTTTTATGGTTGGTTGGAGATATTATTTTTTTATTGTTGGTTTGGTTAATTTAATCACGTTTTATTTTGGTATGTGTGCTCTGAACTGGCTATATATAATGACAAATATTGACATTTCTAAAATAATTGTAATAAACTTCCGCCGTCATCAATTTTATGGAACACTCTATTAAAAATCAAAAGTGATTCCGTTCTAATTGTATGTGAATTGCAGTTCTTCCACACGAGGCGTATATGGAAAATAGAACGCTGCTGTTCGTTTAAGAATCACTGATCACAAAATTATGTTCTTTTGTAAAAAATTAAATATCTGTCGTCTGATTGTGAAATATACCAAGAAAGGAACGAAATGTTGTACTCATTAAAATATTTCAATTAGCTCCTCGCCAAGGGACAATCCGAATAATATATCCTCGTGCTGGTTTAAAATATGTATTTTACTAACCTTTTTCTATGCAATAAAAAACGAAAGAAATTAAAAAAAAATTAATGGAAGTTAATTTTTTAACTTGGCTACAGAATCATTAAATGAAGAGTCTAAGCGTATTCCACTGGGAAATTACATTTTGTATTTCATTGCTATGTTCACCAATTTTTGTATTGTAATCCATCAAATTTAATAGAACGAAACTGTCTCTATTTTAACACCCCGATTTCGTTGGCTATTAATACGCGTATAGTGTGAAAAATATTCCAATTTTGTCTCGATTTTCAGAAAATCTAATTAAAAATTTTTTGCTGTCGCTTGTTGTTGTTATTAAAATTACTAATTGATTAAACTGGTTTGTTTATATATATTTTTAAAATTGATCATAATTCAATTAGAATTAACTACAATTAGATTAGAACGTCCACATGCAACAGTGAAGTTGACCCCACATTGGGCGCCACTGTAACTGAACGATTTCCAGTATGTGGAAAATGGTTGTCCCATGAACCGTTAACAGAAATCTCCTAATGACCTTATGGTGGTGCAGTTTATTGCTAGCTAGGTGGCAGCCGTATGGGACGGGATCTTACCACCGATCACTAGACCACCGATCACTAGGGGCTTGAAATATTGCTCAACATTTTTAGGAACGGGATAGTCGGCTATGGCTCGTATCTTTTCGGGATTCACTCTGAGACAACCCTCGCCAATCTAGTAGCCCAGACACTTTGTTTCCTTTATAGTCAGATTTGCTAGTTTTAGCACTCTTGCTACCTCAGACAATATAGTGATATATGCTTTCCAAAAGTCGCCGATACCACTACTAGGTCGTCAAGGTAAACAAAGACGCGATGGTGATGGTTGTGAGGAATTACCTTGTGCATTAGCCGACACATCGTTTAAGCTGCATTAAACAGCCCAAACGGCATGACAGCGAATTGGTAAAGTGCCGTCTTATCCATTGATGAAGGATTTAGGGGTATCTGCCAAATCGCGTCTTTTAAGTCGATGGTGCTTATATATCGAGTTTTATCCAGTCTACCTAACAACCCCTCGATCAACGGCAAACGATAAGCGTCCTTCATAGTAACCGAGTTCACCTTTCTAGCATCGCGGCATAGACGAACTTTTCCGTTTGCCCTTTTTACCACAGTAATCGGAGGTGACCAAGAGCTGGTATTTCTCGATACATTTCTTCTTGTTTAATAGGAGACATTGGTTAATGTTTCAGCTTCACAGCTGTTGAATTTCCTACATCTATTTTGTGAGGCAGAATATGCGTTCCTCCCAATCCATTTTGCTCGTAGGAAAGAAACTTTTGGATGACATCATTCAAGGCTGCTTCTTGCTCAGGGTCTAGCATGTGTTTATCAGCAATAGGTTTCACATCAGAGTTAGGATGACGGTTGTCTAGCTCAATTATCATTAATTGTATCAGACCGAAGAGTTCCCAAAAATCCAATCCGAGATATAACTGCTGGCTGAGATTTGGAGCTATATGCAGGCTTATTATGTTTTCGTTTTGCCCCCATATGCCACTTTAGCAATTAAATGTTTAAAAACAAATGAGTGACACACATTTGAATCACCTCCTACGTTTAACGCTGCAGTACCACCTCCTGGTGGTGGACAATATTTTAACTGAACGAGCTGGTGTACACATTCCAATAACAACAAACGTTCCACAAAATAATCCTTCCGTAGGCGAAAATTATTTCAAAGATAATGGACGCTTAGAAATTCATAGATGGGCTATCTCATTCAGTGATGAATGTGGAGCGATTCCGGTAGAGAAATTTACTTATAGAGTAGAGAGTCTAGCGACTTCTAATGGTATTACAACGGAATTTTTGGTAAACAATTTAAATGTTTTATTGAATGGCAAAACAAGAGAATGATATTGGTTATTTATGGAGAGAGAAAGGCTTGTTAAATGAGAAGAGTTGCGCTGCGCCATGATCCATAGATTCCAAGACACACGGACTGATGCAGATATTCTGCAGGTTTTGGAGAAACGCAGACAAAGAATAAAAGAGACATTCTTGGATTTTTATAACGACATTTTGTCATTGTCATTGCCCTTACAAAAGCCAATGACCGAAACAGAAACAATAAATTTGCTGATCCGAAATATGAGAATATGCCTTACTAAAAAGGGAAAGACTATGATAATGTAAGTTTTCCGACGTACCGGGCACTTCTTAGAAATGAAGTAAAACAAAATGGAGGTGAGGGTAAAGAAAAGATGATCACAAGACCAACGATCACAAAGCTTAGCAGGTATGTTGTATGATTACTAAGTTGTGATACTATTTTATTGTGTTTAAGTGTGTGTGTGTGTTCATAATATTTATATATAACATCATATAAGCAGTATTTCAAGCTCCTAGTGATTGGTGGTAAGATCCCATCCCATACGGCTGCCACTTAGCCAGCAATATACTGCATCACCATAAGGTCATATTTATAAGGATATTTCAGTTGACGGTTCATGGGACAACCATTTCCCACATACTGGAAACCCTAATCGTTCCGTTACAGTGGCGCCCAACGTGGGGCTAAACTAAAAAATATAACAAAAAATCACACTGGTTAATTTGGCAATTTTTTCAATTGGAATTTTATTTAAACGAAAATTTGAATTTGAGAAGTTTTGGAAATTTTATGGTGCCGATTCTAGAGATGTCTACAAGTTCTCATGTATATTTTCGGATAGTTAAGACTAAATAGGATTTTTATGGTGAACAGACTAAATTCTGTTGAACTTTTCTTTTTATTTATGGAATTTAGAAACTACTTGATTTTGATAGATTTTTAAAATTTTGTATACCACCGATTCCAGAGATGTCATCTGGTACTGGTCTATCTTTTCAGATAGTTTAGGCAATTTTTAACATGTATGATCCAAAAAACTCAATTTTCATGAACTTTACTATTTATTTTACATAATTTTGAATTATTTTAGATTATACATAAATGTTAAATAAAATACTAGTAATTGGAAACACACTGTATAAAAAGAGTGACCCGTACATAAATTATTTTTCCAAGAAAATAAAAAATAAAGGGGATCTGAATTTGTGCTATATATAAGAATATTCAATGGTCTACAAAAAAAAATAGTACCAGTTAGTACTTGTGGACATCTCTAGGATCAGTGGTACTATGAAAAATAGTAAAATTCATAAGAATTGAGTCGCTTTGACCACAATAAAATACTAGCTGGTCTCCTGTTATTCAAAAATGTAAATGAGAACCTATGGACATCTCTACAATTTTGGTTATTTAATTATTTCAATTGGGAAAAATAAAATAAAATAATAATAAAAATTATTCAAAACACTGAAATTCTAAATGATGCAAAATAAATAGTAAAGTTCATCAGAATTTAATTTTCTTGACCACAAAGATTTTAAATGGCCAAAACTATCTGAAAATATAGGCGAGTACCCGTGGGCATCTCGAGGATTGCCAGTACAAATTTTTAAAAATCGTGAGAAAAGAACTGTTAACAGGTAACTTCTAAATGGTGTAAAATAAGTAGTAAAGTACTGCTTGACCACAAAAATGTTAGTTCGTCTTAACTATCAGAAAATAAACATGAGAACCCGTGGACATCTCTAGAATCATTGTAAAATCACGAAACTTCAAAATTCTGTGAAAATCGATTAAATTCTTATGGACGCAAAGGTGGAAGTTGGTCTCTTCAATCCGAATATGTATACTCGAGAGCATGTGATTATCGCTAGAATCGGTAGCGTAAAATTTACAAAACACCTCAAATTCAAATTTTCGTATAAATAAAATTCCAATTGGAAAAATGGCCAAATTTAACAGTGTGATTTTTGTTATTTTTTTAGTCTTAACTTCACTGTCATCAACAAAATAAATCGCTTAGATTAGCATACCGTTGAAGCGTACTTTCGACTATTGTTTACGATAGAGACGTGATGAAATCCATTCTCCAGCTCCAAACTTTCCAAATCAACCGCTCCACTCAATTGAGCGATGCGTGGACCAAGTGTTCTGTTCAGTCACAAATTCGTTTTTGGTCTAAAATCAGTAAAGCTGATTGTTTATGATTTAATAGAAAACTCGTGTAATAGCTTATAAACAAGTAAATGTGTCTGTAGTGGTAATGCTATTAAACATATCCTAGTCAATATGATATGATACAAGGATACGTGATAATAAGTCTATTTATTAAATTAAACTAATTAACTGGACGAAGATGAAAATTAGGGCGTTGATTTTATTTTATAACTACCAATGACGTTAAAAATAACAAACATAAAATGTACATGATATGGTGACATAAATTAGGATTTAAAAAAGGAAAAAATAATCAATTTTAACATGGTTCAGCATTGGTTATTATTATAAAATAAAATAAACGCCCTAATTGTTTTTGCAACATAATTTAATTTTTGTATATTTACCCTGTATTTCTTGAATGTAATTGAAATGGGTTGAAATACATCTGCTTTTCACTATATCTACATCAGTAGCTGGTCATATAATTAGTCTGTGATTAGTGATTAGTCGGTTTACCAAGGCGCGGAAATAAGACACCCACATGCTGCATCAATTGATTGAGACGCAGCAAATTTGATACTGATTTTATTGGTCCTTACCGAAACCAACATACTAAAGATATCATATAATTCTGGGTCAATTAAAATATTAAGATCAATATGTGATGTCTCAGATAAAGTTCGTAGATGCTCTAAAGCACTTTCAGTGGAAATTTCGAGAATCGTGGTTAAATGATTTAATTATTTAAAAGCAAGACCTTAAGACTAAATAGTTGTGGGAATAGCATTCTAATAATATTTATTGCCCAAGCGTTACTGAACTGCTTATGTTTCTTATCAACTGCTATATCATTCTCTTAACGTTCTAACCAGATACGTCACAATCTCACGGCAAAAATGCATACTTCAACAACAAAGGTGCATCTGGTTGTGCAATGTTGTGCAAAAAAAAGCTGTTGTATAAAGCTGATTGTACAAAATGGTTGCAACTCCCTCAAAAAATGTTTATGACCGCTGCTGAATAACAATGGGAACTTTTACGCAACATTAACAACCGCAGTGATTCCAATGGCCGCTACGTAGTTTCTTAGCCGTTTAAAGGAACTACCAAGATCCTGAATGGATCATTATATTGCGCTGCCAGACACAATATATCGATGGGAATGTAATTATTTTTAAACAAAATGCTAGGAGAAGAATTTCAGAGATATATGGATTCTAGTCTAGGTCATATGGAGCGAATCCCATTCAGAATTATTATACGGGTAGTCTTTGGCGCTCCTCAAAAATGTACCGACTTTCACCTATGATGATTACAAACAAATATATCCTAAAGCGGCTGTCATATTGATGTGAGACTATAGAGTTGTTGACATGCTCACAAATAAAATGAATAATTTTTTTTTACTAAATCGAAGTAATTTTTTACAGTAGCTATACCACTGCATATACATTCTACAAGACATATAATTATTAAATTCTATTGTCCATAAATCTATGGAACAAAATTGTGTCCATTCCAGCGTAAAACCAATTATTCAGTCCAATACATTTTTTTTGCCACTAGCATCAAACAAGGGTATTTTTGCTAAAAAAAAAATTGTATGATTCTTATTCTTCGGGTCCATGTCGTTTCAAATATTAACGCTGATTAAGGAAAATTAATAATATTTTCGGTAAATCAATTTAGCGGAGGCGATGCCAAAATTATCTTTAAATCCGAACCAGTCACCCTTTATAAT
Organism: Tipula unca; assembly: GCA_951394425.1. Lineage (NCBI taxonomy): Eukaryota > Metazoa > Arthropoda > Insecta > Diptera > Tipulidae > Tipula > Tipula unca. The sequence continues at coordinate 174,780,862 of OX596382.1, read as the reverse complement.
ATTGTATATATCTAAATAATACGTTCGCTGTAATCAGAGTTTAATACGAAAAAAATTTATAAAGCGCTCCCCCAGTATACATATAGCTGCTAGAATTTAAATGTACATAAATTATACGACTAATCAAGCTTTTTAAATCAGCACGCTAATGAAACGTATAAACATAGTTGCATCTCAATGTATATATCTAAATTAGGGATGGTAGTGACAATTTAAACATCAATTGAAGCGCGATGAAATTTAAAATAAAATGAAATAAAAGATTTATGTATACGAAGTGTTATGAAATTGAAGATGTTCAGTCAATTATAATCATGAATACGTTAATGAATGTTAATGGATGAAAATATCGAATGAAAATTATTATGCGATTTTTAAATGTAAAATTTTACTGCTGCAGCTTTCACATAATTATTCCTAAGTCGTTAGTATTCACAAACTGATCGCCTTTCTAGAAATTCAGGTAACCGGTCCGGTATGATTTATTGTGCAAGCAAACCCCGAATTTGAACAAAAGATTTAATTTTTTTTCCACCCGTGTGAATTATACCAACATACGAAAATGAGTGGCTGTTTCGTGTTAGATCTGGTCCAATGTGTCATTTCTTTCAAAAATGAGCCAGACGCCACACTAACAGTCAATGACGACTGTTTAAGGAAGCAATTAAAGTAACTTATTGGTTTCACTGAAAAATTGGTTCGACAGAATGGGATACTGAAGATTCAGCCCAGGCTGTCATTTGAATGAAATAGTATTCCATTATTAATCGGAGGGTGAACTGTCGAAAATAAATACTAATCATTAGAAAATATTTGTTGCATTTAATTAACATTTGTAAAACAAACTAAAATTTGCCCACCCATTATTCAGCATTCAACCGGTCTCATTTCGATCTCTCGTATTTGCTATATTTTATTTTGTTTAATTTCATTAATATGGCACCAGCCTCCTTCATTTGGATTGCGGAACACGCAACTCTTGGAGCTCCATTTCCATTTCTTGCATCGCTGGTTCTGTCACTGTTGAATCCTGCAATAATAAAAAATAGTATAGATATATCTCATAATACTGCAGATAAGTGAAATCACCTGAAAAAATCACCTAACATTCGGATTCATATTTTATAACTAAGAGCCTAACCCTTAGTTGTTGAATAACCGGCTTGCGTAGGTATAGATTTTGCTAATTTCTAAAGGACAATACAAAAGGAGCAACCAATGTCAGATATTACAACAACTCATTTGCCAAATTTCAAATCGATTTTCTATTCGCCGTCGCGTTTGGTAAGAAGTTATCTGCCATTCTAAGCCATCTTAGTTTTGATTTATGCATTGCTTTTCTATTCCAATATTTGAAAATGGACTATTTCATGAGAATATAAACTGGATAAGGATTTTAATTATTAAAACCCTATGATCCCGCCTAAAACACCTGCGATAATATGATGTATGGCGGTTTTCTATACTATATAGGGGTCTGTTCTGACGGAAATATGTAATGTCTATGAAGTTAGCACGAAGATTAAGCACAGAAAAACAAGCGTGGTTTGAGTCTCGGATATTATATGTACACTGAAAGAAATAATATGCTGTTATTAACAAAAAAGACATGTAAACTTTACAAAAAAATAAGTTCAAACTCAGCCTACCTAGCGCTATGTAAATAAACAAAAAATGATATTGTAAATTTAGCTAGTTGCAATGTTATATCTGCATAAACATGGCTTAAAAAATATTTGATAAATTTACATGATTGGAAAGTAAAATTAACAAAAATTTAAGTAAATGTATGAAGGCAATTAGTAAATACTTTACTTCGATCTATGTAAAAATAGTAAACAGAAATTCTAAATTAATATAGCAATATTGTCTAGTTAACGTAGCTCCAGTTTTAGTTATTGCAAAGAAAGCATTGCTGATTTGTCAAATTAACATAGCGCTGACATTAAAGTAACATAGCAGAATTGTAAAATTGACGTATAAAACCATGTAAAACTATATATATACCATATATATATATATATATATATATATATATATATATATATATATATATATATATATATATATATATATATATATATATATATATATATATATATATATATATATATATATATATATATATATATATATATATTAAGATGAAATTTTTGAAATGATTCAATTATAATAAATAACACATAAAATTATTTTTTTAGAACATTCTAATAGTTCTGTTTTACTATGGCCGATTTTCCAAATCAGAAATTAGGGACATAACAGATGGGATTGTTTTGTCGTACACCTTAATATTCATCTTAATATTGTAAAAATATATTTGTAGAAATATCCATATATTGTAGCATGGTTCAGGATACTCCAGCATAAAAAGTTGATGCATTTTAAAACTTAAGTCGAGTGCCTCTAGAAAGCTCCCGCATATAAATTTAAACCCATCCACAAAAATAATGAATTGAACAGCTTCAAATTTTTTTCCGATTGTTTTTAACAATGGATGTAGTTTGGTTCGTTCATTTTCGCAAATTTTTTGAAGTTTATCAATTTCAATATTCATTTCAGCTACTGTTCCAACCAACAACAAAAAAGATTTCTCACTGTCTTTTATTGAGAATTTTCTTATCTTTTTATTGCAGGCTTTATTTTTAGTTCCCAGTGATGGCGGAAGAAGCGCGCTCAGGATTTTAACAATTTCCATATTGTATGAATCTAGTTGAAACAAAAGAAATACCCAAATGAACAACATATATATATAATATATATATATATATATATATATATATATATATATATATATATATATATATATATATATATATATATATATATATATATATATATATAGATTTAGATATATATATATATATATATATATATATATATATATATATATATATATATATATATATATATATAAATATAATACAAGTATATTATAATAAACATATAATAAACAAACCTTTGTTTATATCATCTAATTTCTGACAAATTTCTAAAAATGATGACTTATATTCTTCCTGTTTCAGATTTGACATAATTATTGATGGAATTTTTTTCAAAAAATCGTTCCATTTTGAATATATTGTTGGTTGGCTTGGGTACATTGTTAAGTAGTCGATACTTAGCTGCAAAAAAAATACCAATAAGTTTAATAGGAAAAATTATAGGTCTTAAAATCATACAAATTCTGCCCCAAGCGCATGTTTATAAAGCGGCCATTCCTCAAATATTTGAAAAAGTGAGGAGTCCTGATTTTCCAATATCTCATTTACTCTATTTTTGGAGCTTACTTGCCACTTTTCGAAAACTAAATCTCGCGGGCTTCTCATATTGCGAAGTTCAGTTTTAATTAAATTATAATCCGACTGGTCGGGAATAAGGCCACCTATGTAATAAAAATTTCATTAATTATAATTTACGCAAATTTAAGCAAATAATTGACATGCTACCTGTTGGCTTTAACTCGGTGGCTCTCATTTCCTTTGTTGAACTGTAACTGTCAACAGATTAATTAAATTTTTTTAGTTTTCTCATTCTGTAAGTAAACTTATTGTACAGTTTACCAATTTGCGGCATATGTCCTCTTTTAATAAAATAAGTGCTCTGAAAATAAAAATGAAAAATAGTTAATTATATGTAAAAGTTTGAGTTTTGAATTGCAGACTAATACAACGTACCATATTTTCTCCTGGAAAACATTGAAGTATTTCTTCAGCAATTTTATGAATTTGGTTTTTTTCGGTGTTCTGTTTTTAATTATTAAAAATGAGCCACAATAAGGGTGCAAATATTTTCTCGGTAACTATTTTCAATAACTTTATTTTTAGAAAAAAATTCTTTGCATTTCCGGCCGCTTTGTGTTTGTTGAAGTATTTGGTTTACTGTCTATACAAGAAAAATATTACAAAAGTTAGGGTCGCAATAACAAATAGGTTTCAATAGAATAAAAGAGAAATTACCATATATATCTCCTGATCTCCAATGTTGTCAGAGGGAGGATGAAAGTTAGGAAAAATTGCAGTTGTTCGAGTGAGATCTGGAGAACTGCAGTTAGATGTGGTTAAATTACGATGATACATTAAACACAAATACGGTTCTTGAAAATAACCATAGGCTTTTTGCCACGAAAATAACTTGTATTCAAATTCAATTCGAATTCCTAATTCGGTTGGTTCAAATAATCTGTCCAGATGCTCATATCGTATATATTTGAATCGGTGATTGACTAAACCAAACCCTGTGAATAAAAACTAACTAAATACGTATGTAACCTGGATTTACTTTAATTTTCAGAGTAAGACAAATCTAAATTGTCAAACCATTCACTTAAACTATCAGAAATAGATAATGTATCCGTAGTACTCGTTTCGGATATTGAATCCTGGAATGTAATATAATTATAAAGTTATGTTAATTTAAAAAATTTACCGATATTGGAAAGTATTGCTCACCGTTATTTGATGTTCCCGTTGAAGTTTGTACACAAAGTGCTCGACTAGTATTTGACGACCCAACTGTTTCTCCTGAAATAGTTTATTAATTTGGTTTTCAGTCAGGTTTAATATAAACATATATAAGGCCACTTTATCTAAAACAAAAAATTTTAAAAATCTTAAGTGTTACTAGTTGTATATACAAAAATGAAAAAAACATGTGCTCTTTCACAACGGTATACGAAAAATGAATTGCATACCCACATTTTCAAATACATATTTTAAAAATATAAAAATTAGATTATTATTTATACACCAGCTATATACTTACTTCCATATATGTACATAACTAAATATGATCAGATTGCAAATAGGCAATACAATTTACACCAAAAAGCTAACCATTCACCAGGTAACAAGCGGTTAAATTTAATTAAAATCCAACGTAAAAGAAGACAATAACTTTGTAATAACAGATACACTCATTTACACATAAATAAGTACAAAATTAATAAACAATGATTACACTAACTTACCTTTGATTGAATCAAATAGCTCTGGGGTATAAACTTCTATATTTAAAAGAAACTGTTTAACTAAATATTCAATTTTTATTGTATCCATAATACTCGTCTTTCACCGGCACTCACTAACACGTTCACTTTAGTACTGTTTCACTATAAAAATAAAACGCATTGTAACCGATATTTCAATGCAACGATATTTTAATATTTTTATGTAAATTTTACTTACTGCTAATAAAAATTAACATTCGAATAGAATAAAATTTACTTAATAGCTATGTAAAATGAGCATTATTCTAGTGAAGTTTTGTTTGTGGTGATAAAATTACATAATTGCTATGTAAACTGAGCTTGAGTTAGGTGAATTTTTCCTAGCATAATGTAACATTTTAACAAGGATCTTTCAAAATTTATTTTATGCATATTTTACTTGTCTGCACTTTAAATTTAGCATCGGTATTGGAAAAAATTGACTTATTTGCTATGTAAAATGAGCATTGTTATAATTGTATTTTCCCTAGCAAATGTAATATTTTATCAATTTGGCCTTAATCTTTAAGAGGTCAAGTCTAGTTTTGATTCCAGGTTGAAGAACAACACTTTGACGTTTTTCATGCTTGTGATCAGAATTTTTCTATGACACTTTCGAGTACGGAATTATTCAAATTTACATCAAATTTAAAAATTTACTCGAAACTGCGCCATAATAAAATTCTGATCACAAGCATGAAAAACGTCAAAAGCCTCCAATCTGAAATCAAAACAAAATTTTTTATTGATAATTGTTAATTGTTATCTAATACTAAAATCATTGTTTTAGTACAACAAACAAATTATCCATCAAACAAACCACTAGAGCTCCCAGTGTCATTTTCGTGCTAACTATTCGTGCTAACTTCCCACCGGTATCATGCAGCCCGCTTAATTCCTGATATTTAAAAAAAATCATCTTAAATTCAAAATAGTTGATTTCTTAAAAAATTTCGATAAAGCAAGTTTTAGCCAGCTAAATTCTGTCCCATTCATGCACATCACATTATATCAAGTTTCCTTTTAGAATAAATCATTCTATTAAAAATTTTATTTCTCAATTACACACAATTCCAGCCACATTTTCTTAAATTTGAAAATAGCATTTTCTTATTCTCTAAAACTGACAATTCTTCCGAAGAACCAACCCATTATTCATAACTGAGAAGAGTACTATATTATTGAAAAAATGAAAATTGTGAAAAAATCATTTTTCGGATGAAAAGTTTAGGGCTACCGGCGTACTTAATATAAAGTTATGAGGTTAGATACTACAATCCATTAGAAAAATCGTCCAAGACCACTCAAATCATGTACATAAAGAACCCAGTCTTGTTGATGGAAGTCGATATGATATTAGCTTTACCATCGTCAAAATAGTTGAAGGATTTCTGCCTTGCTCTCTTATGTTCTCTTCCCGTTTATTATACGTGTGAACAATCACCATATATGTATGTGTTGGTGGCACCATTAACAGGAATTGTCACTTGATTGATATTTGTAATAGGTGGTAGCTGGATTAAATCACCCAGTATATAGCACATTTATAAAACCGTCTTCATTAGTTTGCTCAGATGTGACTTAACCGAAAAACGTATTTCAATTGTATGTATAGACTTGAAACTTCTACTGGACGAGCAGATCTAACAAGAGTGTGAAAATTGGAAAATCTTACTTCTTTGCGCTAATTGAAATTGGGTACACTTCAATTTCCCATTATCCATGCAATGGTACACGTTTCTGTGTTCAAGAATGTCGAATGTGTGTCCTTGTAATGCCATATCCTTCTATAAATGGTTACCGTTTCTGCGAAAAATGCTGCTCTTGGCGGGTTGTATCCTTCTAAAAATTCAAGTAAAATCACAAAACGACTTGCATTGGAGAAGTTGACTGTGCAAGTCTAACTACTTTCACAGTCTACCTCTTCAATGCATGATCTTGACCAGATAAATGATTCCATAATTTATTTTTGTATATTAATGGCAGACACAAGTTAGTGATAGCGTTAACTTATCCAGACTTGTATGTTTGAATGGGCCCAATAACCATAAATTACCTTTGATGGCCCAGTGCACCAATTTTAAACAAGTAGACGCAGTGAAAATTGATTTTGCATTGAAGACTTTCAACAGACTATCCATTCGAACAAATTTTTTCTTTTCTACCCCCTGTATATCTACCTAAAATCTCTTTTCACATCGCATACTACTGTGCGGTAATGCAATTCTTAATAAATAAAACTATTCTACAAACCTAGGTAGATTATTTATTTATATCTCCACCTTATATTCGCAACATTCCTGTACCTTCATACAGCTCTTGTGCGATTCTTATAATATACATAATATGTATACTTGGATCATTAAATCACGGTACAATCATTTTTCATATTACTATCGCAGGTAGACGAGCAAAAAATATAAAGTTGAACTTAAAAATTAATTTACTGTCTTGATGAAAGTTAAATCATATAAATAAACAACGATGAAACAAATTAAAAATAAATTTTATAAAATTAACTTAATTATTAATATAAAATGTATAAAGCGAGCAGTGAGTGGTATACATAATCTGCAGAATATTCCTCGATGCCATTTTTACTTTATATAATAAATGTTTCTACACAGAATAAATATTGTTTGTAAATCTGCGAGTTTTTTCTCTGCTTTAGACAATCGTAATTTAATTGCATCACAAAAAATAAGATAAACTGGAATTACAAAGTATGTATGTATGTACATATTAGCGTATATAATTCATGTACATAGTATGCAAAATATGCGAATGGAAATTATTTTTCATTTTAGTTCATGTGGGAGTAGAAATAATATATTTTGCATGTAAATAAGATTCTCTAACGCGGAGTTTGCGTTATTTTGATTTTGTATCTGCCTCAAAATTCCCAAATTTTTATTCGCCATGTTTTTAATTTGTGTGTATCCTCCGTCCTTTACCTTTCCAATTAATTAACAAGAGAATATAAAATATATAATTTTATTATTCGATTGTACAACGCGCCCCAACGAAAATATTCATCCAAAATGTATAACAGCTGTCGAGACTTAAACAATAAAAGGGTCAACTGATTCATTATATTCTAATAACCATAATTAAATTAAAAAAAAAAAAAAATTACCATAAATTAAAAACACAAAGTACCTCTTTCTGTCGTTTATTTCGCATCTAATTTACTGTCTGTTGGGTTGGAAGATCAGAAAGGGTAGCTAAATTTTATTTATAATTAATTGTTTTGGCACATAATTTATTTGTGCCCATAATTTAGTTTTAGGACAACGAAGTGACAATCCATATTACATAGACAGATATATAATACAGGGTGAAATTTCTCAGATCCACAGAACATAATTACGAATTGAAAGGAATTAAATTTGAAGATCAATCACCCTGTTATACTCGTCCATTCATATAAAACCAACAATAATAAATCAAATCGATAAATCTGATGAAATTAATAATATTAAAAACTAATTGCGATAATTAAAATATATTCGTATATAGATGGATAATTTATTATTTTATCATAACAAAATTATTTATCTCGATACACACAAATCAAAAAATATAATTTTTTTGTATTGAATTCTGCAGTGAACCATCACAGTATACAGCTTTTAGCTATATAATCAACGATTCTCAAACTATTGTTGCGAGCCGATTTGTTTGAACAATAATTTTTACGACCAAAACCTAATTCGAGCCAAATGTTCATCATAAACAGAAGCACGGTCGTTTCGAAATATTCGTTTTTATTGAAATACTAGCTGACCCGGTAAACTTCGTTTTACCGAAATTACCCGAAATTTGGTTTTTTGATCGAAAATTATCGATCGTTAACAGATGACGCAATAATATAATTTCAACTATAGACTGAATGAAACACTTTTCGAATTCAATTGATTTCGGCGGAAACGATGTCATTAATTTGGTCTGGTGTAATTTTGTCCACCACGCAAAGAAGAATGTGTGCGGGCAGCAAACCTCTTTTCTGCTACTCAACTGAATACATCCAGCATCGAACAGTACCGTATACACGTTGTGAAGCATCGAACAGTACCGTATAAACGTTAGTTGTAATGAAGTCCATTAAACATCTGAGTTTTTGTTTGAACACCCGTGCTGATCGTCGTGGCGATCGCTTGGTGATTGACCGTGATGCAATAATTGCGTAATCTCTGGCCATTTTGGCCGTTCTGAGAGTACTCGTGCATGTGTCTCAGACTGCCAATGTATGTCAATGACAAAATTCGGAGTCGCTATTGACCGCATCTCGCAAGTGAATATATTCTTCCGTCTTCACCGCGACAGAACATAAGCGGTTATTGCAGTGCGTCATAGATCGTGAGCCTCACTTATTCGCTGTAGTGCGTTTCCAGTCCGGCGTTTGATGACTATATCATGCGATTTTAAATTTTCCGCAATTGCTGAACTATTTCACTTTTGATTGTATTAAAGATAGCGCAACGCCGATTTACTTCATCATGTGAATCTCTAAGAAAGTATATATATGCAGATATTTGTGTTCTTGACTTGGATGCGGCAACAGCAAGATGAATGGAGGCAAATTCCGTAATTTTTGTCTTTTGTTGGCAATATAAGTGTTAGTTTGTGTTATATCGTGTTGTATCGTGTATTGTGTTAGTGTTGGTGTATTAGCATTCATTGTTGATGTTTATAGAATTACATTGAATGTTGGATTGTAATTTCGAATGTTGGTCGTCATTTGAAAACAAGCGTTGTACATCTTGATGAACCGTACACCTTAACCGTAAAGCAGCGTGCGCAATGGCTCTGGTTGGTGGTGGAAGCAACTCTGGCAATTTCATCTTGCCACTCGCGTAACACAATCCAGGCGGTTCATTCTCAAATTTAACTGCATTGCAATACTGATAAACGACAGAAATCTGATCGAATTGAATTGATGCGTGCGCGCACTGTATTGAATGTTTGGCCCAAATCGAAAGGCTGCACGTTCATCGGTCACTGAAATTTGTTGTTGTCGACATTGTCGTTCAATAGTCGCACGTTGTGATCTTGCTTCATCACTTTGCCGAGAACGAACATCATTTCTTCTCAATAGTTGTTGCTCTTTGATATTTTCTGACTGTAACGCACGATTTTCAATCATTCTGATTCCATTACACTAGCACGTCCCTCTTCCGGTCGCTTTGCATTCTGAGAACGCCAACGAATGTAATGATAATCTCTTCCTGGCAAATCGATTACCGATTTATTCCAATGGAAATTAGTTAGGTTAGGTTTTCGCCGACAAACAAAAACAATGAACTCAATTTTTTATGATTGAAATATCAATAATATCCCTCAGAAAATGATAATCCACAGATTCGCAATGATATATTTCGTAAATGTAAACTATTTCACTCGAAAAATCAATGAAAAATGACGAATTATGAATTATCCCTGACCGCACAGCTCAAATTATCAAATCAGAAAGAACAAACAATATGCTGAGCTGTCAAACGATTGAAATTAACTGAAAACGAAATGTGCGCCACCTGTTGAGAATTTTTCGACTATTATTTTTTTCTAATCATTCGCGTGGGAATTACGAACAAACCCGCAGATGGAAGTATCCAATTTGGTCGTTTTCAAGTTTTAAGCATCCAAACAAACCACGATCCATTTATATGTATAGAAAATATACATTTAGCCAAGACACATTCGAAAAATACGTAAAAATTTGTAAAATTTTTATAGCTTTCCATATGAAAAATGCTGAGTGATCAAAATTTTAAATTCTGAATTGTAAAATTATGAAACGAAATTAGATATTTCACAATAACCGAATTTCTCTAAACTATCATATACATAGTTAAAATTAAAAATTGTAATTCAAAATTAAAATATTTCAAAACAATTGATAACCAAATTTGAAACGTCCTTACCTTAAACAAATCGAAAAAATATCCAGAATTTTGTTTGCAGTAAAATTTAAATTTAAAATCATAAATATATTAAAACGATTTTTTATTTCCAAAATTCGTATTGGAATTTCTAAATTTGAATTTTATAGGTAACCATGAAAAAACTAAAACTGTGATTCAATTTTTATTTTGAAAATTGTAGTTATGTATTTGGAAATGTACTTTAATAGTGTGAAATGTAGTTAATTCTGAATATATTTAAAATTCAATAAATTAAAAAATTAAAAAATATAAATTTAAGTTTCAAAATTCGATAAACTTAAATTTTAATAGCAGAATATACATATATTACAAAATTTAAAATTTACTTTTCCTAACATGTCAAGATATTTGAAAATTCATCAACTGTGATCTATAGCTTGCCAACATAAGCCCGAAGAATATATCACAGCACATAAGTAAAATAACAAACCTAAAAGAAAATATTTTTGATATTCTGAAATTAAAACAACGCCCTAATATTTTTGTATTCAATTGATAAAATGAATATAAAATTTAGCTCTTATAGTCGAAGTGGAATGGTTTAGCCTAGCCAGACGTTGAGTTAATAAATCAGATTTAGAAGTAGGATCATACATTTTTGTTTGGTTTATTTAAGGTGGTTTATATTTTGAAAAATTGGTTTAATTGGATTTATTAAGTTATAAATTTGCTAGGCGGTAAACCTAATAGAAAATGTATCCCCTCGAGTATTTTAAGATTGGGTAAAACCTTTATGTTAAAAATTTCTTATCAATTTGAATTTTAAAATTTTTAGATATGTGTTAGGAAAGGCACTTTACAAATGTGATATATCGTTAAAATCAAATTTCCAAAGGCTCAAAAATGTTTAAAATTCAATAATTTAAATTTTAATTTAAAATTATAAATTTTGAATTTAAAATTCAATAAATTCAAATTTTATTCCCGTATATCACAAAATTTATAAATTTTTGAATGCCATAAAATTGGTAACATTCAAGTCGATATTAGTTTTATGAGAAAAACCATAATTGTCTAAATTCCGATAGTTTAAACAAAAATTGGAATTCACAGTTTTAACAAAATATTTCAAAAATTGTCATTACAACATTATAAAATCCTGAAGTTTTTTAAATCGGAAATCCTGAATTTCTGTAAAATTACAATTTAAAATAAGAATCGTTAAATATATTATTAAATTCGACCGTTATGAAATGATAACGGTCGAATTTAATAATATATTAAAACGATACCTATGTACAAAATTCCACATTTCAAAATATTTGAATTTTTAATAATGAATTTTATACGAGAAAATTTGATGATTAAATTTATAAACCGATTTGTAATTTTAATTTTAATTTTTAAAATTGTTGGTACGAAAAACTGACCAGGAATATTAGAAAACCTGAATAAAAGTTTAAAAGAATTGAAAGATGCTATTCAACATTAATTAATTGTTTAAAAAATACAAAATCGAATTCAATTATTCAAAATAATTGAGATATAAAACGGTTTACATACGATGAGCATTGCTTTAGTAACAAAATTATGAAAAATGGTTGAAAACAAAAATTAGGGCGTTGTTTGAACGAATTAAATATTAAAGTAAAATTGGTGAAAGTTGGTTAGGCCCAGATACCATTCAAACTACTCAATAATAAATAATTAAAACTTAGAAACTAAATACATACTTCCCAAACGTTCAATCTGGGGAGTCGCCCAACCCATAGTTTAAGAATAGCTGCTATGTAAATTGTAGGTAAAGCGAAAACATTAAATATAAATGGAAAAATTATGAAAAAAATATTAAAAACGTCAACTTTAAAAAAAAATTGAGATTTAATTAAACAATTTGGTTGGTTGTACGTTTGTGATTTATTTATTCGATTGGATTATAAAAATAATTTATAGGTCAAATTCTGTTATATAGCTAGTGCGCTGCATATGATGACATGTTATATTGACCGGAAAATATTCAACGCATTATCGCATAATCATTTTTTTTAACTTTAATTAATTTAATATTCAATATTGATAGACTTCATTCATATATCAATTACGAATGAATATTAATAATTTACAAACTGCACCGCAACAAAAAAATGTGACTATCAATTTAATTCTATATATAATGCCTACGACCACAGTTGGGCGTGTAAATTACAAAATGTAATTTACTGGGTTTTTTACATGTAAAATGTATGTAAAATGTAAACGATTATATTATACATACTGTAAAAAAGAAATCAACTTTTTTGTTACAATTATCGCCATCTGTTACCAAATCTTTTAATTAAAGAAAAATTGGCTGTGTAGTCGACCATTTTCAAGAATAGTATAGTGTTTATAGAATTTTCTAACCTATATGTAGTTAGTAAGATTTTTCTTGATCTCAGGTTTGTTAAAAAAAACATACATAAACAGTAGTTCGTAAACTAATATATATTTATTTATTTATAGATTCATATGCGAATACATACAGGTGAAAACCTATACAAATGTCGATATTGTGATAAATAATTTGCTGCATGCAATGGGCGTACTAAACATTAGATCGATCATCAGGATCCATTAATAGGGCCGTTTCTATGTCATATCTCCCCCAAAAATTTCCGAAAGAAGGAAAACTATCGTAAACACTTATTAACGCATACCGATGAAAAATCACAGAAATGTTCATACTGTGATAAAGCATTTTTGTTTCGTAAAATGCTGGTGGTCTATTGTCTATATAAGAATCACTCGGGAGAAAAACCATACGAATGCCAATATACGAATTGCCAATACGTTCCTCTAATCTATTTATTCTGGCCGCTACGTTATCGTGTTTACGCTAAGTTATAATTTGTATTGCCGCATTCCATTAGATTGTAAGATTAATATCGATTTTAGACAAAACCGTAATTAAAAATTTAGCACAAACACTTCTCGGTTCACTAGGAAATAGAATAACAAAAAATTAAGGGAAGATGACTACAACATGATTTGATCCCAAATTCAAATAATATTAATTATGAGGTAATCGGAAGATAACTATAGTAATATATAGTACTGGTGTTATGACTTACGCTCCAGCTTGTTAAATCTTATATCAATCCACATTTTTTGTTTGGAGATATTGTTTTTTAAAATTATAGAATAAGTGCTCCAACGAACCTGAATGATATTTAATTCTTGTTCGAGCTTTACTTTAATAATGTATATTTGGTTGTTCTCTTGAAGATTCGAAGTTCTGGAAGCATAAATAGCTTACATATGTATATTAATCAGACACACATTTTTTTATTCGTTTAATCCTCGCAAAAATCAAATCTTGTCACCTGCTATCAATAAATGTAATTTGATGAACGCTACGTTTTTCGGGAGAGGAAAGTTCTAAATTAAACATTAAAAGTTCTAAATCCCCCGCTGGGTTTTGATGAGAATATTTTTCCCAAATTTCATTATTAATGTATTAATCAATTTATCTAGTTTTAATTCTATTCTAAGGTTGGTATAATGGTATTGCTGCAAACTTAGGGTAAAAAAAATTATTAATTGTAATTAGAGTAAGTAAAATTAAATTGAATTAAAAATTAATTTTTAGGGTACTAGTTCGAAAGAACTTCAAACATTTATATGCAATAAATAAATAGTACAGAAGAAAATTAATGATGTTTAAATAGCTATGAAACGGAAGATGGGTTAAAGCATCGGAAAATTAAAGCTAGAAAAATTTAATTTCATTAATAAAATTCACTAGTTCCACGCTTAATTCGTTAATCATATTCGCCACCGCTTTACTACACTGGACATCGAGGGCATAAAGCATATGAATTTCATCGAATGGATAGAATAGGGCTGATAATTTCACGCATATATTTATTTGATGAGGGTGAGACGGGTACTGATAATTTGGTTGATTTTGTCCTGTTTGACAAAATAATAAAGATTTAAATTTAAAAGCCAGTCAAACGAGTATAGATTCACTTCATTCATTTCACTACAGAGAATTATCGTATTTATGATTAAACGTCAAATTGCAATTAGTTTTCCTTTACATATCGAAAGAAATATGCACTCTTAAAAATATTTTCTTTTAGTTTATTCAAATGTAGCTAGATGTCAGTAGTTGTTTATTTTTATCGAAAAAATAACTAGTTTAAGACGTAAACAGATGGCATTGTAGAAGGATAGGTGATTTTTATAATATGAATGTAGATAACTAAAAGTTGAAAATAATTATGATTAACCATTTAAATAAAATGTTTAATTGGATTTTCTAATGTAAGTTATTATTATAAACAAATGTATGTATCATTTATTCAATATTTTAAATTATTTTTGGACGGATTCTCGTTTTTTAAATATAATTTACATATTTTTGTAAAATACACAATTTTTTTTGTAATTTACGTTATTTACATGTAAAATGAAGAAAACGTTTTTTACATGTAAAATGCCCAACCCTGCCTACGACAATATTAAGGAGGAGTGATATAAAAATATTGGCCAATCATATTTTATTATTTTGGCTTATACATAATAAAATATTTTTGCATTAGGCTATAAACGGCTTTATCGCGTTGCGGAATCAACCCTATTAAAGTCTATACTAAAACCTTTATGAAGCTTACTGCTTCACATAATGGTTTGTGTTATAAACCGACTAAATCCATATGTTTAAGAATAGATTCGGCTCTGGCTAAATCGGGCCGGTTATGTAGGGTGACCAGACATACCCTTTTCAAGAGTATTAGTACTATTTTTGTTTCGGTTTACTCTTTTGTCAGGAAAAAACCGTTAAAATATACTCTTTTTAAGTTAATGTCTTCTTTTTTTTAAATCAACATATTACACATACGCTTTTATGCCATAAAAATTTTATGTATATAAATTTGAAATTTAGTAGATTTAATTTTATAAAACAATAAAAAAATTAAGTTTTAAAATATACATAATTTTCAGGATTTCCGGAAATTTATTTTAAACGTTATAAAAATATTTCCACAGTTTGCTCGAAACTATGAATATGGATGAATTTAAAGAATTGTTAAATTTAGCATAGATAATTTATTAAGTTAATTTACACAGATTGGTTAGTTTTTAAAATTAAATGTAAAACGCTTAAGATTTCAGAATTTTAATATAAAATACAAAATTGAAAATTCAACCAAATTTAAAAATATTTGGGAATTTAAAAATTTTAAGAATTTGACAAAAATAAATTACGGAATTTATATAATTGCTTAACATTCGGAAGATCACAATAACCAATTTCGATAAAGGTAAACGAAATTCCAA
Organism: Tipula unca; assembly: GCA_951394425.1. Lineage (NCBI taxonomy): Eukaryota > Metazoa > Arthropoda > Insecta > Diptera > Tipulidae > Tipula > Tipula unca. The sequence goes on along the minus strand of OX596382.1, from coordinate 174,764,665 downwards.
TTTATGTTTTAAAATTCCAAACTTAAATTTTAATGATGTCTTCAAAATTTTAAAAGTTTAATATTTTCATGTGTTTGTTTTTAATGTTTTAAAAATTCAACCTTTTTGTTAAAATATTGAATATATTAATCCGATTTGAATTTTCGAATTCATAGTTATAAATTCAAGTATCCTACAACAAAATTAATGTTTAATCCAATAATCAAAGGCAGGTAGTTAATTCAGAATTAAAAATCCAATTCCAATTCTGATATTTAAGTTTTAGATATTTTCAACATTTGGAAAATCTGAACTACCGCATTTTAAAATTTTTAATTGTGTAGTACGAAAATAACAATATTCGAAATTTCTAGAATCGAAATAAGTATTTAAAATTTTAAATATTTAAAAGTTTAATTTATCCGTAATTCAGAAATCTTAGTTTTAAATTACGATTATTTTGAAAATATTATAACTCAAAATTTAACATTTCTAGATAATGTCGGAAATGTTTGAAAATTTTTAAAAGTTTCAAAATTTATAAAAAATGTAGTTACAAATTTCTAAAAATTTCGATTGATCGCCTAGAAATTTTGAATTTAGAATTATAAAAGTTAAATTTTAATCGTTAAATTACAACATTTTGTGTTTAATTTCATTGTTCGTTGTGGAGTTTAATTTTCATATTTAGATTTGTAAAATTGAATTTCAACGTTTTGACGAAATTTGACATTCCAGAAGCTTCAAAATTCGAAACCCTTCTGTTCTTTTTAAGGTCTAGCCAGACTTAGGTTTAGCCTCATGAATGTAAAAAATACAAAAAACGATTTAAACACGCCTTGTACACGATTAGGTTTGACTAGACCTTAACATTTCCAGTATACGAATTTTAAATTTATCGAAAAAACACATGACTTTATTTCATTTTCTACAGTATTTTGTAAAAAAAGCTGTAAGTGAAACATTATACATTAGATTTGACGATCAAAGACCCCGAGTTGAGCGGCAACAAATCGACAAAGCAGCAGCCATACGTGACATCTGGGTAATGTTAAACCATAATCTAGAATCAGTATATACACCGGCGGAATCAATAACTGTTGATGAGCAGCTCTTCCCATACAGAGGAAATACTAAATTCACCCAATATATTCCGTCCAAGCCAGCAAGAAATGGAATAAAAATATGGTGGGCCTGTGAGTCATGTAGCGGTTATCCTTGCAAAGGCATTTTATACACAGGTAAAGAACAGAGACAACAGCGAGAAATCAACCAAGGAGAAAGAGTGCTCCTCGAAATATAATTCCAGTGCCGGACGATTGTTGCTGACAATTTTTTAACCACACTAGACGGCATTGAAAAACTTCAATCGACAAGATTGGCTTTTGTTGGAGCTCTACGGAAGAATAAAAAATACATTCCAAAAGAGATGTTAGCACACCGCAGCCGTCCAGTGCATTCAACAGTTTTTGGTTTTACGAGCAACGTTGCTTTAGTATCATATGTTCCAAAGAAAAATAAAGCCGTTGTTTTACTTTCATAGGTTCACTACGATAATGAAGTCGTTGGTATAGCTAGAAAATCACAAGCAATTATGTTTTATAATTTGAATAAAGGAGGGGTTGACAGAATGGACCAAATGCTAGGAGAATATAGCTGCAAGCGTCAAACGAAACAATGGCCATTAGCTTTGTTTTATAATATCTTAGATGTAGCAGCGTTAGCATCATTTATCATTTACAAAAATGTAAATAACAAAACAAAAACCAAAAATACTGACGCACGTCAACAGTTTCTACTTTCTCTGGTGAAGCAGTTGGTCACTCCTCAAATAGAGGAAATAATGAATAATCCGAAGGTGATTTCCGTCAAAAATGGAATCGAATCTTTTTTCGGAAAACCTATTCAGAAAATAGTACCAGAGCCAAGTACTAGCGGAATATCAACGCAGAAGAAATCATGCCAAATTTGCCGAATAAATGATAAGTTGCAACGAAAGACGCGCTTTGCGTGTGCTTTATGCGCCGACCCGGTCTGTCTACAACACAGCAAACAACATTTGATATGTCAAAAATGTGAGAATTAAACAAAAAAAAACAAAAAATGTATTTGAAAAAAAAAAATTTCATACAAAACATATAAAGGTCTAGTCAGGCCTTTCCGTGAACGGAACGGTGAAAAATATGTCGTGAACAGAAGGGTTAAATTGACATATTCTGATTTTAATTAAATTTATGAATTTTATAAATTTTAATTTGTCCGGGTACTTGAATTGGCCGAATTGATAATGAAACCGTCTTTTAAGTTTTATAATTTTCAATCTGATAAATAATAAACAGTTTTAAAGGCTATTACTGGCCCCTTATTGAGTCAACCATTTGGCTCCAACGGTTTCGATCCTGAGTATGTTCTTCATACTGTCTTAGACAACCAGAAGAGGCCAAGTCGTTCTCTACATCGTGGAGCCATCGTTGCCTGCAACGACCTCTGCGCCTAAAATATGGTGGCTCTCCTTTCAGAGATCGCTGCACAATTCTTTCCCGATCAGCACGCAGAACGTGCCCGAGCCAGCGTACTCGCTGAGATCTTACTTCATGTACAATATCGGGGATCTTCATCCGATCTCTGATCTCGAATTTGTACAGACCTCGGCATGTATCATCTATTTCGCGTTTTGGGCCATAAATCACACGCATGATTCTTCTCTCAAATGTAAGGAGCCACATCTTGTACTCATCCGTCAGCGCCCATTTTTCACATCCAAACATAACAACGGGCCTGATCAACGCTTTGTAAAGGTTCAGCTTCACGGCACTTGATAAGTGTTTAGATTTTAGCAGTGGCCTTAGAGGATAAAAAGAACGACTGCCAGCTGCCAGCCGCACTTTAATATCCTCACCCACTCTGTTATCGTGAGTGATAAGAGAACCCATATATTTGAACCTCCTCACTCCCTCAAACCTAAAACCAGAGATCAGGTATTTCGTTTTGGACTCATTGATCTGAAGTCCAATTGAAGCTGAAAAGTCTACAAGCGGATCAAGTATTTCTTTCACTCCGTTGCTATTCAGTCCAATGACGCATTTGTCATCTGCATATGCAAGCACCTGATTGGACTGGCGATATAAGATGTTGCGCTGAGGTGTTTCAGTTTCACGAAAGATGTACTCCAACATGAGATTAAAGAGTATCGGGGACAGAGCATCTCCCTGCCGAACACCCGAGTTAACTGCAAAAATTGTCGATAGCCTGATTTCAACATTAACACAGCATTAAGACTGCGTCACTGTCAACGTACACAGTCGTACCAATTTTGTTGGCATTCCTAGGTATTCCAGGGCAGACCACAAACTCTCTCGATTGATCGAGTCATAGGCCTGCCGGAAATCCAGGAACACCTGATGTACGGAGATGGATGTTTCATGATATTTAGATAGAATCATTCGCGCAACCAAAAGACCTGATCAGTGACTGATCGATTCAGACGAAATCTTCCTGATAGTCCCCAACCAAGCCCTCCGCTAGAGGAGTGATTCTATCAATCTGATATTCCAGTTTAAATTATTCATATATTATTATTTTATTCTAATTTTCACTATATCGAACTTAGGTTGAATTTTACAATTCCGAGCTCTTACACTTCCATTTTAACTACAGCATTTTAATAATTTTGAATGCATACCATGTAGAAATGATCAAAAAAGTAGATTTTTCTGGATTTGAATTCGTAATTTTTTAATTCGAACAAATATTTAATTGAGTTAACATTTGATAAATTTTGATATTTTGAAAAATTTCTTATACCTTTCTAAAAATTTGAATTTAATAAGTTCGTTAGTATCAGGAAATTAGTATTTAATCCAACAATTTCTTAGATCGATAGTTAGAATTGAATTTTCGGATTTACATTTAAAAATATTTAGATTTCAAAATTTGTTTGTTTTAACAATTAAAAAAAATATTAACTAGCCTAAGGTTCCAATTTGTCATATAAAAATCTAGGTGGATTTTTAGGAAGACTTTATTGAATCCAATTTCAAAATTCGACAGTTCGATGTAATTGATATATCTTGAATTATGAAAAACCATTTTTTTGTATTCTCCGCGTTTCTAAATTTAAAATTTGCTAAATTTTTAAAATCAAATTTCGATGTGTAATTCGCTAAATTTTGAAATGGAATTTTATTAAATTTAAATGTTGAATCGGGGACTGATTTTTTAACCAATGAAATAAGATCTGCAAGAACTGTTCGTGGCTTAGTTAGAATTAGAACGTATTTATAAATATTTAAATGTTCTAGACATACTGTTTTGCGCTCGACAATATCTGTTCAGCTTACACAGCTAACAAATATTCTTCAAAATCGGTTCAAAACAATGAATTAATTAATTTCTTGCTGTTATGTCTCCGGTGTCGCGCAATTCAAATTTATATCAAATTATATATACATAAGAATGTATACCTACAGTCTATCATTTCGAATTCAAATCTCTTGTTCATTATTTTTATAACATCATCGTTGAAGTGATAACGAACATGCACAAAAAAAATTATTCTAAAATTACGATAAATTTAATTTCAATTATCATAAAAATTTAAATTTTCTATTGCTTGCCTATATATACTTACGCTCTATCAGTAAATCATTATCGAAGACGACAAAAATTGTGAGTAAGAGTAAAGATAACAAAAACATGAAAAATTTCGATCCCCTTTGTTAAAGATGCGCGCCGCCAATTTGTACCTTTTTCTTATACCGTGTGATTGTTTTTATTAATCGGTGTCTCCCAAATTAGATAAGAGTTTTGGAAGAAGATTTAAGATTGTTAATTGTATATACGTATAGTTCTTTGAAGTTGAATTATTGGAATCAATATAGTAAAATGTATATACGAATGAGGAGTAATCTGTTAATTCCACATCACAGTGTTAACTAAATAAAAATACAAAATGCCCTGAATACAATATATTACGAAAACTTAGTTGTTTTATCTATCTTAATATAAATAAATATTCTAAATTAATTAAAACAAAACTTATATAAACACATATAATTTATCCAGAGAGTTAAAAATAACAACACCCACATTCTTATAAGCCTGAACCATTTTGTTGTTGCTGCCGCATTTTTTTTTTTTATTATTTTAACAAATTTAAGAATAAACGAGAAAATAACACTTTGGGCTAGATAAAAATGAAATTGTAGATTTAACCTCTTTCTCACAGCTCCTCTGCATGTAATTTTTTTGTATCTACTCGTACATATATACATATATACACATGTATACAAATATCCAGAAGATATATAGGCTTTACAATTTTATTTAATTAAGAAATTTCTATTATTTTTTCAACTTTCATAAAGTTAAGAAGTTATATAGATTATGCCTAGCGTATAAACAACAACATATAATACGAATAAGTTTGGGAATAGTTTTAAAAATGCGGGAATAATTCAATTAGGGTATACATTGAGTTTAGTGAAAAATGGTTTATAAGGCGTGTCTAATTGTGTAATAGATATTACGTTGGGTAATACTTTCCAGACTAAGGATGGGCGAGGTAGATTACGCCGTGTCATCTACGCGGTTATGGACACGTAAAACACGACAATTAAGACAATGTCAACAACCTATACGATATTTTAGCGTTACGAAGAAACTATATCATAAAAATTAGTTTTCTAGTTTATTAACAAATTCAGCATTTTTTATAAATTTATCACTATACCCAGCAAAATGTTTGGCAGTTTTAGTTTTAATTGTATTTGTATCTCCTCTGATGGAGAGCAGATAGCAATCCAAGTGATAAAATCTAGAAATTGTGGCCAATTACCCAACATTCAATGTGCTGTAACTTTAGCATCCTTGAATGTTTAAAGCATTTTAACTTACTTTGGTTGACATAATGGTTGTGATTAGGTCATCGATTAAAAGCTACTTTGATAAGGTTACTATTCGAAATTGTATATAATATGCAGATTTGGGTCAAGTCACGGATTAAACCGTTATTTCCCATTATAAACATTGTAAATATAAGTTGAATGCGCATACAAGAGACATTGATTGACAATACTGCCATAGAAAGCAAAGTATATACTCATATTCAATCAATTGCTCAAGTTCTAACACAATTTCACAGTAGCAAATTCATACTAGAATTCAATACTGCAAATTCACTCAAAAAATTTATGTATACTTCGAAGTCTATGCAAACTCAAAAATGATTAAATATGTGACTGTGCCGTTTCTAACAATTAACAAAAATAGATATGTATTAGTATATACACTGTTAAACTATTTCTTATAAGAATCTTGAGTGAAATGAAAAAGAACTCATGAATATAAATAAAGTTTAATTCTTACTAGATTTATAAAACAACACATCGCTCTTCTACAATTATTTACATTACCACCACCCAAATCGGTTACCTGATATTTCATTTCCATTTAAATATTTATACAAAACTCATTCATTGATTTCTTTGAGTGGCACACCCAAAATCACAAACAACAAATAACAATACATTAAAAAGTTTGTACCAAAGTTTCATATTAACACAAATACCCTTAACATTTCAAATTTCATTGGTGATATTCCAGAACTAATAGGTACCAAACGATTTTTGACTAAAAAATTAATTTAGCGTATTAAGAGTTTCAGTGGTCTACATTAAAAGGCAAATAACAAGACATCGCAGAGTTTTTACCAGAATGCCACTAATATCAGGCGTTTGCTATGGGCTTAACCTATCAAATGGCTAAGGTTTGTTTTCCAAACGGAGGGTTTACGATAGATTTTTTTGAGTAAAACTTATTGAGCGCTTCAATAGAGTTTGAGTGGTCTACACTAAATGGTCAATAACAAGACATCGCAGAGTTTTTACCAGAATGCCACTAATATCACGTGTTTGCTATGGGCTTAACCTATCAAATGACATAAGTTTCTTTATCAAACGGAGGGGTTGCCATAGATTTTTTTTAGTAAAACTTATTGAGCGCTTCAATAGAGTTTAAGTGGCCTACACTAAATGGTCAATAACAAGACAGCGCAGAGTTTTTACCAGAATGCCACTAATATCAGATGATTGCTATGGGCTTAACCTATCAAATGACATAAGTTTGTTTATCAAACGGAGGGGTTGCCATAGATTTTTTTGAGTAAAACTTATTGAGCGCTTCAATAGAGTTTGAGTGGTCTACACTAAATGGTCAATAACAAGACAGCGCAGAGTTTTTACCAGAATGCCACTAATATCAGATGATTGCTATGGGCTTAACCTATCAAATGACATAAGTTTGTTTACCAAACGGAGGGGTTACCATAGATTTTTTTGAGTAAAACTTATTGAGCGCTTCAATAGAGTTTGAGTGGTCTACATTAAATGGTCAATAACAAGACAGCGCAGAGTTTTTACCAGAATGCCACTAATATCAGATGATTGCTATGGGCTTAACCTATCAAATGACATAAGTTTGTTTACCAAACGGAGGGGTTATGATATATTTTTTTGAGTAAAACTTATTGAGCGCTTCAATTGAGTTTGAGTGGTCTACATTAAATGGTCAATAACAAGACAGCGCAGAGTTTTTACCAGAATGCCACTAATATCAGATGATTGCTATGGGCTTAACCTATCAAATGGCATAGGTTTGTTTTCCAAACGGAGGGGTTACGATTAATTTTTTTGAGTTAAACTTATTGAGCGCTTTAATCTAGATTTTCAGAGGTATACATTAAATGGTCAATAACAAGACATCGCAGAGTTTTTACCAGAATGCCACTAATATCAGGTGTTTGCTATTGGCTTAACCTATCAAATGGCCTAGGTTTGTTTTCCAAACGGAGGGGTTACGATAAATTTTTTTCAGTAATAGTTATTGAGCGCTTCAATAGAGTTTGAGTGGTCTACACTAAATGGTCAATAACAAGACATCGCAGAGTTTTTACCAGAATGCCACTAATATCAGATGATTGCTATGGGCTTAACCTATCAAATGGCTAAGGTTTGTTTTCCAAACGGAGGGGTTACCATAGATTTTCTTAAGTAAAACTTATTGAGCGCTTCAATAGAGTTTGAGTGGTCTACATTAAATGGTCAATAACAAGACATCGCAGAGTTTTTACCAGAATGCCATTAATATCAGGTGTTTGCTATTGGCTTAACCTATCAAATGGCCTAGGTTTGTTTTCCAAACGGAGGGGTTACGATAGATTTTTTTCAGTAATACTTATTGAGCGCTTCAATAGAGTTTGAGTGGTCTACACTAAATGGTCAATAACAAGACATCGCAAAGTTTTTATCAGAATGCCACTTATATGAGATGATTGCTATGGGCTTAACCTATCAAATGGCTTAGGTTTGTTTTCCAAACGGAGGGGTTACCATAGATTTTCTTGAGTAAAACTTATTGAGCGCTTCAATAGAGTTTGAGTGGTCTACATTAAATGGTCAATAACAAGACATCGCAGAGTTTTTACCAGAAAGCCTTTAATATCAGGTGTTTGCTATTGGCTTAACCTATCAAATGGCTTAGGTTTGTTTTCCAAACGGAGGGTTTACGATAGATTTTTTTGAGTAAAACTTATTGAGCGCTTCAATAGAGTTTGAGTGGTCTACATTAAATGGTCAATAACAAGACATCGCAGAGTTTTTACCAGAAAGCCTTTAATATCAGGTGTTTGCTATTGGTTTAACCTATCAAATAGCCTAGGTTTGTTTTCCAAACGGAGGGGTTACGATAGATTTTTTTCAGTAATACTTATTGAGCGCTTCAATAGAGTTTGAGTGGTCTACATTAAATGGTCAATAACAAGACATCGCAGAGTTTTTACCAGAATGCCACTAATATCAGATGATTGCTATGGGCTTAACCTATCAAATGGCTTAGGTTTGTTTTCCAAACGGAGGGGTTACCATAGATTTTCTTGAGTAAAACTTATTGAGCGCTTCAATAGAGTTTGAGTGGTCTACATTAAATGGTCAATAACAAGACATCGCAGAGTTTTTACCAGAATGCCACTAATATAAGGTGTTTGCTATTGGCTTAACCTATCAAATGGCCTAGGTTTGTTTTCCAAACGGAGGGGTTACGATAGATTTTTTTCACTAATACTTATTGAGCGTATTAATAGAGTTGGAGTGGTCTACATTAAACGGTAAATAAAAAGACATCACAGAGTTTTCCAAAAATGCCACTATTTATGGAGTAGGTCAATCTAAATAGGCTGGCAAGATGAGTTAAGAATGTTCGTTTAAACGGAACTTGGATTATGTTTACAAATTTTAATGAAACATGTTTATTATAACCGGTCATTCAATAAGTCCGTAGGATGACACATAGATGGCGTAGTAGTTGATTTTAATAAACAAACATTACAAATTTAATTTACGTTTTAAAATTTATAATTAATCACTCGCTTTACTATGCAACTCAAGATTTAAATGGCAATCCAATATGAATATAGCAAGTGAGCAGATTAACATTAGAAAGAGATGAAATAATTTTTGTATTTAATTCCTATATGAAAAAACTCTTTCTAATTTCGTTCATCTATCTCTTTCTACACTATGTTTAACAGTGTAAAAACTAACACATACATTTTTCTGGATTATTCTTATTGGATTCATATACATATTGTTGTTATTTTTTTGTTAGAAACTTCACATTCATTTAAATATTCATAATTTAAATTTTACGCAAATAACCTATAAACCGCTTTTAAAGTTTTTTGCTCAACTTCATGGTCGATGTTTTACCATGAATTTAACTTAAAAGTTCCACTCAAAATATATTATTCAAAGTTTACGCAATCACAATCAAATAGAACAAAATATTATTTTCTAATCAATGTTTTAGTTCAAACACAATCATTATTTAAAATGTTTGTTCAAATCTAATTGAAAATGTTAACTTATGGTCACTCATATCTATAATAACTACAGATTCATAAATAGCATTCTACCTCAAATTTCACTTAAGCAAATTCACTCAAAATTTATAATTTGAAGTCTACGTAAACTGAAATATGAGTAAATATTTATAAATTAAATTGCACTCAAATTTTTTTGATAAATTGTCTGTTAAACGCGGTTGACAATTCTACTTTGAATTCCACTTAAAAAAATCCACTCAAAATATGTATGTCCGATAATTATTAATCGAAATATTTGATTTTTCTGTCAGAACTTTAATTGTTGATTTCGTTTTTAACCGATTGACACACGGCCTAAGAATCCCCAGTCTTCGATTTCAAATGTTTATAATTTGCTTGTTTGCCTCGGTATCTCACTATATTCATGTGCTCAAACCGTGAATCGCATTAAACCTAAAAAAAAAATCTGGCCACCGTAGTTTAGAATTAGTTCACTAAATCTCTGTATCAATCATCTACATTATCGGCATTTTATACGAATTATTTACGTTGTCCACGGGTTGTCGACACGTTGACGTAGAAAATAATATAGATGACGCGTAAATGCCCATCCCTGTTCCTGGCATATGTAGTGAATTATTACATACAATTGGGCCTATATAGACTCTGAGGTGAGCCAAGATTCTAAAATCACCGACATCTTTACTTAATAATATTTTCTAGTACATAAATAGGAAATTCTAAAAGTTACCTGCTTAGATGGCTGAAGATCCCCGTCAACCCGCTCAAAGGAGGAGAAAATGGAGGACTTTCATCTGCAAAAATTAAAAATATTTTTTATAAGTATAGAAAAAACCTCTCATGTTGAGGTAAATTCTTACAAGACTCTGGATTATCATTATATGGTAAACCTACTAAAACCAAATGAAAGACTTAGAATTTTCATCTGGAATGTAAACTGGCTAATGCAACATATTCCACAAATAGATATTTTTATAAATTCGGAGAAACTATAACTATAGGTTATATTTAAAAATTTAGAACTTTTCCATAATAGCCGCGAACCAACCTTTTGCGCCTCACTAGTTGATCATCAGACTTCTCCATGGACTTCTCCATGGATATAAAAATTTGGTGTATGATCATTCGATCGGCTTTAAAATGCGCGTAATTAATATTTAAACAAAAGCTTCTACATAGAAAGTATGCGATGCACACACAACCGTTGATAACGACATTATCGTCGAAGTACTTTTTACAATATATTTTTAATTTTATCGACGGGGCTGCAGTGGTACCAATTGTTTTCTGCCTCGCTATGGTGGTACTTTATTTTTTTTAAACTTTAGCGGTTACACTCTTTGTACTGTTTACTCAAACGATATCGCCGAAAGACAAATTTATTATGTCATTGTATTTGGTCGTTGTATCTTTGGTTCTGATGCAAAATGGCAAATGACGCTGTGAAATTTAAACGTTTTCAAAATCACACCAATAATTCGCACTTTGTTTAGGAAAGGATCAGTTTAGGAAAAACCAACTGTAAATTAAAAACGGGCCATACACAATGGCGACAACGTAGTCAACGGCGATAATGTAGACAATTCCTACAGTGATTTTGTAATTTAATTCTAAACTACGATGACCAAACTTGGTTCGGGTTCGGGTTCGGGTTCGAAAACGAACAGAATATCGCTGAGAGATTCGACCTGTAGACTGCTAAAAAAAATTGAGCAGTTTCATACAAAAATGGGAATTCCGCATTTTGTAGTTTTCCCACCACTCCAAAATATTGTTTACCTTACGGACTCGTGAAAATGTTTCATAAACTCACATTGTTTCACGTTGATGGTGTATCAATTGTAGTTAGCTCTTTATATATTTTAAAACCAGTTTGACAATGTCTGATTCACTTTCCGATGAACGTGTGATTTGAATAGCACTAGAACTAGCAGCGTCTTGTTTGGTCGTTGCTTGACATTAAACAAAATTTGGCATCTAGATATCTGGTGGGGTTTGACACGGCCTCGTAAATTCTAATTTAAATTTCAACCAAAGCCCATGGAATTTGCCCAGATTCATTGATTAATTTTGTTAATAGTTTGACTGGCTTAAAAATTTCGGTATCCATATACTTAGTTCTGGTTCCATGACACCTGTACCAAATGTTCTGTACTCCAATAGACGCTTAATCATCATTGAGTTCCACCTATGGGCAGACAAGCATACCGTTTTGTATCCGAAATTTTTTTGCTCATATTTAGCTCAGTTATTAAGGGCTTGTAATTTGTTTGACACCATTCTGCATTTATCTATTGACTATTTTATGAATGGAGCTGAACTAAGAGTATTCTATTGTCTGTAAAATTAGGTATAGCATTTCTAGCTCTTCCTCTCTATTGTCTTGTATAAAGTCGGATTTACTAAAATCGTTTCACCTCAGAAATATCCAATTCGTTAGTGAATAAATTTGGCTTAATTTTATGTGAAACGAGTGTGACGTCAATTATTGTAATTTTTAGATGATTTGCAGTTTGGCGATCAATAGCCTCGAGGATGTCTAAGGTTCGCAGTATAATATTTGTATTGCAAATAAACTGAGCTTTTATGCTAATTTTCCACCTTAATAGCCATTATTGGTTCTATTATATATCAGGGATCAGGTACGGGTTCGAAAAAATGTTCAAATTGATGCTTAAACAAGAGCTGGTGGGCTGTTCGGGATCAGGTATGAAAGCTTGGCTGAATTTATATTATGTTTCGAAGTTCTCAAAATATTATTTATCAATTTCTAGTGAAATCGTTCAGATAAGCAGAACTTGTTTGCTAGAAACCAAGCGCGACTGATAGCTCTAATCACCAAGTTTTAACATAATTTTGTGAATGTCGTTAGATGAATGATAAAACGTATACGTTAAATTGGATTTGAAATAGTTAATAGCAGGTGAAAAACGGTATCTTACCAAAAATCGTTCTTTATAGCCTGGATTTAAAACTAAACTTGACGAATTATAGATTAATGCCAAATTAAGCTTTTAGTACTTTCATATCTGTCACATAGTAAATTTTTCAATTTGATGTACATTTGAATAATTCCGTACTCGAAAATGAGTTTAAAAAATTCTGATGACAGGCATTAAAATAGAGCCAGTTGGGTTGGCGAAGTTGTTAATTTCTACGATGGTATCGCATCATGCAGTATACGATTATAATGGTGAGTCTGGTGGAATATATGCAACGTGCAAGTACATTGTTTTTTTGTTGATAGTTGCTTTAACACATCATTGTTCGAGGGATAAGTTGGATAGATTAATTCATTCACAATTGATATTGATTTATTAATGGTGATTGGCGATGACTAATCCAGCCCGTACACAACGTATTGCGATGGAAAGAATTCAGAACTGTGAATCTCTTTGTATACGTATCACATATTATATAAACAGTAAACAACGTTTTTAAGACAAAGTTATGGAGTTCTACTGCTTTTAGGAAGTAAATAGTTAGATTCTTATTGTTATCAAGTTGTTTTTTTCTGGCGTTACTGGAACTTGGTTTTGCAAAAACTCGCTGAAGATTCTGTATATTAGCATGAATAGCTCTACGCACAAAATGTACAGTTGGTCGCCTTCCACTGGTGCAATGTTACAAAATGTCCGTGTATGTCGTCTTAAAACCACTAATGCATGATGTATGCTCCCAAAAAGGTTCAATTTTGTATCAAGTAACAGATTACATAGGTTGAAGTTAGACCTTGTACCTCGTGGATAGTCAAAAATACACTTGAATCTGGTAACTTCAGTTTGCTTTTCAACTGCTTTTTATAGGCTATGAAAACTTTTATAAATTTTTATGAAAACTAACAGAGTTTTGGTGGTATTGGTAGTACAGGTATATAGGCTGTAACACATGCACAACGTCAGTCGGATATCTATAGGTGGTAATAAGATTTTTAGATTTTGTTATCATGAAAATAGGGCATGTTGAAATAGTTCAGTCTCTCAATATATGGTATTTGATTTTGGTCTCGCAGGATAAACAACTTACAACAGTTACTTAGCAGCGCTACCATCGTATCCACATCAATGTCAACAACAGTGTCATATTTTTTATAGCCATTTTAAAGGATGAAATGGTCCGACAATTGCTTTTGAAATCATTATAATGTAGCCTTGTACCCTTACTGTGATATTCCATTTTACATTTTATATCTTAAATGCCATGTTTCGTATAGCAGTGAGGACCAGATCTTTCCCAATTCAGTGTGTATTTAGAATCACTAGACTTGACCAATTAAAGATTAAGCCAAATTGAGGTTTTAGTACTTTCACATATGTCCCATAGTACATTTTTTAATTTGTTGAAAAAAACAAAGCATTATTTTCTTGTGGCGCAAAAAAATATGAACGAAGCTTAAGATCCGCTTACAGAGCTTCGTGGTTAAACTTCTGCGACGAAATTAATAGCCTGTCGGCGGTGGCTAAACTAAATAAAGTCATGGATAAGAATGGTGTTTGTAGACCTGATACTATTCGTCTACCTGATGGTCAGCTTACCTCTTGTCATAGAGAAGTTGATGAGCTGCTTCTATCTGTTCATTTCCCTGGTTATGCCATTTTCTATCTGATCATTTCCTTGGTTGTGCTAAGGTTGCTTCTGTGGCTCCTGATTACGACATGGCTTACAAGCTGATCAATCTCGATGTTCTGCGCTGGAGTCTATTTCCCTTTGCACATTATAAGGCTGGTGGTCCTGATGGTATTTTCCCGGCTGAATCACAGCACGGTTTACTATCATTCAGGACCATCTGATAAACCTTTTCCAGGCGTGTATTGCTCTCTGCGCTGTTCCTAAACCATGGAGCAGTAGTAGAGTCGTTTTTATTTCGAAGTCTGTTAAATCCGATTATACGGATCCCAAGTCTTTTCGACCTATTAGTCTGTCTTAAAGCCTTAGAAAGAATCGTCGACAGATTTATTAGAGACAAGCTCCTAATTATCTTCCCGCTGCTGTGAAACTGCCCTACATGAACTTTTAACTAGGATTGAAAGATCCCTCTATAATAAGGAATTTCTTGTAGGTACTTTCCTCGATATAGCGGAAGCTTTTGATCCATGCTCAAGTCTCGTACACAGAGTTATGCTGATGATCTAGTCTTATAAGTTTCAGGCAAACACCTGAATATCTTATCCTACTTAATGCAGGAGGCCTTAGATATTGTGGAGGCATAATGCATTGACAAGGGTATGCACATCAACCCGTCTAAAACAGATTTAATTGTCTTTACTAGGCGCAGGAGTGGTCTGGATCTATCGGTTTCCTTCTCTTTTTGGGATACCGATTACCACATGTAACCAAGTCTGGAAACCTCATCTTTATTTCAAACTACAAAAAGCTACTGCCATATTTTGGCAATGTAGAAGGGCTTTTAGAAAATCCTGGGTCTAACACCCAGGATGTTGTTTTTTATTTATAAATCGCTGGTCTTACCGATATTATCTTACGATTCTGTTGTGTGGTGGCTAGTTGTTAATCTATAAAGGCTTCTCCTACTAAACTTAATAATATTCAAAACACGGCTTGTAGGGCTGTCACTGGAGCTATGTCTTCGACTCCACTTCTTGTTGCAGTTACACACCTTTGTTCGTGGCAATGCTTGTTGTGCAGCGTTTCGATTCAGGTGCATTGGGTCTTGGAATGTTCTCGGTTCTATCGTGAAACATAGACAAATCTTTAAAAACTGCAATTCATTTTTACCAGAAATCGATATGGTTAATGATCACTACCTGAATACAACTTCTCCAACTTATTCAAGATGGTTTATACTTCAAGGGATTTGTGGTTTTCGAAGGATTTTCTCCAATTATTAGACAAGTCTGTTTTTCAGCTGGCTGGAATCTACTGTCCTTGGTCCAATCAGAGATCTTTTGTCAGTCTTGGTTCGCTTTGTATACTGTTTTCCAGCGGAACTCATAGCGCTGACGTATAGTGTTATGGAAGCTCTGACCTTTGCTGTTAAAAACAAAAACATTATTCTGTGTATACTGATAGCAAGGCTGTGCTCAATTTATTGAAAAATCCCTTGACTGTCTCCAAATTTGTCAACGATTGCAAACACTTTATTAATCTTCTTTGCTCCAACAAAACCGTTACGGTAATGTTGGTGCCAGCACATTGTGATATTGAAGGGAATGAGATCGCGGACTGTTTAGCCAAATCCGGTTCCCATAGCTAACTATAATTGAACCTTGAACGCCAAGAAAGATATTAAAAACTACGCTTTGAAAGAAGTGGCTTGCTGCTTTCAGTTGATGACTGCTTGCAATTTGTGTGCAGTTGTCGAGCTTTCAATATTATTCGGCTTCAGGTTTTCAGCTGTAGTTCTATTAAGGTAGATCAGTTGTCCTCCATACCTTGGTTCAAACTTGTACAGTTTGCTAGGGTGGCACGGCGTTGCTGCGAATTAGGATAGAATTCACTAAATGTCCCAGTGGTCAGATCTCAGGTCATCTAATGTCTCAGGACATCGAAAAAAAAATGTGTTATCGGTTATCATTACGAGTCATAATGTTTACGAGTAATAATGTTTTATGATTTTTATTGCGATTCGAATATGCACATAAATATCAGTAAGATGCTGTAACTATAAGAAAATAAAAAAATAAAATTATTATTGTCAGACGTTACTGTCAGCTGTGCGCTCATCTTGCGCACATAATTAATTCTATAAATAGCTATACAAGACAAATGATAATGATAAATGATATATTTTGTTGAATAAAAACAAATTTATTATAAATTTTAATTCAATATTGCTATGCGATGATAATGATAGAAATTACTTGGCATATTCTTCGTCGATGACAAATGGGATATTATTGTCAAATTATCTTTCTATATACATTGTATGTATACATCTTGTTGATATATATTTTATATCCTCCTATCCCCGATCTGGGAGACGAGATATTTTTCTTAGTGTTTCTATGAATGTCGTCTACATCCATATAATACGTTTTTGTATTTGTGATTCGGTTGTTATTTATGATTATTGAGTTTCCATGAAATCGAATAACCTTGGTTGTCTTTATGATGATGGCGAGAAAAGCAAGAAAAATTTGATTGTCAATAATAATTTGAATATCCAGAACATGACAAATAACAATTTTATGAATTCATAATTTATCATGCGGATACAGAAAACATTCTGTCCAATTGACAGCACAGTAATTTGCGTAAAATTAGGTAAAAAGAATCTCTTAAGTCTTATTCAACCGCACGCACGCATTCAGTCACCAACATACGTTGTACGCAAGCCAAACTTATTTTTAGATATAAACACGTCGGTATATGAGAAAGGTCGCTCAAGGAAACCTAATTGTAATGGAATTCTTAATTAAAAATTTAAAACGAAATAAGGAGGAAACACATCAAAAAAGGATCCGTATTTACTTTATTTTTTTCAGTTATTCCTTTTTTTTATAATTCTTACCATTGTTGTCTCTATAATATACGTATATTTACAAAACTATTGTATGTTTGCTTATTTTATTTATTTTGTTTGGTTGGAAAATTAAATGTTTGAAAATTATTCAGTTTTCCTTTTGTTAAACTTAACTATGTACAAACAATATTATTATTTAAAAGAGAAAACGGCGAGCGGAGCTATACCATTAAAATAAATTCCTTTTGTTACAACAAACTTTAAAAAAAAAAAAGGATTTAAATTTTTATTTAAGTAAATTTTTTTTTCAACAAAATTTTAAGGATACAGCTGGTAAAAATATTGGTGAAAATTGTTTGTAATCGCACATAATCTATGTATAGTTATTTTGCTTTGGTGCGCTCGCGCTTTCCTGTATAATCCTTGTGCATTTTATAGCAATGAATTCATCCCGTTTGCATTTTCTAATTTTTCAAGAAGCTGAATATTTTAATTAATCAGTGTTTTATGCAGATTATATTGTGTAAATTTACGTTTTAAATTATGTTGCAGGATTTTAAAGTTTATGATAATTTTGTGGACTTAATAACAAGTCTCGTGAATAAGTTTAATCCGAATTTATGATATAAATTTCTTATAAGCGACTAAGAATTTTAATGCATCCATTGATCGGAATTTTTTGTAATATGCTTCTAATTCATTTTTCAAAAAAATGTTAGCGGCCCAAGGGGGAGAGGATTTGGAGTTGGGTGAATTAGTTGCCCATGCTGCAGCCTAGTTCGGATAATCTACGTTTCAAGTTGGTTTACGATTTCTTCACGAAGCAGTATTGGATGCCATTATCATGCGCGTGAACCTTTCCATAAAGCATTCATAAAAAGCAAAAACAAGTTTTAGGAAACATTTAGAAAAAATTTCACGGAACAATATATGGAATTATGAATTTTATTAAAAAGCATGGACAAAAGTCTAGTCAAACCATATTAGTTTGGGGTGATTTTGACCATATTTAGCCCTGTTAGCTCTAAGAGAAAATTTCAAAAAACTTCAGGAGCCTCATCTTACTAAAAATCATGGTATAAAGTGTGATCAAACCATTCAAATTGGTTTTAGTAAATGTAAATATTGAATAGTAACCAATCTATTTTAACTTGGGGTGATTTTGGCCATATCTAACCCTATTAGCTCTAAGATAAAATTTCAATAAAATTCATTAGCCTTGAATAGAGCCTCCGAAAGAACATTTCCATTTATTTTGGCCATATTTTACCCTATTAGCCCCAAGAGATTATTTCAAAAAAATTCATGAGTCTTGAATGAACCCTGATCTTACTAAAAATGTTTGTCCAAAGTCGGGCCAAACCATTCAAAATGTTTTAGTAAATGCAAATATTGAATACTAACCATTCAATTTAAGCATGAGGTGATTCTAGCCATATCTTACCCTGTTAGCTCCAAGAGGAAATTTGAATGGAGCCTGTCTTACTAAAAATCATGGTCCAAAGTCTGACCAAAGCTACTAGACCAAAGAGTCTCGCACGCACCATCATGTTTTTTTTATTTTTTTATCACAACAATAAAAAAAAATTTAATTTTAAAGTCAATAATTCCATGTTTTGTGGAATTGGGAACTTGATTTTTATCAAGTGTATGGGAATTCAAGACTCATGTTGTTGATTTTCCACATGCCGGATAACCGGTTTAGTTGAATTCATGTATGGGCTAAGTTAATAATATTTCATAAATTTTTTTGATCAAACGTTATTGCCGTTTCATTTGAGCGGAAGATGTATCTTTTGGAAGTGTTAAAACCATACTGTTGTTTATATTCAATTCAACTTATGTTTCTCCGCCATATCAACGCAAGAATGATTTGTAACTGGTTCATCAATATTATAATGATGGTCAAATACGAAATATCTATGTACTATGTGAAAGTGAGTGGGTAGGGAAGCTAGTGTGCCAATGAACAAACGGTACACTTCAACCAGATTTGTTTTAATCCGGGAGCTGATTTATTTAATATCGAGGTAAATTGCGAAATAAAAAAAGGAGTTGAGGTTAAGTTTTTTTGTTCTGCAGGACATTTGCCTGAACTTCACAAACGACTTCCTAGTTAGAACCAGTTTTTCTGTCACTGTTTTGGGGTTATGTAAATTCAACGAACGGGAATCCATAATTTACTTTACAAGTCGCATTTCTTGTGCACGAGTCATTCAAATTATATTATGGAGAACTTGCTGCGGATAAAGTAACTGGTAGAATAATTCTGAATATGTTGGAAGTGATACCTGGTCCGAAGTTGGTGGTTTAACCGTAATTTTAACCAAATTTCTTTACGAGCAGTCCAGCAGGCCAAATTTTGAAGCTTCTAGCTGAGTTTCACGATTGTCCCGGAATTTCATTATTTGATTTTGGGATGATTCGTTGAAGATTTACACTTCGAATCATACGATTTGTACGATTTTTATTAGCTTATCACTTTTTAAAATCCTCATCAGGAATTCGATTGATAAAATGTCTATGTGTACGTCATGGTTGTTTCTTTCAGTAATATGTGCTGATACAGGGTTTTCGACAGAACGACTCACAATTTTGGCTTGTATTCTATTTGGTCTTCCAGGCAGAACGCTTATCTTTGTCATAAACAGGATCACAAGCGATAGCAACGTACAAATTACTGTAGCTTGTTATCCTGTTTAAGACAAAGATAAACATTTAGCATGGTATAGATCTTTGCACAAATACCACTACAAGTTACTATTACATCTCTTTAATCGCAGCTTTCTTTTAAACTCAGGGCAATCATTTAATATAACTGTTTAACACTAAAGGGGTCACTACCACTTCAGTTTATATTTGATTTAATATGAAAAACGTGCATATAGAGAAGCTTTAGAAGCTCGTAAATTTTCAAAATTATTGCAAAAATGAGTCCTATAATTTTGAAAGTTCGTAGAGACATAAAGAACATTTTAATAAACACGAAAAACCGCATTAAAATTCAATAATTGGAACGAAAGTTATGAATGTTCTAGTGCAAAAGTCTAGTTGGCTTACATAAAATTCAAAATACAATAGATGACATTAAGAACATTTTAACACAGATCTTTCGTAAGTATATACTTGTTGAAATTGGTAATTCTTGTCCACGACGATGAATTGATATTCCTGGATTTTCACCAACACTCTCACGCACTGCTTCGATATTGACATTTGAACGGCTTGTTTTTGGATGACCAGTGTGTTAAGCGTCTCCAACTAATCCAATCTCCTTTAATTCAATTAATCTCTTAACAGTTGACGTAGTTAAAACACTATTCCGACCATATTTTGAATGAAATTTTCGAACTGCGGCTGCCATACTTTCATTTTTTTTAAAGATATTCTTCAATAATGAAAATACGTCGTTCTATCGTGTAACGATGAATTTTTACTAAATCTAACCTTTCAGCTGTCAATTTTTTTTCTTTTCCCTGCACAAATGGCGGCAAATTTAAATCTTGCATTAACTTTGGGATACCCTTTACTTTTCCACTTCAAGTTGTTTGATAATGTTTTTGATTATAACTGCTGTGTCACCATGTACTGTTCCATCAAGACTGTTTGTATCATAGATGGTGTGATTTCATGAGCTATCAATAAACTTTTAACTTCTTGTCCATGTTGTGACAAGCCGCTGACAACCCGGATTGCTAGTTTAAGGATTCTGAACATTGAATGATTTGGACACAATTGTCGCTATAAGGTTAAGGATAGTATCCATTTTGACCATTAACTTTTCCATCATTTTTCCAAGATTTAGTTATCACTGCTAATCCGAACTGTAGCTGTAGATATTTAACAAATAAATAAACTATTTTAGGACTAAGTAATGGATTTAATTTGGCATTACATATGCAGAACGAATTATTTATAAATTTCATATGCCAATATCTTATTTACAGCAGTAAGATACCGAATACCAATTCTAAAATTGCGTGCGATGTATACCTTACATTAACCAAACGATCAGATGTTACCGCATCTCCCAATTTATTTTTATTATTATGCCACGTGATTGGTATATAAGAGACCCAGTTTTTTCGTTTTTTTATGAATTATTCGATATTTCTAATCACTAAAACTTGTACCTTCATATATGCATCCATGTAGGATGTATATCATAAAACATTTATTTATTATTTAAATTTTGTATACGCATATACGGAACCAAGCAAGGTATAATCGATATTTCATGTATAAGTTTAATGCGTATAGATCATAAATCGCTCGATAAATCTCAAATTCATTGCCTGCGGAAGTTTTAGATACATATACCTCCACGACACAAAAAAAATGTATTTTGGTTTTTATACACAAATGACCCACATCAAAATAACAAAAAAAAAATCCAATGTGGAGGGTGATATCTCCTATACTTACTTACAACTAAAGTTGGTTGTTGCGCTTAAGGACATTTTTCCTCAATTGGTCCCACTCGCACATATAAAATAACATTCCGTCATTAAATTTAAAGCTCTTTGTATTCGTTCTGAAATCCTGCTACTTTAATATGATGACAGAAATGACAAAAAAAGTCGTTTTGTATACATTCTATATAGCATTAACTTTTAACGTTTTTTCTTCTTCTTCGAAATGTATTATACATATATGTGTGTGTGTGTGTGTGGATATATAATGGGAAATTTGGGAAAATGTTAAAGTTTCTCATACATACATATATACAATCCTTTTTCGTTCTAATGCATAAAATTCAAATTTATTGTTGTTTTAATGCCACAGGAATTATATGTTGGAATATACAGTAGCTATACGTACTTTCTATACATATATGTAGAATACTGTGTGTTTATACATAAAATATAAAATTTAATTAAATTTATAATGTTTTATTATAATTTGATGCAACATGCATGTTGGAAATATGATTATCGTACTTGTCTCTATGTAAATACATGAACACACTATCTATAGTTATCTGCGATATGTAAATATTGTCGTTTATTTAACCATAATGATGCGCAACCTAATTGACATTGTTTGCTTTATATATTTTTGTTTAGAGCTTTTGCGGTTGGTATTGTTGTTAGCAATCGTATAATCAGAGTGGTTCTTAAATAGTTATCGTGGTTAAAAACATTAAGCGGCCTCGTATAGAAAAAATAACAATTTTTTGTAAGGTATTGCCCTATATACTCTGATTTTACCTTTTTCTTCCTTTGCCTACTATAGGAAAACAATAGCCATCGAAAATAGTAGACGAAAGTCATAGTAGGGCCCCAGAATATTCGACACCATGAAATTCTATAAGAATATACAAGACTTGACGTCTATCTATCTGTTCAAACAGTATTTAAAAAGCAAGGTAACAATTCCAGAAATTTTGTTAATAGGAAATTTAAAATAGGGACAATTGAGCTTAAAGCTCATTTTGGTAAAATAATTTTTAATTATTGGGCTTTTACATATAAGTATGTATTAATGGAAATATTAAAAAGCTCTATGTGAACTATAATCCGAAAGCTTTTATTGAGTTTTTGTTAAATGATTGTGAAAACAGTATATTTAATACAGAAATATTTGAGCTTTTTACTGTACTCAATAATTAACAGCTTTATTTTATTTAGAAAAGTCTAACTGTTACAAATATAATGTTCCTTTATGTAAAACAATTAAACTTTCATCTAGATTTACTTATAAGTTAAGCTTTTTAGTGGCTGCTACAAAATATTAATACAAATAATCTGAAAGCTTTCATTCAAGGACTGAACAATTAAAAGGTTTCATAATTTTTTACCACTCTCAGACTTCATTATACAACCGCAATAAAACCATACTAAGGAAGCTTTAAGCTTTGAAATGCTCTTAGTCAGTAATAAAATTTGTAGTAAATTGAAAATTTTGAGCTTTGATAAAAAGTTTACAAAACGTTAAACTTTGAATTTATCCAAAAACACATTTAAAGTCGTTTAGTCAGACGCTTTTTTGAAAGCCTATATTTGATTTCCGTATTTCCGATTCTATAGCTATAATGTTTAAATTATTGAGGTTGCACTGCCCTAAAAATGAACGAAGATCATTTTTAATTCTATTCAATGCAGAAAATAATTTTTCACCTGGACAATTGTTACAAGCCAAGCAATATTTATAAACATTTTTTATGCCATGTCTATCTATGTTTGGGAATGTACTTTCAATATTTGATTTAAGTTTTAAAGCCAAGCTTATATGATCAAGTTTATATTTTGATCCGTCGGCCAGCATCTGTGGTGAGAACCCTTTTAGTTCATAACAATTTATGGTGTATTGTCGAATGATGATCCTTAAGGTTGGTTTAATCTTTACTGAGCCTAATGTGACATCAGGATTTTTATTTGACCGAATTTTTCAAATATGTATTTCACTTTAAAATTGTAAAAGGGAGGCAAACACAAAAAGGGAGGCAAATTAGAAATACGAAACGGCGGAAACTAATTTTTCGACGTTTCAAGAACTCTTGCACTTCTTAATGAAGTGAATAAATGCAGTAAGCGCAGTCAACTTTCGAAAAAAGGCTACTTTTTAAACCTAAACCAGCTAAGATATATATATATATATATACAACCGTTTCCATTCCATTGTGTCAAGGCGAAACCCATCAGCTATTTGAGTGTTCAACATACAACGTTGAGAAATCCTTAATTGTCTCGATGACACTCATTCAGAGTATCTGTGTAAACATAGAAGGAAGAGGTACCAAACTTGTAATAAAAAACACAACACGCATGTCGTGTTTGCATGTCGAACCCGCCAGCAATGCTATTACAACAAAAACTAGCAGCAAATTGACCACCATTTCGGCTTATGTTTCCTGCTATCATGTATTCAAATTGGATTCGAATGCTTGAATTTTCTGCGTCCACACGATCTCAGAATTGTATCAGAATTGTGTGCCAATCGAGTTCAACTTAACAGATCAAATACACAAGTTATTCCTGACAATACGTAGTTCACGTCGAGTTGCTTCTATTAGACTATAAGGTCGAGGCTAAGCCAATACTACACTATCGATGTGGCTGCACTAATTGTGTCCAATTTCTTGCGCTTCTTTTTGTTGAAGTACTTCCATTGACCGATCCTATATACATATAATCAGTCTGGACCAATAGATTTATTGATTATTTTCTACAAACCTATAAAAGGGGGAAAGTAACCAACACTTTACTGATGAATAGGTTAAATGTATTGCGTACTATACAAAGATACTGTCACCAAAACCAATCGCAACGGAAAGTTATCGTCTCACAACCAAGCAAGACTCAGATTCAACGCATTAGAGGGAAAATTGTCTAATAACCCGTCTTTACGCAGTCAATGCAATAATTTCATGGATGAATATTTACAATTAGGCCACATCAGAGTGGTCCCAAAACTAAATAGTGAAATAAATCAACCGAGTAATACAACATTATATTTACCACATCTTGGGGTGTTAAATACGTTGAAGTTCACGACAAAGCTGCAAGTGGTGTTTCATCAACGATGCAATCATTAAATATTCAACTACATGACAAGACCAACGGTTCAGCAAAACCAAAGTGAAGTTTTAATGATATACAGAAAACACAAATATATATGTATTTTCAGTTGGCTTAACTCTGCAGGATGAAAATTGCGGAAGTGGTCTGCCAATCACGCACTTATGAAACACTTACCAAACAATAAATTGAAACTTTCTGAACGGGATTTTTTTTTTCAGTAAAAACTATATCAGCATCCGTAAATTAACGCAGCATCACTTTTGGTCGAACTACTGGAAATGACAGTCAAATAGTTAGCACTCACCACAAGGCCAATGATATATATATATATGCACGGTTGACATAAGAGAAATTGATCAATATTTTTTCTATTAATAGATAATTAACAGTAAGTGGGATACTTTCAAAAGCACCAGTCCTTACAATACCAAGCATCCGATTATATTACCTCAGGGGATCATCCGGCTGCCATGAAGATGGTGAAATATTTGCGTTTAAAGCTGTTTTCTGAAAATTGGTAAAAACATCGATCATTTAAATCGTTTTTCTATTTTACTTGTAAATGCCCCTATATAGGTACATTCGAACAATATTCGAAATTCTTTATTCGTCAAAATATTTGAACTGAGTTTTTTGAATCTTTGTTGGTAACACATAAACCAATAAAAAAGCAACAAGCAACTTGAAGAGTAAACTACATCGTCAAACACAATAAAGTTGTTATAAAATCTCGTATAATAAAATGTCAAATAATTCCGAATATGATATTTGTCTTGCAATCAGATAAAAGCAAACAGAATACATGTCAAATACCAAAGGTCATAACGATAATAAAATAAACTTTAGTACCACCGAACGCTTATCTATATTTAATGTACAAACATACTCCTTTATTATAGTTTCCTCTCCAGCATCCATATATTTACGTTGCCATTAGCAATCATTTTTCACAATCCATTTTTTTTTTTGTAATTTATCTATTTATGACAAAAAAATAAAATTTGTTAGAAATCTCGTCCATATTTCATATAGATCAAGGATTATATCGTGTGTCGTAAAAAAGCTTTTGCGCACAACAACGAGTTTATTGTGTATATGTACAGAACAGTTAATTGTCAAGGAATTGCATTAAAATTAAATGAAAATTTATTGTTTGAACATGATTTAGTGCATGTACACCTTGTATAAAGCGATAACTGATCTTAAGGTTATCATTTTATAGAAGATCATCCCCAAGACAATAAAGACAATTTATTATTATGACACCCACAATTTTGTATGTACATTGTACAATGAATACAAATCATAATTTTTGGTCATTTTATTTTATTACTGTGCTTATTGTTGCCTGGATCTATGATACGATGTTCTGTGTTACAAATGTCATAAAATTTTAACTGCTCACTTTTTTTTGCGGAATGGATTTGTTTCACGTATCACAAAAATACATTTCAACCAAGAAAAATTAGATTCTCGTATCTGTAGAACTGTATCCAAGTATCATCAATTATCGAAATTTTAAAAAAAAATTTAAGCACGTTTGACTTTATTCTAATAACTTCCACGAAATTGCCCAATAACGTCAACATATTGGAATTTTCCATTTTTGAAAGATTGACAGATCTCATTCGTAATATTAGAAGAATAAATAATCTGACACAAATTAAACGTTCGGTGCAATGATTTCCGAAGTGGAGCGTGAATCATAAACAACATAAATATCATACATTTATTGAAATAGGCAATAAAATTGTAATGGGACAACCAAAAATAACTCTCCGACACTTTGCTGTTAAAATTATTAGTTTTATCAATCAAATCATACAGAAAAATTTAAAATGTGTAGCCAAAATCGTGTACAAACATAAAATCAATACAATTAGAGTAAAAAAAAATTTATTTTAGTTTTAGTCCACCTTGCGAAGCTCTCACATAGTAAAATACAAGAAAAATTGTCTTGCGTCAGTGCTAGACATTTTTTCGTGTGTTTTACTATGTGAGCACTTGTTAAGGTCGACAAAAATTTGGTATCGAAAATTTTGAATATATATATTTTTTATTTTTATTTATAAATTTTAATAAATATAATTTTCTAAAGCTTGATAGAAAAGAATAATAGAAAGAGCACTATTTTGCGGGGGTATTTCGTATCCTGTTTTATTCCAGTATTCTGCAGAAATGATTATACCGTGTAAAATTCCTGTTTCCTGATGTTAATGAATGACAACTTTAGCGAAGGAGAAATATTTTGGAGCATTGGAATCAACCAGGCCATTTTTAAAAAGAAGAAGAGAAGAACTGTTTTGCCGGAATTTACACCTGGATCGTGTAAAGCTGGAGTATACGACCATAACCACTATCGAAACCATATCACATCAACTCGTTCATCTCCTGAAAAGTAATAAAATAAACCAAGATACAACAATAAAGAACTAAATGTATACTAATGAATTGGGCAAAAAGTACAAAATATTGTGGCGTGGATACTAAATTAGGTTAGATTTTTTTTTTACGATTTGATGTTCTTAATCAACAATTAAGATCCAAATAAATTTACTTGGTCCGTTTTGAGTTATTTTCGAACAAGGTAGCTGCAGTTAAAATACTTTCATATATCTTTCTGTTTATTAATTCTATTTGCCCTTTAAGTACAGAACTCTACCTACTAGGACAATCCTAGGAAGCTAACATCATAATGGCGTACACACCAAGATGTTATTGATTCTAAACTATTCGAAAAATATTTCAATTATGGAGAAAGAAGGGAGTTATGGTGTTTGCTACCAAATATGCTTATAATAATCACCTACTTTTTTCAAGTTTGAAATATTTTTCGAATAGCGTACACCTTAAGTCATCTTGTTATATTCGTCAATATGATGTTAGGTTCCTATATAATTTTCCCAAGAAAATTCGGAAAATCATATAATATCTATTCGACATATTTATAAGGTCATACCGAACATGCTTGTCCTAGACCCCAAAATCCCGTACGTTTTCCAAAATTAAAACATTTTTCGGATAGTTAGACCTTAAGACATCTTGTTTATGCGTGTTTATGGTGTTAGGTTCCTAGGATTTTACCGAGAAAAATTCGATAAAACATGTAATCGACATACATAAGATCATACCAAACATGCTCGTCCTAAACTCCCTAATCCCAGGTTTTAGCTTCCTATGATTTTCCAAAGTAAATTTGTGCTAAGTTTTTATACATCAGTTATAAAAAAAAGTCATATTATCGTTAAATTATATGATATACCGGTTTATCCGCATAAAATATGATATTCTCAGTAACACATGTAAACATTTTTTAGATTTACGATAAACTTCACCCGTCTATATAAAATTGTAAATTTTGTCCTAAAAAAAATTAATTTTTTTTTAGGAGAGATTTAGGACTTAATTCACGTGAATAAATTTACTCACATAAACAACGCAACTGAAAACAACAAGCTTCTCACAGACTTACATTGATTTATCAACAACATTCTCATCTTTACCGTCAACCTTTCATTTTTTCCATGTTTCAGTGAATCCTTCAGAAAATATTAATATACCGTCATACAAGTGTAAGCTCGGCCAAATAAACCCCGTAATTTTAACCCGATACGATATTTACGATATTTTGTAGAAGGTTGAGAATTTGCGATTTACACCTAACCTGCTCGATATGCTCCAAAACAGAAAGAAAATCACGACAAGCTGGTCATTTGGATTTTATTTCGCAGTTTTCAATGGACATTCAAAATATTGCAAAGATAATGTTGTCGCTGACAGTCTTTCACGCACAAGCGATAACGCAACTGCGTGTCTATCGAAAAAAAAACTAGATCTCATATCTATTTCGGAATTAATGAAGCCTGACGAAGAACTTCTGAAATTACTTTCTGGTTCCACTCGTCGCACAACGAGAAAATTAAAAATGTATCGTTACTTTTGGCCTAACGTGAAGAAAGACGTTAACATCTGAGCGCCGTCCTGTCTTTCATGCCAAATTCAATGGCACACGAAATCGGAATTAGAACAATTTAAACAGCTTCTTGATTGTTTTGAATACATTCATTTGGACCTCGTTGGGTCACTTGCACCACTGAATATGCATACATTTTAACTGCCGTAGGTCGTTTCACTATAGATGTCCTTACCACCGCAGCTGTCGCAAAGACTGTTATGGAATACGATATACATATCAAGATTTTGAGTACTTGTAAGCATAACTACAGATCAAGGAAGCTAATTCCAATTTAAGTTTTTCTCAGAATTAACGAAGCTGCTAGGCATACATCGAATTTGGAAAACTCCTCATCGTCCGCAATCTAATGGAGTGGCACGGTTTCATCGTCAACTAAAAGCATCTCTAAAAGCGACAGGTGATTCGATAAATTGGAGGTCACTGATGTCAATAATTTTTCTTTTCATAAGAGTGACACCAAAAGATAATATTAAATGTTCCCCGGCGGAACTAGTTTATGAACAACCACTAAAATGATCCATGTAACACATCCTATCAATCGATCGAATGTAACCAGCTTTTGGAATCTCGATCAATAATATCGCAAAACCAAAATCTGTTTCAGTTTAGAAAACAAATATACATTTTTTTTGACGTAACATTACTTGAAGGGGGATGATGTGAAGTTCATCTCCACATAATGTTGCGCGATGAATTATTCACGATAAGTAATGAAGACAATTACAGATGGTTTTTCAGTTATCTAGAAATATTCGGCAGTAGTGAGAAGAATGCTGAAGAAGAATGGCGGATGCGACAAGGTTGCTGAAAATATATTCTTTCCACATGGAATAATATTGCTACCAAAGTACCACTTGAAATTGTCCGGAAACTCACGTGCATGATTTTAAACGTAATAACATAATTTGAAATTTAGACCAATTAGAACGTTTAGTGCAATAAATATTCTTTAAATAAATCTATTGGTTGTTTGTATTTCAACACCCCAAGTATATTCCCAATTTAACTTCAATTATTCTTTAATTTCTTTGTATACGACTTAACTGAATTGGCCTTTGACAAAATACAACTGCTAACATTCGATTTCAAATCGCTGAAATATCGTAGTTTGTTGACATTATTTTTATTGTCGACGTTATCAAAAACACTGCCAAGTAATCTAAGTAACATTTTACGTGTTGACAACCGGGTATATTACGCGGTATAATCTACCCCGCCCATATCTGGTTAACACAATTTTATTTCCACAAGAGTCCGAAATAACCAAACAGTACTATAGGATCTATTTACCGACCATTGCAGCCAAAAATTAACGATCAAAAAAAAATAATACAACTTCGACAATTTATTAGAAGCAGTATGAGAAATCAATGGGCCATAAACTAGTATTTACTTTTTTGATTTGTAACATATACCTACTGTAAATTACAATTAAAATATTTTAATTTTTACTTTTCAGATAAAGATAGGTTTTTATTAAATGTACTATCTGCCTCCAGTTTAATATTGAACATGGATTTGTTTCCGCCAAAATAAAAAGACAATCAGTTCAATAAACAAAAGATTTCACCAGTAAAATCTTGATGGAGGAACTTGAACGTGAATAGTAGTTACTGTAAGTAAGTTGATTGACTGCACTTTTATAGCTAAGACAAAACATATTAATATTTTTTTCTTTGGTTTAGGTGTGCATTATTTTATTTATTGCAAAGGTTGTTAATACTAAAACCAGCCACAACTATACTGAGAAAGTGAGATCTGGATTCACCATAAGCGACTCGCAAAAAAGCTTTAAATAACGTTAATTTCTGTTAAACACAAAAAAACACTTATTGTTATTTACTAGCAAATATCTTTATTTAAAACTGATTATATCTAAGTCAATTGAGAAATATTTAAGTCAATTTAATAGTTTAATTAATCGAATCAACAAAAAAAAATCTTTAATTTGTAATAGATCTGACGAAATATATTTAAATCAATGAATGTTAATAAAAAAAACTTTCTTATTGAATTGACGAAATATATTCAATTAGACAAATTGTTTTTGCCAAAAGTTTAATCATATTGAAACAATTTAGTTAAATTCATAATTTATTATTAAATTGTCAATTTAAATAGTTCGTAGTCATATTGATCATCCACTTTCGTTGACTCTATTTTAAACGCTTTTTCTTCAAATTAGATACAAATTTTTTCAAATTCATTTCGTTAGTATTATGAGTGAACGCGACTCCGGCAGAACCTTTACACCTATATTTTCATAAGAATGTTCTCTGCCGCTTCGACACCCAAAGATCCTGTTCTTTCACTAATCCTTCAGTGGACACTGTGAGGTTGGCTAGAGGGTAAAGCCGCCGAAAAGTTTCAGCCGTTTTGGATTCGTCGTTCTGAAGTAAGCACTCTGAAAGGATGCGTTCTCTCGGGATATAGACCGCGCCTCCATGGGAGGAAACAACAAAACCTTGGTCAAGAATTCATATCGATTATGCCGGACCTCACTATACGGTAAGACGTTTTTGATTCTAGTCGATTTTTCCACTAAATGGTTAGAGGTCGTTCAGTTGGCAACAACGTCCGCTGCTTGTGGCATACAGGGCTCTACGTAAGATATTTGCCACCTTTTGTAATCCCGGCGACCATTACTTTACGAATTAATGGTAAAAACGAAGAAAATCTTTTTGAAGAAAAAGAGTTCCATCATTATCACGCAACTTCTTCTACTACAACTGGTCGCCCCTCGGGGATAAGTATTTGTATTGTCACTACTTATTTTTATAAAGCGCTACATATTGTAAACGAAAAATTTTTTTTAACGGGGTCGAAATTGTCATTGTGAAAGTTTGAGACCGAAAAAACAAAATTAAGAATTACTAATTCTGCAAAACCGAACTGTGTACCTCTACGTGGTTGAGGGGAGGCAACGAAGTGGTGGTCCCATCTAAAGGGTGTAATAAAAATCCACTATACGGCTAAACGCAGACGCAGATTAGAAGTGTCCTATTTATATAGGTACTCACGTAGTTGGGACGGTGGGATGTCAAGTGAAGTGTCGACGCCGGGAATGGCGCGGCAAAAGAGACTGCGTACTGATAGTACGGTCGACTCACCTAGTCAGGTAGAGAACAATGCTGACATCATGGAGAGGTTGTCAGCGGCAGTCAAAACACTGGAGATGGAGATTAAATCCATCTCTAAGGTCACTGTGGCTGAAAGAACTAAGCTGCAAGATTGTCTTAGTGATATAAGAGACGCAAGCCACAATATGTGTCTTGAAGTAGTAGGTCTTAAAAGCCGACTACTAGAAAGATGTGAGATAGTCAACGTGCTATCTGCACAAAAGACCGTGACTGCAGATAAGCAGTCGTATGCTCAGGCACTTAAAGCTTGTACATCTGATCCGGCATCTGCTATCAACGCAGGGTTAACCAAACAGAGATCGGTTAAGACGAAGTGGCAACCCTCTAGGGTTGTCACTGTCAAACCAAGTGTGGGAAAGGAATCCCTTTTTGCAAACAGTGAAGAGGTTAAGAGCAAACTACGTGAGCTGATTAAGCCCGTAGTTTCAAAAATTGCTGTCAAAAAGGTTAGCAATATCCGTGATAAGGGTATTCTAATCGAGACAGCAAGTAATGAAGGACTTGATTTCTTCATTAAGAATAAGGAATTGTCAGAGGCGGGTCTGGTGGCTTCGGTACCAGAGAAAAAGCTGCCCAGAATAATAATATACGACGTAGAAAGAAGTGCTTCAATCGAGGAAATTAAGGAGTCCATTGTAAAGCAAAATGAAATTGGCGTAGAGGTTATAGATGTGAAACGTAGTTTCAAAACCGGGCCAAAAGAAGGAAACTTCGTAAATTGGGTGATCGAGGTTTCTCCAGCCACTAGGAACTCTTTGTTAAAGAAGCGCAGACTATTTATAGGGTGGTCTGCATGCAGAGTGGCGGACTTTGTTAGGGTCACAAGGTGCTATAAATGCCATCTCTTCGGACATATCGCAAGATATTGTAAAGAAGATAGCCAAATATGCGGACACTGTAGTGAGTCTGGTCACGACCAGAAGGTCTGCTCAAAATTGGCGGAGAGAGCAAAGTATTTTCCCTGCAAAAAGGCAAACAAAGCTTTTGACCACTCACTGCTCAGTAAAGTGTGCACAGCATATAAACTGGCCTTGGACCTAACAATGAGAAAACCGCATATGAGAAGTAATAAGACCGATACTTCCAATCTTAGGATTGTCCAAATAA
This sequence comes from Tipula unca, assembly GCA_951394425.1. Lineage (NCBI taxonomy): Eukaryota > Metazoa > Arthropoda > Insecta > Diptera > Tipulidae > Tipula > Tipula unca. The sequence continues at coordinate 174,731,619 of OX596382.1, read as the reverse complement.
ACATGCAGAATGCAAAAATTGTCGGACACGAAATCAGGCAATGCATTCAACATGAAAATATAGACATCCCTCTGTATGCAGGAACCACATGCGTCAAAGGGTAAAATAGTTGGTATGGCAACCTCCGCAAGGATGGTGCTGATAATAATATCAAATCAGCTATAGGCATCTTTAACAATGATCTAGAAGTTCTAAAAATCTCACAGTTTTGTAACACACATTGTGTCTGTGTTGAAGTAAGATCGACGATAGGTAATTTTTATCTAGTTAGCATCTACTTCCAATATTCTGACGAACCAGTCATGTATGTACAAATGCTAGAAAGAATTCTGGATGGTCTAAAGAACCATCCAGTAATAATAGCTGGTGACTTTAATGCCAGGTCCAAACTTTGGCATGACAGGGAATCCAACGATAGAGGCTCTATCGTTGAATAGTTTCTGATAAAGAGCGGTCTCTACTTGCTAAACGAAGTAGGACAGCCAAGTACATATATGCACAATGGGGAATCGAATATTGACTTAACCTTAGTCACGGGGGGACTGTTGAGAAGAGTCTCTAACTGGTCAGTTAAAGAAAACTGGACTTCTAGTGATCACAGAGCCATTTCATTTAAATTGAACAAATCAGCCTTACATAATGAGGTAAGAGCTGCTGACAAAATTCCACGATACGCTCTTAAACACGCAAATTGGGATAAATTCCATAGCACACTGGAGAAAATATGGCAAGATCAGAAAGCTAAACTTAGTATTTCATCTCAGGAAGATGTAAATAGAGTTGAGAACAACATCACGGCCTCACTCATAAGTGCCTGCAACAAGAGCATACCACGTAAACGTGCTGCCAAAGTGAAACTGTCCTGGTGGACGCCTGAACTCTCAAAGAAGAGAGTAACGGTTCACAAACTAAGGAAGTGTTACCAAAGAGAAACGAATCAGCAAATTCGTCTGAGCAAAAAGCTTAATTACGCCGCACACCGTAATGAATACATACGTGACATAAATGAAACAAGCCGTAAAAGCTTGGAGAAATTCATTACGGAACATGGTAACGCAGAACCATGGGGTTTCGTATACAAATATAGTGCTGGAAAACTTAAAACTCCAGAGGTACTTAGTACTCTAATTAGCAGTGGTGGCCAAACAACTACATGTTGAGAGGACACTACCAAACATCTGCTAAATGTTTCGCTACCCGATGACAGTGTGGAAAGTGACACAACTGATCAAAGGGTGATTCGGGCTGATAGTCTAATCACACCAACCGGTGGTGAGGAGGTTTCCTTCAGCAATGATGAAACCACCTCCGCCATCATGTCAATGAAAAGAGGTAAAGCACCCGGCCTTGACAATGTCGAGGTCGAGGTGGTACAAAGAGCATGGCCTATTATAGGACCTAGCATTACCGACCTCATGAATGCTTGTCTGAATAAAGGAGTTTTTCCTAGAGCTTGGAAAAATGGTAAAGTCATAATTATAAGGAAGGGCGGCGATCGAGAACCGACCGACCCTAAAGCTTATAGACCGATCATGTTGCTGCCAGTCTTAGGTAAATTACTTGAGAAATTGGTTACTGGCAGGCTGATGGACATCTTTCAGAGTAGCGGAAGATATAGTGAGAAGCAGTTCGGTTTCAGAAGAGGACGATCCACAGAGGACGCTATGGTTGAGATGGTCAACATAGTTAAAGGATCGAGCAACAAGTACGCCCTAGGTGTATTCCTAGGCGTATCTGGTGCTTTTGATAATCTGTGGTGGCCAAGTATAATGAGTGAGCTGAAGCAAATGAGTTGCCCAGCGACTCTTTACTCCTTGTTGTACAGCTACTTCTCTGATAGAACCGCAACTGTAATATCTAACCATGGCACACTCTCTAAGAGTGTAAACAAAGGTTGTCCACAGGGCTCCATTTTGGGTCCGCATCTCTGGAATCTAGTGTTCAACAGTAGCATGCATGACGAGATCCAAGAAGTAGCGTTCGCGGATGATAAAGTTATGATCTTTACTGGAAATTCAAGACAGGCAATTCAGGAGGCTGCTCAGCGCGGCATTGACAGAATGGTAAAGTGGTGTGATACAAATAAGATGGAGTTATCTTCCACCAAAACAGTGATGATCCAATTGAAAGGTTCACTCGACATAAGGAGACCACCCCTAGTGTATGTCGGAACCGAAAGAATAAAAATGGTGAATTCTGTAAAATGGTTGGGAGTTGACTTCGATGAAAGAATGGGCGTCACTACTCATGTTAAGAGGGTGGCAGAAAATAGCAAACAAGTTTTCTACGCACTAAGAAGGGTTGCTAAAGAGACGTGGGGCCTGAAACAAGGCACACTCGCAACAATATACGAAGGCCTAGTGGTTGCGACCATGACTTACGCTTGTGCGGGGTGGGCTGACAGGATGAACTGTTACCATCGCAGGACTATTTTAAGCGCTCAAAGGTTAATTCTTCTTGGGATAACGAAAGCATACCGTACGGTTTCGGCGGATGCCGTGGCTGTAATGGCCGGCGTTATTCCCATGGACATAGTACTTAACGAAAGGTTAATTAAGTACAAATTAAGGAAAAATCAAGAGTTCACTTATGGCAACATCCAGTGGCAAGGCATATTAGGTGACCTTTCAAATAAGACATCTCTTAAAAAAGGAATTCGCAAAGAATCTATAAAAATCTGGCAAGACAGATGGAGCCACTCAGAAAAGGGCAGAACTACCTTCAGTTACTTACCGAGTATTGAAGGTAGATTAGAGATGCGCCTATCCATAAGCGCTTCTTTTGCGCAAATGCTAGCAGGTCATGGAAAGTTCGCAGATTACATATATGTTTAGACTTAATCTGGCGGACTCCAACATGTGTGAATGTGGACAAGCTGCTGAGACAGTTGACCACATTCTTTACGACTGCGCTCTGGCTGTTATGGATTACTGATGCTAACCTGTAGCTTTATGTATATAATAATTATTCATGCAATAACTTTATGTTTATATACCTAAGTATACATAGATTATTAATAAGTATAACATCTTTTGTATATGTATTGTAAGTACCAAAATTCTATAAATGAGCAATTTTGGTTCGTTGCATCAGTCAGTTCTGAACATTGATATTGTGTACAAATAATATTACTCTACAATATAACTTAATTTTTAATTTAAGTTATCAATAAAATCCTTTAAAAAATTAATAAAATATAAAAAAATTAATAAATATTATAAAGTGTTTTAAAACTTTCTTTAATTTCTACACCTATGCACAACCAAAATTTGGTGACAGCGGAGGGATTGCTCTAAGCAGCAATTCGTGGTGTAGAAATTCCGCTAAATAAAGCACATTTATACTCTCAGTTATACCGTTAAGTTAAATGTTACTTTTAACACAAAAGTAGTGCCATGAACACATGTGCTGTTCAAAAAAAAAAAATGTGAAGTGAAAATGATTAACAATTCCACAACAATTTTAATAATAAATCAATAAGATCTTATTTAATATACTGATCTTAAAACGTGATATTATCTTAAAAAAAACTAACTCAAAATTAAAATAATCTCATTAAGATTAAAAAAAAAAAATTTTATTCAATTTTAATATAAAAATAACAAGTGGACAATAATTTATAAGTTTGTGTGTGGTTGTTCTAAAAAAAAAATATACATGTTTCTTGATAAATAAGAAATTCAATTAAACATCATTTGTCCGAAATACAAACGGAGCATATGAATTCAATTTCTTTATGGATTCAGTATTATTATCGTTTGAACGAGATCAAATCAAACGATTGGATCTTCATAAAACCAACAATTCATCATCCACTGACCGTTTGATTGTAATCATAAAGCAATCAAACGAATAACATATATAAAACAAACAACTTCATCGGTTCATCATCATAACGTATCATTGAATCATACGATATCTTCTATTTCATCACATGGATATAACTTCCGGTACATTCAATTACTTCCAAATAATCATACGGAATCAAGGTCGCAGCAGCAGTAACATTTAACGTATGATATAATTATCTCAAATCGCAGTATCAACAGATTCCTGTTTTCATCGAGTTTATTCTACAAATAATATTTAACAAAGGAATATAATCAAAGAATTCAGCATTTCATTATCAATGGATATTACATCAAGACGTCATCTTCATCTACCAATTCATTAAGGAATTTTGTCAAGGTTAGTTTAAATTTTTTCTTTATTCTCAATTTTGTTGGTTATCATTTACACAAAATATAGGTACATATATATTCATTTAATTGGTAACTGTTCTTCTAAATAATTTTGTGGTATAAGAATATACACAATTTATTTATTTACATTAATATTGTTAAATTTTTGAGCAATACTAATCATCTTAAATTATTTTCATTTAATTAATTATGTTGTTGTTATCACATTGTTCCTCATCTGCTAGTTGTTTTCTTATATTCTTCTAATTTTGAATTTTAATGTCAACCGAAAGTTTAGACAACTCAAAGAAGTACTCGTTCATTACTTTGCGAAATCGAACTATAAAGAAAATCAAACGACGATCAAGATCTCTAGTTGATACAGATAGTTTAAATTATTCTGACGATATTATATCTACTGATTTATCTCAAGTAAATATATATCTAAAACAATCTTCTCTTGTAACCATGTCTGTTTTAAATTTAGATGTTGCTCTAAAAATCATTCCTGAGTTTGATGGAAGCACAGATCGTCTCCACAAATTTCTATTATGTTCTGATATGGTGTATAACGACTTATTGCACACAGAACATGAAAAATTTTTTAATTTAATCAAAACAAAGCTTTCACATAAAGCGTACGACATAGTGAAATATACTAATTATAGCACATGGAAAGAATTGAAAGATGAACTAAAACATAAATTCCAATGTACCAAATCTATAGAGCAATTACAAATAGAGCTCATTAACGTTAAGCAACAAAGAAATGAAAATGTTACAACATATGCTAGTAGAGTCGAAAAATTACTTTCCGAATTGAATGAAGTATGCATAGCTAGTGAAGGTACATCTGCTTCAAAAACCATTGTACACCTAAATTCTAAGACAGCTCTTAAAGCTTTTCAAGAGGGTCTCATTGAACCAATCAAACTTATTATTAAGGCTTGTCGCTTTACTTCACTTCAGGATTCCATAAATAAGGCTTGTGAAGAAGAACTTACACTAAGTAGATACAATACTTCTAATTATTTTGATCAAACGAATAAAGTTAAGTGTCAAATATGCAAGCGATTAGGACATTCTGCTGAAAAATGTTATAATCGATACCCTGGTCAGAAAAATCAAGTTTCTAGTAGAATGTTACCAAATCCTATGATGTTTAATAAATATAATGAAATAAGACGTCAAAAACCAGAAATCACAGTAGTTCAGAAAGCTTTAATTTGTGCTTACTGTAAAGCGCCTGGTCATCACATCAGTATTTGTAGAAAACGCCAGTTTGCTAACTTGAACAAAGCTAAAGATACATCAAAACAAGATACTCCATATTCTTCGGGAAATGGTTCGGGATCCGTTCCAGAAATTTCAGCTTACACTCCAGTTCGGATCCAGGAATTAAAGTAGAGTGTTTCCCAGATTCCAAAATTAATAATTTACCAAATAAATATGATCATTCGAAGATCTTAATTGAGTCTACAAATCAAATTGTTTCAACCATAAATCTAATTCAAACTCAATTCACAATTTTTACAACTCAAATTTAGCGCTTTGTTCAATCAATATTACGAATCAAAACCACAATAAAAAATTCGTTGAATTACAGCTTGACGTATTAAACCCAAAATCGTTTCTCTTCTTGGTCGACACCGGAGCTGACATTAGTATAATAAAACGAAATTTTCTGGTTGACGATACACTTTGTTATCCAGAAAGAAAATGTAAGGTTAAAGGTATCACTACCCAGTTAATCGAGACAATAGCCAGTTGTGAAGCAAATATAATTCTATCAGCTTCCCTATCAATAAACCATTCATTCCAAATCGTTTCTAGTTCGTTTCCTATCTCATGTGCTGGTATTATTGGTAAGGATTTTTTGTCTAAATACAAGTGTAAGATAGATTTTTCTAATTATATTTTTGAAATTTCATATAATGACATTCCAATTCAACTGAAATTAACTTCCAATTCATCTCTTCTAATTCCTGCTCGTTCAGAAAAAACAACCTCAATTCATTCCAGTATTCTTAATGAAGTCGATTATGTAATCATCTCAAATTGTACCTGGTGTATACATAGCGAACTCCATTATCAAATCACAAAATAATCTCGTTACTTAAGCATCGTAAATACAAACGATTTTGAAGTCGAAATTGAAAATCTTAATTTACCTCTCACCAAACTAGACGAATTTGAAGTATTTCGATTAAATTCTTGGTCAAATGTTATAAACAATCGTTTACAAATTATCGAATCTCTTCTAAAAATCGATCACCTTAATCAAGAAGAACGAAACTCTATTATAAATCTATGTCGAAAGTATAATGAAATATTCTTCGTGCCTGGTGATAAGCTTACATCAACCGATATCATGATGCATAAAACTAGAACTGATAGTAACGTAGAGCCAATATACGTCAAACAATATCGTTTACCAGAGTCTACAAAATCTGAAATCAACAAACAAATAAACCAAATGTTGGAAGACGACATAATCGAGACTAGTAAAAGTCCATGGAACTTTCCATTAATTGTAGTCCCTAAAAAAGCGAACAACGAAGAAAAGAAATGGAGAATCGTGGTGGATTTTCGTAAACTAAATGACGTAACAATTAACGACGTATTTCCCTTACCAAACATAACGGATATCTTGGATCATCTTGGTAAATCTAAATATTTCTCCACTTTAGATCTTGCGAAGGGCTATCATCAGATTTTATTAGAGCCCAAAGATAGAGAAAAGACTGCATTTAATACTCACTTAGGACATTTTCAATTTAAACGAATGCCTTTCGGTTTAAAAACTGCAACAGCTACGTTTCAACGTCTTATGAATACTATCCTAAGTGGTTAAAATGGCATTAAATGTCTTGTTTATCTAGATGACGTGATAGTGACTGGTTATAATCTTATTGATCACAACGCTAAATTAGAATCGGTTCTAGAATGTTTCAAAATCAATAATTTGAAGGTAAATTTAGAGAAGTGCCAATTCTTATCTAAGGAGATCATATATCTAGGTCATACCGTCACTGAAGAGGGAATCAAACCAGATCAAAACAAAACTGATACAATAAAAAATTATCCTCAGCCAAATAATCAAAAGGAAGTCAAATCATTTTTAGGCTTAGCAGGATATTACCGCCGTTTCATTCAACAATTTTCCGAAATATCGCAACCTCTTACAATTTTACTAAAAAAGGGTCAACCATTTAATTGGAATGCGTTCTGCGATGAATCTTTCACCAAACTGAAAAATTGTTTACTAAACCCTCCGATTTTACAACACCCAGATTTTGCTTTACCGTTCACAATAACAACCGATGCGAGTGATATTGCAATCGGCGCGGTTCTTTCTCAAAACCCGAACAACTTTGATTTCCCAATTGCATTTGCTAGTCGAGTGCTAAATAAAGCTGAACTTAATTACCCAACGATAGAGAAGGAGTTGCTGGCGATAGTATGGGCTTGCGAACATTTTCGCCCTTATGTATATGGTCGTCACTTTTCCATAATTACAGATCATAAGCCGTTGATATGGCTGTGTAATTTAAAAAACCCTTCCTCTCGGTTAATGAGGTGGCGCATTAGATTGGAAGATTTGTAACGATCGGCGGTGCTGTGCAAAACGATTGCCACCTGTTGAGTATTTTTCAAATATGACTATAAATTATTGATTGTGTAGGTGGAGAAAACCTATACAGACGATAATTATCATATCTCACAACAACATTATTAGTGATCATAATTGAATATATGTATGGAGAAAGACAATAATAATCAGATCACGAATAATTAGAATTGCGTATGTAGATAAAGATAATGAGAGGTATACGTAAACAGATGATTACTCGATTACTCGATCGGTTGATTGGTATTGGTACATATAATTTTGTTTGGGCGCGAAAATCTGTAATGGAAAAGCGAGGGGTTTTTGTCGGGACAGTACGTTTTAAAAATTAAGAAAATTAAGATCAGAAAAATAATAATAATAAAAGCTGACTAGAAAAAAAAAAATATATAAATTGAAATAAAAAAATTAAATGTAACTAAAATTTACTATATAATTATAAAATTATAGATATTATGTGACAATAAAAAAAAAAAAAAGTAAAATGTACGAAATTTAGATGAAGATTGTATATAAATTGAAATAAAAAATAAAAAAAATAAGAAAAATATAAATTTTGAAAAATAACTAATTGTAAAACCAAAAGTGTAATTAAGTTAAAATTGTGAACCAAATCTTAAATATTAAGCTCAAAACAATTAATAAATATTAAAAGTTTGTAATAAAAATATACATAATAATAAAGCTTAATTCTTACTCTACCACAAAATCTACAGTGGTAGACACAAGGCGTGGTGTATTTGGAAATAAAACAATACGATCATTCTACACATGTTTTTTTCTTTTGTCGTTTGTGATTTTCTTTGTTGGCGGTAAACAATCAAAAATCTGACCGTCCGGTGCATTCGGAATTAACTGCAAAATTGATCAAACAAGCGGACTCGAATATTTCAGCTGAAGAATAATAAAAGACATCAATAAACAAATCAGGAGACGTATGTACATCTAAACAAAAAAAGAGGTATCAACAAAGAAATCAGGTAATAACTCCCAATTAAATTAATAAGTAGGACGATTATGCTTTTACCAATGTAAATTATTTTTGTGATCTTACTTTATACCTCGCTCTAGCTATGAAATGTATTAGTGTTTATTACGTATACCAATTGCCTAATTAAGTTTCAAGCAATCATGTGGTAAAAGAAAAAGGAAAGTTGAATGGGATGATGGGACGCTCGGCGACGTTGATTTTTTTTTCTGTTAAATGTAATGCACACATGTAATATGTCTCTGATGGCAATTGTAACTCGTGGTCAAATGAATCCGCCCAACCGAATAGTAGCTACCTTAAAAGAAAAAAAAAAGAAAAGTGTGTGCGGCCACGGTTATAAGTGACCCGAGCCATCATAGTTACAGATTTCGATTATAAGGTTTGCCACAGACCTGGAAATCACAATCAAAATGCGGATGCTCTAAGTCGAATAGCAATTGTACCTGATAAATCTTCAAAACTTCCTTCAACATCTAAAGAAATAATGGTCGTAACTCGATCAAAAAGTAAACAACATTCTGAAATTAGGTCAAATCCAGAAAATCTTGAAACCAATTTACCGAATTCTAAAATAATACATCTCACTGCCGATTCCGAAATTGATAAACTTATTGAAGAATTTCATTCTAAACCTTTAGGTGGTCATCAAGGTGCATTCCGAACTGCACAGCGAATCAAAAGATATTATCATTTTAATAACTTATACACTCGTATTAGAAAAGCAATTAAATCTTGTGAGCTATGTCAAAAAAATAAATGCTGCAAATTCAATAAAACTCCAATGCAAATAACTTCAACATCTTCTCACGCATTCGAAAAGCTTTTTTTAGATATAGTCGGTCCTCTCCTTGTGTCGTATCAAGAAAACAAATACTTACCGTTCAGGATGACCTTACTAAATTTTCTTTTGCATTTCCTATAAGGAACCAGGATGCCGAAACCATAGCTCGAATTTTTGTAGAACGAATAATATGTGTTTTCGGTACCCCTCAACAAATATTATCCGATCAAGGGGCGAATTTTATGAGTGATCTGTTTACAAACGTGTGCAAACTTCTAAAAATTAAGAAGTTAAATACAACAGCGTATCATCCTCAAACAAATGGAGCATTAGAACGATCTCACAGAACATGGACAGAATATCTGAGAAATTACACGCAGTCAGACCCACTCAACTGGGATACTTGGCTTCGTTATGCTATATTTACTTTTAATTCGACTCCGCATAGTGCAACCAAATTCATGCCGTTTGAATTACTATTTGGTTGGAAACCTATGATTCCTACAGTACTACTTCAAGAACCAGAACTAGTTTATAACTACGATGATTACTTATTAGAACTTAAAAGTACAATGCAAAATTCTTTTCAGAAAGCAAAGGAGAATCTTATAAGTCAAAAACTCAGATCAAAAGAATACTATGATAACAACACACAAATCCAACATTTCCAAATCGGTGATTTAGTTTTATTAAAAAACGAAGTTCGTTTAACCAAATTTTCTCCACTTTGGCTTGGTCCTTTTGAAGTTAAACGTATTAATTCTCAAACCAATACTACAATATTAATAAAAAATAAATTGAAGACAGTTCACAATAATCGATTAAAATTATTCGTAAGTTAATGGTATTTCAATAAGGTTGAGAAGATCGAAAAGAATTTAAACTATAAAACAAATTTCATATTATAAAACAAACAAAAAAAAATTTATTTAAATAAATAAATAACAATAAATTAATTTTGAATTCACAATTTATCATAATTAAAAAATAAATTTAATTAGTTTATAGAATTCATTTATATTTATATTATATGTATATTATTTTTATTTTTTTTTCTTATTAATTTCATATTACATACTAATTTTGAATTATAGTACATATAGTTGTTATCTATAAATTGAATCAATTTAAAAAATTTTTGTATATTACTTTTTTTATATAAAATAATCTTAAGTATTATTTAAAACTAAGGGTGATGGTGTTATGGATTACTGATGCTAACCTGTAGCTTTATGTATATAATAATTATTCATGCAATAACTTTATGTTTATATACCTAAGTATACATAGATTATTAATAAGTATAACATCTTTTGTATATGTATTGTAAGTACCAAAACTCTATAAATTAGCAATTTTGGTCCGTTGCATCAGAAAGTTCTGAACATTGATATTGTGTACAAATAATATTACTCTACAATATAACTTAATTTTTAATTATTAAGTTATCAATAAAATCCTTTAAAAAATTAATAAAATATTAAAAAATTAATAAATATTATAAAGTGTTTTAAAACTTTCTTTAATTTCTACACCTATTCACAACACTGGCCACTGAAGCTAGAGAACACATGATTGACGCAATTAACGCAGATTGGCCGGCTAGTAAGCTAGTGCTGATGATGCCTACTAATATCGCACATCTCAAAAGATTCTGTGATACTGTGCTTTGTGGGAGGTAGGCTAAAGATCGATGATTCATTTTTAAGGTACTAACAATTTTATCTTAGTTATAAGGAGTTTTTAAAAGTAATGACACTTGGTGTAAACCTAAAGATTTTATTTTAGTTATAAGGGTTTTAAAAACTAACACTAGGTGCAAACCTAGAGATTTTAAATAATTGAATCAGTCTTTGGCCTACGGAACACAAAGCGAAATGAAGCTTATACTAAGTATTTTAACGACTGACGCTGGATATACTATATCCAAGTAATTTTTAATCAAACATAAGCTAAAGTAGAAAAGTATGCGACTCCACGCGGCAGCGATGGTAACAGGTCTAGTACCTGGCTAAGCATACCAAACAGTACTGACACACAGATATAGCACGACGGCTTAGAATTGGATATAGGCACAGCCTGGGTGCCATTCTAAAGCGAAAAAACGTCCAACAACAACAATGACAATGACAATGACTACAACTGGTCGATCACTCGCTGAATTACCTACGCATCTACAAGACCAAACCACTGGTCGACAAGCCGCGGATGTTATCTGATGAGTTCGACAGTTTGAGCACGTAACTACTCATCGGATCCAAGTTGGATTCGGGCGTTTGTAACCAACACAACAGTCCCTGTGTCGTACACTGTGGGAACTGAGCAAGGCCACACAATGATTCGTCCATCATCGCTTATTCTGCCATTGCACCCAACATCGATAAAAATAAATTTTCCGAAGGCATCCGCTAAAACTATGCTATGAGATATCCTCTGTACTTATAAATCAACGGCTAATTTTTTCTTGATGGTCTAAGTGATCTCTGTTTTCCAACGATGGCACCTAAACATTTTGGACATTGCCTTTTCTCACTGTAAAGTCATCAGCGATATTTGACCACTCTTGTTCGGCGGTTGGAAACTGAAATAAAATATTTAAGAGTTTATTTTAATTACCTTTAAAAATTGACACTTTAGCTTTTTACAAATCGCTTCACACACATTTATAATTGCTATGGGCCCAAGAATGATTTTTTAGAGTTATAATTTAATTCAATGAAATTTTCTCCAGTTGCAAATTATCTCAAAGTAACTGAGAGATTTCCATCCGGAGTGATGGCTCCCCTCATAAACGTGTATTTTTTTTCCAATGTCAGCCCTAATGGAAATAGAATATTTTACATATTTTAAATTGGCATAAATTCTTGAATTAGTCTTTGAGTGTTCCCCTCCTTATGTCGAGTTTCCCTATATGCTTTAGTCCTGCACTTAATTTTTTTGTTTTAAACTAGAATTTTATATAAAAATTGATCGCTAATTACATTTAAACAAAAATATAATTGAGCACAACAATATTATGTACAATATACATATTTAATAAGTACATTGTATACAAATAATAAACATAAAAAAACTAGCCAAATTACTGGTATAATTAATGTTTTTACACTTTTATTTAAATTACATAAAAAATTAATTACATATACGAGTATGTAGGTATGTACGTACATTGTAAAAATACAAAATTTAAAAATGTGTAATTAATTTCTATTTGTAATTTAACAAATTAAATTTTCTGAAAATAATTTAGATATGCGGTGTAGGCAGACAGCAAAAAAATGTTTAGTTGTTTACCAATAATAGGTATGCACTCGTACATAGCAGTTTAAATATTTTATATCGTGTACTTTTATTTTATTCTGTGTACTATGTGGGTAGTGGCTATAAAATATTTACGTGACATTTGGTGTTTTGAACATAATTAGTTTTTAGTTGTAATTATTTTATCGATTGAAGGGTGCTATACATATAATACGATTAGAAAATAATTAAATGTCTGCAGCAGATCGACACGAAATTTCATAATATAAAAGCGAGCAAAGCTTATTCTTAAAATGAAAAACCAACGAACGGCAAGTGAATACCTATATTATGTCGATGAAAATGTTTTGAATTTTGGTTTTATGTCCTGCCTGGAACATTTATAGAGATGTTGACCGAGTAGGATGTTTCCGATAAAGGCGGCATCCAGCAGAACGCTTTCAATTCTTTTGATGTGTTCATCGTTTTAAGGATTCCAGACGAGATATTCCAGTTGAGATCTTATTTAAGCGAAATATAGTGTAAATAAAGTTTGAAGTCCTTGAAGTCCCTCCAAACCTGGAGTTGGGCTTAGCAATACTGTTATCTATGTGTCTGTTGAAACTAACGTTTACGACGAAGGTGACTCCCAAATTAGTAATCTCTTGTACTCTTTGAACTTAATTTTCATTAATATCATACGCTTTAATTATTGGATTCTTTTTACGATGAAAAAGCATAATTTTGCATTTCTTGATATTTAAGAGTAATTAGTTTTGATCACACCATTCGTTTAGTCTATTGAGGTCATCTTGCAGTTTGTCAGCATCACTCATTTCTTCAATCGTATGATACATTTTTACGTCAACAGCAAATATGAGAACATTTGAGTTTTTTATGATCTGGGTTATCCGATCAATAAAAACAATCCAGTATATGATCCTTGGGGAACACCAGATGTCACTTTGATAACGTTGAACTTCTTATTGTCAATTATTACATATTGCAGACGGGCTGGCATAACCCGGGCTGGTTGATAGATATATACATATGACGTATTAGTGTGGATTTAAAAGCATTGCAAATTCCTAGTTCAAGTAATTTCGGGATTGATGATGATATGGATATTCCTCTGTAACATGTCACGTCATCACATTTTCCGGATCTTAGAGACTTTTCATTTGTCCAAACACTCAGCAGTGGCACAACGGATTTACCAAAATACTTGCAAACGTTTTTAATATAGATGAGCGATAGACAGATTGAAAAAATGCCGCAAACATGCCTGCTATTTTTTTGGCGTTCAAGGTGCTGATCTTGTTATACGTGATATTGGAAGGGTACCACTCAGGGTAAACACTTGGTGCTTTGTTATAAATTCTAACATTGAGTTTAAAGCTTTGGCGTATGATCTCATAAAATTTGTCGCCGTTTTCATTCACTTCCTTTTCATTTAGAATTTCATCTCAATTTACTGCAGACCAGTGTGATTTGTCTTGTTAAAGTTGTATTTGATTTGTTGGAGGTGTTTTGGTTTAGGCGTACTGTTGCTAGTCTCAAATACAATATCCAAAGGTTTGTGGTTGACATCATTTACAACCAATGGATTGGGTGACTCAGTAACTTTAAACACATCTACTTCATTCGTGAAGACAAGATCTAAAAACCTCTCCAGATTATTAGCAATGCGGTGTTAATTTGGTATAAATTATATCCAAGCATGGCATCAACGAATAGAGATAGAGGTTCAAATTCCAAATGATATTTGGAAGATCGAAATCTCCAAGTACAAGGAGTAAATCGGATGAATTTGATGTATTAATTACTTCTTCAACCGAATCAATACAAGCAGCATAATAATCACTGTTTGAATTAGGAGGTATGTATATGCTATGTGTAGATAAACATATAACGTTTATTTATTTTAATCATCACACTAATCTGCTCAACTCATGGTGGGACTAATGTTATTGCAGCACTCATTAGTTTAGAATGCACGGCTATGATTACACCGCCGCCTGATTTTTAAGAGCTAGTTTCAAGATTGCGATCACATATGTAAAAACATAGTCGTGTTCAAAATATTCACAACTATTGATTCCTGGATTAAAGTTGCTTTCACCGATTACATAAATCAGGTAGTTTGTTTGTAGAGCACAGCGGTATAATATGAATTATTTTGGAGCCATTTTGTTAATATTCTGATAATATAATGAGAACAACCCAGTGACTGGTTTACTTCCTGACTTTTCAGATGGTTTAGTTTTAGTTGTGGACACTCCAGGTAAATCATGGGTAAATACTAAATCGAGCCCTTTCGTCACTAGTGGGTGTAGCAAACCATCTTCTACGGGCGCGAAATATTTAAATGTATACAGACATGTGTGTCTCGATATCGTAACGAGTAAGTATGGTAAACTACAAAATAGTTCAATCGAATGAGGTTTGGTTCTTACACATATAACATTTGGTGATGTTAGACCTTGTGCCTCTTGAATCGTTAGGACTTTACTATAGTTGGTGGTAAGGTAACGTTGGCGATTGATAAACGCTTATCTTCTCTGGTGAAAGTTAGTGTTGCGGCGGTACGTTGCATTTAATATCTGGTTGCATACAGAAAAGATAATCATTTGGAGCATACTAATATCTAAATTTATATAGGATTGAATTGTCATCACATCTATCTTTATATAAATAAATATACCTGTTCAGTTGTATCGTACCATTACACGGTTAAGTTGCGTGTTGCAAAATAAATTAAATATAAGAAAATGATTAAAGTATAAGTGGTTTTAGTAGACAATTTTATTTATTCCTGTTTTTAATAATTCTCGTTGTCAATACGCAACCTAATTCGTTTTTTAACTCGTTTCCCTGGTCGTGGGGAAAACAGTTAGATAACATGTGTAATCTAAAATTGGTAGTGTTGCAATATTTGATGGTAATTTGAAAAACTTCATAGATACACCTAAAGAGTTTTTAATTAATAAAATTAACAAATAAATTGTATATTAAGTTCAACTTTAAATTAGACAAAATAAATAAAATTTGGTATGCAAATCACTAATCATGCAATGGATGTCATATAATACAAACTAACCATAATAAATACGAATTTCGTATGAAATGGGCCGTTTATGGAATAGTTTTTATTAAAACTAATCCCCACTTAGGTTTATATTTTTTGGTTATAGGCTATTGTGTTCTCCATGGTCTGGCCGCACCACAGATATTTAAATTAGACTATTCATATTCAAATTTTTAAAAATGTATAAATTTCGTAAGAAATTGGCTGTTTTTTTTAAATCTGGATAGCATGGTAAAATCTGTACCCACGTATTCTGGCATATGAGAAGTTAGTAAAATGGGCTTCAGAGATTAGACAAATATCAATTTTTTGTTTAAATAGAAATATTTCCAGCTCGGGGATGTGTTGGATCAGCCCATTCGCATTCCAAATTA
Organism: Tipula unca; assembly: GCA_951394425.1. Lineage (NCBI taxonomy): Eukaryota > Metazoa > Arthropoda > Insecta > Diptera > Tipulidae > Tipula > Tipula unca. The sequence continues at coordinate 174,715,333 of OX596382.1, read as the reverse complement.
CTATTCTGAGCGTTTGTAAATTTATTTTTGTTTTCTAGTCGTGTATAGGATGATGAAAAGCTTCTCAACTGTTCAAATATGAGTTTATTGGTCGCAGCCTGCTCATCAAGTTTTTAATTTAGAGCATCTATGCATTTCACGGCATCTTTTTTTTTCACTGTGTTAGGAATTTCATCGTTGCACTGAGTAGTTGGTTTACTTGATGTTGATATTTTTATTTTCTCTGCTCAACATATTCTGGCGATGATTCTGCTTTTCGTTTCTTTCTGGGCTTGCTCCTAGTATCCACTGGGAACTTGTTCCTATTTCTCTTCCGAGTTCCTATTCGTCTGTGTAATAATCATTACAGACTTGTTTTTTTTCTTTACCTGATTCGATGATCCTTTTCAGGTCTTCGTTTTCTCTCTTTAATAGGGTAATTTCATTACTCAGCTTTGAGACCATCTCTTCTAGGCTTTTTAATTTGTTATGAAGTGTGCTTTTTTCGCTTTCACCATTAGTTCTTGGTGAAGATAAAGTCATATTAATATCTCCTAGAACTAACGAGTTGCTACTTATTTCTGGTGATCTTCTTATGTGTGGTCTTCTTTGGAACGGGTTTGGTGTTGTGAATAGTTTTTAATATAATTGGCCGTGACCCCGATTGGGCTGATATTTTGTTGTTTGGCCATTGTGTTTTCTTTTTTCTGGCCGCACAATAGATTTTAAACTTGGATTTCACATCCAAATATATACGAATTTTGTAAGAAGTGGGCAGTTTTGAATAGTTTTTAATGTAAAATAAGCATTTCATATTCAAATATTAGACAATGTACGAAAATTACAAATTTCTTTAAAAATGTAATTTTGTTTTATAAACTTTTGTACATTTTTGTACTCGCTTTGTTATCAAGCTTTTATTAAAATTAAATTTCTGATTTGTGCTTGATGTCTGAGGAAACGACAGAAAAATTGTTTGTATTAAATATAGTTACCTTAAAATCTTGTGCCTTGTGAACACATCGAAAATTTATAGGAAAATATAATTTTGGTTATGGAAGCCAAACCAACCACAACACTAAACTTTGGCCTGATGAATTATTTTCTTCGTTGTTTTGTTGAAATAAAAACTCGCTGTTTTGTTCGTATACTTGTTAGTTTGAAGATGGAAAAACCAAAGAACAAAAAAATAAAATATTTAACCGTACATAAAACCGAAAAAAATTCTGTTGTGTTAGAAAAATTGCGATATAAAATATTCACCAAATAAACCAATTCAACATGATTCATTTGAACAATGTAGTATTATGTACGTACTATATGTATAATGTAGAATGTAGATTGTAGAATAATCAGACATGGGATGAAAACATGTAATAAACCATTGCTTTGAAATTTTTATTAATCACGTAACAGTGATAAATTGGTATAAGTTTCATTTATATATATATAAAGATATAGGCTGATGGACCAAGTTGAGTTTGAGTGCTTATGCCCAGTTGCACAACAGAGTCGGCTAACATTGTTGTGTAACCTAGTACATATAACCCAAACTATGTAGAAGTGCCACAAGTTAATTTTACTACGCACGGTTATAACTGAAACTTATTTGGGCCATAAGTAGTCTTAATGTTTAGATGTTGGTCTCATTACTCGCACTCATCAGTCCAGTGTATATGAAATGATATTTTTTATTACTGTTTATACCAATTGGGGGAACTGAACATAAACTGCTGTCCTTATGATATAGGGGTGGTTAGACTTTTAGTTAATAATTGTGTGAATTTATCCAAAAATATTTATTATATCCATCAGGCAATACTATTTCCATCCCAGTATTTTGAAATACATCTCAAAATTTGATATGATCATTCTAAAAATTGGTAAATAACGTTTTTGCTTATATATATTCTTGTCGTACGAAGTCGAAAGTAAAGTAAACTATTTCCGGCATATGAAAGTTTAAAAGTTTGAACTAGCATGTGTCGAACATCGTAACTTCCAAAGTCAATTAATTTTGTCGCACTGTTAAGACTCATTTAATATGAACAAATCGTAAAAATAAATCAAGTTGAATCTTATTTTGATTTGGTTGTCAAAATTGCTCGAAGAGTTGGAATTCAAATACAAAACTATTGATCAAAATTCCGAATTATATGAAATAAAAAATTGTATGGCACACGTCTACATGATTACTTTAACGTTCAGATTCATGTCAAACGTATAAATGGAATTGTTAGAATTTGTGATAACGTACAAGGGAATCTTAGAATATAAAGTATTTGGAGGGGCTTACCAACCCAAAAACCAAACTGTTTCTAAAGACGACAACACCAACAGTCAATAGTCTGCCGTATTTGTTTATCTTGTAACATCAAGTACAACAATTTTAGATAACATGCGACGATAGTTATGATGAAACTGTTGAAGAATAGTTTTCCACTCATCCAAATGTTATTATAAACCAAAATAATTTGGTGGTATGTGAAGTGTTATTTCTTAATATATAGTTTAAATTAAACACACTTCATTTTATTTTTAAACTTTATAATTAAAAATGAATATATTTTTCACATTGTAAATATAATTTGAATTATAATTATTTTACATAATTTTATATAATTTTTTGTTCTGGTAGATCAGATGATTATTTGAATAATAATTTCTTAAGACTGATTTAACATTTTTAAGTAAAATATAATTTAGGATTTTTATGATCCGATCTATTACTGAATTTTCGTTATATGTTAATTTTTGGTCCATTTCGCATAGTACAATTTTCTTTATTTTAAGACGGATTCTGTATTTATTCAGGGCCGCTACAGTACTCCCCTCGCAGTAAGATTCCCGCGCGATGATTTATTAGGCTGGAATATGGAATGTGACATTTTTGATATTATTATTTTTGCAATTGATCGTGGACAAAATACCATATGCTGGTTTGAGACGATCAATTGAGATGGATTGCTGTCTCCCGTTAACGTCAACTATGAAAAATTTACGAAGCTTACGAATAACTTTGAATGGTCCTTCGTAAGGAGAAGTTAGGCTTGCTCGTGTTCTGTCGACACGAACGAAAACGAACTCACAATTATCTAAATTTTTGGGAATAAAAATGTTGGACTGAGTCGATTTGCGAGAATCGACTGGGATTAAGTTTTGCATCTTTGTGCGAAGCTGTTGTATAAAATCGTCAGTCGATGGAAGGGGTTGTGAACTTGGGCCTGAAAATATTTCGCCAGGTAGTTTGAGGCTCTGGCCGTATACTAGGTCTGCTGGGCTGCATTTAAGGTCCTCTTTGACACATGCTCTTATGCCCAGTAAAATTATGGGTAACTCGGAGCTCCAATACTTGGTATTACCTCGAGCTCTAAGCGAAGTTTTTAACGTTTTGTGAAATCGCTCTACCATTCCATTTGCTTGAGGATGGTAGGCGGTGGTGCGAAATCTATGTGATCCTAGAATTTTTGTTAATTCGGAGAAGAGTTTTGACTCAAATTGGCTGCCTTGATCTGTTGTAATTTCAAGGGGAACGCCGAACCTTGATACATACTGCTCGACGAACGTCTTAGCAATGGTGGCAGCGGTAATATCTGGAATGGGATATGCCTCAGGCCAACGAGTAAATCTATCAACGATAGTGAAGATATAATGATTGCCTTCAGATGGTGGTAGCGGACCAACTAAATCCATGTGAATGTGTTGAAACCGAGTTCCTGGGATTTTAAATTTTCCATGTTCCGATTTTGTATGTTGTATGATTTTGGATTTCTGGCATGACAAACAGTTTGTTACCCAATTTTTAACGTCTAGATTCAATTTTGGCCAAAAATATCGAGTGGAGAGAAGTTTCCGCGAAGCGCGAATTCCTGGATGCGAAAGACCATGTAGTGAATCGAAAACTACACGTCGTATTGGTTGAGGAATGTATACGCGATGATTACCAGAAGAAATTTCGCAGTATAATTCGTAGCCAGCGAATTGAACAAGTTCAAGTTTATACTTGGTACTTGTAGGACGAGTTTTGTTTATCAGAGTTTTTAATTCGTCGTCCGTACGTTGTAACTCTGATATTTTTTGTATGTTGGGGATTTGATTAATTGAGGCAGCTTGTGGGTCACATGTTCGTGACAAGGTGTCTGCGACCACATTGTTTTTGCCTGAAATGTGTCGGATATCAGTCGTAAATTGGGATATAAAATCCAAATGGCGGGTTTGCCGCGGACTGCGTTCCGTCTTTGAGTGGATTGCATTAATCAAGGGCTTATGGTCAGTGTAGACTGTAAATATTCGACCTTCTACGAAATATCGGAAGTGTTTAAGGGCTAGATAAATAGCCAACAGTTCTCTGTCGAATGCGGAGTACTTGATTTCAGTTTGCGACAGTTTCTTTGAAAAGAACGCTAATGGTTCCCAACTACCTTTGTTAAATTGTTGTAATACTGCTGCTACGGCAATATTTGATGCGTCAGATGTAATATTATACATTGTATTTTCTAAGGGATGTGCCAATAATGTTGCATCAGCAAGTGCGCGCTTAACTGTGATAAATGCGTTGTTGCATTCATCAGGCCAAGAGAAGTTCTTAGCTGTTTTGGGTCGTTTTGATAACGTTGCCAATTGCGCATGAATTGGTTGAAGAAATTCGGCTAAACGTGGGATAAAGCGGTGATAATAATTCACCATCCCGACGAATTTCTGAATGGTTTTAATTGAGGTAGGTTGTGGGAACTGATTTATGGCTTCTACGCGCTGCGGCGAAGGTTTTACGCCATCTTTAGATATGTGGTGGCTGAGGAATTCAAGTGATGGAACACCAAAAACACATTTGGATGTCTTTATTTTGACATCGTATACTGAAAGTCGTTGTAGAACATGCCTTAAGTGACATAAATGTTCCTCCTCAGTTGTGCTTGCCACCAATATGTCATCAATATAGACGAATAAGAAATCAAGATCTTTTAACACTTCATTCATGAAACGTTGAAAGGTTTGAGCTGCGTTCCGAAGACCAAAAGGCATTCGATTATATTCGAATAACCCGAATGGTGTGGTGATTGCCGTTTTAGGCACGTCTTCGGAAGCTACAGGTATTGCGTGATATGCCCTGATCAAGTCAATTTTCGTAAATACAGTGCACCCTTGCAGATGTACTGAAAAATTGTGAATATGTGGTATCGGATAACGATCCGGTACCGTAATGGCATTCAGTCGACGATAATCTCCACATGGACGCCAATCTGTGTTGTCCTTCTTTTGTACCATGTGGAGTGGTGATGAAACCGGAGAGGACGATGGTTGACATATACCTAATTCGATCATATGTGCGAACTCACTATATGCTGCCTTATGTTTTGTAGGATCCAGTCGGCGTGGTTTCGAAAACGGAAGTTGACCGTTTGTAAAAATATGATGAACCACGCTGTGTTTTACTGGAACTTTGTAGTTTGGGGATTCGGTGAGAGTAGGAAATTCCTTTAGTAATTTCCCGTATCCATTTTCAACCACTAAATGTTTTGGAGTGGGAGTATTAACGGAAACTGTCAATGCGCTGACAGTTAATTTCGTGGCCGGGTCGATGATTCGTCTTCCACGCAGGTCGACGAGTAGACCGAATTTTGTTAAAAAATCAGCTCCGATGATTGGTCGGTTTACTGATGCGAGCACGAAAGGATGAGTAAAGGTGCGCCGTAGCCCAATATCGACAGAAAGTAATTTTGTCCCAAAAGTGTTTATTGTTGTACCATTCGCTGCCGAAAGGCACAAGACTGGATCACGAGATCGATTTCCTTGGAAATTATTTATAGGAATTACAGAAAGATCAGCCCCAGTATCCACAAGAAAAAGGAGATTATTAATTTGATCTCTTAGAAAAAGACGGCGGTTCGCTTGTTCTCGACTATCTGCCGTATGGATAGTCGAATTTAACCGTTTAAAGAGTTTGGATTTGTGGATCCATCTTTTTGGGCTGTAAACTGGCACGGTTTTATACATTTCTGTGCTCTACTACCGTACTTATGGTGATACCAGCAAAATCTGTAGTTACGTACAGAATTGCTGCGGCTCCTCGGTCTAAATCGTGGCGATCTTGAAGATCGCGGACTTCTCGAGCGATTTTGACTGCCTGAAGTGAGGGCTGAGAATGATCTCTGGAGCTGGGAAATTTGCTCCTTCAACTCTGCAATCTCTGATTTGTGTGTTGGCAGTAGTTGATTGCATGACGTTGATGTTGAGGGGGAATCCGTTTGAGAAATGTTGGGTATTTCCGTTGCTTCAAACATTCGATCCGCTTTGTTAATCAGGTCGCTGGTTGGTTTGTCTTCAAACCCAATCAATGCAACTTGAATAATTTTTGGCATCCTTCTGATCCATAATCTCCTCACAATGCTTTCGTTGATATTTTCACCCGCTAGCCTTTTCATGGCCCTGTAAACCTCGGATGGTTTATCATCGCCGATATCTTTTTTATCGACAAGTTCTTCCAAGCGTTTTTCTTGAGACAGCGAATACCTCTCAATTAATGCCTGTTTCAGCGTATTGTATTTGTCTGTTTCTGGTGGTGGTTGTATTATATCGGCTATTGAGTCGAAAATATCAGTAGGTAATGAGCTAGCCGCAGTTAAAAATTTTGTGCGATCCGCTGAAATTTGGTAAAGTTGAAATTGCATTTCAATTTGCATAAACCACGAGTGTGGGTTGCGTCTATAAAAATCGGGGATTTTAATGCGAGAAGACTGTAGTTCACCGGAATTAGGCTTTTGTTCGGTTTTAGGTTTATTTTTGCCTTCGTCGTCGCTACCCATTTTTAATATTTTTTATATCACTTAACACAACACTTTAAACACTAATTCGCGAAATTGTATATGCGTATTAAGAAATCGAAAGACCTGAATGAGTGAATTTGTGTACCATACCAACGCAAACGAAAATTCAGTTTACACTTTTTTTCTAAATAACTTAAAACTATAGTTAAGAAACTAATAGTAACGATAATAATAATTTTGAATCATATATGTATATAAATGAATATGATCAAATGAGTAATAAATAAATTCAATTTATAATTTGTATAATATATGAGAGAAATATTAAATCTTATTTTGTATATAAATTGTTTTTATGTTGTTTTAGTTTTTAAAATTTAAAAATTTAAATAATTGTTTATATTATGTATTGATAATATAATAGAATTTTTATTAATATTTTTAATTCATAATTTGCCAAATAAATTTATCACTTGCATATACGTAATTCATTAAATAGATTTATTTTTATTATCCCAATTTTTTTTTTTTGAAGTAATAAATTTTATGGCATTGTAAAATTTTTTATATATATACACTTATTTAAATAATTATGTATTGTATTGTACATATGTAGGTATGTAGGTATAAACTATATAAATTTTTTTATTTATTTTGTATATTTTTTAAATGAAATTATAGTTTATTTTCTTATAAATTGAAAAAAAAAAACTTACGTAATGAGCTGCGGGCATTCCAATTGGTTACATCGGTATAGCTAATGGCATCCTTCAATTAATCGAGTTGATAAAAATGTTGAGTTGGTTGATATTTATGTACATATGATGATTAATAATGTGTTGCCGTTAATTATGGATGTGTACGTACTGGTACTCGTATATACTGTTGATATAACTGGTGTTGCTTGTTCGCCTTCCGTTTATTTGTTGGGATTGCAGGTGTTTGTTCTACCATATGATGTGCTTTTGTTATAATTTGCACGTATATATACAGTTGTAAAGATGATTTGCAATATTTTTGATTTTCTCATTTAAATATTGCAAGCGTTGTATAATTCACTTGCAACTCTTTAAATTTATATGGCTTTAAAGATATTATAATAAAGTGTATGTTTCACATATTATTATTTTTATTTTATAGTGAACACTAATATGCACATGTTTTTTAATGATTACTATTTTAGAGTTCAATAGTTAGGAAAATTCACTTTTGTTTTAATTTAAAGTTTCATTTGATTTAATTTTTATTTTGAAACTATATAACTATATAATATATAGTCCATATAAAATGTCGAGGTCACCAATTGAAGTGTTATTTCTTAATATATAGTTTAAATTAAACACACTTCATTTTATTTTTAAACTTTATAATTAAAAATGAATATATTTTTCACATTGTAAATATAATTTGAATTATAATTATTTTACATAATTTTATATAATTTTTTGTTCTGGTAGATCAGATGATTATTTGAATAATAATTTCTTAAGACTGATTTAACATTTTTAAGTAAAATATAATTTAGGATTTTTATGATCCGATCTATTACTGAATTTTCGTTATATGTTAATTTTTGGTCCATTTCGCATAGTACAATTTTCTTTATTTTAAGACGGATTCTGTATTTATTCAGGGCCGCTACAGTATGATTGCGAGGAATGGTTGATCTGGTTGTGATGTTTTGTTCAAACCAAATTCCAATTGCGAATAAAGATATTGTAGTTGAGACAACGAGAACAATTTCTTTATCCATACATACATTGAAGATGAATTATTGTTGTCACGTCCCTGAATTTAATGGCTATAATTGGTGATACTCGACTAATTCAAGATATACCTGCCGAGTTTTGTTGTACGAACTATGGTCAGTATCAATTTAAACGGGTACCTTACTTATGTTGGTTTCTATATAAACCAACCACCACATGCAGAGACAGAAAACTCTGGGTATACGCAAGATTTCCACCACTATCAAATTTACGTTCACTTCGGAAGTATCTTAACTTTGAAAATTTCTTCACTATAAGTCAGTGATCTTGTTGGTAAAAAATTAGGGAATGGTCATTCAAATTATAATTATGTGTGAGCATGTAAAAAACATATTGGTTGTTTGAGGCTTATCCTTAATTGGAACTTCAAAAAAGAAGACAATCGATATATTTGACTGTATAAAAATATGCAATAAATGGTGCAAACTCAATTGTTAATATTTGTGGTAGTAGAAACAATTTGAAGATTGACGAAGCAATTACCAATTTAAAACAAATTCAACCCAAAATTTATAGGCTGGTGTCAAGATTATTTTTAGCTAAAAATTTGTAAAATTATTAAATTTTAGCACGTTGATTCCGAATTAACGCCCTTATTTTGATTAGGGCAATATTGAACCGGGCATAACTTCTAAGCTGATAGTATCGATATTTGTGATGATATGGTGGCAATCTCGCTTTTGCTTAAAATTACATTACTTTGGAAACATAAAGTTCAATTTAAAGGCATGTCGCACAAAATTGGATAATTCCAAATTTAAGTTTAATGGGATTACACACAAAAAATTCAATTTTCGTAACATTTCTAAGAATGTAAGAGAAATACATAATCCTTGCATTAAGACGATGCCAAGGAGGACGACAAAAAGATCAAGTGAAAACTTATAAAAAAAACTTAACAAGTTTCTTTGGTACTTTCTCCGTCTTCAATCATTAATTGAATTAAAATGTTGTTTGTTGTTGTCAGAATATGAGTACTACTTTTTATGTTGTTGTTTATGAAAATGTAATAAATGAAAGCGAAATTTTTTTTTTTTGCTTTAGATTTTGGGAGGCAGCAAAAAAAAAAATTAACAAAACCGAAAATATGAAAAACGATTTTTTTCTTCTCTCAAGCGGAAAATTGGATTATATTTCATCTATTTTTTTTATGTTATATGTTATCGTGTGATAGATAAGGGAATTGTTGTTTACAAATAGAATTTTATTTATTATTATTATTAATATTATTGTACAAAGCAAAGAAAAACTTAACACAAAATTTATTATTTATGCGGATAGGCTTTAACAGCAGAGCGTATATTGAGAAATTATGTAAACAAGATTTTGATTGCGTATACGTGTGACTCGAATTGGAATGTTCAGAAATTGTCTTAAAATTTAATCATTTTCGATAATTTCAACTTAAAACCTTAACATAATACATTTAACATCGTGTTGATAGACAGATTGCTATACCTAAATTTGACTTTGCTAACAATAATGGTGGTGGTGCCCAGACACAACGTTCGAACTTCTTCACATAATACAAGGAAAATGTATTTTTTTAAAAGTCCAATTTATCAATTATATTCGCGGACTTACACAAAGGTTTAACTAGTTGCAAGAGGGTTTTTAATGAATTTTTTTAATAATAAACATTAAATCAACAATAATTATAAAATGAGAATGAAAGATATATTTTACCAACTTTATAGTTTCGATTCGTTTGTATACAATCGCCATTAGGAAAAATTAGTGCGGGTTATGTACGGTATCAAACATTACAATTTTATCAAATCTAACTTCGTATTTATAGCCACAAACGCACCATAGATGTGGCCAGAACTAGAGATAATTTAAAAATGCATCCAAATCCAGAATTTAATCAGTTTATTTTCACAGTATGTCAAAACTAGGGTCCCCATCAATATTTTTAATTTTAAAATATAAATTTGTGCGACTTCTTCTATATTATGTGATTACTATAGTTATCATATTTCTTCAAGTGTTTTTCGAGGTTTTGTCCTTTTGTTACCTGTTTATCGACTAACTTATACTATGATTCAAAGAGTTACCATTTCCTCATTATTACTAAGCCCAAAATGGTTCTGCTCAACAGCATATACACTATGAATGCTACAATGATATCTTATAGATGAACTGAATGATTTGAATCATTTTGGTTCCCTGTACCAAACAGCTCAAGCACTATTTTATGAAACTATATAAAACTAAACATTTAAAAATAATTTGGAAGTATTGAATCAAGCCACAATCTAATGTTTTTTATAGTTGTCTCGTAAAACTTAGTGGGTCTATTTTCGAAAACCAAATACCGTGGTACGCAGAATTATAATTCCTTTCAAATGAAATATGACAAGAGCACAGGGTCATGTGAAAAATATTAGCCCCACCTCATGTCATTTGAAAAATATTAGCCCCACTTATTAGCCCCTGCAGAATTTGTATATTGAATCGACGACTATTAACGACGATTGCTGTTAAATTCCTTCATCTAAAATTTATTCCAATGGTTTACAAAAAATATTTCAAACAGCTTTCAAGCCCAGCAATTTTTTTAAAATAGTTCAGTACCCAGCAATATGATATTGTGTTAACGCTTAAACGTTAAGTTATCGTGCTGTTTTTGCGTATTTAGATTCTCTAAATATCCATCATGATAAAATGTAAAGTATAACGTTGGATAATTTAAAAAATATATTTCTAATTTAATTATTTATTTCAAATAACAGATAAATAAATTTAACAATTGATAATTTAATTATTTAATAATATAAAATAATTTAATTAATTATATCAATGCATCGTGAATCGTTGTATTGTCGTTTGCGATAGTGCCAATAAAAAGGCGTGGCCAACCTTCTTTTGATATTCACCTTTAAGTACACAAATTTCATTTTCACAATAAAAATAATACATGAAATTAAATATTTATGGACTTACCATTTGCAACAACACATAGAAAAGCTAGAATTTTTAAGTGATGTGGAATCGCAATGTTTCTTTGAGCCGTTGGAAATGATGGTTCTAAAGGTACAATTAGACGATATCATTTAAGTGAGATATCATTTCGAGTGAGATCTCATTAAACTGAGATACATGTTTATATTAGGACAAAAATGAGGTTAAATACAAAAATAAAAGTGATATATCATTTGTAAAATTTCGCAACACTTACCCAAGTGAAAAACCTATTTAGACGTTACTTTTGTGCTACAGAATTTTTTTTATTAATTTCGAGTTGCACAAAACAATTAAACAATTAAATTTAATTGCTTTTATATTATTGATGTGGATCAAGCACGAGATGCAGCTTTTCTCGCCCTTTACTTATAATAATAATAATAATAACAGTGTTAAAGGCCATTACTGGCCCCTTACTGAATCAACAATCTGGCTCCAACGGTTTCGATCCTGAGCTTGGTCTTCATACTGTCTTAGACAATCTGAAGAGGCCAAGTCGTTCTCTACATCGTGGAGCCATCGTCGCCTGCAACGACCTCTGCGCCTACCATATGGTGGCTCTCCTTTCAGAGATCGCTGCACAATTCGTTCGCCCTTTACTTATACAAAAACGTAAAAAAGACAAACGAAAGTTACTAACCGGATCAGGGTAAAGGAATGGAAAATTCAGTTGCCAAAACCATTACCAAATAGAAATGCATCCGTCCCTTTTGTGATAGTTGCGGATGATAGTTGCAGATGTAACCCATACCCATTTAAGAATCTCACCATTACTGAGAGAATTTTTAACTATAGGTTGTCTCGAGCTAGGCGCATTTCGGAGAATGCATTTGGAATTGCATCAGCTAGATTCCGTGTGTTAAGAAAAACATAGAACTACAACCGGAAAAAATAAAGTTCCGGAGGCGAAACGAAAGTCAACATTTTATAAACCTACAGCCCTCACAAACAAATAATTCTACGGATGCTGCAAAGCAAACAAGGAACGAGTTTAAAAATTATTTTTCTGAGGAAGGTCAGGTCCCGTGGCAAGGTAAATTTTATAAATTCGTTATATAAGGAAAAAATTTGATATCGATAGAAAATAAATGAAATAAATTTGGTAATAAACGTTTAAACTCACATAAGGTAGCGTCCACCGTTTCACTAGCATGAGAATCCAGAAATAGCAAACTGTTGAAGAATTCCCAATTAGGTAAATAATTTTCTTTTATTCCGTTATTTTTTTTTTCTTCATTTTCAGAATTTTTCTCGTTTCAGAATTTTTGCTTTTAATGGTCAGTTCTAATTCTAAAGCAATTGACTCTATCGCTAAGTTTCTTTTAATTTTATTGCTGCAGTCTGAGTTTCCTATCTGCCATAAGCAGTATTGCTGCTCATATAGCTGGGTTAGTAAGATCACTTCATCTCTTGACCACAAATGTTTGTTATCCTCCATTTTTTTTTAATTAAAAATGCTAATTTCTAATTATAACTTCAATCAAGATTAATAACTTTTAGCAATTTATAGGAGACTGATTAAAAATAACAAATATACATAATTAAATTACACAATGCAACTGTCGTAACTGCACCGGTAATATACAGAAAAAATCAAACAAAACACCATGAAATGAGATGAAATTTAAACAAATTTAAAAAGTAAAGTGAGATGCATTTACGTTTTCATTCTGTTTACACGTTATCACTTGGCAAGTGATATATCACTTTGAAATTATATAAGATGACGTAAAAGGGATGTCTCATTTTATGAATGAGATGTTAGTTTAGACGTTATCATCGAGTGAGACGTATAATTGTTTGAGTGTGGTTTCACTTACATGATACCGTCTAATTGTACCTTAATTATTGAATTAAATGAGACACCAAAAACTTATAAACATTGAAGTTCCGGCAAATTAGATGGCTAATGTTTATCCCTTAAATGTAATCGAGTAATCCTGCGTCGTATTCTTTGAATTTCCTCAGTTTCCTCTATCATCAGACGAATCATATTATCTATTTTATTAATTTTTCTTTACAGATTAACTAAATTAATTGATTAATTGACTAAATGACACAATTTTGACGTTTCATAAAATATTTATTTTGCTCTATAAAATTTATAGCTGCTAACAATAACGTTATCCTGCGTTAAGTTTAGTTTACATTAACTTATCTTTAGCAGACCAAGATAAATGAATACGCTAACTTTTTCACAAGTTAAATTTATCGCGTTATCACTTTACAAATTATCTTGATTTTTAGAGAATCAGGGTACAGGGTTTGAAACTTGAGTTCTAAAATTTATTTTAGAAAAGATAGCCTTGTAAATGTTGACAATTCCAAAAAGAATTTTTTGTTACAGATTTTGAAAGATATTATGATGGTTGAATATCCTTGAAGTTGATCTTACTATGACCCGTCAGGTCATCCATATGATATAGGCTCCCATAAATTTCCTGTGCGCTATATGAGGGCAGGTGGAGCACAGCTCGATTACTGTTTCTTTCTCCTCCTCATCTTCGCAGTTACGGTAGTAATTATAAGCGGAGATTCCCAGTCTGCACGCTTGTTTCCCAATGAGAAAAAGTCCCGTTATAACTCCCACAACCATACTAATATGGTGCCGCCGAAGCGATATCAGGTGGCCTGATTTAGACTGGTCCAGTTTGGTGTTATTATGCACTAGTTGGTGTTAGACCACTGGTCATTGGTTTCTCTCCTAGCATATCCTCCTGTGTGATTGTAATAAAAGCCTGAACTATCTGTAAATCGACGAATATTCCTTATAGATATTACATTATAGCTCTGCAAGTGTATGACTTCCAAGTTCAGCCTGAAAATCACTGCACAATTTTGGAAGAAGAAAAGAGAGGTTCATCTTTTGTGTGCTGTATAGAACACCCTACGCCCGACACTTTCATCTTATTTTAAACGATCTATGAAGTAGCTCAGAGCCTAATTGTCCATAACTATCTCAATCATCCAGTTCTCGCTGGTGAAAGTCTCAGTTAGGAATCTCACCTCGAAAGATGGTGATGCAATATAGTGTATAGTCAGTAGTACCACGGATCCCTATTGCGCAAAATGGATGAATGTCCTATGTTGGTGCAGGGTCAATTTTATATATATTTGACCCTAATGTCAAACACGCTACCATTTTTTTTCCCGCAAGACCCAAGAAAGTGAAATGAAAGAGAATATCCATAGCTTGAGTAGATTTACTCTTAAGTGCTCCACTTATACACAAACAAGGGGTTTTCTGAACTGTGATCAAAAGTTTCAGGTTAGCCATAATTGTTAAAGCTGATCCCCAGACGACAACACCACATATTATAGTATTGGTTTGACCAATGAAGCATAGAGCCAGTGTACTATGTGAGGCTCCAGCCCCCACCTCTCATCAATGGCATTTTTACAGGAGTAGGTTTCTTTATCTTTTCGAAGATCGTTGTCCAGCTTATGTATTGTTTGGGTGTGATTTATAGCTGCTTGCCTAATTAGAGAGGAAGTGCGCTTTTACAGCGTACATATTTTTCGAAAACTCCAATCCCTACATTACCTACAGAAGCAACTATACTTTGAAGCCATGGTAGAGGCTTGTAATGTATACGTATGGTGTAGTAGTAACAGGTCAATAATGACCAAATCCTAACGAATGGAGATAAAACCCCACCTTGTAAGTGACTTGTTTCTAATCACAAATCTACTGGTGGACTGGAGTAGGTGTGTCGGCGCTTTGTCGTGGGAAAATTTGTAATTTGACACCTGACCTTGAAATTTGACACCTTGAAATTTGATACCTGTGGGAAAAAAAAAAAAAAAAAAAAAAAAAATTTTGTAATTTGACACCTGTGGGAAAAAAAAGAAAAAAAAAAGTGAAATTTGATACTGCGGAAATAAAAAATATTGAAATTCCATGAAAGTCAATGACCCCGAAATTAACACAAGGTCATTGACTTTCATGGAATTTCAATATTTTATTTCCGCAGTATCAAATTTCACTTCCAAGAATTGTGACGTCATAGCATTGTGGGAAAAAATCTGATGATGTGTGAAATTATTTAAATTCTAAGAAAAAATTAAAAAAATTAAAATATATCGATAAAAAAAAAATAGGTACGAACTCGGTGCGGAGCGGCGGTATTATGAGGGTTGTACTTTTAGAATGTAGTAAAGGTTTTTAAAAATAAAAAATAAAAAATTGAAATTTAACACTATTGATATCTGAATAATATGATTTGTTGTTGTTGTTTCGTATGAACACGATCAAACATGAATTTTTGTTTCTGTAAAATATTAATGTATTCATCATAACAACAACAACGAACCTGTTGGATGAAAATTGAACTAATATAATATAGATATCGCAAAGGTTTTTTTTTAAAAAAAAAGTGAAATTTAACACTATAGATAAGAGAATATGACTTATTATTTTGTATGAACACGATCATACATGAATTTTTGTTTCTGGAAAATATTAATGTATTCATCATAACAACAACAACGAATCTGTTGGATGAAAATTGAACTAATATAATATATAATATAGATATCGCATACACAAAAAAAAATTACATGTTTTCGGCATTGTATTGATGCGATTGAAATTCTATAAGTAGGAAAGATGAAGAATTATTATTTTTTTTAATTGTTAGATGATGTCTGTATCAGACTACAACCTTGATTTTATTAATGAAATTTTACGATAGTAAAGGTTTTTTTAAAAAAAAAGTGAAATTTAACACTATAGATAAGAGAATATGACTTATTATTTTGTATGAACACGATCAAACATGAATTTTTGTTTCTGGAAAATATTAATGTATACATCATTACCACAGCAACAAATCTCTTGAATGAAAATTGAAGTGATATAATATAGATAGACACCGCACATGACCGCATTTGAATTATAAATCATAGACGTTTACATCAATTTTTATTAAATCATAGACGTTTACATCAATTTTTATAAAGATCATAGTCGTTTACATCCGTTTTTATCTAAATCATAGACGTCTACATCAATTTTTATATAAATTAGAGACGTTTACATTAATTTTTATCTTAATCTAAGACGTTTATATCAATTTTTTTAAATAAAATAATTTCAAGCGACCAACTTAACAGTACGATCAAATTCCATCGTACGAACTGCACCGTCCAACGTCCGACGTCGGACGTCCGAGTCTGACGTTCGACGTCCGAGTCCGACGTCCGACGCCCGACGTCGGACGTCCGATGTCCGACGCCCGACGTCGGACGTCCGATGTCCGACGTCTGAATCCGATCGCTCCCTGAGGTTTTCATTTGAAAGTATTTTTATTTTTCAAATAAGAATATTTTGTTTTCTAAAATTAACTTTTTTTTTATATTCACATTTTCCAAATTTTTTAAGTATACATAGTAAAAATCAAGCTTGTAGTCTGATACAGACATCATCTTACAATTAAAAAACAATTAATTCTTTATCTCTCCTACATATAGAATTTGAATTGTATTAAAACAATGTTGAAAACATGTAAGTTTTTTTTGTGTAGGCGATATCTATATTAAATTATATCAGTTCAATTTTCATCCAGCAGATTTGTTGTTGTTATGATGTGTACATTAATATTATTTTCAAAAAACAAAAAATTAAATTACAACATAAATCTCTCTTACATATGATCTAATAACAAAAATCCATTCTTGTTTGATCGTGTTCATACAAAACAGCAAATCATATTCATCTTTTTGTACGACCATAATGCAGGAGGGTAAAACAACGTTCGCGAATCATGTCTGATCTTGTTTTTATTTTTATTTTATGTTTTTTTTTATAGGTTTGTTGTTTGTTTGGTTTACGTGAATTTTTGTCGATCAAGTTTATTCGTGTTTCTGATTGTGATCATTGGTCATCATAGACGTAATGAGTTTAAATGTTTATAAATATTGACTTCAAACCTGATAAAATTTTTAGTAAATAGTTAAAACTGTAACAATAAACAACTGAGTCATTTAAAAAATTAGAAGTAGCAAAGATGTTTACTAATCCGTTCGTAGATTCAACAAAGTTTCAAAGTAGTATTATCGAAACTGACTCCAAAAATTTTTCTGATGATCGTAGACGAGAAATAGATCATACGACAACGAATTATTTTTCAAAAGATTCCAATATAGTAAACATGAGTTCTTGTGATTTGAAGTATAATGATAATGTTCCGTACATGAGGAAACTAGAAGATCGGTTAAATTCATTCCATCAATCTCGATGGATGAGGTATTTCATTGATCACGAAGCAGTATCGTCGGCCGGATTTTACTACACAGGTATAGATGATAAACTGAAATGTTTCAGCTGTGGTGGGGTTGTAGGTAATTGGAATTTCACCGATAACCCTTGGGAAGAACATGCTTTTTGGTTCCCGGAATGCAGCTTTCTCCGACAAGAAAAAGGATTTGGGTTCGTCGCTAGTGTCAAGAAGAGATGGGCTCAACACTTAAATAAACTGCAGTGTAATAGAGACAGAATTGGATGATTTAATAATTTTGTAAAAAAAAAAAAATAATTTAAAAACACGCATTTTATATCATATATGAAATAAAAATAATAAATCAGATATACATATATATATATTTTTTTTTTTTTTTTTATTTTTTATTTTTATTTTTACATAATACTATAATTTGTTATTATTAATATTATTTACTGCAAACATGCATACATATACTGTTTAATATTTTATTCAGAATTAAATTCTACAAAGCTTAAGATAATTAGAATCACCATGTTTCTTGTTACCCATTTAAAAAAAAAAAATCTTTTCTTTCTTCTTCGCAGCTTTTCCTCTTCATCCTCCTGCTCACTGCCTTGCCAGATCTTGAATTTTAACAAACTGTAAAAAATCCATATCAAACAACGTTTTAGTGTTGTTATTTACATTTTTTTATATTTTTTTTTTATTTTGGTTACGGAATTCCACCTTTCCATTACATTGAGATTTTCTTCATTTGTCTAAAATTATTATTATCAATATTTTTTTTTATAATTTTTCTATTTATTTTTCATTATCAATTATTTTATTAAATTTTTTTTTATAATGTTTTTCTACTATTATGTACCGAAAATTTCTTCATATACATATATTAAAATTATACTTATAGAATAAATTATACTAATTTTTTAATTAATATTACATATGGAAAGCATGTATTACAAATCGACGAATAATTTTCTAATTTTACAAATTTTTGTTTTAAATAATTAATTTTTTAATTTTTTTTATAAATAAGTTTTATTTTATATAATTTGTTTTGTCCCTCGATAAATATTTTAATCATTTTCATTATAGTTAAAATAAAATAAAATATTGTGTGTGCGGAATTTTCTTTATTTTCTAAATTAATTTTTATTAACGTGAATTTGCAAATGTTAATTTAAACAAAATTTTTTTTTTTAAATTGTTTTTCCACAAATCAATTTCAGTAAAGTATAGAAATAAATTTATAAAAACTTTATTATAAAATAACAATATAAAATTAAAAACTAATATTTATAAGAAAAATAATCAAATAATAACAAAAACATAATATAATACTATTAATAATACCGAAACAAAAAAAAAATGAAACACATAAGTTAAGATTTAAGTTTATTTTTTTTTTTATGTTTTTGTGTGTTGTTTTAAGATTATCTTAACTCTATCATTAATTCTATTTCTAATAGTTTTTAATATTGGTGGAGATGCCTCAAAATAATCAGCAACATTTTGTGTATGTTTTACTTCATAGAATACATTCATTATAGCATGATCTTCCGGATTCGTAAAAATTGGGTCTTCTGAATAATATTTATACTCTGTTGCATCAAAAAATGATTTTTCTTCTTGTGTCAGATATGTTTCATTGATAGCAATTGTCGGATCATATTTCACATTATCAATTTCGGTCCATATATGTATAGGTGCAAGTACCAAATTATCGTATACCATCTTTCCATACATCATTTTAATACCAAAATTCTTTAAATGGTCAAAGAGCAATAAAGACGCAGGCAGACAGACTCCATACATTCCTTCTCGAATAAACTCTTCAGATATAATTTTCGAGACTAGGCGTGCAACTTGATGTTTATCGATTGACATTATGAAGAGAGTGTTATTTATTATTTTGATAAATATTTTTATTTTTAAAAATCAGAACCAAATACTCTTAAGCGACCGAACTCTGTAAATGGTTGTTTCTAAATGAGTTTACTCGTTGTCTTCTCTTAAAAAATGTTTTTGTTTTTAAACGGGTGTTAAAATTTACAACTAGAAAAGTTTTCGAATTTGTACCGTATTTTTTTTTTTCAACAACGATACACTTTTTCAATAGGACACTTCTATTCGTATAACTTAAAATACACAACGAAAATTATTTTACATACATGTTAGTGACCTAAATTTTTTGTTGTAATTCGTGATTAGTAATTATGTTTCTAATTAGTAGGAAAAATTAATTTTGAAAAATTTAGATCAGTAACTATCTTTTTTGTTGTACTAAGAATCGTTCGTAATAGTATATTAAAAAGTAATCCATATTTAAAAAGAAGTGTGTTGGTATACATAAGGTTATTTGTATAATTGTTTTTAAAAACAGAAAAATTCCTGTTTGATCGTGTTCATACAAAACCACAAATCATATTCATCTTTTGTACGATCATATTTGTCGAAACTTCCAGGTATTGTTTCGATTTTCACCCAACAGATTTATTGATGTTATGATATCACATTTTAAGATTTTTTTAAAATAAAAAAAGTTATTATATGCGGAAAATTTCTGAAAGGAATAAATTATAATTATATTTACAGAATAAATTATTTCATATTACATATTTTTATATGTTACATTTTTATGTAATGTAATATAGAAAAATAATTAATTTAAATTTGTGAAGGTTTTTTAATTGAAAGTAATTTTTGAAATAATAATAATTTTTTTTTCTAAATTATTTTTTTTTTGTTAGAATATAGTTTTTAGAATATATTTTTTTATAAATTTTTTTAATTCAATTTGTACAATTTTTAATAGAAAAATTCTTGTTTGATCGTGTTCATACAAAAACAATAAATCATATTCATCTTTTGTATGATCTTTTGTATGATTTCAATTTTCACCCAAAACCCGCGAAACACTTATATTTGTATATATGTATATTCTATAGATAAATTTTTATTCGTCCACAATGCATCATACATACATAATATGTATATCAGTTCAATGTAATTTCCTAAACGATATCGTTTTTTAAGTTATATCAGAAATTGTAACTAAAAATTCTTGTATGATCATGTTTATTCTGAATGATAATGTCCAGCTTTCATTTCATTTTTATTTCGTTCCATTAGATATTCATATACAAAAAACATAAACGACAATCTTGCTTCCGATATTCACCTGTGTGAATGTGTAACATAATTTATTCTAACATCCATTTACAACAGCAACAACCAAAAATTATTTGTTGTTATAATTCATGCTTAGTAATTATGTTTCTAATTAATAGGAAAAATTAATTTTGATAAATTATGGTCACTAACTATGTGGATTAGTATACATAGTAAAAATCAAGGTTGTAGTCTGATACAGACATCATCTTACAATTAAGAAACAATTAATTCTTTATCTTTCCTACATAGAGAATTTCAATACATATCGTCTATGTACACGAAAATAAATAAATAAAAAAATTTTGTGTAGGTGATATCTATATTATATCACTTCAATTTTCATCCAACAGATTTGTTGTTGTTATAATATGTACATTAATATTTTTTTTTTAAAAACACAAAAATGAAATTACAACAAAAATCTCTAAGATCTGATATCAAAAAAAAAAAAAACATTCTTGTTTGATCGTGTTCATACAAAACAACAAATCATATTCATCTTTTGTACGATCACATTGGTCGTTATTTCCAGGTATTGTTTCAATTTTCACCCAACAGATATTTTAGATATTATTTTTTTAGTTTTAAAATATTTTTATTTCTAAATTATTTTTTTATTAATTTTTTAAATTCAATTTGTACAATTTATATATGTATATATATATATATTTGTATGTATATTATATAGATACATTTTTATTCGTGCTAAATATACACTTGTACAATGCATCTTACATACATATGTATATCAGTTTATAGTAATTTCCAAAACGATATCGTTTTTAAGTTATATCAGAAATTGTAACTCAGAATTCTTGTATGATCATCTTTATTCTGTATGATAATATCCAGTCTGGTAATATACATGTATGTATATGTATTTATTTGTTTGATCATTTGTTTGTTTGTATTTCATTCCATCCGATATGCATATACGAAAAACAGAAACAACAACAAAAAAATCTTGCTTCCGATATTTATCTATGTGAGTAGTGTGTAGGTGATAATATATTCTAATATCCATATACAACAAAACGTTCATACAAAACAATAACAAATCATATTCTGATATCTATAGTGTTAAATTTCACTTTTTATTTTTAAACCTTTTACTATCGTTAAATTTCAATAATAAAATCAAGGTTGTAGTCAGATAGACAGACATCATCTCGCAATTAAAAAAAAAAATAATTCTTTATCTTTCCTACTTATAGAATTTCATTCGCATCAATACAATGCCGAAAACATGTAAATTTTTTTGTGTAGGCAATATCTATATTATATCACTTCAATTTTCATTCAAGAGATTTGTTGCTGTGGTAATGATGTATACATTAATATTTTCCAGAAACAAAAATTCATGTTTGATCGTGTTCATACAAAATAATAAGTCATATTCTCTTATCTATAGTGTTAAATTTCACTTTTTTTTTTTAAAAAAACCTTTACTATCGTAAAATTTCATTAATAAAATCAAGGTTGTAGTCTGATACAGACATCATCTAACAATTAAAAATAATAATTCTTTATCTTTCCTACTTATAGAATTTCAATCGCATCAATACAATGCCGAAAACATGTAAATTTTTTTTTTGTGTATGCGATATCTATATTATATATTATATTAGTTCAATTTTCATCCAACAGATTCGTTGTTGTTGTTATGATGAATACATTAATATTTTCCAGAAACAAAAATTCATGTATGATCGTGTTCATACAAAATAATAAGACATATTCTCTTATCTATAGTGTTAAATTTCACTTTTTTTTTTAAAAAAAACCTTTGCGATATCTATATTATATTAGTTCAATTTTCATCCAACAGGTTCGTTGTTGTTGTTATGATGAATACATTAATATTTTACAGAAACAAAAATTCATGTTTGATCGTGTTCATACGAAACAACAACAACAAATCATATTATTCAGATATCAATAGTGTTAAATTTCAATTTTTTATTTTTTATTTTTAAAAACCTTTACTACATTCTAAAAGTACAACCCTCATAATACCGCCGCTCCGCACCGAGTTCGTACCTATTTTTTTTTTATCGATATATTTTAATTTTTTTAATTTTTTCTTAGAATTTAAATAATTTCACACATCATCAGATTTTTTCCCACAATGCTATGACGTCACAATTCTTGGAAGTGAAATTTGATACTGCGGAAATAAAATATTGAAATTCCATGAAAGTCAATGACCTTGTGTTAATTTCGGGGTCATTGACTTTCATGGAATTTCAATATTTTTTATTTCCGCAGTATCAAATTTCACTTTTTTTTTTCTTTTTTTTTCCCACAGGTGTTAAATTACAAAATTTTTTTTTTTTTTTTTTTTTTTTTTCCCACAGGTATCAAATTTCAAGGTATCAAATTTCAAGGTCAGGTGTCAAATTACAAATTTTCCCACGACAAAGCGCCGACACACCTACTGACTGGTCCCATTCAAATGAGCGTCACCATCCTACCCCAAAATATTTGTTATATTGAGTAGCTCGTCTACCTCCAAACACATCAGTTTGACGTTGCTAAATGCTACCTTTATATCCAGGAAGATTACCAAAGAGTGTTCCTTCTATTCAAGGTTTTTTCAATTAGGGAATGGAATGGGCTATTTTCTCGATCATGCCTTACAGTAGGCATGAGATTTCGATACCTCATCCGGCCTGTATTGAAACTTTAATCCGACGTTTCATTTCTCTAACAAAAAACTCATTGGCCTAGAGGCTTTAGGATTGCAATGAGATCTTTTTCCCGCGTTGGGTATATTAATAGTACGTTTGTCTTCAGTCCATTCATTATAGGAATGTGAAAATGTTCTTGGCTTTAACTATAACTTTCAGCCAGGGTAGGGTTACGTCAATAGTTTGTTGGATATCTGCATAAATAATGCCATAAATAGGTTAGGCTGCAACAGCACACTTACAACGATGATGGTCCATTGTGATGTCACAAAAGCTTACTTCACATTTACCCTGTGTGGAACCCAGTCAGAGCTATAATTATGTAGCGTGGGATATCTCGCATTTTACAGTTTCCGTAATTTTCGTCGCTGTTTTTTATGTTCTAACCCATTTGCTTTAATTTCTGTGTGCTTAGGTCTTACTTAACAAACGTATTACAAGTCAAATTTAACGCATGTATGTGTGACATACAAATGAGTTCTAGCGTTCCATTTTTTGTATGCTTATTTATTCATTATATATAAATTTATGAAAACCAGGTCAAAAAACTGAAACACTTCATCACTAATCAGGTTATATTCTTCGGAAATAAATCCAGCTTGTAAATAATTTAACAATTTACCATTTCCCTAAAATATAAAATCGCGCGATTTTAATTTCCTTCACTTGTGTGCATGCAGTTTTATTTCCCACTCCATCAGGGGCAAATCCAATTTTATAGTTTTTTTTTTTTTTAAATTATGAATAATAAATAATTTTGAATGTATGCATAAAATAGTTAACGAAAGAAAAGTTTATTTTTTGTTATATTTAAAACTTAAAACTCCTTCAGGATAATAATAGTACTTGATGAATTTTTAAACGGATGAAATAGTATCTTGTTGTAAAGATACAAATTTGCGTAGTTTAACAAACTATTTATTTTATATTTATGAAATATTATCAGCACAGTTGTTATTTTCGATAACAATTTTAGAACCATTCTTGTTTTATGGCTGTCAATAATAAATCTGTGCAACAATATAGAATATATATAGAATAATAAGCAAGTTTGGGAAAAAAATTAGGGCGTTGTTTATAGTTCATATAATACCAAGTAATGTAGAATTTTTGCTATTTCATTACTTCAATATGTTTTAAAAATATTTGTATATTTAAATCGATAATTCATAAAGGTTAAAAATGACAGGGTTTCTTAATTTTTTTAATTGACCTGACAATATTTTTTATCAGCGTTGACTAGTAAGACAACGTCAATAACCTAAGATATTTTGGTATGTTGAAATTACAAATAGAAGCTTGCTGCTTCAATATCAAAAATTGTCCGATTGCACGGCGGTTTCTGATAATGAATTAAGCGTATCTGATTGTGAGTGGATGGGTAGCTGTTAGTGATCAGCGATTCAGTTAAGCCGTATGGTAAATAATAATTTGAGACGTATATGAAATTTGTCCTAAACCAGTCCTTAAAAGAAATAAAAACAAATTCCATAATATCCCGATGTAACGTGTCGTTCAATATTGGAAAAGATAAAGGAATAGTATGTTAAGAACTACCATGTTTGGTATGACCTCATATAATAACGTCGTATACATCGGATAGCTTAGACCTAATGACATCGTGGACTATTAAGCATTATGAAGTTATCGTCTGAGGATTTTCCCAAGAAAAATGGGCTTATACATCTTGGTATATATACGACATTATGGTCTTAGCTTCCTAGCAGTTTTTAAAGAATTTCCAGGAAAAATCTTATATTTGACATATATGAAGTCCTACCAAACTCGGTTGTCCTAAACTCTCTAATCCCTATCTTTTCCGAAAATTTAAATATTTTCCGGATTATTTAGACCCAGGTTTTCCCAAGAAAAGTGGTGTTAGATTTCCAGGGGTTTCCCAAGAAAATTAAAAAAATTATTTATTTGGTAGACCTATGCCAAAGGCAATAGTTTAGCAGGAAAAAGTCATAAAAGTCTTATGTAAAAAAATTTAGGATCTAGGACGAACTTCAACCGCCTATAGGAATTGTGAATTTAATTGTAAAAAAAATACCATTTTTATTTTTTTCTAGGAAAGCTTTAGAATTATCGATAAGGTTTAATTTTATCTTACGTGGCTTTGAAGTAATGTCAGAACTTTAAAAAAAATGTATAACAGATACACTATAGTTTTGTCGACAGATTACAGTGTAATTCTAAATTTCTAGGTGTAAAATATATTAATTTAAAACTTTTCTAACCTAAACTATTTAAAAACAAATTAAAATGTATTCAAAAGCCGTGTGTCAATTGCGGTTAAAAAAATAGTTAAAAATAAAATTTTGAGTTTTCTGCCAAAATTTTATTTTTTATCACAATTTTAAACTAATTAACACACGGCCAAAGAGATTAAATAAATCTGGCCACAGTAGTTTAGAAATAGTTCACTAAATCACTCCATCAATAGTCTATATTATCAAGGTTTTCTACGAACAGTTTACGTTATCTACGATATTAACGTTGTCTACGTTGTCTATGAATTATCGACACGTCATAGAGCACCAGACGTACGTTTTTAGTGAAGAAGTTTTGGTTTCAGAACTCAATTTCTTCTAACCATATAGAGTGGATTTATTAAATTTTATGGCGCGGTCATAGACAGAGTTCCCTGGATTATATTTAATGGAGTTAACCTTCTTGTTCATTTTATGACAAACAAATAAAAATAAATTTGAGCTTTCTGTCAAAATTTAAATTTTTAAAATTTTTTTTAACTGATTGATATTCATGCCTTAGAAGCTTTTAACGATTTATAAAATAAATGATGTTCATTAAATCAAAGCTTTATGAATTGTAAAATATTATAAAAGATTTTAATTTTTCGGGTTTTTACTGAAAGCTCTCAGATTATTTATATTATAATTTTGTAGTAATATCTGAAAAGCTTAATTTAAATAATTTAATCTGGCTGAAGGTTTAGTAATTTTACTTTAAGAAACGTTATTTATAACAGAAAATATCCAAGTGAGCTAAACATTGAGTACAGTAAAAAGCTCAATTATCCCTCTATTTAGTTTCTTGTTTTCACAGTTGTTTAGCAACACCGTTAATGTCAATAAAAGCTTTCTTATTTATTATAGTGCAACTTGTTAATAAATTCCTTTCTCATGTTCAAATTTATACTTATAAAAGCTCAAAAAATTATATTTGCTAGATTGCTCAATTATCGCTCAATTATTGCCCAATTATATATTTTTATATAGGCACTTTCGATTGAAATGAATTAACTGAATCACAGTTGGGCAACTCTTCGGATAATTCAGTTACTATTCATATAATTAAGCTACTGAAGAGAATTTGGCGTTCGATTGATACTCTTCCCTTCAGATAAATTTCAAAAATATGTTTTTTTAATTGGGTTGTGTTGAAGAAATATAAATAAATAATTTTTAATTTACAAGTTTTACACCGTTTTATAATAAAAGTTTATCAAACTGGTCAACCTAGTTTAGGACTAGCTCACAAAACAACTCTAGGAATTGTGGTTGTCGTCGACATGTCGACGTAGAAATTAATAGATGACACGTAAACGCCCATCCCTGCCAGTGATGCGGTCGGCGGTATATCATTTATAACCTAACTAATTGGATATTGATTGATTTATTGACGAATACGTATTTTTGTGTACACATCAAATAAATCATTTTAAAATCCTAGATATAATTATTAAAAATCTCACAAAATTTTCAAATTCAACATACATTTCGTATCGATAATTCGATTAACTATAAAATGTTAATTGATACATAGATTCTAAATAAATTATTTATGGGTTTTATATGTAAGAAAAATCAATAATCTTGTTTTTAATAAATTCATTACTACACGAATTGGTTTTCATTTTAACTAATTTTAAATCATTATTTAACAAATTATGTATTATGTGGTAAAAGAATAATAATTATGCAAACAAAGAAACTACCTGTGGATTGAAACAATTCACATAAAATTTGCATGTCTCAAAATATCCTAATCGATTCATAATTTTATAAATTTTAATACCTTGGCAAATTATTTCGATGTTAATTAATTTTAAAATGTTGAGGTTTTGAAAAAGTATGCCTATACAAGCTGTATATTTTTATTCTTTTCGTCTTCCCTTCAGTTGAGCAGAACCAGCTATTAAAGTATTTTACCAACTGTAAGAAAAGATCACCAACAAAATCTTATCTTTGTGTTGTAAGGTTTGGAAATTTATGCCACACTCAAACTAATAGGGAGAGAACGCTACCTAATCACTCGCATTAGAAAATTGCTTAACTTGGTAAAAGATTCAACGCAGAAGGCACACCATACATAAATTGTTGTCCCTTTTTTAATAAGACTGTAAGACTTTAAGGTTGTAACCTGTGACTATCACATCATCGAGATAAACTAAATATTTAATTCCATTTAATCCGTTTGATATATTGTTCTATAAATGTCCTATAGGTGCATATTAAATGGTGTTATTTCTTTACCTTGTGGATCTAAAAGTATCTGATGATAGTCTTCCGCCAGGTCGATTGTAGTGAGGTATTTTTATTTGCAAAAAATGGTCTAGGATATCTGAGGTGTCAGAAATTGATCGTTAAATCATTTAATTTATGAATGTCAACCCCGACTTCACTTCTACTCGCTTTTTTGGTAACTACCATTAACGGAAAATTCCATGGACAATTGGGTCTATGTTACATGATGTTGACATGATTTTTTTTATAAGAGTTAGCAAACTTTCTCCATACTAATATCAATGTTTGTAACCAGTATTTTGCAGTATAATGTTCTATCAACTATACTGCGATTTCAGACTTTGGACATCTTGTATCATTAAATGTTTTAAAGGTATTCTGATTAAGCTTTGGTCTACTTAATGAAGTGGGATTTGATTGAACTAAATATCGTCTAACCAACACTAGCTTACATACTTATTTGACATATATGTTTGGAATGCAGATTCTGAACGATAATCAAAATCTGGAATAATTTATAGTGCGGCATCTATATATTTTTAAAAAAACATTGTTAATTGTGAAGGTTTTTCTTTAAATATTTGTCTACTTTGGATAAATTCGAAAGTTTAATATCGTCAAGCATACCTATATTTGATCGACTGCAATTAGAGATCTTGTCCGCTTTTTGTGTTTGATTATATCTCGCAAAGTTAAATAATTCGTTTCATCGTCCAGGTTTTATGTTAACAAACCTCCTATTGCCAAACCTATTATTATAGTTGTTACTGGTAACAGTGTTTCATCGATTGGAGTCATTCAACCTGGTAAATGAAGTTTTGTGACAAGGCTTAAACCTACTATCACCACGATAATCAATTTATAAAGAGTTTGTCAAAAAAGATCTCGGAATTAAGGATTCTGGTTTAAAAAATGTCCAATGTAGTTCCGATACTATCTGTTGAAGCTGTTATGAAAGCCGAAAAATATACTGATCAATGAATTTGACTTCAACCAAAATAATAGAAATTTTCGGAGAGGCGTAAATATTTCTGTGTATAATACTGAAAAGTTATATTCTATCAAAATGTTCGTGGAATTGCCTCTAAATCTGGTACTTGATAAATAGCACTTCTAACTAAACATTGATACATTGTTGGTACTATTTTTGTGAAATCTTGCTAATCTATATAAGGTAGATGTTGGATCTATTCCAAACAGCATCAACGACTTCAAAATAAATCAACTTAAACAAAACTGAAGTTTAGATATTAATAGTTGTAATTCTATTAAATTTTATGATTTTAGACGTGTTGGTTTGATTTTATATTTCAATTGAGGGATTCGTGTTTCTGGGGCCAATATTGCCAATTTGTTTACTTCGATCGGATGTTGACAAAAATAAACACGAATATGGTTCAGTTTTACCGATACCGAAACGTTAGCATTTAATCTACATCTCTCCAGGTATATTATTATTAAATCGGTCAGTCGGTTTAAGAAAAGTTGCGTTCCTTCCTATTTTATAAAGTAATTTGGTAATGAACTGTCTTTGCCACTGTCGGTTTTATTTAATGATTCACTCAAAAATGGTGTTTTCTCAACTGTCTGGAAATTGAATTGTAAATATCTATCGTTAAATCAGGTAATAATAGCGACGTTTCTAATTATAAGGGTTTTTCAATTTTTCCAGGAATTCCCAAAATGATTCAGTCAATTATTACTGACCATGTGTATTCCGCCCTAATGTGACGTATTATTGAAGGGCAACTTGCTATACGGTATTAAATAGTGGATTTCTCTATTGATGTGTTTGAAACCAAAGCAGAACTTGATTTGAAAGGCATTTGATTCAATTGATCATGTTTTGGTTCTCCTAAAATTAAAATCAATTGATGATAATTTGATCAAATGGCTTGTTCATACCTCGTTTTCAATTCATACGAATAAATACCAGCGTTTCTAATCGAATCAGAGTACATTCTGGGGTACCACAATGTTTGCATATTGGACCACTTGGTTTTATATTATTTTTAAATAATATCAGTACGAATGTAAAATATGTCCGTTGATCAATATATATGCCGACGCTATAAAAATATTTTGTCGTATACATATTCTATCTGATACACCCAATTTACAAGATGATTTGATTTATGTTTATGCTTGAAACTTATATACATGATTATAACATTGCTAATGTTAGTTTGACAGCTGTAACTGAGATAACGGATCTTGGGGTTACTTTTACATCTACGTTATCATTTAATCGTCATTTTGATATAATCTGTGCTAATGCAAACCCTACTTATTAGGATTCCTAGAACGAACCATGAAAGAGTTCGACAATTCTCATTTTTTTATTTGTCTGCATCAGTCTTTTCCATGAATATGCATCATATGTACCATGTGTACATGGTACTTACCGAGCTCAGTACAATATCGAGATCAGACATTTGATTACAGTTTTTAGAGGCCATTACGGTTTGAAGATCCTCGATATTGTATATGATGTAAGATCTTAGGGAGTAGCTGGCTATGTCACGATCGTGCAAAGCTCGTTGCTGGCGACGATGGCTCCATGGTGTAGAGAATGACTTGACTTATACAGATTGTCTAAGACAGTATGAAAGTTAATCTCAGGAACGAATGTAAAATATGTCCGTTGATCAATATATATGCCGACGCTATAAAAATATTTTGTCGTATACATATTCTATCTGATACACCCAATTTACAAGATGATTTGATTTATGTTTATGCTTGAAACTTATATACATGATTATAACATTGCTAATGTTAGTTTGACAGCTGTAACTGAGATAACGGATCTTGGGGTTACTTTTACATCTACGTTATCATTTAATCGTCATTTTGATATAATCTGTGCTAATGCAAACCCTACTTATTAGGATTCCTAGAACGAACCATGAAAGAGTTCGACAATTCTCATTTTTTTATTTGTCTGCATCAGTCTTTTCCATGAATATGCATCATATGTACCATGTGTACATGGTACTTACCGAGCTCAGTACAATATCGAGATCAGACATTTGATTACAGTTTTTAGAGGCCATTACGGTTTGAAGATCCTCGATATTGTATATGATGTAAGATCTTAGGGAGTAGCTGGCTATGTCACGATCGTGCAAAGCTCGTTGCTGGCGACGATGGCTCCATGGTGTAGAGAATGACTTGACTTATACAGATTGTCTAAGACAGTATGAAAGTTAATCTCAGGAGCGAAACCGCTGGAGCCAAACTGTTGATACAGTAAGGGGCCATTAATAGCCTTTAAAAACTGTGAGAATATGTATATAGTTACATATAAATATAAAGTATATGATGTAAAATTACAGTTAAGCTTCAATAATCCATAAAAGATGACACATTTTACGTAACATTTGCTTAAAATTATTATTTGTAAATAAAAAATAAAAATTTGATACCCAATTTTAGTCGACCTTGCCAAGCAGTTGCATAGTAAAACACACGGATAATTGTCTAGTACTGATGCAAAACAATCTTTCGTGTGTTTTGCTATATGGGACAAATCAAATTTGCTTTTTTCCAAAATTATTATTGTGTTGATAGTATTTTTGTAAGTATCGCTTTGGCTACTGTATGTCTTCTACTTGGGCGATACTATAGTCAGAATACAACATTTGATTGATTTTCTAACTAATTGCTTAACAGCAAGGTTTTTGTGCTTTCTTTTGTGAAAGTTAATTTTTATGATATTGAATTTATTTATAAAGCTGCTTAAAAATTATTTTAATTTGAAAATAATCCAATGATTCAGTACTATCATGCCACTGTAATACATCTTACAATAATCTTTTATCAGGAATACAATAAAATGTTATGTAGAACGGAAAAATCATTCCCGCATTGTAAAATCTACAAATGGATATATGGATAAAAACTAAACGTATACGGAAATATAAAATGTACATAGAGAGACTGCCATAGAGTATAGAACGACAAGGTGTACATATATACGAGCTAGTAATTAAAATAATCACCCAAGGTATAACAAGGAAGTGTTAATTTAAATTTATTGTTATTTTCAAACAGGAAAAATCAAAATGGAATATATTATGTTGGCTTATATAATACACCATTATTTTATTACCAACCTTCCTATATATATATTGTTGTTGTTTTTGTAACAAGGATTTAATTGTGATACATTGTCTTCTCTTGACCATCGTCTTAGTTGTTAATAGAAGTAAGAAGAATATAATTTATAGTATATATATAGTTGCTAATATTCAGGAATTGCATATATGAATTATGTATACATACACCCCACCCATCATACATAGACATATATACTTCCACCTCATTTACTACCAATCCTTACTTCTAATTTTATTCATTAAAATTTATATCTCGCAACATTTTCTTACCTTCAATTGTCAATTTTATCCTTTTTTGGTTGGTGTTGTTGTTTGGCAAGGAAACGTTGATGGTCAGTTTCACACTTATCTAAACACAAAATGAAAAATCCGTTTTCATATCTTTCGTTTCGTTATATTGTGTATATACAGATTGTGTAACCACTGTTGAAAAATAAGTTTCTACAGTAACTTGATGCGCGATGAAATGTGTGATAAAAATTTAACAATAAAATATATAAAGTTAAGAGATGAAATTTAGGAAAATGTCGATGAAAGGTATAAGTAAATCATCAACTTCTTGCTAATTTAGCGAATTGTATACTATGTGCGGGTATACAAAGCATAGTCTATTTATAGGTACTTTCTATGTACGTATATATACGGTGAAATTATGTCTGGTTAACGTTATAAGATATGAAATTTTACGATAAAAGGATTTTCGTGTCGTTGGCGTAATACGTTTAGGAAATTTTTTAATTAGTTACAACTAATGTTTAAGGTTTTGTAAAAAGAAAATTTTATAATAAATAACCGCAAAACTACTCTCTATTTCTATATATGAAAACAGTGATTTAAATTTTCAGCACGATCAAAATTACTTCAATCCGCATCTTATCGTAATGTAAAGAGCAAAGCACGTAAGTTCAAACTACATTAAGAGTTTAATCATGCTGAAATAGTATAGCGTATGTCGCCATTACTGATGTCCAAGAAGCAGCAGATTGTATATGAAATATGAAGAGTGAACTTCAGTCCATTAAATGAAAATATGGAAGCTGGAATAGTTAGTCCTGCGTATTTCTAGTTTGAGAAACTCAAAACCAAATAAACGTATTCTTGGCACTTTAATGTTAATATGTTTTCCAGGATGAACGGTTAATCGATTTGATTCAGCAGTGGGTTTCCAACGAAAGAGGAATGCAAAATCTACCATCGATTTGTCATTGTTGTTAAATGGTAGGCGTCACAGTCAGATTGTATTCTCATTCATCTTTCAACGTGTTGATCGCTGTCGTAGAAGGGACACCAAACAGTGACTGCATACTCGAGTTCGTATCGAACATATGCTTAGCACAAGATCTTAATTGTATACTCAGCTCATAAATATCTTCTGTCCATCTCTTGGTGAATCCGAGCATGGAATTGACTTTAGCAACACAAAGGTTAATGTACTCCTACCTCTATAACTTTAGCTTGTTTTTGTAGTTAAATGACCCTAACATAGGCTGGCCGCAGATATTTTCAAGCGCAAAAGTTTATGTTTACAAAATTGAAATATTTCAAGACGTTTTAATTCTAACTAAGCAACAAACAGTTTTTGCAGTTTTAACATTTTCAGTTTTTTAAATTAAACAAATGTTTAACATTTAAATTTAATAAAATTCTATTTAAAAATTTGATGAATTACACATCGAATTTTGATTTTAAAAATTTGGTAATTTTAAATTTTAGAACCGCGGAAAATACAAAATGTACAAATAGTACAGCACAAGTACACTGATTTTCTAGCTTGACTACCAATGCTGTCCAGTACAAATTGGAACCTTAGGCTAGTTAATATTTCTTTTAATTGTTAAAACAAACGAATTTCAAAATAAAATTGTTTTTAAATGTAAATCCAAAAATTCCATTCTAATAATCGACCTATGAAATTGTTGTACTAAATACTAATTTCCTGATACTAACGAAAGTAAAAAAAATTAATGTGCCAAAATTTTTCAAATGATGACTCGATTAAATTAAAAAATTTCGAAATCAGTTTATATTTAAATTAAAATTTTGTTAAACAACGTCAAATTTAAAATATAGTTTTAACGGTCGATAGAATTAAAATTCCGAATCTAGATCAATAAAAATTAATTTTTTCGAAATTTTCTCCGTGCTATGCTTTCAAAATCTTTGGAATGCTGTAGTTGAAATGGAAATTTAAGAATTCGGAATTAAAAAAAGCAAAATTTTAAAAAATCATTAACAATTCGAAATCATTATCAATTCGTTCGAAGTATCTGGACTAATTAAAATTTATAAAATTCAGAATTTGTCTTTTTAATTCAAATTTCGAAACTACTGGAATGCACTATTTCGTCTAAAAAATATTGAAATACAATTTTCCAAATTTAAATATAAAAATTAATTTCTACATCGAACAATGGAATTAAACATTAAATTTTGTAATTTAACAATTTAAATTTAAATTTTATAATTCTAAATTCAAAATTTATAGACGAAATTGTAACTTTTAAAAATTCAAATTTACAAAT
Organism: Tipula unca; assembly: GCA_951394425.1. Classification (NCBI taxonomy): domain Eukaryota; kingdom Metazoa; phylum Arthropoda; class Insecta; order Diptera; family Tipulidae; genus Tipula; species Tipula unca. The sequence continues at coordinate 174,680,633 of OX596382.1, read as the reverse complement.
ATTCGTTTTAGATTTGAACGATTTATGGTAAATATCTTGTTATGGTAAACTAAAAATTTCCATAATTATCGAGAAAAGTTTCGTGTTTAAATTTTGAGTTTTAATAATTTCAATAGATTAAAAATTCAAGATAAAACTAATATTTCTGAGCTACGGACAAATTAAATTTTTGAATTTTTAAAATTATAAATACATATTTCGACTTAAAATTTTTAAAATGCAATAATTCAAATTGAAGGATAAGTTGAGATTTGCTAAATTTTAAAAATATCTAAAATTAAATGTTTTATACCAGAATATTAAGATTGGAACTGGAGTTTTAATTCTGAATACGAAATTTCAATTTTAATTATCTGCCTTTGAAATTGTTGGTTTAAATATTAAATTTGTTATGGAATACTTGAATTTATAAATATGAATTGGAAATTTCATTTTAGTGAAAATGTGAAATTTTTAAAACATTAAAAAAAAAAATTAAGACAAATTTAAACTTTTAAAATTTTGAAAACATCATTAAAATTTTAATTAAGAATTATAAAATTTAAATTGGAATCTCCATGTGATTTTGATCTTCCAAAAATTCAAAGGTTAATAATTAAAACTGAAATTTCGAATTCATTGGTACAGGTTGGTTTGATATTAATTATTGTTATTTTTGAATAGAGTTTTAAAATATTTTGTAATTTTCACTAAAACATTTCAGTCGAAATTAAGATAGAATTTTCAATTCAGAATTTCATAAGGAACGTAATTTTAAAATTTTTAAAATTTTGCAAACTTCAATTCAACTGTATAAATATTTGTAGATTCAAATTCCGAAATTTTTTTTTTATGTGAAATTCTTAAATTTTTTAAATATTTTTAAAATTGTTAAATTTTCAATTTTGTATTTCATATTGATTGACTGATAAAGTCAAAACCATTATGCTTATAACTTTCGATATCTTTGATGGTACTGCTTATGAACTCAACAAGGTTGGTTGATGTGAATTTGTTGTACATAAACCAATGCTGGCTTGGTGATATGATTGAGCTGGTGAAAACCAGCACTTTGAAACAGTTGCATACAGCGAGTTAAAACATATTATGGAATTAAAAATATAGATGATATCTATCTAAATTATCCCAAGCTTATTGATTATCAATATCAAACAGTGTGGTAATTCTAAAGCTCTATATTATCCTTTAATCCTGAACACACATTGCGTGCCAACACAGCATCCACCTTCTCGTTGTAAGTCCAATTGATAAGTGGTAAATTAAAATCCCATGTAAGCAAGATGAGATCAGATGACTATGCAGAGTTCTTGATTACAACTATGGTGTGGATGAAATTGGTGAACCAGGTGTAATATAAAAGTACATTGATCTCCTATTTATTGCCATTTTAACACTGAGTTGTTCAATAGTGGAAATTAGTAATTCTATTAACTCATTCGATATTGACTAATTGACAGCTATAAGGATTTGATTGGTTGATCAACATCTGTAAACCACATGTTGACTTGGGGAGAATTCCAAGCTAAGAATTTTCCTGTAAAATGAAGTCTGTGTTTTACTTATAAAATTGTGAAAATAAGATGCATTGGAGGACATTTTGTAAACATTCATGGATAAACGTTTTGAAATGTTACTGCTTCGAATTGGTTTTCAGCCGGCATGAATCGGAGTTGATGGTCGAGTGTTAACTACTGGCGTGGATGATTTAATGTCAGATTCCGAAAGTTTTGGCAACGATGTCTCCATTCGAATTCCTTTACCGCAAAGTCCACTCGACAACATAATGTGGAATGCAATGCGGTTAGAAATTACACTTCCAGTAGACTAACACTAAAAGATGTATAGTCATGCATTTCGCCAAGCTGTCGATTCTGTGAAATTTTAATTCACGCAGCTTTCAAGTCTCATTTTCAATTTTATAAAATTTACGAATTTGTGATTTGCGTTTGATTCATCAATTCTACACAAGAAAAGAAGAATGAAGTTCTTTCATCCTAACCAAGCTCTCAGAACAGAACAAACTTAACCCGAACAATATCAAGCAATAGTTTCATGCCCTTTTTCACATCACAAGTGTTGATTTATATAACTATAAAATCTTTGTTTTTATTTTAAACATTCAGCACGTTTAATATTAAAACACCGTAATTAATGTTATAAAATTGTCTTACTCTCATTTAATAACACGCTTAAGCAACTGAAAAATATTGCTGAGAACTAAAAACACGTTCGATATGACCGAAAGTTGAGTCAAGGCTCCAATAGAACCTAAAATACAAACCAACGCATAAATGGCTCAATACCTCAATGATGAGAATTAATATTTTAGTCAAGATACAAGAATATAGGGTATCAAAGGCTTTTACCAACGAGCTTCCTAAACAATTTGGGTAATTCGGTTGGTCCGGCAAAGCAAAGCCTTAAGAAAAACAAATAAGACAGGATCAGGAAGTAAAAGCGCCTCTAAGTAAATATATAAATATATATATATAAATATATATATATATATATATATATATATATATATATATATATATATATATATATATATATATATATATATATATATATATATATATATATATATATATATATATATATATATATATATATATATATATATATATATATGTATATATATATTTATATATATTGTTTAAACTATTGCCCTTTTCAACAGGCTGAAAATCTGATATATGGATGTACAATTTTAATTTAAAAAGAGATTAGGATAAAAACTAAAGCGTTGATTTGACCAACATATCAATAAAATTGCGATTTGGAGACTGTTATGGTACCTAATTCATAGTGATAGTTATGATCAAATAAAAATAATGCCCTAATTTTTTTCCAACATTTACCTTCTCACCCAAAAACCTAAAAAAAAATATTTGTTGCTTAATGGAAAAAATCAATAAGCCAAAATTGGACATCGGATCGTTCTAAAACAATAACTTTTTGATCTGAATTGATTTGTATACCTGGGGCCCTACTTTGTAATTCGCTACTTTCAATAGTGACACTATTGTTTTCCGTTTTCTTCCTTTGCCTATAACATAGCAAAACGATAGCCGTTGATAGTAATCGACGAATTCCATAGTAGGGCCCCTTTCTTACAAAACAAGGCAATGGTGGCAATGGTGAAACGAGTTTTTCTTGCAACATACGATTTACGTGCAGTTTGTAATCGATGCAGGCAAAAAATTCTCAATCGGGACCAAATAAAATAAATCATTTAAGTTATGCAAACTATTTTACCAAAACATATCAGTTACATACTCGTATATACAAACTCATTGAACTTTTTAATAAATTTATAATATACCCCTCAAACGAACATGTACTTTCCGACATTCCAAATTTTGAATTTGTGCTGAATTTTTAGTTTTTCTATTTTCTCATGAAACTTAATGAAATTAAAAAAGTTTTAATGAGAAACAGGTAATTTTCTATTTAAATTTACATATTTTTTTTCAGTAGCGCTTGCGTTATAGTTTATTTCAATTTCTATCCTGTATGTATAGTTTTCTAAACTAAAACTTTTTGCAAAAGTGCAATAGAAATTATTTTCTAAAAACAAAAAAACAAATGCATCTAAAATAAGGTAGACAACTTTATTCATTATACCTATATTTATCTCTATTGAACATGTGTACTCGTATATATAGAAAGAATTAGACGTTGGATTTTCTAAGTAACGCAAAAGTTGCATTTGACGTATCCATTCATATAATGAGTATAAAGGAGATATCTCAATCGTGTGATGGTAAGATTTGTGACTGTGCATCATGGTGTGGTAAAATACTTTAACATTTTGTTTACAAATATCATCAAAAAAAATGTTGATATTCAAGTTTATTTCGTTAATTGGAGCTATAAGCTTCCGCGATAAAAAAAAAGTGTTGACCTAACCAGTTTTCAATTATGGCTTGAATATTTTAAACATTTATTCTATAGAATCTTAAAATTCAACATAGAAATCTTCGAATATCAATTAGCTTATTCCCAACCTTATTCTCACCATAGTTGTGACCTATATACATTTTAACTTTGAATAGCGTTTGGAAAACATTGAAATAAATTGACATAAATCGAACTAAATTGTTTAAACGGCTTTTGCATTTTAAATGATTTAACGTTTGTCAAGCTTTCGTTCAAATTTCACTCAATTTTAAAGTTCCAATCAAATTAAATTTCTTGTTAATCTATATTTACCATTCAGAATATAGTTCTGGAAGTTCTGGTGAGATTTTTATTTCCGCCTTCAGGTTCATGTATACGTTATGCACGAGTGAGCAAAAGTGACCTAACGGTGGGGCGGGTCATGCTAAATGACGGTAAATGGATCGGATTCAGAGGGAAACGGGGCCTTCTCATGGCGACCGGTAAATAAATATGAACAAGACTAATAATAAAACAATCAAAAAAATAGATAGGCACTCTCCAAAGGCCGGAAACATCGAGGAAGAACTTGAATCCTAAATGTGGGGCTCCCTCCACAACACCATTGGACGACCCCATGGCACCAAAGCTAGGATGAACCAGCGAAAAATTAAGTATTGCCAACGCAGGGTCAGGTTACGACAGAGAAATGTCGAAGCAGCACCACAGAAATCGACGCTTGGCGTTCAGAATTCTGGGTAGATGGGCTGCAACCCCGCAAGGGCAACTTACAGCCATTCAGAGAGAATCCGTGGTATGAGCCAAGAAAACTATATCAGCTGAGTCAGCTCGGACAGGGACCGCGTGTCGAGAATACATCGTCCCCAGGATGAGCTGGAAGTCTGGAAACTACAGTCGGAAAATGATGCATAAATTTTATAGCTGTTTCGATACATCGTGAAGAAGTATGCGTTGCTGCTAGCCGTCATTGACCGGAATACATGAATATGGGAGTTTCGCAGTGGAAAAATAAGAGTTGATATACAAGGCCCTGAACTCTGTTTTTCTGAAGGTCCTAGGAAAAAATCCAATGGCCCCTTCATCCTATAGGAATATGGAATTATATCAAGATCGTGTTAAGCCCACGGGGTTCTCTGACTCCAGATCCGTTGATCTGTTTAAGAAAGCAGTAGCCGAGGTAAGGGAGGTGTGGAGGCGACGTGTATAGATTATGGCTGTAAGCAAAGAAGAGATTCCCACCAAACCATGAGCGCACGTCAAACCGGTTAGCCTACACGAGATCATGAACATAATAAGGACCAACCACTTCGGTGTTCCAACCGAAAATTGGAATAAGGCAAGATGATGCCAAGGGGGCTCTTGATTAGTGATCAACAAGGAGTCTCTGGCTCCTCTTGCTGAAGCAAGAGGAGTAATCGACTTCCGTTTGGTTTCGATTACTCTCAGAGTCGCTGAACCAGTACTGCCCAGATTAAGCTGCACCAAACAGAGGCGGCTTCGACCGCTTCACTTCTCAGACTGATTGGATCAGGAGAGCAAATGGTTCTTATTCAAGAACCATGGATTAACCGTAGCTGTATCTGTGGGTAAGAGTTAAGGGGTATAAACTAGTAAACTCAAGCATTTCATGGAATTCAGATCCTGCATTCTTGGAAAAAAAAAATTAAATATTTTTTTATTCTCAATATAGCAATGGTGACATAACTGCTCTCAGCGTGAAATTTGGCAGCAGCCTTTTCTGGTTGGTCTCAGCCTATATGGATCGGAACCAAGAGGTTCCGCTTGATAACCTGGGGAATACCTCGAGGACAAGGCTCGAAGCAGAAAAAAAGGAAGATCAGTGTGATATGTTTTTCGTATGTGCATCATGCAATCTAGGTTAGCACAGACCTCAACGGAAGGTGTGCGTTATTTTTTCAGTACTTATTAAATTCTAACCGTGTAGGTTATAATATTTATTAGATAATATTTATTATATTGTTACGAATTTCGGGCACTTTACTATTTCACATGTACACTGGTCACTAGCTGAATTTAAACTGATCTTCTCTGCAACTTGGTCACGTTTATATACCCGTTCAATGCAATTGTCATTTTGGTTTTTCCTCACGCTTTGCTTCTCGAACAATATGTGATGTTTTACTGATTATAGTAATGATGATTCTGCCTTTGCGACGCATTGTATCAATATTGGTCGTCGACTCAAATAAGTATCCGTCATAAAATCTACAATTGCCCTGCGGTGAGGATCGAATCATCATCAACCATGCTCTTTAACTGCGACTCCAACCACCATTATACGACGATAGTGATGTGATGAGTTTAACTTTAGACATAATCGTTACAATATGGTCAGAGAATTGAGTATGGTGGGAAAATATTTTTTTATAACCTTCGATATGTAACTTTAAGCCTTAACGTTTACCCTTACCTGGAAATCCTTTGGGAATCCCAGAAGAACAAACTGGAACAAATTTAGGGAACTGCTAGCAGATTTATTATGACCGAGTGCCCCAGAGCCGCCAGCGACAGTGGGTAACCTGAATTGCATGATGGATGCTATTACTAGCGCCCGCTACCATTCCAAGTTAAGGTCAGGATTAATCAAAAATCAGCTTGATGGTCCAAAGGACTGGGGACCTACCGAACGGCTTGAAGGAAAGAATTTAATAGAGCCAAAAGTAGGAGAGCGGTTCAGGATTGAAGCTCCTGTAAGGAAGATTCGAAATTATATTAAAAGGATGTAAAAAAGGCACAGAGGAGGTCTTGGAAAGTTTTCTGTGATATAATGGACGAAAATACTTTCTACTAATAGCTTCCAGGAATTGCGCAGAGAAGATATCGTAACTTAAACGCGTATCCTATGGGCTCTTAAAGATTTCAAACCTTATAAATCCGCTGGTCCGGACCGAATCATACCAGCGGAAACTGGAAACTGGGGTGATAATTTTTTATACTGGCAGAAAAAATTCACGGCTGAATGAGTTAAAATTTGATTGACGCTGGAAATTTTGTCATAAAATGTGTTAAGAAATCTCGTGATACAAATTTATTATTGCTTTGCTATATTGGCCGAATGATATATTCTCTCCATTTCTATGATTAAATCTGTCACTATATCCTCTCTTTTCGACAACAACGAATCAATAAAAACTCACAATAATGAAAAACGTTATGAGTCTCAATAGTATTGTCAATGTTTCCATATCGATTGTTACTTTATGAGTTTTCGCTTCATTCAACCTTTTCATAATTCGACGTGTTAATGTTCAATGGTGTGAAAAATCATTGAATTTTATCATTTCGACAAATACATAATAGAAATTATTGTGTTGATTGTTAGTATATTGTTCACATATATGTATATACAGTCATAATATCAGGTTGATTGCGCGCTTATATTGTTAAAGCTCGCTATGTGTCACAAATTATTAGTTCAAACACTGAATATAGTCCTATACTCGATACAAAACGCTTTCCAATTAGCTAACCATACATAATTTATTTTGCTAGCAGAACATCAGTCTTGATTGCTATATTTGGTCTATATATACATTGTCTGTTCTAATATATCTCAATTTCTTTGAATTAAGTTTTATATTTAGGTTGTGTGCGCTTTTTTTTTTGTTGAAGGATGTTTATATTTGTTGTTGGTGCGGCCAAAAATCGTGATATGTTTTCTAGATTCCGCGCAACATGAAAAAAAAAAAATATTATCATGTACCAGAGCGTTTGTGGTATAAAACAATATATATGTATGTTTGTTTGTTTGATTTTTTTTTTTCTACAAACCCACAAAGCGAGAGTATATGACGCAATTTTCAAATGTGTACGTGTTTAAACTTACCAAAATATATTTTTGTATACGAATCGGGGTGGTTTGGTTTGATTTTGAAATTTGTGATAGCTGTCTGTATTATAATATAGAAACTGGATAAATTTAATAACAAAACTATATATGTATATACATTTAGTGGATATAGTATAGACATATAGAGTAAAATTGATATTAGAAATCATATAAGAAAAGTGGAGAGTGAATTTGGCACTTGAAAATTTTTGAGGATTCGTAAAATTCGTGAAAAAATTTTGAATCGTGGTTATTTCGGATTCAGATGTTGATCGATTGGTTTTTAGATTTGCATAAAACAAAATTGATTAACATTTCGGGGCATTTTGAATGAAATACCAGAGCTTTTATGAAATTCATCATTGTGGGTTGGAATTTTTAACAAATAATTTTAGTATACAATTTCTTTTAGACACGAGTTTTATACGATACCTATTTGACTTTTCAATATCAATACCATAAAGCAATAAGAAAAGCGCGAAATGAAGTATTTGCTGTATATAAACGGATTTTTGGGGAGGGAGCTTTGAGGGCTAAGGAAACTAGTTAAAGTATAATTTATGGACTGGTTGAAATATAATTTTTACGGACAGCCAGATGGTCTAACGCTAGTTCGTGTGCAATAACAAGGCAAATCTGGTTGCGGGAGCTATATCAAGGTTGCGGGAGCTATACCTGGACTTTGTCTCATTGGGGTATCTGAGAGCAGACTTGGTGTGTCGCTCGTGATTTCTGCCGTAGCTGTGGTGATGAACAGGAGGAAGCAACTGTGATTCATCTGCTCTGCACCTGTCCTAGTCTAGCGTACATCAGATTACAATTTATGGGAAGTTACCATTTGGACATGTTGACAAATCTTAGTAAGATCGATATCAAGGGCCTTCAACGCTTCTTGGTAAGCTCAGGATGGTTCGACGATTAAGGAGGAGGTAACAGAAATGTGGTACAGCTACGGACCAATTAGTGTCTATGCTAGTTCATTAGGGCGGCCACCGTAGCCTAACCTAACCTAACTTATGGAATTTCATTCTCGTGGGAGCTGTTTACATTTCGTGTATACAGATAGATATTAACCGTGTGATTTCGAGATGTATTTAAAATAGTTATAGATGAAAATAAAATCGACTTTAAAACTAGAAAGCGATGAACCGAATTTCCGAACAGGTTTTTACGAATTTATATTTTTAAACATCGTGTAATCGACTAGATTAGATTTTCTAAAAACAAGTTCAACTACAAACAGTCAATAAAACAGTTTCATGATGTTTTCCCAATTCTGAAATTTTCTTTTTCAACATTTTTATTTGGAAAGCTCGTGTTCTCGCATATCCTAAATTCATAATTCTAATTGGCTGTGGCAATGCTCATATTTTTCAATCAAAAAATACTATACCTAAGCGAATATCGGTAACTTTTATAACTTTCGTTTTCCTAAGCCTCCGGTTTACAGTTATTTTGAGAGCAGACTTCAGATAATTTATTGGATGGGGTAAAGATTTAAAAATAAATGCAACAAATTAAAATGTATAAAAAATAAAATTTTAAGACGCGTATATCTTTCAATTTTTTACAATAACTGTCTCATGACTCCGGGGTCAGATTACTCTGAAATTTGAATACTTTAAAATGTGTAGTACGAGTCATCCTCATTACCTATCAAAGCGTCCAGCAAGAAAACAATTTACTAGGTTTTACCTATATCTGTGTTGTAGGGAAATTGGTTAAAACTAAGAATAGGAACCCTGAACCGGAAGCCAATTATTTTAAGATTTAAATAATTAATGTATTTCATCTAAAAGACTACTCAGCCGATTATAAATCCAGTCATACGTATGCTCAAAATAGGGTGTTATAGTCTCCATCTTTAAAAAAAAAACAGTTTCATACAAAATGAAATTCGGAGATCTAAAATTTTGTAAAATATACTATTTCTTTTATTCCATTTTGGTCCATCAATTCCAAAGTATTTAAATGGAATTGATAAATTCCTGGGATCGAAACTACCGGGGTTGTGGAGTCGGAGTCGGGAGTCAGTATGTTTTGATTAATTTTTTGCACGAGACGGAATCGGATGCAATACAGCTAACTCGGACTCCCAACAAAAATGTCAGGGTTTTCAAGGTACTGAACAGCAAATTTGAAGTAAAACGTAACATCACGGTAAGTGTTGGCGATATATTTTGCAAGTTTTTATATATATGACTACTATGCCGTAAAATAAGCAAACATTGGAAGCGTGAAATCAAAAGTGAAAGGTTCTTTCTTCTTTTAGTGTGTAAGCATATTCCTTAGCTTCCAAACCTTAGTAATGTTTGATTATTCTGTTGAAACAAAAGAGGAGCATATTGAAAAAATTTAGATAATGTGTGAAAATCTGAACCCGGCAGCGCCTAGGTGACTCTCACTCAATCTATACCAAAATGGAAATTTTAATTTTACATCTTGTTCGGCACTCTACTCATACTGAACTATAAGATGTTTTACGTCAAAAAATAAAACGCAATCAAAATACTTTTCGAGATTAGATGCAGTTTCTTTATGAATTGTATTTAACTTTTCTGACGGCAGATGTCAGTGTCCGAGTCAAAAGTTGTCATTTAAATGTTTACAGGAGTCGCAGTCTAAGTGTGAGCGTGAGTCTGAATATTAGTCTGAGTCTGGGTCTGAGTCTGTAATATCTTCTTTTTTTGGGGTTGGGTAAAGTGTGGAATATCGGTGAGACAAACACCTCAGCGACTCTTTTCCGAGCAATCCCATCGTCTTTACTATTCTGTCATTGTTGAAGCGCGTTCTAGTGATTTGCTTCCTGGTTGTACACGATTGGGGTACCATTTCTTCCCTTCCATCGCAAGAAGTTCGATTGGGATCATTCCTGCAATAACGAGTATCGCGTCAGTAGGTGCTCCTTAAAGTTTAAACGCGCATCTCTTTCCACACCCAAATACTGTAATGAGCGCTGTGAATGGGTTAAGATTCCACCTACATCACAATTGTTCCGGTTTCCTTCACCTTCCTACTGGTAACTAGAACTTCTTCTGCTTAATGGTCAGCAAGTTCAAGCCCAAATGATATCAGCCACCTTTTTATAATTATCATTGTCAACCTACTTAACTCCATTATTTCATTTGTGGTTTTTGCAACCATTACGACTGTACCGTCGTCAGCAAAACCAACGATTTCCAGGAGCTTCAGGATACCATTGCAGCGGCTCCAATACAAATCCTTGAGGTGCACCACCGAAAACATGGTATGTCTCCGCATCGTCATCCGTGTCATATGTCAGCACTCTACCATTAAAATAGTCTGTGACGATATTTCTTAGGTACACTGGTACTTGCAAGGCCTGTAGTGCATTTAGGATATAGCTCCATTTGGCTGAGTTGAATGCGTTCTTACATCTAGAGTAACAACAGCACAGTATTTTTTTGAGCCTCCATTTCATCTTTTTCCATCTGTTCCGTTCTTGGCTATTTCAACGACGTGTTGGATAGTGTCCATTGTCGATTGAGCCTTCCCAAACCCGTACTGCCTCTCAGCGAGATCTCCAGCGTTTTACACAGCTTGCTTCAGTCGGTTGTATATGATTCTCTCCAGTACTTTGACAGCCGTATCCAGCATGCATATTGGTCTCTTGTTGGTTTCTTTTTTTCCAACAGGACCACATAATTCGGGGAATACTCTCTCTCTGAACCAGGAATTATATAGTTCCTTAAAATCATCCGGTCTGGCTTGTATTGCTGCCTTTAGTGCAAATAGGAATGTTGTCAGTGAGCTCTTTTGTTGATACCAGTGGTATTTGTTCCATGCCAGCTGCTCGGATCATATCAGGGATCACATCATCTTGCTGCGAAAACAGAGCAGTTACAATTCTACGTAATGTCACTGGTGAGCGGTGATTCATTTACCTTTTTAAGCCTTTTCATTACGATTCTGTATTCCCGCATAGGTCACGATCCACCCCATAGGTTACGATCATGATGTTTCCTCCTTGCTTTAAAGCTTTCCCGTCGCAATTGTGCAATCTGCTCAGTTCACCTGTATGCTGGTGGACGACGAACGTCTAGCAGCCTTTCTACCATAGATGCATTGCAGGCGTTGGTGATCGTATTCATGAGCTGGGCCACTTTTGCATTGGCACATCCCGAGAGGGTCGGGATAAAGATAGCAGAAATAGGTCCTCCTCTAACGTTTGCCTTCCAGCCCGCTGATTTCCTTATATGTTTTTTCCGTTCACTTTCCCTATACTGTTTTGTGTCGTAGAGTATGGCTTGGTGGTCAGCGACCAGCTGGTTCAGGAAGTATTCAAACGCCTCAATTGTACCGCTGGTTGGTGCATAGCAGCTATATATATATATGTAAGCTGTCAAATTCTACTCGTACGAATCCTGCGGTGTTGTACTCCTGCATGTTCCGTCTGCTACAGGTTCATATGGCAGCTTTACCAGTTTGGTCGGTTGCCCAATTGCATCCCTTTGCATATTTTTGTATATCGCACAAAATGGCGACATCTACTCTTGTTTCATGCACAGTTTCGACTAATACTTCCTGTGCAACTTCACAAAGGTTAAGGTTGAGCCGGACAAACTTTATTATCGACGTGCTCTTCTAAGTGCCAACATGTAGGCCGTGCACCGGCCTTTCCCTGCTATGTGATTATGGTTCGTTCTTCGCTGTTGAAGCATACATTTCGCTTCTTCTTCGCATTCTTTTTCTTTGTGACTATTTCCTCCGCATTTATAGCAGAGGGATGAACGTTCAACATTACTTTTACATGAATTGCCCAAATGTTCTTACTGCCAGCATTTAAAATTTCGAATCCAAATTCCTTGGGATGTACAGCTTTCTCTAACTCTAAAAGAAGATCGTTTTTTTCGGTTCTACGAATCCGAGTCACCTTAGCAGAGAGGTCATTAAGATTTGGGTCCCCTCTAATTTTTTTAAGCACATTCATCTATACCTGGGTTTGGATTTAGCCTCGTAGCTCCCAGGGATTGGGTTTCGCCAGCTCACTGTTTCCCTTTCTTTTGGGCATAGTCACTGGGTGATTCTTTTTTCGACCTCTTCCTTTTGCTATTGGTGGTGGTCGTCATTTAACTATCCAGCAGGACAGTTTCCTCCTTATTATTTCTCTGATTAGTTATGGTCGGGGAAGTTTGGGTCTCACAGTCACAGCACACAATTATTTGCTTAGTCAATTTCGCAATTGTCTGCGTTGTCTGATTCTGCTCCTTGTTTCCACCCTTTTGTGAGTGTTCAACTTAGAGATTTTTGATTGACGTGGCCAGTTCCTTTATTTCATGGTGCATGTTATTTCTTTATCTGATGTACTCGCACAGGCGATCAATTTTCTTACCCATCCGAGTAAGAGGATCCGAGTCATAAATATCAGATAGTGAATCAGATATTTCATCGTCTACAGACGTCCATCGAGGAAGCCTACTACTTTTTTGGGATGGCCTCGATAATGTGTTTTGGGTCAATGTTAACGCTACCTGCTACATATACATAGGCATTTCTCGTTTTAAAAGTACAAACTGACTTATATCTCCAGCTTCTTCTTCGAAAAAGCTTTCTGCACTTGTAAATAGTTCTATGAACTTCAGTAGTGAAGTTTCCTACTACTGAAGTACTGCGGTCGTTTGATAACGACAGCTCAAAGCCGCCGGCACTAAAGTGTAATCACCCTTTGTGCCGTAAAAACTTTTCATTTTTTTCAGTCATTCTTGGTTTCTTATTCGGGGTAGCCTTCCCCTATCAGTTTCCATCAGTTCTATTAATTTTGTAATGTTAAAAAATTCATAAATTTCAAAAAAATCATTTAGTTTCATTAAATTACGCGACTATTTGCATGACTCGGAAAAACATAATCAAATTACAATAACAAATAGTTCTGAAATTCAAAATATCCACAGAACTTACCAAAATTTACCGCATGAGAACATATCATTCAGTCAGATATCCGAAAATGTATATGTTAATGAAGATTAGTAATGATATAAAGTTTCTGCCACAAAATTTTATAGTTATCTAAAATCATCAAAACGATGCCAATGTTGATAAGAATACTCCATATATCATAGATCTTGGCTAAAGGTTGGTTCTTGGCGACTATTAACCTATATTATCATACTTACGTAGTAAAGATAAAGTATTGTAATCGAAGACAAATTTGTATCTCCAGCTTTGTTCCCTGAATTCAAATTGACCATTTTTGAAAAACTTTCTGTATGTGTGGCTGTGTGGATTTGATTGATATTTCTGTCAACGAATACTTTAAATCTATTTCAGATGTTTAAAATTATTTTTATTTATATAACATCCTATTTATGCAGGTCTGATAAACTTGGTAAAGGAGACCCAAGAATACTCGAAATATTCACATACATATATACATATATACATAAATATGCTAAGAACAAAAAAAAATTTATTGGAAATTTTTATTCACAAGTATTCGTGGAGCTTTGTAGAAATGGTTTAGAAGAAAAAAACTTTTGTAAAAAATCGCTTGGATCACAGATGCTGGATCATTTTAAATGTGGGTTATGTCATGTGATGTATCAAATGAAACGTATTTTTATAACCAACCTAGTGGTACAATTTTTTTAATCAATTATGAAAATTATTGGTTAAATATTAATGTGCATAGAAACTTTTATATTTAAAAATTGAATTAAGATTAAGATTTTAACGAGATAGTATAAAAGGGCTTTTTCTAAGTTACGGCCAGGTGGACTTTAAAACTTTTAAATTTTCTTAATAGCTAGTTTTGACAGCTCTAATAAATTTGCATGTGACAGAGAGTAATTGCTTTAAGAAAACACGTCTGTATATGATAAATTAATGTGACATCGGGAATTTTTTTACCAGACATAATTTAATTAAGCATATTTACTATATCAGCATAAAAAATTTAAATTCTAAACACCAAACCGATATAATTTTTGCAATTTAATTTTATTTTATCACCCTAAGTCTATAATATAATCTTAATCTTATTTCCGTTTTAATTATCGTATTATTTAAATTTAAAGCGTTTAGTATCTCTGCCCTCGTAGACATTTCTTAAATACGAGATACTTAAAGAAAAATAAAAATCATTAACAAAATTAAACGGATATGGCTGTATATAGATATTTATTTTTAAGATTATGATTATTACTGCACGCGAGTGCGGGGAGTTAAGCTAAAAACCAATTACAAATTTTAAATTCACATTCAACAATCAAAATTTATATATTTAATTGAGTTCCACTCAAAAAATCAATATAATTGTAATAAAAGCATATTTAATTAATTTGTTTGTAAATATCGAAATAAATTTAATTTAATTTTTAGTCAGGGCCCAACTTACGTATAGGTATACCGGATGTTTCTTATAAACTGAGACTATCAAATATCTCGAAAAATAGCCACTCTACGGAAAAAATTTCCATAATCAAAATTTAATCATACCGCGTGGGAAATACATTAGTGCAAAAAAATAGTCCCCCACCCCCGCTTTGTAGGTGGGGTGGGGGTAACTTTTAAACTAAGATAGGAAGCCATATTTTTTATTGCAGACACGGATTCTACGACTAAAAGTACGTATGATTTGAATGAAATATTTTGTTCGGTTCATGATAGATGGCGTTGTAATCGACGAAATTCAATTTTTTCAATTTTTCCTTCTTAGAACACATGCATTCGATTCTGCAATACGTTTGAAATAAGAAACATCACGTTTTCATTGGAAATACTCGAAATTCGTCATCAAAACAATTTATTCAGTTTTGTAAATCACATTTAACGTTTGTGTTATTTCTTATCTTCATGTTTTTCGTAATTGCAAAATAAACGACAAAATACTTTAGAATGGTGCGTTTAACTGTGCTAGAGAAAATTGAAATGGTTTTGGTTTATGGAGAAGCTGGCAGAAATCTTGAAAATGCTGTTGCTATTTACGATCAACGTTTTCCGGATAGGATTCGTTCACGTGCTTCATTTGGCCGTACTATCAAACAATTTATTACTGATGGAAATGTTCAACAGAAAAAGAGGACCCGTAGAGCAACTGTCACTGGAAAAAATAATGAAATTGCTATATTGGCAGCAGTGGCTCATATAATCATCATATTAGTACACGAGAAATAGTTCGCGATTCCGGATTGCCCCTCACCAGTGTTTGGAGAATTTTAAAACGGCACAAGTATCATCCATATCATGTGTCTTTACACCAAGATCTTCATGGCGTTGATTTCCAAAATCGGGTAACTTTTTGTCAATGGGCACATGAACAATACAACAAAACCCCAATTTTTTTCATTGCGTAATGTTCTCCGACGAATCGTCTTTTACAAACCATGGAACGGTTAATCGACACAACATGCATTATTGGAGTGTTACAAATCCGCACCGGCTTAGTCAAGTTGAACATCAGCGTCCTTGGACTGTCAACGTGTGGTGTGGAATAATTGGCAACAAACTCATAGGCCCCCATATTATTGAAGGCAACTTGAATGGTCAAATGTACCGAAACATTTTGGAAAATGAACTGCCAATATTACTTGAAAATTTGAGCTTAGAAATGAGACGGAACATGTGGTTTCAACATGATGGTTGTCCTGCACACTATTCGTTGATGGCACGTGAAATACTTTATCGTGATTTCAATGGTCGCTGGATCGGTAGAGCTGGTCCGATAAATTGGCCCGCCAGATCACCAGATCTTACTGCGCCAGATTATTTTTTGTGGGGCTACCTCAAAAACAAAGTTTACACACAAAAACCAACAACACGTGAGAACATGATTGAGCGAATCAGAAATGCGTGTGCTGAAATTCAACCAGACACACTTCTCAGTTGTGTACAATCATTTGAAATGCGGATTAATAAGTGCATTGAAGTCGCAGGCCATCATTTTGAACACTTATTTTAAATTTACAAAACTGAATAAATTGTTTTGATGACGAATTTCGAGTATTTCCAATGAAAACGTGATGTTTTTTATTTCAAACGTATTGCAGAATCGAATACGTGTGTTCTAAGACTGTGTCCGAAACCTGTGATAAAAAAACGTGAATGAGTTTTTGACAACTATTTTAATAATACCGAACACACCCCAATTATTCTAGTCAATTACTATGATAATTTTTGGCAGCTAAATAATAATTTGTCTGCGCATGTCCAACATTTGATTTGTTTGACACACATACGTATATGTCATCTTCTTTCGATTCAACAACATCCTGGTATTTAACCGTTGTTGTATGTGCACATAATAATAATACAGAACCATTAAAAGTATTATTGGATCCATTATTTTAATATTATATTAATTTTTGTAAATTTGAAATTTATTAGTTTTCACTTGTCATAAAAAATTTGAGGTTATGAAAACTAAAATTGACATATATAACGTGGGGAAAAACTTTTGTGGTGGGGAGATTTATCACACACTTCGGACAGCATAATAAAAAATTGTGAATGTAGGGGAATAATTATTAAAATAGTTGTCAAAAATTAATTCACGATTTGTTATCACAGGTTTCGGACACAGTCTAAGAAGGAGAAATTGAAAAAATTGAATTTCGTCGATTACAACGCCATCTACCATGAACCGAACAAAATATTTCATTCAAATCATACGTACTTTTATTCGTAGAATCCGTATCTGCAATGTATTTCCCCCGCGGTATGATTAAATTTTGATAATGGAAATTTTTTCCGTAGAGTGACTATTTTTCGAGATATTTGATCGTCTCAGTTTAAAAGAAACACCCGGTATAATGCATTTCCAATGACCCCTTGCTATAGTAGCTAGTGAACGCGTGTGAAGTTTTTTCCCAAACTGTTTTTTAATTTTTATACATTGTAAATGTGTTACTGCACCATTCGTCGCTTTGAACGAAAATTTCAAAATTTTTAACTGCACGAGCGAAAATATCCATCCCCAAACTTTTAAAAATATTTATTATTGATTATACCAGCATTTTTTACATTAATACAGTTGACGCATGCCAGAATATTTCGTCATTTACAAAAGTACAAAAACACATATCCAAGACTTTAGGGTCTCAAATTCGATGGTTTACCAGAAGAAATTTTTTCTATAGAAAACTACAAGGTGGTTGACGTATGTACTCGTATGTATTGCATATATATAGGTGAGTTCAAATGCCTGATTAACTGGTTCAATCTTGAAAACGTGGTATAAGATAGGAACTATATCGCCGCGGCAGGATAATTTTCACGATCACTGCTGCACTTCAAAATTCGCGTTTTCTCCACCATTTCTTCAGGCATAAGCGTTTGCAAAAACGAGTCGTCTTCGAGTAGAAAAGCAGAACGCTGAATCTATATACGTTGGGTTGAATGAACCCGTATGGAGGCACTCCTCGTGATTTAGGTTGGCACATATATAGCCAGATTTCCTTCTTCATAATTTCTTGCACGCGCAGGGACTCGATTTGAAACGAACGTTTTCGATCTGGATGATCCATTGTAGCGTAATTGTCGAGTCGGACCAATAGAATGTTTCGTCAATATTGATGTTCAACTTCCCGTAAATTTTGCGATTGTACTTGAATTCGACGTTTATCATATGAAAATCTCTCGAAATGATTGCCAGTAGGTCCCATTTCAACTCCCACAATGACTTAAAAAGTAGTTTTCCCAAGCCTATTACAGGTGACACTTGCCCAGATAGAGCACAAATGCGACCAATTTGTGAAAATATGGCTGGACGGTTCCGCTTTAAATAATATAGACAAAAGAGTTAAATTTGTCAGATGGATGACCAAAAGTTCCAAGTGTTTTTACTAAATCGTTTCCGTCAATTCTGGTGGAATATGTTTAATGGTTTTAGGAAATTTGGAACTCCATTTTCTAAATTCTATACCAGCAGATTGAAGAATGTTTGAAATTTGATTTGTCAAAGGTATATTGATTTTTCTTGATCGCGCTTTGAAACATCTAGTAGACAGAAACGGGCCGAATTATTACCCATACGTCACAATTTTCAGAAAGTGGTTCTTTCGACATTCATACTGAAAATCTTTCGCCACACGATAAGTTGAATATTCTGGTTATCTATTCTTATACTCGAATTTTTCAGTTTACCTTGGTAATATCGGCGTCGAAATCTACACGTAACTTTGTTGGGGAACTTCCCGGCTTTATCACACAATGATGCAGAAAATATAAATTCGGCGTAGTGTTGGATTTGGGACGAAATTCCATGTGACCTAACGCTCTGTACTTATCAATGAAATTCGTATAGCTGAGGAACAATTCAGGCAATTTCTGTAGACATCTTTCTAAATTGTACAGTCGACGTACAACCGTTCCTCGTTATCACGGGTGGTATAAGTACTTTGGGAAATGATTCTCACGCTCAGCTTATTCGGGTGACATCGACCGAATTGAATGATAAGGATTCAATTGGAATTGAATAAGAAGGACTGTTCAAAACTTCTTAATTTGATCACTTACAAGACTCCATATATTATCAATTGAAGTCTGGTAACTTGTAATGTCCGGAAATACACTTAGACGTCCCAGGTGGTACAATAATTGGTAGTTTGCGATATCAAAGTTATTGTCGAGCTGGTGGAATACGAAATGACGTTAAAATCAATTACATGAATTTTAGTGTCCAAGGTGATCAATGACCTTGACTAGAGCGGTTTCTAAATAAATAAAATCGTTTTGGAATTGTCGGCAAAAGCTGGTGCATATGATGATGTCATAGCAGAGGTATTTGGTGGGCGGTGTAGATGTCGCGCAGTAATTGGTGGACTGACGGTCTTCGGAATTGTAAACGGTGGATCAGGTTTCGAATTTGTGGTAGGTAATCCAATGATAACTTTGGAAAGCAATGAGTGATGTAACGCAAAATAATATCGGCAGCGACGTGTCACTGGACATGCAGGCACGATTGATCAAGAGGTGTAAAATTTGTGACATTTAACTATTGAGTGCCCCTTAAAGCCCCTTAGCCTTACAATGGGTGCAATGATATATCGGTGGCTTGGTGATAGTGAGTGAGGTAGCGGTTTTGGGATTAAAGCGATGAGCAGCTCTCGATGTTATAATTTTGGTTGCTTAGATGTAGCCAATGTGGAACTTGCTTAAGTTTTTAGACCGTGAGATCGAGAACTGCGCAAATTACACAAATCATCTAAAGTCGGAAGATGAGTGAACATCCATTTGGTTTTTGACTTAAACCCCCACTTTGTACCATTATGTGTACAATTAGGTCATCACATTTCGAGTGAGCGGAGATTTGATCGAAAATACGGTCATATGGGAGAACTAACATTTTCTTGAAATTCGGTTGATCTATTGCTTTAAATGAAAATAACTGAATTATATGTTGGCCGAAAGTAAAATAAGTTTTGTCGAATCTATCCCTCAAAATATTTAGGGCCGCCTCATAATGCCCTCTGCGCAACTCTACCGCACCCACATCACTCCCAGTGACTTCGTTGAAGGAGAATTTAAAATATTGAAATATTGTTTGGTCGTTTAAGTTTGGATTGTGGTATATTTGGAAGAATGGGGCTCATTTGAACAGGCTCATCCTCAACGATTTCAACCTTATACGTCGTGTGGAGGCCGAAAATTGGCACCTCTCTCTATAAATTTAGAAATTTAATTAAAATGTACATGGTTATAACATATGTACATGGTTATATATTGATAAGAATCCTTTACACACTACTCATGTTCAATTTCTATAATTTTCCAAAAGCCTGATTAAATCAATTCATTAATATATACTTTACATAGTGCCAAAGTAGAATAGGCAGTTCTAATATATTAAGAATGGTAAAGGGCTGATTATACATCAAAAAAATGGGAGTAATTTATTCTTATCACATGTGTCCTCTAGATTAACCAAAATAAATGGCCAAATACCATAGATATACATATATGATATACATGTTAAGTTGTATCTCTTCACACACACACACACACACACACATGCTCATATAGAATGAAAATAATAAGAAAATCTGGAAATTTGGTAATAAGGCCTACACGATAAAAACATATAAATAAATAACAAATTAAATTAAATTACGGTCTCTCCCACTCTCTTCCTCTATGTACTCAATAAAACTATATAAACTTGTTTTTCCAAAATTTTCAATTTTATGTTATTGATATGATATGTAAGTACGTTTTTATGCGAATAGAAGATAACCACGCCAACAATAACAACACATCCAAAAAAAAAATAGTATTTTTGTTATGATTGGTTTCAGATTACTATACAATACTTGACACAAAAATAGGTCGTCGTCTTGTGGTGGGTGAAGACGTGGGTGAAGTTTTTCCTAAGGGTGTCCTATAAGTATGTTCTAAAACCAAAACAATAAGTTATTATGTGTGCGTTAGTGTGAAAGTCTCGTTATAATAATTTTTTCAATTGCGTATAGTCAAATTAGGAAATTTGTATTTAAGTTATGGTAGATCACTATTTTAGAACAGTATGAAAAAAATGTTTGCAAATAGTTTTAGTTTTTACTCAGAAAATTAAACTAATTATAAATTTCCATAATTAAGTCCGAGATATACTTGCAATTCGACTTATTAAACTAGACGTTTTAATATATCGAAATTTCTTCCAACTTCCTGGTGTTACTGGTCCACGACCACATTAGTGAACGATTGTTTCGAAAAGTAGTAAATTGTCCCAAAAATGCTTTAATGTCTGTTCCCCAATTTTGCTGAAAATTTAAATCCAATTTTATTGAATTTATTTTTAAATTTTATTAACCATGGCAACATTTGGTATATTCGTTCCCAGGATTTATCTCCTGATGAATTAAAAATTGAGCTCGAAATTCGTCATATTTATGCTCCCTTAGAAATTCAAACACAGAGTGTAGATGAAGTTTTTGAAAAAGAAGAAAGTTTATCAACGCTTAAACCAACTCAACCTCATAGAAATGCTTCCTCACAATTAATTCACAACCCGCGCATTTAAACTGCAACATCTGCAAATTAAAGTATCAACATTTTAATACTCACGAATTTACCGTTTTAATTTCCAAATTATGTCATTTGAAAGTACGCATAGCGAACGAATTCTGTTACTTGATTGACGTTGCCCTACCATACGCTATTCCATTTCAGCCATTATTAGCCTCCGGTGTATCATACAATCAACCAGAACCGATCATTACAAATTCATTTATCCCAAACCAACAGGTGAACATTGAACGAAAATTGCCACAAAATAAGTCCAATCACCAAATTACTCCAACAACATTAGAGCGAGGGGTATCTCATGAACCTAATCAATGATTTGCCTGCGTTGTTGAAAGGTTCGGCAGTCGAACAATATTGGTTAGTTCTGGAATGACATCCGGGATGTGGTCTCGGATCTAGTCAATATCTGTATATCTACTGAAGATATTTGGAGAAATGTCAGACTGGTTCCAGAACATTTGGTACTGAGAACCATTCAGTCGGCCCGAGTGCATGAAATGGATATACTCGACACAGAAGACGTAAGTGTATATTCACAGCCTTCAGCCCAATCGTCAATAATTGAGCCGCCCACCCCAATTGACACCGAACAACACAACAATCCAAAAATAATTCAGAATCCCGAAGAGAATTCTTTTAATGTAGAGGCTTTTCATCCAACTATACCTAACCATGTAAATCTGTTCGTTGGAATTGTCACCGGATTGGACATTTATATATGGATTGTGACTTGGTACGTCAACATATATTTTGTTATGGATGTGGTGTCTCAGACGTTTTAAAGCCGCATTGCAGTTTCTGTAATCAAAAGGCTTCTTCTTTAAACTGGATAAAGGAGACGGCTACCAGTCCAATACAAATTTTGCAGAGACCCCCATCTCAGAATGTGTAACCAGCTATTGTTCGCCGTCCGAAGCAAGAACCAGGCCAAAACCACTCTTAAATACATCCCAATCATATTTTAATTACCGATTTTGTCGCTCAATCAAATCTTTTAAAAATCGTCAACAAATGTATTTAAATATGTCTAGCACAAAATTTTGTAATGCCATCGATTTTCTCGAAGACAACCATCCGTCCCTATACAGTAATTAACATTAATGGTACGGAAGTTCAGGGCTTTCTCGATACCGGATCCAACATCTCGGCGTTAGGTAAAAACGCTCTCAGTTTCATTAAAGAACACAACCTTGCTCTTCATCCTATTCCTGTCGTTGTGCAAATTGCTAATGATTCGGCACTTAGGATTCATGGGTTTGTGAATACCTGAATTACATATAATAATGTTACTGTTTATATGAAACTATTTATTGCACCAGCTTTACAACAGACTCGAATTACAACAGACTCGTATGACATCATCGTTGTCTGCTGTTGTTCCATCTTTACCTAATACTTCAGCTCTCCACCATCAGCTCTCCACTGATCAGTGCCAACGATTACAAACCGTGGTGAAAATGTTTGTTACCCATCTTTGGTCGAACTCACCTACAATTCCTTAAAACAAACACTTTATTCCGCACCTGTTCTTGTTACTCCGAATTTGCAAGCTCGGTTTTATTATACTCAATGTGATGCTTGCTGTACTGCTATAGGGGCAGTGAAAGCACTCTTACACAGTAAAAAAAACGGAGTTCTCCTGACACCGAATCGGTGTCAAATAATATCCCACCGATCGGATACAATTTTATTTTATCCAAATGGAGTATTTATTTTGATCGAGGTTTACTTTTATCGGATAAAATTATTTGCTATTAAAAAGCACAAATCACTTTTAAAGGATAATACCATGCGCACCTGACGGATAAAAAAACTCACGATTAAAATACATTATTTATGTAAATTTTTGGATAACTTTATTTACTGAAAAGGGATAAAATAAAAAAATATTTTTAGTGCACAATCACACAGCCATAAGATAATGTTTTACACTATTCGGATTAAAAAAAAACCTTAGAAAGGATAGAATGAAACATACATTTTGGAGTGCTTAATAAAGAAAGTATTTTTTTTATTTTGATACATTTATTTACATATACATAATATTAAATTATAATTATATTATTTCATATTTAGGAATAATGAATTTATGTGAATTTTTTGTACAATAAGCAAATTCAAATGAAGGCTTAAATTCTAAATCGCTTAATTTTATGGCATTAATTTCTTTTTTCAATTTAGTCATATGCGTTTTCATATGCGTTTAAATTAAAATTAAAACTAATTGTTTGAAGTAATCGGTAAAAAAAAATATTTCACCCTTATTTTCAACCATATGTTCTATTAAACCAAAAATAGGTAGACCGGAATTTAATGGATCTCTTTTGGTAATACAAACAATAAAATGATTTTTATACAGAAATCCATACTTAATTTCCTTGAGAATTTTAATTTTGTCAGCAGCACTAAAATTTACCTTAATTTTTATGTCTTCTAAATTTATATTTAAAATATTAAATGGAATACGTTTCTCTATTTTTATATGTAATTTAGTTTCAAGTTTACTGTGTTCGTAATTTATATAATTTATTTGTTGGTGTTTAGACGCCAAAAGTTTCGTAATATTTTTAAAATTACGACTTGCTCTTGCAATTGATTTAAATTTAGCATGCTTTCCTACGTATCGCATAGTCCACATATTAGTCAATGTTCCCATATTTTGAATAATGAAGTAATAGTGTAAAACTAAGTGATGTTTTGGAATTACGCTATGACCGGGAAATTTGTTGATAAATTCAGTATGATGTTCTACAATTAGCGTTTGAAGTCTTTCAACTGACTCATGATTTAATTCAGGAGAAAATACTAAATTCGTTATTTTAATAAGTAGTAAAATCACATTAAATTTGTCGAAGAAATCGGAATCAGCGTTTTCAATTAAATTATGAATTAATATCGCGAAATATCGTAAACACCAAAACTGTGATGCTATTTGTCTCAAATTTTTCGTTTTGCTGTCTAACTTAATTAACGAAGGAATGTTTGAACGATTAAGGTATCCAAAATTTGCAGTTTTTAGTATTGTATTAAAACTGTCTAACGATATTAACTTTCGCTCTTTAGTTAAGTATAACAGAAATAATTTGAGTTCATATTGTCCAATACCTTCCAAGATATCGTGCATTATGTCAACACTGTATGATTCAAAGGTATTAAAATATGTTAGTTCATTTAGAGGGCAAAGTTTCTGTAACCCAAATTCTTGATTGGGGACATAAAGACTGTAATCGGTTTTTGTTCTAATTAATTCGGGTCGAATAATTATTGATTGAGTTATATCTTTAGAGTGAGTTCTACAAAACCGACAAAAATAGTTAGATTTAAATGATTCTTGCAATCCATATAAAACATTAGCCGACAAGTTGTCGTGACTTAAAGAAAAGATTGTACCCTTAATATTTACTGAAGATCCCTTATAATCTACATTAATACCTTCTGTTTCAAGCGTTTTAATATCATTAATAATTGGTTCCAGAATTGCTTCATAGCCGTATTCCTTTACATCTGTGTGGTGTCAAAGTGCAATTAAATGAATATTTTTCAACAAGCTGTTATTATGATAACCAAGATTTAAAATAGTTAAATAAAATGCTAATACTTTGTGAACACCTGTCTTACTTCCTAAGGGATTTACCACTTCAAATTCATCACAATATATTTGTAAATGAAAACAAGGTCCAGATGAGAATAATTTATTTTGCTTAAAATAATTACCTTGCGAGTAATGAAACATATTGCTGCAATTAGGATCATATTCCAATATTTTGCTAGTAAAATATTCGTTTTTCGACAGAAAACTAAGTGTTTCGATAATCGATACGTAAGAAAAAGTATTGGTTACCGGACTTTGGCAATCGTAAATATTCTGATTTCTATTCCATATTCTATCGGTTCGTATACCTATAGCGATTTCCCTCGGTTCAGGCACTCTTGAAAAAACAACTTTTTTTCGTAAATAGGTAGTTTTTTGAAATTGGAACGGGTTTCTTAATATATTAAGTTCTGGTTGAATTTCATTAACAATTTCATTGTTCTTAGTCATTAAAAGTTTTTTACGAATGTTCAATTCAATTAACTGAGTAAAACTAGAAACGGATTCTAATATAGAGTTGGTTTGATTATAATTTAAATTTAAGTTTAATAATTTTCCCAAGAGTTCCTGATCGGGTTCTAATAAATCATCATGACGTTCAGTAGTGTCCAAAATATTTGGTTGTATAATTTTATCGATCGCGTTCGAATGGCTTTTATTAGTATCATTATTATTATTTATAATATTCTGCGTAGAAGATTTATGTTTACTAATCAAATGTTTGGTAAGACCACTGTAGGTTTGAAAACGTGCATCACAATTTTTATCTCCACACATTAAATTGTCATTTTTAATATTAATAAGTCCATGCATAAGTCTTAAATGTCTTATATATAGCCTATGGTCTTTAAAAGACTTAGAACAATGAGATAATTTACAAAATAACATATTTATTTAATGTAACAGTATGGGTATATATATATATATATATATATATATATATATATATATATATATATATATATATATATATATATATATATATATATATATATATATATATATACATATATATATATATATATATATATATATATATATATATATATATATATATATATATATATATTTGTATATTATGTATATTCAATATTTATACATGCATAAATACATGTATTGTATAAGTATATATATTAAAAAAATTCAATATAAAAATTCAAGGGACCTGAATATGGGACCTGTATATATATAAAACAAAATTAAAATAAAATAAATTTTAACTTAAAATTCTACACGGTTCTTTAGCTCTTTTAACCTTGGCGTCAACGACGCTTGCCCCATTTGTAACAATCCCTCTTGAATGAACAAATAAAAGCTTTGGGATATTTGCAATTAAAAATAAAATAGCTTTTAAAAAGTGCTACAAATTGGTCGATGCTTTTATTGTTCGCTACCAGAGGAATATCCTTGTTATCGATCCTGATGCTAGCGGTGGTTATAATATTACGAGACGGCCCTCGAAAAATTAAATGCGGATAATTTAATACATGTGGCGTGAATAATCCTGTCTATAAAGAAATACAATTTATAATTTTTTTGTTTTGGATTAAAAATTTTAATAAATACCTTTTCAAAAATAAAAAATTGGTAAATAGACGAATTTTTTTTTACGCCATAAGTTCTACAAAGTTTAGTTAATATGATTAAACAAGTAATATCACTATCAAATTCTGAAAATATAAAAAAGATAAATATTAAAATGCTTGCTTATTTAGTTTTAGCAATAATTTGGCTATATTATAAACTTACTGTCATCTTCTGCGGTACATTCATCATATATGGTAATTTTTTTTGATTCCGCCAGTTTAACAATATTTTTTTTATATTTTTGCCACTTCTCGTTGCTGAAAATAACTTTTGGGAATTTTAAGTTAAAATCTTGTTCGACCTATTCATAAATAAAATAAAATGCATATAAATTAAAAAACTTTAAATTTATTGTTAAATTAATTTAGGCCCAGCTGATTAATGCATTACTATATGTATTACGAATGAAACCAAATGATTGTTTTGCTAACTATTTCAAGCTAACTTATAATTTGTAATTTTGTTGACACAAAATTTTGATTTAATTTCGTTTCGTAATACCTATAGCTTAGTAGCCCCTGATTGTATGAACGGAATTAAAAGTTGATATCAGTTTTGATTGTTTTAAACTAAACTGCTACAAATGGCAATTTGCAGAGGACAATTTATTTTCCATTTCATCAATAAAATCCTATAGGTTGAATATTAACCTATATACTTATGGATTTTTTCTAAATAAGTGGTTGTTCATACAATCGGGTATGCTAAGATGACTCGAATTAAAAAAATTTAAAAATACCAAGCCTGGAGTATCCCAAAATCGAGGGTATTCATTTATTGAAAATGGTATTTTGCGCAAATTGATTGTTTTTGCCATTACTGCAAAAATATCATTTAGTTGATTTTTTGGGCAGGCTTGTTGAAGCCACTTCTTATTACTATCAGCTTCATCATCTTCCGCAACATCAACATTAGTTTCCGTCACTTGTTTTTTGCGGGAAGAATTGTCCAGCGAACGATTAATTGTGCGCAAACGAAACGCAAAAAATCCAGTGCGGTTTGCTGGATTGTAGAAAATTTCCTTCGATTTAAACAAAATGTATATAAGAAACAATTTTTGCTGAACAAAAACACTTATATTTTGCTAATTCTTAAAATGGTGAATGAAAATTACGTGCTTCTTGGTTTCTTACGTTTATTTTTACACCAATGTATTTTGGATAATTTTTAATTCCATACAGTTCTCTATACTTACAAATCGATCTGAATTTTGATCTTCACATAGTTTCGGAAACAATAAAGCTGTGGCCTGCGCCCATAAAATCTTATTTTCGGCAGATGGATAACAACCATGTATCTCAACTAAATGGCTGACAATTATGTTCACCAGCTTTATACGATATTTTTTGTCTAATATTGGCACGTTGTTATAGGAAGCTATAATTTGCTGACCTTCGAAATGGCTTTTTAAGAAAATTTCTAGTTCC
Organism: Tipula unca; assembly: GCA_951394425.1. Classification (NCBI taxonomy): domain Eukaryota; kingdom Metazoa; phylum Arthropoda; class Insecta; order Diptera; family Tipulidae; genus Tipula; species Tipula unca. The sequence continues at coordinate 174,652,294 of OX596382.1, read as the reverse complement.
TTAAAGAAATCGAAAAAATAAATAAAGTTTGTAAATAAAATGTTTCAAATACCGGAATAAGAAAATTTTAAATTCTTAATTATGGCCTAATCTCTTATGGCATATAATTATTATGTATAAATGTTTTAATAAATAAAGGTTTTCGTTTTCTTCATAATTGGTTCATTTAAAATATATATTGAAGATTTTAATTTTAAATATTAATATTTGATTAATAAACCAATTTCTTTATTTATACCTCTTTTAGTACTTCCTTCTCCAGCTTTATTTTTTTTGGTAATGAACCAATAAAACAGTTCTGTCTAACAACTGGAGCGGCTTCGTACTCTATATCTGTTTGTGTACTTGCTTCTTCAAGGAAAGTGAGGTGCTCGTCAGTTTGCGTTGAAACGTCTTTAAGTTTATCTATAATAATATTCATTTGATTTTTCATTTAAACACAATCATAAAAATACCAAATAGTATAGTTTACCATAATTTTGGAAAATCTTTATAATGAAAGGTCGGTCGTAGGTGAACTGCATGTCTTTTAAATATAAATCAAAAACGTTTTGATTTAATTCAATATTAGCTTCTGAAAACAATGTAATGTCGTAATTTTCCACCGAAATGTTGAATATGAGTGATGCTGCAGATAATGAAACCAGATACTCCCAATGAGTGGCTAATATGTTAAATTAAGAAGGTATTTGCAAAAAGGAAACGGGTTCAAACGTACAAGGATTCTTTTCAATATAAATAAGAACATAAGAACCGTATAATTAACACACACACACTAGAGGGTATCTATATGTTTGCAAAAACCACTAGCTAAATACAAGTTTTTCACGTTTTTCACAAAATTGCTTGAGATGGAGTTAGGGGTTTTTGGAAATAATAGACACATATATACATATATATATATATATATATATATATATATATATATATATATATATATATATATATATATATATATATATATATATATATATATATATATATATATATATATATATATATATATATTTATTTATATACGCAACACACAACCACACTCGCACCGACACACACACACACACACACATTTAACTGTAAGTTACGGAACACAATTAATTTAAGAATGTTGATCCACGAATATTTCTAAAAAACAACACACAGATTCACGTAGAATGCTTTTTCGCATACTTACATTCATACAGTACATTCATTTCACTTAACAAGAATTTTTATTCTGCAGTAACACTAAGGACAACATGCGCGACACACTGATTCACATATTGATCTGCATACACGTGTTTTATTAAATTATAATTTTTGTATTGTAATCACACTTTCCATTTTTTTCACGAATTTAATTACATATAACTAAAATTAAAAACATTATTATACTCACCTTCTCGCAAAATATCGTCAATTAATGTGGAAGGAACAACTATATATTTTTGCAAATTATTATATATGATTTTAAATAATTTCTGGTTTTCCATATTTTTTTTATATTGTTTATAAATATATTTGTGCATATATGTATATTTCTATATTGCTTTTTATTATTTAATTATTGTTTAGTTTTATTTTTCACTATTTTTAACACTTAAAATTAATTTCTTACGACACGAATTATGGTGTTGATGACCAACCGTAGTGAGATTTTGGAAACTAATGATTTTTCATATAAAGATTTACACACAAAAAATAAATATAATGAATTCCGAACGGGACGGTACTACCCGAATTATGACTTCGGCCAAGAAAACACCGAACGGTGTAAAAATTTCACTCTGATAAAATTCAATATTTCTATGGGAAGCCCTTTTTAATAAAAACCCCGAAATATTTTTTGAATTGCACGTTAGGATTATTTATTTACACCAAGCGGTGTAAACATTATGTCGATCGATCTTTTTAGATGTTTAAAAATTAGTACCCGTTCTTGCGGAGTTGATTTTACACAATCGGATAAAAACTAAAGTATTTTTTCGGATAAAATACAATTCACACCGCGAAATTTTTTACTGTGTAGCAGCAATCGAAGCGATCAAGAATTTCAGACTATATGTAGAAATTTTCCCCTTTACGGTTATAACAGACCATGCCAGCCTTAAGTTGCTCATGTTACTTAAAGATGTATATGGAAACTTGCATGCTGGATTTTAAAACTTTAGGGGTTCAATTTCGATATTGAGTTCAGAACAGGCTCCCAAACCACAGTGCCTGATGCTTTGTCTCACATCGCAATTGCATCCCTTGATATTCTTCCAACTCTTCCACCTGATTCTCCACTGCATGTCCACCTCAACCCCTGAACTTTACCCGGCTAAAAGATGACCGCTCTTAACTCCCAGAATGAATAATTACCTGTTTACAGTCCGGGTTTTTCTGTGATTGAATGAATTCCGTTTAATACATTCATGAGCAATCCATATCCTAAATGGCTTTCGTTACATTACTGCGGTTGCGAATTTTTCTTTATCTCGCAATAACGTGTGCTGTGTTCGTTCAATTGTGGAATACATTATTTTTGTTTAATAAGACATGATACGAAAAGGATTGTACGAGGGATAAAAAATGGTCTAGACAGTCAATTTCCATTTCTGTATGCAAATATATAGTCATTCACCGCACCTTCGTCTATGAAGATATAAACAAAACCACTATTGATGTGTACAAAAACGGTTGAATCTGTATTGTTTACACTTGAAACGAAAAATCTAAAATTAAATTGTGGTTTGATTATGATCAACAATTTATAAACTCCATATAGCGCTTTGTGAAAAATGTCATTGAAATTTGTTCAGCAATCAGACATTTTTCAATTTAAATGTATGTATATATAGGTACGCTACTATTTGGTTTTTGTGTTATTGACTGTCAATATTGGATGAATATTTTTTGTATTATTACGATGAGCAACATTATCCTGCCCACATAACTAATAGGTGCATTCAATTTAGGGCGCAATAAATATTAACAATTAGAAGAAATGACCAAAATTGCTGATAATAACTTTTAATGATCAGCCTTCCAAACAACAATAGGTTTAACACAAAATTCTGCGAAGCTGATCGTAGTGAATTTACCCATAACTATTACAATAGGGCCCACACCTACTTCGTTTAAAATATTTGACTTGAAAGCTCTTGAGTCTCTCAGAAAATAATACCTTCACAAAGGAAGTTTATAAAGAGTAATAGGACTCGTATATAGTAGTTTCCAATTGATGTTAGACGTTTAAAATGTGGGCAGGAGCTTTTCAATTTGCTAGACAATTTTTAATAACTTTTGAAATGTTCCCAATGTCTGAATAAAGTGTTCGAATCGACCATTTTTATTGAAAAGCTTCGGGTGGTGAGCTTTCCTTAAATTGAATTTCGGCGACTAAAATTTCTACCTAATAATTAAATTATACTCTTATCTGGGCGAAAATAATGGACCCACAAGTTGTTGACACTATTTTTCTTTGAAAGCTTATTTGTATAAGCTTTGAAGGTTCATTATTTTAATTATTTTCACCCCAATTAAAGTATAATGTAGATATTAGGTTTTTTTAGAAGCTTTAAAAATTAAAAGCTTTTATTGCTAAAAGCTTTGAATAAGCTATACATATAAATTTATTAGTAAGTAGTGCATTTTGTGTTGCGGGCTGTTTTAAGTTTTAAGACGTATTATCGCAATAAAATTTCAAAACATTGAGCTTTTCAATTAAAAGCTTATTCTATGAAAATTATTTTGAGTATGTTGCTCAAATTTAGTTTACTTTCGCTCTTTGCGTTTGGAATGTACTTTGCAGTTAAAAGAATAGTGAAATTAAGCTTTAATCAACAGAGCTTTAACGCGTGATGGGAGTGATGTGCCTTCATAGAATAAGAACGGATTTGAGTGGAATAAATATGCTTTTAAGTGATTAATAGCTCATGTATTACATAATCGTTACGCTTGCACTGTCGAAATGGTCAATTTTGGTCGTTAATTTAACTCAGCGCTTTCCAGATCGAGTCGTATTGGGAGAAATTGATTTGGATCAATTATAGCCTATTCTTCAGGATGGACTTAGTGTGTATAGAATTTAAAAGAGAATTATAGGTAAGAGTATTTTCATCAGTTTTTACGTGATATGAAAGTTTTTATTCTATTTCGGCCTAGTTTTTTTTATTCTATGTATCGTATAAATTAGGTAAACATTTAATACGTTCGAACGACTGAACAACGAATTGGACCTTTGAGGCGAATGGCACATGGCGTACAATATAATCATATCCTAAAATTCAACAGTTGTTGAGAGTGCTTTGTTACAAAACGTCAAAACAATAAGCGAAAGAGAAAGTAATAAAGCTCAAGATCTTATATCTTAGATGGTTAAATGCGGAAGTCATTTGTTCATCGTTTGTTGGGATCGTGAGTGTTCAATAATCGTACGTCGGTTAAGCCAACATTATAAATTAAGAAAATAGTAGGCATCATGCGGTACATATCACGGAGGTGATAATAAAGACAGAAATCAGATAATATTTGGCTAGGAAACATAACCACAGATGAGTGGCTTCCGCTCTGCAAATCGAGACATGCCATAAAATTGATGGAGCTGGTCTAATCGATGCCGTGCTACACCCGGTTCTTTATAACGTGTATAAATCCAATGAATGTACCAATTTGAGTAAAAGTGATAACCGAATGTTAGTTTATTAGTTGTTGGAATAAATGTCAAGCCTTTATAACGGGTGATCCAATAAGAGCTTCCGGAACTGTTTTTGAAATAAAACGCATTAAAAAGTTCGGTTTACGACATTTAATGTTTGAAAATAATTTTTTCTAATATTGTCCGCGACTGGCCCTAAGATGATCCATTCTATGGGTTCAATTTTTGAGCACCCTTTCGAGCAACTCGGCCGATATTTCGTTAATTACGCGTGTTATATTCGCTTCTAATGCAGAAATCGACTGTGGTTTATCGATATAAACAAGTGATTCAGATACCCCCATAAAAAGTAATCTGACGGCTTCAGATCACAACATCTTGGAGGCCAATTCACGGGTCCCTTTCTTAATATGATGTTCTCATTAAAATTTTCTTTCAATAAATCGATGGTTTGTCCTGCTGTGTGGTACGTTGCACCATCCTGTTGACACAACAAGTCAGCTACACCAATATCTTGCAATTTTGGCAAAAAAAAATCATTGATCATTGCTCTGTAGTTTTCGCCATTGACGTTTACACGCTGTCCTTCCGCATTTTTAAAGAAATACGGTCCAATGATGCCACTTGCCCATAAACCGCAACAAACAGTGCATTTTTCAGAATGCTTTGAAAGCTCTTGAATCTATTCTGGCTATATTCATCAGCCCAAATACGTCAATTTTGTTGACGTATCCATTCAGTCAAAAATGAGCTTCATTGCTGAACACTTTTTTTCGATTAAAAAAACGGATGTTTCGCGATTAGTGCGTTCAGTTGGACGATTATGAACACCATAAAATGGTCGAAGAGGACGAAAACAATTTTTCACTGAACAATAATTTTTGAAATAAATTTTCACAATTTGTAAAGGTTGTTTTCGCGTAAGTCTATTCATGGTGAAATGTCAATGAATACTGAGGCAAAAGTACCTCCTATTGGATCACTCTTCGATTAAAGCGCTTCGATTAAATAGGTATAGCTTGGTATCATGAATCACGAGTCATGACTGCAAGAATACGAACAGTTGTTCATAGCTGATAGCTGTGCGTTGCAATCTTTGGCAATTGCCTAAAAGATTAACAAATGTTAAAATTGTACTTGATATGTAGTTATTTTGGAGTAGGACGTTTTGGGACTTTCTATACAAATAACAATCTCGACATTCGCGCAGACAATAAGGACATAGAAAATTACCTTATTGTCTACGCGATTGTTGAACAGGTGGGACTCGCTAAAATGGAAAATTGTTTAAATTGAATACCAACAAGATATTGCTGCAACCAACCTATGCATAGACCATCGAGTACTGTTAACAATCTGCTAACAATTTGTACCAAACCAATTCATTTTGAGAAACATGCTCCACTTCCTCCTGGCAAAATACAGTTAAATATGTTTATATAAAAGACAAGCAATTTTATAGCAGTATATTGGGAGATGTATCGTGACATAAGTGGCTGAACCTTAAAAAACAAAAGTAGCTATATACTAAAGTTAAACCACATATCTAGTTACTTAACCTACCCGAACAAATGGAAATCCTATACTTTAAGCAAAAACAATTTTTTATTTCAGTACACTTCATTCGAATCCACAAATTTCTTAATTAACTAAATCAGAACACCGAACAAATAGCGCAGTGACCGACAAATAGCGCAGTGGTTAAAGCTGCGACGTTTGGATCGGGAGGTACCGGGTTCGAATCCCAACAGAGCCGGGATGCAAAAGGGATTTTTCATCTCCCGATTACGATCGGTGATTAAATTGAAAACATTTATGACCCTCTGTTGGAATGTAGAACTCATGGGCCGACCCATCTTCCATGTCACGGTACAGGGTGACATGGAGCTATGCAATGTGCAGGTGGTATACTGTACTTGTGTGATAGGATGAATGGGTTGTGGGTATTGCACCGTGGGCCCATTAGAGGTATTGAGTGCTGGAGTAAAATCCGCCCAATTTTAGTTTTTTAAAAATAAGAACTTAATGGTTACATTAATTCAATTCAAAATATTGGTTAGCCAATACTCAGAAATCTTTTGAAATCATTACGATACATTCAATTACAAATACAACATCGATCAACTACCAGCCACAAATCTCGAAAAGTTCATGAAAATTTCAGATAGAATTTTGTTAGAACTATCTGTATAGAGTTAGTCAAATCTATTGTATATCTCGACAATTCCAGTTACAAATTATCAGATATTTTGCATATTATAATAATAAGAGTATATAAAGGCCATTACTGGTCCCTTGCTTTATCAACAATTTGGCTCCACCGGTTTCGACCCTGAGCATGGTCTCCATACTATCTTAGACAATCTGAAGAAGCCAAGTTATTCTCTATACCATGCATGGGATCTTCATCAGACCTCTGATCTCAATATTACACAGACCTCGGTATGTACCATCTACTTCACATTTTTGGTCGTAAATCAAACGCATGATTCTTTTGTCAAATGTACGGAGCCTTTGTAAAGCTTGAGCTTCACGGCACTTGATAGGTGTTTAGATTTAAGCAGTAGATACATACAAAGCATTACTACCAACCGCTAGCCGTGCTTTAATATCCTCACCCACACTGTTATCGTGAGTGATAAAAGAGCCCAACTATTTGAACCTCCTCACTCCCTCAAACGTGTAGTGGCCACTACTAAAACCTGGTGTGCCATTGTTCCTATGACCAGAACACCCGAGTTAACTGTACAAATTGTCGAAAGACTGCGTCACTGTCATTCTACACAGTCGTGCCAATTTTGTTGGTATTCGAAGCGCTCCGCTAGATTGTTGATTTTATTCAATATAATGTAGGATAGTAACTTGTATGCTGTGCAAAGGAGAGCTATACCACAATAAGTCTCACACTTTAAGCGATCTTCCTTCTTGAATAAGAGGCATATCGCGGCCATATTCCATTCCTCAGGAATAACTTCAGTTCACCATACTAATTGAATAAGGTCGAAAAGACAGTTCCACAAAGTGTCCCCTCCGAATATCAAGTCCATCCCAGGTGCGTGGTTTCGTTTTAGTTTCTGCATGGCGCTAGTGAATTTTTCATAGGATAGATCCTCAATGCAAATCTCCGCAGTCTGTATTTGAGGTGACTCAGCTACAGTCTGTGACGTATGATGAACACCAAACGGATCAGTAAAGTGTCCACTTCATGCATCGAGCGACCTTGTTTTTCCTCGTGATTGTAAAGTTTGTTAAGCAGCACTGACTATACCAAAGTTTTCAGTACCTCCCAAACAGAGTTCACACAGTCATACTGGCAATTAGCTTCCTGAATGCTGTTGCTGACAAGATTCTGATATCGTTTCTTTTGATCTTCATTTATCGGATCCTTCACGCAGTGGAAACGTTCTATGCGTTTCGCTGTGTATCAAGACTTGTACGAAAACTTCCATCGTAGCTTTGTAGAGACCAAATGATGATCGCTGCCTACGTGTTTTGACCGATCATTAAATTTTGCTGGCAATTTTACTCCGAGACAAAAGAAAAGAAATTCTGGGTTCCAAATTTTCATTTTGAAAACTCTGGTTTTCGAAATATTGTGATTTTTTTATCAATGGCCAAAACTATTTTCTGGCATCCAAACTGTTGAAATTTTATTTCATTCTGGTATGTTATTCCCTTTCAAATCGTTGTGGGGTTTGGACGTGGAATCGGTGAAGTAAGCGATAAAATAAAAATAATCAAAAACTGCAGTGAGTGTAATTTGTTTTTAATTATTTTATGTATGTACATATTGAACATAGTGAAAAAAATAAAAATTAAAAGTGCAGTGTTAGCTTTTATTTTATTTAATTTTATTTTTAAATTTATTTTATATACACTCCCGGCCAAAATTATTGGGTCGATGGGGAACATCAAATCCGGTCGGTAAAATGAGTGACGACGAGGAACCATTTTCTTTCCATAGGCGCTCTAATCAGAAAAAATCCCAAGATACGTTGAGGAATTGTAATATACGAATGAGTAAAGCAGAAATGGATAATATAAGTCCTTTCCAAAACAGTCAGGTTCTACCGAGGTCTCCTACGAGAGCCTGTAGCACGTTCACCACGAAGATTAACAAAATAATACCTACAGAACTTGTGGAGTTACCGAGAAATGCTTTTACAGAGGACAACAATTGTTCTAAAAAAGAAGAAATTTTGTATCAGGAATTGCGTAAGGCCAATGCTGCATTGGATGAATCTAATAATTTAAATAAGCAATTAAATGATACAATTGCTTGGATGCAGGAACATATAAGGATTCTTGAAAACGAAGTTAAAGCCCTTAAAGCAAAGGAAAACGTTGATTCTCCTCCTACCCAAAAAGTAATGGAACTAGAATACCATACGGATGAAGAAAAATTAGCTCACGAAACTGAGTGGATTAGAGTCAAAAGTCAGAGAAAAAAAAGGAGAAGAAATTATACACCTACTCCTCCTCAACTAAAAGAGACAATTCCTAAAATAATCCAAAACAATAAAAAAAAATTACCTCCACCACCCCCAATAGTTATAGATGGAGTTAAAAACTATGATCTACTGTATGAGAAAATTAAAACAATAACTAAAACAGATAAGTTTAATACAAAATTGATGAGTGGAAACAACATCAAAGTAAACTTAGCAGATGGTGAAACCTACAGAGAAATGACAAAAATGTTAAGCGAAGGGGGACATTCTTGGCATACGTTTGAAAACAAACAAATCAGACCAATTAGGGTAATGGTTAAAAATCTGAACTCTACATGTAAACCAGAAAAAATAATTGAGGACCTGAAAGGAAAAGGTTTTAATGCAACTGAAGCATCAATTAAGCTAAAACGAAGAAGTAAGGAGCCTCTGAACATGTATATGCTGACATTCAGCGCAGATGATGATATTGAAAAAATACATCAAATCAAGTACATCTTGGGATGCAAAGTCAATATTGAGCCCCTAAGAAGATCTAGGCTTATACCACAATGTAAAAAATGTCAAGCATATGGACATACTCAAAAATACTGTAACAAAGAACCCAGGTGTGTCAAATGTCTAGGTAAACACCATACTAGAGATTGTGTCAAACCCACAAATGTACAGCCTAGATGCGTACATTGTGGAGAAAACCATCCAGCTAACTACAGAGGATGCAGTGTTGCTATTGAATTGCAAAACATCAAAAATAAAAACATGCATGCTAAAAATACAAATGTAATAAAGAAGCAAACTGTTAGAATAAACAGGCCTGAATCATTTAAAGGAGAGTTAAGGCGTGAATCGTTGATAGCCTCTCAAGGAGAAGTGGGCAAAAAAACTTACGCTCAAGTAATGATGAGTAACGAAAACAAACAAAAAACTCCTCAAACAGACGACATAAATCAAACGCTTAAGCTGATATTAAGCAAACTTAATACTTTTGATCAGCGATTACAGAAACTAGAATACAGTACTAAGGGAGCCATCCCTAAACAAAGCCATGTCTAACGACTTAAGAATTTTATGCTGGAATGCCAATGGACTCCAGCAACACCAACAGGAATTGCAAATGGTTCTGGACGCAGAGAAAATCGATGTCTGTCTCATCTCTGAAACTCACTTCACTAGACAATCAATTATCAAATTTAGAAATTATAAAACATATCACACTATTCACCCGGGAAATACTGCCAAGGGAGGTAGTGCTGTTATAATTAGAAATAGCATTAATCACTTCGAGGAATTAAAATATGAAACAGAACAAATACAAGCAACAGCTGTTAATATCAAGACCAAAAATAACTCTATTAGTGTTATTGGAATTTACTGCCCACCGAAATACTCTCTAAAAGAAAAAGATTATCTTGAATTTTTCAGTAAACTAGGGAAAAGATTTGTAATTGGAGGAGATTTTAATGCAAAAAATATCCACTGGGGTTCTAGACTAACAACAACCAAAGGGAAAGAACTCCTCAATGCTATCAGAAAATACGGTTGTGAAGCCTTATCCAATGGTAAACCGACCTACTGGCCAACTGATCCAAATAAAATACCAGATCTGATTGATTTCTTTATAGTGAAAAATATATCCCCAATACTTTTGACATTAAGTGAAAGCATCATTCAAAAAAAAAGCTATCCTAGTTTAGTAAATAAACACACAAATTGGGAATACTTTAGACTGTCGTTAGAAAGAAAAATTAACTTAATGGTTCCGCTAAGGAGTGAGGAGCAATTAGAAAAAGAAGTTCACAAGTTCATATGTGACATACAGCAGTCAGCTTGGGAAAACACTCCTGAAGTTAAAAAGAAAATTAAGGGAAACAACTACCCTAGAGAAATTAGAGAGCTTTTGGCAGAAAAAAGAAGGGCAACGAGAATATGGCAACAAACTAGAGCCCCTCAAGATAAAACTAAGCTAAACAATCTGACTCAGCTACTTAAAAGGGAAATCAAAGATTTGAAAGACGAATCTATCAGTAACTACCTCAGAAAATTATCTAATGATACTAGTACTGATTATTCTCTCTGGAGAGCAACCAGAAGAATTAAAAGGCCAATAATGCGGATTCCTCCAATCAGAACAGAAGATAACAAATGGGCCAGAAATAACGAAGATAAAGTACGAAATTTTGCTGAATACCTGGAAAAAATATTTGAACCACATGATGACCAATCATTGGAAGCCGAAATAATAACTGGAAAGGTTGTACAGGAAAGTGAAGAAATCCTACAAGCAACACCAAAAGAAGTCATGTATGAGATAAAAACAAATATGAATCCGAGAAAAGCGCCGGGTTATGACCTTACACAGCAGAAATTTTAAAAGAACTACCAAGGAAAGCATTATTAAAGCTCACCAATATTATAAATGCCACCTTTCGATTGAAATATGTACCCAGCCTTTGGAAAATTGCAGAAGTAATTATGATTCCTAAACCTGGGAAACCACCACACAAAACTGGATCATACAGGCCAATATCACTATTACCAGTTATGTCCAAACTCTTTGAGAAGTTATTAGTAAAAAGACTAAATCAGATAATTGAGAGGAAATACCTGATTCCAAATCATCAGTTCGGTTTTCGCAACCAACACTCAACATTAGATCAAGTACACAGAATAACTAATATTATTGAAAGAGCATTAGAGGAGAAAAAAGTCTGCTCAACGATATTCTTAGACGTTGCACAGGCCTTTGATAAAGTTTGGCACGAAGGACTTAACTATAAGTTAAGCACTGTACTACCAATGCAATTCACTACAATATTAGAATCATACTTGAAAGATAGATTCTTTAGAGTAAAATTAGACGATTCTTATTCTGAATTGAAAGAAATCAAGGCAGGAGTACCGCAGGGCAGTGTATTAGGTCCTGTCTTATACCTATTGTACACTAATGATCTCCCTGTATTAGAAAACAACACTGTGGCGACATTTGCTGATGACACGGCAATCTTAGCTATTGGAGATAGCAACGAAGAATCAACTCATAGTTTACAGTTAGCTATTACTCAAATACATAACTGGACCAAAAGATGGCGAATTAAACTTAACGAAACTAAATCAGTTCACATCAATTTTACAAACAAACGACTCGAACATATTCCGGTTACAATTAATCAAGAAATAATACCGTATGCCAACGCCGCTAAGTATCTTGGCATGACACTAGATGCAAAACTACGATGGAAAGCACACGTCAAAAACAAAAGTGAAGAACTGGGGCTTAAATATAGAAAGATGTATTGGCTGATAGGAAGGAGCTGCGCTCTATCAACATACAACAAACTTCTATTATATAAACAAATATTAAAACCGGTTTGGACTTATGGTATACAACTTTGAGGTTGGACCAAACAGAGCAACGTGGAAATCATCCAAAGATTTCAAAACAAAGTATTAAGGAACATCGTTGATGCACCATGGTATGTTAGAAACAGAGACCTCCATAGGGACCTTAAAGTGGACACTGTTTCAAAGGAAATCCAAAAAAATGCAGTGAGACATAGGCAAAGGCTCGAACAACATGTTAACACTGAGGCAACTAAGCTGTTAAACAACACACATATTGTACGCAGGCTCAAACGAACTAAACCTTTTGAGCTGGTGTAATTGCTAGTGTAAACAGCGTAATGCTGATGTAAAATCCACAATAACGATGTGGTTTAATTCAATTTATCAGACACTATGGAACACCAGTGGGAAGAAGCCATAGATTAATACAACATAGTAAATTAAGTTAGAATAAAATTGCTTATTAGTCCAGGTGACTAGATTGTAATAATTGTTTATTTAAAATATTTAAATAAAATTGAAAAAAAAAAAAAAAAAAAATTCTGGTATGTTGAGTTAATAAACAATTGACGTTGATAAACTGGTTTTTGTTTGTTTGGTCTCATGAAATCTTGAAACTTGTACTGTCTGGTCTCCATATGTATAAGAAAGCTCTCCGACAACCAGACAAAATTAATATAATTAGGTGTACTAAGAATAAAGCATCAACATTTTTACGAAGGTACACCCTAATGCAGATTATTTATAGCTACTCCTTGCTAAATCAGAACACTCTCTATATAGACGGTCCGTTTGTCCTAAATGTGAATTTAATCTATAAACATTGCGAAGCAACATATAAGTTATGTTTATTAATGATATAAATGGCATGTTGGTATAACATTAAACTTTATGAAATATACAGTCATAATAATATGTTTGCGTAATGTACAACTGTCGGCAAATCGCCTGACTAAAAATAATTTGATTATTTATATTTGTTGTTTGTTTGCTTGTGCTGTATGTATTGTCTTTGGTAATTTATTATCATGTTGGGATGGTAATGTAAAAAATTTGCTATTCAAGAAAATTAAAGTCGACTTGTATTTTTTTGTTTGAAATCTGTGTTGCGAAAGCTCTCTACGATTATTGCTATTATGTCGCTCGGTATATAGTCTATGCGCGAATTTTTTTTAATTTTTTATATAATTCGTTTTGTGTCTTCCTCCTAACTATCCTAACGTACGTATACTCTATTGTTTATGAATAAAAATATTTGTTGAGTTGTGTGTCTGTATATAGTGTGCGAGCAAAACCACTTTTCGACGTAATCCTATTTTATTGCCGGATAGTTTTTTGTTGTTTAAAGCTTTAGAGAATTTAATATATGGACGGAGTTTCAGAATTATGAATAGATTTGACATTAATTAAATTTGTCTTTTTTTCAGTATGTATACGTGGGCACATACATAGAAATACTTGAGTTTGCTTATCCGATATAAAGCCAGACATTTTCTTTTTGAATAAAAAACCCATACCCTATCGTTATATATATATATATATATATATATATATATATATATATATATATATATATATATATATATATATATATATATATATATATATATATATATATATATATATACAATAAATGTAAATAACATACATTCTGGAAATTCGAAAGGTATAGTATTTTACTGTATTCAACTCTAACGATATAATTCTGAAAAAAATTCTATTCTTGGAATACCGAATGATTTTCGAAATTAAATATTTTTTCATTTTAAATCCGACCTAGATAAGTATGTACATACTCGAGTTTCTTTTATACCTTTTTAAAGCACTTTTAATCAACCCCAAAATCGGGATGGCTCTATGTTGCTATGAATATTGAATGAATATTTAGTTTTTACCAAAAATGCTCGTGTTATATATTTCTAATTCTGGTTACAAAAGATCTATTTGAACAATTTTTCATATAAAAATGCCTACATACTGTATTTTTACCTTATGTGAAATGTCCTCAATGCCACACGAATGTGGTAATTTCAATTCCAACCCTGAATTGTTATGCTGAATTAATAATTTTTGTCAATTTGATATTAAAGTTTCATAATTATGGTACCGATGTTTTTTTTTTATTGAATTTAATAATAACAATACAGTAAAACTCCTCAAAGCCGTAATCTCACGGGACCACAAACATTTTACGGCTTAGAAGACTTTTCAGACCTCATGACTATTATTATCATCATTCGATGATCGAACTTCATCGATTAGCGACTTAATATCAATAGATTCCGATTCTATTTCATCATCATCATCAACACTTACTAAATCAACGGCGCTGCAAATAGCGAACCCATATGCACTTATGATAAGATATTGTATTTCGGCCATTGTAGAACGTGTTTCGTGCATATCGATGGTTAAATCAGTTTTAATCTGAAATCCGTAGTCGATGAAGCATTTTATTATTGTTTCCATACGAATTTTGCCTTGAGTCATTTTAAGAAAATTAATTCCATCCAAAATTGAAATTTTCTTTGCCAAATTGGTGACTGCCTCGCAGATGTCCATCTCTAACAACAAATGTTGCATTACGAATATTCGATAATAAATTTTTACAGCAGCAATTACTCCGTTATCTGAAGGTTGTAGTCTCGAGGTGCAGTTTGGCGGAAAGAATTCAAGTTTCATATTCGAAAATTCTGCATCTGTATGTGAAAATTCATTATCCAAAAATAACAGTATTTTTCCGTTTTCCCGTGCCATTTGTTGGTTCAATGAAGTTAAATACTTATGGAATATACAGCTGGTCATCCAAACGTTCTTATTAGCGTAATATTGCACTCCAAGTTTGGATACGTCCGTAAAGATTTCCCGATAATCAAAGGTTTTAATAAAGTGCCATCACCAAAAGCAGTAAGAAGGACCGTTAATCGATCTTTTGCTAGTTTTCCTCCAGAACATTTTTCTCCTTTTAGAGTAAGTGTCCTATTCGGTAATGTGCGCAAAAACAAAGCGGTTTCATCGCAATTACCAATGTCGCTTGGTTGGTAGCCATTACACATATCAGGCAATTTGGTTTTCCAAAGTGCAATGACATTTTGGTTCACACCATTTTCCTCGCCAAAAAAAGTGTTATCCATTTCTTTGGCGATTTGTAAAGCTTTCGACTATAGAATGGTTATAAATATTGGGGGAAGTTTTTTCCTCTAGCTTTGGAGAACCACTCAAAAACTACCTGATTCAACTCATTATTTTCAGACGTTCGGCTTTTTTTTGATAATTGCAATGGTTTGGTTGCCGCCAAATACCGTTCCCTTATCATTGTGCGCTCTGTTATACACACATAAATTTGAGTAGTGTCGCATTGAAATTTATCTGCAATTTGTTTTACTGTATGTGATTTTGCTTCATGCATCAAAATTACATTAAATTTTTGCTCGAGATTCAAGATGTTTAACTTTTTTGTTGGTTTCTTATTCATTTTAAGCTAAAATATGTTTGCAAATTAATGATCTATTCAACTGATTTAGAATTTATATAAAAGGTACAAAATATCAAAGAGCACGTACTTGCAGTATGTACATAACATAGTTCAAAATTTTTACCTTTGATAGAATATATTTTAAATGCAATCACAGAAAAGATGCACAGATACCTCACACTTAAACGACTTTACATTTGCGCGTGTAACAATAAACTAAACAGAAAACGACCACGAGAGTTTAAAACTCTCTTAAAACAGTTTACAAATTAGCAAATTAAAGTAAAAATTGAAAATATAGAGAATTAGAGCAAATATATATTTTTGTATATGCAATTAAAATCCTTCCCGGAACTATTGATAGGTATTTAGAATTTAACAGTGGCTTTAGAGAATATAAAGCACGACTGCCAGCCGCACTTTAATATCATCACCCACATTGTTATCGTGAGTAATAAGAGAACCCAAATATTTGAACTTCCTCACTCCTTCAAACGTGTATATAGTGGCAACTACTAAAATCTGGTGTGCCATTGTCCCAGTCACCAGAGATCATGTATTTCGTTTTTGACTCATTGATCTCGAACAGAAACTGAAAACTCTACAAGCGGATTAAGTATTTCCTTCACTCCATTGCTATTCAGCCCAATCACGCATATGTCATCTGCATATGCAAGCACCTGATTGGACTGGCGATATAAAATGTTGCGCTGAAGTGTTTCAGTTTTACGAAAAATGTACTCCAACTTTAGATTAAAGAGTATCGGGGACAGAACATCTCCCTGCCGAACACCCGAGCAAACCGCAAAAACTCTTGATAGCCTGTTCTCAACACAGCATTGAGACTGCGTCCCTGTCATTCTACACAATCGTACCGTTTTTGTCAACATACCTAGATATTCCAGTGCAGAGCACAGACTCTCTCGATTGATCGAGTCATAGGACAGCCGGAAATCCAGAAACACCTAATGCACGGGGATGGAAGTTTCATAATATTTCGGACGAAATCCTCCTTGATAGTCACTAACCAGGCCCTCCACTAGATGGGTTATTCCATTCAATATATTGTATCACAGTAACTTGTATGCTGTGCAAAGGAGAGCTACATATACCGCGATAATGCTCACCCTCAAGCGGTCTCCCTTCTTGAATATGGGGCATATCGCGGCCACTTTCCATTCATCAGGCATTTCTTCGGTTCGCCATACTAATCGAATAAGGTCGAAAAGACAATCCCACAACGTATCCCCTCAGAATATCAAGAGCTCCGAATTAACGCAATCCACTTCAAGTGAGCGGTTTCGTTTTAGTCCCTGCATGATAGTGAATTCCTCATGGGATGGATCCTCAATGCACATCTCCGCAGTCTGAATTATAGGTGACTCAATTACAGTCTGTGACGCATGATGAACATCAAGCAGGACGGTAAAATGTCCGTTCCATGTGTCGAGTACTGCGTCGATGTTGACACAGAGGTTTCCATCCCGGTTCCGAATGGCAGTTAACGCAGGCTTGAAAGTATGGTAAGTAATTCCAGTAATTCCTTTAAAGAAATAACGTGAACTGCGCTCATTGCTAAGATCTTGTACTTTCAGAATCTCGGTCTTCCACCATTCTCGCTTTTTCCGTTTACAAATCCGCTTAGCTGCCCTTCTCGTAAGAATAGCCTTGTTTTTCCGCGCGATTGTGAGACGTTGTTATGGGCTCTTCACTATGGGCTATATTTTGTTGCTCAACTGCAAGACGACACTCGTCATCAAACCAATCATTCTTGGGTTTGACTTTCACTATACCTAAAGTCTGTTGAGCAGCACTGACAACCGAAGTTTTCAGTGCCTCCCAGACAGAGTTCACACAGTCAGACTGGTAATTAGCTCCCTCAATGTTGTCGCTGACAAAATCCTGATATCGTTTCTTTTGATCTTCATTTATCAGACCTTCACAGTCGAAACGTTCCATGCGTTTCGCTGTGTTCCAAGACTTGTACGAAAATTTCCACTGTAGCTTTGCAGCGATCAAATAATGATCGCTGCCTACGTATTTGGTTGCTTATCGGTTCTCACATCCTGCACTACCCCAGCTCGCCCTTTTTAAATTAAGACGTGGACAATTTGGCTGCGTTGAGTTTTGCGAGGGTGGATCCATATTTCCAAATGTATCTGTTTGTGAGGGGAAAACGTGCTTGCTACTCTGAGATCGTGAGCAATTGGAAAGTACATCATTCTCTCACCATTATCGGTCGCAGTTTCATATCGGGAGTACGGACCTATGTTTTCACACAAGCCGGCCTTGTTTCTGTCACCTCTAGAATTAAAGTCTCCAATTACCATTCTGGCATCATGGTCGAGTATAGATACCATCGGATCATCCAAGTCATTGTAAAATGAGACTTTATCTTGGGGCTGGCTGACTTCTGAGGGGGCATGTACACAAATTATCGACAAGTTGGCTAACTTTATGTGCAAGCGAAGCTTACACAATCGGTTATTGACTGCTGGGAAATCCAAAACAGCATTTCCGAGGTCACATCCACTGTATAACAACGTATAGCCCTGGGACACATGGTCTCCACTTTTAGGCCAGCGAGTTTCTTGAAGAGGAACTAGTTCCAGCCGATTCTCCTTCATGCATGTGATTAGGCCCTCTGACGCTCCTGGTTTCTTAAGTGACTGCATGTTCCACGTTCCGATCCGAAAGGACGTATCCGGGCACTTGAGCGGGGGTCCAGTGTTGTTTTGGCGGTATCCATTTTTAGTTTTGTTGACTTTCTAAACAGATTGCTTTTTTTTACGCATGCGGGTCGTCAGCCCAGCGATCCAACTGTTTAGTCGCCTCCGACGACAAGCAAACAGAATTTTAATTTTTATAGCTTTCAAATTAATTGAATTGAAATATGGTTAAAATTATAATTTACTAGCTGACCCGGCAAACTTCGTTTTGCCCAAAATAGATTTATTGATTGAATTAATTTCAAGCATTCACGAGTCCACTCGAAATTTGATCGAAAATTATCGATCGTTAAATCGGTTGAATTCAAGGTAATTCGCGTAATTAAGCATTCTTCTCTATTGAACAGCCCTTTCAAAATCCTTGTCACTATCAACTTGTTCATTAGCTTCGTCACAATCAGTTGGGTTCCATTGCACAACTTTAAGGGTAATTAATGAGGCGGCAGGCCAGACAAATCTTAAGAATTTAGGAATTCCACTGGATAATTGACAACTTCGTCTTCGTTTTCAACATGATCGATCGATTTATATATGTGAACGCAATTCTCCCGGAATTTGAATTTGAATCGTCCAATGCAAATAATTGACATCAATATTTTTCGCTGGTAAAATTTCGCGTGCGCTCAACCAATCTTAGTTACGATAATTTTAACCAATTTTCGTATATACATTAGTGATGAGTTCTTCTGTCGTTGAAGTGAATTGGCAAATTTCACATGGAATCGATATTAAACCAAATGGTAGTATAACACACTCGCATATTCATACTCAAAGGAATGGTTTTCACGTATCGCCACAAATACGATGACATGACACATGCGTTTAATTCCTCCGCAACATTATCATCACGCCACCAAAGCAACGATTATTGTTGCGCAAATCTTTCAATGTTCGATCGAGTGCGTCTAATGATCGTGTGATACGCACTCTTTTGCTGTTCATTCAACAGTGGAACATTTGTTTGTGCCTGTTGTTGCAAAGTTGTTGTGTCGTAAGCACGCTCACGTTCCATTTCACGATTCAATACATCTTTAGTTTGACGATTTGGTGCTGTCATATGAATTTCAGTCAAAAGTTTGCCACTCATAAGCAAACACAAATCTTCAATCAGCACTAATGCTTCATTTGCAATTCGAAATACCCTGTCACGATGCAAAAGCGATGCAAAATGTCTTCTACGATGGTATCTTTGTACGTATCCCATAAATGACGCGCGTTACGCCTTCAAACATGTCTAAAAGAGTTAGAATTTGATTGGCAGGCGAAGAAGCTATTGCATTGTCTAGCGTTTGATTCGAGTAATTGTTGTGTTCAAGCAATTGTAACTGTTGACATGCTTCTCGAAATATTGGATACACTGTACCATTCACAGTACGCAATGACTCAAGTGAAGTTGAACCGCGCACGTTCTTTGGATGGATTGTGTAAATTCGTCCCAATGCATCAGTTAAAAACACCCCTAGATATCCATCTACTGGTTGGCCTTGCTTTCTGCGTAACCATTTCTTCGACGATGCAATCCGAGTGTAATATCGAGTCATATCCTAGAAAAGCAATGTTCTCGCAAACGGATCACTGGCACAAATTGAAAAGAAACTCGTTAATGTAGTTGCTGGTGGTCTTTCCATTCGCTGTGCTGAGTTCTCTGCGTTGAAATACATACAAATCGAAGTAGGATTGTGTTGTCCGCATGGTTCGGAAGTATACTGGTCTTCACTACTTCGTGCAACTCTGGATCTATCTCAGGATCAGGAATTTTCCACGGAAATGATGTCATTAATTTGGTCTGGTGTAATTTTGTCCACCATCCAAAGAAGAATGTGTGCGTGCGGCAAACCTCTTTTCTGGCACTCAACTGAATACACTCAGCGCGTTGAACTGTACCGTAAAACACGTTGTTTCGCAATGAAGTTCATTAAACATCGGAATTTTTGTTTGCTGTAACGTTGTGACGATCAATTGGTGATTGACCGGGATGCAGTAACTGCGTAACCTCTGGCCATTTTGAATTACAAGTAAACGTCACAAACAAATCCATAATTGCGCACGTAAGTCATCGCGTCCTGGTCGATATGCGTAAAAGTTCATTGAACTGACTTTTTTATTTGACCCCTAAAAATTTACAATTTATGAAGTGACGGTTAAGAGTGCTTTTTTTTGTACTAACCATTGGCCGGGTTTATCATGTTGTATCTCAAGTGATAACCGGCTTCACGGCGGCAGAACATAAACGGATTTTGTAGTGCGTCATACGATCGATGTGTCTCACTTATTCAGTTCGGCGTTTGATGACTCTATCACGCGATTCCAAACTTTCACTAACTGAAGGTGCACTGCATTGTCGTTCATGAGTTACTGCATCTGATTGAACGAAGTCGTAAACAGTTTGATGACCTCATTGTGTTCGTGTAACATTTGCTGCAATTGCTGGACTTTTTCTCTTGTCGTTGTATTAATGATAGCATAGCGCCGATATACTTCATCATATGTTAATCTCCAAGAAAATATATTTGCGGATATTTGTGTTCTTGATCTGGATGGGGCAACAGCGATCCAGCAAGATGAAAAATTTGCCCATGAATCTGTATAGTTGGAGTGTTGAATCTGTTTTGTTGGCAAAATAAGTATAAGTTTGTGTTATATCGTCATATACCGTGTATTGTGTTCGGTGTGTTAGTAGATTTTGTGGTGTTATAGTGTTGGTGTATTAGCATTCATTGCTGATGTTGGTGAAATTACCATGAATGTTGAATTGTAATCTCGTTCATTTACAATTTCACTACCAAACGACATTATTTGAAAACAATCGTTGTACATCTTGATGTGTTGCCCGAAATGGTTTGAATTAGGAGATTAACCGACAAGCAGCGTGCGCAATGGCTCTGGTGGTGGAAGCAACTCTAGCAATTTCATCTTGCCGCTCGCGCAACACAATCCAAGCGGTTCATTCTCAAATTTCCGTTCATTGCAATGCTGATAAACGACAGACATCTGATCGAATTAAACTGATGCGTGCGCACTGTATCGAAAGGCTGCACGTTCAATGTTCACCAGATTTTGTTGTTGTCGACATTGTCGTTCAATAGTCGCACGTTGTGATCTTGCTTCATCACTTTGCCGAGCACGAACATCTCTTCTTCTCAGTCGTTGTTGCTCATTGTATAAGCCTCGTTGATCTCTTTTGACTGTCGCGCGCGATTCTCAATCATTCTGATTCAACCTGATTCTCTTTCAATAGCATGTTCCTATTCCGTTCGACGTGCTGCAATATTTCGGAGTCCCGTTGCATTCTGAGAACGCCGACCAATGTTACCATTACCTCTTCTTGGCTTCGTAACAAATATCGAACTGTAAATGATCATCATTTACTATAAATTACACATACAGACAAAATAAAAAACACAAACGAACGAAAAAGATGTAATTTTAATTTTTGAAATCAACTAGAAAAACCAAACAAAACGATTACCGATCTATTCCAATGGAAATGGGGTTAGGTTTTCGCCGACATACAAAAACAATGAACTCAATGTCAGAAATTGATAATCCACAGATTCTCAATGATATATTTCGTAAATGTAAACTATTTCACTCGAAAAGTCAATGGCAAATGAAATCCGAAATATCGGAAAGTCATTTAAAGTGACCGCACAGCTCAAATTATCAAATCAGAAAGAAAAAACAATATGCTGAGCTGTCAAACGAATGAATTGTACTGAAAATAAAATGTACAGCGCCACCTGTTGAGAATTTCCTTTATTTCTTTTTTTGATCCAGTCGTTTTGAAGTTTTAAGCATCCGAACACACCACAATCCTTTTTATATATACATATATGGATTTTTACTAAACTTTGTTAGTAAACCAGTTTTAAGGAAGGAGGAGTGCACAAAAGGGCACCAGTCCAAAATGTTTACAAAATAATTATTCAACCACTTCAAATATGGATCATAATCAAATTAGTTAACCTAGGTCATCCTATCAAGCTTGTACCGGATTTAAAAACCACTCTAAATATTTTGCAGCAAATTTAGTACAATCATACGACAATATTTATATTCAAATTTAGACTAATTCTAATGAAAACATTTGTATAATTGAGATCATTCATCAAAATGTTTATTTCGAGAAGTAAATTACCCCCAATTTATTTTGGCCGAAAAAATCTAGCAGCTAACCCTAAAATCAAATAAATCGTATATAAAAGCTTGAATTTATGATGTTGAGTCGTAATGCCAAAAAAATATTGTATCCTTATCATTATATACACAAATAGCCTTCTATAAATATTTACATATTTGTAATAAATTTTTTATATACTCGTGTACAACAAAATGGTTTTCATAAATATTTTAGAGACCAAACCAAAAAAGCTTTCAAAATGTATTTAACTATACGACATATATTCAAGTACAGTTAATTAGTTTAATTTTTACTCAGGGCTTTTTGTTATTATTTACTTAGGATTTAGGATACGAGCTATGACGATGAAATATGTTTCAACTAAAAGCGCTTTTGGTTATTTTAGAAAATATTAAAAGTTTTACGTTTCATCTATGTATACATACTCGTATGTGCATAAAGAATGAAATTTTATTTTTCGACACGTCAGTAAACGTATTTAACTTAACTTTTTGATATGCTCGTATGTATATACATGAAGCTTATATACTATAGGTACATATAGCTAACTTTATTGCATAAACTAAATTGATGGTTTGTTACATTTCTGTTATATACATTATGAGGTGGGGAATTAGACAGTTTTGTTCTGTGTATATACTTAATTTACTAGCGAATGGTGTAGTTTATGTTTATCTACATATATGTGGTATTTAGTCTTTCTTTGGCATCATCAGCTTAGTCAATATTTATTTATTTCTCAATTAAATATGACAGCTATTAGCTCACGAAATGAATCCGATGACCACGTTGGCCACAATAAAGGAGAAATTTCTATACCAAAAACTGACAAAATGAGATTGGCAAAATGCGTTCTGAGTGTTTAAATATTTTAAAGGTTTATAATAAAAGAATATTAATGAGGTAACCCGACGCTATATGGTTCCACCGATTTAAAAATCATTTTAGGTATAATGAGGGTTATTTTTCTAATTAGGGAGCGAAGCAACCTGAACAATATATATACGATCCTTGAAGCAACCATGATGCGATGTCTGCGCTTTGAGTCACTCCCGTTGAATTAAAAAATATAAATGGGACAACCCAACGTTCCACGTCGTCCCACTTCTGTCGAGTTAAAAATAAAATTAAAATAATGTGAGGGTTAGTTTTATAACTACGAAGTGGTTTGATGGGTGTAAAATCATAAAAAGTTTGTTCGCAAACTGAACAAGTTTAGACCAAGGCAGAGAGGACAACTGATCTAAATTTAAAGACCTAAAGTTGAATACCTGAATCCGACTAGAACTGTAAACTGGACAACTGCTCACGAAATGAAGGCAGTCATCCTATTCCTCAAGCCAGTCCTTGTAAATAACATCATGAGCTAAGCACATACGATGTAGATGATCTTTAACACAGCCATGCTCCGTAAAAATCGCTCCCAAGATTCTTAGCTGGTTCTTTTTTAAAGAAAAAGCATACTTCGTTGAACTCAAATTGGGCTTTTTAATAAAGTAGTTCGCCTGACGACAGCTAAAAGTATATTGTTAGAATAAAGAAGGTATATACATAATACTTTTGTTTTTAACAGCAAAGTTCAAAGTCGTAATAACACTACGTGTCAGCGCTATTAGTCCCGCCTGAAAAACAGACAACTGACTCATCTAATGATAAGCTACCGGGAAAAGATTTGAGAAATGGAATTCGGGTAGTAGTCTGTCATTAACCATATCGATTTCTGGTAAACATGAAGAATAATTTTTAAATATTTTTTTGGTAACTCCAATGTACATACGTACCTTAAGCGATATGAAGAATGGATTCTGGCTGCTACACAATTCATTTAGAAGCGTACGATAGTAGCGGTAGGACCATTGAATTATAAATGAAAGAAAGCATCCTAGGGCTTAAACCCCAGGATTTATCAAAAGCTCTTCTACATTGCCAAAATATGGCAGTTACTTTTTGAAGCTTGTAATTCAGGTGATTTTTCTAGGAAAGTGTACTGTCCAAGACAACACCAAGGTGCTTGACGTGGTCACATTAAGTGTTCATTCTCCCAAAAACAGAGGGAACAGATAGTTGAAGAGTATTCCTCTTCATTGTAAAGACAATTAAATTGGTTTTAGAAGGATTGACATGAAGACTCTTCTCACTACACCATGCCTCCACAATAGTTAAGGCATGCTGAGGTAGGTCGGGTAAGACACTGAGATGTTTGCCTGAGACTGTCAAAACCAGATCATCAGCGTTACTCTGTGCAATGTAGCCAGATTGCTTCAGCAGAACAAGTAACTCGTCAATGACCAAAAGCCACAACAGAGGTGACAGCATACCTCCCTGAGGACAGCCTTTGGTAACCTTAACAGAAACTAACTTAAGCATGGATTTAATCCATAAGATTTAATCCATATTGCTCCCGCAATATCCAGGAAAGACCCCACATGAAACTCCTTATTTTTAAGAGATTTTTCAAACCTGGTTACAAGTTCATGTATGGCGGTTTCACAGAACTTACCGCCTCTATAAGCATGTTGCATGTAACTGAGTGGAGAGGTGATTAGAAAATGGTCTCTTAATCTATCGACAATTCCTTCCATAGCTTTAAGAAAAGTTGAAGGTAGATTAATTGGCCGAAATGACTTACATGACAGCTCTCGGGATAAAAATAACTCTACTCATGCTCCATGAATTTGGAACAGTGCTAAGAGCAATGCACGCTTAAATCAGCTTGTGAGCCAAATTTGAATCGGTACTTGCAACAGACATCCTAGTGAGCTCGGCAGCAATATCATCCGAACAGAAAAAAGCAGCTCACCAATTTCCTTGTTGGAAGAGTTAAGCTGGTAGACGAAGAGAATCAAGTTTACACACACTGTTCTTAGCCAAAGCATTATTTAGTTCATAAAACTCATAAATTAGCAAAATTATTAAATTCCGAATTTGATAATTAAAAGTATTAATATTTATAAAATTCTACGAAATCATAAAAATTCAAATTATTAAAATGTCCAAAACTACAGAAATCTCATGTTCGAACTATTTAATTTACTAAGTTAAATATATTTAGTTTATAATATTAAAATTATTACACATTTTTTATTAACATTTTTTAATTTTTTTAATTTTTTTATACTACATATTAAATAATAAAAATTATTAAAAAAGTTTAAACTAATATAAATATTAAAATTGTTAAAATTAATAAAATTATAATACTATATATTAGTATTATTAATTAATATTATTAATTATAATACTATATATTAGTTATAACATTTCCTATTCAAATGATTAATATTCTTATTGTTAATATTACAATTGCTTAAGTAATTAAAAGTTCTGGAATTATTCAATTATTTCAAAAATTATTAAATAAATGCCAATATTATTAAAACCACTATAGTTACTAAACTTAATCAATCAAAGTTTCTGAAGATCTCACAGCTCCTAAAACTATTTTAATCTTTAAGTTCACAAAATTCCTCAAATTTTTATATATCTTTAAATTCTAAAAATTCTTAAAAAATCTTAAAATTAAAACTATAAAATTATTAAAAATTTTAAAATAAAACAATTAATATTTCTAAACTATTCTAATTAATAAAGGTTCGTAACAATACTTTATTTTAATGATAAATTTCTCTATAATTATGAAAATTTCAAATATCAATAAAACTATGGAACTAATTAATGTTAAATTCTCATAAAATTGTTTAAATGATTAACATTTTGAGATGTGTTAAAAATTTTTAAATCGTAAGTATTATCAAACCTATTACAATCACTAAAATTAGTAAAGTTAATAAAATTATTAAAATTCGTAAATTTATATTATTTATGTACAATATGTCCAATTACTAAAACTTAAGTTTTTTAAATATTAATTAAGATCTTAATATGTTATTAAGATTAACATTATTAAGCATTTTAAACATTTTAAGATTTCACAAATACATATATTTTAAAATTTTAAAACTATTAAAATTATTAAAAAATCACCAAAATTCATATAATTATTAAAATTAACTTTTTTGTTATTTGTTAAAATTTGAATTTCTTAAATTTTTTTAAATTCTTAATACTATTAAATTAGTTTAATACGTATAACTATTAAAATTATTAAAATTTTCTGATTTACTTAAAGTTTTAAACTTTTGATCGTTTGAATTTTTTTAGGAATTAATTTAAAAAATTTTAAAATTATATTGTAAATTTAAAACAAAATAATTTAAATAAATTTAAAACTATCCGAATTTAGTTATTTTTTAAAAGTTTTAATAATGAAAACAATTTTAGTCATATTAATAGTTTTAATATTTTAAGAATTTTAAGTAACACATACATATATGAATCTGGGCAAAATTAAAATTTTTAAAAAGCTTCATAATAATTTTGATAATTTTAACAATTTTAATAATGAATGAAATAATTTTAATTATTTTTAGAATTAATATTTAAATAATTTAAAAAATTTGTTGGATTTTATTAAATTTTAATAATCAATTAATGAAATACCAAATTTTAGAGATTTGCCAATTTAATTAATTGTAATAAATTTAGGAATTTCCCGAAAAAATACATAAAATTCTAAAATTTTAAGAAATGTACGATTACATTTAATTATATTTCTATGTGATTTAGAATTGCAAAAGTTTCAAGAATTAAATAATCGTTTTAATCGTTAAAAGTTTTTATTTTAATTATTTATTAAACTTGAATTTCGTTTTGATAATTAACAATTACAGTTTTGTAATCAGGACTAATTTTCATACACTTATCGTCTTGAAACTATTAATAATATATGAAATTCAATAATTTTCACAATTTTAACTATTTTATAATTTTAATAATTCGAATATTTAAGGATCTTTTTAAGAATTTTTTTTTTTTTTAAATATTATGAATTTTACAACAAAAAGTATTTCTGTAATTGAATAATTTAAACAGTTTTCAGTTTTTTTGTTTAATTTTTCGTGGTTTTATGATGAGAATTTTCATTACTGTTGTCTTACTTTAACCCCTAAAACCTAACAAAATCATGGGGTTAACTTTTAAGGATACCTATACATATATAGTTATAGTATTTAGTAGTATACATGAACCGGTGTTGTGTGGTTTGTAATGCCCATCCTTCATCAACATAATGTAGGACCATATTGTTTGCATCGTTAGCAGTATATACACATCACAACAGCTCTACCGAAGGCGAAGAGTACAGTTAAATTAGGTCAGTTATTATTTATGTAATATGATTTATACGGTCGAAAAATATGGTTGTTTGACAATAATTTAACCTCAATAAACCGAATTATATATAAATAATCCAGCCCATATCATTCATCTCATCTCAAAAGACAATATTGAATGCCTTATAATCTCATATAAACTGTTGTTATAAACCACAAATCGGATTATATGATTGATTTTCGTTGATTCAGAACATTTTTCAACTGAAATAAATATTTTTTATTTATATACATATTTTATTAATATGCTTGTGCGCTGTGTTGTCGTTCCAATATATTTTTATTGTTGTACTATATTATATGTCCTTACATAAGGATTTGCGTTATCAATAATTCCAAGTGTTTATTGTAAAAATAAAATTGCTAATTGAAAAATCAATTTTTCTAATATCATCGATTACGCTAAATTTATGCTTTCCTGTACACATGATTTCCCTTCAATATGTATATAATGTACATACGTACATTATAGTCTCTCGAACATCAAAAATTTCTAATGTAACATAAATTTTCTATACATAAAGTATTCAATGTTCAATGATATACTCTACCCACCGCCACCACGATAGATTATTTTTATGAATTTCTATAAACATAATTTATATGTGCATACACCTCTCGTATACTAGAGAGATAACACATCATATATTTTGTATTAAGAAGTTATATACACAGCTAGTATCTCTTAAATATATATATATATATATATATATATATATATATATATATATATATATATATATATATATATATATATATATATAAATATATATATATAAATTTTTAAAGATTTATTACATTTCAAAAATGTTCAGCATTATTGTATTATGCACATACATATATACAATACTATACTTACTTGTATTTATGTATAATAATAAGATTAATTATATAGAAGAAAATGAGCATGCATGCGGATTAAGATATTAAAAATAGATTTGTAATATATGAACGTTGGTACATTACTATGGCCTTCTATATATCATTGTACTCTCTGTACGAGCATAAAATCAGGACGAAAAATTATACCAAACCGTATATTATGTATCTATGTACATACATATTTAAACAAAAAAAAAACCTTTAACAATAAAAGAAAATTCATTCTGCAGACAAATTGATTTTTTATTTTTTGGGAAAATGTAATTTTATTTGGATGCTGTTGTATCTGTAACACAATTTTTTGTTCTTTATTCGTTTAATGAATTTTTGATTCAATAATAGAATTGTAAATGAAGATATATACATGGTATATTTAAATAGGTATTGCTTTCTTAACTGAATTCTTCAAGTGTATGCAGTCATCTCTATATTGTAGTTTTGTTAAATATTTATACGACAAAATAATTGTTTTGTCACGTGCACGTCAATGTGATTATATGCTATGAAAAAAGTTGGGCTTGAACGTAATTCTCATAATTTATCTAATTTATCTTAGAATTTTCCTGGACAGTATTTTCATTGATGTCTTAAAAAATACTGAATTCTTTAACGTTCAATGAACATTCAGAATTGGAAATATTCAATTTTATAAAAAATATTTTTTTAATTTATTTCAGTCAAGAAATATAATTAGAAAACTAACCCTCAGTATCTAGAAAGCTCGATATGATCGGGATTTTAAGAGCGAATTGCCTCGTTTTTATACATTTTTATACTTTTGTTAAAATATTAAAATTAATTAAATAGTTTAAAGCGTTATAAATTTTTACTTTTATTTAATTTAATATATAAGTTAATTTTAACTGTTTCAGGAGGAATGAAGATATGATAAAAAGAAGACATCAAACTTATAAGAATCTTAAAGGAAATTGAGATAATTGTATATAAGTTTAAAAATTTTATTTTTATTTTTAATAATTTTACTTTAATAATTTTAAAAGTAGAAATAATTTTAATAATTTTAACAATTTAAATATTGTTAAGATTTGTAATAATTTAAGTTTTTTAAAGGATTTTAATATAATATTTACATAATTATAGTTTTAGTATATAAAACTGTTTTCATAATATTACTATTTTATTTAATATTTAACAATTTTGACTAATTTAGGAATATAAAGAATTTTGACGTACTTAAAAGTTTTAAAAATGTTAAAAAATTTAATAGCTTGAAAAAATAAATTTAAAGTTAATTTTAATAATAATAGAAATTTTGTTAATTTTATATATAATGATGAACAGTTTTATCATATCAATAATTTTAACAATTTTAGGGATTACTATTTACTATTAAAATGACTAAAATGGTTTTAATGATCAAAACATTTAAAAAAATAACTAAATTTATGTAGTTAAAAAATAGCATTAAAAATATTTTCCTTTAAATTTTTAACAATATTTTAAACATTTTAAAGTTAATTCCAAAAAAAAATAAATAGATTAAAATTTTCAGATTTACTTAAAGTTTTAAAATCTTAAAAATGATTAAAACTATTCAAAAAATATCTTATTAAACCTTTCAAGATTATTAAAATTAGTATATTAAAGAATATAAATTTAATAAATTTAATAAAAAATGTTAAATTAAAACAATTTTACAAATTATTTAGAATTTCCAATTATTGAAATATAAATTTCTTAATAGTATTTACGATATTAATTTGTTAGTTAAATGCACATTATTACTTTTTAAAAATTAGATTCCTCAGATTTTAATATGTACATCTTAACATTTTAAGTATCAATAAAATTATTCTAACTATTTAAACCATTAAAAAATAACCAAATTCATCTAATTTTTTAAATTCAATTTTTTTTTAAATATTTAAATTTGAATTTTTTAAATTTATTTAAATTCGTATATAATATATATATATATATATATATATATATATATATATATATATATATATATATATATATATATATATATATATATATATATATATATATATAAGTATAAAAGGATTGTCAAATTATTAGAATTATGAAAAAATACAATTATAAAAACTATTTTAGCCATTAAGAATTAAATATTTAAAATTATTACAATATGTTTTACTATAACTGATAAAGTTAAAATATTTTTAAAGCTAATAAAACTTTAAGTATTATGTCCCCAGATTCTTATATACATAGCTTAAATTACTGAAAGTATTTAAACAATTAATATGATTAAAATTATTTAAATTATTAAGACAATTCAAAATATAACCAAATTCGTGTAATTATTAAATTTATTAAAAATATTTTTCAAAAATTATTAAAATTTGAGTTTTTTAAAAATATTATTAAAAAATTTAGTTTTATTTTAATTATAAAATTTTAAGTTATCCTATAAATTATTAAAGTTCAATATTAAATGTTATTTAAACTATTACACATAATAAAATTCCCAAATTTTTAAAATTATTTCAGTTAGTAAAACTATTAAAACTGTTTATATTATCAAAATGATTAAAATTAAAATATTATAATTTTCTAACTTTTCAAATTTTTAAAATCCCCAAAAATTTTAAAATTATTAATCTTATTATTAATCTATAATTCTCCAATGATTAAAAGTCATAATGTTAGTAATCTTAAAATTTTCCCTAAGTTATTAAAATTTTTAAAATTATATAAACACAATATTCCAAAAATTATTTAATTTATTAAATTAATTCCAACTATTACAACTGCAAAAAATTACTAAACTTGTCACAATAATCAAAATTTTAAAAAATTTCTAAAAGTATTTCAATTCCGAAGATTTCTCAAATTTTGATAAATCTTAAAATCCTACAAATTTCGTAAAATCTTAAAAAAATTTATTATAAAATTATTAAAATCTGATATTTAACATAATAAAATTTTATTGTAATTACATAAATCATTATTATTAACGATATTTCTAAAATTACTAAAGTTATTGAGAAATTTCTTAAAACCTTAATTATTAAAGTTATTGAAGTTCTAATTCTAATAAATGCTCTCATAAAACCTATTAAAAATTTGTTTAGTAAGTTTAATTACCGAGAAATACTATATATACTAATTAATTAATAAAGCTAATAAAATTATTAAAAATGTTAAAAGCAATACAATTATTCAAATTATCTAAAATTCACATTTAATATTAAAGTTTTTATTTCATACTATTATTTAAGATCTTAATATATGATTAACATTAACAATGTACATAAGTATATCTTAAAATACTGAAATACCAAAATAATTATAAATATAAAAACTATTTTATTTTTATGACTTTGAGTATTTAATAAATAAAACTAATATAATGTGTTTTATTATATTTTTTAAAATCATCAATATTAAATAAGTTTTAAAGTTGTTAAAATTCTTAACATATTAATAAATTTTAAAAATTATTTAAATAAATCGATTTATTAAAATTAAAATTAATATTTTGGTAAATAACCCTAAACATCAAAAAAAAATGTTAAATTAAAATTATGAAACTTAATAAAATTACTTAGGAAATTTGAAAGATGTTTGAATAATTAAAATTTTTAAAGTGATGCCTAAAACACTTATTAATATTTATAAAATTTGCAAAATTAACAAAATTTCTTTTATTATTAATTAACATTATTATCAATAATAAAGTGTCTAAAATTATTAAAATTATTTAAGCTTTTAAAATTAGTATTCAATCGTTTAAATTCTTAAAATTTCAAAGAATTATTTAGAAAGTCTTAAAGAGGTTTAAAAAGTTTTTTAAATTAATTAAAAGTCTTAAAACTGTTTATTTTATTAAATCAATTCTTATTTATTCTAACATTATTAAAATATTGAATTGCCCAAAAAATATATTAAAATCATTAAAAATTATAAAATTAACGGAATTCCTGTTATTATTAATAGTAATAAAGTGCATAAAAAAATTATAATTGTTAAAATTAATAATGAACATTTAAATTTTTAAAACATTAAAATATCATTTTATTGAAATTTTTAATATTCTTAAATTTTTATATAATGTTATTTAAATATTTTAATTATTATTAAAATCGATAATAAAATTGAATTACAGTATACTAAAATTATAAAAATGTTTACTTATTTACATTCTAAAAATTATTAATAAATGAAATTATTCTAGTTTTTAAAATTATTAAAATTAATTAATTTTTTGCAATTGTAATAAAATAATTATAAAATTATTTAAAAAATCATAAAATAATTTAAACGTTTAATTATGTAAATTAAATACATTTATTAAAGCGTAAAAATATTAATATTTTTAAAACTATTAAAGTTATTAAAGTTCATAAAATAACTCTTAATAAAATTAGTAAAATTAACAAAATTAATAAATCTAAATTTCTTATTAAAAATGTAAAGATTCCTAAAATTCTGATATCCAATAAAATTCTTAAAATCTCTAGAATAATCATTATTATAAAATACCAAAAAGTAATAAAATTATTTTAAATATTTTAACTAACTAACCTATTATAATGTATTATTAAAATGATAAAAACTATTATAAATCGCGACAATAAATAATGTCAAGATTTACAATAATTTTTATCATTTTAAACTTTTTTATTAATTACTAACACTTTTAATTTTAAAATATCTAAAATTATATAAATTAATTAAATTAAAGTTGAAATTCTTAATACGTAAATTATATTACGTATATTTTTCTTTAAACTGTTAAAATTAAAGATATTAAATTTAAAAAAAAACATTAAGCTCATTAAAAAATAACTACGAGTATTAAAATGATTACACTTGTTAAAAAATTTCTTAACAAATTATTAAACACGTACCTTAAAATTGCTTTAAAATTATTAAAATTCGTATAATGAATTTAAAAAAAGGTTTTTAAATACCTATATTTTTAGAACTTTTTAAAATAAATGTGTGAATAAAAAATGTTTCTAAGTTCTTAATTAAACTAAAATTTTGCAATATATCAATTGAAATTAGCAACTAGGTCCACAAATCATTAAAAATCGGAAAATTAAGGGATACAAATATTTAACTATATTGAACAAACTTAAAAGCAAAACTATTCACTCATTATAATATTTAAATTCTGACAAAGGATCAATTTATATAGACATTAAATCTATATAATAAATAACTATATCTAGGTTACGCGTATACAGAATATATTTCTAAAAACTGGTATGCAACGATAATTTTATTTACAAATTATTTTAATTAAAATTAGAATCAAACACGAAACCTAAATATTATTATATCATGAAGAGATTTTGATTATTTAATTAAAATATTTTTAATATTAGATAAAATATTTTTGTCACAACAAATATGCTCGTCGATTGTTTATAATTGGATATACACGAATGTTTAGGTGGAGTGGGTTTCGATCACAAAAACATTTGAGATATTTAATTAAAAAATAATTAACATTTTAATTATTAGCTTTGATTAGCAACGATGCACATATTTTCTATGTTAGCAAAATATTTATTTTTCATTAAAAGTAAGAATAACTGTGCGCCGCAATATCTACTATCTACCTTAGTAACTAATCTTACTACAAAGGTATATTATGTATATCGCCTGCTATATATGTGAAAAATGAAAAAAAAAATTATTTCTTAAATTTAGCTTAACCTACATTTTTTGTTAAAGGTGGCACAGGGTTGTTTGTGTTGCTACTTGCTGTTATCTCAACAATTTATAGTTGCAAACAATAAAAACTTTTAAACCAAAACATTCCCAACTAAGTATATAAAAATTGTTCGTGTCATTTTTATTTTGTGAAAGAATTCCCAATTTTTTATTTGTTACATAAGAATAGGATACTCTTATATAAGTCCCCAAAAAAGATAAAACGAAACTATATTTTAATCCTGTTTCTATAACATATACTCGTACATATACATATATAAAGTTAAAACCTATTTTCCTATAGCAACCCGTTTACTCTTTTATCCTGTCGTTAACAACTACTACTCAATCCTCATGTACGTATATACACCAAGAACAATAAAAATGCTTTTGTCATACACACACACACACACAGTAAATTCTATTGTATACAAGGTTAAGTAACAACCATAAAAAAGCAGAAAAATAAATAAACCTTAAGAAAACTGTAAATAAGAAGGAAATCTTATATTTTTAATAAATACCAACACATACATACATTATTTTAGAGACTGTTCGGCTAGTGGATTTATTGTCCTTTGAAAGCTGAACAGTATCCCTATTTGTACACGGCTACAGGTCCGTCTTTTAATTGGCCATCTGCACACTGCATAGCTCCATGCTAGCCTGTACTAACATGAACGATGGGTCGGCCCATGAGTTCTACATTCCAACAGAGGGTCATAGATGTTTTCAATTTAATCACCGATCGTAATCGGGAGATGAAAAATCCCTTTTGCATCCCACCTCTGTTGGGATTCGAACCCGGTACCTCCCGATCCAAACGTCGCAGCTTTAACCACTACGCTATTTGCTCGGTCAATATTGTATATTGCGAGTAATTGTCTTCAAAAAAAATATTCGTAAGAAGAGACATAAAAGTAGAAAAAAAATTGGAAATGTCTAAAACCCCAGTCTACAGACACAACAGGAGGAATAAAATGAAAAGCTTTTAATTCACATTTTGTTAAACCATATACGAGTACATGTAGATAAAAAAAAAAGTCGAAAAATTCTAGGATATCGTGTCTGATTTATAAAAGAAAGAAGATATGAAAATCCTATTCGGATAGAGATTCCTCCAGTTTTTTTTTTATATATTTGGCATTATTTCAAGGAGATGTGAAATTTAATTAAAACGGATTAATATAAATTATTGAATTGGTTTTATGTAGTGTGCACATATGTACATATGTACATATACATGTGTAATGCGGCTAAGTGTTGGGATAATTTGTTTTCAAAAATGTACACGAATAGGCCATTTGAATAATTAGAAAGACTATATGACATATGTACCTACATATATAATAAATGAACACTATCATGGGATGCATAGTGTCTTGGATAATACTTTTTACATAGGTCATTATAATTTACTGGACCTATTATGTACTCGTTGATTGATTATTTTTATGTTGAAAATCAAAAAAAAAAATATTTTCAAGAATTATGGTTTTTTTTCGTTATATGAACGAAAAATAAATTGGAAAAACAGAATACATTAGCATTGGCTTTCTGGTGCACAAAGTCATTATTAAGAAGTTTGATTTTACACACTACGATTTCTAGAGATTAGTTCGTCGCACTTATTCACATTTACATTTTAATGATTTATCGACGCCTCCTGTGTTGAACAATTTAGGAGACTAATTGCTATTCGTCAGTATACTCTAAGAGACCCACAGAAGGTTTTTTTCGATATCTCTACTATTGGTATGAGCAAAGAAAGACCTAATAGATGGAAAGGATTTACCCCAAAAAAATGTGGTCATTTTTTTTGAAACCCCCTCTGAGCGGTCTATAATAACGTTATTATAGATAGTGCTAGCGTCTGATGGTATACATTTTAGAAAAACTAAAGTTGCATTCCAAAAGAGTTTGTTGCTGGCATTGGTAATTTGGGTCAAATTATCGAAGCAGTTCCGCAAATATATCGATGAAGTACTTTCAAATTCCCAAGTGCTGATGTAACGATCATGGAGTACCATGCGTAGATTCGACGTTTATGCGAACTGCGAAATTAAATTTATAAATTTCTCTTAATTATTTTTTCTGTGTAATTGATTTTTAATTATGAACTCGTCCGTTTCTCGGTGAGTGCAAAAAAAAATAAAAAATAATGTCAATTGATTGTCGGTGATCGACCAGAAGAGTTTAAATTATGAAATTATGTAATATTTAAAAAATAAAAATTAAAATCATTAAAAATTAAAAATTTTAAAAAAACTTAAAAATTCAATTAAACTTGCGATTGCAAATCTAAAAGTCAAAGAATTATGCCAAGTTATTAAATATAAAATACTATACGAACCAATTTTTTTTACTAAATTATTTTTGTATGATAACTTTTAATGACGCGGTGTCTAAAGAACCCGCCAACCGGAAGATGCTACCCATCCATATTTCTAAGGTGCCACCACGTGTAGGATACATCTACGTTATCCGTTACACTCACAGATGCATTAATCAAAAATGTTTTAGGTGTTCTAAAGATCAAAAAAAATACATCAGTAAAAACTATAAAAGACTGGTTTTGCTATACTATTTTGGTTAAATTTTCACTTATGTACGTAAGTCCCATTTCAGTAGGTTGTGTCAGTTAAACGATACAGTAGGAATAGTCAAAATATTCAATGTTAAAGACTGTAAAATTCTTTAATACGTAGAATTATTTGGGAAACTCGTTGCTCATGAAATGTGCTTCAATCGTTCAATTATATTACTTAAAATCTACTTTACACGGATAGAGCACAACGGTTCGTGATTTGTTGATTTTTCCACATATGGAATATGCTACACTATGCTATACACTAAATACGATTAATTAAAAAACGGAGAAGAAACGATCGTGTTGGGTACGGCCACATATTAATTTAGCGAGAAATTTAACGGGAGGATTGTCATCATAATACTGTACAAACGCTACGTAATGGCTCAATAGATGACCCAATATTTGAAAAAAATGCATGAGGATGGTTACTTCTCAGTTCGAAAAACTACTTGTAATAGTAGAACCAAGAATTGCCAAGCAAACATTTATTAAGGATCCACTCAGTAATTAATATTATTATATAGATTTCTTGTAACTGGAGAGCCCCAGAAGAACATGGCAATGGGATACAAATGTTCACCGGCAGAAATAAATTGTTTCTAAAATTAAATATGCATTATATTTTTGGAAGTGGATTCGAGGAAAGATAAAATTTCCCTCCGGTGTTTAAGTCCGTAAGTGTGTAAATTTACCAACTCAGTGATATTTAGAATTAACACAAATTCCGATTATAGGATATCAGAACCATCCATAATGCAAATCAACACCTCAATTAACACCAAAGCCGAACTTGTCGAAACCATCCTAGCTATGTTTTTTTACACAATTGGTTTTAATCTCACCCCTCAAAATCAAGCTATATAGTACCAGGGCTGGTCGATAAGGATAAAATGAATTCTGGATCATGGAGGAATCGTGCTACCATATACTTTTGAGATTAAATCAAAATAATTCAAATTCCTTAATTGTTGCGAAGAAAACTCAGAATGAGTTTGCCAATTATTTTATGCATGATGGAGCGAAATATTGGCAAAATGCTCAAATTTAAATGGATTCAACTTGGAGTACATAATTTGACTTTCACTGTTATTCCTTGTTTAGTTTTCGTTTATGTTTTTATAATTAATAGACATCGAAACATGCTGCGAGGACCCAATACAAATTAATTCAATGTAATATATGGCGCCCACATCAGATATTTCAGCCAGATTTGTGTTTCGGTTTTCTTAAAAATACTTTTCAAAATCATTGTGCTATAGAAACCTAGAAAATAAACTTAAACCGGTTACAGACCGGTTATATATATATATATATATATATATATATATATATATATATATATATATATATATATATATATATATATATATATATATACACATATATAAATGATTAATACGTATATCTAGAGATATGTGTTAGAATTTATTTAGAAGTTATGTTCCAAATTAATAAATAAAATTCACTTAAACCATTTCTTTTATAATTATATAATTCAATTTATTATATTCTACACATTCAATGTGTTTTAAAATAATTGTGTACATTTTAACAAAATTTTAAATTTTTACTTAAAATTTACATAGTTTTACACCCCTTGTAACTCCTTTTCAAATTTATTTGCAAATTGTTTGCAATTTCATTATTAAATCATTTATAAAAATTTTGTAATTGTTTATGATTATAACCACAACATAAATAAATTAATAATAAATTGTACATTGTTTAATTTTTTAATAATTTAGGCGTTTTTAATTAAATATTCTAAACTTTAATAAAAAAGCACCTCAATTATTTAATTATGCTATATCAATACATTTATTTTTAATTATATATTTTATATCATGTTTTGATATATAACCAAAGAAGATATACTATCTATATCTTCTTTGATATAACTACAAATTTAAATTTTATCCATCACTAAATCATATTCAATTAGTTTTAAAAATTATATACATTAGAACAAAACCTTAAAATTAATGTTTTACAATGTGTTCAATTGCTTTTTTAAATTTTTAACTGATGGATGTATAGAATCGTTTGCAATTTCCAAATTATAAAAATATATTTGGATAAATTGCCATACAGTATGTCCAGCCGTTGGATATTTTAAATTAAAAATTTGGAAGTCTTTGAAACAAATATCGACTGCTTTCACAAAAGATGTTAATTTATATTTAATTCCATCCAAGTATAATATAATTTGTTCTGGGTGCATAATTGATTTTCCTACAACGGCAATGAACGGCTGAATTGTCTGCTGTCTATTTAAAAGATTGTCAAAATGTTGTTCCAAACCTTCACATGTAGAACAGCAGAATACAATCGAGTTTTGACATTCTTTTATCGAACACCTAATTTTTTCTTTTTTTCCTTTAGAATTTATGATTTCTTTAAAAGGGTTGTTCTTCAGAATAGCATGAAGTAAGGTAATTATTGTAGCAAATTTTCCATCTGAGAATAAAAAAAGCTTAAGTCAAACTTAAAATAAATAGTAACATTATGACTAATGTAAATTGGTTTTTGTCAATTTTATGATATAACACTTTCTGATAACAGTTTAATCATTCAATATGACAGGTAGTTATATGTATTTAGTTATTTACTAATAATTGTAACTTACTTAGAGTTACAGCCGAGTTTTCCATCAAATTATCGGACATAATTTTCGACTGCGGATCTTTTATTTGAGTTTCCATTATAACCATTATTTTGCTATAAAAATCATCCATGTACACATCGTCAAGCATTCGACCTGCGTCATTGTACTTAATGAAGTAATCAATTGAAATCTATATAAAAAGATAACGATTATAACTGACACATATTCATATTTTTCAAAATTCAAAGACATACCAATTTGTACCCGTTCGACTCTTTGTAGTTTGGCCATTTATTGAAAATATCTTTTGTTGAATTTTGTGAAATAAAGTGAAATCTTTGAGTTGAACATCCTTTCCAATGATATATTAACTCCTCAAAGCTCAAGACATCGTTTCTTAATGCTTGGTAGTGCTGTTCGCCATCAAGTTGTGTTTCTAAAGAGGGATTCTTTTCGTCAATCTTCTTATTTGGTTGGCTCGACTT
This sequence comes from Tipula unca, assembly GCA_951394425.1. NCBI lineage: Eukaryota > Metazoa > Arthropoda > Insecta > Diptera > Tipulidae > Tipula > Tipula unca. Next base: position 174,612,087 of record OX596382.1, on the reverse strand, counting down.
GCATAAACCGGTTTTCTTCAAACGAGCTTATATTTGAAATGAAGTTTGCCCAGTGGCGATGCATTTTTTCTAGGCAAATATTAAAATTCCTTAAAAAAGAATATGTATTGGTTACGTGTGTAGATTTTTTCGTAGATTATATATATATATATATATATATATATATATATATATATATATATATATATATATATATATATATATATATATATATATATATATATATATATATATATATATATATATAAATATATATATATATATACCTATATATATATATATATATATATATATATATATATATATATATATATATATATATATATATATATGTATATATATATATATATATATATATATATATATATATATATATATATATATATATATATATATATATATATGTATATATATATATATATATATATATATATATATATATATATATATATACATATATATATATATATATATATATATATATATATATATATATAATATACATTAGATAATTTAATAATTCGCACCTTTTCTTCAGCCGGCACGAAGGATATGATTTCTTCTGCTAACTGATTGCAAACTTTGGTGTTCATTTTTATGTCTTTTCTAATATGAAAGCTGACTATAACGTTGCATAAAGCATCTCGTCTCAACTCAGAAAGGATCTCTTTAGTTTGATTTTTATTGTTTATCTCTTCCAACAATAACTTTCCCTCATGGCTTTCAATTAAAATGTCTAAGAGATTAAAATTATTTGAGGTTGACCCTGATGTGCTAGATTAAGACGTAGACCTTCCGTTTGATAATGTATCTGATAATCTAGTTGAAGCTGTATCGAGTATTGCCATGCTTAGAGATCGCCAGTTGTTCCACGAGTGTGTAAACGTAATTATCTCACTCCATTTAAAAGGTTTTAAAAGTAAAGCAACATGCTCCGGTAGCAACTTCTGTAGCTGAGGAATATAAACACCTTGACCTGAAAAATAGTTTAAAATTTAACATAGAAATATCAATTTTAAACTCTCGAGTTTTTAGTACACTTACCATCTAAATAACAATAGAGATCTTGTAAATCCCACGATTTCAATAAATTAAATAGTTCAGTTTGTTGAGCTGTTAAGGTGTCTACATTTAAAACTACTACATTAGAGTTTAAGTTCCATCGAATATTCTGATTATTTATGTTGTCATCAGTTTTATTACAGGTTGCAAGACTTTCTATTTCTGAGCTTATACTATTATCATTATTATTATTATTAAGTGTTACTTGACTCATTTTTAGTTATTATTAGTGACTTTAAAAAAAAATTAAGAAAAATTGTATATACAAACATATGTACATGTAGTTTAGGGTTAAAAATTAATATTGTTTTATTCTAACCATAACAAAGTTATTAATAAAATTAATGTTAACCGGAGGTCCACAAAATTGAAAGATATGAAGTGCTCTAAAAGTACCTTTCTGATTTAAGTCTATTATATATGAAGCGTAATGATCATCGTACATAACAGATTTTCGAGAACAACCGATAATAACAATTTTAGTTTTAGATAGATTAATTGCTAACTCAATAATTTCCATAACATACATATCATCATTAAAATATGGTATAAAATATCCCTTTTTATAAATCGTACCCTTGTATTCTATAGAAGTGTAGAATTCAAAGTCAGAGTGAATTTCGTATGAATAAAAATCTTCAAGCACCATATCGCATGAATGTGGAATAATTGTTTGCCTGTCAATATCAATTGGTGACTTGGGCACTTCCACTAAAAATTTTGCAAATTTTAATTGAAATTTTTTCACTAACGAAAGACAAATATTTTGACGAGAAGTAATGGAAGAAGCGTAACTTTTAAACTCTCTATGCTTCGATTCGAATCGAAAGCACCAGTAAAATCTAGGAGGACCAGAAAATTTAATTATTGTAGGATAATGAATCATAAAATAGTGTTTGGGCTTAAGGTGATCGTTAAATAGGTTTTGATAATCTAAATGGTGTTTTTCTATTTGATTTTGAAGGGTTTTTAAATGATATATTGGTATGTTATACCATAACAAAGTTTCTACGATATCTAAAAAATTTAAAAGGAACCGCCAAACCTGGTTTTCTTCGTCAATTAAATCGCCTATAATTAATGGGAAAAAATGAATAAAAGTTTTCATTTCCTTTGCGGACATTTTAAGCCGAAATCTTTTTAAATGACTTTGGTTAATTGGACTTGCTATGTTCTTTTTCTCAATTTCACCATAATTGAATAATAAAATCCTTTTATTCAGTACTGTAAGATCAAAATACTTATCATTTTCAATGAAGTGTAAAATTATGTGACATAAATTGTAATGACAAACACCTTCATAAATATCATGCATTATGTCTACGGAATAATTTTTTACAACATGGAATGAGGGAATTATGTTAAATCTTGATTCAACGCTTATTCCAGTTAGTTTTGGGTTATCGTATTAAATCGCTTCTTTCCTGTCACAATACTCTGGTTTCAGATTTGTGGCTCTTACAAAATCTGCAAAAGGATAAAACCGAAAACGATTTACTAAATTCTAATATACTATTTAAAGCTAGATTATCGCCTAAAATTAAGCCCATAACGAAATATAAGTGAACATTGCCTTCGGAGGTTTTTAGGTTCAAACCACTTTGTTCCAAAAACTTAATTTCCGATACCAAAGCTTTCAAGCATGTATTATTTCCATAATATTTTATATCTACAGTTTTTATGACAGCTGCAAGAAATATATTTTGCAATTTCGAAATGTCAAGGCATGGAAAAGCATAGTAAATATTTGACACGCTATATTGTGTAGAATGCGCACCTAAAGGATTATTCACCTCTATATCATCTATATATAAAAAATATGGTATAACGATCTTATTTGGAAGCATTGTTAATTTTTCCTTCCAAAGTTCTCCTTGCATAAAATTGGACAACATATTTGGAATTTCTTCAGAATTAGATAAATTATGACATGCTTCTTCGAAAACACCTGGTCTTTGAAAAAACTTTTGGAATTAAAATCTCAATGGTAGAAGGATTCCCGAAGATGAAACTTCAACATATTGTAAAAGATCTCCTAAGATTATCGGTGCTATTTCTTTAGAAATAAAAAAACAGTTTGGAGATTTCACTAGATCTATTTCTTCAAGTTGTTTGAATAATTTATAGTCAGTACTGTACAATTTAAAAGAATTTTGAAATTTATGAATAAGAAAAAATAATTCATTAATAAAATTCTTATTTTTAAAATTTTTATTAATAAATTTAATTAACAATTCTGCAAACGGACTAATCACTTGTCTTGTAATATTTTGTTGTATCGAAAGTACGTCTTTTCTTGAAAAAGTAGGGTTATCGTGCATACATAAAACAAAATTTATAATATGTTCAGGAATATATTCCTCATCAGGAGTAACAAAGTTAGCAAAATTTTCTATTTCATTGAAGTACTCGTATCTAATCTCACTTTCCCCGGGCAGCGCTTCTTCACTACAGTTCTCAAAAGATCTTTTATTCTCCGAAATATCAAAATTTTCAGTATGTTTAATAAACACGTGCTTTCTAAAACTTTTAAATGTAGAAAAATACGTTGAACAATTATCTTCAATACATTTAAAGCTATCCGCCATTGATAAATTATGCACATGTTTGCAATGAACTTTAAAACTTTCCAAATTTCCTACAATTTTCTGGCACTTAAAGCACTTCATATTTACTATATACAATACTTAAACCACATTTACAATTTTTAACTCTTTTTATTCCAATATTTATTAAACTAACTAAAATATTATTGCAACTATTATCCTTACTGAAATCGGTAACCTAAAAAACCGCGTGTTAAAATCTTATTATAATCCAACAACAAATGTGAATGTATTTTTTCCTTGTACTTACATGAAAAACTATGCAGATATAGATAGGTCTATATAAGTTTAAAATATTTTTAATCCTTTTCGAAACACAATTATATTAATAAAACACAATTAAATTAATTCACGCACAATATTATCACCACTTCTGTTATTTAGAAAGATGCAAATAATAATGAATCGCCCAAATGAAATTATTACCACAAAATGCTTAAAACTAACGGTTAATATAAATCAAATTTTATGAATTTCAGTACCAGTATTGTGAAATTCATAAAATAATTTGTGATTATCACTAAATTTTTTTTGATTGTCATAAAAGATTGCTGAATACTATATTTTGTGATGATTATCACTACTATATTTTGTAAAACTTGCTTTTACATGTGTATTCAAAAAATACCTAACGGTTTAATATAAAATTTATTTTATTATTTCTGTCTTTAAAGGACATTACTGGCCCCTTACTGAGTAAACAATCTGACTCCAGCTATTTCGATCCGACTTACTCGTTGAAATCGAACTTCATGTACAATATCGGGCATCTTTATCAGACCTCTGAACTCGATGTTGTATACAGAGCTCGGTATGTATGTACCATCTTCTTCGCGTTTGGGCCGTAAATCACACACACACACACACATGATTTTTTTTCTCAAATGGAAGAAGCCATCTCTCGTACCCGTCCGACAGTGTCCAACTTTCAATACATAACAATGGGGGCCTGATCATTTTTTGTAAACATTCAGCTTATATAAGATATTATTTATACTGGACATATAAACGTCGAATACTGAATTTGCCGTACCGTTTTTCACAGTGATTTTAACATATAATTGACAGCACCCAAATGTACTCGCGTGATCTATGTATTTTCTTTAAAATAATTTATTAAATTAATTTCAAAATATTATCTTTATTAATAATAATATCTAGCGATGAATGAATGTTGTTCAGTATTTGAAATAGTCTAGTTGAAATGAGTTCAGGCGATTTCATACTTCCGTAATATAGTGTTGTAAAAGCTACACCTTAACTAGTTTTTAATAACATGGTTGTATATCATTTTTTTCCTTCTTTTATTCTATTATTTCAACGAAAAGTAGATAAATATTTCAAAAATCTGCTTGAATCTTCTAACGAGTTTTCGTTATAGATGAAATGGCACAGGAGAGAAACATAAAACTTAAATTAAAAGATTTGAATTGAATTGGTACAATTGTTTGATTAATTTTAAAAGACGTTAAAGATTTATTTAAATTTTCGACCCAAACGGCACTATATTCTATAACGGCACATCATAGGGGTAAATTGATAATCTAGTAATTCGCAAGTCGATAAATATGGCTTCTCGATCATTTTTACCATTATTTGTACATGCACATCCAAATTTCAAATTATTAGTGGTTTTGCCAATTTTTGTTTGTTTTCGTGATATGTATGTAAATTAAGAGTAATATGTACAATTAAATTGACGATTAATTATTGTATTTATTTAATAACTATAGCAAGTTAAAACAATGGATAATTAATATTTAATTTTTTCATATGAAAAAATTACTTGCTTGCTACAGACAATCGAGTACCTGTCAAAGAGCAAACATACAAATTGAACGTTTTCTAACCAATATTGGTACTTTATTCTGGTTATAACAAAAAAATATTATCCGTCCTGGTTATTTGTTAAATGGTATTATTATTTGTTACATAGTGGTGACGTATCTTAATGAACATTTCATTTAAAATCATTATAAATTTAATGTTTCACAAAATTGTTTAGTGATTTTCACAATATATAATAATGATTATTTTGTTAGTTTAATTCATATATACTTTTGGTGATTAACAACAAAATCTGGTAAAGTTTCGGTTGTGAATTTCAAAAAACTTGCTTTAGTGATATTAACAATCGAAGAAAATTCACTAAATTCATTTTGGTGTAAATCATACAAAAAATAGTTAAAATCAATAAAATATTTATGATTATCACGAAAATCGATTTACAAAAGCCATATAATGATGTTAATCAAAATATTTTTTTCCGTGTATCTATAGATTTTATAAGATCCATTGTTATCTTTATGGTGTTGATGAATTAATCGTATCCTCAGCTCTATATATACAAGAATAAGATATAGAGATATACATTACAATTTGTGTAGAAGTATAAAGCCCAGCCAACGAAATAATATGCCAAACAATAGCGGTTTTAAGCATGCAAAAATCAGGACATGCAAAAAATAAAAAATTCAAAAACATCGTTGGAATCGAGGAAAACAACATATGTGATACATGTGGCATAGTGGAGGACAACGAACACATAATAGAAAAATGTACGAAATATAACCATATAAGACAAAATTATGAACTAATACAAAATACAAAACTAATAGACATCTTAAAATCAGGAAATAGTAAAAATTATAAAATATTATGCGACTGTTTAAAAGAAATAGAATATAGTTTATAAACAGGGTTGTACCGGACTCTGCCCGGTACAACATTCGAACGCACCCAGTATAACAAAAAGTAGTACAGTTACTGTTATAATAGTAGAACATAAATTTTACTGTAGAAAATAAATATTTTGACATAAATGTAATATATCTGTAGGTCATATGTGGATAGTAATATTCCGACCATAGTAAATGAAATATAAAAAAAAAAAAAAAAAAAAAAAAAAAAAAAAAAAAGCACAAGAAATATTTTTTGTGATTAAACTTTAACATTATTTCGACTATCGAATTGGCATATCGATCGATTATTTTCACTTCGCTTCATAAAATACACATATGTACATATAGAAACGGCATCAAATTTATTTTGTTAATTTTTTTATATTGATTTCCTGGAAGTCCGCACACTCGAATTGTCAACCAACACAAACACAACAACCATATATTGTGACGTAATCGAGCTTTTTTTCTCTCGTTACTTTGTACCGTCCACATAGTATATCGAACTAATAAATTTAAATTTTCCCATTTTCAAATATACGATTTTAATTAAAGCATTATTTCACGTCGTTGTCGTTATTTAATTAATTGGTGAACTTACTTTTTTATATAATTATAGTGCTTGACGTTGGAATAAATTGGTACGATATGGGTGATTTAATTATGCCACTATAAATTTATATTCTAGGCAAATTAAATAAATATTTTATTTTGATAACTCATTCCACATCTATGAGATATACATAGCTACACATACCTTTATAGAATAAATAAATAAATTGAGTATTAATGAAATTTAAATTTTTCACTTATAAGTTAAAGCAACATAAATATCTAAGATATACAATGAAGCTTAAAAGTAAAATTATAACAAACAATATAAAATTAGAAAATAATTATGGATTTTGCAGAATGTGCAGAATTCACAGTAAAGATGGCAAAATATGAAAGAAATTTCATATCCAGTAGTGCGATATTACAACTCATTAGAGTATGTATATCGTTGAAAGCTCATTTGTGTTAACCGTTCTTTTCAAATATTAAAATTTTCTGAATCAATTCAACAGAATTTAACATTAATTTAAAAGTTTCGTATAAAATAATTTACTTAAAGCTCGATTTTTTAACAGAGTATTCGTGAACCAATTATGTGCTTGGAATGATTTACACAAAATATAAATTATTTAATTATTTAAAAATTATTTAAGCTTTCTAATATTTTAATTTAGTTTAATCTATTTTTCAATACCTTGATTTTATTAAATTTGAAAGCTCTTTAATTTTTCATTTCGATTTTTTGATATCTTACAGTTTTTTAAATTATTATTTATGTTTAAATTAAGTTCAGTAAAAGCTCCCATATTTTGAGAACTATCAAGGAGTCTATAAATGGTAATCCAATTTACTTTGACTCTGTAAGATTCGTTAAACTGCGGGAAATTGATTGATGATCTAAATTACAATTATAAATAAAGCGGTTACATTAAGTTTTGTGTGTAATGTATACAATTGGTACTAAAATAGCTATTTTGCTGCGATCACTGAAAGTAGAAACACCATATGGTAGACTCAGAGTTCGTTGCAGGCAGCGATGGCTCTACGCTGTAGAAAACGACTAAGCTTCTTCAGATTCTCTAAAACAGTATAGAGACCAAGCTCAGGTTCGAAATCGTTGGAGCTATATTGTTGACTCAGTAGCGGACCAGTAATGGACTTTATAAACTGTTTATTATTATTATTATAGCATGGATACCATAAAAAAAACGAATTTCCAAAGATGTTTATCTTTTGAGATATTACCTAAAATTATCGCAACTAGCTTTTGGCGTAAGCCCCTAAACTTCAACTTTAGTTCAATTAGAGAATTAAATATTTTTTAAATAATCAGTTACCTTAAAATATTTGAGGTTTAGTGAAACATTGACCTCTGTGTTTTAAAAGCTCAGAAACTCATACCACAATAATAAAGAAACCTTTGTAAGCTCAGTCTATTTCTATTTCTGAAAAATAATTTTGAACAGAATTCAACCAAATAAAACATTACTTTAAACGCTTTTTCTGAAGGTTATTGAATCACAATAACAAAAGCTCCACATTTGCATATATTGAACTATAAAGCTATCTAAAGCTATAATATAGATCTATAAACTTTTATTATTTATATATGTATTTAGATTCACTAGAAAGTTAAAAATTTAAAACTTTAGGGCTGCTCTTATATGGAGTTTTTAAACTTTAAAAAAAAATAATAATAAAGCTCTTATTTAAACTAGCCAAATTTGAATATGATATATTCTGTTTAAATACAACATTTTTAAGAGGTTTTAAGCGCTAGAATCCATAGTAAACAACCGAGCAAATAGCGCAGTGGTTAAAGCTGCGACGTTTGTATCGGGAGGTATCGGGTTCGAATCCCAACAGAGCCGGGATTTTTCATCTCCCGATTACGATCGGTGATTAAATTGAAAACATCTATGACCCTCTGTTGGAATGTAGAACTCAATAAAAAAAAAAAGCTTCGCTTGCGCTTGAAGTGCGCCAATCTGTCTGCCCAAAGATTTAAACCAGCCCCAAGGTAAAGGCTCATTTTACAATTATACTTGGACGTTTCTTCAGATTGTCTAAATATGAAGTCCAGGCCCAGGTACAAAACTGTTGGAGCCAGATTGTGACCGGGAAGTTCAACCCTTTTTATATAAATAGATGAAACAAATTTGGAAAAGTTTAAGCGACTAGTCCACTATTCAACAATACTAGCGCCGAATAGAAAATTTGAGGCTCGTGTAAACTGGCTTAAAGTGAACGATTCGTTTGTTTGTGACTTTTGTCAATATTTAAAATGTTGTAAGAGGAGTTAAACCCTTTTTACACCAATATTTGATGATACCCGGTTTGAAAGCTCTGAGTGTCGTGTTAACTGTGTTAATGTGAACGATTCTTCTATATGTTCGTGTCTTTTTTACATATCTTTAGTTGCGTCAGAGCAGACCAATCATTTTAACATCAATACTTGATAACAATTTGGAAATGTCCAAGTGTCTTGGAGCAATAAAATCATTTGCAAGAACTAATATTATTTATACGATGTTTATCAAAATTAGCTTTAGTAGCTATACGCTAATTTTATTAATTTTTATTTATCAATCGGGTTTCTAGGGAGGTTTGAATTTCACACAGTTTTCACGACCCCATACTATGTTACAAAAGCTCAATTATAATTGCCTTCCCTATATCTATAAATTGTAGATTGTAGTTACTATTTAGCAATTTGTTATGATATATAGGTATACTTGGTTAAAAATATTTCGACAATAAATTATTTACTAAACGTCGATTAGTTAATTTATGCAAATTAAATTTATATTTTTAAATTAATTTACTTGCCTGTCGAAAATTCTAATAAATTATGTTGAGATTCTGATTAAATAATTTGGTATATAGCTATAGGTATGTACGTATATGTTTATGTGTGCGATTTATTATTTAGGATGTTATGTCACTTTAAGAGGGTTTTTGGCTGTTTTTAATTATATACAATTTGGGTAATTAAAAAATATTATTATTATAAATTAAGCGATAAGTTAAATGAGAGATAAAAATAAATTTTTAATTCGTATATAAGTATATACGCACATAAATTCAGTGGCATGGAAATAATTATGTATTTTCAAAATTCAATTTATTTTTGTTTAATGTTTGTAGTTGGCAGGTAGATAATTTACTGTTTAAATTATTTAATTAAGTGGATAAATATTTTAATTACTTTATTTATATTTTGTGAAATATTTATGTACAAAATATTGTGTATAGTGAGATAAGATAACATAAATAAATTTTATTAGCACTCCCAGAAAGCCCTCGAAAGTTTACACATAAACATAGAAACTTTTTATATAAAAGTGTATTTTTACAAATTCTCCATCGTTAATCTGTGGGGAATTTTAAATATTTACAACTTTTTAATTACTATGATCAATATTATTAATTAATAATTGTAACAAAAATATTTTACATTACAAAATAAATACTAAAACCAAAACGCAAAAATTATAATTATTTTTAATGCAATTAATATTAAAATTTTATTTACAATATCGACCTAAAAAATTGTTTGAGTTAAAATTAAATTAGTTTATGATTTTATTTTGAAAAATATGTTTATTTTGAATTTTTTTACATATTACGGTTTTGATTAAACAAATTTGGTAATTATAAATCCAAATAGAGTGCACACTGGCTTTCCAAACTTTTATTCGTCAACAGAGAATTTTTCGGGGGTGTAATACAATTGAACTAGGTATTGGTAGTGCATGTAGCTTCTTTTAAATGTTTGTTCTAATGCGTCTAATATTTTTAGCCCAGAGTGAATAATTATATAAGAACAGCCTAATTAAAACCAATATTTAAATGCATTCATAATCGGAAAAATTAAAATTGAAGCTTCACCAAAAACATTTGTATTAATGAAATTTATTAAAGTATTATCTAAAATTTGACTCGAAGTAACATGATTAAGTGATTGATTCCAAATGGCAAATTTGTTCAGAAACAAATCGGAACTTGTATTAAAATGATGGTATATTTAAAATAGGGACAATTGAGCTTTAAACTGAAAAAAAACTTTATCCGTTTAGTAAACTTATGAATTATTCAAACTGATTCTAACACAAAATGTTAATACGATTTATCTGAGAGCTTTTAAATATAATTTTATTTTCATTAATCTTGATGATTTTGTTTTCCAAACTTGTATTTGGTTTACATTATCTTCATGTTGATAAAATCAAATTTGGAAAGTAATAACTGGAAGCTCTTTATTCACAAACAAAGCTTTTTGCTTTAAATTTCATCTTATCATGCGAACAATTATTTTATTACATGAGCTTTTGTATTTATTGTGCTTAAACTAGAAAGCTTTTAGTAACAAAAAGTTATATTAATAAACTGTATTCATCAGTTTTTATACATAATTTCCTAAATTACAATCGTAGCTTAGAAAACTTTCAGACAGATTCACTTATTCAATGGTTGTTAGCTGCTACCGTAAAATAATAATACAAAAAGTTTGAGAGCTTTCAGTCAACAACCGATAAGTTTTAAGGTCAATTTCATTTAAATAAATTTTTTGATAAATTTTATGTCGTTTCGTAACAAAACCAGAAAATGTAGGAAATTAAAATTTATCAACACAGTCAAAATTTAGTAAATGAGAAAAAGCTTCAATGTATACTTCAAGTGATATGCTGAATCTTAATTTCGATTGAAAATTCAAAATTTGTAAAATTCCCCAAAATCCCTCTAATTAGTTAAATTTGTGAATTTCGAATATTGGGAAAATTGGAGAAACGCATTAAAATTAAAGAAGAATTTCATGAAAGTTTAAAAATTTAACAATTCGAATATTAATTAACATTTTCAGAATTATAGTTATACACGGAAATTCGTTTCAATATTTTTTAAATTTTAAAATTTAATTAAGACTAAGAGACTGCTATGAATTGATGAGGTAAAATTTACATTTTGACGTCAAATTTAATTAATTTTTTTGATTTTCAAAATTTCATAACTCAGAATTTAAATTTTGATCAAAAAAAATCGATTTTTTATCGAATCAGGAAAATCAATTTTATTGACAAATTTTAAAAATTTTGGATTTTATATAATTTCGTTTCGAAATTTGGAAAATGTTTTACGCCTTCAATGTTGTTGGTTGAATTCTGAATGCGCATCACTGATTATTCATACTGTATAGTTATGACAAATTGAATATTTAAACTCCAGATTTCCAAGTTCTGTTGAAAGCGTACAACTAAATTATTTCTATTCAAAATTTTGCAAACCGGTATTTTACCATATATTTTTGAACATTATTCAAACTGAAGTTGTTGTGAGTAATAATCCCTCTATGCTAAGCTCATCTTATAGAGAATGTCTGTAGCATCATTGTCAATCATTGTCGTTGAGTTTCTGCCCACTGCAGCAAACTTGGTAAGGGATTGGAATAAAGAAATTGATCAAGTTGTAATGAATCTTCAAAACAGAATTTGTTAAATTCAACTCAATTTTTATTTAGTGTTTTGAGGAATTGAAGAAGTTTATTAATTTTTAAAATGGAAGCTCGAAAATTTTTCTGAAATTCAAGAAACTTTATAAATTTTTCATAATCTTATTGAAAGTTATACCACTGAAAGTTTGGCTATATTTCGGGAATTTTTTATAAATTATTGGTGACTTTCAAAGATTTGCGGAAATTTAATCACTGTGCTATTTTATCAGCATATTGCAAGTGACATGCTAAATCTAAATTTCGATTGAAAATTTAAAGTTTTATATAAATTCCCTAAAATCCTCCTAGTTAAGTTAAGCTTTCTAAATTTGTAAATTTTGAATATTTGTAAACTTGGCAGTGTTGTTCCTCTACGCGTAAAAATTGATTGTCTACACTTAAGTGTAGACAATTACGTAGACAATCAAAATTGGCGTAGACAATTAAAATTGGCGTAGACAATGTCGACAATGGTGTAAAACTGTGTAGACTATATATTTCATATTTTATTTTAATTATGATTTGCTTTAAGTTAACAATGAAACCAACTTACGAATGGACTGAACTTCTGGTGAAAAGTATAGATAATGTAGAGACAAATCGACAATATAACAGAAATTTCTTATACGAAAACAGTGCCTATATTTAATATGATTTTTTATTACTTAAAATTGAAATTATTCTAAAATCTAGTTAACTTTATATGTTTAAATGGTTATTTTTGTATATTTGGTACATTTGGAACAATTTTATCACTTTAAATGCCAGAAATTTTTGCTTAAAAATGGCACGAAAATGATGTTAATCTAGTGTTACAAAAAATACAAATGTTTAAAAAAAAACAAAAATTTTAACTTGTATTTATCAATTAAAACGTTATATGGTCTAATAAAAGTTTCAAAAATGGTTTAAAGTTTAAAATTTAATTTTAAAATTCAGCCATTTTAAAACACAGTTTTCTGGTATTTAAAATAGTAAAAATGTCCCAAATGAGACAATAATACAAAAATCGCACTTTAAACTACACATAAGATTAAGTAGATTTTAGAATCATTACAATTTTAACTAATATAAACTAAAATTAAATAGACACTATTTCCATATAATTTCATAAAAGAAATTTTATTACATTTTTCATAAAGTTCGCTATTGTCCGCTTAAGGCACTTTTTACACATTTCCAATCGTCAATTGTATGAACTTAATTCATACTTCGAGACATTGAACAATAGATGGCATTAAAAACCCATTGCAATGAGTTTTGGTAATCAGCATACAGAAACTTGCAGTATGTTTGCGCTGACTAAAACTGCTTGAATAAAGAAACCGATAAAACCGAAACAGCAATCAAATCAAAATTATTTTTTATTGTTGTTGTTTCTTATTAAACAAACCACAGTGCTGACTAAAAGTGCTAACAGCAAAAAGGTTTTTGTCAGCGCAGCTAGTACTGCTGAGTGCTGACGTAAATAACATGAACGAAATGGGAAATTACGCAGCTGTCAAATTGATTCAAATTTTTTTTCATTAGCTTCATTCGAATTCTTTAGTATTTGTTTTTGTGAAATTAGTGTTCATTGTTCAATCTAGAATATTGTAGTTAATTTTGTAATTAATTAATACATAATTTCCAATAAATCATGTCAAGTAGTGGTCGACCAAAAAATAAAAATTTCCAGGAATTCGGTTTTCAATTAACCAAAATAAATGGAAAATATGTGGCTTACTGCGTTGTGCACAACAAAAATTTACAAAATACAGCCGCAACTCGCCTAAAAGGACATCGACATAGGTATATTCTTCTTATAAAATTTGTTTAATTTTCGATATAATTTTTACATTTTTATACATTTAGAAACATCTGTAAATTGCTGGAAAATCAACAAGAGCCAATAACAACAGATGAATCAACTATCACCTCCCAAAGCAGTATGATAATCATTTTGAATGATACCGAGAATCGACAAAATTTGGAATCTTTCCGTATGTGATGGTAAACTATACTATAATCTATTTTAGTAAACTAAGCTTCTAACATAAATTATTTTTTTTTCTTAGGCAGATCAATCAATGTCTGCAAACTGTAGCACAACAAAATTCACAAGACCTAGTTGTGTTAGATGATAAATTTATGGATGTTGTGACCAGTGACAATTTTTTAATATCTGACGAATCTACGGTTTCTTCACAAACCTCCTCCATTGGTAGTTCATATTTTTTACCATCCAGGCCAAAATCTTCGATTAGAGGCTATGATATCAGACCATCGACGTCCTCTAGCTGTCATAGTGCTTCTAGTTTTTTAACCTCTATATCTCCATCGTTGGCTACAATAGCAAAAATTAACCAAAAACGAACGACTACCAAGAAACCCAATTCTGTTTCAAGCTATATAGATAAAATTTCAAATAAAGAAGAAATAGAATTGAACGAGGCTTTAGCAAATTTGGTATTTGGCTGTAATTTACCTTTAAGAGTCATCGAATCCAAATATTTTAAAAATTTTATACATAAAATTAGACCAGCATATGCACCAAAATTACCTGGACGAAAAGCATTATCAACAACACTACTGGACAAGGCATACGACAAATGTATTTCGTACGCTAATTGCTTTATTGGAAAAGAGTCCGTTTTATTAATTGATGGCTGGAAAAACAGTTCGAGTAACAGTAAGCTCGTAGTTGCAATGATCCACAACGCTAATAAAGAGCAGGCATTTCTTCAAGCTTGGGATTTAACCGGTATTAGTGAAACTGGTGAAAAGTTAGCTGAAATTGTTTTTGAATCTATGGACATTGCAAACACACTTTATAACACAAAAATATACGCCACAGTATCCGACAATGCTAGTGCGATGATGAAAATGGGAAAACTGACCAGCCACGTAATTTGGCATAGCACATGTAGCAGTCATACGGCCAACTTATTAGCTAAGGATGTGTTAAATGATCATTTAACAGAAAACATTTCCATAGTGTTAAGAGAGTTCAAGCAGCCAGATTTCGAAAGGCGCATAATTGAAAATGGTGGTTTAAAAATAAAATTACCCTGCGAAACGCGGTGGTGATCATATAGAGATTCATATTCTTGCTATGTAAAAAAACCTAGAGCAAATGAAACAAATAACCGCTGCTTTGGATCGTTCAAAAGTAAGTCGATTCCTTATTGGGGAATGAACATGAGCCCAACTTGAAAACAATCTTTCAATTTGAGCAGATGATGCTGGCATCTTCAGAAGCCTGATGGCCAGTTTAGACAAATTTTCATGCTTCATTTCTGCCATGTTCCAAAACACAAGTGGATTTTTAATTTTTTTCTCAATATTAATAAGTTGGCAAAAATGGATCTGACATTTTTATATTTTTCTTGACTAGCACTAATATTTCGTCATCAAAAATTAATTTAGCTACGTTTTGTTTCACCCTTTTAACATGTATTATTCGTTAAGAATAAATAGGACGAACTAACTTTATTGGAGGACGACTATGAATATTGATTATTGAATGAATAATTATATAATTATAATTAAAATAAAATAATTTCAAAATTATCAAATAGCAATTTTAATTTAAGTTGGGAATCATTCGGTTCATCTGGAATTGGTAAGTAATATGGATCAATAAGGTGACCAGCTACAGTTTTATACACATTTCAGCGTTTGTGTTGACCCTTGAACCATCCCAAGTTTTATATTTTTCCTCCAAAATATGGTTAATCGTGGACAAACTTTCATATGGTCGATGATTTTGCATTGTGTCTTGTTTTTAAGAATCGTATCTTGAATGATAGCACATATTATAATGGTGAAAAAATTTAAATGGTAAGGTAAGTAAATAATTGTGTTTGAATTCGGAACACAAAATAACTTGGTTGCTATGTAGTTATTACTTAATCTTTTCTGATTTTTTGTTTCTGTGTCGTGTCTGTAGGTACAGTCTAATCAGATATAGTCATTCCAATAAATTGGCTTTGCAAAATCAGTTACCTATACGGTTGTATCGGAAAACCTAAAAATGATTAAACTTTATCCAAAAATTGAACGAAACCTTGAAGTGCTTTGCTGCGTCTACGACTGCCCGAACATTAATCAAGAAGAGTAACCCACTTCGGTATTTACAATTTACTTACTTAGTATGTATGTAGAATATTTGATTGCTTAAAGATTGTACAGCAATTATTTCAAGGCTCAAGATGGTATACCAATACAATGTGTTTTATAGCATATACCTAATTTGATGTGGATATTCAACATAAGCAATTATAAAAATATCGATGGCAATAATGTGAAACCTCCGATTAAGAGTATTGTTGGATCACTCTACGTCTGTAAACCGTGTTTATTTCAGCTCAATGGCTCAAAAATAAGTTTTTTTGTCTGAACAATTTCTAAAGAAAATACTGTAAGCCAATTTTTTACATCAATGGTATGGTAATTCGTTAAGAGCATTGTGGGGCCGTATTACGCATGTGTACCAATTTTCAACTCAACGGACCAAAAATAATTATTTTTCACAAGAAAATTTTAAATTTCTAAAGAAAACACTTGAAGCCGATTTTTTTACATCATTGGTATACAGATAATTTTTACTAGGACTCATATCGATCTGAAACTTTGCTTAGAGCATTGTGGGGCCGTATTACGTATGTGTACCAATTTTCAACTCAACGGATCAAAAATAATTATTTTTCACAAAAAAATTTAAAAGTTCTAAAGAAAATACTTGAAGTGATTTTTTTATCATTGGAATCGATATTTTTATAATTCAAATCAAATCACATCAAATTATGCTATAAAACACATTTGACATAATATATTTATGACTGTAAACACATTGTATTGGTATACCATCTTGAGCTTTGAAATAATTGCTGTACAATCTTTAAGCAATCAAATATTCTACATACATTATACATACTAAGTAAGTAAATTGTAAATACCGAAGTGGATTACTCTTCTAGATTAATGTTCGGGCAGTCGTAGACGCAGCAAAGCACTTCGAGGTTTCGTTCAATTTTTGGATAAAGTTTAATCATTTTTAGGTTTTCCGATACAACCGTATAGGTAACTGATTTTGCAAAGCCAATTTATTGGAATGACTATATCTGATAAGACTGTACCTACAGACACGACACAGAACCAAAATCAGAAAAGATTAAGTAATAACTAGCAACAAAGTTAATTTTGTGTTCGGAATTCAAACACAATTATTTACTTACCTTACCATTTAAATTTTTTCACCATTATAATATGTGCTATCATTCAAGATACGATTCTTAAAAACAAAACACAATGCAAAATCATCGACCAAATGAAAGTTTGTCCACGATTAACCATATTTTGGAGGAAAAATATAAAACTTGGGATGGTTCAAGGGTTACACAAACGCTGAAATGTGTATAAAACTATAGCTGGTTACCTTATTGATCCATATTACTTACCAGTTCCAGATGAACCGAATGATTCCCAATTTAAATTAAAATTGCTATTTGATAATTTTGAAATTATTTTATTTTAATTATAATTATATAATTATTCATTCAATAATCAATATTCATAGTCGTCCTCCAATAAAGTTAGTTCGTCCTATTTATTCTTAACGAATAATACATGTTAAAAGGGTGAAACAAAACGTAGCTAAATTAATTTTTGATGACGAAATATTAGTGCTAGTCAAGAAAAATATAAAAATGTCAGATCCATTTTTGCCAACTTATTAATATTGAGAAAAAAATTAAAAATCCACTTGTGTTTTGGAACATGGCAGAAATGAAGCATGAAAATTTGTCTAAACTGGCCATCAGGCTTCTGAAGATGCCAGCATCATCTGCTCAAATTGAAAGATTGTTTTCAAGTTGGGCTCATGTTCATTCCCCAATAAGGAATCGACTTACTTTTGAACGATCCAAAGCAGCGGTTATTTGTTTCATTTGCTCTAGGTTTTTTTACATAGCAAGAATATGAATCTCTATATGATCACCACCGCGTTTCGCAGGGTAATTTTATTTTTAAACCACCATTTTCAATTATGCGCCTTTCGAAATCTGGCTGCTTGAACTCTCTTAACACTATGGAAATGTTTTCTGTTAAATGATCATTTAACACATCCTTAGCTAATAAGTTGGCCGTATGACTGCTACATGTGCTATGCCAAATTACGTGGCTGGTCAGTTTTCCCATTTTCATCATCGCACTAGCATTGTCGGATACTGTGGCGTATATTTTTGTGTTATAAAGTGTGTTTGCAATGTCCATAGATTCAAAAACAATTTCAGCTAACTTTTCACCAGTTTCACTAATACCGGTTAAATCCCAAGCTTGAAGAAATGCCTGCTCTTTATTAGCGTTGTGGATCATTGCAACTACGAGCTTACTGTTACTCGAACTGTTTTTCCAGCCATCAATTAATAAAACGGACTCTTTTCCAATAAAGCAATTAGCGTACGAAATACATTTGTCGTATGCCTTGTCCAGTAGTGTTGTTGATAATGCTTTTCGTCCAGGTAATTTTGGTGCATATGCTGGTCTAATTTTATGTATAAAATTTTTAAAATATTTGGATTCGATGACTCTTAAAGGTAAATTACAGCCAAATACCAAATTTGCTAAAGCCTCGTTCAATTCTATTTCTTCTTTATTTGAAATTTTATCTATATAGCTTGAAACAGAATTGGGTTTCTTGGTAGTCGTTCGTTTTTGGTTAATTTTTGCTATTGTAGCCGACGATGGAGATATAGAGGTTAAAAAACTAGAAGCACTATGACAGCTAGAGGACGTCGATGGTCTGATATCATAGCCTCTAATCGAAGATTTTGGTCTGGATGGTAAAGAAAATGAACTACCAATGGAGGAGGTTTGTGAAGAAACCGTAGATTCGTCAGATATTAAAAAATTGTCACTGGTCACAACATCCATAAATTGATCATCTAACACAACTAGATCCTGTGAATTTTGTGGTGCTACAGTTGCAGACATTGATTGATCTGCCTAAGAAATAAAAATAATTTATGATAGAAGCTTAGTTTACTAAAATAGATTATAGTTTACCATCACACGGAAAGATTCCAAATTTTGTCGATTCTCGACATCATCCAAAATGATTATCATACTGCTTTGGGAGGTGATAGTTGATTCATCTGTTGTTATTGGCTCTTGTTGATTTTCCGGCAGTTTACAGATGTTTCTAATTATATAAAAATGTAAAAATTATATGCAAAACTAAGCAAATTTTATAACAAGAATATACCTATGTCCTTTTAGGCGAGTTGCGGCTGTATTTTGTAAATTTTTATTGCACACATCGCAGTAAGCCACAAATTTTCCATTTATTTTGGTTAATTGAAAACCGAGTTCCTGGAAATTTTTATTTTTTGGTCGACCACTACTTGACATGATTTATTGGAAATTATTAATTAATTAAAAAATTAACTACAATTCTAGATCGGTTTCTTTATTCAAGCAGTTTTAGTCAGCGCAAACATACTGCAAGTTTCTGTATGCTGATTACCAAAACTCATTGCAATGGTTTTAAACAAACCAGTGTTGACTAAAATTGCTAACAGCGAAAAAGTTTTTGTCAGCGCAGCTAATACTGCTGAGTGCTGACGTAAATAACATGAACGAAATGGGAAATTACGCAGCTGTAAAATTGATTCAAAATTTTTTTCATTAGGCTTCATTCGAATTCTGTTTTTGTGAAATTAGTGTTCATTGTTCAATCTAGTTCAATCAGCGCAAACATACTGCAAGTTTCTGTATGCTGATTACCAAAACTCATTGCAATGGGTTTTTAATGCCATCTATTGTTCAATGTCTCGAAGTATGAATTAAGTTCATACAATTGACGATTGGACCGTGTGCTCTAGCGGACAATAGAGAACTATATCACCCAGATATCAAAAATTTCTTATATGAAGGTATACGAAAATAGTGTTTATTTAATTTTAATTATTATTAGTTAAATTTGTAATGATTCTAAAATCTACTTAATCTTATGTGTGTTTAAAGTGATATTTTTGTATATTTGCTTCATTTGGAACAACTTTATGACTTGAAATGCCAAAAATTTGTGTTTACAAATGGCAGAAAATTGATATTAATCTATGTATTGTTACAAAAAATATAAATGTTTTAAAACTATTAAATTTTATGTTGTATTTATCAATTAAAAGTTTAAAACATTGTAAATATGGTCTTATATAGTTTCAAATTTGTTTAGTGACCTAAATATTTATTTAGAGTAAATTTAAAGTTAATTTTCAGCAATTTTAAAACACATATTTTATCTAACATTTAAGATTATAAAAATTTACCAAATGAATCAAATAAACAAAAATTACACTTTAAACTACACATAAGATTAAGTAGATTTTAGAATCATTTCAATTTTATCTAATAACAATTAAAATCAAATAGACACATTTCCATATAACTTCATATAAGAAATGTTTGTTATATCATATGGTTCATACAGTTCTCTATTGTTAATAATATCTGGAAATTATAATTATCATTAGCATAATATCGTATTTATTCTAGTTTTTTGGGAGATTTTCGGTTATACAGCTAGATTGGACGATTGTCTACATTGTCTACATTGTCGACATAATTATTTTGATTGTTTACATACATTGTCTACACGTGTAGACAATCGTGTAATTACGCCATGTAGATTACGTGGCACAACACTGAAACTTGGTGGAATTACCATAATTCAAGATTTTCATGAAAGTATAAACATTTAACAATTTTCAGAATACGGTTTCGAAATTTTTCAAATTTTAAAATTAATTTAGGAAATTAAGACACTTCTGTGAATTGGTCAGTTTTAAGAATTGTTTATTATTTTCAAAACCGGGGTAAAATTCAAATTTGATTTAATATTTTGATTTTTGAAATTTCAAAATTTGGAAATTAATTTTACAAAAATATTTTATTTTTAAATTTTTTTTTCAAAATTTGAAATAATTTTCATAATGACGAACCCTTTAATGTTTTATATATATTCAATGCATCACTGATATTTCATGCTATATAGATTTATGACAAATTGAATTTTAAAAACGCACACTTATAAGTCCTGATGAAAGCTTACAACTAAATGTAAAAATTATAGTTATTGCTATTCGAAGTTTTGCAAACAGGCATTTTACCAATATTCTTTTGAACTTTTTCAAACTGAAACTATTGAGTGTTGTAAATCTCTAGCTGATTTGGTCATTAGCAAATGAAATTAAAATATTTTTTAAACTCATAACTCGTTGCGCATCTTTCGCAAGAATCCATCCAAGACTGTCTGTAGCATCATTATTATCAATGATGAGGATGTGGAATAAAATATACGATGGACACCCTAGGACCATTCTGTGACTTTCTGATCCATCCAACAAACTTGGCAATGGATTAATTAGATTAATTTTGAAAAATATTGTATAATTTAAACACGGGAATTTCAGAAATTTTTAATTTTTAAAATGGAGATTCGAAAATTTTTCTAAAATTCAATTTAATTTTTCAAAAGCGAGTTAAAATTAAGAAATGTAAATTGTCAAATATGATTTTCAATTTCGATTGTAGGTAAGCTGTTATGAGGTGTCGAAATTTAAAACGTAATTTTATTTTACTTATCATGCGACTTAATTCAATTATTAATCAATTGGATTCGAATCCAATTCCCAATAATTCCCGATCCAAACGTAACTTTTACCACGGTATCTGCTCGGTATGTCGATGCTTATGGAGATACTTAAAGTTCCGAAATAGTAAGATGTTTGTTCCATATTCATTCTGTTTCGATGACCGTTTGCAAAGTTTAAGTTTTCAATGGAATTTTTTCTCAACAAATTATCTCCGTTAATAAAAGGCAAAGAAAATACGCTGCAATTATGTTAAATATTTTATTTATTTTTGAAATATACTAATTCGAAAATAATTTTGCAAAGTTTAGTTCGAAAAGAACAAAATAATTTATATGGGAGAACTTTAACCCGAAGTAATCACTTTATAATTTTAATAGATCAAAGCGTCCATCAAAGCGATCTTTGAAAAGATCTCAAAATAACGATTAAAGCATAAATCAAAATTGTTCCAAAAATTGGTATATGGAAACCCTGAACTCAAAGCCATTTTTTTGAAATTTAACTACTACTTACTATCCGATGTCAAAACGTGCTTTAAAAAGCTCATCCATATATCGAAAGTACATTCTGCTCTTTAATATAAAAAATGATTTAGTTTATGAGTTTCGCATATACTCCTACAGGTGTCTATTTGCACATCAGACTGAAATTTATAGAAAATCCAACGGAATTCGAATTCATTCAAACACTATACGGCTTTACCCACTGCACTACAACGGTTCTGTAAATTCCCCCTGATAATAGCTTTTTATACCACAACGGGACCAAAGAAAAATTAATAATTTACTTCTTGAAATAACAAAACTGATTTTTACCCAATGTTTCGTGCTCAATAAATCATTTTTTCATGATTTCATCTTATATTTAGATAATAATACCGCCTACGAGAGGTTTACACAAAAATGTAAAATCAAAACCAAAAAAGAAAAGTTTCAAAGGCACGTTTCAATTATTTCCAACTTTGGCCATCATACTTTTCGAGCTTAATTTCTTGTTCATTGAAAATTATTCTTAATAATTCTAATTAATTTTATTAAATATTTTGAAAACAATCAATGTTGCGCACAGAGAAGAGGATTAAGTTTTTGGGCCGAAACCGAAAATAATAACGGAATAAAAAGAAGCTTTTTATATTAAGCTTTTTCATAACCAATAATAAAATATTCATCGGCAAAAATAATAATGCCGAAAGGATTAGAATTTTGGTTTTTGTTTCGTTTATTTCGTGTGCGTTATATAATATTGGAAAATGTTTTTAGAAGTTTTAATCTATAGAAACAAACAAAAAAGTTCACGGATTATATCAAATTCACACACACACACACACACACACACACACCCATCCGACTTATCATGGAATGAAAACGATAATATATTTTCCAAGCATAATAATTTGTGTATGTGTGCGGCTTCGTTTTGTTTCCGTAAAATAGAGAGCTTTTATGCTTTTCATGCTTTTTCTTATAATTAAGTTATGATTTAGGAAAAAATAAATCGGAATGGAAACGGAAATCACTTCTAATTCAATTTTTTGTATTTTTTAAATCCAGATTCATTTTTGTATTATACATATTATACAGGTATGAATAAAAATTAAATTATATCTTTTTTAATAAATTAAGCTTTTTATTTTGTTGATTTTTGTTCATTAATTTTAGGTTTCGCCTGCACAGTAACTTTATAAATTTATTACTTTACGTTGAATATCGAAATAATAAATTTTCTTGGTAAGTTCCACGAATAAAAAACGGGAAATTATAAAAAAAATTTTATTTCGGTGCACGCGGAAATATATTTAATAGCCTTCAATAGAATAAAAAATTAATTATAGAAATGTTAAGTTACATAAAAAAATTTTTACGTTTCTGGACTACAAGTGCCATTTGGTAATTTTTTGCGATTTTTCCATCTATAATGATTGTGCAATTAAACATTATCGTTTTTGTCCATTAGAACATAAATTGTCCCTACTCTCACTTAATTGTTAGTTTTGGAAGCAAAAGATAAAAGCTAAATAGACAGAGCAATGTAAATTATCCAAATATAGTTCTTTTGAAAACTCACCAAAATACATGAATTTCGAAATGATGCAAACCCAAAATGAGTTTTTGATGAGCTTTTAGCAGATACGTTTACCAATCGTAGCTGATTAAATCCTGGAAAAGCTCATAATTCTGTGTAGTCAAAAGTCTAATATTAAGTCCATTTTTACCAACATTTCAACAATAAAACTATATACAAACTCGAAGAACTTCAGCAAAAAGTCAACAGGGGTTTATAGAATAATCAATTCTTAATGCTCGGTTTTGGCACATCTCCTTAAATTTTCTAGGCTATAGCACTAGTGATGTTTAAAAATTATCTTATTCAATTTTGAGCTCTTTGCCACCTACCATGCGGGCCATTCCAGAACTCCTCATATACCTTATCAAATAATCTCTAAAATTCTGTGTTTGAGTGTATCTTCATAATTTAAAAGCTCTATGTTTTGGTTTCAATAAACTGTTCGAACTAAATATTTTGAATGGCATAAGGTCATTGGTAAACTATAAATTTCATTTAAAAGTATTAAACACGAAACAAACTGCAGTTTTGCTAAAAAAAAATTATTCAGCCAACCGTCATCAAGATGAATTCAGCTTTATTGAAAAGAGCGTTCCAAAACACTCGCTTTTTAATGTATAGCATTGCCCATGTCTCATGGGATATGGACAGTACGGTATGTTCGAATTGATGGAATTCTAAAAGCATTCGCTTTCAAAGTGGTTAATCTTGAATAAAATTGAATATACTTGTACGCTTTCTACGCACTTAAATTTTCAAAAAAAAAAACACAATCACCGAATTGAACAGTAAATCAACTACATTTCAAACATTTTAATTCTGAGTAGTAAGCAGTGGTCGTGCTATTCATACGCCGAATTTGTTTATAATGTCGAATGTTTGTATATAGTTTTTAGTATATTTTTGAAAAATGAATTCTACGCAACTGTTAAACAAAGCTGCGGTCGAACCCGAACATCCCACCAATCAATCGACAAATGAGTTAACAAGTCACGGTTTCATTACGAAAACGTGCGCATTATTATGTGTATCCATAAGTGTCACCATCGTGCATGTTATTTTGGTGCTGTATTGGACGGCATTTCGGAATTTTATATTCCAACATCATTTCATATTTTGGTTTGCGTTTCTTGGATACATTATTGTCTCGTTGATAATTGCTTGCTGTATGACCGTACTATGGAATCGATCTGCTGTACTTATAGCGCTTATCATTGTTGTTGAATCGCTATCGATTATTTGTGCCGTAACTACGTCACACTATACGCCCCATATCATATTAGATGCTATAATTGGGACCGCATTTATATGCTATCTAGTAACTGTGCTGGCAATATATATGCCGGTAAGTACATAATTATTATTATACCGTCGAAAAGTGTTCTTTATACCTAAATTACAAAATTATTATTTTAAATTGCAGATTGATACGATAAAATGGTCATTTGTGCTGACAGTAATGGGAATATTGTTCATCATATTTGTTTTGATTAGTTCCATGGTTATTTTTTTTAATTACAAGCCAATCGTTCAACTTGCAGCCGCATTTGTTAGTGTAATTATTTTTGCTATTGTAAGTTAGTATATTATGTTATATGTATATATCCCATCCAAAAGCGTTACTTAGTGTATGATCGTTCTTATGTTCAATTTTAGTACATGTTATATACAACCCAAATGATACGGGACCACGAACCTACTCAAATAGAAAAGAATGATTTTCTTCAGGCTACAATTTTCTTATATGTCGGTGTTTTTATTTTATTTTTAAATTTGTTATTTATATTTAATTGTTTCTGTCAATAAAATTATTATTTATTATAATTATTGTACACTGATGATCAGACATTTTTCCATTCCTCTGAAATTTATAGTTTCTTTTAAATTACAAAATTCACGTACACATTTGCATGCTTCGAAGATCAATAGGAATTTAGAAATTCTGTAATTTAGCAATTTAATTGTAATTGGAATTTTAGGTGGAAAAATTTAGTTTTGAAGAGGGCGACGCTAAAATACACATCCTAGATTACATCAACTTCCAAACAACAAAAAAAAATTTCATTTCAGCTGTTTTATATATAATTATGTTTACTGTTCAGGATCATCCGAGGCTGAAATTATAGAAAAACATAATGATTAATTGAATTCGTATTTATTAAAATTAGTTTGTACTTAACTGAAATTTGTGTTCCACTTATATTTAGTTTACTGTAATATTGTACTATTGTAGTTTCCTGAAATTGAATTTATATTTAGATTAATAATTATAATATTTATTTATATTGTATAAATAGTAAAAAAAAACGACCAACTTACCTAACAATAACAATAACACCAAACAGACTACGAATTGACAAGTGATCAGTGGTTCTTAAACTCGGAAATTCTCTTTTCGAATTATCTTGCCATCTATATTTGAGTAGTAATAATTAGAAGTAATTATATTCACTAAAATTCATCTCATAATAATTGCGAACAACAGTTGGCGCGTTTTTAGTTTTATAACTGCATTCTTATGACTGCAATTTTGTGATTTCTCGTCCACTTTGATTTTATCGAGCGAGCTGATCACATCTATTGCAACTACTTAGTTCATAGTGAAATTTATAAATAAAAAAATTAAATTAACGATAAAAAATAAGTTTGTTTTCAATAAATAATTATTTTTTAACAAGTCCGTACATTTACAGTGGATCGCTTATGACATAAATAGTAAACATTGATATACGGATGGAACGCTTTAAGTGGTGCTTCAGGGGGATTGATATAAAATAAACGATTAATATTTTTAATCTTTTAAATAATTAAATTAAAATTTATTAGAATTGATTCAGTCAAATTTTATATAATTATGGGAAAGGTTTTATAATTTGAAAACATATATATAATTATTGTTGGCGACGATTTTATTTAAAAACCTTTAAAAATTTATGAACACCATTTTCAAAACTCTTAAAATTCATTCTATTTAAAATTACTTTTGTTAGTTTTAACTCACACAGAATATTTCAAAATTTTTCGAAAATTTGACCTGAACATTTTATGATCGCTTTAAAATTTAACTTCTACATGAAGATAAGCTTCCTGTAAAGTCTAAAGTCCCGTAAATGTGTGAGAGGAAGAAGTGTGAGGTTACATTATGGTTTAACTATTAACAAGGATAGAAATTGTTAAGCAAGTTCATAGTTGTTACGTACTGTAACGAACTTGGGTGGCATGAACAGCTGGAAACTGTAAAACAGTTTCCAGACAAAAAATGCCGTCGTTACTGAAATTGTTTATCATTTTTGTAGAGCTTCAGCGTGGTCTGTATTGCCGGCTAAGGCTCAGGGATTTGGGTGGGGTTTGCTGAAGATACAAAAAATGCTTGCTTGACCACATTAGGAAGGAAAACTAGGGTACAAACAGAACACATAGAAGGAAGGACCAAGGCAACGGATCAACTCACCTCGAAGACTACGAAATCACACTACCCTTCATCCTATTGTTAAAAGCTATTAGCTTCTCATACTGAAAAGCGATAAATTTCGAAACTCAAGAGAAGAAAAAAAATCCGTAATTGCGAATAAATAATAATAAAAAAAAATAATAAAAGAGAGATGGTTTAAGCTAACTAACTCATACAATAACAAATTTATTATTTAAAGCAAATAAATTTATATAAATGAAAGTTAATAAAATATGAAAAGTTTTCAAGAAATATATATAAATAAAAAGGAAATTCTTATAAATACCCCATTAGTCACCAAAAAAAATTAGTTATATAATTTATAGAAAAATAATAGATCACATATCAAATTAGTCGTATAAGTACCATAAAAATCATACAAGCATGTATTATGTATTAGGTTGAGATATTCAAAAAAAAAAAGAAGGTAATTATAAGAGTAATCTGATATGTAATAAACTAAAATTAAAAATTTAATATAATATATATATAAAAAAAGTATAATAAAAAAGTCTTAACTTAAAAGCAATTGTACGTTGAATGAAGTAAAGTTGAATGATGACAATATTTTTTTTTATTAATTTTGGTTTTACGGTATTAATCCGTATATAAGTATATAAACTGTTTGTAGATATCTATATACATCTGTATACACTTTGTAACGTTCATACACTAGTATAATATATTAATACTTTATGTTCACAGATTTTTATAGTATTATTTTAAGTTTACAGACACTAAACTGTACACTGTGCACTTATAGTTTTTATATAGTTTATTTTTTATTTTTAGATTATAATTTAGTTAGTCTTATAACACTAAGTAGATAAATTAAATTTGAATATATCTTAACTATATTATTAGTGTACTGATTTAATTAGTACTACAACACTTTTCACAGCAATATTTAAAGTTCACAAAAATTCTTACTATTTTCACGATGGTATTGTTTAACGGTACGATTAAATTGAAACCACGCCATCAACTAAAGCGTCGCAAACACAAATATTATATAATGAAAGTTTGTATGGATTTCCGCCACTAAATAATTTTGGTTAATAAACACCACCAATTCAGATAGAATATAGTTTCTTGGTTGATTTTTTTTCTTTTTAATGTTGCGCTTATTATTTTAATTACAACAATAGTTTGTTTTTTTTGTTTTTTTTTTATACTTTTTACTTTAATTCTAATTTATATTTAATCACTAGTATTTTCAAAATAGATAGATTAGTATTAAAAAATTAGATTAATTTACAACTGTTAACAAAAAATTAATTGGTTATATTTTTCCTTTTTATTTTTATTTATTTTTTTTTTAAGAATTTACTTCCACTATAGTCATATTTTTTTAAAACGTCTCTCTCGACTCAAAAAAATTTGGCTTTATATACCCATGTCAACAATAGCATTCCCCACCAACTAATTTGGAACGGGACAATCTAGTATACGTTCCCCTACAACCTGATTTTCCCGCGCTTTTGTTGTTATTTACTACAGTATATGATTATGTATATATGTACTTGTAAATTTATAATAATATATAACAAAAAAAAATCTAAATGCAGCGCAGGGGTGTTAAACCAACTCTAACTTGGAGCGCCGAGTGAAGCTAGGCGTTACAAAACGTGGGGACGACTCACACCCAGGAGATGTCTCAAAAGCCGGGCCTAAAATACCTCAACTAAACAAAACGAAAATCAAAAAAGGATTGTATATAAGTTGAACGCGATCGACCGAGGATGTGAACATAGTTGCGTTTTCGTTTACGACCGAATATCCTTTACATGAAATGTTCCCAATGGTTTGCCGTTTAGATCTTGTACGGCATAGGCGACTTGACCCACTTTGTTCAAGATAATTGCTGGTTTAAATTTACACGCGAATTTAGCGGAGAATTTACTCGACGCGTCGCTTAATGCAAAAGATCTAACAAAGATAGGTTGACCAATTCGAAAAACACGCTGATTGCTACGCAAATTGTACCGTTGTGCTCCCTTCTCGTGTGCAACTTTCAGGTAATGTATTATTCGTTCTTTAAGAAGATTTACTCGATCTGGTTTGGCCCATACCTGGACTTCACTGGGATCATGTTCATCGAGTAATCTTCTTAGCGCGTAGTCCGAGCCATGCAGCGACATATGTTGACCGAACACGACATAATGAGGGGAATAGTGTAGTGTGTCATGAATAGCATTGCGTAACGCAGCTGCTATCTCTGGCAAATGTTGGTCCCACTTATTATGTTCGTGATCAGAGACATATGCGCGTATGCTTGCAAGTATAGTCCTATTGACGCGTTCGGAGGCATTACTCTGCGGAGAATACACCGGTGTGCGAACATGCGATACACCATACTTCGCCAACAATTCCTTAAACAGGTTGGAAGTAAATTGTTTACCATTATCGGATGTTATGACCTCAGGGATTGAAAACATCAAAAAGATTTCATCCTCTAAGAATCGACACAATAAGGCGGCAGAGGCTTCTCGCAGAGGTTTCACAACAACGAACTTAGAGAAGTGATCCAAGATGATAACGATGCAGGTATTACCACGACTAGACCGTGGATATGGCCCTAGGAAGTCAACAAATAGTTTTTGGAAGGGTCTAGTGGACACAACAGGAGATCCCATGGCTGGTTTGGTCGAAAAGTTCACCGCCTTATTCATTTTACATTCGGAACAGTCAGCAATGTACCGCTTTACTTGATTTGCCATCTGAGGCCAGTAAAATTGACGCTGTAATCTTTCAAGGGTTTTGCTACCGCCCAAATGTGCTGAAGTTGGAGGACGGTGAGCCTGTTCGATCAGATCAGGAGTCATGGAATCCGGGACCACTAACTTCCAACTTGAAACATCTGTATCTAAGTATTTAAGTCCATATGAAGGTGAGATTAGAAGTTTGTCATCCTGGATTTTAAAGTTGTAAGCAGAAGTAGGTAATCGACGAATCTGTTCGATTTGGTCTAAATAATCCGGATCTTTAATCGCAGAAGAGTTGATATCGATGTGGAGGACGGGTACGGCTAAAGACGAGGGAGGTAAAGAGGATAAGGCCTCCACTGATTCACCTCCTTGAAGTACGGCACTTTGATCTCCAGATCGAATTCCAAGATCAGGCTTGTTCTTACTTTTGGAATCATCCTCACAAGGAGAGGTTTCATCATAAAAAGCTCGAGACAATGCATCAGGTACAATATTAACGGATCCTTTTCGGTATCCAATCTGAAAATCAAAGGCTTGAAGTTTTATGCTCCAACGTGCCAACCGTCCTGACAGATCCTTTTGTGTCATCAACCAGCGCAAACTGGCATGATCCGTGTAGATGACAAAAGGATACCCCTCCACATACGGCCGAAACTTACGCACGCTGAGGACAGCAGAGTAGCACTCCAGTTCAGTCACTGAGTAGTTTCGCTGCGCCGAATTGAGTTTGTGCGAATAAAACTCAATTGGCCGTTCAACTCCCTCAGTGTCCGTTTGGAACAGTACACTACCAACCCCAACAGCACTTGCATCGCACTGTATGAAGAAGGGCTTACTATAATCCGGATGAGCTAATACGGGAGCAGTAGCTAACGCAGTTTTCAAGGCGTTAAAGGATGAATCAGTAGCAGGAGACCAACGAATTTTAGGGGATTTGCCAATAAGATCAGTGAGAGGAGAAGCTAATGACGCGAAGTTTGGTATAAAGCGGCGATACCACCCACACATTCCCAGAAAACGTCTAATCCCTTTTGAAGTTGTAGGCACAGGGTACTCCAGGATAGCTTTACATTTGTCTGGGTTTGTGCGGAGGCAACCATCACCAACTATATAGCCTAAATACTTAACTTCCCTCAACACGAACTTACTTTTGCCCAAATTAATCGTCAACCCAGCAGCTTTTAAATATCCGGCAACCTTTCTCAACAGCTCAAAATGTTCTGCCAGAGTGGAGGAGGTGACCAAGAGATCATCGAGGTATACAAAGACCTGGTCGTGTAACTGGTGCGGAATCACGCGGTGCATCAAGCGACAAAGCGTCTGTGGCCCGTTGCATAAACCAAAAGGCATTACCTTGAACTGATACAAGGGCCGTCCAGGAACCGCAAACGCTGTCTTATCGCGGGATGATGGATCGAGTGGGACTTGCCAGAAGGCATCTTTTAAATCTATCGCGGAGATAAATCTGGTTTGTCCCAAACGACCCAACAATCCGTTGATGATGGGCAACGGGTACGCATCCTTGACGGTGACCTTGTTCAATTCTCTAGCATCTAAGCACAGACGAATTTTGCCATTGGCCCTACGCACCACCGCGATCGGAGAACACCAGGAACTTTGTGACTCCTCGATGACCCCCAAAGCCGACATCCTATCCAACTCTGCATACATGAGTTTTTGGATAGCTGGAGACACCGAATAGAACCGCTGTTTAACAGGTTTAGCTGAACCAATATCGATACAATGGGTAACAAGTGATGTTTTACCCAGACCCAATTTGTCACTCGAAGGAAAACATTCTCGAATACAATCTAAGGTTTGTTGATCATGACGCGAAAGAGTATGGAATTTCGGAGCGTCATCAGAGTCACACAATTCATCGGAGATATCCATAGCAGCAACTTTCGGTATGATTCCAAAACGATTCCAAAAATCGATACCGAGATATAACGGCTGTTCTAAAGATGGTACTACGTAGAACGTTATATCGTGTGTCATTCCGTTAAACTCAACGTTTGCTCGGACATAACCGAAGACTTGCTGACTCTGACCGCTAGCAGTTTGAATAAACGACGGAAATTTGTGAAACTTAATTAAAGGGTTTGACATGATTTTCTCCGAACCACGCCCAAGAACGCTGACACTCGCCCCACTGTCCAGTAAACCTTTAAAAGGCATGTTGTTGATAAGTACATGGACGTAGGGGTCGAGTATCACCGAACTCCGAACATAGCACGGAGGAAACCACGTCATTCCGCATACATTTACGCTTACTCCAATACTTTTTCGAACGCGTTAACCGAAAATTAAAATACGACTGATTACTTAAATTTGATCTATCCGACGAAGAGGAGGAAATGGAAGAAGGGGAAGAAGGATGGGAAAAAGGAGGGAATTGACTCAAAGGGAAGGAAACTGCTAAAGTGTGATCATCTCTATTAAGTTGGTCGTTGTAGTCCCGGACTGTCGGTGAAGCTCCCGATCCGTATTGCTGGCGGCATCCTCTTGATTTTGTCTGGGTTGCGATGCTGTTAGTGGTACTGTCCCCCCAGTTCTCCATGAACCACTTTTCCGGTTTTCCGATTTATAACCCTGAGTCCGGTCCCTATCTTGATTTCTACGATTCTCTGCACACATCGGACATCTTGGTGTTATGGTCCCTTTCCTACCACACCGATAACAAAACAATCCCATCGGAGCTAAACGACACTCAAAGAAGGTATGCCCGAGGTCATCGCAATTGAAACATCTGACGGTTGAACTGTTAGGATTGGTTTCTCTATTGAATTGTTGGTTGGTTGGTGTACGAGGACCTACTGCTGGAACTTGTCCCTCCGAACGTCTCGGTGTCACATGGGAAACCCCGCTCTCTTGACGTAACGCGGATACTGATCTATCCTGAGGAAAATCAGTTTGAGGGTGCTTCTCATATGAGTCATACTCCCCTAAATCATCATTGAAACCTCTTGATAGCTCATTGACCGCACGTCGAGAATAAGCTGGAGGGTCCCATGGTGTCCTAAAACGTCGGAAAGATTCCTCCCAGGCAGTGCAACTCTTGATTAACTCGTTGATGTTGTAGAAGTTGCGGTCTGTCAAATGGTACTGCAATGGAGGCTTCATATTTCTCATTAAAAGTTGAATGAGCTCTTCGTCACTATAGGGTGTGCGGCATTGTAGCGTGAGAGTCCAGATATGATTATAGAACTCTAGAAAGCTCTCATTGTAGGCTTGTTTTCGGGCTTCGACTATCCGCCTGATTTCATATTCGGACCTCCGATCTTGGAATCGATCAATTAGATCCTGTCGCAACTCAAACCATGTTGCTCTTGGATGGTGTTTACGATACGTCCAATACCATTGCAACGCCACGTCTTTCAGGATGGTATGCAATTCGGCAAGTAATATGTCAGCGGACAACCCCATGGACAATGATATTGTGTCCAACTGGAAAATAAACATATCGATCGTAATACCCGATGCTGATCCACTATACATTATGCCACTTCGAGAGAGCGGCCGTCGCTCTACATGCGAATGAGGAGGATAGGAATAAGAAGGATAAGGGAGGTCAGGATTAGCCGTCGGATGCCGAGAGTCCACGCGATGACCACTATAATCAATGGTACTGTTGTGCTGTGGCTCTGGGCCATAATAAAGTTCGCGATTGACCTGGTCTCTGAGAACTTGCAATGGTGGGCTTACTACGTCGGTCTGCGTCCCTGGAGCTAAACGAGTACGCGGAGGTAGTTGAGACGCTGGTACGTCTTGAAAGGTCACTTGTGGTTTCGCCGGGTCCACTTGCTCGACAGATTTTGGAGGAGCAGCATCCGATGTGCTCGCGGCGCCTTCATCTCCAATGTCTTCTACGATACCGGGATTGATCTTCACGGTTTCTAGAGAGGTCATTGACTCATCTCCAGAGGCTTCTCCCGATTTAAATTTGTTGGCCACATCAGCCATCGTCACACAAGCTTGCATTAGATTGTTTGCGGCCTCCTTCACTGACTTTGATGTTTTAATTCTATTTATTCGGTGGTAGACATGCGCTAGTCCAGATTCCCATGCGTTCATCTTCTCAACATCTGGTTGCGCAACCAAGTCCCCTTGTAGAGCCGACTGTAAGGCCTTCAATTTGTTAGCGCAGTGACTTATTTCTCGACTCGGTGCCTTGTAGGCGGCGACATGCGGTTTTTTTGGCATCACATTATGATCCGTTCGTTCTGCGGCCAACGCTTTCTCCAAGTTGGCAAGTTGCACCGTCATCGAACCCTTGATTCGTCGAACCTCACACTCCACCGCAAACTCGTCCATCTCCAGATGGCAGACCTGTACCTTGTAATCCATGATACTTTGGACCGACAAAATGTAAAAAAAAATTCTAAATGTATCGCAAATTTATGCTAATTTACAAATACTCAAAAAAAATACAAAATTTAATAATAAAACTTGGAACAACGCAAATGTATGCTAATTTACATGTGTAACTCAAAAAAATCAAAAAATCAGATGACAATAATCAACCAAAAGACCACCCCGTGCGTCCTTGGCTGAGGATTATTCTGAACGAACAAAGGACTCCAAGAATTCGGTCTCAAATTCCCAATACTTGGATTTGAATCCCACACCGAAGATCGAGGTGGACCTGGAGGCAAATCCCAAGCTCGACGATCTGAACTCATAACAATAAAGAGAAAAAAAATATATAAACCCTTGATCCAAAAAACTAAATTAATCCCTAAAACGAACAACTAAATTTTATCCACCCGGAAAAATCAATCATTAATTCAAAACACCTAAACAAAATTTAATTATTGTATAAAATAATTGAAAATATCAAAGTACCGTCCGATGGTACATAAAAAGAAAGAAACTTTTAATTCAATTTAAATTTGTTCACTAGTATTTTCAAAATAGATAGATTAGTATTAAAAAATTAGATTAATTTACAACTGTTAACAAAAAATTAATTGGTTATATTTTTCCTTTTTATTTTTATTTATTTTTTTTTTAAGAATTTACTTCCACTATAGTCATATTTTTTTAAAACGTCTCTCTCGACTCAAAAAAATTTGGCTTTATATACCCATGTCAACAATAGCATTCCCCACCAACTAATTTGGAACGGGACAATCTAGTATACGTTCCCCTACAACCTGATTTTCCCGCGCTTTTGTTGTTATTTACTACAGT
This sequence comes from Tipula unca, assembly GCA_951394425.1. Taxonomy (NCBI): domain Eukaryota; kingdom Metazoa; phylum Arthropoda; class Insecta; order Diptera; family Tipulidae; genus Tipula; species Tipula unca. The sequence continues at coordinate 174,576,638 of OX596382.1, read as the reverse complement.
ATATGATTATGTATATATGTACTTGTAAATTTATAATAATATATAACAAAAAAAAATCTAAATGCAGCGCAGGGGTGTTAAACCAACTCTAACTTGGAGCGCCGAGTGAAGCTAGGCGTTACAGTACGTCACAGATAATTAATTCTATTAGTCCTACTTTAACAAATTCTAAGTTGACAAAGATGTGATCGTACGATTGTAGTTTCTGCAACATTTTATTTCATTAAATTTATTTGTGTTTTTTTGTATTGAATTACAAAATTTTTGTGTATTTTACAAAATATTAGAAATTAAATTTAACTAATTAATGTGATTTTTGTTGCCTAATGTGATGTTGCATATTTGATAAATAGAGTAAGTGGGAAATTGTGGAAATTCCAAAATTTGTTTGATGTTTTTATTGCCAATTTCGTAATTGCAGTATTCATTACTCATATTTTTTTTGACTAAAAATTTGACTGAATTTCGTTGATGCAGCGTTTAATTTCCTCCTGTAATGCACGGGTGGTTGTGGGTTTGTTATTGTACCCCAAATGCTGCAATTTTGGCAATTAACAAAGCCATCAAGGTGAAAATGTGCTCATCGCTTAGGATGATTTTACTCGAAAAATTTTGATGCTCAATAATCGATTCGCTGTGCATGGTCATTAGGATTCATTTGTTGTGTTAATTGAATTTTGTAAGCATGAAGACACAGATTTTTGATGAGTATACGCTGCAGAAAGCTTCTTGAAATTTGCATTTCTTCTCCACGACGCCGAATTGATGTTCCAGGATTTTCACCAACATTCTCAGGCACTGCTTCGATATTGACATTTGAACGGCTTGGTTTTAGACGACCAGTGTATTAAGCGTCTCCAACTGATCCAGTCTCCTTGAATTTTTCTATTAATCTCAGTTGACGAAGTTAAAACACTATTCCGACAATTATTTGTATGAAATTTTCGAACTGCGGCTGCCAAACTTTCATTATTTTTAAGATATTCTTCTATAATTAAAATACGTTGCTCTATCGTGTAACGCCACAGTTTTACTAACCCTAACCTCTCAGCTGTCACTTATTTTTTTTTTGGGGTTATTAAACACAAATGGCGGCAAATTCAAATCTTGCGTTAATTTTGGGACACCCTTTATTATAATTTTCGCAAAATAAAATTCTGAACTGAAATGACGAAATCAAGAAATAAAAATTTTGAAAAACTTTAATTAGTTTTAAATCCAAAAATTAAAAAATCCTAAGCTTTTTTGATTCTGTAAATTTAAAAAATTGTAAAATTAGATAACACTATAAAATTATAAATTAAAATTCAACTCTGAAAATTTATACATTTTTATAAATGAAAATCGTTTAAATTGGAAAATGATTTAAGATTATCCTACTAGCAAAAATATTTTAAAGTTGCAAAATGAAATTTTTTAAATTGTTCAGATAAATTTAAAATTACATTTTTTAAAGACAATTAACACAGTTCCATCTAAATTTGTAAAATTTTTTTTTTTGTTTAAATCGTAGATGAAATATTTGACTGAGTTTAAAATTACTCAAACACTACAAACCTGAAAAATGATAAATTTTTATAAATAAAATTGTTCTGTAAATTTTAAAGTTCCTTAGAATATTAAAATTAAATTAAATTTCACTCAAATAGAGCTTGAAATTATTTTTGAAAATTAAAAAGGATTTAAATTAATTTTTTTAACGCTCGAAAATACGTCAAATTTACAAATAATTTTATAAAAGTTGTGCCAATGTTAAATTTAAAGTAACAATTAACAATGCTCTGGGCGATTAATAAATTTATTAAAATTTTTTCTAACAAATATAAGTTTTTAAATTTTGTTCTATAAATCTATTTGTTTAGAACGCATCATAAGCAAGCAATTTTAATTTTACTTCGTCATTCTTTTATAACTTTGAAAGTCATAAAATAAAATTTAATTCCTTACCACGTTATTATTATTAATTTGTTGATATCTTATAAATTTTGGATTTAAATAATATATTTAAATAAATAATTTAAATGTGTATAGCAAATGAATATTCATAATATAAAAATTAAATTTGTATATTTTAAATTATTAAAATTATTTTTATTCTACAAATTTAAAAATTAAATCAAATTTATGATACCATAATTTAAAATTAAAAACTATTTAAAACAAAAATTGGCAAAATTCTTAAAATGTAAATCAATTCTGAAAAGTGTCACGTGTAAAATCTCAAAACATATTGAACAAATTAGATGGTTCGAACATACATTTTAAGCATTAAGCATTAAACATTTTTAAGACTTCCAATTTTGTATTTTGTTTTAACAGTTTACAATAGTTCAAACGATATTGTGAATTGTTAAAAATTAAAAAATTGGAGTTTATAGATTTTTACATATTTTTAGTTTGTATGGATTAACTGATTAAATGAAATATTTAATGAAGTACTAATTTTTAAAATCGACTATATTCACCATTCAAACATTTCAAATTTTAAAATGGTTAAAAAACTATACCAAAGCTATTCTGAAAATGTTTATATATAGTTTTAGAATATTAATATTCAATTGAACTTTACTCTAATAAAGTTTTGTTTTTAAATATTACAAATGCAAGTATTTAAAATTCTAAAACTCAGTCGGAAATTTTAAAAATATTTATATAATAAATCTGTAAATATTAAGTGTATAATAAAAACTCCGTATAAATTCTTAAAATTCTAAAAACCAATAAGTGGAATTTTAAAGCAATACAAGTTTTTTTTAGTTTGGTACTATAAATCAATATTTTTAGAACTTCAATATGAACAATTTTAATTATTTTAAATTTCTTTAATCAAAATCATAAAATATTTAAATTCTACATAGACATTCTTTTTCAATTTTCAAAGTGATAAAATAAATTTTAATTCCGAATCTTCTGCTTATTGTTAAATCTGAGAAATAGGATAATTCAACATTACAAACAAATATTTTATTCTTCCAAATTACTAAAATCCACTGAAATTCCTAATTATAAATATTAGAAAAATATTAAAATTCAATTTTGATGATAATGTTAAATAAATTATCCTGCAAATTTAAAAATAAAACCAAATTGATCACACTATAATTAAAAACTATTTAAAATTAAAAATTTGCAAAATTTTAATTCTAAAAATATTGAACAAAGTAGATGGTTAAACATATTTTCTAAGGGTTCTAAATAAATGCTCAACACATTTTAAATCTTGTCAAAATGTTAAAACCAACAAATAATATATAAATTTACGATTTATAATGAATTTGTAAAATACTGTAAATGATAATTATTTAAATTGGAAAATGCTTTAAATATAAAAATCATAATTCCTATAAATGGTTTGTACAAATTTAGATTCGAGTTAAAAAGTTATTAAAACTATTAAAAAATTGAATTAATACAATTATTTTTGGAATTTAAAAATGTTCATTAATAATCTGTAAATGAATAGTAAAGATATTTTAAACTTGTAAAATTTCTAAATTATTAAGTTGGGCAGCTAAATTTAATATTTTAAATTTTTTAACTAAATTAGAATTATTTTATATACATACTCAATTATGCTTCAAACTAAATCCATTCAATTCTCAATATATGTAAAAATCCATAAATTTTAAGATGTCCTAGTTCGTATTTTGTTTTTAAAAATGCACATTATGGTTTGTAAATGTATGGTTAAAAAATTGAAAATTTCGTAAAAATTTCAAAAACGTATAAATTAACAAAAATATATTGATTTGATTATCTGGATTAACCGATTAGATGAAGGAATATTCAGAATTCAAACGCTATAAATCTGAAACATTAGAATTTAAACTTTATTATTTTAATTGATTTTATTTCGTTTAAAAATATTAAAAAAAAATAAAATTCTAAAAATTTTAAATTTGTTTATAAAAACTCTGTAAGTGTTAAGTTTAAAATAACAATTTTTTAAGAAATAAATAAATAAAATAGTTTGATTTTAATCCTTTAAAAGTTTGAACAATCAGAATAAGAACAACCTAACTTTGGTGTTGTTGAGTGGGTAAATATTGAATTGTTGCCAATGACAATAGTATACATTAAATTGATGGTTTGCCAGTAGCCTTACGTTGTTGTACCTAGCTTGGATTATGTTCCAAGTGGTTTGGTAATTGTCAACTGTTGTTATTGTGTGACTAATAATTTGGGCAGCTCCCTTCTGCAGGTGCGATTTCAGATACGTCATCTTTACCGTATCTAATAGTTTTCTGGTTTTGTGGATCAGCTCATTGAATATATCGTTGAACGTTTCGCACCACTCATATAATCACCATAAAAGATTGGTATTTCTACCTTAGGCAATTTCACTTGCGCTGCTGATTCTGCTGCGGTTATTGTCTGGAGCCGAAAATGTTGTAGTTTATCATTGCATCATATACCCTCTCTTGAAGATTGCCATAGTAATCTTCCTTAAAGTAGTTTTAGGTTTGTTCGTCTTCTTCCAGTTCTACTAATAATTCTGTGCGTTGGGCCGAGATCCCTTATGTCCTTTTCTAATTCTCTTGTTTTAATATTAACATATTCCTGAGGTATGTTGTCGGGTTCCAGGGAATAATTTATTTGCGCCAATTTCTAATATACATCTGGCGCATGAGGACTTCTTGTCTCTTGATCAATGTGTGTTGTTGTTCCCTTTTATCTTGTGCTGCTTGAAAGGCTTCAATTAGAGTAATCATCAGCATTTGTTGTTGTTGATTTGTAGCTTATTGTAAACATCTCTCATGTTTTTTCGTATTACGAGATAATCGTGATTCTGGCCCAGAGGCGGGACCATTCCTAGATTTTTTCATCATTTCCAACGAATTTGTTGTATTGCGCTTTTAGACCCGCTATTCTCTTTTCTAAGTAAGACTTCGTCATTCTATCTTCGCCGTCTTTTCGATAGCTTCTATCTTTCCACCTGTTATCTCTTGTGGTTTAGTTTACTTGTGGTGGTATTGGTGCTTGTTGTTGCTTAGCTCTCCCTTGACGTTAATTTTGAGAAGTTAGGTGCCTGTTATTACTTTGCTGCTGGTATCGTCATCCTCGATGACGTTAGAGACTTCGTTTGTATATCTATTTGCAAGTTATTTTAGTGGCTCCAAGGAACCTTATTCAGCAGTTGTTGGTTTGGCTCGCAGGACCAATGTTAAGTTCAGCCTCAGCTTGAACTCGATGTTAAATTCAGTCTTAGCTTGAATCTATTTTTCTTTTACTTCATTAAACTCTGAGCTTACCGCTGATGGGGGCTAATACCAGAGTGCAATGAAATAGCGTTGAATATGGTTTAATTAATACTGATTTTAGCTACGACGGACCATGTCAACGATTGTGCATAGTCATCCATCCGGCACATCATCCGGTTCGAAGGACCAACGTAAAATGTCACCAGAAGGTATAACAATCTATTCCTGGTGTCCATACTTCTTGCATCATGATTTTTGCTGTGATCGTTATTGGGGAAAATCATCCAACTGGATCAAACAGCTTGGATGAGTCAGATAACAGGGAGCGTTTGGTTGGCTGTTTCTGTAATAGTTGTAATGTTTCTAGGATGAACTTAAAAAGGTCCTTTTGTGTATCGTATAGAATTCCTAATGCAATCATTTAAATTGATTTGTATTACCCATTCCGTGTAGTTCTTTGGGAATCTGATTCAATACTTCTCTTGAATTAGAGAACCATTTCCTTAAATTCAGTCCACCTCGTTCTGTGAGCATTTTTAATTCTTGTATACAGCTCGAGTTGCTTCCTCTATGTTGTTAGAATCTGTTAACAGATCATCTACGTAAAAATCGGTCAACATGATGCTTGCTCCTATTGGATAATCATTATCTCCGTCAGTAGCTAGTTTTTTATGGCTAAAAAGCTCGTGGCCGTTGTTCCCTATATCACCATTTTTAACTTGTATGCCACCATTGGCTTGAAGGGGTTGCTTCGCCATAGTATTCGTTGATAGTTCTGGAGTTGTGTTTTAATCCATGTTTGGCGATACATCTTTTCTATATCTGTTGTCATTATGATCTTGTGTTTTCGCCATCGTAGTAAAATATCTGCTAAATTTAGTTATAATTTTGGACCATTCATCATGCAATCGTTTAGAGATATTCCGGTTGTTGTTCTAGATGAGGCAACAAACACTACTCTTAGCTGTGTTGTGGTATACTGTCCTTCTTGATTATGCTATGATGCGGTATATAATAGATATTGGTTGAAGTACCATCTTCTGGTTTTTCCTGTACTAGTTCCATGTGCTTAAAATTTATTTATTCTTGCATGAATTGATGATATAATTGTTTGCACGGTGCATTTTTCTTGTATCAAAACCAAAAATTAATTGCTAAATTTATGTAATGGTTACAGAACCTATCATTAAGGCAGCAGGTACAGTAGAAATATAAAATTCATCAATTAATGTAAAAACCAAGACGTCGATCGGATTTAAATAAAAAGACAAAAGGAGACCTTAAGTTTTTAATCACTTTAGAGAACTAAACAATTGAGGCTTTTTGAGATTGAACTTAACAAACTCGAATAAATCCAAAGATATTTGACTATTGATGGTTAAAGCAAACTATAGCTTTTGATATTGATGGTTGAACATATTTGATCGATACAAAAAATCTACAATTTTAATAGTTTGCATAACTAAAACATTTATAAGAATGAAAAATTTCGTGGTGAATTGCGTATTTTATGAGATTTTTCGATTTTTTCGGGCTGCCATTGATTTTAGCCTAGAAACACACCACAAATTTGAAAAAATTAAATTTTATAATGCTTTCAAATTTCTTAATTAAATTTTAAAACTTGATAAAATCTATAATTAATTTTTACATATACGAGTATACGGAAGATAAAATTTAAAACTCGAATTATTGAATTTTAATAATTTCAATATTTAAGGCTTCTCTCTAATTAATTTAAGTCCACCAATTTTGAAGTTTACGGAATATTATTCAAAATTTTCGAAATTAAGATGCAAATTATGATTATAAAATTAAAAAATTATTATTTTTATTGAAAAAATTAAACAAAATTTTGGAGATTTAAAAATTTAGGTAAAATTTTAAAAGTCACCAATAAATTTATTATACTTAAACTTTCACGTGCCAAAACTTCGTGGAATTAAGTTTCATAGAAGTTTCATTTTTTTAAGCATAATCTAAACTTTGTAAAATGTATCCAATTTTAGAATATTTCTTTTGAATTTGGCTTCTAAAAAATATTTGCATTCTTCTTTCTAATTAAATAATCGAATAAATAACAGTTTCAGTTTGAATAAAGTTCAAAAGTCCATTATGGTAAATACAATAACTATAATTTTATAATTTTGTTGTAAGCTTTCAACAGAACTTCCTACTCTACAGTTTTAATTCAAATTGTCATAACTAAGAGATGCGTTGAGTATTCAACCCACGATATTGAATTTATATAAAACGTTCTAAACCTCATCAATTTGAAATTGTTTCCAAATTTCGAAAAATTGAATAAATTCCAGAATTTCCATAATTACCAGAAATTTCAAATATAAATATTTATTTAATTTTATTAATGCAATCGTTCCAACATAAAACGTAAAATTGCTATTTTTTTTACTTTACAAATTCTGAAAATTCGAATTTTCCGAAAGTCAAAATACGAACTTAAATTTAACGTTCATAATTTTGATTTCAACTCGGTAAAATTTAAAATTCTTGAGATTTACCGCAGTTTTAAAATTTCTTAATTTAATTTAAAGTTCAACAAATTTTGTAGCCTAATGTCACCTGTTCGATTCTGAAGACAAAATTTAAAATTCAAATTAGTATTTTTTGAACATTTGATTGTTAAACGATTATGAAAATTTCGAATTTCCAATTTTGAATTTTAGAGTATTTTGGAGTATTTTTCAAATTTTCAATAGAAATTAACATGATTTATGGTATCACCGCATTTCACTCGAGTTATACCGAGCAAATAGCACAATGTTTAAAGCTGCAACGTTTGGACCGGGAGATACTAATCCAATCAGAACGAGGAAGCTATGTGCTAATTAAGTCAGACCTGTAGTTGTGTTTCAATTTTGCTGGTATATCAGCTTAAGGCAACAAAGCAAATAAGCGAGAGACTTGGGAGAGCCCTGTGTTACAGAACAAGTATATAAAACCATTTCCATAAAAAAAATGTATATGTTGGTTCAAGATTTTAAAATGTTTCTTGGTAAACATTTGTGAAGATGTTCTTTATTTAATACTAGCTCCAGAGCCCGAAGTTCCGATAATGCAAAAGACAAATGGTTCTACCACCTTTTCCAAAAATTGTTACTCTAATTTATACTTTTATTTTGGATCATAAATTAGTTTAGGTCTAGTTTGTTCCTATACATTATATTCTAAATTAATTATTTTTAATATTTTGATTAATTTGAAAACTAATTCCGCCGTACAAAACTGTTTCTGTTTTATTTGGGGTATATTGTACATGGAGGGTATCGAAAACAATAAAATGAAATTTGATTAACTCCCTTGCGAGGAAACGATAAGGGATCTAACCTTTATATATGAGTTCGCGTATTTCACATTAAAAACTATAATACATCCTTAATGGTTGCCACTCACGACAAATTAATAGAAACATACATATAAAAGCAAAATCAAATACATACATATATACATAATATACATAATGATTAATTAGCATATCACTAATGTTTATTGTGCTCGTGAGCCATATAATTTTCATTAATTAATTTACGTATTTGTATAAAACTATACATAACTAATGAATACGTAATCGATTTTTTACTTTGTCCACTTGGCCACATGATTTATGTTATGTTAAAATGTATAATCAAATTAAAATTACTTATCATACGCAATAAATGTCACAAAAGTCACAAAGTTCAGAAGGATAACCCGCACAATTGAAAGTGAAGCCTGTCTTCAACAGTAAGAATGAAAGAAAAATTAAAGCCAGTTATTGCTATCTAAGTTTAAATATATACACAGTGCTTTTCACCAATATACGATTCTTCATTCCATTGTTTAAACGAGCGGCCCTTCAAAAATGTATAAACTTTAGTACAGGCGCAGTAGTCGGTGTTATCTTGCCACACGCATAATGTCAAAGCGCAACAAATTTTTCGATATATTTTATAAAAATTTATTTTGATTCGAAAATGGCCCACAACCAAACACCGAATGTGGCTACGGTCGAGAATGCCGTCGAACCGCGTCAGATTAATCCCTTCGAAAATGAGCCAACACGTCGAAAATTTGTTTTGAAAGTGTACACAGTGCTATGCGTATGCATTAGTGTAACAGTTTTCCATATGAGTTTGGTACTGTATTGCGCGGCATTTCGTAATTTCATATTCCAAAATCAATTGGTATTCATGGTGGTTGTGATTCTTACATACATTATCACCTCGTTGGCTCTTTCTTGCTGTATGTCCATGCTACGGAATTTAATTGTTGGGATTGTAGCTCTGGTTGTTATTGTGGAGTCACTTTCAATTATATGTACCATAACTACGATGTACTACGAGACACAAATTATATTTGTGGCCGCAATTGGAACCGCACTACTAACTTATTCACTAACTATTCTTGCAATATTTATGCCGGTATGTTATTTTTTGCACGCTTATATATAGTTTTATTTTATGTATATATCAAATTACATGATATTTTAAATTGCAGATTGATTTAACAAAGTGTGTTTTTGTGCTAGCAGTACTTGGTGTGCTATTCACCATCTTTATTTTGATTAGTGCCACGGTCATTTTTATTAAGTACATGCCCGTACTTCAACTTATGATCGCGTTTGTTGGTATATTCGTTTTTGCTGTTGTGAGTATTATTGTCTATCTATATATATATATACTTGTAAGTGATTTAATGTATTACCGCTTTCATTTACAATTTTAGTACATGTTATTTGTAACCCAACTAATAATTGGTGGCAAAATTCATAAATTTGGCGAGAATGATTTTCTTCCGGCTGTAATTTTATTACATGTATATGTAATTATTATATTTTTAAATTTTATATTCATATTCGATTATTTATGTCAATAAAAATATTAAACGATACCCTCCCCCTTTGTTTACTTTATTTAAACGCTTCTCTCCAATTTGAATTTCTGTATCTAAATGCTTCAGTTCAAATATTATTTTTGTTGTCATCAAATTAATGAATTTATAACTATTAAGATTCATTGCGAATAAATTAGTAAAAGTATGTGGATAGCTTTTAACGGCAGAATTCACAAATAATTTCGTTAAAAAATTTCGAGCATGACAGACAAGTAATTAAATATTGTTAAATTATAGGCAGAATTTTTAAAATATTTACTGGTGGTATGCGGTTTAGCAAAAAAATTAAAAAATGTTATTATTTCGTGTTCATGTATAGTTACTCGTAGTGATTTTTTTGTCCAGTTATCTGTTTGCAGCGGTTTTACTTTAGCTATCTGTTTGCAGCGGTTTTACTTTCGCTTTTCCAGTAAAAAATACTGCCAGTCATTTTTTATAGTGGAATACAAGGTTTGTTAGACTGTTAGGCAACTTAATTTGAGTTTAAAATGTTTTAATGAACATGATTTTTTTTGGAGTATGTAGTTGTGTATGCGAATAGGATCCGTTTGAATGACCGCATTTGTAGATCTTGCTTTGGTAAATTTACAATTAGCAACAGCATCGCATTGTATATAACATAAAATATGATTTAGCAAACGCAAATCAGAATTTTCGTTATAAGACCTATACTCATTGGAGTCAATTTTTTTTAACTTTTACTTCCCAGCAATTGCGGCAACAATGAAAAATTGGCCAATCAAGCGAACAATTTGTAAAGTCGCATATTGAAATTGCCAACCTATATAAAACAAAAATTGTTGCAAGCGCTTTTGGATTAATTTAAAATTAGCTAAATCTTAAATCATTTATGTATCAAAGCAAGTCACCGATATACAGTTGAATATATATTGTAGTTTTAGAATAGATATTTATTTTGGCCAAGAAGTGGTATTCTCAAAAACTGTACGATTTGATTTAGCCTTACCAAAAACAATATATATTTTATGTAGGATCGCACAATGAATTTATGTACATACATCGTTTTGATATATATACCGTGGGCAGCAATAATAAAATAAATATCGTTTTTGCTATAACTAAATTAAAGTTTTTTTTATATAAAAGCTACGAAGATTTTTAGTATTGGTTGAAAATATTGGATGCAATATAGAAATTCAGTATTTCAAAATCTGGAGATTCACCAAAATTGCAAAGAAAAATGTCTCTGTTTTAAATTGTATTTTATTACTTTAAAAAGAAATAATTTATCCATCTATGGCAGCTATTAATTTCTTGATCGAAAAGCTATACTAAAAAGCTCTATAATAAAATATAGTTCCACAAAAAATTGTATCTTACTTTACTATTCAAATAGCCCTATAATTTACGTACACATACTAAATTAAAAATTTTGTAAAGAGGTTTCCAATAGGGAAATAATAATATTTTTCTTGAATTGTCAACGTCAAAATATGAGTCAAAGTTAACATTTTAACAACGACCAACGTTTGGAAGTTATGAAAAATTATTACGGCAATTCTGATTCGGTGGTCGCACCTTAAATTGCGGGAAATTTTGTTTAAACATCTTGGTTTACACCCTTACAAAATCAAATGAACTCATGCGCTGAAGCCTCTTGATCATTTGAAGCGCCGAAATTTTTCCGATTGGGCCCAATTAAAATTTGAAGAAAATTCTGATTTTATCGAAAAATCATCTTCAGCGATAAAGTTCTTTTTTGGCTTAGTGGGTTTGTCAATAAGCAAAATATGCGTTATTAAACAGCAACAAACCTACATGTGCTTTAAGAGACTAATTACAACCACAAAAAGTGCTCGTGTCAACGTTCCGGCCGATATGTGTCAAAGAGTGGTGGTCATTGGAACGAGATCGAATTTCATATAGTAAAATGTAACATGTGTACTGCAGCTGGAATAAAATTAAGCCCAATATCTCAATTGCTGTGTGTTTTGTTTTAGGTCCCTCTTGGAAAACCTGATATTAGCCGCAAAATTAATAATTTTAAAAGCCCCGCTATAAGGTAAGCTTTATATAATACATGTGAACTTTTAGCTTGTTAAATTAATTTGTATTTTAATACCAAATTTTTATTAAAACATAAACAATTTTTTTTTCAAACGTTAGAGCTTTTAAAATAAAACTTTAGTATGCTTTCTTACTTTTTCACCAAAAATCAATTAAAAAAGGCTGTTAAATTAGAACTGTATACAATTGTATAGAGTTTCATATCACAAAGGCAGCTTAAAACTTTAATATAAACTTTTCGGTAAAGTGGAGTGATAAAAACCTTTAAAAAATCAGTTTTAATTGTCAAAATTCACAAAACCGCGAGGTATTAACCTGTGTAAAATATTAGTGTACTATATCGTTCATTATTTGGGGTACTTTAATCATTACAATATACATACATATAATATACTGACACCTTAATTAGCATTAAGAATATTAAATTCATGATGAGATATAATAAAACTTGTATAACTGTGAGATTTAAATCGAAAAATCCATTAATATAAATCAAACAAAAAAATGAGCTTTAATATGTATGTATAGAAAATATATCAACTACAAAAACTTTCCAGCTTAAATAAGAGCTGTCATTATTTGTTTCAAATAATTTTTTGGCTGCGGCCCTACTATGCAAGTCGCCTATTGTATGAAGGCAGAGGATGAACAAGAAAAACAGAATTACAAATTAACTATTGTTTACCTTTATCTTCCTTTGCCTACTATAGAAAAACGATGGCCATCGAAAATAGTAGGCGAATTATAGCAGAGCCCATTATTTTAAAAAAATTCAAAAGTATGAACTAAACCATAAAATGTTTACCAATTTTAGCTTTCTAATGAATCTAAATACATAAATAATATAAGTTTACAGATCATGCTTTACCAAAGTTTTATTTCAATATATATTGAATATATGCAAATGCAGAATTTTTTTTAAAATTGTGATGCATGTAACTTCAGCAAAAGCTTATAAAATATTTTATTGATTGAACCGAGTACAAAATTATATTCCTGAGAGTTAAATGCATCGAGCTTTCAACGAGCTTTCCGAGCTTTACTTTATCTCTTCATGGTGCCCTTGGTATACATAGATACAAATTTCATTTCGATTTTTCGGTATACATTATAGACAAAGCATATTGTAAGCTTCAATCTTACTATAATCACATTATAATCTCGCATAATTAATTCAATCATTAAACTATTTCTCTCAGTTCAACGAACCCAACAGTAAAAGTTAATTAGATTATCATTTATATACTCCTAAATGTTTTCAAAATATTGGAGCTTTTACTGTACAATAGAAATAAATTAAGAAATTGTAAAATATTAACAAATTTTAAATCAGTTAAGGGATTTAATAAAAATTGAAACGGTGTCTGCATTTAACAGCTATACTCTAATTCTAGCAGATGGAATCGGTTGGGGCGTGAAGAAAACCTACCAAATATGCCACTTCAACACTCAACAGCGTTTAAACCAACATACAAACGAAATTATGCACGATTGGCGAACAATAGTTGCATGTGTGCACAACGTAAAATTGAAGAGATGCGGATAAGAAGAAACTTGAGGGAAACTCACCTTTATGATTTCCACGGCTTTGTTCACCCTTATCATTCCATTCTGGACTTTTGCGTTCTGTCACGTTTGAATCTTATTTTTAAACCCTTTTTTACATCCTTAGTTCCAATACACTATTATTGTTATTCACACAAATTTATATATGTATACTACCAAAACAATCCCAAACATACATATTTACAAATATTTACACATATTTAGCTTTAAGAATTCAATTTTTAATTTATTTAGAACACGGCCAAACTGGCTAAGCCGTCGATCTATCTATACAATCCTATCTGTTCCTATTTTACTTGTGTTTTATTATATCTTATGATCTCTTGTCTTGAAGATCCAAAACTTGACTGTTCGTTCTTTTTTTTCTTTCTATCTACTGGGTCCATTTATAGTTTGTCATTTTTTAATTATTTTCATTTGGCTCCATGGCTGAATTTGCCAAACTGAGTTTGGGCGAGCACTTCGTTTACCAAACGTTCGATTTTCCGAGAAATATCCGCCGTTTTTTTCTACTGGTGTATTGGAATCTATAGATGATTGAATAAAGAAAATAATAAAACCCTAACTAGTATCTGTCGAATAAGATTAATGTTGTCCGTCATTACCAAAATGAATGCGACTATTATGGTTCTCACCTCACCGAAAAATACGACATAAATGTAACTTGAACTCACCATACTTTGTAATTTTGGTATTACCGCTCTCGCCTTGCGGTGAGTCTAATGTCAAAAATATACTCACCAACAATTCGATGGTGAGTTAGGTATGCCGCTTTGAGCGAATTCCAATAGGAGGGAGCTAAAAAATAGTTTATTGTTGATTTCGATCAGGGTGATAATAAGATAAACTATGATCTGTTGGGGTTACCGTTGATGAATATCTTTCTTTTGTGATGCTAAAGAATTGATTTTTTAAGTCATTGGTAAAACTATATGCGTCAAGTAGTTCAACATATGTATACGTACATATACAAAGGCGTTATTATTCGCAAACATTCACTATTGGTAAATTTATAAATTTCACCAACCAATACACAATAGTTTTAATAGAATGGTCTCCACGGTTTTTTGGTACATTTTGAACAAAATAGTTTCCTTATTGAAAATAAATTTTAATCAATTATCTTGGACCTTTTGTCATTTTTCAGGTAGCTTCATAATTTCATCGGTGTAGAACTTCTTTAGTTTATCGTCGAATGACTTTGCCTAACTCATTTCCGCGGCGCTTCAGTCTGCGAATTTTTTACCATCAAGAGAGCTTTGCAGAGACCGAAATAAATGGTAGTCAGACGGTTCCGAGTCATCAAAGATGTGTGTGGCTGCGCATTGTCATGATGGAACACAACTCCCTTTCTGTAGGCCAATTCTAGTCGCTCTTTCGGAATTGCTCCGTTCAAACGGTCGAGTTGTGCATACAGTAGAGGACCGAATTGCTGTAGCTCATAATGGACTCATAAAAATCACGGGATCCCTGGATTTTTTTATATATATGTAATCCCGGATCCCGGAACCTAATTTTTTCTCGTTTATGCATAACATTAGCATTTTGTTTGAATCGAATTGGATTTTAATTCTTTGAAGTATATTAAAAGTTCTTCAGCTTTATAATTAAAAATTGTTCACTCGAATTTAGTAATCTGCGGCTTCATATTTATGCGATTATCATACGCTCATAAATTTCATGAAATACCTAGGAATAAGCCGATAACTTTTTGAGCTCATTGACGAACACATTAAATATTTTATATTCAAAAAAATTCATGTGATTCCCAGAAAGTTAGTTTAGTAAAAAAATAATAAATAGCATTGTTTGGAATTTATTTTTTGCTCTACTTTCAACATGACTTACAAAACCCAGATTTTTTAAAACACATAATATTTAAGTGGATTTATTCGGGCCGGCCAATGGTCTGTCGGCGGTCATGCAACATTTGAGTAAGTTGTAACCTATATAGTTATAACCTAGCTTGTCTTTTATTTCTCTCAATCCTCTTAATCATTGTGGCATTCATACCTTCAGAAGCGTCATTCTCAACCCTAAGCTCGAGCTATGGCCATAGATTTTGGCATGAAGGCCTTTGAGTAGATAATTTTTCGGTAACAATTTATTTGTGGAATTGGTTATAACAAGAGTTTTGAAAACCAATATTATGAAAACCAGGATTTGAATAGTCAGAAGTTTGAAATCAGAATTTGGAACTAATAGTTGATTTCTAGTTAAATTGGTAAATTTCATGCTTTCGCCAAGAGGCTATACAACATTTGCATTAACAACAGTTTATTTTATAAAACAAAGATTGTGAAAAATAGGACTTTGAAAATCACGATAGCGACAGATTTAATTGAATGAGAACACCAAACTTGTATTTTGATCAAATATGGATTCTCACCTGTTCCTAGAGTCCTTTATAGTATGATATATACAATTTAATAAATCTTTTAAGCATTTATTTATAACGAGGCTACGTTTATTCATAGATTATGCACTCAGTTCGAATTACACATTCATTTTATTTACAGGTTTTGTAATTAAAATTTAAATAATTATCAACCATATATAGGAAATAAAATTTGTAAAACATTAAAAAATCATTATTTTTTAAATTATTTTAATTGCAATCGACCGCACATTTCCACACCAAAGTTTATTTTATTTCCAACTTTAATAAGCACAATTTACATGTAATATAATGTTTTTGTGTAAACTTTTCAATACATAACTAAACCAAAATTGTGTACATAGCTATAAACAAATACAAGAAATAGCCAGCAAACTTATTTAGACGACCGTAGCATTTCAACCGTAATTATATACATTAGAAACCAATTTTTTATAATTTTGAATCCCCACATGTGTACAAGGGTTGATATATGTACATTAATTCTAATTATTAAATTGAATTTCGAGAAAATTACAAAAATTAATATTTGAAAAAAAATTATTTAAATTTTTTATTTTTAAAAATCAAACCAATGGACATGCAAATGTATCCGGGTTTGCGTTACAAGGACTAACTAATTTCATAGCTTTCATTAAATATTAATTTTATTGTTAATCAGAATTTGTATGGAAGCTTTGACCAAGCACATATGTATATACCAAAAACATTGTTGTTCATAAACGCGAAATTTAAACTCCTAATTTATATTCTTTTGATAATAAACAAAGATGATCTATAGGATATAGGAATGAAATTTTAGTAAACATAATAACTACTATTTACGGTTTATTCCTATAACTACACTCATCGTCATATACAAATGAACCTTTAATGCCTGTGTCACTGTTGTTCATATGGGATAGCTTTAGTTATCGACAGAAGTAGAGCAACCAACGATCGATTCAAAAGATGGGTTCAAAATCATAATACTCAAGTGCTCTCAAACAACACCGAAATGTTTATTAAATTAAACAGACTTTGGTTGACATAACTCCGTACAATTTGTCAAACAACCTATTTACTATCTATAGTAATATTCATTCGCCTTGAACCATTTAATAAATTTAAATAAAATTTGATTCAAATATTTACATAAAACTTCTATAATACCACAAATATTTATCGTTATCGTTTTCAAATTAAAATGGTTGAGCATCACAAAAATCGAACTGAACCGGATACTGCTGCGGTATATGTACAGTATAAAAGCCGTTGGAGTTTGTTAAATAAAAATCAGTAACGTTTCAACGATGAGATCGTGCCAATATCAAATCATCATTGCATTAATGGTAATTATTACCATTTCTAATTGTGAAGAATTTGTCAATTTGGACGGGCATCGGTACTACATAAATTTGAAGGAAAAAGTTAATTGGTTTGCAGCCTATCGGTATTGCGCTTCAATCGGAATGCACCTAATCGACGTACGAACAATTGAAGAGCATGACAGAATTGGCAAATTAATTGATAGCAGCAATAAAAAACATGGCACGACGGCCTTATATTTTTGGACCACCGGAGTAGATTTCGGTAGCGGAAACCGGTACTACTGGATGACGAACGGTCAATCCGTTTTATTTGCGAAATGGTATCCAGGCAAACCAACAGTTAATGAGACATACATATGCATATTTATATACAAAGATGGAACTCGCTATGACTGGCATAATTATATATGTGGTGACAAAAATAATTTTATTTGTCGCGATTCTCGTGACGTGACAAATTATGTATGGAATAGCTGTCCAAATAACATGGATAATAATTAACAAATAATGTTTAACTGCAGGCATTATGTATCTAAACTGCTTCCATAAATGAAACAAAAATACAATTTTTAACGCCAGTTGGATGTTATTTTGTCTTATTCAATCGAGCTGGTATTTACTCTAAAAGGAAATTTGTGTTCTAAATTCGTTTAAAATAAAAAATCATGTTAAGAAATCAAAGATAACTGTGTGTGTGTTTGGGTTTGGGGTAGATTGTTGTTGTTCGGTGCTAGAGTTCATTGAAGAATTAACAGTTTATCAGCAGTTTTAGAACTGTCATTGCGGTAATACTCATGTGCTACAGGTCAAGTGCAAAACAGAAAGAGATCCCTTACCTCATAAATTTAGATCGGTCAATCGGGGCAATTGGAAGAATACTTCAGGGTCACTCTCTATTCACATCGCCCAACTCGAGAAAGATTGCAACAGCTTATGTTCATCATTCTAGTTGTTATTGTCGTATTAGAACTACACTGTATCCTGGAGCTTCCAGATCGGTGGTATATAGTCTGACATATACGATGAAGGCGGTGTCTTGCTATAACTTGAGAACAGCTATTGGTGATGCGGCAGTCTTTCCTCTCGTTTTGTATTGGTTACTTTATAATCATTTAGTGCAGGGTACACGAGATTCAGTTTTAGACTTTTATTTCTGACTACATAGACATATTGAGCCGTCTGTTTGAAACCACAGCTCTTCTACATTAATGCCATTCAATTGCGGAACGAAAAAGTCAACAATCATGGATCTATAGCGGATAATGAAAAATTGAATGAGGCCCAAAAAAACTATTCAATAACCGAATTAGAATTGTTGGCGGCAATACCCGCCATCAAAAAATTTAGACCATACAACGAAGGTTATGAATTTACCCTTATTACAGACCACGCCAGCCTTATGTGGCTTATGGGTCACCGAGACTTAAGTGGCTTAAGACTTGAGTCTTAGATAGAGTCTTAAGCTCCAAGGATATACCTCTTCAATTCAACATCAACGAGGAAAAGATAATGTTGTTCCTGACACATGATATCACGTATATACTGCGATACAATTGAGGAGTTGAAAGTTGAATTCCAAAAGTGTTGGAAGAATTCAGAAAAGTAAATCAGCAGAATTCGACGAACAGGACAATTCGAAGTTGCTACAAAATATCAGTATAAACCCTAGTAACTTTCCTACTTTCAGAATCCATGAAAATCGCATATTTATCCGCCTAGAACCTAAAAAGATGGATATATCAGACCTATCTGTATGGAAAAGGTTGATTCCGCTCGCGTTGCGAGAAAGTAACAATAATTCAGCAGCAACATGATGACCCAAAGTCAGCCCACGGAGGTATAGCAAAAACACTAGAAAAACTTAGATGGTTTATTTTTGGCTTTCTATGGCAAAACAGGTCAAAGAATATGCATCAAAGGTGTCTGCAAGTGTCTGCAAGATGACCAAACCTCAAAATTACATAACGCGACCGCCAATGGAAAATCTTTTAAATATCGAAAGACCTTGGTAAAGGGTGTATATGTATAGATCTTATCCCCGATCAAGCCAAAGAAAAACCATGATTCTAATAGTGCTGGACCATTTGTATAAGTTTGTTGTTTTAAAAGCCCTCAGTAAAATATCAACAAATCACAGAGTATTTGAAGAATGAGATTTTTTGTATATATTTGGGGTTCCTCATACTATCCTTTCTGATAACGGAATTCAATGTAAGAGCAGTGAATATAAAGATCTCTTGAACAAGCTTGGCATTATCCACTCTAAAACAATTATTTATTCTCCGCAGTCAAATGCGTCTGAGCGAGGGAATCAGTCGATTCTGTGGGCCATACGATCATATATTACCGACAAGCATATACATCATGGGATAAACATTTGTACGAAATTGCGTCTGCTTTGAGGAACGGGGTGCATGAAACAATTCAAAACTCGCCAGATTTCTTATTATTTGGATATCATAAGATTAACCATGGTCATTACTATTACAGCAAATAGGAGACATATCCAAAGAAGAAATAATCCTACCTTTAACCGCAAGACTCCAATTAATTCACGACAGAGCCAAAAGAGCCATTAATTCAAATCGCGCACAAGCAAATGAAAAAAGCTCCAAAAGATATAATCTACGGAGTAGGCACATCGAATATCAAATTATCCAAATAGTCTATGTTCGAACCCATCGACAAAGTGATGGATCAAAAAAAAAGGTTTTGCCGAAAATTTTACCCGCAATTTATTGAAGGTACCATAAGTCGGAAAATAGAAAACGTAAACTACAAAATAAAAGATAAATCATACTTACATGTATCATACTTACATGTACATCCGTTGTATTGGTTACTTTATAATCATTTAGAGCAGGGTACCACGAGATTCAGTTTTACAATCAATTTTATTTCTGACTATAATTGACATATTGCGTCGTCTGTTTGAAAACACAGCGATTCTACATTAATGCCATTCAATTGGGGAACGAAAAAGTCAACAATCAGCAATGTTAAACTATACAAGGGCTGTACCAGGGCCTTAAATAGATCAACATTCATAATATAGGGACAGTTCACATTTCATGAGAGGTTATCAAGCTCTCTGGTTTATTTAGCCTTAGCAAAATTGAGCGCCAAAAATCAGAAACGTGAAACTAAATTATATTTTGTAAATTGGGATATCTAAACCAACCATTTACTACAGAGTATATCATTTACACCGCAGCTATTGAAAACATATATATATAAACTATATATACGACTTAAAACGATTACTGACCACTATTTTCATAGTTGTGTGACCTACATTTTAAATTAAGATTTGGTTAACATAATTTTGTGCATTTATTTGTCGTTATCAACTTAATGTTATTCCAGAAGTAAACCGGATGCTGATGATCGCATAGCTATTTTTGGTATAAAAGCAGATCGATCATAATTAAATTCAGTAACGATTCAATTATGAGTAAGTTAAACCATTATCGAATTACTATTACTGCATTGATGACAACAAATTTTGTTACCGTCACCAATTGTGACGAATTTGTCACATTGGACGGGCGTCATTACTATATAAGCTTAACTCGATATGATTGGTTTACTTCAGATCGATTTTGTGTCACAATCGGTATGCATCTAATCGATATACGAACAATTGAGGAACATAATAGGGTTGGGATGTTGATCGATAACAGCAACAGCAAACACAAACAATTTAATACGCACTTTTAGACAAGTGGTAGTGGATTGGGGTAGTCAAAATCAATATTATTGGATGACCACGGGACAATCAATCCTATTTGCGAAATGGGCTAAAAATGAACCAGACGGTATGAATCGACATTGTAAATATATACTTGATGGTACATATAAAATAATTAAATGTTGAGTCAACTTTCGCTATAATTTCGCCAACATTTCAAGTCAAATTAGTGTCCTCTTCTAAATGACATCATAATGGACTTTTATTAATTAAATTTTCTTATATCTAACAAGAGTGTGTTTGTATACCAACTTAATGTTATCGTTTTTATTTTTATGTATATTAACCAAGTTTATGGTTTAGAAATTCTATTATGTTAAAAAAAAAATAAACGGCAGCACAAAAAGGGTAAAATGAAAATATCTTAAAAGCTTTTCATTCTGTGTATTTATTTTTTTATACTTTTATGCTCTTTTCAAAAAATACTTGTGCGCTGTAAGGAAGGATTTTTATTATTTTTATTATTGTAAAGCTTTAATATCGAAAAGAACGTTAACGTGAATAGCGTGGCACACAAAATACTGTATTACTGTTGTAAGATTTTCAATTTTTTTTTCTTAAAGCTTATTTCTATATATTTTTTATTTCGCATACCTAAATCTTGAACACAGTGAAGCATTATTATTATTTTATGTACACTAAATACGTTGTATGTATATATAATGTGTAAAAAGCAAGATCAAAGCTATTCATGTGAAAAGTAGGTAACTATTGTATATATACTGTTACGAATTTAGGGCTCTTCTGGATTCGTAATGGATTACTGCGTAATGATTGTATGCAACAAACTATGCACTGAACTATTTTATTTAATATTAGATTACAAGACTTATTTTCAGCTCTTAACTCTTCACAATCTCACTAATTCATTATTTCACTTGTACACCAAAAAAATTACATATACGCCATGGTGATGCACGAACCATCGATTGTTACCACACCATGCTTTGTATAGCTACGACTCTACACTCTAAGAAGTAATTGTTAAAAAACATTAAAAATTAATAACTTAGCACCAAGAATTATTTAAAGGTACACAAAGAGGTGTTATAAAAAATATGTGAATTGTTAATTTTTCAAAAAAGTCGGAAATTACCCATTTATTGTTATTTGCGAATTAAAACGTGTATAATTAAAAAAAAACAACATGATTTACCTAATATTGGCATGTAATTTGCGCTAGACATGTTTTTTACAAGTCAGTGTGTGTGTTTTCATCTAAAAATTGGTAATTCACACATAATTTATTCGTTTTGCATTTACAGCAATTAATAGACATTGTTTTTACAAAAGTAACTAAGTTATGCATTGTTTTTACAAATGTGAAGGGAAAACGATCCTATTTAATTATGTTTTCTCTCTCTTGCAATCAATATTCATATTATTTGTTTTTGCTTTTTTGCTGTGAGAAAGAGTTGTGGGCAGTGCTGCCAACTAAAATATTTTTTTTTTTGTTAATTTAAAAAAAAAAATCTGTTTTTCACCGAAAAAATCTGTTTTGTCGAATATGCCAAAAAACATGAGAAAATCAATAGTGAATTAGTGAAACAATAATTTTATGTACGGCTTAAGTAATTTTATTTAATTTCAAATAATAGCTATACATATAAATAAAATGTTTAGTAATTTTATTTTATTTCAAATAATATATAAAAGTTTCACAAAATTGACAACACGTGAACGCGCGAAACTAGTCTTTAAATTCTTTAATTTTTTATTAAAATAAATACAATATCACAATGAGAAAAATAACTATTTAGTTTTCTTTTTAATTAATTAATCCATAAATAATATTAAACATGCTTGTGATCATACATTTGTACATTACATTTTTGGTACATACTTTTCGTGGGACAAAAATTCGTACAGTTTTGTTAATTTTTTTTTATAAAATCTTTTGTATATAGTATTCCGCTTAATGTAGTTGGTTTAAGGGCATTACGAATTTTCGTTTTGTTTAAATTGATTTGGGAAAAGATCCGCTCAACGTTAGCCGTTGAAATCGGTACAGTTAAAACAGCCATAATAAATATTTTTAAATTAGGAAAAGAGACAGTACCATCTCCACGTTTTAAATTAAATACACATTGCCAAAAACTGTTTATTTCCGTTTGAGGAATTAATTTCAAGTTATCAAAATCAAGCAATCTAACTTCCCGCCATTCATCGTCAATTTTTTGATAGTCTTCAACTGCAACAATTTGTGGGAAATGTTTAACAAGATTTATGCAAGATAAATTGTTTTTATTGATGACATTAGCTGGTGATATGATATCAAACGACTTAAATAAATTATTGCTAAAATCAAATTTTTTTAGCAAATGAGTACATAGCTCTTTATAAAAGTTTAGGCAGTGGGATCGAAACTCAATTTCATCTTCTTTGGTCAATCTATGACTAGAATTTAATGCAGCAGTTATTTCTGCTCCTAAATAAATGTCTTCTATCCCTAAAATAACATAATCATTCTTCAGTAATTCAACATTTATTAATGTTTCATCAGTTATATAATTTTCTTTTACGAAATATTGAATAATTTTAAAATAAAGACGTTTGACTTCTGAATATAATTTATGAACCTGTGGCGACTCACTTTGAAATAATTTGTTAAGATTATTAATATCGTTCAATACAAATTTAAGGAATTTAAGGTAAAGCTCGAATTGCCTTTTTTCGAAACACTCATTGATACGACGTACCGCATCAAATTTTTCGATATTTTCATGGATAAAAAATAAACGAAGCACGTCAAATCTGCTTAAAATTTGGGTAACGGTTTGTTCTAGAGATAGCCAGCGGGTTTGTGAGGGGTGCAACATTTTTCTGGGCTTATAATCTAAAAGTGCTTGCAGGTCACTAAAAAGTTCAATCCGTTTTGGACTGTTCTGGATAAAATTATAGATATCTCTGGTGCAAGACTCAACATATTTCGGTAAAAAATTGCATGCGTGGTTTGCACACAATGAAAACGAGTGGCATGCACATTTGAAAATCACTAAGGATGGACAATCTCTTCGTAAAAACGTCGCCACCGAATGAACAGAACCAGTCATAACATTGGCACCATCAGCCGCAAACCCAACTAGATAACGTTTGTAATTTATTTCTTTTTCAGCAAAAAAATTTATAATTTTTGAATAAATTGACTTCGCGTCACATGCCTCAACTTTAAGCAAAGTTAGAAAAAAATCGTTTATTTCATCATTAAACTCTACTCTAACAACTATACTCAAAAGTTTAGTGGTGGAAATATCGGTAGATTCGTCTATACAAATAGAAAAATAATTCGATTGCATTAATCGGCACAGATCATCCATTTGGCTACATCCAATTACATTTTTTATTAATGATGTTGTTTTCGTTCTGGCACATGAGAGCTGTTTTACGATATTCGAATCAGGAATGGCTTTCTGAAGTAGCGGGATTAGATGATCCATGGTTAAGAACGCAACATTGTGCTCTGCACAAAATACGCTCAGCTGCATTTCGGCTTTTGCATCTTGGTCGTTCCGTTTGGTAAATCCTGTGATTTTGCTATTGCTGTGCATTTGGATAGCATTTGCTTTAGCTATATGTTTTACGGATTTAGCATGCTTTTTTAGGTCGGTTATGCCACCTGTGATTTTAAGTTCGATGCCACATATTTTACAGTGCGCCGAAGAATTAGTGGATTGACATAGCCATGCCTTCATTTCAGCTTCTTCTTCCCAGACTTTTAAATATTTGAAAGATTTTCTTTTTCTTTTTGGCGACTGAAATAAAAAAGGGATCATAAAATTTCACTATAACATATTATTGTATTAAATTTTTGTCTTACAGAATGTTCCTGAATTGTATCCGAAACTGAATCTACGTCAACTACATCAATCGCATCCGCATTATTTTGATCATTGGTACCTTAGCAAAATTATTAACACAATTATTATAATACATATATATGTACATATTTGAGACGAAAATAAAAAATTAAATTTTTCTCTATTTATGAGTTTATAATATGTAATATGTATTATGTATACAGTATACTATATACACCTACCGATTTTTTAAAAATATTTTTCCATTTTTAAATTTCATAAAAAATAGTACACGATTTTCACGCCGCCAAACTTACTTAATTATCCAATTAGTTTCTAGATGTTATATTAAAAAATAATTTCCAGTTCTAGGAATATACTAAAGTCGACACCGTCTGATTAGAATATAAGAATAACTAATACGTACGATTTGAGCCTAATGGAAAAAAATATTTATTTTTATTTCTTAATAATTAGATTTATAAAGCCGCCAAACTTACCAATTTTCCAAATATTTTCCACGGATAATTCCAATATTATTTTTAGATTTTATATTAAAAATGATTTCTTATTTAAAATTTATGTCGAGAACTCGAGAATATACTAATGTCCAATAAGAATAACACCGTGCACATTGAAACTAATGAAATAAGAATTATGTATGCAGTATGCACGCACTTTTATATTTTCAAGAACCAACTACATATTTTTATTTTGATTATTTAATTGAAAACACACACTTTTTCTAAAAGTAACGAACTTGACATTTTAATTAGATTTTGCAAGACAAACGATTCATGGATCTTGCTCAAAAATATACATATTTACAAAACTAAATACATAAGATAAATACACATTTAAAACACAGTGACTAAATATTCACATTTTTGTTTAAAATTTACTTTCACTCACTTTAAAGTGTAAACGGTAATAAAACTAGACCATGAATCAATCGATTTAATCAATTTAATTATAAAAATTATTTTTTAGCTGACCAAGGACCTTAACTTCGCACAATTGAAACGAAACAAAAAAATAACTGTTTTCTTACCAACAAACACTGTTTTGGAATATGGTTTTAAATAGATTCCACAATTTTTATATAGTTGTCGTGTGGTCGTACCCCCCAGTAGACAATGTTATACGTTTTCGAACCCGTATAAAAATAATTTTTTTTTTCTGGTAAAAATTCAAAAAATCTGAAAATATCGGGTCAAATCTGTTTCTCTGTTTTAAGAAAAAAAATCTGTCGAAAACAGAAAAATCTGTCGAGTTGGCAGCACTGGTTGTGGGATATGATTAGCTTATAAGATCTTATTGAATTTTACAATAATAATCAATCTGTTCGTGTTTGTTGAAGTAGAAGCAAGTGAAAAAATAAAAAGTGGAACGAGTAGCTGAGTGCACGTGTTAATTTTTTTTTAATACAAATTAATGTAGTTTTATAATAATAATTATTATCGAAAATTAAAAGGTAAATAGCTTAAAATAATATAATGTTTAAATGTAGTATATGTAATTTTTCACCTGTTTCTTTAATTGCATATCACAAGCATTTATATTTGCATAGATGCAAAAAAAATAAACAGTTCTTTTGTTTATTTCCGAATTGCGATAAAAGATTCTCGGTTTATAAAACGTACAATATGCATTGGTTTCGTGTATATTCACATTTAATTAAAAATAAATTTCTATCAAATAAAAAATCTATACAAGAGATTATTCTAAAGTGTAAGGCTGTAGAATGTGATTTCGAAGTAAATAATTAAAAAAAAATCATTTCTCATTTAAATCAACATTTATACTTAAAGTCAATGATTGTGTGTCCTTTTCCTCAGTGCCATAGTAATATCAAGACAAAATCAAACTTGAAAACTCATTTGTTTAGAAAACATAATAAAAGTCTGAAAAAAAAATAATATTGTGCGTAATGATGCCAGTTGTATGCAAAATATTGCTTACTCAAATGAGGACAAACTTGATGTTGCTATAGTGTTAATACCGTGTCTACAGAAAATGAAATGTCTACAAAAAATTGTTTTTCTCATTTGTTTGTTGAATTGAAATCGAAGTTTAAGTTAAGTGAAGCTGGTTTGAAATTTTTAGCCGATGAACTTACAATAATCTTAAATAATAATAACGATAATTACAACTCAAAATTAATTTCAAATTTAAAGCAATTAAATTCATCGTTCAAATTAACAAATTACATAAAAAATAATTATAAATATGTGTTACCGCAGAAAATTATTTTGGGTAATGATTCTTATCACAAAAGTTGTTTTTTTTATTACGTTCCTATTTTAGAAACTATAAAGTCTCTTATGGCGGACAAAGATTTTTTTAAATATTTTAATCAGGAAAAATTGTCGACAAAAAACTTATATACAGATTATACTGACGGAACAGTTTATAAAAACAATACATTTTTTAATTACGGTAAAAGAAAAATAGAATTAATATTTTTTCAAGACGCGTTTGAAGTGTGCAATCAAATCAGTTCTTCTAGAAAGAAACATAAAATAGTAGGAGTTTACATGATGATAGGAAATATTAATAAAAAATACAGGTACTCGATCCACAACATTCAACTGGTCGCTTTATGTAAAGAGAGTTTTATAAAAAATTTTGGTTTTGAAATGTTTTTTGAACCGATCATACAAGATATGCTTATACTAGAGAACGGCTTTGACATTATTGATCCTAATTCTTATACTCCAACTCAACATTATGGAACTTTATACGCAATGTTGGGAGATAATTTAGGGAGTCATCAGATTGGAGGGTTTACCGAAAAAACCAGTACTACTGAACATTTCTGTAGATATTGCTTTTACAATCGGGAAATGTTAACCAGTTTTAATTTTACTCATTGCGAAACTAGAAACGCAGCAAATTATAGCTTAAATATTGCTGAATTATCTTCTACGGAACAGACATTAGTAAAAGGAATTAAATTTAATTCCTGCCTTAATAAACTACAATATTTCCACGTTTGTAACTCCGGACTTCCTCCTTGTTTAGGCCATGACTTATTCGAAGGTATAATCCCTTACGACCTAATGCTAATTTTAAAGTATTTTAATTCCAATTCAGAAGTTTCTTATGACTATATTAATATGACTCTTGAATTTTTAAGAAAAAAATTTCAATTACGATTAAATTTTCCAAAATTTGAGAAAAACATGAAGAAAATCCCTGGTAAATGCAATGAAGTTCAGCATATTTTAATTTTGATGCCGTTAGTATTGTTAGGTAAAATAACAAATACTGAATGCGATAAATGGAAATTTTTAAGCACTATGGTAGTAATGACCCGTTTGATATATTCTTCCACCATATCTGATAGCAGTTTATGCTTATTATCACATTATTTAACCGTTTATTTTGAGTATAGAAAAGATTGCTTCTCAAATGAAGAATTAAAGAAACACCATTTTGTTTGTCCAGTATCCAGAGCTTATTATAAAATTTGGCCCATTAAAAAATTTATGGACTTTACCTTTTGAACAAAAGCATCAGTTTTTTATCAAGATTTTCAAGCAACGTTACATGAACAACGGTTTAAATCTTCTATCATATGTATGTGATCAGGTTGAATATTTGTCAAAAAAGCTAATCAAAGTAAATATCCCTAACGAATTTATATTTGTAACAGAAAAAATTTCATATTTAAATACATTTTATAAAAAAAATGACGCTTTAATTTTTAATTTTGACGAAAATGGCAACGCAGAAATATTAATAGTAAAATCAATTTTTGTAAATAAATCTTATAATGCACTATTCTATGGAAATTTACTGAAAATGTGGTACTCTAAAAACTTAATTTTGTATAAAAGTTATAATGTTGATAAATCTTATCGCTTAGTTAATTTAGAAAATCTTTTAAAATCTTTTTAATTTAGAAAATCTGTAAAGCCAATTAATATTTTGAAATTCAATAATAACTTTTTTTATTCGCCTAATTGCACTTACAATTCAATATAATCTTTAATACAATACCAATGTAACTTATATATTTAAAATTACTATAACACAATAAACATAATATAAGCTATTTACCATACACATAATATTATAATAATTACATAAATACAGCTAAATAAACAACTACGTAAGATGGAAAAATATATGTTTAACATTTGGAACAACGATCGAACAGTCCGCAAATTGTTCATGAGTACTCCATTAATCGAAGTAATCATTGAAAATGGTAATACATATTTTAACCATTTTAGCCCATTGCTTCAATACATGATCTGACCGGAATCAAAATATTTTTAATGAAACGCACAGAAATACATACTACTTATACAGCTACAAATTTTGATCAAAAATCAAATCAAATCAATGTTTACATCTAGCTTTTAATGGAAACTTGGTATTATCCGGAACAGATCAAAAATCCATATACAGCTATATTTTATTAATATATATTTGTTTTTTTAGCCTCATCTTATGGTATCATAGGTACAAAACTGGTCCTAGAAAATAATGGTTCTGACATATGCGAAAATGATGTGTTAGAATATATTATTAAAAATAATCCATTGTCAGTATTTCTCTTATTGAATGAAAACGACCAATGGACTTCGGCTGACACAACAACAAATTTCGAGAAAGAAGAAGTGAGTCATTTGATTCTAATTTATTTTAATAATTTTACTATCAAAAATATTTAAAAGTTGGTAATTAGAGTTCAAAATGAAATTTTATTTTTAGACTCAATAAAATAAATGTCAACAGTATAATAATTTGTATAATGCAAACATTTATTTGTATTTTTTTAGTCATCCAAGCCAGCTTTAGCTATCATCAATGAGGCCGGTAGCGCAGTACCATTATTCATTGAAGACATTGATGAAGATTTCGAAGTAACTTACACAGATGACACCCTCTCAATGAGCAGCACTGCATTATCCTCATCATCTAGCACCAACTCAGAATGCAGAAAACTATTTACAAATTTTCAAATACCGTGGAATAAAATGCCTCATGATGTTAGTGAGATGCTAAAAAATAAAACAAAACTTGGGAAACGGTTAAATATTCTGGCAAACATTATTGTTGACGAACTACGAGCATCTTCGTTTTACATCTCTATGGGCGTTTTTCGCACCGTTGCTCAAAAAGCGGCAGAAATGTATCCAGACTCAATTATTGACAAAGACAACGAAGGTATATATATTACAACTGAGCCATTAGCATTGTGCCAAAATGTGCGAAATCGTAACAACACCCTAAACAGAGAACCTAAGCCCAGCTCAAATGGCTTATCGGTTCATATTAAAAATAGAAAGAAAACTAATGTACTAAAATCAACTTGTACCAATTGGCAGCCTTACGAAAATGACAAAACGGCCGATTCTGCTTCTACGATTGAATACAAAAAAAAAGTTTTACAAGATTTGTATAGAAAAGGCATAGTTACATATAAGGAACGACAAAAAATTGAAAATTTTATGATTGATTGTTTCAATACACAACGATTATTTCTTAATAATACGGAAGAAATTCCAGCGATTGCAGAAGTTTTGCGTGAATGGCCTTATTTATTCGACGCCGCTATTTTAAAACACCATTTCAAACAACTAATGAATATTGATTTAGATGTTTTTCGCAGCAACTTCGAAGCGGGGCTAAATAAAATTGTAAACTTCTTACAAAACTGCAGTTATTTTAGAGCAGAAAAAATCGAGTTTACCGCTGTAGATGTTATTAAATATTTATCCAGATATTTTAAGGAAGATATAGACTATCTTCTAAAAGAATTTGCTGTAAGTAGAACTTCTATAAGGCTGGATTAGGTGAAAATATAAAATCATATTTATGTATAAACATATTTTATTTTTACTTGTAGTTTGGGACCACATTAGATGAAGTAACAAACGAAATTCCGACTAATACACCTTGGGCAGCTATAATAAGTAAGAACTATTCATAATAAAGTAATAAAATTTAATGGGATGTTTTTTGTTACGGAACTCTTAGTATGTCAGTCCAATTTTAATTTTAGGCATACTATCGTTATTTTAAAATCTCTTGGTGATATAAAAATTTCGGTAAATAGAATGAAAAGTATAGTATAAAAAATCCTTTATTGGAAATTTAATCGTACTCAAACCTATAAATTAAATTTATGTTTTGCGTCTTTGTCTATGATATCAAACCGACCAATAATATAATATCATAGGCACATTGTATAAATGACTTAATGAATAAACAATGTTGAAGTTAGCTCAGCAGCCAAACTTATTTTTGTTATAAATAAAAATTATAATACAATTATTTTCAAACCTAATTATAGAGTCCGTGGATCCAAAGGCAGATGCGGTTTTACTGTACATTTTCGTTGAAAAAAATGAAGTAATTCATCAGCAGTCGGGTAATATTATTTCAATCTTACAATATATGATCAGCCTCTACTATGTATTAAATATTATGTATCCGAAGGAGATATCGCAAACAATGGAATTTTTGATATGATTTTATCTAAAACACTACCCGGAAGCAGTAATATAAGCAAAATTAATACTTTAATTAATAAGTTAAATTCTTAAAGTATGGGAAATTTTTTATTTTTTGTAATTATTGTTATACAACTGTGAACATTAATTTTTTAATTTTGGTTTAGTAAGTTATAATTATTTATTTTAATTTCGACTAAATGAAATAAATTCTATATTATTTAAATGAAATTTTCCTTTTAATAATAATTCCTAACCCCTTTCGTCTGTTAATTATGATCCCGAAGTGTGATTTTCAACTTTTTCGTCTATTGGAAAAAATTGTAAAATACATGAATTTTACAACAAATTCGCACTGCTATTGTCAATTTATCAATTCTAATGTATGTGATTTTCTGTTTTTATAAATTTATTTCATACGTTATTGGTGGGTAATTTACTTAATTAAATTGGATATTACCTAAATATAAAAAATAATTTACATTCTTCTAAAGTATATTTTAACTTTAAAACTTCTATTTCACACTAATAATATGCGATTTCCCACTTTAAAACTGTACGTATGTAAGAGTAAATCACACAACTCTAGTGTAATTATTTTTAAATCACACTACGATGATAATTTACTACAATAAATGCTGGAAACAGATAACCTCTATTAATTGTAGTGAAATTCAACAAAAAATTTTTAGAGTGTAACTATATTAAACTAATGACGATTCTGATATGGTTATAAGTTTAGCGATAGGCATACTCGTCACATTATCCCCACATTAATCCTGTTCGTCCCGAACAGATTCATCTGTACTCCCTGCTTTTATAATTGAAACACAATTATAATGATTTTATTTACTTTTATTTATTAAGCCGACTATGAGCGTTCTTCACGGTAGAAGAGCTTGACAATAACCAAAATGTCGTTTGGCGGTTAATTATAATCAGCGCCTTTTGAAGAGACTAATTATTACATAATTATAAACTTTAGTGTATTCTACATTAAATATGGAAAAGAGATATAACAGTTCCTCCTTCCCAAAGTTGTTAACATACAAAAATGAATTTAAATAAATTTTTCTTTTGACCTTACATTAACATTCTGAATTCGAAATGATTACTTCTAAAATTGGAAACGCACGGTTTTTGTTGAAACGCGTGATGATCGCCGGACTGGAGTTTCTACATCTTACTCATTCGCCAGATCTGGTGCTGGTGCAGTAATCTGTGATGTTGTTGATGCTGATGCTTCGTTTGGAATAATTTTGGTTGACTCACTTCCAGGAACTATCAACGGCAACATGCTGTTTGGGTAATCCCGTGGAATTGGATTTGATCGACAATGGTTCCTCTATCAGAAAAATCTCTGACATACACACTGTCGTTAATTTAAAACTTCGTTGACGGTATGTCTGAATCTCGAATACGTAAATGTTCTGCTAAAGAAGACAGCAAAGTTCTTGGCTGCCTCCCATGTAACCTCTCAGCAGGAGATTGAACGCAGCTTCTAAGTGGTGTAATGCGATATGTTGACAAAAACTTTGTAAGAGCCACCTCACTCGAGGTTCCGTCAAAACAGTTCTTTATCAGAGCTGTTTTAAATTTGCGCACAAACCTTTCAGCCTCTCCGTTGGATTCGGGATGGAATGGTGCAGACGTCAGATGTTCAATGTTATTGGGACGAGAGAAATTTTTAAATTCCGAAGACGTGAACTGCGGACCATTATCACTTACAATGGCAACTGGTATTCCCTCGACTGCAAAAATTTGTTGAAGAGCCCGTATAGTACAGACCGAAGTTGTCGTTGACATTTGAACAACAAATTCAAACACATTTTTAACATAAAAGGCCCAGCAAAATCGATGTGTATTCGATCCCATGGTTTGGATGGTGTGGGCCATTCAGTGAATTCTTTTTTCGGTGAGCTGTCATGAATTGAACAACTATCGTCAACTAACAGTGTCCATGATGGAGCAACTCAAGCGTTTTACTTTGAAGAGCTTGTGGAATAACGACTCGTGCATAATCTGTCTGTAAAAATATAACATTATTAAACGAGGTAATTGCATCTTGACGTTGATAACAGGCGGACAAGTAAGACGTTTTATTTAAAGATTGTGGTAAACTTTTTGGCCAATCAAATTTAATGTATTCTAATACCTAACGCAGTTTTAATTCTTGATGCGTGTATTTTTGGATTGTTGCAGCATCCATTGGATAATCCTGAATTGCATCTTCGTAAACATCACCGATAAAATGACAGGATTCTTTGCTAGTATCAAACTCAGTATCAGAACCACTTGGTAGTCATAGCCCATCAAAATAATCGCCCATCTTTGCAACCAATATTAATTGTGTGCACAGGTAATTTTTTATGCGGACCAAACAGTGTAAGCAGCTGTCAAATAAAAGCGGTGGAATAAAAGATTCCACTTCTTTCAAGTTTTGTAGACGGGGCAGTTTCTTGATTGCGTTCAAACCAGTGATGTGTCCTAGGTATTCTATCTCGAGTTTTGCGAATTCACATTTTTCCAAGCGGCATTTAAAACCATTTTTTTCCAATCGATTTAGCAGCATTTCAAGGTTTTTTAAATGATCCTCATGTGTCTTTCCGGAAACAATTATATCATCTAGATACACTGCGCAAAAATCTAAAGCGATGGTTAGCTGTTCCATTAATTGCTGAAAAATCCCAGGGGCACTGGAGATCCTGAATGGTAATCGTTGAAACTGGTAAAGCCCAAACGGTGTATTTATTACCATGATTTTTTTTGTTTCTTCAGAGAGTTCAAGTTGAAAATAGGATGATTATCGGCTTCGATTTGTGGATTCACCGTCACTTTAAAATCAGCACAAATACGAATCTCTCCACTTGGTTTTTTGACGGGTACAATGGGAGTTGTCCACTGCGTTGTTTGAATAGGATTCAAAACTCCTACATCAACAAACCGTTCCAATTCTTTCTTAACAGCTGTTTAGATTGCAAATGGGATAATCCTTGGTTTATACGATGAACATTCCCCTGTATGTATAATGTATTTTCAAATAGCAATTGATGGTTCTGGTAGATTTTGGTGATTTTGCGTTTCAACTCGCCTTCAATATTGTCTTCGGTAACAGCATATATATCATTGTCTTCATGAACTATTTTGAAATTAAGTGTTTCAAACCAATCTAGACCCATTATATTAGAACTATTTTCTTCAAACCAATCTAGACACTTAAACCAACCATAGAACATGTTGCGCCGGTGTCAATTTGAAATGAAATTGAGCGCCAGTTAATCTTCAGCCCAATCCATATTTTATTACGAGTGTCATTAATTGAATACACAGACGGTGAATTAACATCAATTGAATTTGTAACTGCTATATTCGATCACTGGCTGGACTTGGATTTGAACTAGAACGATGGTTGGAAAAATGGCGGTCTCTATTGTAATTTGATCTAGAACCGTAACGCCTACCGTTAGATTGACCTCGTGAGCGAAAACGTGATCGCCTTCTCGAAAATGACCGATCCTTTGAACGCGACATGCACACACTTGCTATGTGACCTTTTTTTCGGCACCGATCACAAATAGCTTTAGAAAATCGGCATTGTCAACGATCGTGTTCTTCAATACAATCAGGGCACGAACGATAAAAATGAACAAGAACCAGATTGTTCACGATTCCGGCTTCGAAAACGA
Organism: Tipula unca; assembly: GCA_951394425.1. Classification (NCBI taxonomy): domain Eukaryota; kingdom Metazoa; phylum Arthropoda; class Insecta; order Diptera; family Tipulidae; genus Tipula; species Tipula unca. The sequence goes on along the minus strand of OX596382.1, from coordinate 174,541,538 downwards.
CTGGCATTGCTAACAATTTATTTTATTAATTTCACCACAACTAGATTCCCCTTTAATTGTCGAACACATTTTGGTGGTTGTTTCATAAATCTTGGCGGTTTCCAACACTTCTTCGAGACTTGGGTTTTGTTTTTGTAAATATGATACGTGGACTACATCCGCAACTGTTCGTGCTTCTTGATTCTTATTCGGATAAGCCCATTTACTGAAATAGTCGGCACATACTAATGGAAACTGAAACGGCGCCGATTCCCAAAGTTTAATCAGTAACCTATTTTCCAACTTCAATGACTTCCAATGAGTCCTCGGCATCTAGTCTGATCCTCATTATGTGTACGATTGGATTGCTTTGTTCCTGTCTGCAATAGTGCTTAATATGACTACAGCAAGGCCTGCTGGACATTCCATTTGCCGGATTATCCACCTTCTGCGTAATTATTTGTCGTAATCTTTCTGGCTGTATATTGCAACTCTCTCTCTCTTTGAGGCAGATGGCTTAATCCGCCTCATGGGTGGGGATCTAAGAGACGCCAGATTTGCGGAGCAAAAGCTGGTGAAAGCGGGAGAATTCCCCAAAATCACTGTTATGATTGCCCAACTCGGGAAGGACAGCTAAGTGATCAATAGTGCATTAGAGAAAGAACCGTGTACATTCTTCACCTTGGATACTGGAACTTCAAAATCGGTTATACGTCGTGGCATTTTGCCAGTAGAGCGTATGAAAAAAGCTATTCGTTACAACCTAAAGGCAGCTACTATGGAGAGGTCAACGCATGACGCATATATAGTAATCAATATGCACGGCTATCAATATCCCACCATCGGATTTTTTAGTACTTATTTCTGGAGTGCGATCACATCTATAGACAACATAGTCATGTCCAAAATATTCAGAACTATGAATCACAGGATTAAAATTATTTGTTTGATTGTAGAACAAAATTATAAAATTTAAAAAGTTGGTCGGAATTGGTTGGTAATCCCGCGCTATATATAGATATACGATTAAAACTACAAATTTCATACGCTCTATTCAATTTGGTGCCATTAGAAATTTAGACTATCACAATATTTTACTAAACATATTTTCATGTACATGTAGGCTAAGTTTGGTTTGAGACTTTCACTTTAACGTTTTCCGCACGTATAAAAGACTTGACATATATCGAGATATGGCTTTGTAATTAACAAAAAAAAAATTCTTAGCTGATTAGGCGGCCGTACGTTTCAGATATTTCTTTATTCTATAAAGAGAAGTATGACACAACTACTGAATCACTGTTATTAAATCGCAGTGTACACTAGCCAAATGAAGAGGTTTGGTTACTGACGATTTTCAAGTAAACCCAAAAAATTTTTTCCATTTACGATTAATTTAAAAATTAAATTTCTCTGACCTTGGGTGCTCGAAGTCCAGAGAAATGTAATTTTTAAATTAATCGTTCTGAACCAGGAAATGAAAATTGTTTTCAATATTTCGAGGCCTTCCTGATTCAATTAAAACATTTAATTAAAAAAAACGCACGTAAAATTTAAAATCTACGAAATATTTTAAAAATTTTAATTTTTAAACGAATAATATCTTGAAAATTTTTAAAATATTAAATTCCATTTGAATTTATATAATCTGCTAACTGATATTTACGAATCATAAAACTTTAAATTTACAATTTTGATTCTGAAGATTTTGTTTAAATTTTGTAAATTTTTTTATGAATTATCGAAAGTTTAAAATTTAAAAAAATTTCATTTTCAGATTAAAAACTTAAGAAAGAAGATTATAAAAATATAGAAATGAAAATATGTATTTGTGGAACTTACATTTTAAATCTTTGTTAAAGATTTTAAATCTATTTGGCAGCGATATTACCGATAATTAAAAAATTTAATTTGAATTTAAAATGTTCGTTTTAGCGAATAAACGTTCGTAAGCAGAGTAATTCACATTCTTTTCGTGGGACCTGAGTTCAAGGCTAAGTAGAGAAATTTTTGAAACTGAAAATTTTAGCAGATGCTGATTTTCACCGCCGTAACCAAGACTTGACCGTGCCTACTTCACCATCGCCGTCCAATTTTGATTTTTATGCTTTCCGTTTGTATATAGCAAAAATTTACAAGTTTTCATTTTGAGGTTTTACACGAGGCTTTAGTAAAGGAAATACTTTAAACATTGAACGAAATTATTAAAAATAGATTGCTTTACTGTATCAGCTGTTGTGAACTATCCGCAAGCGTCCGCAACTCATACAAAATTTCATTCTTCGAACGTTAATGATTAGTTTATTCAATATTTCATGAATCCAAATTCATAAACCAATTATATTTCTCAAACTATATCATAAACTTAAAACCATTTTGAACATAGCAATAATAATTTGGCAATAAAAGCTATACGACGAACTATATACAAACATTTTTGATTTATTGTTTGCCATAAAAATTACTGTAGCCAGCAAATGTTTCCATTTTTTATTGCTGATTTGTATATATGTAAATTTATAAAAGCTCTCTCTCTTACAATAAATTGTAATTTGTGAGCTTTTGCAAAATTGTATTGTCTTTATGTATATAAAGATTGTCGTGTCGTTGTTTATTTAGTAAAAACAAACAAAAAAATTGTAATCAACTCAGAAGAGTGTGGAATGAATAAAATGAAAAGTTTGGGGGTGGTGCCAATATTTTATATATACGCGATATGCCACAAATAAATCGATAAGATTATAATCGTAAATTATTTGACCTAGATAGAAGAAACTTCGTCTATTGTTCAATTTTATATTTTGATCTAACGTACTTGCTGCAAATTTTCCCATCCATCTATTTCTATATATATATATACGCACACGTTTTCCCTATTTCAAATTATTTTTAATATTTTATTGAATGGAATTTAATCAGCTTACGTGGTATACATGTACACATATTTGTGTAATTGAATAATCGGCAGGTATTTTAATGACTATACATATTTTTTTGGGTGGAATGAATGTTTAAGGTGTTTATGGCATTATCATTATTACCTTGCTCTACACATTTTAAAACCAATTTATTTTATTGACCTACATTTCTTAAGATATACGATCAAAAAAACTTGATGGTAGGTATATGTATAGATACAGTTGTGAACCTTAATACGCGCACATCTCAACATCACAGCTACTTCAAAAGTTTGTTTTATTATTTTTCTTTCGAATTTAATCATATCATCTTGTGTTGAATTCGTAAATATGAGAGTGCGCGTGTATATATATACATATATATATATATATATATATATATATATATATATATATGTGTGTAAGGATATAATAAAACAGGAAATATAAATAAACATTTTATTAAATTTCCGTGTTTTTGGAAATTTTTTATTTTTTATACAACATTTTCATCAATATCAATTGATAAGCACCGTAACGATGTGGAAAAGGGAGAAACAAATTTCAATTCGTACCGTCATAAATTTTACTGTCGAAAGGGAAATAAGATTTGGCGCTATATATAGTGTTTGGTTTTTAAAGGAAGTTATTTTAAATTTGGATGGCAATTCTTAATTTATTTATTTGAATTAATAATTTTAATCAATTTTGTTTAGAAATTTTTATATTTTTATATTTTACATATTCTGAGCGATATAGATTTAGTTTAAAGCAAAATTTTTGTAATTCACAAAATAATTGGATTTAAACAAAAAAATCAAATATTACAAATTTAAATGGAACTGTGGTAACAATGGTAAAAAATCATAAATTTTAAATTTAAAATTTTAACAATTTAGAAAATTAACTAATGTAAAAGTTGTTTTAAGAATTCCAAAAAAAATTGTATTTATTCGTTTTATTAAATAATCATATGGTTTTACGATTTTTGAACTTATTTTCCAAGTTTTGTTAATTTTTTAGATTTTTAAATAATTTTATGAAATTATATTTTTAAATTTAATTTTTATTAATTTTAACATTTTCAAAAGTTTTAAAATGTGTGTATAGAACGCTTCAAATATCAGAGTTAAAGTTACTTTATTTTAACATCTAACTGTTTCAATATTTTTATAATTTTAACATATTAAGTTTTAACTAAATTTTAAGGTTGAATTTTAATTTTTAATTAGATAATTAAATTTGATCACTCAATTTAATAGTTTTATATTTAATTTTAAAATTTACTAATTGAGAATTTTGTAAATTGGAGACATACAAATTTTAAAAATTTTAAATTAATAAAATAAAATTTATTAAAGATAAATTTAAATATTTTTCAAATATTTACATATACTCGTATGTTCGAAAAAAAAACAATTTTTTAGAATTTCAGTGAATTTTAGGGATTTGGAAGACTTACGAAATTGAATAAATTTTATAAATTAGGAATTAAATTTTATTTTATAACCTTAGAATTTGCAAAAAAAATGATAAAATAGAATTTAAATTTTCTCCACATTTTCAAATTTGATGTAATTTGGAAATTATTTTCAATTGTGCAGAAATTATTTTATTTTAAATTTAATTTGGCTTTGTTACAGAGAGGTTTTATATTTTTTGAGAGCTTAAAATTATGTTATTAGGAATAAACTCATTTACAAATTTCTAATCATTTTTTTAAATGAGAAATTAAGAAATTTTAATATTAATTTTTCTACATATTAAAAATTAAAATTTAACATTTTTAGAAGTTTTGCTAATGTTTGGAGTTTCATAAATTTATTTTATATTATTTCTACGTTTTTAACAGAATTCTTTTATTTAACGAAGTGTGAGTCAAACAATCTTGGAAAATATATTTAAGTATTTAAATTTTTAACCAAGAATTTTAAATTAGTTTTGCAAAATTTGAAAAATGTTCATATATAATTCAAAGAATTTCTCAGAAACTGCCAAAATTAATTTTAGAAATCCAGTTTCAAGTGTTTCTAAACGGCATATTGTACGAATTTGATGTGGTTGAAGTTTGTCCTAAATGAGTGCTAAGTTTATCCTAAAACAAAAACAACAAATTATTATGCGTATATGTGTTAGTGTGAATGTCACGTTTTTATGAATTTTTCAATTTAGTAATAAAATTTGGAAAATTGTAACGGTTCGGTATTTCATTTAATCAAATGCATTAATGGTAATAAACACTATTTGGTGTCATCTATTGCAAATAAGTGGCAAGAAGTAATTAAATCAAAAAAAGAAAAAAAAGGAAAAAAAGAAAACCCTAACAAAAAAATCAATAATCTGTGGTGGATTCAGAGTTGTGGGCTGGCTGTTATTGCGGAATATACGAATACAAATATTTTATGTGTATCATTTGAGGTGCTCGCCAACCCGAAGAAAAAAAAAACAAAAGAGTACAATTACCTTGGTACCCATTGGTACACCTCATGATTATTTGGTTACAATATTTGGTTATCCTATTCGGTTACCATTACTTGTTTCCAGATTTACACCCAATCAAGCGCTTTGAAAAATTGGGGTAAGTAAGTTTTTTTTCGTAATTTTTTTATAAAAATCTGTGTTAAGTCAATTGACTTTTCTGTGTTCAGTCGATAACGATCGCAAGCTTAAGTGATAATATATTTAAGTTAAGAGATTTATATACAGATACTTAAAAGAAATATTTTATTGTTAAGCCGAACTCAGCTGTTCAATATTGAAAAAAAAAATGATCACAGGCTGAGTTACAAATACGTAACAAGTGTAACTTTGTATGTACAATTTTGTTTTTGTGAGGTGTACGGTTGCAACATATTTTTTATTTAGGTTACAGCAAGCATGTGCATTCCGCAACCTAGGTACACGTTACAAAATGGCGCCGAAACAGGGACCAAGAGGTCAAGAGAATTACGGAATAATTGTTTTACGGTTAAAACCGAATGGATGTTTTTGATTCGCTAGCATGGTTGCTCTAATAAAGCATCCAAGGCCTTCTGCCTTATCTGCAGATAACATTCTAGGTTTTTTTTTCTGCCGCTAATATAATTAGTGATTTTTTTCCCCCTTTCAATACATTTTTTTTTTGTTCAATAAATAATTTGTCTTTGTTTGATTTTTAGTACGAGCCCATATCTTAGGAAAATTTATCGGTCAACCTCAGGGTGATTCCCTGTTTCCCGTAAATTATGATTAAGGTTTTTGGGAAAAGGACTATTAATCAGAGCATAGTTTGTTATTCTCATTTTAGTTTTCTTCTTTGATGATTGGAGAGAGTGCAGTGCGGTCGGCTTCAGTCTGATTATTATTGATCGATTGGTTGTGATTCAGCTGTTCTTAGTAATAATCGAGATTCGTCTTCCGTAGTGCTGACTCCTAGTTGACATAGGAAAACTTGTAATAACTGGTTTCATTTAAATAGATTACCATTCAATGTCACTGGTAGTGAGTAGTGAGAGCATGATTTTGCATGAACCTTAGTAGTCAACGTAATGGATGATCGAATATAGGTGATTCTTAGTTATCTCACACTTTGCATCGTGTTATCATGGTAAATAAACTGACTGCTCATATAGCATTCACTTCGCTGCGTACTATATTTAGCTTTATTCCATATCATCGTTCACTCATTTCGTGTAGAGTATCATTTAACGCTAATTGCAGAGATTGAAAACTAGTTGCCGAGATTGAAAACCACTTATAGCAAAGTAGTGGGTTTTGATAGTATAATTACTAAGTTTTGGCGACTGGCTAATAATATGAAGGAGTTGTTCAAGACCCATCAAAACCAATATCAGTATACGAGGAAACTGATGAACTAAAAAGTGAAGCTGGCACCTCTGCGGTTTCAGGCGGTCAACCTTCTAAACACGTAGAGATTGATAAATCAGTTCCAACCTCCATATCTCCGCCATCGTATAACAGCTCTTTAAATACACAAAGCGGTGCTCCGTTTAGAGAGTCATTGATTTTACCTTCGAAATTTTACTTACCACCCAATATTTGGTCGTCTGACAATAACGAAAGACATTCTAATCAAGCTCCAATCCGAAGAATATATCCACAATTGATTACTCTGCAAGTCAGAAACATGGTGGGAATAATGGACAAGAACGAACAGTTGAGCAATATGCATATCGCTCGTCATATCCTAAATGGAAAATTTCATTTGACGGTAGTGGTCGAGGTGCAAACCTTGACGTACATGATTTCTTGTTTCGTCTTGAAACGTTTGCTAGAAGAGATGGTTTTATAAAATATATTGGTATTAAGATAAAAATGTTTAATTCTTGTTCATTAATTTTAGGTTTCTTTGGCAGTTCTCACCTCTGATTTATATTAAAATATAATTTGGGCCGCATCTCCGATATATTTTTTTCGTTACAAAACTTAACCAATGAGAACCTTCTGTAACTGTTCTCGTCATTTTATCCTGAAATTTCTTGTTATGCAGTCTAAATTTGTGAAATATATTAGTTCAATCAATAAATAATACTCAGGAGTATTTTTGAATATAAAAAGTGGTTTGAGATATACAATTATTTTACTATTACAACACAAAGTTGATAATTAAATAATAAAGCTAATAAAGTTAAATAATTAAATTTTAAACATTTAAAATGGACAAAAGTGAGGTTTTTGGAATTTAAAAGGATATTGAAATTTAAATTATTCAAAATTTTCTGAATCAAACTGGTTACTTTTATCTTGTCAAAGAACCGATGATGCTAAAATTTGTAACTGTTTACTTCAATCATTTTTACAGTAGGTATTTACGCTGATGTTTCGGTATATGATATCCAACATATTGCCGATGCAAGAGGAATCGAAATCCCAGAAGTTAATTTTATATGGATATTTTTTCAAAATTTCACGAATCCGGATTTCGTTTTACAACCACAATTATAAATATTACCAGCAACAGTTTTAAAAAAAACAAAATTGTTGTTTAGGATATGACATGTATATTAGTTCCGAGGTAAAAATTTGAATACAATTTCTTCAAAATATTTGAATAACAACTAATAAATAAATTTAGGAACTTAAAACTTTTATAATGGCATCCTCCAACGCCTACGTCTTACAAAAAATGAAAAAAGATAATTTTGATATACCTGATTTATCAGATATTGAAAGACGAGCCATAGTGAGAGAAGGTGTTGCACTATTGGTAAAAAAAATTTCCTATCATCCGGACCATGACCAAAAGGCAGCACTCGTGGTAGCTATTCTTGTTTCGTCTTGAAACGTTTGCTAGAAGAGATGGTTTTCATACACAAAAATTAACCACTTTAGTGCATAATTTTGTGACCGCGACACAGCTGAGAAATAGTTGTGGGCATTTACTATAGAAACCATCCTGATGCGTCCTGGGAGATGATGCGACAGTCATTCTTATGTAGATTTTCCAATCACACAGGAAAATGTTAGCGATTTTGTGCTGGATATTCAGACACTTAACGGGCGGCTCACAAATCGATTTTCTGAAAGTGAGTTAATGGAACTTATCAGAGAAAATATGAATTCAGTACTTCAGACGGTTACGTTAACGTCCGAATTTCACTCAGTATAGAACAACTACGGCAAATATGCCAGAAATATGAAAGAGTTTGGCCCAATTCTAGTTCAGATCCTAAAAACTTAGCAAATATCCATAGCCGTCGTCAAATGGTACATGAAATGTTTTGTGAAACCGAAGAAGACGAAGAAACTTTAAGTAAAGTGGGTTCGATTAAAATACCACAGCCCGAAAGACTACAATTACAACGACAAGCAAAGGGTACTATGATAGTATTCTTGGAAAAAATCGTGGTGCAATTTAGATTTCCGAGACACGTGTGCCTCTCCTGTGTAAACAGTAACAGCAGGAAAATTTTACGACACTTGTTCTCAAAAATTTTCAATCCTAAATATCTATTTGATATGTCCAATTAAAAGTATGCTTCTCACTTAATTAGAGATTTATTAATTAATTGCCGATCCTAGAGATGCCTATCGAGAGTAATGTTTAGACCAACTAGGATTTTTGTGGTCAAGCGGACTTAATTCGGACCGATTTTATTATATATTTTACGGCATTAAAAAGTGATTTTAAGTTTCAATACCTCCGATTTCAGAGATAATAACGGATATACTTTCAGAAAGTTTAGAATTCCTAGAATCTGTTTGGTGGATCAAATTATATTCTGGTATTTAGTGGTTTTTACAGAATTTATAGAAGCTGCGTTATTTTATATGATAATTAAACATTTTTAACCGATCCTAGTGATGTTCACGGGTACTCGTTCACATTTTTGGAAGGTTAGATCAACGGTTACTTTCAAAGTCAGTAAATTCTGATGAACGTTACTAATTTGTTTTGCACAATTTAGAAGTTATGTAATTTTGTACCGTCAATCCTGGAAATGTGCACTAGTAATCGTCAATATTTTTGGTTTCAGAATTTATATATTCAGTGTTTTGATTTTAGACATATCCACATATACTCGTCTGTATTTTCAGATAGTTTAGTTTTAGACCATATAGAATCCACTATGTGTGAAGCAAATTAAATTCTAAAGACCACCATATATCTAAAACCTTGAAGGTATATCATTAACATATAGAAAACAGTTCATAGAAACTAAATACATATTTAGAATACATTGTAGCTTCTTAAAGTTGTTTCTTAAAAGGAACTAGCGATAACCATAACATCATCCAATAGAACAAGAAGAGTTAAACACATATATAAGTCAGTTTCTTGTTGTCACCGGGAAGTGATGGGTGAATCACCAGTAAGCTGAAGTAGCCGAATCGATAACACGACTAATAAAAAAACATTAAGAAAATCTGTGGTGAATGAGTCATAAGGAGCCTATATGGTGGTAAAAATCAATGTATTCGTTACCGGTATACTCTGCGCAATCCAGATTTTAAAAAGCATTTCTATATTAAGTGTGATGCTTTAGTTATCTTTTACCAACACCGCTCCGATTACGCTATAGTTTTAAGTGGTCGATGGACCAATAGTACCACTTACATTTTATTTTCATACATTTTATGTTTAAATATAAAAATTGGTTTCAATGCTATACACCGATTAATAGGGCAACATAATGTTTCTTAATTCTTAGTCGAACATAATACTCCCACCTTTAGCCTATACAAAAGCATAAACATATTACGACTGCCAATAATTCAAAACGAATCGATGAAAAATACTTTGCTCCACATAAATCAACCCCGATAAAAACATTTTCTCGCGCACATTATCCCCATCCCATAGAACAAAAAGAACCACATAATTCAATTCCGTATATGTGTATGTACCTATACCTGGCATCCGTACGGCATAGTATATAAACATAATTCCGTATTTCAATTAATGAGATTAAATTAATAATCCATAATAAAAGAATTACAATCAATATTACAGCATAATTTATAGGGAAAACTAAAATAAGGGATACATTTTATTTTTTATTTCATTTTCCCGACATGTGATGAATATATAACATAATTTAGATACATACGTACACACATTAACTCCCCATACTAATTCCCTATATACAATATAAAAACAAAAGGTTTTATATCGTTTCTAGATACTTCGCAAACATAATGTCTACCGCACGCTGCTTTAATATACACGCTTCCGTTTATCGTGTTGAGTTATTATACGCAGACTTTGAACGCAGAAAGCATAAAGCGTACATTTGATACATTTGGTTGTCTTACTATATATAGAGCTAACCGAAAATCTAAAAATCTTTCGTATTGTCATTGTCTGATATAATATATGCGAAGGAGGATGATTACTATTTGAGTTTTTTTGAATTTGATGTAGAATAATAGAATTATTATTTTGGTTCCGCGCGATTAAGGGAGGAAAATGGTTTTTCACATATAAATAGGATTTTTTTATTCAATTTTTATGGTTTCTCAATTTATTTATACGGCTAAGATTTATAATATATTTTTGTATGAATTACTTCTCCATATAGTAGATCTCCAGCAAACGATGTTCCTCTCCGTTTTCAAATGCAGGTCTGGCCTATGTGTACTATGAGAAAAAACGAAAAAAAATTTAAAATCTGTCCACGACCTATCCTCCACAATTGATTAGAAAAACATTCTACTCTAAAATAAATGGAATGGTGGACTTAGTGTCTGAACTCCAAAGTGGAAACAAAAGAACAAATTTCGTAAATACATCACTAAACACTAGAACACATGTGTTGCTAGACTTTCATCTAGTCCATGGCCCCAAATAATCCATAACAATGGTTGACCATGGTGAGGTTGGTGGATAATCATCTGGATTGATCGAGAATATGCGTCAGGCACAACTCAAACTCGTATTGCTGTAATCAAAGTACCCAGCGATCCTAACGGCCACTAGGATCATTCAAATTATTCAACCAGAAAAGAGAAGCGTGATCCGTTAAGACTGTAAAATAACTATACCTTCAAGTACGGTCAAAACGCTGCCAATATTACGGCGAGACACTCCTTCTTCGTTGTGTGGTATTTAATTGTTGAGTTGTTAGTTTTTGACTAACGAACGATATGACTTTTTCCTCGCTCCCTTCACCTTGAGTAATAATCGCTCCTATACACACATCTGATGCATCGGTTTAAATAATAAAACGTTTAGCAAAATCTGGGTTGGCAAGAATTTTATTCTTTTAATATTTTTTCAAAATTTCTGTAATTGGGGCAGTAACAGTTGAGAAATTGTGGATGAACCGCTAATACCAGCTGGCCATGCCCAGCAGTCGATGAACAGCTTTGACAGAAGTTGTTATCGGATAACTCAATACTGGAGCAATTTTATCAGGGTCTGTTCTCAGCCATTCCTGAGACATTACCTATATCCTAAATATTTTATTTGTTTTTGAAGGAACTTGAATTTTTTCTAATTTATTGTCAATCCAGCTAGTTTGAACCGTTCAGCCAGTACATTTAAGAGACGTTGATGCTCTTGAAAGGTCTCAATGGATATTCTAATATCGTCTAGGTAAACAAAGACTTGAGGTTCTAGGTCAACCCCAAGTACTTGGTCCATTAAACGAGCTTGAGTTTGTGGATCATTATGCAATCCAAAGGACATGACAGTGAACTGGAAATGTCCTCGGGAGAAGCTACAAAATATCGTTTTCTCTTTTGAATATTCTTCCAGTGGAACTTGCCAAAAGGCATCGAAAAAATCGACACTGAGGATAGAAAATTCGTGCTCCTAAATCGGCCCATTATTCGTGCAATATGTGGAAGAGGATACGCATCTGGCTTCGCCGAATCCGGCAAAGCCGAATTTTCCCATTTGACCTCGATACCCAAACTAAAGGATTACTCCACGGACTATTTGAACTTTCGATAACACCAAGGCTTATTATTCGCTCCAGTTCTCCATCTATTTTCTCCTAAACATAAGGTAACATCGGGTAATTCCTTTGTGTTGTTGGCCGAGCTTCACCAGTGTCTATAGCATGAGAGAGCACGGTTTTGTTACCTATCTTATCCACCTAATGTGCACTTAGCAAGAGCATATTTTAGTTCAGTAATTTCTGCATCTGATAAGGATGTATTTCAATAATTTTAGTGTCCAGTATAGAAAGGGATGCAAGTTCTACCACACGCCTTATATTAAATAACTTCCAAAAGTCCATACTTAATATTCACGTAGTTGTGATGGATGGCATAATGAGCGCGGCAACCACAAATGTTTTATTATTATAAGTGAATGCAGCATAGAAATATACTTTTATTTGATGATGAGTGGCATCAGCCGTTGAAATAGATGAATTTATGGTAAATATTGACAAATTTATGGGATCCAATCCAATATAGTTAGAATTAACACCAAATATAGAACAATATGCACGAGAGTCAAGGAGATCTTGGACTTTAACATCCAAAATTTTTACTTCTATGGTAGGCCTTCCATCAGAGGAATATTTGACAATGGAGTTTCCATCTCAAAAGTAAAAATAATTAGAACTATCATAGGTACTCTTAGTTATGATTTGGAATTTTTAGTTTTTGTGAAATTCGTAAAACTTGCACTACTAACTTCTACTGTTGGTTTTCCAAACTCAGCGGCGAACATTTCGAACATTAAATTTCGTCATTCCGCACATGAAACAAAACAGTTTGATTTCCTCTTTGACACAGTTGTTAAACGTATGACCAGCTTCTGAACAATTCCAGCATTTAACTCGAGTTGTTGAAGATGCATTGACGGCCGAATATTAGAAAAAAGCCAACCCTATAAAAGCTACCACTTACAATTTTTTTTTCGAGTTTACTTTACTTTGAAAAGTTTGCAAAGGTACCACGTTTATTTATATTGCGGAAATTCCAACGGTCACAAAAATATCATTGGGGGCACTGTGGTGGCCAACAAGGTCTGAAACTTATTCGTTACGACAAAATTGCCGACCCTACAAAAGCTTGGCCAAACGTTTTTTCCGGTTCTAGCTTTTTTAGAAAAGTCGGCAAAGGCGCGGAAATTCCAAAGGGCTAAAAGGGCTTGGCCAAACGTATTTTTTTCGTTTGTCGCTTTCATAGAAAGGTTGGCAAAGGCACTTCATTTATTTATATTGCGGTAATTCCAAAGGTCACAAAATTATCAAAGCTGGCGTAATGATTGCTTACAGGGTCTTTTACATAATCGCAAAAAGAAAGTAGCTGCCCTTTAAACGACTTGCTCTGAAGAATTTATTTTCCACCAATTAAATTTTACATATTAAAAAAGTCTTGGAATAGTATTTTGGTACCAACTATACATTTTTTTGTAGACCTAAAGTCTGGGATAGTATAAATGAAAAAAATCCTGGGATGAACCAATTATATATATTTTTAAAAAGTCTGGGAAGGATTATTTACGGTTGTGTGTCAGATGTATTTAAAAAAAATCCTTGGATGAAATCCTGGAATAACTTTAAGTAGGTGATTGTCATTCTCGATCAGCAAATAGGTATTGGAAAATGGGGAAATCATTATTTAACAGAACACATTTGGAGTTCTTAACTTAAATCTTTCTATCTAAAGCGTATAAGAGAGACCCGAAGTACATAACAATTACAGGGTTTAAAACCCCCCAAAATATACATTTAATTCAATACAGTGCGTGCTCATTACAGTAGAGGCAGGATTTGTGACAGCTTATCTAAGTGGGACGTCTGCCGGCAGATACGTGAGCAGAGGGACACCTCAAGGTGGAATTCTATCCCTCCCTCTTTGGAACTTGGTCATAAATGACCTGTTACTAAACCTGGAAGGGTAAGGCTTCAAGGTGGTTGCTTACACGGATGACGTTGCTATTGTGGTATTCGGTAAATATCCTAGTACGTTGAGTAAGCGCATGTAGTGCGCGCTTGGCTACCTTTCTGAGTGGGCACGCGCCTGCGGACTGAACGTACACTCACAGAGCTGGTCCTCTTTACCAGGAATCACAAACTTCCACAGTGTGATCCGCCAACATTAAATGGTACTCGCTTGATCTTTACAGATAGAGCAAAAGACCTCGAAATACTTTTGGACAGCAATTAAGCTAAGATGGAAACCAAACATCGTAGAGAGAGTAAAGAAAGCTACTATAGCGCTCTATTCCTGCAAAAATGCCATTGGAAAGAGATGAGGTATAGAGCAGCACATAGTACTCTGGCTCAGTGGTCTAACCTATACTGCTTTATGGGGTTGTCGTCTGGTGGCCAGCGTTAAAAATTCTGGCCAACCGTAAACTATTGATAAAAGTCCAAAGAACGGCCTGCTTGTGTATAAGTGGGGCTCTCAGGAGCACACCTACTCAAGCTCTGGAGATTCTCTTTCATCTTACTCCCTTGGATATTGCGGCTGAGCAGCTTGCATCTTGCACAGCCATTCGGCTCAAATTCATACCTACGTAGACCTGTAACAATGCAGGGCACTCACCTATCCTATGCAACGAGGGTACTCCGGAAGCTAACGACTACGCTATTCCTTTGCCATCTGTTGAGATGAGATTCCAAACTGAGTTTACCACCAGAGAGGACTGGGTGAACGAAACGGTTATGGACAATGAGGCGCTAAGCTTCTTCACAGATGGCTCAAAAAGGGATAGAGGGGTTTCTGTGAGGCATTAGTAGTTAACCTCTCTTTTCGTCTTCCCGACTTTTGCAGCGTTTTTCAAGCTGAACAGATCGTGATAATGGAAGTCATGGACTGGTTGAAGTATAATGTAATATCTACGAGAGATTTCCGCATTTTTACGGTCAGTCTGGTTGCTATTAAAACGCTACAATCATACTCCCTGACGTCGAAGGTAGTCCAGAATTGTCTGGAATCTTTAAATGAGATGGCTGATCAGTTCATCATCCGCTTGACGTGGGTGCCAGGGCATTTCAATACCGCAGGGAATGTAATGGCAGACGAGTTGGCCCGCAAGGATACAGCGTGCCTTATAACCCAAAGCAGGTGGGATAGCAAGATACCGCTTGCTTCATGTAAACTGCTGCTTCAGGAAGAAGCCATAAAAGAAGCCACAATTAAATGCCAAAAAACAATTTTCAAAATGTATATTCTATTTAAGCGGAATGGTTACCGTGTGGCTGTGTTTGGAGGTTGGGCCCCTGCTTAACGCGCAGTTTACGAAATACCCCCGAATCTCCGAATATAGGAGGCCTCTTGTGTCTTTCCCGATTATTGGGGGGCTCTTTGAAATGTATAATAAATTTAAATAATAAGAATTGCTAGGTAAAATTTTTGCACCGGATTGTTTGTATCGCCGTTTTGGTTGTGGTTTTGAGAAAAACCTTTATATACGCTTAATTCAAATATGTACGTTGATTTGTATTTGAATTTCACAGATTTGTTTGTTGTGGCGGTTTCGAATATCGGTGAGTCGAATATTCGAACTGCTTCAAACGTATAGCCCTGGGACACATGGTCTCCACTTTTAGGCCAGCGAGTTTCTTGAAGAGCAACGAGTTCCAGCTGATACCCCTATGCACGTAGACCCTTCGGCGCTCCTGGTTTTCTAAGTGACTGCACGTTCCACGGGATCCTAAATCTCGTGTCCGGGTACTATAAACAGTTAATTTTTTACGGATGTGGGTTGTCAGCTCAGCGATCCAACCATTTAGTCGGCTCCTACGACAAGCGATATTGTGTTGGTATTCTTGGAAAACATGTTCGTGCAATTTTACGAGACATTCGTGTCCCTTACCACAGGGGCCCTAGTTCCTATATAATTGCTAAATTCTAGCTTCTAGTTTCTAATCTCCACTTTCTAATTGTTAATTCTTATTTTAGAAGCAGTTCATAATTCATAATTTGTATTTTCACATTATTGAATTCCATACAGTTCCAATTTCAATTGGTGATTGAACTTAAATTGAAAAAATCTGACTTTGAATTTTAGGTTAATTTGATTGAAGTTTGACTAGTGTTCGGATGAGTTTATTAAATTAAATCAATTATATATTTTGCTAACAATTTGATTAAAATTTGAAAGAGTCTGCGAGATAATTTCGGTGTAAAAATCACGTAAATCGATGTGGGTGATCGTCTCAAAATTACCAGTTAATTAAATTACCCGCAACCGTCCATAAATATCGCAGCATGAAATCGCGCATATTTCCATCAAAATAATTTTTTTGGAATTTTAAAATTTTCGTGAAGGTTAAAGAAGCTACCTGTATACGAATAGTTCTTTATGTGACGTTCATTTTGGCTAAATATATGATTAAAGTGAAATATTTAATTTTTAAATTAATTTAAAATGTAAATTAATTAGACGATAAATAAATATTATGAAACGATAAATTAGTGCGCGAGTCGGACTATACACAGTCAAGGTGTCTCGGTTTCCGGCCAATGGTGGATACAAGGTCGTTGTCATACCACATAATGACAAAACAACACTTTCTTTTCTAATTATAAAATATATATAATATATGCGCTCGTAAATTAAACGCGGCGCGCGCGCTTATAACAATAGTGAAATGAAAGTTAAATTCGTGTGTAATAACCAGGCAGATCTGGCTTGGACTTGACCGGTCCAGATCAGGCCATCTGACATCGACCTCACGGATCTTAGTAAGATCGAGATCCGGGACTTTAAACGCTTGTTGGTAAGCTCAGGATGGTTTAGCGAGTGAAGAGGAGGACAATTGAATGTGGTACAGCTACGGACCAATTTTGTGTCTATGCTAGTCCTTTGGGACGGCCACTTTTACCTAACCTAACCTAACCTACTATGCTAATTCAAGTGCTCTCCATTTTTTATTAATTATTGATTTTGGCAGAAAGTCTAAAGATTAGTCTATCTGATATGAGGCTTAAATTAACTTGATTTTCGAAAAGTACTTATAAAATATGGAATAAATTAAAAACATATTTGATTTGGTTTGCGCGCGCCTTAAATCCAAAACATTCAGAAGCACAACAAAAAGCAAAGCTGTAAAAAGGTTGCCAGCACATAAAACAAGAATAATAAAATAAAAAAGTTTTTTATGTTCCAGAGTTTTTAATTTTTTATTTTTATGTTTTATGGATTTTCTTATAAAAATGTCTGTATTATGTTTTTCCAATTTCCAAGTGGTATATGCATTGTCTCTATATAGTTGAGTATAGTGAATTACACGAGCTTATAGATTTTTTTTATAATTACAAATGACGCTATTAAATTATTCGTTCTACATAATAATGTTTAAGTTAAAAATCGTTACCGCATCATTAACTCTTTTAATTAGTTTTGTGCTTTGAATGTTGAAAATTTAATAATAGCTCTAAGTACTTGTTTTGTTGTAGTGCTTACATCCATTTTATAAATTTAATTCCAATTATCCATTTTATTGCGAGTATATACATTACACATACATCCATAATAGTATGATTATGAGTTTTTTATTATTATTATTATTGTAAAAGCCTTATAGAAAAGTTTTAAAATTAAACTTAATGTAGAGTATAATTATATTGCTTCAAATATACAAACATATATTTTTAAAGAAGGCTGTTTTACATTTTCAAAATAAAACATTTTTTAATTGATGAAATAAATTTAATTTAATTAATTCTAAATATTTCTCGCACCTATAAATATTTATCACATTTATTCAATCTTTATATCGTTATCCCACTGATTTAAATAAATTCATTAATTTCCATATAAATTTCACCACTCTCATTCACTAAAACGGTTAGGTTTGGTCCATCAAACTAGTGTAACCAAAACAACATACCAAAATAAAATCAATAATAAATAAATAAAAATTATTTAAATTTCTCGACGCTAAGTTTAAGTCGATCTTTCCAACTCACATGGTAAAACACACGCAAAATTATCCTGTACCGATGCTAGATAATTTTTTTGTATGTTTTACTATGTGACTCCTTGACAAAGTCAACTAAAATTGGGTATCAAAATTAAATTTTTTTGAAACTTTAATTTTTAAATAGTAATGAATATAAAAAAATGCAGATACCAAATTTCAGTTAACTCTGCCACGTACTCACCTAGTAAAACACACGAAAAAATTGTCTTGTATCAGTAATAGACAGTTTTTTGTGTGTTTTACTATGTGAGCGCTTTGGACAAGGTTAACTAAAATTTGGTTTCGAGAAATTATTTTTATTTTATTTTTTTTTTTATTTTATTGTTATTTATTAAATATATAGTGCCGCCCTCGTTAGCACAGTAAGTAGCTTGCTCTGTTATTCGAAGGTCTTGGGTTCGATTCCCGGTGGTGACCAAAAATCACGGTTGGTTGTTTTTAATGTGTAAGTATATGTGTTTGTCCGGGTATTGCACCGTGGGCCCATGTGGCATTGAGTGCTGGAACAATCCGCTCAACTTTAAAAAATATATATTATATATATGTAAAATATATTTTATTTATTTATAAATTATATTTTTATATATATATAATTATAGTGAACCACAAAATTCACAGCAAATATTTGCTGGTACACAATGGCAAATAATTTGTATAAAATGGAACCAACATTCTTTATAATATAAATATATATAACAACCTTATGTTTTGATTTTAGTATCAGATATCCAATATCCTGGTGTAAGGGAGACAAAGACCGAAGTTTTAAAGCAGCCTCAAATATTTTAACCAGCGTCATAACTTGTATGATGAAGGTAATATTTGGCTAATTTTACTGCAAGTTTCTTACTAGTTTCGGTAAAATTCGCGTCATTATCGGACAGACACAACATGTTTAATATGTATCATAAATGCTTCTGTACTTAGGTCCGACGCTAATTGTAAGTGAATATCGTTTTTACATGAGCGGATACAAGGGAGGGATAAATGGGGTAATTACCCCCTCCATCCCATATAGAAGAATTTGTATTATTTTAACATATCAGATCCGCCTCGAATTTTGATATTTTGTTCGTCCGTATATATAATATTTGTAAGGTAACTTACCTGTGTGATTAGAGATACCTTGAAGAATTTTTAAAGCAAAAATTTAGGATTTACCATTATTAATTCAAATTATATGTGTGACCACAAAAAAGTGAAATAATTGATGATTCATTTGTAAATGCAACCGATTTTTGATTTGTAATTGATTATTTAGAAGTTTTGCAATAGTAATGTTTACATTAAAATGAAATGTCATTCTATGACAAAAGTTTTCAAAACTATTTTTACCTATGAACAAAAGTATTAAACATTAACATTAAATGAGATGCGGATGAGGTGAAAATCTCGGAACTACAAAAAGAAAAATGAAGGTTAGTTCTAAATCAGTTCTGTTGAGTTCGACATCAACACCATAGAAAACTTTTCATTTGAAATCTGTAGTAAAATATTCCCATACTGTACAGAGCATGATTAAAAACAGAGCCAATGAAAATTGTATTCGTTTTCTATGGTTAGTCTGATTTATGGAAATTATTTTAATTTTTTGTTTCGAGATTCCCGCCACATTTTATAATCCGAATAAACCTGGCAAATGTTAACAATTTTTTAAAGTTTAATCATTTTGTCGAAATATATACAGTTCGTAGAAAATGATACAGTTCTTTCATACAATTGCCTGTTCTTTCATACAGTTTTTATATTTTAATTTGTTGTATTTATTGTTGAGAGAGGCCAATCAGTGCAATTCGTCCTTGGTTTTCGAATAAGGCTCTGGAGAGCTCGGTCCAACTCTTGTATTAAGATTTAATATTGATATTATTGGTACTCGTTTCAATTTTGGGAAATCAATACGGTATTGATTTGATGTCTGTCAGTGGGCTGGGCAATTACGCGTCATCTATTATTTACCACGTTGACGTGTCAATAACCCATCGACAACGTAGACAATGTCAACAACGTAGAAAATGTCGATAATTTCAGACTCCTACAATGATTTGGTGAACTATAGGTCTAAACTTTTACAATGATTTTGTGGACTATAAGTTAAATTTTTTTTTTTTTTAAATAGGTCTAAACTACAATGACCGTGACTTCTTTAGGATCAAAGCGATACGAGTGACAGTTTTTAGAATCACTTTTGAATCTATTCAGCTCATAGATTTATTGAACCCCAACAATGAGACTTCCTTTTCATATTGTCAAGGACAGGCAAAAACAGCTCAAAAGAGTAATTAACAAAATTAATTAATCCTTTACAAAAGTGCCTTACAGAGCCACGATGAGGCTTACATAAGGTACTGAAGATTTTGGAAGGTTGCAAGAAATTACTTATTTCAACGAAATCCAGAAAAACTGAATTTTGCCTGGGTTTCTAATAATTTTATTATAAAAAATAGAATTTTGACGATTCCAAAATTACGAAGGAGTTACTTAAAAGTTCGACTTAAGCTGCGGACCTAATATCGGCTAAATCAATTATTAAGGTAAAAGTCAGATTTTAGTATATTTTTAATTTATTGAAATACGTGCGCTATTGTTTATTTCAAGCTAACTCAAACCGTAGATTATAAAAAAATTAAAAACCTACTTTTGAGTACTCGGTTTACCCTCCTTTTTGGTAGAGTAATTAAATTTTCCGAAAATTCATGTAAAATTCAACTTTTATTGGATCCTGAATCCGCAGCCTGAATTCAGAAAATTTCTTTTTTCATGATTCTCAACTCGTATTCTTCTCTGGGTTGCCAACTTTTTTGCGCTTACAGGAAATGAAAATTGCTTCAAACAATAAAATTATGATCTCTGAATGAGCGGAAACATCAATAATAGTTCAACTTAATTGGAGGCCCAAAAAATTAATTTCTTGTTTTTTTTTCCGGTTATAGTTATTCTAAATTGTTTTTATAAGGAAGGATATCTGAAACTATAGAACTTATAACGTTATTTATAGTCTTTTGTAGAAAGGTTGTTTTTTTTTTTAAATTTAAAAAAATTTTTGTTTTCCAATCCAGTTTTAAAACCATGGTGAATGTAATCAGACCATCGCACCGATGATTTACTGGTCGCGAGAAAGCCGGCTCCGACTTCTTGGAATCAAGTGTATCTATTGGTTGGCAATTAGAATAATGCGTGAATATGAACGCAAATAAAAATTGGCCTCTAAATCTAGTCATAAAAATCTATCATGCAACATCAGAGTTAAATTTTAAAACCCCTATACTGTTGGGGTCTAATGGCAACACAATTATTTTTAATTTTTTATAAATATCTCTAGAATAACCAAATCAGTCATCCATTGTATCGAGAATTAGTAGTAGTGCGTGCACTTGAGTCCAAGGTCGTATGACGTCACGATAGCCTTGAAAAAAGTATACTTTTAAGTGTAAAAAAACTATGATCTTTAATTTCGCAATCTTTTCGGGGCAATTTTAGTATAATGTTAGGTGAAAAAGAATATGAACTTTAATTTTGCAAACTTTTAGGAAAAATTTTGAAAGCTCTTAGTATAGTTTTAAGTGTAAAAAATTGATTTGGTGACATGGCATTAGCGCCACTAAATATTAGTGTTGAATTTTGTATAATTAGCAAAATCTTATTATATCATAATCATTTACGTCAATTTTTGTCAATTAAGCATGTTCAAAAAGCAAAATCTAGCTAATTTAAATATTTTGGCAAATTCGGATCGGATGTAAACGATTATGTTATAAAAATTTGCAAACTTTAAATGTTACATTATAATTATATTAAATAACTAAAGCTCATAGTATTTTACACCTGAAAGTATACTATTTGTTTCAAGGCCATCCTGACGTCATATGACGTTGGACTCAAAAGCGCCCACTACTACTAATATTAAATATGCCTGCGCTATAACCATATAGATGGTTCGAGCAATTAAAATAAAATGTTATTGTAAAAAATAATATAAAACTTAATTGATTAACTCTACTGGAGAGCAGCTGTGGATTGAATTTTGTAATTTGCGTCCGTAGGTATAGTGAGGGAGTAAACTGCAGCAAGTTAACCTATAAGGAACCAATCATCCAGCATGTTGCACCGGGTTGATTGGAACTAGTACGCGCTGCATTGAAATTAATCAAAATTCTATTTCAATTATTTTTTCTGATTTTTGAGTTTTGAGGGAACTGAAACATATAATAGATTGTAGGGCGAGGAAACCTGCAGGTTGAGAAAGAGAGTGTTGCGAAAAATTGGGGGTTATAAACTGAAATTTGCGTTGTTTTTCTTGGATTTGGAAGCATCGAAGAAGACACATCTGGAGATGGATGCTGAACTTGAGTGTTATGTTTTTTGTTCGGTGCTGAATCAATGGAAAATTTATAAGCGGCATTGAAATTACATAAAGGCGTTAATTCTTTAAGATCATAGCAAATGTTTAAACCCGAATTATGTGATTTAATATGGAAAATCAATCCTAAACTTCCTCTTGTTAATTATTTTCAAAATTCAAAAATACGCAAAGGAAATTATTCCTATAGTTGTAGGTTGGTTTTGTAGGTTCCTACAAAATGATTTCTGTGATATAAATACATTTTATAAAAATTTGAAATTTCACACCAAATTTAGTTTGGCAGGTATAAACTTGTTGCAATTCTTGGCTTGCGTAACGTTTCAATTTTAGCGTGGCCTGATGCATCGAATAGTTAAAGACTTCCAAAAAATACAACAAATGTTTAAAACCCATTGCAATTTGTGAAATGCTGAATTCTATATTTATAGTCGAAACTTTTAGTTATTTTGAAATTTAAAAATTCGATTTGAAAATCAAATTATGTAAATCTGTATTTACAATTATTCTAAAATAGCTAATAATTTTTTGAAACTCTGGAGTATGAAGTTTATCGTAGTTATTTTTGTAAACCTGAATTTAAATTGCAAATGGTAAAATTTAATTTCGTCAAAAAATTCATTTTTACATTCAGGGCAATTTTATATTAAACTCGTATGCAATTTGAAATTGACGTTTTAGGATTTCCTAACTGATTAAAGAATACATTTTCGAAAAGATTAAAGAGTACATGAAAACACATTTAATTAAAAATACATGAAAATAAAAATAAGAGCGTTAATTTAATTCATATAACGTATAAAAAGAAACAAATTAATCATCATAAATTTGGATTTAAATAAACAGGAATCTGGTTTTGGACTAACATTCAACTATTTCTACAAAAACCGATATACGACGTAAGATACAACAACAATACCACAAAATAGCTTCTCTTCGACACTGCCACATGAACATAAAAATTGTATGAAAATGAAAAATCATTTTCCACTACTTCAAAATCAAATCTTGGAAATCAGCTATTCTCAAACTATGGGTCATGCCAGATAATTTCACGCCAAATTGGAAATTTATACCATACGTACATATCTAGAACTGTCGCACATCTACATTTTTAAACATCTTCCCAATCCAAATTCAACATCATTTATTTTAAAATTAATTTTTTTTTTTTTCGAATGACTCCCACGTTTTTGAATTATGAATTTCGTATAAGAAATATTGAAGCAAAGTGCTGAATTCTAGAATTTAAAATTCTTAAAATTTTTTAAAATTTCAAATTTTTACTGCATTCTGCATAAAGTTTGCTGTAATTTCCAAATTCCCGCAATCTTCAAAATTCAAACTAAAATGTTCGATTTTTGATTTTTATTATCAAATATTTGATTTTTGAATTTATTAAATTTCGATGTAATTTCGTTAAAAGTTAAATATTGAACATAAGTTTTGGAAAATTTTGGGAATTCTAACAATAAAATTTAAAAATCTACGATGATTAGAAAAACGTATTTTAACGATATTTAAGATTGGGTAATTTCCAATACCTACAATTTGCAAAATTCAAACTGAGTTTTCAGAACTTATGAACAAAATTCCGAATTTTAAAAATTATTAAATTTTTGAAATTTCGAAATATTTATAGTGCGGGTTTTGAAATTTTCAAATAATTAAATTTTGATATAGCCTCTAAAAATATGCTTTAAATTTTTAACTCAAATTTTAAAAATAAATTTGAACTTTTGACTTTGCACTTTTAATTTTATTTATTGGAATTTGGGAATTTTTAGATTTTTTCAATTACAATTCAATGTCGATGTGGTATCTGGAATTTCTATTAGTTAAAAATGAAAAATTATTTTTATTTTTTTTGAATTGTGAAAAAGCAAAATAGAAAACCATAAGTTACGCATTACAATGTTATTCCTAAATTGTCTATTTCAAATCGTAGATGATCATCATCGTCATTTTGAATTTGATGAAACAAATGATGAAGTTTTAATTATTGGGCATATCCTCGATCCGGTTGTAAAATAACAATTTAGCTTTCTATAGACCCCTTAGTATTAGATACCAAAGAAAGTTTGATGCCAAATTTAAAGAAACCAGATTAATTAGTCATCTCCAAATGGAAATTTCATTTCTAACACAATCGAAAAATGAAGTCGTCAATCTTATACTAATAATTGTCGTTTGGAAAACCTTACTGATGCTTTTAATCGGGCCATGGAGGAAGTCAGTTCAAAATTGACATTTGTAAATATAAACCAAATGTAAACTAAAGGATGTTTCAAATGAAATAATGGAGACTCTTGCGGAATTCGGTGGAATGATCAATTATCAAATGGAAAGACTATCGGAATAGTAAATTTAAATTGTCTCGTTGCAAAAAAATAATTATCTGACCAGTGAGTCTTCTAGATGGTTTAAATTAGATTTGTTTGACCCTCACAAGAAGTGTTAATTCCATCCAGAAAGTCCATAGGAACTACATCACTCTTCCAATTGTCAATTTATCTGATGAACCTGTTTATCAGTTCTGGAATCCTCGATCAACCTAGACTATTTTACAGACATCACTACAAACGTTTTAAAATATGAAATACATATACTCTCCCAAATTCAGGTTCGTCCTTTTCGACAAGCCCATTCTACAAAAATGTATAAAGCATATAAATAAAGCGGCAGAGATAGTAAATCAAATGATTGTAAAAGATGGTATGAGCACTTGAAAAAGGGAAAAATGGAAAAGAAGTGGAGAGTAGTGATTGATTACCGTCGACATGAAATACTACGACAAATACTACAACTTTAATCAAATCATTTCAAAAGGTATTCCTTGATATTGTAAAGCCGTTACCTTCAGAAAGGTTCACATAATGCTCAAACTTATTTCAACTTTTACCCAGACCAATTGCGTTTGCTTTCAAATTATAATTTGCAGCGAAATCTTGTTGAATATTGCGATATCCGACTGAAAATTACTCGTTAATTTTTAAACACACTACAGTATATATTATATAAAACAACATATCTGTATCAAAATCGATATCCATTTCTTGTGTTGCGCACACAACCTATATGTATTCATAAAAGTTTCCAAAGTTGAAATCGAAAAATAACAAAGGTATATTCTTTTCATATAATCCAAGGTAGCAAACAGAAACGATATATGGGTTACCACGTGAGGGAAAATCATATATGTAACCCCCTTGAAGTTATCCCAGGATTTCATCCCATGATTTTTAAAAAAATACCTCTGGCAACACTACCGTAAATAATCCATCCCAGACTTTTTAAAAATACATATAAAATTTATATAGTTTTTTCATCCCAGGATTTTTTACATTTTATACTATCCCACACTTTTTCGTATACAAAAAAATATGTATGTATACAGTTAGTACCAAAATACTCATCCCAGACTTTTTTAATATGTAAAATTGATTTGGTGGAAAATAAATTATTATGTGC
The DNA here is from genome assembly GCA_951394425.1 of Tipula unca. Classification (NCBI taxonomy): domain Eukaryota; kingdom Metazoa; phylum Arthropoda; class Insecta; order Diptera; family Tipulidae; genus Tipula; species Tipula unca. The sequence continues at coordinate 174,515,496 of OX596382.1, read as the reverse complement.
AAGTCTTTTTAAGGACGGCTAATTTATCTTTGTGATAAGGTTCAAGACCCTGTTAGTAACCATTACGCCAGCTTTAATAATTTTGTGACCGTTGGAATTTCCACCAAATAAATAAATGTAGTGCATTTGCCAACATTTCAAAGTAAAACTAAATCGAAAAAAAATTCGTATGGCCAAACTTTTATAGGGTCGGCTTTTTTCTCATATTGATTGTGTTTGAGACCTTGTTGGCTACCACTGTGCCAGCGTTGATGATGTATTGCCCGTCAGAATTTACGCAATATAAATAAATGTGGTGCCTTTGCCAACTTTACAAAGTAAAGCCAAATCGAAAAAAATCGTATGGCCAAACTTTTATAGGGTCGGCTTTTTTCGCATATTGATTGAGTTTGGGACCTTGTTGACTACCACTGTGCCAGCGTTGATGATGTTTTGCCCGTCAGAATTTTCGCAATATAAATAAATGTGGTGCCTTTGCCAACTTTACAAAGTAAAGCCAAATCGAAAAAAATCGTATGGCCAAACTTTTATAGGGTCGGCTTTTTTCGCATATTGATTGAGTTTTGGACCTTGTTGACTACCACTGTGCCAGCGTTGATGATGTTTTGCCCGTCAGAATTTACGCAATATAAATAAATGTGGTGCCTTTGCCAACTTTACAAAGTAAAGACAAATCGAAAAAAATCGTATGGCCAAACTTTTATAGGGTCGGCTTTTTTCGCATATTGATTGAGTTTGGGACCTTGTTGACTACCACTGTGCCAGCGTTGATGATGTTTTGCCCGTCAGAATTTACGCAATATAAATAAATGTGGTGCCTTTGCCAACTTTACAAAGTAAAGTAAAATCGAAAAAATCGTATGGCCAAACTTTTATAGGGTCGGCTTTTTTCGCATATTGATTGAGTTTGGGACCTTGTTGGCTACCACTGTGCCAGCGTTGTTGATGTTTTGCCCGTCAGAATTTATGCAATATAAATAAATGTGGTGCCTTTGCCAACTTTACAAAGTAAAGTAAAATCGAAAAAATCGTATGGCCAAACTTTTATAGGGTCGGCTTTTTTCGCATATTGATTGAGTTTGGGACCTTGTTGGCTACCACTGTGCCAGCGTTGATGATGTTTTGCCCGTCAGAACTTCCGCAATATAAATAAATGTGGTGTGCCAACTTTACAAAGTAAAGCCAAATCGAAAAAAATCGTATGGCCAAACTTTTATAGGGTCGGCTTTTTTCGCATATTGATTGAGTTTGAGACCTTGTTGACTACCACTGTGCCAGCGTTGATGATGTTTTGCCCGACAGAATTTACGCAATATAAATAAATGTGGTGCCTTTGCCAACTTTACAAAGTAAAGCCAAATCGAAAAAATCGTATGGCCAAACTTTTATAGGGTCGGCCTTTTTCGCATATTGATTGAGTTTGGGACCTTATTGGCTACCACTGTGCCAGCGTTGATGATGTTTTGCCCGTCAGAATTTACGCAATATAAATAAATGTGGTGCCTTTGCCAACTTTACAAAGTAAAGCCAAATCGAAAAAAATCGTATGGCCAAACTTTTATAGGGTCGGATTTTTTCGCATATTGTTTGAGTTTGGGACCTTGTTGGCTACGACTGTGCCAGCGTTGATGATGTTTTGCCCGTCAGAATTTACGCAATATAAATAAATGTGGTGCCTTTGCCAACTTTACAAAGTAAAGCCAAATCGAAAAAATCGTATGGCCAAACTTTTATAGGGTCGGCTTTTTTCGCATATTGATTGAGTTTGGGACCTTGTTGACTACCACTGTGCCAGCGTTGATGATGTTTTGCCCGTCAGAATTTACGCAATATAAATAAATGTGGTGCCTTTGCCAACTTTACAAAGTAAAGCCAAATCGAAAAAATCGTATGGTCAAACTTTTATAGGGTCGGCTTTTTTCGCATATTGATTGAGTTTGGGACCTTGTTGGCTACCACTGTGCCAGCGTTGTTGATGTTTTGCCCGTCAGAATTTACGCAATATAAATAAATGTGGTGCCTTTGCCAACTTTACAAAGTAAAGTAAAATCGAAAAAAATCGTATGGCCAAACTTTTATAGGGTCGGCTTTTTTCGCATATTGATTGAGTTTGGGACCTTGTTGGCTACCACTGTGCCAGCGTTGATGATGTTTTGCCCGTCAGAATTTACGCAATATAAATAAATGTGGTGCCTTTGCCAACTTTACAAAGTAAAGCCAAATCGAAAAAATCGTATGGCCAAACTTTTATAGGGTCGGCTTTTTTCGCATATTGATTGAGTTTGGGACCTTGTTGGCTACCACTGTGCTAGCGTTGATGATGTTTTGCCCGTCAGAATTTACGCAATATAAATAAATGTGGTGCCTTTGCCAACATTTCAAAGTAAAGCTAAATCGAAAAAAAATTCGTATGGCCAAACTTTTATAGGGTCGGCTTTTTTCGCATATTGATTGAGTTTGGGACCTTGTTGACTACCACTGTGGCAGCGTTGATGATGTTTTGCCCGTCAGAATTTCCGCAATATAAATAAATGTGGTGCCTTTGCCAACTTTACAAAGTAAAGCCAAATCGAAAAAATCGTATGGCCAAACTTTTATAGGGTCGGCTTTTTTCGCATATTGATTGAGTTTGGGACCTTGTTGGCTACCACTGTGCTAGCGTTGATGATGTTTTGCCCGTCAGAATTTCCGCAATATAAATAAATGTGGTGCCTTTGCCAACATTTCAAAGTAAAGCTAAATCGAAAAAAAATTCGTATGGCCAAACTTTTATAGGGTCGGCTTTTTTCGCATATTGATTGAGTTTGGGACCTTGTTGACTACCACTGTGCCAGCGTTGATGATGTTTTGCCCGTCAGAACTTCCGCAATATAAATAAATGTGGTGTGCCAACTTTACAAAGTAAAGCCAAATCGAAAAAAATCGTATGGCCAAACTTTTATAGGGTCGGCTTTTTTCGCATATTGATTGAGTTTGAGACCTTGTTGACTACCACTGTGCCAGCGTTGATGATGTTTTGCCCGTCAGAATTTACGCAATATAAATAAATGTGGTGCCTTTGCCAACTTTACAAAGTAAAGCCAAATCGAAAAAATCGTATGGCCAAACTTTTATAGGGTCGGCTTTTTTCGCATATTGATTGAGTTTGGGACCTTGTTGGCTACCACTGTGCTAGCGTTGATGATGTTTTGCCCGTCAGAATTTCCGCAATATAAATAAATGTGGTGCCTTTGCCAACATTTCAAAGTAAAGCTAAATCGAAAAAAAATTCGTATGGCCAAACTTTTATAGGGTCGGCTTTTTTCGCATATTGATTGAGTTTGGGACCTTGTTGACTACCACTGTGCCAGCGTTGATGATGTTTTGCCCGTCAGAATTTACGCAATATAAATAAATGTTGTGCCTTTGCCAACTTTACAAAGTAAAGACAAATCGAAAAAAATCGTATGGCCAAACTTTTATAGGGTCGGCTTTTTTCGCATATTGATTGAGTTTGGGACCTTGTTGGCTACCACTGTGCTAGCGTTGATGATGTTTTGCCCGTCAGAATTTCCGCAATATAAATAAATGTGGTGCCTTTGCCAACATTTCAAAGTAAAGCTAAATCGAAAAAAAATTCGTATGGCCAAACTTTTATAGGGTCGGCTTTTTTCGCATATTGATTGAGTTTGGGACCTTGTTGACTACCACTGTGCCAGCGTTGATGATGTTTTGCCCGTCAGAATTTACGCAATATAAATAAATGTTGTGCCTTTGCCAACTTTACAAAGTAAAGACAAATCGAAAAAAATCGTATGGCCAAACTTTTATAGGGTCGGCTTTTTTCGCATATTGATTGAGTTTGGGACCTTGTTGACTACCACTGTGCCAGCGTTGATGATGTTTTTCCCGTCAGAATTTACGCAATATAAATAAATGTGGTGCCTTTGCCAACTTTACAAAGTAAAGCCAAATCGAAAAAATCGTATGGCCAAACTTTTATAGGGTCGGCTTTTTTCGCATATTGATTGAGTTTGGGACCTTGTTGGCTACCACTGTGCTAGCGTTGATGATGTTTTGCCCGTCAGAATTTCCGCAATATAAATAAATGTGGTGCCTTTGCCAACATTTCAAAGTAAAGCTAAATCGAAAAAAAATTCGTATGGCCAAACTTTTATAGGGTCGGCTTTTTTCGCATATTGATTGAGTTTGGGACCTTGTTGACTACCACTGTGGCAGCGTTGATGATGTTTTGCCCGTCAGAATTTCCGCAATATAAATAAATGTGGTGCCTTTGCCAACTTTACAAAGTAAAGCCAAATCGAAAAAATCGTATGGTCAAACTTTTATAGGGTCGGCTTTTTTCGCATATTGATTGAGTTTGGGACCTTGTTGGCTACCACTGTGCCAGCGTTGTTGATGTTTTGCCCGTCAGAATTTACGCAATATAAATAAATGTGGTGCCTTTGCCAACTTTACAAAGTAAAGTAAAATCGAAAAAAATCGTATGGCCAAACTTTTATAGGGTCGGCTTTTTTCGCATATTGATTGAGTTTGGGACCTTGTTGGCTACCACTGTGCCAGCGTTGATGATGTTTTGCCCGTCAGAATTTACGCAATATAAATAAATGTGGTGCCTTTGCCAACTTTACAAAGTAAAGCCAAATCGAAAAAATCGTATGGCCAAACTTTTATAGGGTCGGCTTTTTTCGCATATTGATTGAGTTTGGGACCTTGTTGGCTACCACTGTGCTAGCGTTGATGATGTTTTGCCCGTCAGAATTTACGCAATATAAATAAATGTGGTGCCTTTGCCAACATTTCAAAGTAAAGCTAAATCGAAAAAAAATTCGTATGGCCAAACTTTTATAGGGTCGGCTTTTTTCGCATATTGATTGAGTTTGGGACCTTGTTGACTACCACTGTGGCAGCGTTGATGATGTTTTGCCCGTCAGAATTTCCGCAATATAAATAAATGTGGTGCCTTTGCCAACTTTACAAAGTAAAGCCAAATCGAAAAAATCGTATGGCCAAACTTTTATAGGGTCGGCTTTTTTCGCATATTGATTGAGTTTGGGACCTTGTTGGCTACCACTGTGCTAGCGTTGATGATGTTTTGCCCGTCAGAATTTCCGCAATATAAATAAATGTGGTGCCTTTGCCAACATTTCAAAGTAAAGCTAAATCGAAAAAAAATTCGTATGGCCAAACTTTTATAGGGTCGGCTTTTTTCGCATATTGATTGAGTTTGGGACCTTGTTGACTACCACTGTGCCAGCGTTGATGATGTTTTGCCCGTCAGAATTTACGCAATATAAATAAATGTGGTGCCTTTGCCAACTTTACAAAGTAAAGCCAAATCGAAAAAATCGTATGGCCAAACTTTTATAGGGTCGGCTTTTTTCGCATATTGATTGAGTTTGGGACCTTGTTGACTACCACTGTGCCAGCGTTGATGATGTTTTGCCCGTCAGAATTTACGCAATATAAATAAATGTGGTGCCTTTGCCAACTTTACAAAGTAAAGCCAAATCGAAAAAAATCGTATGGCCAAACTTTTATAGGGTCGGCTTTTTTCGCATATTGATTGAGTTTGGGACCTTGTTGACTACCACTGTGCCAGCGTTGATGATGTTTTGCCCGTCAGAATTTACGCAATATAAATAAATGTGGTGCCTTTGCCAACTTTACAAAGTAAAGCCAAATCGAAAAAATCGTATGGCCAAACTTTTATAGGGTCGGCTTTTTTCGCATATTGATTGAGTTTGGGACCTTGTTGGCTACCACTGTGCCAGCGTTGATGATGTTTTGCCCGTCAGAACTTCCGCAATATAAATAAATGTGGTGTGCCAACTTTACAAAGTAAAGCCAAATCGAAAAAAATCGTATGGCCAAACTTTTATAGGGTCGGCTTTTTTCGCATATTGATTGAGTTTGAGACCTTGTTGACTACCACTGTGCCAGCGTTGATGATGTTTTGCCCGTCAGAATTTACGCAATATAAATAAATGTGGTGCCTTTGCCAACTTTACAAAGTAAAGCCAAATCGAAAAAATCGTATGGCCAAACTTTTATAGGGTCGGCTTTTTTCGCATATTGATTCAAAATCAAATTTGTATGGAGGTAATTTGATTTTGAGAAGGCACCACATTTATTTATATTGCGGAAATTCTGACGGGCAAAACATCATCAACGCTAGCACAGTGGTAGCCAACAAGGTCCCAAACTCAATCAATATGCGAAAAAAGCCGACCCTATAAAAGTTTGGCCATACGATTTTTTCGATTTGGCTTTACTTTGTAAAGTTGGCAAAGGCACCACATTTATTTATATTGCGGAAATTCTGACGGGCAAAACATCATCAACGCTGGCACAGTGGTAGCCAACAACGTCATAAACTCAAACAATATGCGAAAAAAGCCGACCCTATAAAAGTTTGGCCATACGATTTTTTTCGATTTGGCTTTACTTTGTAAAGTTGGCAAAGGCACCACATTTATTTATATTGCGTAAATTCTGACGGGCAAAACATCATCAACGCTGGCACAGTGGTAGTCAACAAGGTCCCAAACTCAAACAATATGCGAAAAAAGCCGACCCTATAAAATTTTGGCCATACGAATTTTTTTTCGATTTAGCTTTACTTTGAAATGTTGGCAAAGGCACCACATTTATTTATATTGCGTAAATTCTGACGGGCAAAACATCATCAGCGCTGGCACAGTCGTAGCCAACAAGGTCCCAAACTCAAACAATATGCGAAAAAAGCCGACCCTATAAAAGTTTGGCCATACGATTTTTTTCGATTTGGCTTTACTTTGTAAAGTTGGCAAAGGCACCACATTTATTTATATTGCGTAAATTCTGACGGGCAAAACATCATCAACGCTGGCACAGTGGTAGCCAACAAGGTCCCAAACTCAATCAATATGCGAAAAAAGCCGACCCTATAAAAGTTTGGCCATACGATTTTTTCGATTTGGCTTTACTTTGTAAAGTTGGCAAAGGCACCACATTTATTTATATTGCGTAAATTCTGACGGGCAAAACATCATCAACGCTGGCACAGTGGTAGTCAACAAGGTCTCAAACTCAATCAATATGCGAAAAAAGCCGACCCTATAAAAGTTTGGCCATACGATTTTTTTCGATTTGGCTTTACTTTGTAAAGTTGGCACACCACATTTATTTATATTGCGGAAGTTCTGACGGGCAAAACATCATCAACGCTGGCACAGTGGTAGCCAACAAGGTCCCAAACTCAATCAATATGCGAAAAAAGACGACCCTATAAAAGTTTGGCCATACGATTTTTTCGATTTTACTTTACTTTGTAAAGTTGGCAAAGGCACCACATTTATTTATATTGCGTAAATTCTGACGGGCAAAACATCATCAACGCTGGCACAGTGGTAGTCAACAAGGTCCCAAACTCAATCAATATGCGAAAAAAGCCGACCCTATAAAAGTTTGGCCATACGAATTTTTTTTCGATTTAGCTTTACTTTGAAATGTTGGCAAAGGCACCACATTTATTTATATTGCGGAAATTCTGACGGGCAAAACATCATCAACGCTAGCACAGTGGTAGCCAACAAGGTCCCAAACTCAATCAATATGCGAAAAAAGCCGACCCTATAAAAGTTTGGCCATACGATTTTTTTCGATTTGGCTTTACTTTGTAAAGTTGGCAAAGGCACCACATTTATTTATATTGCGGAAATTCTGACGGGCAAAACATCATCAACGCTGGCACAGTGGTAGTCAACAAGGTCCCAAACTCAATCAATATGCGAAAAAAGCCGACCCTATAAAAGTTTGGCCATACGAATTTTTTTTCGATTTAGCTTTACTTTGAAATGTTGGCAAAGGCACCACATTTATTTATATTGCGGAAATTCTGACGGGCAAAACATCATCAACGCTAGCACAGTGGTAGCCAACAAGGTCCCAAACTCAATCAATATGCGAAAAAAGCCGACCCTATAAAAGTTTGGCCATACGAATTTTTTTTCGATTTAGCTTTACTTTGAAATGTTGGCAAAGGCACCACATTTATTTATATTGCGGAAATTCTGACGGGCAAAACATCATCAACGCTAGCACAGTGGTAGCCAACAAGGTCCCAAACTCAATCAATATGCGAAAAAAGCCGACCCTATAAAAGTTTGGCCATACGATTTTTTCGATTTGGCTTTACTTTGTAAAGTTGGCAAAGGCACCACATTTATTTATATTGCGGAAATTCTGACGGGCAAAACATCATCAACGCTGGCACAGTGGTAGTCAACAAGGTCCCAAACTCAATCAATATGCGAAAAAAGCCGACCCTATAAAAGTTTGGCCATACGAATTTTTTTTCGATTTAGCTTTACTTTGAAATGTTGGCAAAGGCACCACATTTATTTATATTGCGGAAATTCTGACGGGCAAAACATCATCAACGCTAGCACAGTGGTAGCCAACAAGGTCCCAAACTCAATCAATATGCGAAAAAAGCCGACCCTATAAAAGTTTGGCCATACGATTTTTTCGATTTGGCTTTACTTTGTAAAGTTGGCAAAGGCACCACATTTATTTATATTGCGTAAATTTTGACGGGCAAAACATCATCAACGCTGGCACAGTGGTAGTCAACAAGGTCCCAAACTCAATCAATATGCGAAAAAAGCCGACCCTATAAAAGTTTGGCCATACGATTTTTTTCGATTTGTCTTTACTTTGTAAAGTTGGCAAAGGCACAACATTTATTTATATTGCGTAAATTCTGACGGGCAAAACATCATCAACGCTGGCACAGTGGTAGTCAACAAGGTCCCAAACTCAATCAATATGCGAAAAAAGCCGACCCTATAAAAGTTTGGCCATACGAATTTTTTTTCGATTTAGCTTTACTTTGAAATGTTGGCAAAGGCACCACATTTATTTATATTGCGGAAATTCTGACGGGCAAAACATCATCAACGCTAGCACAGTGGTAGCCAACAAGGTCCCAAACTCAATCAATATGCGAAAAAAGCCGACCCTATAAAAGTTTGGCCATACGATTTTTTCGATTTGGCTTTACTTTGTAAAGTTGGCAAAGGCACCACATTTATTTATATTGCGGAAATTCTGACGGGCAAAACATCATCAACGCTGGCACAGTGGTAGTCAACAAGGTCCCAAACTCAATCAATATGCGAAAAAAGCCGACCCTATAAAAGTTTGGCCATACGAATTTTTTTTCGATTTAGCTTTACTTTGAAATGTTGGCAAAGGCACCACATTTATTTATATTGCGGAAATTCTGACGGGCAAAACATCATCAACGCTAGCACAGTGGTAGCCAACAAGGTCCCAAACTCAATCAATATGCGAAAAAAGCCGACCCTATAAAAGTTTGGCCATACGATTTTTTCGATTTGGCTTTACTTTGTAAAGTTGGCAAAGGCACCACATTTATTTATATTGCGTAAATTCTGACGGGCAAAACATCATCAACGCTGGCACAGTGGTAGTCAACAAGGTCCCAAACTCAATCAATATGCGAAAAAAGCCGACCCTATAAAAGTTTGGCCATACGATTTTTTTCGATTTGTCTTTACTTTGTAAAGTTGGCAAAGGCACAACATTTATTTATATTGCGTAAATTCTGACGGGCAAAACATCATCAACGCTGGCACAGTGGTAGTCAACAAGGTCCCAAACTCAATCAATATGCGAAAAAAGCCGACCCTATAAAAGTTTGGCCATACGAATTTTTTTTCGATTTAGCTTTACTTTGAAATGTTGGCAAAGGCACCACATTTATTTATATTGCGGAAATTCTGACGGGCAAAACATCATCAACGCTAGCACAGTGGTAGCCAACAAGGTCCCAAACTCAATCAATATGCGAAAAAAGCCGACCCTATAAAAGTTTGGCCATACGATTTTTTTCGATTTGTCTTTACTTTGTAAAGTTGGCAAAGGCACAACATTTATTTATATTGCGTAAATTCTGACGGGCAAAACATCATCAACGCTGGCACAGTGGTAGTCAACAAGGTCCCAAACTCAATCAATATGCGAAAAAAGCCGACCCTATAAAAGTTTGGCCATACGAATTTTTTTTCGATTTAGCTTTACTTTGAAATGTTGGCAAAGGCACCACATTTATTTATATTGCGGAAATTCTGACGGGCAAAACATCATCAACGCTAGCACAGTGGTAGCCAACAAGGTCCCAAACTCAATCAATATGCGAAAAAAGCCGACCCTATAAAAGTTTGGCCATACGATTTTTTCGATTTGGCTTTACTTTGTAAAGTTGGCAAAGGCACCACATTTATTTATATTGCGGAAATTCTGACGGGCAAAACATCATCAACGCTGGCACAGTGGTAGTCAACAAGGTCCCAAACTCAATCAATATGCGAAAAAAGCCGACCCTATAAAAGTTTGGCCATACGAATTTTTTTTCGATTTAGCTTTACTTTGAAATGTTGGCAAAGGCACCACATTTATTTATATTGCGTAAATTCTGACGGGCAAAACATCATCAACGCTAGCACAGTGGTAGCCAACAAGGTCCCAAACTCAATCAATATGCGAAAAAAGCCGACCCTATAAAAGTTTGGCCATACGATTTTTTTCGATTTGGCTTTACTTTGTAAAGTTGGCAAAGGCACCACATTTATTTATATTGCGTAAATTCTGACGGGCAAAACATCATCAACGCTGGCACAGTGGTAGTCAACAAGGTCCCAAACTCAATCAATATGCGAAAAAAGCCGACCCTATAAAAGTTTGGCCATACGATTTTTTCGATTTTACTTTACTTTGTAAAGTTGGCAAAGGCACCACATTTATTAATATTGCGTAAATTCTGACGGGCAATACATCATCAACGCTGGCACAGTGGTAGCCAACAAGGTCTCAAACACAATCAATATGAGAAAAAAGCCGACCCTATAAAAGTTTGGCCATACGAATTTTTTTTCGATTTAGTTTTACTTTGAAATGTTGGCAAATGCACTACATTTATTTATTTGGTGGAAATTCCAACGGTCACAAAATTATTAAAGCTGGCGTAATGGTTACTAACAGGGTCTTGAACCTTATCACAAAGATAAATTAGCCGTCCTTAAAAAGACTTGCACATAATAATTTATTTTCCACCTAATCAATTTTACATATTAAAAAAGTCTGGGATGAGTATTTTGGTACTAACTGTATACATACATATTTTTTTGTATACGAAAAAGTGTGGGATAGTATAAAATGTAAAAAATCCTGGGATGAAAAAACTATATAAATTTTATATGTATTTTTAAAAAGTCTGGGATGGATTATTTACGGTAGTGTTGCCAGAGGTATTTTTTTAAAAATCATGGGATGAAATCCTGGGATAACTTCAAGGGGGTTATATGTACATATGTGTATATAGGAAATACGAAAATTTTCTCGGAAATCAAATTAACATGATGACATAATAATCAGAATTATGTTAAAGATGGAAAATAAGAAAATGTTAATATTTATATTATAAAATCATCAAGTTTTCAACCAATTAGGAGATTAGATTTCCCCGAGGAAGATGAAGACATCAAATAAAAAATTTTGTTGAACAATTTTCGTTGTGATTTCTTAATTATATGCTAAAAATTTAAAAATGCCACAGTTCTACATTTAGAGCTTTTTATGTATATATAGTACTTGCGAGCCATAAAAGATTTTATGGATGCTTTGCCATATTCTCGAAAATATTTGCTTGACTCATGTTTTCTGTATATAGGGAATTGGTTTAACGTTGAAATTTTATATTCGTGCACGGAAGCCAGTTAGGATAATTTAAAAAAATTTTATTTGTGTAATAACCATAAATAATTTCTAGATTAAATCCCTGGTTTGATACATAAAACGGTTTAGGAAAGTTAAAAGACATATTTCTAAGAAAAATTGGTACGATATGAAAAGTGTGTGGTGGACAACTCTACAGCAATATTAGGGTTAGGTACAAACGCTTTAATTGAAAATTAATATTATGTGATCGTACCCACGAGTTCAATACTGGCACTGCCAATGCTATATATTTTTAATCGAATAATTCGACGAGAATTATGAAGTCACCCGAAAATTTTTATTATTATTTTTTTTTTTTATAGAGAGTTGTGCCACCCGCGTCTATTATATCAAAAGCGGCATCGAAATCTGTTCTGGACCATAATCGCTCGCCTATTAATTACATTCTATAGTTCTAGACATTTCATTCGCTGGTACACAACATCACGATTGGATCATCAACTATATCTTCGAAAGCTGGGCCGCGACTTTCCATATTTCGCATTAGCATCGTTTAAGATGCGTAACTGTTTTGGACATCCAGTCATTGGAAGAACCCTTTTAGATTCCAGTTCACAATTAATTTCATGACCGAATCTTTATTATTTTTATACATAATCCTTTACATGTACTCTAAAACTTCGTACTGGACTGGATTTGTGATTGCGAGCAAAATGACTGTCAAATGTCAACCGAGGAAGCTGAATGTGAGACAAGAAGGGGAGATTTATCGTTAAACTGACGTTTTCATCAAATCCATCGAAACTGGATCAGACTCAAAAATTCAATGCCATCCGCCATTTTTACTATTTAAACTATCTATCTAAACTGCGAGATCAATCGATATTGCAAAAATGTACCGGCAAATCATAATACATATACGAAATTAAAGAAGCCGAGCTTTAAATCTTAAAGTTTTGCAATATAATTGAACGAATTATTTACAATTTAAGTTCTCGTTCGTTCTGAATCTAACGGTATACACAACATAAAAAATTGCCATTACAAATTATAATCCAATTTTCCAGAGCTTTTATGTATTATTAAAAATCAATTTCTAATTTCCACAAACCAAAACCAAAAATGTAAATAAAAACTACTTTTGACATGGAATTCAATTATTTTAACGATTTAACAACAAACAAAATACTAAACAAATAGAAAATTACATTTATTGGAAATTTATCGATTATGCTCGAATTAAACGATATACAATAAAAAAATGTTACAGTTCGATTAAAAGATAAACCAAACAAAAACGAACAGCGCACACAAAAGACCAAAAGCTATATCTTGTGGAGTCGGATGGTTGGTATGAGAACAATTACCAATTAAATTAATTGTTTCTATACACCAAAAGGATCACAAACGAACAACAAATACGTTAAATAAATTTCATTATGAGGAAAATCGTTTTCCCGTAACTTTTTGTTTGTTTTTTTTTAGTTCAGTAATACTCAAATACCAGGATACCAAATAGCACACAGAAATGCTTAAGCACAAATCTATATAAAAAAAAATGCAATAAAAGTTTGACAATAAAAATTAAATGGAAAATCATGAAAGAAATAAAAATGAAGAAATTTCTTGTTATGAAAATTTAATTCTTCGACTATACATATACCATTGTGAATCATGGGTTTTTTAACTTATTTTATTGCCGCACACAAAGTATAGACAATCAAATCAATTCAATCGTTTATAATCAAAATTGAAATCACGGTAAAGTATTTTATAATTTTTTGTTCATTTTACATCAAATTTACCTCAACGGATAAAATGTACATAAAATATTTGGGTATCTTGCGAGTAAACGCCTAAATTAACGCTTAAGAAAAAGGCAGTGGCCTTAAGGAATGAAAGGTGGACTAAAACCCTCACGCATATGTAGTGTAGCAAAACAAGTTTGGGGAACGGTCGTCGTGAGTATCTACGTAATACTTTATGCTGTATCAGCTGTCTGGATGAGGAGAAGGAAGAGGCTTTAGCTCACTTCATATGCTGATGTTCTTAATATGCTATCTCGGATAATGAAACCTCGGGACTCGAAAGCTGTTAATGGTGAGATATCTCACGCCACATAATTTGCTCTGCAACTGGTTTTACTAGGAGTGAAAAGGTAGTAAGATTCTGTGGTATCATAATGGACCGTTATCGCAGTCTAAGTACGCCGTACTTAGAGGAAGGAAGTGATATATATTACTTTGTGCTCTATATCCGTCGTTGGTCTGATTCTAAATTGAAGGGTGACGGATAATATTCTCAACTCTGATCATAGGTGCATCTCTTTTAATATTAACCTTAAAAAACCACCAGTTAAACCATATCGCAAAAGGAAACTTACGAATTGGGATTCATTCCAATCTGAGCCCGTTTCACTATTAAATTTGCCTAACTAGATTAGGTCTATCACAGATTTTGATTTGCAGACAAACTAACAAAAGCAATCTCAACTCCTTCTGAAAAGTCATTCCCTCCAATTAACTATTAAGATTGTTACCCTTCTGGTGTTCTGAAGTTAAAAAGTTACGGAAGAATCTCTAAAGGACTACGAGGGAAAACCTCTTAATGAACTATTTTTTGTATGTTTTTATATTCCGTAAAGGTGAAACTTTCCTAAAACAAATATTTTCGATATACATAGGTAAAAAAAAATTACTTGTCTTTGGGGTGCAATATGTCCTCACATCATTGGACCGGAATTTGATTTGTATATTCTAGAAATTTCTTAAATGAGATATAGCTATGGTTGGAAAAAAATTATACGTTTTTGTATGTCACAATGTTGTGTTGGTCATTCCAAAATATCTCGCCACGCAATATGTTCTATACCTTCCAGAACTATCTATACTTTTAACCAAATAGTGATTTGTGACATTTTTAGGAAATCTTTGTTCATTTCTAAAAACGAAAGTTGTGAAAATAACACACCCACCAAACAAATTAATTGCACTCACTCAGTGCTCGCTATGCGCGCTATTTTAAAATTTCGTTATATAAATTTTTTGATATTTCTCGACCTTTGATTGCTGTAATTCGAGTGAAAAAATATTGGGATCAATCATTAAGAAATTAATCAAGTTAACTTGCTTCCTGATTTTATAGTTCTATGAATTAATTGGCAATTACTAAATATTTAAAAAAAAATGGCCATACTGAAAGAGATAAATTGTCAACTTTTTGTTCCTGCAAATTCTTAAAGCTTTCTAAGTCGTGCAGATCGTGAGGATTTAAAACTACAGTGGCTTACCACTTTTAGTTGTCGTATGGCGAAGAACTTCATTAGCGAGCTCAATTTGAAAACAACTAAATATGCTCTATCTTTGAAAAAGGACTAGCTTAGAATCTAAGTTGCGATTCTTACGGATCATGGTCGATTTAAGAGGCATCTTCATCGAATGGGTTTATCTCAGGATGTTATTTATGAGGGCTGCTTGCACGTTGTGTTGCAGTTGTCCAGCTTTCAATATTATTCGGTTTCAGGTTTTCAGCTGTAGATTTACTAATGTAGATCAGATGTCCTCCATACGTTGGTTTAAACTGCAAATTAGGATAGAATCGTGGGTTTGCACCATGGACCGTCCCGGCATTGAGTGCGGAATCCTTATGGGTTCCAACCAATTTAAAAAAAAAAATAGTCATGCAGCGCGAATTAATGAAATACATATCGATATTTAGGGAAACGCGCAAATATTTTTTCAAATATCCAAAAGCTGCAAAATACATCAAATTTAATTTTATTCGAAACTTAAATCAAATTGAGTCAAATATTATATTGAAACATGATAGTTAAATTTTAGCTCTCATACTGAGGTTAAAAAAGCTTGCAACCCCTAATAATTATGTAAGATCGATACATTAAGAATTTCAATAAAAAGCTGTTGAAAAAGCGCATTGATAGTATGAAGAAAGAATACTTGAAATAATTCATTGAACTTTCAAAAATGATTTAGTTTAAATAATCATAAAACCTGAATACTTACATAAATGTGAGAACTTAATCAATAGAAGCTGCCTGAAATTAAACTTTAAACAAAATTAATTGAATATTTTGGTTAATCAATTTAATTTTGTATACAGAGCTTTTTTTATAATAGTGTTGATTAATTTATAAAAGAACTTAAAGCTAGTTCGATAATATTATACATGGATTTGGACCTAGTTGTGGTCAGAATAGCAGTATTTGGGCAATTTTAAAATTTGATATCTTCTATTCAAAATATTATTAAAGACATTTTAAACTTTCCTAATAATTAAAGCTGTCCGAACAAAAATCTAAACTTAAATAGATTTTCAATAATAGTTATAGCTAATTCGAAGCTTAGCTTACTTATAAATTCGAAAATTTTGTGATGACAAATTTAAAATTTATTATTGCGATGAATTGTTGTTAAGCCATCTCTAATACAGATTGCGGACATTTGCACTGAGGATCCATCCCATGAGGAATTCACAGAAAGGAGATGCTCTGTCCCCGATACTTTTTAATCTCATGTTGGAGTACATCTTTTGTAAAACTGCAACTCATCAGCACAACATGTTATATCACCAGTCTAATCAGGTGCTAGCATAAGCAGATAACATATGCGTGATTGGATTGGATAGCAACGGAGTGTAGGAAACACTTGATCCGATTGTAGAGTTTTTATCTTCTGTTGGACTCCAGATCAATGAGTTCAAAACAAAATACATGATCTCTGGTTATAAGAACAATGGCACACCAGATTTCAGTAGTGGCTACTACACGTTTGAGAAAGTGAGAAGGTTAAAATATTTGGGCCTTCTTATCACTTACGATAACAGTATGGGTGAGGATATTAAAGTGCGGTTGGTAGCTGGCAGTCATGCTTACATCCTCTAAGGCCACTGCTAAAATCTAAACACCTATCAAATGCCGTGAAGGTGAAGCTTTACAAAGCGTTGGCCAGGCCCGTTGTTATGGTTGGATGTGAAAGTTGGGTGCTAACGGATGAGTTGGCTCGTTCCTCGTGCAGCGATCTCTGAAAGGCGAGCCACCTTACGGTAGGCGCTTAAATGGATTTGGTATTCCAATGTAATGAAAAGCTCTGCTAGTACTATTCTTATTTAACTAAGTTCAGCTATAATTTTCGTTTAATTCGAATGGTTCTCGAAATTTACGAAACTAGAAGAATGCAGAAAAAATGAACATAATAATATTTTTTTTATTTACATCCGAGCTCTAAACCAATAAAATCTCCAAAAAAGTTCATCCATAATAAAAAATTCATCCATTTCCTCTCTTTCAAGTTGAAATATTTTTATCTTACGGTCGGATGTAAATAGCAAGGGTAAATATCTGACCTCGCGAAGTCACCTTTATAGTGTTACAAAAACTCACTATTGTTTGTTTTCTAATTTCACCTAAAAATCCTAACAACTCAAATGAAAAGAAGAATATCAAAACTAAATTTATATTTTAAAGCTTACATTTTTATTTTCAAGTGAAAATTAAATTATTGGTCTTAAAAGTTCAAAGCTCCCACTAAGATTTAATCATTTTACAAATTTTAAAATATACTCTACTATACTCGTATCCAGCAAGAACACGAAATGAAATATTAAGAGAGCCTTGTTCCTGGTGTAGGATGTTTAACTTACTCGTTCAATGCAGTACTTAGAAACGAGTATTTCTCAATACAATGGAATGTTTGTGCAGGCAATATCAATACTTAAACCGAGTAAGCCTCCTGTAGCAGACACTTCTTACAGTCCTATTAGTCTGCTACCATGGATATATCAATTTGGATTTAGAAAAAAACACTCAACAATAATTGCTCACGTACAAAGAATAGTAATCAAATTTATTAGACAGAAATATTAGGATACCCATTCTGGCATATCACAAGGATGTGTACACTTGGCTAGATATTATTGTAACGGTACAGCAACAAGGTAAAATAATTAAAAATGAAATAAATTTTAAAATCAATGAAGTGAAATCCAGCGTGTTCCAAAATCCTGCAAAAATTTAGTATTGATACACAAACGAAATTATTCATTGCGACCTGATGGTACCTATACAGTAGGGCAGAGATTAGGAGTTCAATTGTACTCATACAATAAATCAATGAGAAACAGTTTAAAATGTATGTATGTATGTGTTTACTGATTTTTTAAAGCTTTTGAGATAATTTCTATCGAAATTGCCTTATCCAAACCAGAAGAAATTAGTATTCGTTTGAGCATGTTAAACTGTATCCTTATTATGTGTTTGACAATCGAGTATAAATGTCGAATTGTTTTATGTTTGAATTACAGCGTCGCATTCGAAATGTTCGGAATCTATGAAAGGACCAGAGCATTGGAGAGTCAGGATGAGACATATATACTAGCATACTTCGTTGACCTTAAATTGGGATATAATGAAGTACTTCGCATTATGACCACTAAAACACTTAAGCTACTGAAACTTTCGGTCTTTCAAAGCATTTAGTCCTTTATAG
This sequence comes from Tipula unca, assembly GCA_951394425.1. Taxonomy (NCBI): domain Eukaryota; kingdom Metazoa; phylum Arthropoda; class Insecta; order Diptera; family Tipulidae; genus Tipula; species Tipula unca. The sequence continues at coordinate 174,497,248 of OX596382.1, read as the reverse complement.
CTTTCTTCCTGTAGTTGAAATGATATAGGCACCGGTAATTAGCCCGTAGGCTGATCACTATACTGATTTCAAGTCGAGTGGTCATGATGGCGTTTTTCCAGCAGAATTGCAGCATGGTTTTCTACCTATCAGTACTCATTTGCTCAATATTTCAGGCGTGCGTTGCTTTTAGCACTGGACCACGCACCTGGAGCAGGAGTATAGAGTAATTTTCGTACCTAAAGCTGATAAGTCAGATTGTATTGACCTAAAGGCTTTTAGGTCCATTAATCTGACCTCTACCTTTCTCAAAGCCTTAGAGAGGATCATCAACAGATTTATTAGGGATAATTTTTTAACGACCTCTCCTCCTCAGTAACAGGCTTTCAGAGCTGGTGAGTCCTACAAAACTACTCTAGATGAGATCGTAACTATAGAATCGAAACATCACTTAATTAGAAGGAGTTTCAAGTGTCCTTCCTAGACAATGCGGAAGCTTTTGAGAGCAAACCAATTTCAATATTGATCAAACCATTGTTAAATTCATCGATTCTATACTCAAGTCCGAATTAATTGAAACTAAGCTGATGACCAAGGACCACCCGCAAGGAGGAGTATTCTCACTCTTGCTGTGGGTCATGGTTATCGATGAATATGTTGGTTCTCTTTAATAAACGTCGAGATAATGCTAATGGGAATTTGGCAATGATTCAGCGGTTCGGCTGGCAATTTGTAATGATTTTATTTAGATTAATAAGATGTCGATTTTCCTTGAAGATAACGTTTCCTTAGCATACGGTACAACTAACTTCAGATTCTTAATAACTTTCCGATTTGGCAACATCCATTTCTACTGAAACACTTAAATGCTTACTTCTCCCCTTATTAGTAATGGTAGCTTTTTGTACTGTACGAGTTACTTTCGTTTATCGGCACCATATTGCCTGAGTTGGATACATGCAGCATTGAATGATGCAATTGATTACAATGTAATGACAGGTGAATGAGTTTGGATAAAAGGAAGAAGCATGACCTGAGTTAAGACAATTTCTTCTACCAGCACATTCAAACTGACCGAACGTTGACAGCGTGTGTTTCATACTCAATCTATAGTCATGTTTCTTAATCTAATTTGCAGAAGAGGATTTGAATTAACCGCATAAACATCCCTATATTTAGCCTCGCTGCCCATACGTCATATTATATATTCTTTCGTTTTCGGTATCGGCGAATCAATTTGTTTCATGAAAAATTCCATTTAAAAGCTCACAACTATATTGTCGTCTTTCAGAGTGGCTAATTCGAATAACAATAGATCATTTTCGGACCACGTTTACTCTTAATGATAATGTGCATCTCGTGAGACACCGAATAATGCGCAGTGAAGAAGCTGTAGCCGCTGTACAGGAAAGCATTGAAGAAGATCAAAATCAATCAATTCGTCGCCGTTCTCAGCAACTGGGGTTGTGCCTTGGCTTAAAAGCTTTCAAGATTCAACTTGTGCAAGCACATTTTTGGTTGAATGAGTACGTAAATAGGCAGAATTGTCTCAATTGAAGTGAGGATAATCCACAAGCTTTTGTCGAAACACCATTACATTCACAGAAAATTACTGTTTGGTGTGCTGTATCGGCTCGCGGAGTCATTCGGCCATATGTCTTCAAAAACGATGATGGTCAGAATGTTATTGTCAATGGTGAGCGGTATAAGGACATGATTAGAAATTTTTTCGTACCTCGATTAGCTGGCATTAATCTTGCTGACATGTGGTTCCAACAGGACGGAGCCACATGTCACACGCCGCGCGCTACAATGATTTACTCAATGAAACTTTTGAAGAAAGAATAATTTCGCGTAATGGTCCAATTAATTGATCACCAAGATCGTGTGATTTAACCCCATTGGATTATTTTCTTTGGGGTTATGTAAAGTCACTTGTCTAGGTCGATAATCTAGAGACAATTGAACACATGGAAATCAACATTCAAATGCTGCGAAAAGCTTTTGAAAATTGGTGTTTGAGATTGCGCCTTGCACGCGCCAGTCGTGGCGGCCATATATTTCTTTGTTTTATTATGATTTAAACTTGTGTAACTCTATAAAAAAATCACCCTTTATGTGGTATCTATATGGGTCGTTATAATGAAAATCTCGAGTTCAATCGAGTGTTGCTCGATAATTGTCGCTGACTAAAGTAAATAATTTAATGAGAATAAAATGATTATATCGACTGCCGAATGTGGTACCTTTACATAGTATAGAACAACAAATATTTCGTTTATGACTTTAATTAAATAAAATATTTTGTACATATCTGTGCACCCCCTAATTACGATGTTTTTTTTTGACACATTTTTGATCAATGATTTTCCAGATTTTCCCTATGATATTACACGGATGTAACTACATAGAAGAAGAACAAAATAAATTTATCAAAAACTGTCATTAATCTTGTAACAGTCGGAAAGATTATTACTTTTAATTAAATTGTTTTGTTTTCCGTCTAATCAAAAAGATTTGTAACTTTTCCAAGTAACTTTAAAAATTGATGCTCTATATTAAGAACACATTGATCAATTAAATTTTGAAAGGAAATCCAATTAATTATTTATCCAGACAAAAAATGTTGTCAGGAGTTAGTATAATATAGACATAATGTAACATAATATGAAAACATTAATTGCCTGTGTTGGGAATTTCGCAGGCTTAACATTTCTTTAAATATACCAACAAAAAAAATGTTATAAATGTATGATTTAGTTATGTCGTTTAGAGCTTTTGTTATTTCGTTTCACTCTATATATGTAAATGTGTATATAACAAGATATGCTTGCAAGATTTAAATATATGCGAGCTTTGGGATTATGAAAGTTTTCGTATTCAGTTGCTTCAACAATATCGTTTTATATATATGTTATACATATTTCTATTCCTATTTTAAAAACGCGATGATTAGTTCTGGGAATACAAAAATTCAATATTGATATTCAAGGTGGTTGTTATATTATGTTTCCTTCTTGAAAACTATGGCATAATTTATACATTCTCAACGATTGCGCACAAACATAATTTCAGAAAAAAATTGTGTGTCCTCACTAAATACTCCGGTTTTGGGCTCCATTTTAAAAGTTGCCGAAAACTTACTTAATCCGCATCCAAGACGTTTTAAACTTCCTTGCCAATACCTGAGCAAAAAAAATTTATTCGGCCAAAAAAAACGATAGTTTGAATGTGCATATATGGGAGCGTAACTACAGTGCAGAATAAATAATTTTGTTATTGCAGGGAATGTAATGGCAGATGAGTTGGCCCGTAAGGGTACAGCACGCCTAATAACCCAAAGCAGCAGGGATATAAAGATACCGCTTGCTTCATATAAATGGAATAGTACGGTTTAGCTGAGTTATAGAGATGCTATATAGCAAAGTAGTCGATGACGGACAATGTTCTTTCGTCTGTGGAAGATGGTATGAATATGAAACAGAAGAAATTCAGGCAACAGTGGTTTAATTTAAAAACCAACAACGTTCCTATTTTGCTGGCAGCAATGTACTGTCCACCAAGACATTCTATGAAAAACAAACAATACTCAGAGTTCTTCAAGCGCCTGGGAAAAAGGTTCGTTATAGCTGGTGACTTTAATGCGATGTGAATCTATTTCAACCGGAAAAGCAACGTATTAGCCAACTGACCTAGGAAAAATATCTGACCTGAACGAATTTTTTATAACCAAAAATATTTCTAATAATTTTATGAAAGTCGAATAAACACAAGATATGACCTCAGATCAATCTCCAACAGTCCTAACTCTAAGCGAGTATATATCATCCAAAAAGAAAATAATCCAGGATTAACCAACAAATAAACGGAGTGGGAATATTTCAAAGTACATTTTGAACAAAGAATACTTTAATTCAACAATTAACAAGAGAAATTCAGAAATTAACAAATGAGTCAGTTAATTTATACTTAAGCGATGAACCAACCGTATAAAATATAAATTTTTAAAAATTCAAGGATGGATTTTTTACGCACGTGTTTTTACAGATTAATGTAGATGTTCCAGTGATGAAAATCTGCGATAATATGAACGCTGATATAAAAAATCTCATCCCAGAATTATAAAGTAAAATTTATATAGGTCAATAGAAAAAAACTTATACTTATCTTATTTTAGACTCTATAGACTACCTCTGAGTCAACTATAATTAAATTCTACTTCTTCAAATTCCTGCAATATCCAATAAGACGTTGAAATGATTTGGCTTTTAAAGCTCAGGTACTCAGATTTAATACCTTTGGTGAGTGGATCGGACAACTCATAGCTCTTCTACCTAAGCATTGGTGCGTGCAATTCCTTTTGTGGACATTTTTTATATCAGATATTTTATTACATCTGATGGCCGGTAAGTTGGGTGTCCAGATGATAAAAAACTATTTTTTTCGTTAATTTCTACATATGGCTGTTTCCCTTTTGGTGTGGTCAATCTCTAGCAATACAATCGCTCCCTTCGAGAAATGTAATGCCCAGCTGATTAAGATAATCGATAATTGCTGCTTTTTGGTTACGGGGGACAGCCGTAATTACAATTTTTTCAGACCATCCCTTTAGGGAGATATTACAACTGCTTGCATGTAATCTTTATCATATTTCGTGAGTTCATAATGCCTTATAGTGGGTTTCTGATATTAGCATGATGTCTATATTTTTATCGATGACAAAGGTTTCTAAATCCCTCAGTTTTGTGCTGTAATAGACCGTTCGCATTCTGCAACAGAAGTCGTCGCATATGCAGCAGTATATAAGATTCGTTTCATATACAAGATTCGTTTCATATACAATATTGTTGAAATCCAATCAGTATTATATCTATTACAATGGAATTACGTAAAATTCGAAGATCGAAAAGAATCTTGTTTAAACACTACTATAGCTTGATCGATTACTCACTTTGGTGGAAAGGACCAAATTGGCACAAAGGCTCATCCGGATATGCCATACAATCACAAATTGAAGAAACCACAGAAGAGTCCAGAAACGAACTATGCTTACTGACGAATATAACCAAAGATGAAAATGTCATACGGAAACTGATAGAGAACAAAACCATTAAGGAGTATAATTTGCTCCAATGATACCAAAACAAGTTAAACGAGTGGCAATAGCAAGCACCAAATTCCAGGTAATATTTCACACTTTTGCAATAATCTGCGCAATAAGCAGTAGTAACAGCAAGAATATGAACAATATATCGAGGTTCATCTCCCATCCCAGGATCTATTTCGATAAAGTTGGCCATGGCAACCAACTGAGAATGGAGGATGTACTATAATCTCACCTCATATTAAGTAGATCTAACTCACATTGGAAACGCCACACGTGATCTTGATAGAGTGCTTATAACACCAGTACACACTGATACGAATAAATACTGCGATTATTACGCAAGTAAAGTCTCTTCATGATGAATTAAACGCTTTAGGTGGAAACCAAATTACCCGCACAAAAGAAAAGCGCCTTTCGAATGAAATGGAAATATTGAATGATAACCAGCGCAGCTATACATAAGAAATTATTACAAACCCAGATGTCCATAATATAGTAAACTATCAACATAATGAAAGACACCCATGAAATAACTCAGAAATTTGATCTTAACCCCATATATCAACTTTGTTAAGAACGCAGATCAAATAAATCGTTCCTAACTTAAAACTATAAGTTGCAGAATATGCCACACCAAAGTGCGAATACAGCCGCCATCTATAAAATAGCCACCGTCAAAACCATAAAAACTGAAAAAATTGTTCTAACAGGCTAGTAACGTTCCAGCTAGTTGTGAGAACAGAATGAACTCAATATGGGTTACATTACGCCAACGCAACGCATGGATTTTTGTAATCAAATGAAAGGTTCGTTCAAATTTTAAAGGAGTAACAGATCTAATACAAATTTTATGTGGTTAATTGTGCAAATATGACTTAAGCATTCAGATCGCAACTTTCGGTTGGTTTCACACTTCAAATTCAGATATACTGCGGGCAACCTCTGTAATTTGCGGTGTGACTTTCATTACAATTACTACAGCGTTTTACTGATGGATCATTTCTCGTTTTATCACATTTGTTCGAATCATGAAGTTCACCACAAGTCACCCAAACTTCACTCAACGTATAGCCAGTTATTTTTGGTTGCTCTACTGTAATTTTGCGAAGCAGTAAATATCTCAGGATTCCTTTCCTGTTTTTCTCGTCTGGCTCTAGTTCTTAGCCGAATATCGGTTGAGGTATCTTTTCCCGATTTAAGATGTGCACAATAGATCTGGCGTAAAAGCCTTGAGCAGCAAGTGTCGCACGAATGTTGGTTATATTTTAAAATGATTATTATTTATTTATTTACTTATTAATTCGTATTACTTATAGGGTCACAATCGGTAACGCGGAAAAAACCAACTTAGAAAATTGCCGACTATTTAATTTCTACAAAGTTAAATAAACCATTCCTGAACGAATCCCTCGCCATGTGGAAGTCAAAAATCCTAAATATTGAATTGAAAACCCGCGAGGCTCTCACGACCGGTTCCGAACGAGCGTATTTATCGCGTTGGCGCATACATCGCGTTCAGCACAGTCAATGCGAGAATTTAAAGTATTACGTACAAAAATTGAGGATGCTATACTCGTCGATGCTCTAATCGTTGTAGTTTTAATAAATAAACGGTCCTGGTACGGTGGCAGTATATAGTCAGATTTTCGTAAAGAGGGTAGGCATCGGAGTGCATACGAAACGAATTGCTTTTGAACACTTTCAATTCGGTTGAAGTAAAGCAATATCGTCGAACGAAAATTTTACACTTAGATCGAACATGAACTTAACTCTGACAACAGCTTCGTTGTGTAAATGGTATGGATGCAAAATAGATGAGCCAATGCGATAAAATGACATAGTCTTACACTTGCTCACGTTCATACCTAATCGGTTGCTAATTGAGCAACTACAAAACCTATTTAAATTTTCCTGGAGCTTCATGCAGTCGTATATATTACTGACTTTTGCGAAAATCTTTAAGCAGGCAGTTCGCAAACTGAAAGCAGTCAACGATATCATTGATAAATAATGAAAATAATATTGGGCCAATATGACTGCCTTGAAGTACCCCGGATGCACGAAAAAACTGGAAAGAAAAATTAAAAATCCATACCAATTGCCAGTGGTCGGAACTGTAGGAACGCAACCAATCAACGGGAATTAACTGACAGTTCAAACTCTCCAGTTTGGTGATAAGGATTGAGTGATCAATCTTATCAAAAGCCTTAGCAAAGTCTGTGTAAATAACGTCGAGTTGCTGTCTGGAGTTTAGACTGTTAAATAAATTACCGCAAAACGAAATCAGATTGGTAACTGTTATTTGGCATTGAAGAGCAGAACTTTGTGAACCATGGATTCAAAGAGCTTGGGTATGACGGAGAGAATGGAGATCTTCCGATAATTACACGCACCTCATTTCTTATACCCGTCTAAAAGGAAATTTTAGAAGGATCAAAACCTCTGCGTAAGCTTTCATTAAATATAAAAGTATTTGGATGGGCCAAACTCTCCGCACAATTCCGGACCAAAATCGGTGGAATTCCGTCGTGACCAGCACCGTTGTCGACGTCAAGCTGGAGCAAGCAATCTTTAACTTCTCGCTCTGTAAATTTACAATGATTGAAATGAACGGATCCAGGAGAGCTTCTACACTTGTCAGAGGGGGTCGCTAGTGATTCATAAACTGAGGCAAAAAACTTAACAAACAATTTACATATTTCAGAGGAGTGGAACTCTGAAAAGTCATCGACGACACGACGACGGAAAGCCAACCACATTTCTCTTGCTATTCATAAAATTCAATGTCTAACATTTTTAATTCTTTACGGGCTCCAACAAAATCAGAGTAATACTCCATACCATATAGCCTGTATAAAGAATGTTACGCCGTCAGCTCATTGTTAAACCACGGTTCTCGAAATCTAGTTTTTGTTTTTTTAACAAACGGAACGTGCCTTTCAATAACACTGCTGAGGAGGTCGTTCAACATCAGCACAATCGGAATTGTTGAGGAAGACAAAGAACCTTGAAAACCTATGAGTTTTCTTTATAAAATATTTTTATGGTTTAATACAATATAACTTAACACTAAATTGAATTGCACGCTGGTGCTTTGCTGAGTGTTTAATGAATAATCCAACGCATAAGGCATTGCAACAAAGTATATATAATTATAACTGATGCTCTCGTAGCCGGTGAAATCTTGTGACATGTAGAAACCTCCGAAAGCATGGCGTCGGTTGCAACTAGCAGGTGCAGGAATTTGCCCCGACTGTTACTAGTATGGTTTAGCTGAGTTATAGAGATGCTATATAGCAAAGTAGTCGATGACGGACAATGCTCTTTCATCTGTGGAAGACGGTATGAATATGCCATCGACGTCAAGCCAATCTATATCGGGCAAACAATAGGCCAAAATCAGTTACATATTTGTATGTGTATGCACTATACTAGAGCTTTAGCTTCATACATACATATGTACTGATAGTATAAACACATTTTATTATTAATAAATTGTCAATAATTTAAAAAAAAAAAAATATTTATGTTAAATAAAATGCAAATTAGGATTATATAATCAACCATCAGATTACATATAGTGAACTATTGTTGTTGTTGCTCATTAATTTTTTATTTGGATTATATGGATATATGCATCATAAATGTAATTAAATTTTAATTTTCTTGTCTGATATTTTTCAAAACTCATTAAAATAATAAACATATTGTACGTACATAGAATATTTTTGATTTATAAATTTAATTTTGATTTACTATGTATGTAGATAAAAAATTAATCCAAATAATTATGGTTTTATTTGATTGCAATATATTTTATTTTACCATAAAGCTCACTCTAACGATTTAATTTTTTGTGTTATTATGTTAATTAATTTGGGATTTTTTATATACATACATATACTTATTATATTCAATAATTCAATTCATAAATTTTAATCCAGATTAGTTATGTTAAAATTTATGACCTATACTTATAGTCTTATGATTCTGTTAAGCTAATTACTTTGTATAGAAATTTTAAAAAGTTGAACCACAATGCATTTTACGATATACATATGTTACAATCAACATTGTTTCCCGCATTGTTCATGTGGCATATGTTCTGATACGTGTTCTGCGCCTAAACAATTATTTACTTCTGTAATTCGTTAAATATTGTTACGTTTTAGCCCTGTCAAACAAGGTTCGATCGCTGGATTGTGAATAAAACAAACAATGTAAATTCTAGGCAACACTAAATTTATTTATTTCCAAATAATTACACTTAACAATAATTAATTTATTTATTACACTATATTTCACAGTCTAGACACATTTACTTTATAACAGTTTTACATTTACGGTAGAGTCTCTACTCAAATAGAGATGTCGTCACGATTATAACACCAAATAATCCTGGTTCGTCCCGAACAGGATCCAACTCACCTCCACCATCATGCGTCAATCGCTCCAAATGCACCACCTTCGGTTTTCTCGCGTCGTTGATCTCTTTGTCGACGATGTACGGTCCATTCCATAAAGATTGCTGCTTCGTTGTAAAACCCTTCTTCCATTGCAAATTGTTACGCCATACTCAATCTCCTACTTTGAAACCACTGTGCAACTGTTTCTGAGTTCGAAGAACGCTTTTTCTGCTGTTCCACTACTACTCCCCTGATTGTTGCTTCGGCATCATCAATACTCGTATGAAGTGTCAACTCGAATTTATTGCAATTCAATACTTTTTGCCCACATCCATCAGGAAGCCATTCATCCTCACGAAGTCCACTTCATTAGTCGCACTCTTTTCTTGACTAGATTTTCTCGTACAAACGTTCCAACTGGGTTATAACACAACTCTGCCCGTCAACCTCACCTTTAACAGTTAAACCATTTCCGCGGTGTCCCAATCTCGTTACAAGGATGGAATAACAGCTGACTCTCAAGTTCAACTGCTTCTTCATGTTCCTATTCCTCCTTCTAAGCCACAAATCCCTCGTTTTTCGATTTTCGATGCACCAGAGATCGCGATTCCGCCCTTCTCCATTTTATTTTCGAACAGTCTCGTGATATATGACCCGTTTTGTCTTATGTTCAAAATCGTATTTTCCTAATACCTTGGTTTCCTGTCCCTCCTCCTTGGTCAAAACTTAATGTTCCCGCATTGGAGACGCGCATATGAGATTATATGTGCCAAATGCACTAGCCGCACGACTGATGCGGAATACTCCTGAAGAGTCTCCCCTAGTTTTTGAGATCGACTCTTTAACTCCATACGAAATATTTCCCGTTTATGATCACTTCTCTACTTCCGATCCAATGCCTTCATTACTTCGTTGTAACTATTTCGGGCTTGTTCCAGAGTAGTCTGCAATGCCTCAGCCGCTTCACCTATAAGAATTACTATTACCGCTATTCCACGATTTGCATCATTCCAACTATTTTGAACTAAATTAGAAAACCACGAAAGATGTTGTGCCATCGAATATTGGTCCTTTTGTAATTTCTGTTTAATTTGCTCTTGATTTGATCGATCGATTGCCAGTTCAATTTTCTGGTTTAATTGATAATTGGGATGTACCATTTTATGAATTCTCCAATTGACTTATCAACAGACTTTTCAATACACTATTTCATTTCCAAATTGGACTGTTCCATTCTTATCATAACAGTCATATTAACTGCGCCATATCAAAATGTCCATCGGTACTGCTTCAACCAGTTTACCCTCATTCTCTTCGTCCACTTCTGCGTGGTCGGACAAAGTTGCTTGCGAAATAAAATTAAATTGAGTGTTTCAAAATCGTTTTAGTTTTATTGTATTACAGTTTTACTAACATCTAGTGGTGAACATTGAAAATAGTTTACAGTATTTTTTGCGCAGTCGAGCAATTAATTATATTTTCTGGAGGTTGGTTGGCTTGATTCGCAAAACACAGTTGTCGTACAGAAAAGTCTAACTACACCTTCGCAAGCATTTCAGTTTCTTCCACCCATATCAGTTACCATGACTACCACTGACCAATGGATTCCAATTTGTTGATTTGTAGCCATTACAAGATTATTTGTTACCTGACAATCGTAACCATAGAAAATGGAAGTTCCCAATTTTTTACAATACCGTTGTAGCATCGATGACGCAACTAGTTAGTTCATCGATGACGCAAGCTTTGTCGGGTCAATATGGCAAATCTTCATTTTTCAACTATTTAAAAATTTCATTAACTAAACCTTTTCTCAAGTACCTCAATTAGTTTCGATCATGCAAACATAAAGCTTTGATGTTGCCAACGACTTGCCATTCATGTTTATACTTTTAAGTTAAAAGTTAAAAGTTAAAAGTTAAAAGTTAAAAGTTAAAAGTTAAAAGTTAAAAGTTAAAAGTTAAAAGTTAAAAGTTAAAAGTTAAAAGTTAAAAGTTAAAAGTTAAAAGTTAAAAGTTAAAAGTTAAAAGTTAAAAGTTAAAAGTTAAAAGTTAAAAGTTAAAAGTTAAAAGTTAAAAGTTAAAAGTTAAAAGTTAAAAGTTAAAAGTTAAAAGTTAAAAGTTAAAAGTTAAAAGTTAAAAGTTAAAAGTTAAAAGTTAAAAGTTAAAAGTTAAAAGTTAAAAGTTAAAAGTTAAAAGTTAAAAGTTAAAAGTTAAAAGTTAAAAGTTAAAAGTTAAAAGTTAAAAGTTAAAAGTTAAAAGTTAAAAGTTAAAAGTTAAAAGTTAAAAGTTAAAAGTTAAAAGTTAAAAGTTAAAAGTTAAAAGTTAAAAGTTAAAAGTTAAAAGTTAAAAGTTAAAAAAGTTAAAAGTTAAAAGTTAAAAGTTAAAAGTTAAAAGTTAAAAGTTAAAAGTTAAAAGTTAAAAGTTAAAAGTTAAAAGTTAAAAGTTAAAAGTTAAAAGTTAAAAGTTAAAAGTTAAAAGTTAAAAGTTAAAAGTTAAAAGTTAAAAGTTAAAAGTTAAAAGTTAAAAGTTAAAAGTTAAAAGTTAAAAGTTAAAAGTTAAAAGTTAAAAGTTAAAAGTTAAAAGTTAAAAGTTAAAAGTTAAAAGTTAAAAGTTAAAAGTTAAAAGTTAAAAGTTAAAAGTTAAAAGTTAAAAGTTAAAAGTTAAAAGTTAAAAGTTAAAAGTTAAAAGTTAAAAGTTAAAAGTTAAAAGTTAAAAGTTAAAAGTTAAAAGTTAAAAGTTAAAAGTTAAAAGTTAAAAGTTAAAAGTTAAAAGTTAAAAGTTAAAAGTTAAAAGTTAAAAGTTAAAAGTTAAAAGTTAAAAGTTAAAAGTTAAAAGTTAAAAGTTAAAAGTTAAAAGTTAAAAGTTAAAAGTTAAAAGTTAAAAGTTAAAAGTTAAAAGTTAAAAGTTAAAAGTTAAAAGTTAAAAGTTAAAGTTAAAAGTTAAAATCTTAAATTCTAAACTTAAATCAAACTATACAGCAAACAAAAGCTAGACGTTTTATGTTTTGAATATAATCAATAATGTAGAGGCAAATGGTAAATTTTTTTTTTTTTATGTTGGTGTATTTTCATCAAACTATAATAAAACATATTTAATTTGATATATATTTTACTCACATAAAAGCATATCAAACTAAAGATATATAGTTATGGATCAAGCATTAGCGGAAGTTGATTGCGAGCTCAACTCAAATTTGTGTCAGACATATGTGTAAATGTATATACGAAATTGGTAACCATCCAAAATTCTCAATATACATATATAGTTAGGTATTTGGATAGCACTCAACCAAATAATTTTATTGTTCCGTTGAAACAAAATTGATTGCTATCTCCATATGTACAAACATGTTAGGATTGTGGGCAAAATGCCAACTCGAAAACAATTTTCCCGAAAAATCAATGACACAATTTTCATTTAATCTAAAAAGTTTTCAGTTTTATCGTTTTTATTTGTTGGGAAAATATTTTGTAATACTTTTTTTTAATGCCTAACAAATATTCTATAGGTATGTATACTTTAATTAGTTTTAGATAAGGTAGCTGCATAAAAGTAATAGTTGAAATTAAAGTTTGTTTTGTTTTAAAATAATTTCATTTATTTTATATTTCCTGTAATCATTTTGGATATGCAATTGTAATGATGACGACGGTATATACAACTCAAATTTATAAATAAAATCTATATATACATACATATGGATGTTTACATATATATGCAATCTATTGTATCCACTATTTATTTATAAAATAAAAATTCAACACAAAAAATTATCAACAATGTTGTTGGGGATATATAGGTATATACATATGTACATATGTGTGAGCATATACATTTTTTATGCATACACATACGAGTTTTCGCAATTTGTTAGGCAAACATTTACCGAAATTGTTAAAACATTTGAATAGATAACAAGAACATAAAAAATTGGTAAAAATTCAGCTGTATCGGATAATTCATTTATAAAATCGAAATGTTGATTGTTTGTCGAGGGTGCCAAAAATTTCAATTTCAAGTGTGGCGCTTGAATTCAATAAAGCCATTGTTACACAAAAATTATTTATATGGCTTGTATGTAGAACTGAATGATAATTCAATAAACATTAATCATTGAACACTTTAACAAGAAGCCATTTTGTATGATATTGATATTTACCTATATGCGAAATAATGAACTCATTTTCAGCATCAGAAACTTCATGATCTTGACAGATATATGTATGTATGTTAACAAGCTATGGTAGTGTTTACATTTTCTTGCTGTCTGAAACTATTACACAAACTTAAATTTGATTGCTTTGCAAATAATAAATCATTTGCTATATAAGCAAAAAACTTGTGTTGGAACGAGCAAACTAAAAACAATTTCTCTTCTAAATACAAGTAATACGATAATATTTTAGCCAAACTGTTATAATAATTATAACATGTTTAATTTAATAAAAAAAAAAGTTTTATTTTTCTAAAAATTTGCATCTCTATACTGAAAAATTATAATTATGTGCGCATACATATGTATATATGTATATAAATTTTACGTACTCGACAAATGTATACATAACACTGTCATTTTGACTATACGATATTACATAAATTTTTAACGAGGCAAAACTATTTTCAAACAAAGAAAAATTATGAAATTAATTTAAATTATAATTAATGCATATGTATAAAAAATATTAGCATTATCAAGTTTGTTAATTAAAAATTTAAAACAAAATTTCTCACTTTTTAAATTACTGACGAAATGCATTATTATTAATTTACAGATGTTAGAATCTGAATGATACGAATCTAATTAATCAAAATTATGATGTTACACCAAGAAAAATAATTCTTCTTTTAAACATGTTATTTTATTATTTTGAGAATCATAATTCTCTTGATGAGAAAAATTCCTCAAACTGAGAGAAACATGTTAAATATAAAACTTTATAATTTAAAACCTCTTAATTGGATATGGAAATACATTTCTTGTGCGTAAAAAAAAATTAACGTTGGGATATATATATGACATGCCTGAAACTCCCGAATGAATTGTTTGAGTTTGACGAATATGGCCATCATACCATTGATTTATAAGTACCAAATTGAATTCAATATTTTTTTAACTATATCAAATTCTCTAAATAGTTTTGATAAAAGTAAGTATAGAAGCATAACAATTTATAACGTTTTTGGTTTATAATAATATCGCAGGCTTTCATTAATCTTTTTTATTGTCGATAACGTTTAATTTCATTAAATTGTAAATATAAATTCATGATAACTCTTAGACAGGAAACCTTAAAAATAATTCAGTATTTAAGTTACTCTTATACAATTTTGGATAATAGACTTTCAAAAGTAGGTCAGAATTTTACACCTGTGAAAATTGAAAATAAGAATTTAATTAAAATGAGCCGAAGGAATGGCCAATAAATTTGTTCCGCATACATGATTTAAAGCAATGTGTTTGTGCCACATTGAAAACCCTCAACCAATTTGAAATTTAAATTCAAACCCACAAAATGTATGGCCGAGCTTTAATTTTAATTTGGCGTCATTTGGGCGGCGTGATCGTAGAGTTGAATTTCTTATTTTCGTACTATTTAAATCTCAGGTGGGTAGAAACAATTTTTAATGATTTTATTGTATTTTCTTATTTATAACTACAAAAGGATTAATTTAAAATTTTATTTATTCTAATTATAGAAATATATGTGTTATTTTAGTTATTATTATCAAATAATTGGCCAAAGGGCCAAAAATAAAATTTAATTCAACCAGTTCGCGGAGTATTATGTTTATTTGTACATAATTTGGTGACGCCGACGTGATTCTAACTACTGGCGGATATCGTGTGTAATTATTGCAAATTTGGAATGATATACAATTCCAAAATTAATTCATCCGGAGATCTAAAGTGTTTTTTCTTGAATCGCCATCAGCATTAGGATTGCAGCATTATACTTTTGTGCAACATCTAAGAGAGTGGCGTCCAGCGTTTATTCTGGAGGCTTAGAAGGAGGATTATTTTAATCGTACCCACATATATATCTTCATCAGTATTGGTAACTATCAACCATTTTATCTTCGTAATTCGAACACGTTAAAATTAAAATTTAACATTAGTTGAGCATATGTGTTATCTTATATAAATGTACCGTTGTCCGTTACTGTTAAAATTGGATGTTATTGCAAGCCAGATAAATCGAATAGCGGATTTTGTAAAAGTGAGTTACAAACAGCAGTAAATTTTGAAATAGACGAGCGTTATTAGTTGAGATTAATGAAATTCTCACTAATTTAGAGCTACCAAAATTTAAGTTACCTTCATTTTCCGATGGATTTATGAATTGGATTTCGTTCTATGAAACGTTTAAAATACTTGTGCATAAGAATAAACGATTAGATGATATTCAAAAATTTCATCATTTGAGAAGTAGCTTAAATGGTGCATTCAGTAGAATTAAGTCATTGGAGATTACAGCTACAAACTATCCCGCTGCTCTTAAACTCTTAACGGATAGGATACGATAGTGAAAAGTTGGTAGCACAAGATCACATTAGAGCACTCTTTAATTTACCAACCATGGACATGGTCGTCAGTCAAACTTCAAGAATTAATTCACAGTCTCAATAATCACCTCAATTCTTTGAAAAGTCTCGGCCGTCCTACAGCTCATCGGGATGACCTAGTTGAAAATATGGTACATATTACAAAGGCTAGATACATTTACGAGAACCAAATGCAAGGATGAATGTCTATACAATAGATTAGCGAGGTTAAATGAATTTTGAACTAACCAATGCCAAGACACAACATATGCAAATGTAGGCGTTACATCAACCTTTCACTACCAGATCGCCAGGAAGCAGTTTCTCGTTTTCATTTGTGTTGAAACTGTTTGCTTGATAGTTCTCATACGTCGGATTCGTGCTAGCCATCAAGATGTCATGAGTGTTCAGCCAAACAACATACATACTTACAACAATATCGAACATTGAGTTCTATTCAAAATGTTGATGTTGGCACTGCTCAGTCTGAACCTACCGGTGGTCATGTATGTATTCAAACCGAATCAAGCACCCAAATCAAATAACATTGTCAAGTCATACTGGCTACTGTCGCAATACACGTACTAGACAAGTACGGTTTATCCGTTGCATGCAGAGCCCTCCTAGATTCTGGGTCACAATTATACTACATAACAAAAAGGTTGGCCCACAAATTAGGAGTTAAGTTTTCTTTAGTATCCTTAATCCTGCTGCAGGAATTGGTAACTGTGAAGTAAATGTCAAAGAACGGACGATTCTTGCAATTATACATCTCCCCTCAACCAATTCTCCACTAAAATTGAGGCATACATAATGCCTAGAATAACTGGATATCAACCAAGCAGCTTTATTGGTCAACAGTTCGGTTCTTCCACACAATAAAGAACTAGCGGATCCTAATTTCAATTGTCCACAGCCAATAGACATGTTAATCGGAGCCGAACTATACTGTTCACTAATGTAGAAAGGACAAAGAAAATTTAACGATTGTATGCCAGTACTACAATATACAGTTACTGGTGGAATCATGTTGCTGTAATAGAGAAGCTATTTCAAAAATTTTGGTAACTGGAAAAACATGACTCCCAATGAACACAAGTACGAAGAACAGAAATGTGAAACATTTTTTTCAAATACTGTACTACGCGATTTCACAGGCCGATAAGTCGTACGCTTGCTATTTCGAGTAGAACCTTAACGTTAGGAAACTCTCAGAATACAGACCATAAAACGTTTCCATCATTTAGAGCGCAGGGTTGGATCAAAATGGGGCGCTTCGAAAGGGTTACAACCAATCGAATTACATGACCTTCAATATCCACATTACACAACCCAGAAACAGATTGGCCGTCTATTTCAAGTCGACTCACAATGAACACTAATATTACAGAGCGTCGTAACAAAAAGATGGTTCTTCTCGCGTGCGAAACAAGTTCGTTCTTTATAGATGAAATGAACCATAGTCAGTTATTTGCTAAATTACAACGAATATTTGCATTTTATTTTCGCTTCACCTCCAAATGTACTAAAGACAAGAGTACCAAATACAAATGTACTAAAGACAAGAGTATCAAATACCACTAACGGTGGATGAATTGGATAGCACCTTGCTAGCTCTCGTGGAGAATATTTAATCTCTTCACTTTGGACATGAAATTGTGGACCTGCGGAAAAACAAAGAAGTTTACCGAACGAGTCATCTGCGTTCTCTAAGACCATTCCTGGACATCCAAGGTATCCTATGTGTAAAAGGTCGCATCCACAATTCCCTTCTCCCTTTCGATTTAAAACATCAACTCCTCTTAGCCAAGACTACTCGTTTTGCTAATATGCTAATGTTTTATTTGCATGTGAAACATCTATACACGCTGCGCCACAAGCACTGTTAATAATTGCATTAGATGTTTCAGAACCAAGCCAAGGAGTATCGAGCATCTCATGGAAGAGCGAGTCATATGCCTGCACGACCCTTTTACACTACCGTGGTAGATTTCTGTGACCTAATACGAGGGAAAACACCAACAAAGCCGTATATTGCCTTAATTGCCCAAACCGTACCCGATCTTACCTCGCAAGATCTTTTGTCGGTGCAAGATCTGAACTACGAAAGTTATATTATATGTACCAGTCTCAAGCACGCAATGATAATCTCCACCAATGGTGTCAAGATGATCGAGCTAGATGGAAGCCAATGCCACCCAGAAATTCACAATTGGCGGTTTTTGGGAAGCAGCTAAGCATCATTTAATTCGAGTAGCAGGACACTACTCGATTACCTTCGAAGAATTCAATACACTTATCATTCAAGTAGAAGCTGTATTGAGCGCACGCCCTCTTACACCAATATCATCGGACGCAAATAACCTGCGTTAACGTCGGGTCGTTTCTTAGTAAGAGGCCTATTAACTGCAGTGATCGAGCCAAACGTTAAAGATGTCAAGGTTGCATTAACAGCTAAATATGCCCATCTCCGAAAATTTACACCGTCAATTTTGGCATATATGGAGCTCCGAATATTTAAATTTGCTGCAACAACGACATAAATGGTTAGCTAAAAGAGCGAACTATCAATCGATCTACCTCCTCTAAAATGGTATGTCGGTAGAATCATTCAACTGTTTGACCCAAAGGGCCAAAAATAAAATTTAATTCAACCCGTTCGCAATGTTTATTTGTACAATTGAAAAATACATTTCATTTAAAATGTTTAATAGTTTAAAGCGCGCCAAAAAAGAATAGAACTGATTTTGTTCGATTTTGTATTTCAAAGTTTCGTTATTTTAGAATAAATTATTTTTGATTTATAGATTTATATTTTTGTTAAAAACTTTATATATACAAATTGTAACAAAAAACTAGCTTTTCACATATTTGAAAATTTTAAAACTTTTTAAACTTTTTATTCGTCTATATATCTACATCACACAATTCAATTTTAAATAAGCTATAAAAAAAAATCCATAGCAAATCGATTGCGAGAAAATGTATATCGAAGCCTTTACAAAACTTCGCCGGAAAGCTTTTCATTAAAAGTACTTTTATTTGCATGATAAAATTTATATATCAGTCCCGCATATTACGTGAATCGGAAAAATTTTAGAACGGCCCGGACACTGCGTGGAACGTTATATTTCCTATATGAGAATCCAATTAATTTACAGAAAAAGCTCATAATTAAAATTTTTAAAATACAAAAGCTTGTTGTAATATAGCTTTATACTGGAATTCGTGTACCATATATAGGTACGCTAAAAGCTAAAAAGCTCATTTTTGATATTAAGTTAATTATTTACATTATTAAAAGTTCATAAACATACATATGAGAAATGCAAATTATGATCGATTGATTTTTAAACAAAAAGCTTATTTTAACGAATTTAAATAATTGGAAGTAACTAAAAGCTCATATATATCCGTATATACAAAACATATTTTTAATATCTAAAAATATTTTGCTAACTAATTTAATTTTTGAAGTCTTAAAAATTTGAAAAATGAATGAGATATGATTAATTCACAAAACACAACATTTATAAATCTGTACCTTTTTCAAATTTTACATTTGGTTGAATTAGTTCAAAAAGCTAATTTCAATTTTGCCAAAAAAAACACTGTTTATTTTCTCTAAATATATACGCACTGTGTGTGTGTAAATAACCTTAACAGTTTTATTTCCGCTCTAATACACTTAATTTTCTGTATAAAGCTGTAACACAACAAAAATTGAGTAAATTAAATTTATCTTAGTACTTCTTGAATTAAATTACAGCTATGTTGTATTAAGTAAGATAAAATTCAAATAATTTGCTTTTTTTTTATAAAAATTTAGCGGGAAAGAACCATTTCTGAGAAAATGTATAATTCTATTTTGTACAGATCTACCATTTTTGAGCTTTTTTTGTTGTTTATTTATTTAAAAAAAAAGTTTTTATTTAGGTTTTAACAAAAATTAAATTAATTTTTTGAACTTATATTTTATAAGGTATCAAAAGCTCGCTTCCATTCAAATTAGTCCCATCACATTCAAATATACACTCATTCATCTATCGATATAAATATTTGCTTGAAAGAAATTTTCATTTTGTCATAAAAATTAAAAAAATGATTTCGACATCTAAACATACACTTGATTTGTTAAAAAAAACAGCTGTATGTTTCGCACTCAATGCCACAAATGCCCTTTTCAATCTTAGCAAACTGAACAAGTTTAGACGAAGGCAAGGAGCTCTACTGACATACATTAATAGACTTACAGTTGAAGATCTGACAACGAGAAAAATTGAAAGGCGGACACCTGCACACAAAGTGTAGGCAGTCAACATCTTCCACAAAGCAGTACCCTCAGACTACATCTTGAGACAAACCCATACGATGGAGATGGCTCTTAAAACGACCATGTCTTTTTTTAAAGCTAAAGTATACTTCGTGGACCTCCAATTGGGTACACTAATGAAGTTCTTCGCCTTACGACAGTTATAGAAGAATCAAGCCACTGTACCCTTAGATCTTTCAAAGCGTGGATCTTTATAAGTTTCTTGGCGTAGTTAAAAGAAAAGCTCCAATTAAACTTAGATGGGAACCGGCTTTGGCTTAACAGTCAGTGATACCATGACTTTCGATGTCACAATGAGCTGGTACCCACATTACCGTAACGGTATTGATGGAACCAATAAGGTTAAGGCATTTTTCAATGAATTGAGTACAGCTTTGCTCTGTACACAGAGAGATCTTTTGATCTTTAACAGCGAAATTCAGAGCCTTAATAGCATTATTTGTCAGCGCTATTACTTCCACTTCAAAAACAGTGCAGAATGAACCCAAACTGCTAAAAGAACTAAGATCAGACCAGAGACAGTAGATTCCAAATCCAGCACTGAGATTAGAGCGAGCACTATCGGAAAAGAAGACTTAGGTCTCGTCTAATTTTTTGAACAAAGTCGTTGGATGCCACAATGAGCTGGTAACGAGCATTACCGTAACGATATTGATAGAACCAACAAGGATAATGAAGTGTTTGCAATTATTGACCAGTTTAGAAATGATTCAAGGATTATTCAATGAATTGCGGGTCTTGGTCTCTAAAAAATATGTCGATGATTCTTTCTAACGCTATAAAAAAAGTATAAAAGAATAGGCCGAAAAAACTTCGGGTACGTATAATCAAACTTCACAACTTAATAAAATTTACTTTACTTCTGCTCCAGGATTTTGGAACAGTGCTAAAAGCAATGCACGCTTGGAAATAGTGTAACCGATGGTCCTAAACTAAATAAAAGTCATGATGCAATTCAGCAGGGAAAATACCATTACAGGTCCACCAGCCTTATAAGGTGCAAAGGAAAACAGACTCGATTAGCTTATCAGCCAAGTCCCAATCAGGAGCCGCAGAAGAAATCTTATTGTGATCGGCAGTAATATCTTTGGAGTTGACGATAGCATAACCAGGAGAACGAACCGATGAAAGCAGCTCATTAATTTCTCGATGACAGAGCTGACCAGACGAAGAATTTCAAGTCTACAAACATCATTCTTACCCAAAGCTTTATTTAGTCTATAGCTACAGCAGACAGGTTACTCAAAGCTCTGTGAGCGGACCTTAAACTTCGTTTATATTCTTTTTGTGAAATTAGGAAAATATCCCAATCAATTTGTCGATTGGAACTTTTAGCTTTATTTTTCAGTGTCGTCGCAGATTTTCTTAACTTTTTAATGTCAGAGTTCCAGAAGGGTTTGTCTCGAGTCTTTTAGTTGACAATAAGAGACTCGATGTCAATCACCTAGTTTGATATTATGATGAGCTTATGTAATTGAACAAAGAAGATTTTCTGTGATTAATGTTGGTACAACCATGTCTCCATAGCTCTTCGGAAGAAGGAGGTGAGGCAGAAATATACGGCAAATAAACTAAACCGAGTACCAGTATAGTGCAGGAACTATTACAAGTCAAAGCGATAAACACAGCTGTAAGATCAGCTTGAATGAGGGAGGCACTAATATTGTTGCCAAACAAAATGCACGTCCTACTAAGAAGGTACGATTCGTGAATTAGTTAAATATCTGTAGGCATTACAGAAAGCAACTTTCTTAGCTCAAAAGAAGCTGACTTACTATGTATTGTAACGTTAAATCGGAACCTGTTATCATCTTGAAGGATTCCTATGGTCCACCCGGAAGACAATCGATTGGTGATTCACGCTTGCATCGGACAACCTTCCAACCCTCAATCGCAATAATTGGATTCATCAGTTCCATGTTGGTGATTACGACCTACTGATCTTTCGGCGGACCAGGAATCCAAGTTAGTAAGAGAACCGGCTTTTGGGGGGTCGTCAACCGATAGCTACCAACCACTCCAGATATCATTAAACCTCAAGACTTCCTCGCAGAATCACTTATAGGTCTCTTTTCATTATCTTCATTAATGCATCTTCAGATAAAGACTCAACAGCAAGGTAGCACCCAGGCATTTCCGACATAAATGTTTTCTTAAACAGAAACACACGACAACTGAGTTCCAACCGGAAAACACCCAACTTTTCCTCATCCAGCGTGCTTTCCGCGTGGTGTTGTCGGACGCAAAATTTGTTACCTTTGAAGAAGCGGCGACCTAAGCGAAAGAACAAGTTTTCTCGCTTGGAGGTACCCGAGGAACCACTAAGCTCCTCAATAACCATGCCAAGCGTAAGCCCAGACAGTTTTTTTAATCCGTTGTCGACGACGTTTGCCTAATCGTCGTGATTTTGTTGACATCAGAGCTTAACATGATACTCTCAGGACCTGACAAAATCTCACAGTTCATAACTAGTAGGTGGTTAGCAAACTCGGAAAAGTTAGATTCCAGAGCAAAAACAAAAAACAAAGAGGGTGCAAGCCTTGAGAAACCACGTAAAAAGGAAGAAAAAATAAATCTGAAATACAACCAAACGGTCCACTTAGCTTTTTTGTCTCACTCGTTGATAGTTTGCGACTTCCTAAAGATGGCACGGAAACACACGAAGAGATAGACAAAAACAAAAAGCGTGTTTGACAAAAACTATATTATATTATATAGTACACCGAATTAAAGCACTGACAAATAGGTTATAGCAAAAAACTGACACTATAGGTTATAACTTTCTGTACCCCACAAAAACAACAAAAACACAGAAACTACCGAAATTAAATTAATCCAACTAGAAATAGTCGAATGAAAAAAAAAACTAAATACACTGCACCAATGTTAGAAAAGTGATCACTCTATAGTAGTAATTTATGAGCAACTATAAATTTTAGAGCTGTGCTCGGAAGGCAGCTAAGCGAATTTTTAGACGGAAGCAGCGCGAATGGTGGAAGACCGAGGTTCTGGAAGTACAACAACTCAGTAATGACCGCAGTCTTTCTTTAAGAAAATTACTGGATTACACCATACTTGCGTCTCACATCAGGTGTTCCTGGATTTCCGTCAAGCCTATGACTCTATCAATCGAGGCAGTTTGTAGTCTGCTCTGGAATATCTATAGGAATGCTAACAAGATTGGTACGATTGTGTAGAATGACAGTGACATAGTCGCAAGTGCCAAGTTTAGAACAGGCTATCTAGAATGTTTGCAATTAACTCAGGTGTTCGGAAAGGAGATGCTCTGTCCCTGATACTACTTAATCTCATGTCGAAGTACTTTTTTCGTAAAACTGAAACACAAAAGCGTAACATCTTATATCGACAGTCCAATCAGGTACTTGTGTATTCAGATGGCATATGCGTGATTGGAGTGAATAGCAACTGAGTGAAGTGAATACTTGATACGCTTGTAGAGTTTTCAGCTTCTGTTGATGGAGTCCAATAATGGGTCCAAAACAAAATCCATGATATCTGGATATAGGGACAATGGCACACCAGATTTTAGTAGTGGCTACTACACGTTTGACGGAGTGAGGAAGTTCAAATATTTGGGCTCTCTTATCACTCACGATAACAGTGTAGATGAGTATATAAAAGGCCACTGCTAAAATCTAAACACCTGTCGAGTGCCGTAAATCTGAAGTTTGCAAAGCGTTGTTATGTTTGGATGTGAAAGTTGAGCGTTGACGAAAGAGTACGAGAAATGGCTCCTTACATTTGAGAGAAGAGTCATGCGTGTGATTTACGGCCCATAACGCGAAATAGATGGCACATACCATATATGATATTGTATATGAAATAAGATCTCAGCGTATACGCTGGCTTGGTCAGCGATCTCTGAAAGGAGAGCCACCATATGGTCGGCGCAGAGGTGGTTGTATGCGACGATGGCTCCACGATGTAGAGAACGACTTGGCTTCTTCTTGGTTATCTAAGACAGTATGAAGACCAAGCGCAGGATCGAAACCGTTGGAACCGGATTGTTGTTAGCTTGCTTTAATAGTAAAATTTATAATAAAATTGTAATTTTAAAATGTAATAAAATCATTATTCCATTTACTTAAGTAAAAATTATTGGACCACTGTATGGCACACTTCAAATTATATAAAAATGCTTGTCTGTTACAACTGTCATAAATGTTAACTTGCCCAGTCACTAATAACAACAAAACATTTCGCTTTATTATATAAAATATAAACAAACGTATAGTCTTACAAATATAACCAAAAAACAACAACCTCTTTCAGATATTTCTATCTGTTTGTAATAATATTACATTTTCTTCAAATTTTCCTTTTTGTGGGTAAGTACAAATATATGTTCATATATCGAAGAAAAATGACTTTGCTGTATACGAGTATACATGTAATTTAAATCGATGGGATGGTGTTTATTATCCCGGTTATTTTATATAGAAAATTGAAAAATATATTTTGAATTGAAAATTTGGAAAAACAAGTTTATTATTTTATTAGATTGTAATTTAATTCAATTTGTTATTATTTATAACATTATGGTGGGTAAACTAAAAAATAGAAAAACAGAAACCCACATTACCGTGTATATAAAATGTATAATGATATTTGACATGTTGTTCCATTGTAATAAACCTTCTCTGTTTCCAAATACGAGTATATACACAAACTTTACAAGTCAAATTTTAATAATTTTAAAATCAGTACTCAGTCATCTATGTACCTATTTTTCAGGTAATTGTTGAATTTTTTAGGCTTATTGAATTAAATAAAACATAAAATTATATTTACAACGTCACTTTACTATACTCGTACTTTTATTTATTTGAGTAAAGAAATCGATTTTGTAGCAACATTTATGATTTCATATAAAAAAAAAAAAATCACAACAAATAGATTATTAAACAAGGTAAAACGTAAATTTGTAATTTTAAAACAAATTAAAACAACAAAATTTAGAAACATAATGAAAGATTTAAGTCAAATCTTAAAAATGTTGAATAGAGTACTTCAAAGTTGAAGCTGTCTAAAACATTAATCATAAAGTTAATAGAGATAAGTTTTTTAATTTTTTTAAAAATTGTTTTTTGATAAATTAAAATCAAATTGATATTGCCTGGGTTGTTATTTCTGTAGTTGATGGAATGGTGTTCAAGCGCTAAAAATCGATGATTACCTAATGTCCTGCCTGGAACATTTATAGAGAAGTTTTCTAATACATAAGCTGCGGCATCCAGCAGGATACATCTATTTTCACGGGTGCAAATTGTATATTCTTTGCACCTTGTTGAATATGGTGGTAAGCGAGCAACATTTTGATAGAAAGGTATGTTATGGTCATAATCCCCAGCCCGTTTTTTGAAACAGGAATATCAGAAACTTTTTTTGAACGCTTTCAATTCTTTTGACGTGTGTGCATCCTAGTAAGGATTCCAGACGATTGTAGCATATTCCACTTGAAATCTTACATAATTCTTTAAATATCCTTGAAGTCTGCAGTCGATCACTTGCCAAAGCCAAACATGGAGTTTGCCTTAGCAATAAAGTTATCGATGTTTCTGTTGAAACTAACGTTTTCGACGAAGGTGACTCCCAAATCAGTAATCTCATGTACTCTTTGAACTTCATTTTCATTAATATAATGCGCCTTAATTATTGGATTCTTTTTCATCGTAAAAGACATAATTTTGCAATTTAACATAATTTAACATAATTTTGCAACATATTTAAGAGTAATGAGTTTTATTCACACCACTCGCTCAGTCTATTGAGGTCATCTTGCAGTTTATCTTACTCGTATGATAAATTTTTACGTTGTCAGCAAATATGAGCCCCGAATGCGAGAACATTTGAGTTTTTTATTGCTCTGGGTTATCCGATCAATAAAACAACAAAGATTCAGGTTCCAATATGTGATCCTTGGGGAACACCAGACGTCACTTTGATAAAATTGATTTCTTATTGTCAATTAAAGTATATTGCAGACGGTTTGTTAAATACGACTTAACCCATTTAATGTAATCGAATGAAAATCCGAATGCATATAGACTTTGGAGTTCTTTATGATGTTTAGATGTACTTAAATTTAAAATAAACATCAAATTCCTCGCTGTGTTGTAAAAAAGACCGCTTGTCTGCCTCCAGACTTGATTTCATCATTTTAGTATATGCCATACACCTACGAATTTTTTAAATTTATAAGCCGGTCATCGAACCAAGGAGGGTGAACACTTGGTGCTTTGTTATAAATTGGTACATGGAGCTTAAAGCTATTTGGTGTATGATCTCCTAAAATTTGTCGACATTTTCATTCACATCCTTTGCATTTAGAATTTTATCACAATTCACTGCTTCTAAATAAACTTGCAGTCCAGTGCGATTTGTCTTCTTAAAGTTGTATGTATTTGATTTGTTGGAGGTGCTTTGGTTTAGGCGTACTGTCGCTAGTGTCATATGCAATATCCAAAAGTCTGTGGTTGACATAATTTACAACAAATGGGTTGGGTGACTTAGTTACTTTAAACAGATCTACTTCATTCGTGAAGATAAGATTATATACGCATATTGCGATTGTTCCCAAAAGAGCAATAGATTATTAGAACCCTAAACCAAATATTGATATTCATAAATTATAATGTATACGGCTATACTATCTTGTATATGGTAAAACAAATTTGAAGGAGAAACATATTACGATATTAGAAAAATTAAAGTTATGTTTTCGTGGTTCGTGCAATAAATTAACAAAGCGAAACTTGACCTTAAAATTGTATATATAACTATGAATGGATAGTTGGTTAAAAACATATTTTAGTTTTGCGCCAACAACCAAAATTTATTAGCATATATTCATCTATAATGTAGGCCATTTTAATAATTAAAAAAACAAAATATCGTGTCGTGCAGAATAATTTTGTTTTTAAGGACAGGTCAGTTGTGTTATTGTTTACGATGACGTGTATTTATTTACATATATGTACATATATAATATGCTTATTGCATCACTGAGCCTTTATTAATTTTGATGTAAAGAGCTCAAAATAAGCTGATAAGAAACACTGCGAAATACCTTAAATTATTCCTTTCAAAATGAAATTATTACTCTTGTTTGCCCTGTATATATTAGAATTCTCAGAATTTATCTGAAGATTAGTATAAGTTGTGTGAATTAATATCAAAAATCAATTTCGATTTTTCATAAAATTTTATCAAATATATGATAACATTGGCAGACCTCTTCAAATGTATCATGCAGCGTAAAAAATGGGACAATCACAATTTAACAAGGTTGTTCAAAATTACAAAATGTCATGGGGTTCTGGATCAAATTTATAAACTACGTCAAGTATCAAAAAAATTTAATCTTATTTAACAAATTGATAATATATCCGCATCGAATGTAAAGTCAAGTCAATAATAACAATTAAAATTAGTCATAACAATAGCGTTCCGTTTGCACAATAACAACACCCAAATTCGTCAGAACATTCAAATAAAAGACGATAAGTGGGACAAAAAAATGAATTCTCTTATTTCATTTTTGTGTTTTAAAATGTCGCACATATAGGGTTCATTTTGTTAGCGTTATTTTGCACAAGGTGTGTTGTTGTTGTTTTGAATTAAAGCTTCGTTAAATTCACCTCGTTACACCAAAATTACTTGCCATTTGAAAAAAAATTTAATAATATAAATAAAATAACAAATAACCATTTGAATAGAGAAATTTGCCAATTACCGTATCGTCCGATAGGGTCGCCACTGGCGCATCACAAAATCAAATCGAAAATGTGGAAAACGGTAGATAGTTAATTAAAACTTAGTTACAATGAATAAATTCATTCAGCTGATAAAATCCCATATAAACAACACGCCAATTAATATAGGTTTTTGTTGTTGTCAATACTATATAGGTTGTTGTTGTTGTCAAAAGTAGCGTATTG
This sequence comes from Tipula unca, assembly GCA_951394425.1. Classification (NCBI taxonomy): domain Eukaryota; kingdom Metazoa; phylum Arthropoda; class Insecta; order Diptera; family Tipulidae; genus Tipula; species Tipula unca. Next base: position 174,468,917 of record OX596382.1, on the reverse strand, counting down.
TTGTTGTTGTCAATAAATCAATTCGATCTATACTGAATAATTAAAAATATATACTCGATCAATTTAGACAAAAACGTCTCAAGGCATTTTTATGTGGCTTGGAACGAAGAATATTTTTTTGTTATAATACAGGGTGATCGTAATGAGTTTAGTTAAATACAGAGTGACAAAGATATTTTAGTGGATTGAAATTCTGTATATAAAATAAATTATTCTTTAAAGTGCCAATAAACTTTAAATAAGTTTGAATATAGTTTTAATATTAAAGATGAGTACATATAGACAACATGATTGAAAAAACGACGTTATAATTGAAAAAAAACTACTATACCGTAGTCAGTTCAACGTGACTCGATTAAGCATACAAATTCTATATATGTTGTGAATAGCATAGCAGCATACCACGAATATACCATTCCATAAATGTTATCTCTTCAACAACATGAATTATTTATCGATTTATAAAACTTTGTTCGTTGTGTATGTGGATTTTCCAGGAACTTCTATATTATATCAATATTCAGTTTTTGTTTTTTGTACATACACATTTTTGTTAGAGGTTGTTAAAATATTGGACTTGATTTACTTCCGTATGTATGCATACGAAGCCACAGGTATATTATATACATATGTACATAAATGTATAACACAAAAATAAAATTTATTGAGTATGAAATTTGGTTGAAATATTGGTTATACCATTTGCCCGGGAAAATCAATATATACATATGTACATTTTAATTAAATTTGCATCGATTAAAATGGGTAGCAAAATTAGAGAACGTCAGTTAAGCGGCTAGTTCTCTATTTGTCAATCAATTTTCATTTTTATTAAACTAAAAATATTCAATCGAAATGAATTGCAAACAATAAATTACATTATGCAGGGCCAAGAAAATATTAAATTATCAATATTTTTTTTTATCAAATACACAACACACAAATTTTTTCGTGATAAGACGACTGACAACTGTGTACGCATATATATATATATATATATATATATATATTTATATATATATATATATATATATATATATATATATATATATACATATATGTATATATATATATATAGATATATTGTGATAATAGTAACCCATATACAAGCGCACAACTTGTCTCAGGCAAAAAAGAACAAAAAAGTTGTGTATGTGTAGATTGTACCAATCCAATAAAAACCATAACATGATCTATAAATATCATCGTAATGTATATATGGCAAAAGGAAATGTGGAAATTCTGGTAAATTGTATTTTTTACATTTTCCGGCAATTTTTTTATTTTTTTATTATTAAAATAAATCCAACAGGGAGGGATCAATAGAAATATAACATTTTCATATTTTTTTTGTGCTACTATACTAGTAGTTTTTTGTGTAGATGCTTTCTTTGCATGTATACGCACATTTATATGAACATATAGTTTTCTACTTAAAACCTACATATATATAAGAAAATACAAGAAAATTGTTATTATTTCGATTTGTTTCAATATGTTACGACCGTAACGAACGAACGAACTGAATGTATGAAATTTTACTTTTCTTTTAATATATTATGATAAGAAGGAAATTCAATTTCTCCCAATAATTTTTTCCGAAAAATAAAACCCAAACGATAATTTTGTAATTTAAAATTAAATTTATGATTATTATTGGCTAAATATAGCTCTGTATATGTACCATTCTAGGGCTTGAATTGATAAGGTGTATACATGTAATGGTGTATATATAGTTTTCCGAAATGAAAATTGTGCTTAAATATTGTATGCATATTATATAGTTCGTTTGCCTAATGCATATATTCCTACGATACTAGGTATACATAATACATAGGGTCAAAAATTATAAAACTTAGGAATGGTACAAAGTTGATTCGAATTTTTTCATCAACCAATTCAAAAAATTTAAAGATACATTTGTAAGTATCGCCCAATTTTTGTAGATGATTTCGTTTGCTTAGCAAAGACTATCCCTATTTTGTACACGGCTACAGGTCCGTCTTTTGATTGGCCATCTGTACACTGCATAGCTCCATCTAGCCTGTACTATAACATGATCCATGAGAATGCAACTTAACAACAAAAAAATGTTCAATGTCTGTTCAATTTATCGTCCTCCAAGACATAATTACAATAAAGAGAATTACAAAGAGTCATTGAACCTGCTATAGGATTTAATTTTATCATTGGAGGTGATTTTAATGCATAAAATAGTTTCTGGGGGTCAAAATTAACAACTCCAAACGGTAGAGAACTATATACGCCGAAGGTCCAGCTTACAATTGTGAATTTCTTACAATAGCGAAGGAAAACTCCAGATATAATTGATTTCTACATTACAAGAGGTATCGGAAAACCACATTTTTCTATTGTAGAAACTAGTGAAAATAACTCGCTCGTCATTATGACGGAAAATCCACCTAGACTATAACAAATAGCAGAACCAATTGGGAATTATTTAGGAAATTGGTTGAAGATAACACCAATCTTCTTGTACCAATCAAGCATCCGGTTCAATTAGAAAATGAAGTGGAACTATTAATCAATAATATACAACAAGCAGCATGGGACCGCACTCCTGTAATCCAAAACAAAGAGCATAATAATTTCCCTTATCCAGTTCAGGGAGTTGGTTAATGGAAAATGGATAGAAAGGAAATCATGGCAGAGAAACCGAGCACCACAAACCACAAGAATTTTTAATTACCTCTGCAATAAGCTTAAGCAAACCGAGCAAATAGCGCAGTGGTTAAAGCTGCGACGTTTGGATCGGGTGGTACCGGGTTCGAATCCCAACAGAGGCGGGATCGGTGATTAAATTGAAAATATTTATGACCCTCTGTTGGAATGTAGAACTCATTGTAAAATTGGGCGGATTATACTCCAGCACCAAATGCCACTAATGGGCCCACGGTGTAATACCAACATTCACACAAAACACTCTCATTCAACCCATTCATCCCATTCCCACAAGTACAGTATACCACCTGCACACTGCATAGCTCCATGCCAGCCTCTACTAACATGAACCATGGGTCGGCCCATGAGTTCTACATTCCAACAGAGGGTCATAGTTGTTTTCAATTTCATCACCGATCGTAATCGAAAGCTGAAAAATCCCTTTTGCATCCCCCGCCTCCCGAACCAAACGTCGCAGCTTTAGCCTTTAACCACTCACTAAGACCATTAATATATTCTTGGTTCTTTCTTTGATGGTATGGAACATTTTAATATCGTCTGCAAAAATGAGTTAGAATTTTTATAACCTCTGTAACTCGATCGATGAAAACAAGAAATATCCCGGGTCCAACATGTGAATATTGGGGAACATTCGAGGTAACTTTGATAAATTTGGATTTCTTATTTCCAATTAACACATATTGAGTGCGTTTTGTTAAATACGAGCTGAACCATTTTACAAATTTCAAAGAAAATCCAAATGCATATAGACTATCGAGGGTCTTACGATGACAAATAGAATCAAATGCTTTGCTAAGGTCCGTGTAAACTACATCGATCTGATAATGCTTTTCAATTTCGTTAATCGTTTTACTAGTAAATTCCACTAAATTTGTGTATAATTATTGATGCAAACCCACGTGGTCAGCTTTATTAAAGGTGAAAGTGGTTTGTTGGTTATGCTCAATTTTTTTTGGAAAAAGATCCACAAAATCAAATAATATTTCCATCGACTTGTGATAAATGTCGTTAACGATATCAACTACGTTGATGAAGAAAAGATCTAAAACATGTTCACGTTCATTGGGTAGGTTATTGATTTGATTTAAATTGGCACAAAGCATATTTTCGCCGAAAATCGGTTCCGCATCTTATTTAATGTGATATGGGAGTATACCACTCACTTCGTGGTCGTATTTCCAGATGACCTTTGGCAAATTAAAGGCACCAAGAATTAATGCTAAATCAGAGAAATTAATGGTTTTTATAAGTTCACTGACGGCATCACTACATCTTGCATAAATGTCACTTCCTGACTGGGGTGGTATATAGGCTGTATAGATGTATAGATTCTTTTGTTGATCTTAATTTCCTCACAGACCTGTTCCACTACTCCTCACAGACCTGTTCCACTACTAGTTCTAAATTTACTGGCAAACTGTATTATGAAGAATGTACGGCAATAAGAACACGTCCACCCGATTTTTTAAGCTATAGTTGCTGCAGAGCGATCACATCTATAAAAATTCCGCACTGCAAATACCAGAGTTAAACGAAGTTTCGCAGGTTACATTAATAAAGTGGTTTGAGTTGTGAACAAAGTTGTAAAATAAGGAAGCGAACTGTGAAATAATTCATGATCACATTTGGTGATGTTTAACCTTGGGCTTTATGGATCGTCATGACTTTACTAGTTGATGGTATGGTGAGTTGAGAAATTAATTATTTATCTTGGTGAAAGTTAGAAAATATGTATTATTTAAGACAGGTAGCATCGATAATGATGATGGCAAATTAACCACCATGCACCATCATGTACTCATCAATGAATACCGTTTCATACTCGAGGTAACCATATTTATCATATTTTCTTTAACACAACGAGAAGCGACTATTAATTTAAGATCAGCTAGTCCTTCTTTAGTGGCGCACAGAACAAGATCACTACCTAGTTTATGGTTATTTATATAATCCAGGTATAGATTTACCACAACCAGGAACTGTTTAAACAAGTGTAAGAGTTGGTATCGTGCAGATGTTTTCTGCTCAATTCTTTCAATAATCAGCTGCCGTGCATTATTTGATGAACCTGCTCGATAGCCTTGGGATTTCATCTCCGTAATGCGGGGTCTAAGAGAACCGGCACCTCTACCACATATTAAATCTGATATACGAATAATAGCGCTGCTGAACAGGTAGATATATATATATGTATATATACAGTTTATCTTATGTTTAGCTGACAAATTTATATCGCATTTAGATTCATTTGTTATTCTTGGTGATGTTAGTTTTTTATCAAAAATATCAATCTATGATTATGAGATTCATACTACATTCAAAGTTTCAACTTCATAACTTAAAATAAAATTCGTTTGAAGATCGGATTTGATTTGATCATTTCATTGAAATATTCGCAAAGGCAACACTTTTAGTTATGTAATTAGCAATTCCAAAGACCAACAAATAATCAGCGCTGGTATAGTAATGGCCAACAGAGTCCTTAACTTAATCACTATGAGAAAATAACCGGTTATTTCAAGTACGTGGCCAGAAGAATTTTTAGGTTTTACAGAAACAAATAAATTTTATATATTAAAAATGTCTGGGATGAGTATTTTGGTACCAACTGTATATTTTTTAAATGACGAGAAAGTCCTGGAAAGTAAAAGTGCAAAAGCTTCAATATAAATTATATATTTTAAAAAGTCTGGTATTAACACAGTATTTTTAAAAAGTCCTGGGATGAAATTTTGGCATAACTTCAAGTCCTTTCGGTATTAAAAATTAAAAACTTCAAGTCCTTTAGGTATTAAATAATAAAAATATCCTGCCAATCCGGAAAAGATTATATTGCAATGAATTCTTATGATCGAAAACTTGGTTCAAAATACGTTCTTATAATTATTTAAAACTGCTATAATATAATGGATGGCAAAACTCGCGCGAAGTTAAATCTAACACATATAGTTAAAGAAGGTTATCAACAGTTAAATCCGCATATATAAACCCGTTTTCTATCGCGCTTCGAACAACACCTGATCATTTTCATTTTATCTATAATCAAATTGTCAGAACGTCTTTGTTCAAATGCTCACAAATTCAATAAATTGAGATCATCATAAATAGAGATTATTTATAGACTTGCTAGATTTACGATGTTTTTAAATTTCGCTTTATTAAATTTGAACTTAAATTTTGAAAGTTCGGGGAAAAAATTTTAGTTTATCCAATTTTAAAAACATAATTTTAAAATTCAGTTTTTAAAAATCTACGAGCTTTAGAAAATTCCATTTCAACGATATTTAAGATTTTTATGGTTCCTAGACTATTTCAAAAATATTGATTCAAAATTTAAAACTTATTTAAAATCTCAAAACTAAATTTGTATATAGGTTTACAAATTTCTAATTACAATTTAACTACTGAAATCTTAAATTTAGAACAAATTTTTGAAAATTTTGGAACTTTTTTTTAAATATATCCCATTGTAAACTTTTGAGGCCAAACAACTTTGTTAATTGTTGCAGCTAAGGTCTATTATAATTACTAATTATTTCAGTTTTCATTTATTTATAAAAGCTCCAATCATTATCATCCATCATTATGCATTCCTCGTATAGACTAAACACAATAATACAAATTTCCCAACCATCAGTTATTTTCACTTCTCATCATATCATCTTCATCAAAACATTTACCATAGGTATACTATTTATAGACATTGTTGTTTACACCTATATAAATCGAATTAAGGTCAAACGTAAGATATATTTATTGATTTCCAATTTAATCGAAAAATCGGGTTTTCACCTTGGCTGTTCTGTTACAATCAACACCCAAAATACGTTTTGTATATTTTCACACTCAAACTCTTAAAACAGGCATTTAATTGATCAACAACAATAGTCGAATAGTATTTGTGTATATGTATTTGGGTCTCGAAATAGAATGAAGGATTTTTTCCGTTTTCTTAGTTTATAAATAATTTAGACAAGAAGGTGGAAAGTCGAACACGTATATTTATAGACATATACGTAAGAGTGTAAATTGGAAACATATAATCTGTATTACGATTATTTCTATTTTAGTTGCGTTTATTTATGGATATATCCATGATTCATAAACTATGGGTTGCGGTACATCGGCATTCCGTAACCATATTATAAGATAGCATCCATTTTAATTTTAAACATTTCAAGTAAGTGTGCAAAGCGCAAAACAATTCCAGAATTTTAGCCTTTTCTAATTAAACTCGGTCAAGATGATTTGAATAGAGTTTCAAAATAATTTTCCCATCCATTGTGTTTGAAAACCCTGCAAAAATAAATAATAAATTAATAGATAGTAAATTTAGTAATACGTTTGCAATTGCTTACCTATATTCACCAATGTTATGTTCCATTATAGCACCGGTTGTCATTATCTGTAAAAATAATTTAATTTTTTTGAACTAAATTAGCAAACTTATCTTGTATACAGCTCGTCTCGGGCAATATAAATACACCAGACCAACCAACTGAAACTAGAATTCAAAATTATAGTATAAATGTAGAATGCGTTACCAACGAAAACTTAATGGAACAGTTAAAGAAATTTTGGAAGGTTGAGGAGCGATATGTAAATTCTTCAGACATTGAAACTAACGCGGAAGATCCATTTGAAAAATTATATCGCGATACTACGACCAGAACACCAAATGGAAGATTTATCGTTAGACTGCCATTTATGTCACCACGCCCGAAGTTGGATAATTCCTTAAGCCACGCGCAATCCAGAATACTTGGAATTGAAAAACGATTTTCGAGATCTGCGGCTGATGATCAAATGACTCATATTCCATGGCCCAAAATACCACGTGAAGACAATTGCAAATATTTTATGCCTCATCACGCGGTGTTTAAGGAGAGTACCACTACAAAAATTCGAGTAGTATTCGATGCATCGTGTAAAACAACCACAGCCGTATCTTTGAACGATTGTTTAAATGTTGGCTACAAATTTCATCCGGATTTAACTATACTACTTTGCTTCGATTTCGGCAAAATCTTGTTTCGGTTAACGTAGATATTGAAAAGATGTATCGCCAAATATTAGTCGATCACAGTTACGAAACAGCATGTGTTCCGTTTCTGGCTATCCGTTCTCTAGAAGAAGAAGCGCGTTGTTATGAAGCAAAATATCCAAATACCGCGAAGGTGATTAGACATCAATTTTATATGGACGATTTACTCACAGAAAGTGCTACAGTAGAAGGTGCCAAATGTAAAGCTAAAATATGAAATATGTGAAATAATGAGCAGTTGCGGATTTAATCTTCGTAAGTGGAAGTCGAACTCCTCTGTGTTCCTGCAATCGTTAGAAACTGATAACCTCGATGATATACCAAAATTCATCGAAGACGATCAAAGCACCAAAACTGTAGGTGTTATGTGGTATCCACGGCGTGAAATATTCACTTACAAACTAAACACCTTTACCAATGAAGTAGTCTGGACAAAAAGAAACATGTTTTCACCTATTATAATAACATTTAAGATTCTATTTCAGAAATTAATGATATCCAAAACAGAATGGGATGAAGAAGCTCCAATTTACGTAATTTGTACGTGGAAAAAAATTTATACAAATTTGCATCATCTGCAAGCAATAGAAATTCCTAGTCAGCAAAACCAACTTCTATTCAACTTCATGCTTCTGAATTAGCCTATGGTGCAGTAGTGTACTTACGAACTTGCAATGAACATGGAGGAATCACGAGTCGTTTTGTGTGTTCGAAGAGTAAGGTAGCACCCATAAAGCAAATTAGTCTAACTAGATTGGAACTGTGTGGTGCTGTTTTGCTAGCTGAGTTAGCAAAATATTGTAAAGAGATATTTGATGTTGCCGATATAAATGTATCCTAGACCAACTCCATGATTGTTTTGCACTGCGGTTATCCGATATTCCAGCTAGGTGGAAAACTTTGATTGCCAATAGGACAAGCATGATCTTAGACTCAATTCATAGAGAAAGGTGGAGTCATAGGTGTCATCAAGTCAAAATCCACCCAATTATATATCCAGAGGTGTAGATCCACAGTTAATCTTAAAATTGAATAGTTGGGGGTATGTGCATTGAAGCTCGAACCAAAGGTATAATTGCTTTGTTAGAAACAAGCAATGGCGACATGATAAATCAATTAATTAATAAATTCTTTTCTTGGTTCAAAATTAAGAAGATAATTGGTGGTCGGCTAAAAAACTCATTCCTAAGTTATGGAGTTAAACATCCAATTAACATTCAATTAGGGCTCTTCTTGCCCACCACTGCGCCAGTGTTGATAATTTTTTGCCGTTGGAATTGCCGCAATATAAATAAATGCGTCGTTTTTGCCAACTTTTCAAAGAAAGCTTTCGATTTTAGCATTCTTTGAAAACTTGGAAAAGGGGACATATTTATTTATTTTGAAAAAATTTCAACGGTCAATATGGTCAATTTTCGAAGGTGGCGAAATAGTTGCTTACAAGGTTCTCAACGACTTGCCCAGAAGAATTTTTTTTCCACCAATATTTAAAAAGTCTGCGATGAGTGTTTTGGTACCAACTGTATTTATATTTAGTTGACGAAAAGTTCTGGGATAGCAAACACGTAAAAATCCTGGGATGTACCAATTGTACAAATTAAATATGTCTTTTGAAATTTGGGTGGAGTATATACGCTTGTATTGTCAGAGACATTTACAAAAAATCCTATAGGATGAAATCCTGGGACCAGTTTAAGGAGGTAAGAAAACTATGGGCTGCTACTGTACAAGTGGATGTTTTTCATCGGTTTTTAACATATAATTTATAACCTCAGATTAAAGCTCATAATTCATTTTGGTTTGAAGCAAAAGTTATCGAAAAATTTAAGATTTAGTTTTTTAAGTAAAGCTTAACAATGAAAGCTAAAAACTTCAATGATCTCTCTAACAAATGTTCCTTTCATATTATGTATTTAAAAGTTGCAGGTACTGTAAAAAGCTAGATAGTGAAATAAAAGCTCTTAAGTATTTATATGAATTAAGGCTAATAAATGTATGAAAAAGATTTAAAGCGAACTAAAAGCTTTATGCAAATTTTAAAAATGAGCTTTTATGGAAATTAAAGCTCCACAATTCTTTGATTTTTTGGTTTCTTGTTTAGTAATATAAATAACAACTGATAATAAATTAGTTAATAGCATTTTATTAAAATACAACAAATTTGAGCTTTTTTATTTAAATCAGTACAAGGAAGAAGCAGCAGGACTTTGAAGAATTTATTATTTAAAATTCGGTATCTATATATATATATATATATATATATATATATATATATATATATATATATATATATATATATATATATATATATATATATATATATATATATATATATATATATATATATATATATATATATATATATATATATATATATATAATAATAACAGTGTTAAAGGCCATTACTGGCCCCTTACTGAATCAACAATCTGGCTCCAACGGTTTCGATATATATATATATATATATATATATATATATATATATATATATATATATATATATATATATATATATATATATATATATATATATATATATATACAGTTTTATAAAAATTGACTACATTTGCATTAGATGGTTGGTGCTTTGGTATTTGGTCGTACATATTTTAATGAAGCTTTAGACTCACTGGTATTATCTATGTTATACGTATATAGCATCGAGTTATCAATTTATAATTCATTTATTTAGAGATGAACTTGGACGTTAATGTATAAGGTTAAATCGTGGAGAAATTATATACCCCTTTCTATTATGATGATGAATATTTCAAATAAATGTCACGATGAGGATAGAATATCATATTGACAAAGGGAATTCAAAATTTTGTTTTTTGCCTGCGGGAAATTATATTTTACCATTTTTCTTCTCTCGCTATATCCATAATTACATGGACAGTACATAAATATATACATATATTAATTTTTTTATGCTCATTAAAAATTGAATTTACATCTCATTCCCAAATGGCGCGGGCGCGCAATAAACCAATTGAAATGTAGATTTATATAAAAAAAATGTAATTCCCATTTCCAATTCAACAATGGTGATTGAGACATTTAGCGTATATGACATTGAATACATATTTTTTACCGTATAAAAATTTAATCATATATTATGCAAAATCATATAAAGAATAGATATATGCAATATAGCTTTTCACGTCGCATATGCATACAAGAATTTTAGCGCAATCAATCGAAAAATAATTTTGGTTGAATGGAGCAAATCAAATTAAAATGTTCTTCTTTGTGTGCAGACATAAATAAATTCTAAGAAGCTTATGGTGGGAAGATAACAAATATACATATATATGTATATTTATGCACGAGATTGATGAAGTTGTGCGAGAATATTTAAGATTACACAAGAAAAGTTGATTTAACATTTTATTTTGTAAAATTTACATTTTTTTTTTTTTATTCGAATTTGAATTTAATTTTCGTTTCTCTTCATAATATTTTATTTATTTATAGAAATATAAGTCGATTTAAATTTATATAAGAGCATTTAATAATTTCAATTTGTTTACATAATTTCATTGATTTGATTGACAATATTATTGGCAATATGATGGTTTTCAATATTTATGATACATGTGTACGTGGGGTTCAAATCAAATTGAGTATAAAAATGTATATTTGCATGCTATTATATAGGCATGGAATGGACGATCTACAGTAAGCCTTATTTCAAAGAACTTAATCCAAAAATCAATTTATAATCCAGTTTTCAAAATGTCAAAAATGTACATTCATTATAGTCGATTAAGACATATAGTTCTAAGCTCCAGCTAGGGCCAAAAACATTTTTTGATCACAGTTTTTTTAGATGTTCGATTTTGGGGATTTACCGATATTGGTTATACATTAAAATTGATTTTGTGTGTTCCATTTTTAGGTAATATGCCACCCGAGTTAAACGTAAAACTGTTTTTGCTTCTATTACTGGATTCATTCGCGAAAAACACGATTAGTGGAGGTAAAAAATAAAATGAAGTAAGCCGCAAACGTCTCCTATTAAATTTTCTACTGCGATGATAGTAGACAACGTAAAAGGTATAAACAGAATCAAAGATACATCGACAAGCGACGACACGTGTCAAATTAAAGTACACAGAAAGTTTGCGATGCTTACAGAACCAATGTCGGTGGTGACAGAGACATTATCGTTGAACTTTTTTAGAATCTATTTTTAATTTTGTCTACTGCTATATATGTTTGGTACTGTATTTTTGGCTGTCATTTTTTATGTACATCACACAAATTAACAAAAAAATTGTTCACCACTTTAGCGGTGACTTTGTTTTCTTTGATCTGTTCACTCCAGCGATACCCCTTGAGATTTATCCTAAATCTGTCCTAAAAATTAAGATTTTTTTAGGACAAGTTTCACACTTCTGTACAAAAGACTATATAGAAGTTTATCCTGAATCCTAATTTTTTTACATGAGTTGGTTTTATAAATCTAATAAATTAACCGATTATGTAATTGTTTCCTATCAAGCGATTTCTTTTGGAATAAGTCTAATAAATAAATTTCCAAATTTTCTTTTGAAAATCCTGGAGCGCTAATACCATAATGACGGTAATATACCAAGATGTCAGTGGTTCTGAGCTATTCGAAAAAAAGCAAAAGTTGCAAAAGTTTGGTATGGCCTCATCAGTGCCCAACTATCTGTACTCTAGATCCTGCGGCCAGTATTAAATAAAAGGCCTCCTGACACATTGCTATTAAAAATCATTTTAGATCTTCCGTTCATCCAATTTATCTAATGGTTTGATTTAATTGGCACATAATAAAGCTCCATAGTCTGTACTGACATGAACGATAATTTGGCTAGAGAATTCTGCACAGAAGGGGATAGATATGTTTGTCATCATCCTGATCAAAATCCAGGATTAAAAATTTCTTTTGCATCCTCTGCCTCTCTTGGAATTAGAACTCGTTAGCCCCCGATTCAAACGTCACAGGCTTAAACACTTTGTCATGTGTTCGGTATAATTCGAGTGGTATGCCAAAATACTCTAAATCATCTTAATTTTCGATTAAAATTTGAAAATATAAAAAATACCCCCAAATCCTCTTAACCTTTTCTAAATGTATGAAACTCGAATATTGGAAAAGTTGGAGGAAAGCTCTAAAATTAAAAAAAATTCCACAATAAACTGGTCAAATTTTAAAATTTAATTAAATAATTTAAAACTTCTGCTGGAATTGGTATAAATCCCACGAATTTCCAATTTTGCAAAACAGATTTAAAATTCTGAATTATAAACCCTAAATTAAACTTTGTATTTTGATTTTCGAAATTTAGAAATCTTAGAATTTCAAAACTGAATTTACAGACCTATTAAATTTTTATTTTAACTATTCGAAACCGAATTTTGAAAATTCTGAATTTTATTTAAATTTTCGATATTTGAACCATTTTTAAACTGCCGAGAATTTGATCATTTATTCTGCTTTGAAAAATGATGTAAGTATTAAGTGTCCAAGAAAACATTTTTTTAAATTGATAATTCTTTAATTTAATTGATTGGTATACGCGAAAGAAGTATTATTTCGCAATTTTTTTAAAAATATTTAGTGACTGGCTTTAATAATTCACGGAAATTTGTAAAATCTTCAATTATGCATTAATTTCTTATGATTCGAGTGATATTTCAAAGTTCTAAAACGAGCCGACCAATAAAACGAGCCCTAAGTTCCTTCGAGGCATACTGTTATTCGGTCCCTGGACATCATGCCAAAATATTTTCCCGAATTACACCATAATGGGGTATACACTATAATGTCGTTAGTTCTAAGCTATCTGAAAAACATTTTTATTTTGGAAACAGTAGAGGGTTTAGGACAACCAAGTTTGGTATGAGCTGATGCCCTACTAACTCGTCGACTATCTTCGACGGCTATCATTTTTCTATAGTAGACCAATGAAGAAAAAGGAAAACAATATTACAAATTTACTATTGTTTACCTGTTTCTTCCTTTGCCTACTATGAAGGCGAATTGCATAGTAGAGTCGGTGATATTTTGCGGTATTTTCTTGGGAAAATCTTAGAAGCTATCACTGTAATTCCCAATATTCCGAAATACCATTTGGTGTAGGGTATCCGAAAAATAGTTCAATTTTGAGAAAAAAAACAAGGGATTGGGAGGTTTAGGGCGACCAAGTTTGTTATAACCCCTATTTTTAAAAAAAAACTTAAATAATTTTAGGATATCTTAGCCCCAATGATATCTCGTTATGTACGTCATTATGGTATTAGTTTCCTAGGATTTGTTCAAGAAAATTTATAAATTCATGCGAAGTAATTGTATGAGGTCCTTCAAACATATGGTTGTCCTAAACGAACTAATCCACTCTGATTTGCACATTAACGCATATATGAGAAAAACTTTTTTGTTGTTTTTTAAGACAGATTTAGGATAAATTTCACATACGCGTCAATCATTATTTTGCGAATTAACTGAATCACTATTTTATCAATAAATAGACTTCGTAAATTGGCGCTAAATTGGGATTATATTTATATCCGGGATGACTATAGAACGTTTTAAAAAAAGACACGGAATTTTATTTAAGTATGCATAAGTAGAGAAGTGAGGCATGTTCCTGCTGATATGACTTCCGATTGGTTGTCCCCAACTTAACCTTCAATTTTGAGGGACTATACGATACAAGAAATTTTCAATGTCCATGAATTAGGATCATTTTTTCGATGCATGACGGAGGGGACCTCAACAGTTAAAGAAGAAATATGTTCTGTAGGTAAAAAGTCTAAGGAGCGTTTTACAGTTCTTGTTGGTTGTAATATCGATAGCAAGAGCAAGGTATAGTTTTAATTATAGATACTTGTCCAGTACATCCGGTTATTCAGTATTCTTCAGAAAATCTATCTAATATTTCTGCAACCTAACACTATCAGTGTGTTACAGCCATGTGATCAGGGAGTTATTGAAAAATTAAAGTTCTTTTGAATTGTTGAGGATTATCTGAATTCGGATGATAACATTGTTACTTCACCGCAACTATTTGAACGCGAAATTTGTGACATTATTAAGTCTACAACAGAGCAATAAACTGAGGACAAAAAAAACGGATGAAGACTATGTTGCAGTACGCTAAATGATGGAAAAATGGAAAACAAATTGTACAACAATCTTGGTGACTTAGAAAACTATTTGAAACATGTTGAAATAATGCAAGAAATTATAAAGTATTTTTTGAAAGACTCCTACATTTCGTTTAAATGAAATAAATAATTATTCATAAGATTTTTGGTTAAAGAGGAATCTAAGACTATTTTTTCAATTTTTATTTATTAAATATAAACATTATGTGTGTAACTTTTTAGGTTTGATGTAACTTCCAATTAATCTTTTGGATTATCGTTTAACGCTAAATTCCGTTAACATGAAATAGTTCGATGTTATCCAAGTTTACAATAGAACTTAATAAATCTCGACGGAAAGGGTCACTATGGTACAGAGATCGAGCGAAAATTAGAAGAACACTAAATATTTTATTCAAATCACTTTCAAAACTTTTATTAAAATCCCATACATCGCATATCAAATATTGGTTTTTGTCGTTGTCAATAGTGTGAAGGTTGTTGTTGTTGTCAATAACACATTTTGATCTATGTTAAACTATAGTGGTTAGTTATATAGTTTGAAACGAACTCGATGAATTTAGACAAAATCACATCACGACTTTTTCATGTGACAAACAATTTTTTCTTTCTTATAATACAGGGTGCCCGTATTGGCTTTTGGTTAAAGATACAGAGTGACACAAATATTGGTTCAAAAAATGTGTTTAATGGTGGAATTTTTTTTTGTTTTATTCCATCGACCTTCAAACAACCTTCACAACGAGCGTATAATCAGGATTGTCATCTGCTTCATTTTAACGATATTTATAATGAACCTCAAGTTGGATTCGTTATAAACAAAGTATATATGATTCCAAGAACAAAAAAATATAGTATTCCTAAATTATTATTTTTCTATTACTATCTCTTCGTACAAACGTTTTAATTGACCTCAGTGTTGACCGATCTTTCAATAAATCTTTCTCATCACATTCATAAATATAAGAAAATTTCATACACTCTTCATTTTTATGACACACACGCAGATAGATTCATATATATAAACAAAGAAAATTGAAACCAATCATTCATCGTGTTATGGGCATAGAGCATATATTATGCTCGCACATATAATATTCGTTTCTATATAAATACATATATTCGTATGTATGTATAGGTACTGAAAAGAAAAAACTCCGAACTGGATTATATTGATTGATGTTCAAGAAGAATCTTTTAAAACTAATGAGGGATTCTTAGGATAAAAAATGTATATTTACTTAATAATTCACAAGACATTTAGATGTATATACGCATACATAAATATGATGAGGGTAAAACAATTGAATTTTTAAAGAGTTTTAAAGTTTAACAAACGATTTTTATTGTAATCAATAAAACTGTAATTAACTTAAACGAAAAATATTATTAAATTTTGTAAGAATAAAATATTTAAATTGATTTACGTTCGTGTGCTAAACATATTTTTTGCGTATTATACAACTAAAATGTGAATTGAGTTCAATTTGACCTGAGTTAATTCATTCTTAATCAATTGTTTATATTGGCCATTCATTAGAGTGGCGCATCATTCGCCAGATCGCAAATTTATGTGCGCTTGTTTGCGGTATTGGAATGCTACACTAAGCAGTTAAGCACGAAAGCATAGTCATTCCAAGTGATGCCGCCAATTTGGCACGTAAAACAAGATGTGTCAGATACTGGATATATACCAACAGTTTTACATTATCATTTTAAACACGAATAACTATATTTGTTTTGGATGCACGCATAAT
Source organism: Tipula unca (assembly GCA_951394425.1). Lineage (NCBI taxonomy): Eukaryota > Metazoa > Arthropoda > Insecta > Diptera > Tipulidae > Tipula > Tipula unca. The sequence continues at coordinate 174,452,273 of OX596382.1, read as the reverse complement.
TTTCAATTCGTATTCAGTTTAAATAATTAATTCTTATCTTTGCTCACTTTGGATACTGTTTGAAATGGTTCCTATTGTAAACGCTAACATAATTTTTGGAGGTACATCTCGTTGAAAAAATTCCGATTGAGAATAGGGGAAGCCTGTAGCTATAATCGGTCTAGTGTGTTACAGCTGCTTGAAAGTCAAACATCTTATCGGTAATTGAAATATAACAGCTTGCTACATTTAGAAACAGCATCCACTATCTCAAACAATTCATCACCAATCACTAATACAGCGACTCAAATTGAAACAATAATATTCAAATATCACATCTTATGCTCTATTACCAACAGCATTACTATATGTTGTTGACTCCACTGAGAATAAACACCCATCACGAACTTTATTAGACTCGGGAACGCTGTCCACATTCATTAGCGAAAGTTTAGCCAAGAGAATTAATCTATGGTACGAGTGTCGGGTATTTCCGAAACAAAAGCATTAAATTACCTGGTTGAGTTAACCTTGCTATCAAGATATGATGTTAAGGATACTTCAAAGAAGGCTCTCATTTTCATTAAATAACTTCTAACGCATATATGTAGAATCGGTATAGACACAAGCTAGAAGAAGTTTAGAACAACTAAACTACAAGAAACTCTGCCTAATGCGTTTAAACTCATGGATTTGAAGTCGAATACCTTTGTGGAATTGAACACAATCGTATGTACACGAATTCTAATTTTTAATATCAAGTTTGCAGTTTCATGTTTAATCAAAAGAGCACAATATCGCATCGAGAGCTGAACCCAATGACCAAATGGCAAATGCAAGGGACGCTTCAACAAACTAACCTGGACCAACGATCCAGTCGCCGAAGCACAATTTTTAAGAGTTTTGTCTTTGTCAAAAATCAAACGAATTTTAGCCAATACATCTTAAAACTCCAAAAGATACGTTGGCGGCTACTGAATAATTTATTAAAAAAGCTGAAAAGAATATTGTGTATAGTACGGGCCCAACCTAGAAGTTTCGAAATTTATAAAACTAATAAAAAAAATTGGCATGAAAAGTAAAATTATCCGTTTATTGATAAAGAAGGGATACTATATGTCGGAGGTCGATTAAAATAAAAAATAAAATGTACAGTTCGTCCAACCTTATTGGTGCACATATTTTGAAGGTCGGAGAGAATCAGGCGTCAAATCCATTAAACACCATCTCAACCGAGTAACCTAGAATACTGTATTGACGACATATATGAAATGAAGACGTTGTTTGTATACAGATTGTTATAATATAATTTTGTTTGGTTGTATATATATTATAATATAAGTTTAGACGTTACTTTCACAAACTACCGACAACCCACATTCCCAAATTTCCAAGACAGACCCCCTAAATACTGCTCACACTGCAAAACAACAAAGGGACATACATTCGACTTGTGCAGCAGCAAATTCCAAACCAATAAAAACTACAACACGGGTCAATATCGGACCCAACCGCGATCAAATGAAGTAGAGAACTTAGGAAACAAGTTCAGCGAAATAAAACTCAACACAATCATCCAACAGCCGATGGAAAACACTGCCACACGCAGACAGTATAACAACCAGGGAACCGACCAAGCCAGCAGTAGGAGAGCCGCCGCAGCTTGGTCCAGCCGCAAATAACAATGAACACCAAACGGAAATAACACAAGACAAAACACACTAGATTCTCAAGTTAACCGACAGAGTACAACCACTCACGTTAACGGAACAAATTAGTTATTAAGAAAACACAAACAGCCAGACACCAAACTAAGATTCTCAAATTAACCGACCGAGTACAACTACTCACGCTAACCAAACGAATCCAAACGTAGATATTAAGGAAATACAAACAGTCGCCAGCCCGACACACAAAGCCGTTGCCCGACCAATGCAAATATTAGAAGTTAGGAAAACACAAAGAGACACAAACCAAAGAAGCCCAGACGCTTACAAAATAAAAACAACGTTAAACCAAACAGCAATCGATACTTTAATAATCTCATACTTAATCGCAATTAACGCTTCTATCTTGTTCTCAAAAGCACGCAGGGAAATACGAAACATATACAGAACAATGAAATTCAGTATAGAACACAAGTTAAAAATAACGTTCCACTCAACTAGAGAAAAATACAGACCACACAAAAATTTCGTCAAGACTTACTGTTACGAACTTAAAAAACTACGAATAAGCGAGAGATATGACAGCCAATATTTCTCAGATACGAACCACACACACAGACCCGAAACATTAAAACCTCCAACAAAACAAACAAAAAGTAACATTTTCAACAAACAACAAGAAAACATACTAGTAAACCTATTCCAACTAGAAGAACCTAAACACATAAAACTAATATCAAAATACAAAACAAATTGCGACATAATCCCACCGACAATAGGAGACCACAAACCGAAACTACTAATAGACTCAGGAGCAGACGTATCCTTACTTAAGATCAAATACGCAACGAAAGAAGAAATTAACACAGACATGAAAACAGCATTAACGGGAATAGGAGAAGGAGAAATAATAACGATAGGAACGGTCCAAGCAGACATACAACTCACCAACAACCTAACTATTAAACACAAACTACAAGTAGTTCAAGACAATTTCCCTATAACAGAAGACGGAATAATAGGAAGAGACATTTTCGAAAAACATAAAATCGACATATTATACAACAAGAACATGCTGAAGATAAACGAACACTTTGTACATTTTTCAAACGACTCTAAAAATACGATCACACTCCCAGCAAGGAGCGAAACATTAATAGAAATACAACCCCGACCGACGACCAATACATATCCAATGCTTCAGAAATAATCCCAGAAATACACACTCCACACATACTGCTACAACCCAAAAATCGAAAAGCCAAAATCCTAATCGCCAACACGCTGCCAGAAGACACAATACTAGACGAATTTTACCCTGAACTACGCCTTTACTCACACCAACACGACCAACAAGCTCAGTACAACTCGAACGATAACCGAACAGAAGAAGTCATCAAAATAATATCAGAAAATCTAGATCTAACAAACAACGTCGAAGAAAACAAGTCAATACTGATACTTTGCACAAAGTACGAAGACATATTTTTCTTGGAAGGAGACAAACTGACAAGCATCAAAGGCGTGTAACACGACATAAACTTGTACACAGACACCAAACCAATCCACGTTCAAAGATACAGACTTCCACAGACACACAAAAATGAGATAAACAGACAAGTCAGCGAAATGTTAGACGAAGGAAAAATCCAACCAAGCATCAGTCCATACAACAGTCCATTGTTAGCAGTACAAAAAAAAACAGATAAAAGAACAAAATATTCTTAACCCAACAAATCAAACCACGAACGAGACATGGTCATCCTCCAATAGAAAAAAAAGTGCAGAAAAAACAAAAACAGACAACAAACCAATTAAAGCTCAAATTCACTCCTGTTATTTTCAATACAATAAATAACCGAGTAAAATCTTAAGAGTAATACCAGAGCCACCTATATATACAGAACCGTAAGGATCGGCCATGTTTTTTGTCGAGCTTTTCCTAGAGGAACTACTTTTTGCATTATCCCATAAGAATCAATGTAAAAATGACCATTTTCGAATTACTTTTCATCAATGAAAAGTTTAATCTTTCGTTTCGATAAACACTTTGTGGAATTTATTCTATATTGAAGTACCACATATCTGAAAATCAGAACCTTAAATCTTTTATTAATTTAATAAACATTAAATAAAAATTAAATATGAATTTATCATATTTATGTAAACATGAATTTATTTGAAAGTGTAGGTAAAATAAATAAACAAAACATATTATATTGTCATCCTTTCGATCGATGATTTTGTCTCTTTTTTAAAAATTTAACCTCACACTTTTTCTTTTTTTAATTTCGCTTTTTCTATTGCGATCGCAGCATGCTCGAATAAAGCATTATTCTATTTCCTTTTGTACATTTGAAAATGTATCACCACATATTTCTATTTCGTTTATCTTGTAGCGAAATCGGGAAAAGGGATAGAGTACAAAATTATTCTAATAGGTTGAGATCGCAATAGAAAAAAATCAAACACGAAACACTAAAATTTAAAAAGAGGACACAAACATCGATCGATAGAATAAAAAATAGTGATGTTGATAACTTACAACATGTCATTGGGAGTTCCAATATCAGCTGCACAATTTATTTAGAATCATAATGATGCACAAATGCGTAACAAAACTTTACCAAAATAAAATGGAACCGTGCCAGAAGAACTGTGATAGTCGTGGTGTTCCATTTATAATCTAAAATCCAAAATTTACGTTGAAATTGGAGAGAAATAAGTTTGAGATTTACTCCAACAAAATCATGCAGCTTTTATTGAAATACCCTTTAAGTATTTTATTTTGTTCACAAAAATATAATTCAAAAGGAATTTAGGAAACATAACCACACTTTTACTGTTTTCTCTTTTCGTCTTGCAGTTTAATTTTATTGCGTTGGTATTTGTGTGTATTTATATCAATTTAATGGAGAAATGCTTTTTTTTCTATAAATTTTATTAATAAATATAACAAAAATTAAACAACTTCTTTGGTCAGGTTTTTAATCAATTATAAAATGATAATTGTAGATTCTATTTCAATGTTAAAATACTTAATCATTTCATATGTTTTGTATGGAAAAAATGTTTTTTTCGTCAATTTTAGTTCCTCTAGAAAAAGCCCAATTTTTAACCTTAGGGCTCTGTATATATAGGTGGCTCTGGTAATACTAGACAACCAAAAACAAAAACCAAAATCCAAAACGCAACTCCCACCAAAATCACCAAAATCCCACACACATACCAACCACAAACGAAACACGGAAAAACACACCAACAAAAACAAAAAACTATAAGAATATTTTTAATACCAACGACAAAAACTATCCCCCACAGAAATGAAATGCGCCGGACTAGTCATAATCGGGCTCATCACCTTGACAACAGGAGCTCATTTTGAAAATAAAAAAATAAAGAGCATGGGAGCATTTTTTGAGAACATATCAGAAATGGACACGGTCAGCAAAAACTTAAAAATAGTCACCACAATCGGCATACCCAAGACGAAAAAACTAACGGAAACACTAACAGAATGCATACACACGTTTAAAACCCTATGCCAAGAACTAACGGAAAGAAACCCTGATGACTTATGCAGGTCATTCCGACACGAACTGAAATGGCACATAAATGAAATCCAGCGACAAGAAAACAAGCTGAACGATATGTACGGTAGACAAAAAAGAGGACTCATCGACATAGGCGGTAAATTATCAAAATTCGTATTCGGAACATTGGACCAGGAAGACGCTACGGAAATATATGACAAACTAAAAAACTTAGAAAACAACCAAGTATTATTAGACGTAGAGAAACAACAGGTAGCGATATTAAGTCAAACTTCGAAATATTATCAAAACCCATCGACCAATTGCAAAACGAAACAAGCGAGATACAAGGAAAGCTGAACGAATTGTTCATCAGGACAAACGATCAAAACACCTTTATCGAAAGGAAACAAGGCCTTACAATGTATGCACATAAATAAATTCCAAGAAGACGCAACAGAAATAATAACCGCACTAAACATGAAAAAACTACACCCACTAATAATAACACACAATAAAGTAATCGACATAGTACGCACCCACTCACCAGACGCAAACACAAAACTAGAAAGGTTCGAAATCCTAAGACAAATCATAAAGACGGACCACATAGAAATAAAAGGGCAAGTCATGATTAAAATCACAATACCAATAATAGATAGCGAAGAATATACACAATATTAAGTTATTTTACTTAATATATATTTTTAGTAGGTGTTAACATATTATATTATAATCAGGGGTGCACAACAAGATCAACGGGTTCGATATTGATGATATAGCGGCATTAATCCGAGCACACTTTTATTAGAATGCTCTGCCGGCTTCTGAAAACATACACAGTATTAAAAAATTTATAAAAATAAAATTTATTCACCAAGGGTATATAGTAGACACACAATATTTACCTCACATATCGACCTTGAGGATATTAAGCGAGCATTGGAAGGTTTTGGAGAAGGATACTTGTATAGTATTCAAGTCATTCAGAAATTTATTACTATGGATGTTACAAAATCAACATGGATTTTTGTGGAAAAAAACAACTTTATGTAATTTATCAGCTATTTGATTAAAGTAATACAGAGACAATGTGTTTGGAACACATTTACAAGTTTGGGTTTTCCATCCAACTTGTTGCTTGGTTTAAATCATATACTTAAGTAATCCCATTCAGTATAGTGAGCTAGGAGGTAAAAGATCAGAAAAAAATTACCTCTGGTTTTACACGATAACCTGAAAATCTATACAGAACCATCGAGACACTTGAAGATACCGAGAAACTGCAAGAGAACAATGACAGTGAAATTCATACTAAAAAAAACTGTATGCTGCCGATTCTAGTAATAATTACATTCTCTCGAGTAAATATTCGAAAAGTTTAGAGCAACTGCGACATTTGCGTCCATAGAAATTAAATTTGATTAAGCGGTTAGATTTTCACAGAATTTTGAAGTTTCGTGATTTTAAACCAATTTTAATCACTTTTACTGCCTATCATAGAGATGTCCACGGCAACTCATGTATATTTCCGGATAGTTTAGACCACCTAGGATTTTTGTGGTCAATCAGATTAAATTCTAATTAACTTTTCTATTAGTTTATGGAATTTAAAATTTCTTGGATTTGATTGATTTTTAAAATTTTATACCGCCGATCCTAGAGATGTCCACGGGTGTTAGCATATATTTTCAAAAATTTCGAATCTGTGTGATCAACAAAATTCAATTCTGAGTATCTGGAGACATCTCTAGGATCGGCGGTACAAAATTTTAAAAATCAATCAAATCCAAGAAATTTTAAATTCCATAAACTAATAGAAAAGTTAATTAGAATTTAATCTGATTGACCACAAAAATCCTAGGTGGTCTAAACTATCCGGAAATATACATGAGTTGCCGTGGACATCTCTATGATAGGCAGTAAAAGTGATTAAAATTGGTTTAAAATCACGAAACTTCAAAATTCTGTGAAAATCTAACCGCTTAATCAAATTTAATTCCTATGGACACAAAGGTGGCAGTTGCTCTAACCTATCCGAATGTGTACTCGAGAGAATGTAATTATTACTAAAATCGGCAGCATACAGTTTACAAAACACCTCAAATTCAAATTTTTGTATAAATAAAATTCCAATTGGAAAAATTGCCTAATTTAACAGTGTAATTTTTTGTTATTTTTTTTAGTATGAATTTCACTGTCATAAGAGAACATCGACATACTAGTAATTTGGTGTAAGTCTAATTCACTTAGTTTCAACATTGACAAGAGTAGGTAAATTTCTATCATTTCATCGTAAAGTTAAAGTTTATGTACTTTTTTAGAAAGTATTTGAAACTAAGGACCTAGGGGTGTTTTTGAAATTTTGAATTAAATTTTTAAAAATCCAGAACGAATGTATACGCTACTCAAGATGGAAAGATGGATTTGTGTATACGATCATGATTTATCACGATAGCGATTACCAAATTATTGAAATTAAGGATGGCTTTTCAACCTCAGGCAATTTAATGTCACATTCTTCATCTTATCAACAATCTTATCACATTATTACAAAGTATTTTGTTGAGTACAAATTGATTATATTTGTTAGTACAAAATTATAGATTAAATTAAAGAATCAAGAATGAAATTTGGTTTATTCTTAGTAAAAGCTGTAACAAAAGCGCACTACACGTGTTTTGAAATACATAATTGTGGCAAGTGCTAATTTATTTTCAGGGTTTCAGAAAATATCAACAAAAAAAAATCGAAAAAACAACGCCCTAATTTTTTAAATCAGTTTGTTTTTTTTCTCTATATTTTAATTTTTTTTTTGTTTTTTTGATGATTTCCTAACTTTCAACGCCGATAATTCGTGTTGAGAACTCCAACACAGATTAATTAATTTTTTTTTCACTATAACATAGTGTAGACTATAGTCTATAGTTTCTATACATTAAACCACGCTCTGTTAACTTCAATTCAAGTTAATATTTTGGTGTCTCTCCTACATATAATTTTAACGTACAATTAAATAAAAATTCAAATCCACAAACAAATAAAAATGTTGTCTGTATGCATATCGCAATATACATAAATTTTAGCGAACAAAACATAAATTTTATCGTTTTTCGCCAACTCACACAAAACTATAATATCGCGTCATCAAAAAGTTTTGTTGATTTTATTATTTATTGTGCAAAGCTCTTAATTTATCCAAACACATAACAATTTGCATTTTATCTATGTACAAATATATGCAACTAAATTACCATATCGTTTGTTTGGCGAACATTTTTTATTATTTTATTTGCGCTACTGCTTTGGAACGAGGACACGTCATGTGTATGAGATTCATTTTAGCGGATACATAATTATTTGGCTCGTATTTAACATTTCATCATTGAACGATACACGAAGTAAGATTTAGTCGCAAAATGGTCAGACTTTTAAAGTATGCATCCAAGAAATTCATGTCAATACATAATCAATGCAGCTTCCGAATAACAAAATAATGTAAACCTATGGACTAGAAAATTGACAGAAGTAATAAGTGTCTCAAAACTTGTTGAACCGCACAAAACGAAAACACATTAAGTTACCCCGCCCAATCTCAAGGTTGAGAAAAACACGGCTCGGGTGGTTGCTTCGGTTCATCAAAAAAGACTGAAACATTAGATAAAACAAGGTAGTTTCCATTCAAGTAAACTGCATTTTATACTGGCCATACATTAAGTGCTGTATAGTGGAAGGTTGGCTATGATTTTTTAACCAATGATACAAGCGACCATGTGCTGATCCTATATAGTATCGACGTCATTGCTATTCGTCAAAGTTTAGTCAATTCTCTCTATTCGAATCTGACTTGGAATATTACAGCATCATCATTAACTTAATTGACACTGTAATGTACGTCCCAACGATCCACTTATTAAATGTCGGCCACGATAAATATTTTCAATTATTTGTAAAATTATTTCTCGTTCTAAATTTTAAATTATTTTTAAATGATTTCTTCAGCAATTCCTAAAGAAATTTTCTACAACGTGGCGAATTCATATATTGTAAAAAAAACTGAAAAGCTTGAATAAAGTTTCTCCACTCTCGCAGTTCCGTTGAGATTTAGTTATTATTTGAGGTTTACAGAGCAAAAAGTTATGGATTACTTGCTTCGACTTGATGTCAATAAGGGTGCTAGTCACCAAGCTGTTCCACCGGTTTTGGCTCTTCTGATTCAGAATTACTTTCATATTCAACGAAAATCTATAAATGCAGATGATTTTTCCTGACCCTGGAAAATTTGCTGTATTATCATCCAATCTTCAAGCCGGGAAGAAAAATGAGGTAAGTAACTGTATCGGAAGATTACAATTCTTTTCATTATACCCATAACCTCTTTGAATCCATGTATAGTTAGTACAGTTGTACTCTGTTGGTAATTCGTTTTTTAATATTTTTTTTCCAGATATTTCGCTCGTCTGCCGCCTTGAGAGTATACCCTAAGGTCATATTGATCATTTACATTAACTAACAACGAAATTGACTGCTTTAAATTTGCCCCCTTTTTGCCAACGATCCAAGGGTTATGAATTGTAAAGATTTGGCAGCGACCTGATTACTCTAACTATTTATATTGGTCTCCTTCGTTCTGTCTATTTTAGGATATGCATCTACGGAATGATGGCCATATTAGCACCGTTAGTTCTCTGTGATATATTAAAACTACAACGGATCTGCAAATTTAAAATGTATATTTTAGGTTGGAGGAGCCCAAGTTTACTAAAATTACCTTAACTCCATTCGCCAAATGGTTTTAGAATAAGTGACCGATCATCCTGAAGAGATCATAAGGATGAATAGTATCCAAAAACAGAGAAGGTATTGCAGACTATATAATTATTGCAAATGATGACATGGTTAATTTAGAAGATAAACATGTGTTCAGAGTGAGAAATTTCAAATAATATTTTATTATTTGACAAAATTAAAGATACAATTCGTCGAATTATACACACAAAATATCAATTTTGAAAAAAAATACAAATTCTTAAGAGATTTTCCAACTAATAAATCTCGTGTACCACTCTAAAAAATCTAGGATTGTTACGCATCGCATTTCAGCAGCCATGCTTAATAATTTCGTTTCCTATAAACTGTCACTAAAACTGGAGCATGTTTTAGTAGATAGAATACCTATACTAAAAGTGAAGGTTTGTATTGTTTTCAATAAATAAATCCACAATTAAATTCCTCGAAGGTTCCGTAGATGTATACGTGCTGGTATATATTAACAACTTCGAACTTCAAACCAACTTGAGTTTTTGTAGTCAACGGACTAAATTCTGAGGGATTTACCTATCTGTTTAACAGCATTTTTAAAATTTGTGTTACCAATTCTCAAAGAACTTTCAGGTGCTCGTCCACAGTTTCGTATAGTTTAGGCCCACTAAAATATTTATAATCAAGGAAATCAAATTCTGTTCTATTAAAACGGTTCGAAACTACTGAGGTTTGCACTACATGCCACAATGAGCCCATGGTGCACACCTATAGAACATCTATAAACTTTCTAGTTTTGAGAAAGGCCAGACATATCTGCAAAGATAGTGTTATCAGTTATCCACTAGTTTCATGCATCAAGAGATGAACCTTGCAATGTTCATGACTATAGTAATAAATGCGACCAGAATTTCGAGCTGGATCTTTTTTAAAGATAATACATATTTCAGTCTCAGTTGAAGTAGAATGAACTTCTTAATAGCATCGTTACCACCATTGAAGGAGAGAGTAGTTGCTGGCTCGGGACCAACAAACATAATACGTGATTCAACTTTCGCTTACAAATCAACAACCTAGTTTCCCTAAACGTATCAATAGGCAGACACCCAATATAGTCCTTACAATCTTATAGTCCTTACGATCAGTTTAAACACAGTCACAAAGGATTATTAAGGATATGCACTAAACTTAAAACCCTCAATCGCACTGTATGTAAGGACAATTTTTTCAGATTGAAAAAAGCTTGATTATACAGGCGATACCCAAGAACCTATATAAGCCCACAATTTGGCCAGTAGAATCCAAACACTACACTGACTTCTGATCATGAGACAAAAAGACTATCGATTCTGACAACTGTCTGTAGAATTTCTGAGAGTGCCACAATTCTCTGGCGGGGAAAACGAAGGAAAATGAAATGAATTGGTAAAGTTAAATTCATTTAACAGCCACTCATTCACAGTTGGAACTTGGTGGTCTGTCCTTGTGATCGCTCTCCCAAAGAGAAACGCAACATATAAGGTAACAATGTTTCTACGTTTAGTAAAGACAATCAGATCAGCCTTAGATGGATTGACGTATAACTCCTTTTCAAGACACCATACTTTCACCATATTAAGGACGTTAAGCACATCAGATCAGATAAAGACGTTCAGGTATTTACCATAAATTGTAAATACAAAAATCAAGTGGTTTTATACAACAATCTGAATTTTTTAAAAAGATTTGTTGATTCACAGACAGGATCTTGGATTTTAATTCTAAAATTTGGATACCAAAAATTAGAAAACATTTAGTTTTTTATTATGAGAAGAAGGCTATAAACCTCTGGTTTTGGAATAAAATTGAATAAGTTTGATCGCAAAATAAGACGAACTTCAAGGTGTTAGAATATGTTGCGAATAACGCAATGCTTTTTGAATTTAAACTGATCTTACTCTGCAACCGGCAAATTCTCCATAGATTTTGTTCACGCCTTGATTCTCGAACATTGTGCTGTTTTACTGAATCATATTCATTCTGCCTTTGCAACTCACCGCATCAACCTCGGTCGACGATTCAAATAAATATCCGTCATAAACACTTAAAACGCGCTGGTAAAGATCGAACCATCGATCGTTACACCCACACCGTGCTCTGTAGGTTCAATTCATTTGAAATTTCAACTCCTTTTAAAATTGTTCTTTGATTTCGAAGCAATCCAAATTTATATCAGTTATATGCATATTTTGCGCGCACAGACACATTTTACTATTCCCAAATGAATGATTTTATTACACTAAATGGGGTTGTGCAATACCTTCTAGCTGCTATACACAATATTTTTATCACCTGAAATATATTATTTTATTTTAAACATTATTAATAATTACGTTCATGAACGAGTAAAAACTAACATAAAAAAATGTAAAAATATTTATCTACTGGAAAATTTGTTCTTGGTTTTTTTTTATTATTTCATTTTGCCGGAGAAAGGAAATGGGAATCATCATCCGCTAATAATTAATTTATGTTATTTTGTTAGGTACATAGAGGATATACAAAAACAAAACTATATGGTATAAAAGTTGAAAATTTTGTCATGTCGTTTATATATACACAAAATTGGGTCAATTAAATTCCAGGACCAAAAATTACCTCAGTTTTATACAGGTTTTTTAATTTAATTTCCTTCTATGCAATCTTCCACAGAAACAAACAAGCTTTTGATAAAATAATATTTTTTTTTTATACAGAATTCTCATCTCTATCCTATATCTCTTGACCTGAATTTACACAACATAATGTATACGTGTAGCATGATGGTGGTCAAGAAGGCCATATAAGCTGAGAGGCGGGGAACGTTAGCAAACAAAAATTTTTGTAAATTAATAAGAAAAATGTAAAAGCTCTCGGGTTAAATTATCCAAGCAGTAGAAAAAAAAAATGATTATTTATGTTTTATAGAAATTTTGTTGTAGGTACATCTTCGGTTCGATGTAAATATAATAAACAAATTACAATGTCTGTAGGAATTTCTTAAGGTTATTATAAACATCTACATAGATGATAAGAAAATTTTGAATTATTGTTTAAAATTACATAGATCATGCATGCTAATGGTTTGGGGTCACTGTGTGTATATATTTGAAAATTTTAGCATATTATACCATAAAGTCATAATGCAGCATTATGCTTATATTGATTTTTTGATAAATGTTGGAATTCTTTGTATACCATTAAAAATACATTCTCTTACGTACTAAATAGTTGCTATTTTCATAAACTTAAATTTTTGCCATAACAGGCAAAAAACAACTCAAAAAAATAACAAATAATGAAATCTGGAATTTTGTTAATAGTTCAAACGTGAATAAGTTTCTCTTATATAGATTGTTTGCCTAAAAATGAACAAAATATCTTTCTGTGAGTCAATAAATATTATGGAAAACGGGCATCACTTTGCGATAAAAATCTGTAATGTACTCGTTATTGATGTTCACTCTGTTCTACACATCTACAAAACGACGAGGATAACAAATTTAATAATGATTAATAATCCCGATTGGAAAAATATAACATTTTGATGTTACCAAACCAATTGAATGAATCACCTATATTCAAGACGTTATGACCTCTTCTGTGTGGCCAACAAGATGGAGGATCCAGATACGGGCGCATACTTTTGGGATGCTAGAAAATCTAAGCACCAAAAAAAGGTTAGTGATCTAGTGATCAAAGAAATATTAAAAACATTAATTGCCAAAAAAGCAATGTGGTGAAACAGATCGTCCGTAAGCACCATCCAGCTCGAGCTAAATTAATTAAACAAATCGGAACACATTCACAGATGTGTTCCAGCAACGTACTTCCTTTTGTTCCTTTTGTGGTATAATGGAACACCTCTAGCGAGTACGCCGTGCATTGGCTAGCAGTAACAACAAAGAGAAGAACAACAAGAAAATAGTATCCAACCCTTCTGGTATTATCGCGACAGTCATCATCAATCACGGTTCGTGTCAAGTTAAAGGAGATCCCGGGTCTCGACACACGATTATCTCACTAAGTATCCAACCTTACAACGATTGGAGACCCGCTGTATGAACAAATCGTCCCTAAGAACACTGATTTTAATCCTTGTGGTGACGTTTAATGGTCACCACACAGCGAATAAAAACCAGTGTTCTTGGGGTAGATTGGCTGAACCATTGGGAATTTCAAGGATTCCACTCAATCACAAATTCATTTATTTTCACCTGAGCTTGGGTCATACAGCGGGTCTTCAATCGTTTTTAAAGTAGATCAGAAGGACCTGTTCCGATACGTTGAAAAGGTTTTGCCAAGGTCGCGTTATCTTTAATGAAAGAATGGTAAAAATTAATTATCTCTATATTAAAGCTTGATGCGTCCCTTATCCATTGACGGTGGGGTACTTCGAATGGTGTCGATTTTTTATTGCATTGGGAGAAAGCCTTTGGAATCGATCCTGTTCCCTAAAAAAAGTAGTTGAACACCCGATTTGACGTTTATCTTCCTTCAAACGAATACAGGACTTGTCATGTCGTTGGAGTCGGTTGACTCTGAACGCACCCTTATGCGTAGTAATCGTTTGTACCAGTGCGGATGCATCAACTACGATCAGCTGCTCATACACTTGGGCAAGGTCGAGTTTTGCAAACACGGACCCGTTTGGTATGGTCCACAATAAATGATTTGCTGATGGAATGGAAAAACAATGCGGTGAGAGCTTTGTTTTTGGAACTGGTACAATAGGTGTAGCCCATTCCCTGTATTTGATCGGCTCTAGAATTCCTTGTCGCATCTAGAATTCTTTGTCACCAACTCATGCTCAACCGCGGCGACATGAATTTTCCGCGCTGGTAGAAAATTCATGTCGCAGCGGTTGAGCATTAGTATGCGACACTTCACCCTACGGAATTGGCGTCATTTTATCTCATCGAGTGGGAAGGAGAGAACGACCCGCTTACCACTCAAAAACGATGACCGAAACCAAGCGACGATACAGCGAAGGTGATCGTGAGGCTCTTGCGATCATAGCGGGCGTCAAGAAGTTCCACGACTTCCTCTATGGTCGCGAATTCATTATTTTGACGTACCATAGGCCGTTTCTTGGACGTTTTACCACAGATATCCCAACTCCACAGATCTTCCCACCGAAAATGATCCATTGGAGTACTTTTCTCAATGCCTACAACTTTAAACTGGTCTACCAAGCCCGGAAAGATGTAGGAAATGCAGACGGCCTTAGTAGGCTATACCAGTGACGAGTACAATGGTCGTCAATGAAGAAGAGGAAGAAAAGCTGTTTATTGACACGGTTCACAAGCCGACCGTGCATGCCGAAGACAAGCCGCTTCGACAACCAAAGATCCTGTTCCTTCACAAATCCTTCAGTGGACACTATGTGGCTGGCCAGACGCTAAACCCGCTGAAGAATTTAAGCAATTTAGGGTTCGTCGTTCTGAAGTAAACACTAACGATGTCTTTTCTGTGGTTCCACCATGTCATCGTCCATAAATTTTATCTGCATTTCATACTGCTCATCTGGGTATAGTCAGTATGAAGCGGCTAGCGAGAAATTACCCAAACTACAAGCGGACATTGAGAGGTGGCACGGGCGCCCGTGCATCCATATGGAAAGAAACACCAAAACAATGGTCGAGATTCCATATCGATTATGCCGGATCTCACCACGTTAAGACACGTGTTTCATTCCAGTTGATTCTTACTTTAAATGGTTAGAGGTCGTTCCGGTGCAACAACATCCGTTGCTTGTGGTATACAAGCTCTTCGCAAGATATTTGCCACCCATGGAATCCCGGATACAATTGCTGTGTGATAAAAAGTGATAATTTGTCCCAACATTTGATTCTGTTGCATTGCGACAGTTCTGCGACCAAAATGGTATCCGCTCAGTGTACACGGCTCCATGGCATCCACGTTCGAATGGCCAGGCGGAAATAAAGGTAAAAACGACGAAAGACTTTTTGCAGAAAGAGCCATATTTGACCCGCTGGACGCTTGTTACGCGTCTACAACACCAAACCACTGGACAGCCGCGGAAATTATCTGATGGTTCGGCAGTTTGAGCACTAACTGCTCATTGGGTCTAAGATTCCTAATTTTGTAACCACCACAACAGGCCCTGTTTCGTACACACTGTGGAAACTGACCAAGGCCACATTGAGATGGCTCACACTCAGATCTTCCAATGGATGTGATTATGGCTGAGGTTGTTCAAACAACACCATGATCAATCGTGCCATCTCTTGCCATCGACGATCGGTTAGCCTAATGCTTAACCACCCATATCAAGCAATCAACAAAAACCCGTTGATCCATAATACTCGTACCTCATATTCACCACACAATCAACGAAACGTATAAAGAAGACATCTAATGCCAGAACAAAAACCACAACATCTTCTCAGGACATGTTTTATTCAGATATGGAGGGATGTAATGTACCCGTTATTAATGTTCACCCTGTACATCATCATTTCATAACGGCACATTCAAGTCCTACATCTATACCATACGCCGTACTAAACGTGATGGTGCAATATTATCATCAGTCTGATTATGATTGCGGCGGCTTAATGTACATGCTTAATTATGCCCGCCTATATATATAGGCTCTGGTTGTTCTGATTTGTGGGTGGCTGTTAAAATTGCTGCCACTAAGAAAATGTTTGTTTTGAAAATTGTTTCCATGTCACTTAACGTTGAAATTTGATAGGGATGCAAAGGTAAGATAATCATATAATATACTGGCCATATATAGCCGTTCATTTAAACAATTTTAATAGTTGTCTGTATACTTTTTTAATTTTTGAAAAAAAGTCATTTTCAGAGGTCCGACTTAAACATCTTTTATGTGACGACCGTGAAGTGAAATCAGAAACTGGTGTTTATACGAGTATTTTAAAGAAACCATCATACCAGACGCATCATATTCTCGGTATTTTGACACGAGTCAAAGGAATTTTGTTTACCTCCACCACTACACTTGGTCCACATTTAATTACACGAATCGTTCATCCTTTTAACATTTATATTTTGATTCTAGTGTTTACACATAGTTTTGGTTTCTTTTAAAGGTTTTTATTTATTTTCATTATAAAACATCTTTATCATCCACCATTTATTAACTTATTTTAATTTTAAACAAATGTGTTTTTTTATTCAAGTTCACAACAAATTTAACCAAGATTAGAATCAAATGTTTTCGATCAAACATTCGTTCCATCGTGTAGAAGAATACTTGACATGTCAATCGTTCAATTTTGACTAAAGAGTTGGATGCTAACATTTGAGTTAAACGTTCACCCCATCGACTGAGGCCGGCTTAAGTGACACTTAATTTTCAATATTAACAAAAACCTCATGCTGATTGATATGAGTAAACTATTATGGTAATAACTTGAATTACTTGGGGTGTTAATCACTACAGTATACTTCTATACTGGCAGTCGATAATTTGCTCGATTAACATCAAGAATAGTAAATTCAAGAAGAAATGTAGGTACTTAATAAAGCTTGCAAAACTTGGTGGATTTACATTGAGAAAGACTTCAATATAAACCAAAGTTGAAAAATGAGCTTTTAATATGTATACTAGACATTAAAAACTCTTCTTTATCTTAATAACATATATCAAATACAAAATTTAGCCAGTTTAAATAAGAGCTGTAATTTATTTATTAAAATAATTTATTGCGCAAAAGTTCAAAACCCTATGTAGTCAACCATGACGACCTTTTTTTATTGTGAATGGAAAGCTTTTAAAATATATTTTTCTTATAGAACCATAGTCAAAATTAATTTACTGAAATATAAATAGACTTTTTAATAAAAAATAATAATAATAAATAGGCTTTTAACTACTTGTTTATTATGGCGTAAAATAGAGCGCTCAATTTTTCACTAAATCTTATAAATTCTAATGCAACTAACTTTTTTAAAAATATTTAATAATTATTTTAAGCGTTCATGATGGTTAAAAGCTCTAACTGAATTGAATTTTTGGGACAGACTATAAAAGTTAAATTTTAGTTCAGAAACCAGATTGAACACTCAAACTCCCAATCAGCCCCTCGTGATGTGTTTCAGATTCTGCCAATTTTGAAACATCGAAAATATCGACTTTTTTAATAATCTTCAAAGCATTAAATGAATTTAATATTTTTGAATTTTCATTCTGAATTATCGAATTTTGAAAATTTGGAATGCTTTAAAAATTTGGATTTGTTTTCTTAAATTTTTAGTTATTAAATATGGAATTTCTCATCCACTTTACCTACAATTATGAATTCGAAATTACGGAAATACTATTTAATTGAATTCAACAAATTTTTAGAAATTTAAAAGTGAATTAAATTAAAAAACGAAATTTATTATTTTTTTTAATTCCCAAAGAAATTTATCGATTTTTTTTTTTAGAAATTTTTAAATGATTATTGGATTTCAACTGTCATGTTGGATTTTCTTTCTTAATTAACAAATTTTAAAATTTAATTTTCAAACGTCCAATTTTGATGTGTGCATTACGCACTACATTTGAAATTCTATATTTTAAATTAAATTACAGAATTTTCAAAATTTTTAAAACAGTTGGTTTTTTATTTTATGAAATTTTGAATCTCAAAACCTAGATTGAACACTTAAACTACTATTATGAATAGTATTTTTCTCGGATTCCATCAATTGTGAATCTTTATAAATTTCGAAAAATGTAATGATCCAGAAGTGTCAAAAAAGTTTCATTAAATTTACAATTTTAAATTACCGTCATCTTCAATTTTAATTATTGAATTCTTTAAATTAGCAAATTCCGTATTTTATAATTATAAAACGGAAATTTTTTTTAATTCTAAAATTTTAATTCTGAAATGTCGAGTCTGCTCTAGATTTTATATTTATGTATTTTAAATTAATCAGATTCTATCAAATTTAGAACTGCGACACAATATCGATTTTTTCAGTATCCTCCATAAAATAAACTTATGAATTCTTATTCTTATGAATGTTCTTTAAGAAGTTTAAATATAAACATTTCTGAATTATTAATGAAGAACCTAAAAAATTTAGTTAATTTTCCAGCTTCAATTTTCGAATTTTGAAAATTTTGGTTGCTTTTTACTATTTAAAATTAGTTTAATTTTCCGAATTTCATATATTTAATTTGACTTTTTAAATTAGATTATCGAATTTATAAATTTTCAACCAACGATTTTTTAATTTATCAAATTCCTTAATTCAGAAAGCAATTTTTCTCAGATACTTAAAAGAATTTTAAATATTTCAAATATTTCAGATATAACGAATTTTTAAAAGTTGCTTTGAAATTTTGGGTTTGTCTTCTTACATTTTTAGTTATCGAATATGGAATTTCTGATACCAAAATTGTACACTTACAGTACAATTATGAATTATAAATTACGAAAAAAGCGATTTTTATTTAATTTTATAAAATTTTGGAAATTTTTATGATTTTCCAATTTTTTAATTAATTAAATTAGTTAAAACGATTTTTTTTGAATCCCAAAGAAATTTATCGAACTTTTTTGAAACGTCCTTTTTACCAAATTCTGAATTTTAATATTTTAAATTCTCCAAATTCATAAAATTTAAATTTTCTTAATTTCTAACTTTGATGTAATGTTAAAATTACGCACTACATTTGAAATTTTATATTTTAAAATAAATTACAGAATTTTCAAAGTTATAAAACAGTTTGTTTTTAATTTATAAAATTTTGAATCACAAAACTCCGAACACTTAAATTTTCATTATGTATGAGACTTTCCACGAATTCCATCAATAATGGTAGAAAATTTCGAAGTGTTTAATGATCCAAAATGTCTAACAAGTTATATGTTAAACTTGCAATTTTTAATTTTAAAATCTGAATATTTTTTTAACTCTGAAATTTTAATTTTGAAATGTCGAGCCGGAACTAGATTTGATATTTTAAATTAAATTAAATTAAATTAATCCTGTGATTTTTAAATTTGTAAAATATTCGAATTTTAATTCAGAAACCAGTTTGAATACTTAAACTCACAATCATCGCCAATTCGCGTTTTTTGTCAGATTCTATTAATTTTGCAATTTCGACATAATACCGAATTTTTTAATAATCTTCAAGAAATTAAAGGAATTGTGAAATTTTTAAAATATATTCTGAAATTCATAAATTTGTGAAATCTTCATTGAAATTTTCCCCTTCTTTTGTTACCGAATATTGCATTTCTAAAATTAAAACAACTAAAATTAGACTCATCATTTTGTAAAATCGGATTTCGAAATTTGTCTAGATACTTTTGAAATTTCTGAAAAGTTGAATTTCCCTTCTAAATATTAAATTTTGATGTATTGTATAAATCATTCATTGCATTTTGATTATTACATTTTAAATTAAATTACAGAATTTTCAAAATGTTTAATCATATATTTAATATAGATAGTACATTAAAACTACCCTTTAAAAATTTCAAAGTAGCTAATGTTCCAGAAATTGAATTAACAATTTAGAGCTTTTAAGTATAAAATATTAAACTTTCGAAAACAAAAATAGAATTGGTCTCTCTTGAAATATTTAGCATATACGTTTCAAATACAAGTAAAATATTAGAAAGCTTTGAAAGCTTTCAATAATTTAAAATTTTAATTTTGTATTAAATCATTCCATATACTTAGTTATAGAAAACACTTAATTGGCTAATGAATACTCTGTTAAAAAAGGAGCTTTCAAAGTTTATTGTTTTAAACAAAACTTAATAAAACAAAAACGGTTTCGAAATGAATGTGAAGCTATAAAAATTTCGTGTTAAATAGTTTTATGAGCTAAATCTGTATGGTTTTATATTGTTTTTGATATTTAGTTGCAATTCTTAAATATCAAAAACAAGTACCGTAAACACAAGTACCGTATTTTGCGGACCATAAGACGCATCTTTTTACTTTAAAAAAACCAACCAAAAATTGGAGTGCGTCTTATAAAACGAAATTCGTCCTATAGTCCGATCGAGGAATCCTTCTTAAATAAATGGGAGATTACCATTAAATGAATCGGGAATTCCCATAAATTACGGCATCCATTAAAAAAGATAGGGGATCCCCACGGGAATGTCAGCATTAGTTACCTAATTAGTGAAGTAGCGTATGTGTATCGTATTATAAATTAGAAGTAACCAAATATGCGAATGAACATGGAAACCGAGCAGCAGTAAAATTTTGGTCCAACACCAACAGAAAAAATGATTCGAGAATGGAATAAGCAAGAAGAGCAATTGAAACTGTTTAGTTAACATAACTTCGTTCGCACTTACCAAAGTGGCCTGAACTGCAAATGCAATTAAAAAATTGGATCACATATAACCGAAGCAATGGAATAAAACCAGTCTAGCCCAAAAAATGCCGATTGACTATGAAACAAAAATTGGATTGCATAGATTTATTATATCTAGACGGAATTTTAACTTTTATTTTAGCAAAATTGAAGAGCCTCTAACATTTGATGTTCCTTTAAATCGTACTGTAGATTCAAAAGGTACCAGATCAGTATAACAATAAAAACAACAGGTCACAAGCCAAAGCTACCACCTTTGTTAATCTTTAAAAGAAAAACATTACCGAAAGATGAAATTCCCCGAGGAATTTTAATCCACGTTCAACAGAAATGTTGGATGGATGACATGGGGATAAAATTATGGCTACAAAAGATATGAGTAAAACGTCCAGGTGGGTTGCCAAAAACGCGCGCGTTGTTAATTTCGGAACAATTTAGAGCTCAAACAACAGATTCAACGAAAATTCTTTTAAGAAAAATGAACACAGAAATAGCAGTCATTTCTGGAAGCCCTACAAACCAATTACAACCTCTGGATGTGTCCATTAATAAGCCATTTAAAGATTTCATGCGGGAGGAGTAGAACAAATGGATGACAAAACCAAATCACGATATCTGGGTGTACCTGGGTGAAAAATTTTTTGGTAAAAGTAAAACAAGAAACTATTGTGAAGTCTTTCAAAAATTGTGTTACTAATTAACGAGATGGACGGTACAGAAGATGATTTTGTCGAGTGAAGATGCGAATTGAATAATTCAGAAAATTAAATTTTTATAAATGTATTACAATAAGAAAGTATTATACTAATTTATAATTATAAATTAAATTGGTTCTAAGATTTGCATTGCGGAAAGAAGAAAACCAGAGCATCCAGAACTATTTAAATGAATTCTCGACAACCGAGAGAACAGATTATTCTTTGTGGAAGGCAGCAAAAAAGTTAAAAAGGCCAACAAACTCATATCACCCGATTACACTACCTAAATGCATAAAACTAATAACATTCATATTCAACGAAATCATGCGGACTGGTTATATTCCTCAAAAATAGAAGATATCTTTGATCACAATGATACATAAAGCTGGAAAAAATGAAACACAGATTTCATCATATTGTCCAATAAGCATGCTGCCTACAATCTCGAAGTTATTTGAAAAAATGCTACTAACGAAGTTGAAACCAGTATTAGAAGAACGGCATATTATTCCAGACCACCATTTTGGGTTCCGAAACCTACATGGTACCACAGAACAAGTACACAGAATTGTAAATGCAATCAAAAACACCTTTGAGGAAAAGAAATATTCTTCTGCTGCCTTCTTGGACATTGCACAAGTCTTTGATAAAGTTTGGCACGATGGGCTAATATACAAAATTAAAGGACTCCTACCGAAGAAATTTCACTCAGTTCTGGGAAACTAAGAAGAGCAGATCCACTTGGATTGATGAACCTTTAAATATATTAAATGTTTAGGTTTTACATATAAATGTAATCTAAATTAATTAAATAGTGAACACTAATAACAAGTAAGAGCATTGGTTAAGACTTAAAATATGTAATTAATTTAGCTTAAGATTTGAATACTTCTTGTTAGTTTCTTTTGTAGAAAGATTCAAGAATAAAGCCATTGCTGCCATTTTTTTGTTAAAATTGTGTCTTGTGCATCTTTTGTTCTAAAATATGTATAAATTTTTCTAAGAATTGATAGTTAAATTTTGGGGTGCGATGAGACTTATCGTCCGCAAAATACTAGTTAGACGCAGCTTTAGGAAATTGGTTACGTAAAAAATATTCATGAAGAAATTCAAAAAAATGTTAAAGCTCAAAATGGGCTTAATTCGAATTTTTGAGATATACTCTAAATGCTGTTGTGAGGGCTATGGGTTGGTCGAATATCACATTCACATTTAATTAAAACACTCGATCAAGATTAATAAATATGTACATACTTGATTTATTTAATATAATATATTTAATTCAATTTATTAAATAAATTTAACTTAATTAATTAATTTTAATGAACTAATTAATTTATTAGAAATGTAAATAATTAACCAATTATAATAATTATATTCTAATTTAGAAAATTGGAATAAGTTTATTATACAATTTATGTTTACTAAATTAGGAAGGAATTAGGAAAAATATTAATTTAACTTATTACCATCACGGTCCAAAGCTGATCCAAAAAGAAAGTTACAATGTATATTTGTTATCAATTTTAATTCTCTTTTTGATCATCTACAATTGTAAACTTACACACACACAATCAATACACGAGATAAGTATCTTCCAAATAAAAATAGAGAATATATGCTGGGAGATTAAAACAGATTGATGTAATACCCATCAATAATTACAGTGGATCAAAAGATGAGTGATACATCACTACACTCCTCCCTTCATAAAACAAAAGGCGACCTCTGGTTGACTTTTGAGTGAATTATCTGTGTGTATAAGCTGCTTTGACCATGAAAATATAATATTTATATTATTTATAATTACAATTTTGTTTTATTTATTTATTCAATTTACACAAATTTCAATATTTTTATTTCCATTTCAAATAAATTTATTTTTATTTTTATTTTTTTTTGTTAAATTTCATTTTTCTTTATCTTAAAGATATCAAAATACATTACACAATTATATAAGTAATATTAATTTAATTAAAAATACAAACGTATATTTTTATTTTATTTTTTTTTTATTTCAACGCATCAGGAAAATATTAAGCGTGACATAATTTTAATCTATTGTTATGAACAATTTTTTCTAATCGACCTATGCGAATTTTGGATGTTTCAGGCGAAATAATTTGCGTTACTAAATAAGGACCCAACCATAATGAATCTAATTTAGATTTTCTAGCTTAATTTTTTTAAAAATACTTGATTACCAGGTTGAAATAATTTGTAAAATGCATTTTGATCGTAGTATTGTTTTGATTTTTCCTTACATTTTACAAGTTTGTCATAGCTATTTTAAAAGAATTTTGAAGCTTAAATTTTAGATCGTAAAAATAATCATCATAATTGTACAGAAGATCTACATTTTTAGAAAGTGAGTCGGGTATAGTAGGTTTATAACCAAAAACTAATTCATATGGCATGTATTCTGTAGCTGAATGTGGAGTAGTGTTGTATGAAAACATAGCAAATTGTAACCATGAGTCCCATTCAAGAGGATCATTTTCGATATAATTTCGTAAATACTCCACAAGAGTTTTATGACTGCGTTCAAGTGCGCCATTTGTTTGTGGATGATACGCACTACTATTAAATTTTTGAATTTTCAACAGCATATGTGTTTAAATAACTTTCCCATAAAGTTCGAACCTTGGTCTGTCAAAATTGATGAAGGAGAACCAAAAATACCAACAAAATTTAGAACAAAAGCTTTTGCAACTGTTTCAGCCTCTTGATCTGGTAATGGAATGGCTAAACTAAACTTTGTTAAATCACATTGCATTGTTAAAATGAACTTATTATTTTTATGAGAAGATGAAAATGGTTCAACGATATCAAGAAAAAATTTTTCGAAGGATTTTGAAGACGTAGTTGTAATTTTCAAAGGAATATTTTTATTTACTAAGCTTTTATTTTTTTGACAAAACGCACAATTTCGAATATAATTTTCTATTTTTGCGAACATTCTTGGAAAGTAGTAAAAATTTCGTAATCTTTTAAATGTTCGGTAAATTCCTTGGTCCGTCATGATATTCCTTGATTATTGTGTTGATATCATCTTCATTTGTCAATGACATAACTTTATTTTTATTCTCAATATTAGAGGAAGTGGTACTATTAGAAATTGGTGAATTTTGAACGTTATTTGATATATTGTTTTGTAAATTTGAAGAAATAGAAGAAATTGGAGAATTTGTAGTGCTAGAATTTTGATTAATGGAAGTTGAAAATTTGTCCTGTTGAGAGAGTGGTAAAGATGTCTTAGATTTTGAACGGGTTAGAACATTGCATTCAGGATTATTCAGAACAATTCGGCTCAATGCATCCGCGTTGCTGTTTAACTTGCCTGCGGTTTGTGAACAATAGTAAAGTCGTATTCTTCTAATTTTATTCGCCATCTTGTTAGCCTCGATGATGGATTTTTCATATTACACAACCAAATTAATGGTTTATGATCACTAACAATTTTAAATTTTCTACCATAGATATATGGCCTATAATGATTTGTAGCCCAGATTATAGCAAGAAGTTCTTTTTCTATTGCTGAATAATTTTTTTCAGCACTGTTCAGAACCCGACTAGCATATGCGACAGGTAAATCAGCTCCATTTGTCTCTTGAGACAAGACTGAACCAATCGCAACATCACTAGCGTCACAGGTTAGAACAAATTCCTTAGAAAAATCTGGAAATTGCAAAATAGGAGGATTTACTAAAAATTCTTTCATTTTCGAAAAAGCTTCGTCACAAAAAGCATCCCATACGAACATTTTATCTTTTTTTAGAAGGTCAGTCAAAGGTTGTGCAATGCTAGAAAAATTTGGACAAAACTTTCTATAATACCCAACAAGGCCAAGAAAGGATTTTACATCTCGAGAGTTTTTTGGTGTTGGATAATTTTTTACTGCTTCGATTTTAGATGAATCAGGTTTAATGCCAGAATGAGTTATTATATGTCCTAAATAATATATTTCTTTACAGAGAAACTGACATTTTTCGGGATTGACTTTTAAATTGTACTGTCTTAAACATAAAAATACATTATTTAAATTTTGATTATGATCTGCTAAACTTTTACCGTATATTACAACATCATCTAGGTAAACTAGGCATTTTAATCCATTTAGTCCACATAAAACGTTGTTCATAAGCCTCTGAAAAGTACTCGGTGCATTACGTAGCCCAAAACTCATACGAGTAAACTGGTAATGTCCGGTTTCAGTACTGAAGGCAGTTTTTTCACGGTCTTTTAAATCAATCGGAACCTGATGGTATCCATGAGCCAGATCGATTGTAGAAAAATAATGCGAACGACCCAAATTGTCCAAAATATCCGTAATATTAGGTAATGGAAACACTTCAGGAATTGTAATCTCATTTAGTTTCCTATAGTCAATTACAATTCGCCATTTTTTTTCATTTGTTTTGGATTTCTTAGGAACACATAATAATGGAAAATTCCAAGGAGATTTAGAATCTTCTATTATATTATCGGATTTCATATTACTAACTTGATTAATAATTTCATTTTTAACAGAATGAGGCAGTCGATATGGTTTGCAAAATATTGGATTAGAATGTGGTACAGTATTGATTTGATGAGAGGTTGCATCTGTTACAGATAATTTATCTCCATCAAGAAAGAAAATATCATTAAATGAACGACATATCGATAAAATAGAATTTTGCTCCTCATTGTTCAAATGACTTAAATCAATTTTGGTTTCGAGTAATGATAGGCGATTTTGAATATTAGGATTGGAACAATTAATATTAAAAATATGAAAGTTTTCTAGAGCTTCGGATTTAATATTGAGATTTGATTGCAGTTCAATATCATATTCATTAGAATTGATTAGACTTACAAATGTAAAACCGTTTTTAATTTTTAAAATAGAATTTGCTATATATACCCCAGGAAGTACTTCTGTAGAATAGCAAACATGTTCAGAGTTATCAGGAAGTAAACTTAATAATAAGTTATTTGGTAATTTTGGAGTATTATTTGTTGAAAGGTTTATAGGTGAATTAAATGAAACATTTGGTTTAGGATTATTATTTGATTTTAATTTGAAACAAGTAGAAGCTTTGTGACCAATTTTATCACAAAGTTGACATTTCATAACATTTGAAAACTGTGAGGAAAATGATTTGGAATGATGAGAATTTGATTTTGAAGAACTAGAATTAGACGAATAATTTGATGGAGTAGAATATTTTTGTATTGCCTCTTCTTCTAAGGCTTTCGTTATTGCTTCTTTTAAAGTTTGAAATCTACATGCTTTTACTAATAATTTTGTCGGTTCCAACAACCCTTCTTGAAATGATCGAAGAGCCATTCGACTATTTAAATGTTTAATATCCTTTATAGATTCAACATTTGGTTCTGATAAACAAGCTTCATTTAGTAGATAAAGTAGCTTTTCAATGCGATTTGAGAAAGTTTTCACATCTTCAGATGGTTTCTGTCTTGTAGAATTTATTTCTAATAGAATAGACTCAAGAGATCGTTTTGAGGTGAATTGAGATTTGAGTGCGTCTTTAAGACTTTTCCAATTTTTAAATTCTTCAAACTTCAATACTTCGTAAGCTTTTCCGATCAATTTGACTCTAAGAATTTTTAAAAATGACTAGATTTCGGTGTTTTTTAAAGAATGGTGAACAATATCACAACTTGATATGAATCTATTTATATTTTCAGATGAACCATCGAATTCAGGGATTATTTTTAGTGCTAAACTAACGTTTAATTCTGCCATATTAGGAATATTTAATGGATTAGTATCAAGTATTTGATTTTCTGATGTTGTATTATTTTCGGACGCAATTTCTAAAGTTTTGCTTAAAGAAATAGTTTCATCTAAATCACTGTCACAATCACTATTTCGCTGAATTGCACGACCGCGTAATTTAAGAATATTTGTTTTATCGGATTCGAACATAAATTATGATAATAGAACAAAATTTTCAATCAAATGAATTCAAGACCAGACCAATATAATTTTACGGATTTTTTTTTTTTTTTGCATTTTGATAGTTTAAGGTAAACAAAATATCTATGTGTTTTTTAAATGGAAATAAAAAATTAAAATTTGCATACCTTTACATATAAATTTGAAATTATGGTGTAGTTTATGAAATGACCCATTGATCCAGTGTATATGAGATGAATCCAGTGTATATGTATATAGTTTGTAGTCATCCGTGTTTTTTATAGTTTTTCCAATCGAATTGTTGTTTTCAGATGATAAATGTGGTTTCTGGATTGAAACCGATGACGTATAGTTATGATACAATTTTGGTGTACTATACTCGAATTGAATTATGATGCGATGATGTCGATAAATGGTATCATAATGTTGAAAGAAATTTGTTGTTTTAACTTATTGTTTGTTTTTAATTTTTTTTTTTTGCTACTGCTCCAATAATATGTATGATCCAATAATTGTTTCGATGTTGAATGCTTTTTAAAGTTGAATTTGACCAGCTTTGGATTTTTGATTTTATTTTGAGATGGTAATTGAAAACAAAAATGTGATTTGGATATATAATTTAAAGGATGATAGTATATATATAGGAATTCAATTTTAATTTGATAATTTATGTATTATGATTATAAATTTGTTATTATATTGTATTTTATTTATTTGTATATTATGTACTTTGTTATTATGTGAATGTGGTATGAAACATGTGATTAAATTTGAGTAATATACATATATTTGATTGTTTTTTTTTTTTGCACAATTTCTTGTTTAGAATCGTCTATAACAACGCTTTATATATATATATATATATATATATATATATATATATATATATATATATATAGAAACAATATTATTCACTATTTGCACATAGTTTAAATATATTACGAATCACTATAAAAAGTCCATAATCTTCACACAAAATGTTTGAAAAAAATTGCTTTTTAAAAAAACTGAACCGCTGTCACCAGTGTTGTGAGGGCTATGGGTTGGTCGAATATCACATTCACATTTAATTAAAACACTCGAACAAGATTAATAAATATGTACATACTTGATTTATTTAATATAATATATTTAATTCAATTTATTAAATAAATTTAACTTAATTAATTAATTTTAATGAACTAATTAATTTATTAGAAATGTAAATAATTAACCAATTATAATAATTATATTCTAATTTAGAAAATTGGAATAAGTTTATTATACAATTTATGTTTACTAAATTAGGAAGGAATTAGGAAAAATATTAATTTAACTTATTACCATCACGGTCCAAAGCTGATCCAAAAAGAAAGTTACAATGTATATTTGTTATCAATTTAAATTCTCTTTTTGATCATCTACAATTGTAAACTTACACACACACAATCAATACACGAGATAAGTATCTTCCAAATAAAAATAGAGAATATATGCTGAGAGATTAAAACAGATTGATGTAATATCCATCAATTATTACAGTGGATCAAAAGATGAGTGATACATCACTACAATGCTAGTTTCGACCATTTTACATAATATCTAGTATGTATATTTTATAGAATCAACCATACCATTAATTACACTAAAATGGTAGGTAATAGTTTCATTAAGTTTTTGTTTAAAATTTTAATTTTTAACCATAGTTTTTATCTAACACATTAAATTACTAACCTTACATTAAATTCAAACTTTTTTTTGATAAAATATTTAAATTTACATAAAAGTAAAACCTAAAAAACAAATTGTTTTTTTAAAAAATGTTAATATCGGAATTTCGATACTGATGAATTGTAATATCGCAAAATCGGAATTGGAGACACAAAATGTTTACTTTACTCTTAATTAAACCTGTTTAAAAGTCCATAACAAACATATTATTTAAAAGGTTTGTCTACAACAATACCACTCGACATAAATTTTCATTTTCATTGTCTCGCTTATATTAACTTCACATAATGATATGTAACATGTATGTGCTACAGCGAGTAACAACTATATTATGTAAATAGCAGTTTTTTACTAGCTTTAGCAGCAATTTTCAAACGATAAACTTATCACTAACAAGTAACACAATATACTAAAACATAAAAAACCAGTAGTACACGATATAATTTATAGTTTTTATTATTTATGGCACAAAACAACAAAAAAAATGTTGGTGTTCAAAAAACTATACATTGACGTTCATATATTCTCGGGAGTACGTTACATATACACAAATTGAAATAAGTTTATGCACTTTATAAATTTAATTAACAATTAAATCGGTTATGCCGATCAACCATATCCTTAAAGTTAAATATAAAAATAATTCCTTTCAAACCAAAAATTCCATCTACATCACACTCTACGCGCGAACAAGCTTAATACCGATTAGTGTGGATACAATTTTTAAACCAACGAACTAATCGAAAATTAATTATAAAACTTTTATTCAGTTTTTTGTGGGAAGCCCACTGTGAACAACGATTTAGTCTAATTTAATGACCCACTGAATTATCGTACACCAAAATAAAATCGATTTGTAATAATTACGATAAATTTCCAAATGACGATATATGTATGTAAACATTGGGGATAGAACGTGCTGATTCTCAGTCTAGAATTAAAGTAATAAATTATCCAATGTTAATATATTATTTTACTCTCGCCGACAACAGTGAGTATATTATGTATGTACGTATGTATAAATATAGTGGTTAGTGGTTATAGTTTTATATATGTATACGTTCTTGTTAATAAACTAATGAACATATGTATGTATGTATATCTGGTTATTTATGTTATATCTTTTTAAATTAACTTTCTTCGTAAATTTATGTTGCCGCCATAAAATATATAAAGTCATAAATTTCCCAGAGACGAAAATTTAATAAAAGTTAGCTATTTTTTATTTTTGGTAAGAGACTTGATTATGTGAGAAAATCATCTTGTGGTGTTGATGAAATAATTTATATGCGCTACAAAGAAGCTCAAATAATTAACTTCGGCCGAATTACTTTTTGAAACTTTTTTAACTATAGAAACATTATTACGAATTCATATATATGTACGTATGACTTTGGCCTTAAGAATGAAAAAATAGTATTAGAGTATTTGGGATACCTAGATTTCTCGCACTCTTTTGTCTTAACGACAGCGAGCGTCCCGCCAGAAATCTCATTTTAGAAAACCCAAATATTTTATATTTTTTATACTTGGATTTGATTGTGCGAATTTCTGCCTTTCGCTTTGTGCATAGTATAAGTTACCGCCTCATAGGCGGTAAGTAAATAAAGAATCGACTTCGTGTCGGTCTCCAAAATCATCCTCAACCGGTAGAAAGCACTTACTGACCTTGATACTTAAATAACTATAAGAAATGCGAAGGGTTTTCTGACGTGATTATCACACCAGACAACCCATATTATTCCTTTAATATATTACTTAAATTTCTTAATATATTTCGGTTGTGCCACATTGTGCATCACTAAATTGTTTTGCCACACACCATACAATGACTGAACAGGCCAAAATCGGCCAAACGCAAACGCAATAGATCTCAATATAAATGTTTTAGGATCAAGTCACGGAAAAGATTTCAGGAAGCCCAATTTTTATCATGAAATTAAATGAAACAAACTATAATTCATATTTTGGCCCAGTATCGTGTTTGTACATACTATACATTGGTTAGAATCGGCCACAGTATCCAGAAAATATTTACTTTATGGTTTTCTGGAGTAGTTGTATGGATGATTTCTGGAAAACCCAACTTTTATCGCTGAACTAATTGAAACAGACTGTAATACGCATTTTGGCATTATACAACCAGAATACAAAATTTGATACTTTCTGGATACTTTGGCCGATTCTAGCCAATGTAGAGTACGCATAAACGCGATACTGGGCCAAAATGTGTATTATAGTTTGTTTCATTTAATTTCATGATAAAACTTGGGCTTCCTGAAATATTATCTGTGACTTGATCCTAAAACATTTAATTGAGAAGTATTGCGTTTGCAGTTGGCCGATTTTGGCCTATTCTAGTTATTGTATAGTGTGTGGCAAAACAATTTAGTGCTGCACAATGTGGCACAACCGAAATATATTAAGAAATGTAAGTAATATATTAAAAATATGGGTTTTCTGGTGTGATAATCACGTCAGAAAACCCTCCGTTTTTCTTAAAGTATACTATGCACAAATTTTTTAGTGAAAGGCACAAATTGGCACAATTAAATCCAAGTATAAAAAATATAAAATATTTGGGTTTTCTAAAATAAGATTTCTGGCGTGATACATTATCTACGAGTATAACCAAAGTAAATTGCAGTACTATTGAAAAGGAAAGTCTAGCGATAGTACGGGCCTGTAAATACTTTCGACCGTAAACCTGTTCGGTAGGAAAATTTCAATCATTATAAAACAAAACAACCCCTTTGGTTTGGCTGTTTAATGTTAAAAACACCCTACACACAAAATTGTAAGATGACAAACACGAATTCACTTGATCTCTCCAGATTGAAATTGAATTCATACTTATACACAAACACAATCGTACCAATTAGATCATCTGTAGATGAAAATAATGATAACAGTGAGCTGGCCATTCAAAAAAAAACTATTAATCAATCTCAAGGAAACCGCTGAACCAAAACATAAACAAACATTCTGTGATGAGCTTACTATCCTATTTAATATAAACGTTCATGAACGTACTAGCTCTGATAGCTCTCATAACAAAAAAAGAATTCCTACAACAGCACTCAACGAATTTCACCGTCAACTAATATGTAGGGTATAGATAATAAGATACCAAACGAGAAGTATTAACGCAATTCAATTCGAAAATCTAGTTTTACCATAATAGATACATATATACACATTGATTAAATATTTCTAAATACGTCATTACATTCTATACAGATGACGTCACTTTCTCGTCAATACAGTAAGTATTTCCTAAAAATAATAAAAGTAGAAGCCCATTTCTATGTCCCAAACGGCAATGTGAAACCTGCAACATGAATAAATATGAACGGCCAACAGTGTATGTCAAATTCAAATCATCCCAGACTCCACAAAGTTCAATCAAAATCATACAGGCCGATATATACGCTCTTCGAAGGAAAAATTTCCTCACAATCATGGACAAATTCTCCAAATTTGCCTCCACCTTCGAACGTTCTGAACGCAAGTCTCAGACTATTTATACAATTCTGCTTAAGAGAAGGGACTCCCAAAATATTAATTCTTGACTCAGCAACTAAGAGTTCACATCTTCCTCAAAAATATTCACAATATCATCAGAATAAGACATCAAATATTCATTAAAAATATCATACAACAGGACAACGACGTTAAAACTAACAAAGAAAATATAAACAATTATGGATTAGACACTTTCTATTCCAAACTATGTCACGTCATTGGACTCAACGATTTAAAAGTAAATTTTCAAGAAATAGAAATAACTGATATTCGCGTAGGGGCAATAATGAAGCAACGAAAATTAAAAGACTTCACCCAATTAACCATTATCAAAAGAAAACTTTCAAATCTGAATCGTACCATTTCAAATGTTTTACCGAACATTCCAACGAATACTATAAACGTGGCATCTTTACCCCTTAGGAACCTTCATTAAATCAATCACCGGTAACCTTAACCAGAACGACTGTTTAACAGTACGAATTGTCAATCAGATTAACGAACATGTCACAATGTATGCCTTCATAATCAACCGATTTGAAGACATTATAACAACAGTCAACAACTTATCCACCACACGTCAAAATTACATGCGTCACAGTGAACAGAAATTATTAGAATTATTAGGGATTCAATCATTCAAGTAGGATTCATATAGAAGTAGGATCCATGTAGAAGACTAGTATATTAACCATTAGACAACATATTCATCAACACCACCAAAGCAGACATCCTAGATCTTCAAACTTGCTACCAAGTAAAATATTGTAAATATTAAGGAAATCAACAACGATTAACAGCCTATGAGCCTACTATACCATTTACGCACACCTGATAGCAACATTTACACATTCACGTGAAATTTGTCCTAAACCTGTCCTAAAAGCAAAAACAACTAATAAATATTTATATGTGTGAGTTTGCATACGAGTATATATTAAAAAAGTCTCGTTATAACGAATTTTTATATATTTATTGTGAATTTTTAAATTAAGGGATTTTTTGTTATATCTATACGGTTTCACATTTAATTAGAGACCGGTAATATCTAAGCACAATAAGCAGCATTCCTCGAAACTTAAACAGGTAAGGTAAACAAATAAGGAATTTTATATACAATATACGTCTGTATATGTATTTGAATTACGCAATATTCAATTAAAGAACGATCAAAAAAGTAGTGATTTGTATTAAGACTTGAGCCACAGACGTAATATATCCAGACGAGTTATTGACGAATAAAGACGTGGTTGTAGGTACATATACTGCAATCGAGGAACCCAATTAGCTATTTCCAAATATATTTGACAGCTACTTACTAGTAGATGGCACTGTCTAATATATTATATAATCTATATACATACATTTATAGTCATTGCTATTACATACAAACCAATATTTCAATTTGGAAATTTGGTAATTTTTGATGATGTTTCTGCTTTGTATAAATAGATGGCAGGTTTAGAAAATATATTGGGTTCCTCGATATTCGACCATACTTTCTTTCCTAATAAGTCGTCTGGGTATATTACGTTTGTGCTTGAGCGCTTCTTGTTCACGATCCAATTGACCACGTGAAAGAAACACCCGAAAATATTCAGAGACAACGATATATTTCAATTCGGTTATTTTTGGTACTATGAACCAAAAATGTCCAGTTCTAAGTACCTGAGGGCATATACTCGAAAAGTCTGAGTATGGTTTTCTATTATACACACCTCTTCAAAGATTCTTCGGCTATGATGGTTCTTAATTAGAAACACTCGAAACAACTAGGACACTTCTATTTATGTATTTCAGTATTGTTACTTCGAATCAAAAATACCATTCCTTTAGACCAGTTCCACACTCGACAAAATTTGGACACTTCGATCATGAATGTCCTGTCTTAATTACCTGAAACCCTATATTCTGAAAAATCTGAATGGGTTTTCATTAGAACAGACCCACACCTCTTTAAACAGTTTTTGGCTATGATGTCTCCTTATTAGAAATCTCGAAAAAATTCGGACACTGAAATACACACATCGAAAACCGAATTTTTTCGGTGTTTCTAATAAGAGGCCATCATACCGAGAAATTTTTTAATAGATGGGGATCTAGTCTGGTAGAAAACTACTCAGATTTTCCAAAATATAGGCTTTCAGGTACTTAGGGCTGGACATTTTCGGTTTATAGTACCAAAACTGAAATATATATATCGAAGTGTCTGAATTTTTTCGAGTGTTTCTAATAAAGATCCGTCATAGCCGAAGAATGTTTGAATGGGCGTTGGTCTAATCTAACGGAAAACCACTTAGATTTTCCAAAATATAGACTTGCAGGTATTTTGAGACTGAACATTTTTAATTGTTAGTAACAAATTTGAAATAAATAAATAGAATGTGTACGAATCTTTACGAGTGTTTCTTAAACCTTAAAAAAACTTACTACTTTTTTTAACTGTGCTTTAATCGAATATTTTTTAATTCAAATACTCCCGACGATTATAGAATTCCTTGTTTCTTTACCACGTTTCAGAGACTGCTGCTTATTGTGTTTAGACATCAGTAGATCCCTAATTAACGTTAAATTTAATTTAAAAGTGAAACCGATAAGTTACTAAAACAACTAATTTCTCTTAATTTAATAATTCACAATAAAAAATTCGTTCTAACGAAGCTTTTATTTTACATAAAATATTTGTTAAGTTAACGCAAACAAATGACGCACAGGACAGCATCGATCTTGGCAGGGAGAAGATTAATACCACAACCGTGTATGCGAGCATGAGTCGATCAACTAAATAAAATGCGTAGCATCGAATTACGTTTTAACATAAATCGTTGAACCTGAAAATCATCAAATTCCCTATATTGTATGAACCAGGCAACACAAATCGTTCAACCCAAAAATATCATGTTTTAATAGATTTTGGAATTAATTATTTCAATTTATTTTAATTTAGTCTACTAAAAAAATTGTGACTGTGTGGTTTTAAATAAATTAAAACTAGAATAAATACATTTTATTTACGAAACACAGAGGAACGGTCCTACTGTTGTATTAGATTAATTTGTTAATCGGGCGGCAACAACACCAAACCCTCAACTACATATCTATACCTAAATTCTCGGTTGATTTGATTAAAAGTTCAAAATTTAAAATAATTTACTTGGAATTGCCCCCGAGATATCTAACTTTCGAAATAATCTAACAATTTTATAATAAAATCGTATATATCCAAAACATTGTGCCTCTTCTGATGACATAATCAGTTTATGGATTATATAATACTATAAATTTATTGATTGAATTATGGAATAAATACTATCGACCTTTAAAATAATTTTATTGCCATTGTACAAATTAAAACCACAACCAGATATGTGCGGTTGGCAACAATAAATTATTCGATTAATATATTTTCGACTGCGGGCAAAAAATAATTTAATATTTTGTGTATGTATGTGTGTGGGTCATTTGGATATTCGTTTTTTGTGTCATCCTTTAAATACATAATAATTGTACGAGTGGGAGCTGGGATTTTCCAACCCATTTTTGTTCAACCCAATGAAAATAAAAAGTCAGTTTTATAAAGCAGCTAGAAGTCGATATTTGATGAAAGCTTTGAAAGCTCTAATCTCAAAAAATTCCTTAATGGTTTAAAGAACTGTTTTCTTATAATAGTTTATAATAACTGAGATTGTGCTGACACTGAGAGCATATTTAAGTTTAAAAAAATAATATTTTGAAAATATTTCGAAACCTTACAGCTAGTTTTATTATTCAAAATATATAAATATTGATTTTATAATTTGTTGGCCAATTGGAGATTTTAAGCAGCTTTCATCAGCTTTTTATTTTTATAATTCGAAATATTTTAAATTATGATTTTCCTAAAAATTGGTTAAAATTCATTTTCAAAAGTTAAATTTTCTATAAAAAATCCGAAAAGCAAATAATTTCGGATTCACAACTAATTTAATTGTTAACAATTTTGATATCTTGATAATTTATGTCTAGCAACTTTAGAAAATTCAAATTATGTAATTGTGTAAAATTCCCTAAAATTTTGAAAATATTATAAATTTTGTAGATATATATATTTTATAGATTTTCAATTTTAATATTTATTTGGTGCGTGTATTTTAAAACGACTATGCGCTAGCTGGTTTTAAGAATTGTTCAAAATTTAATTTTTGCCTCAAAATTTAGAATCTTAAGAAAAGTAGCAATAATTTGACAAAATTGAAGAATTTAATCAAATTTTAAATATTAGAAGAAACCGGGATTTTGCAAAATTTTTGTTTTAAAACTGCATTTGGTGTTGAACGTGTGGTTTTAATTTAGATAACACTAAATTTATTTATTTCCGCATTGTTACACCAAACAGTATTTTATTTAACTTTCAGTTATACCTTTTTACTTCCTACTAACTCAATCGCGGTTAAAATCCAACTAAAACTAACTAACTCCTACGATTTCTTCTCGTATTTATACCACATATTCTAACCATCTAGAATATTCCACAATATTCGATTTATTTACTACGTGTTACATTAACGGTAGTGTCTCTACTCAAATAGAGATGTCGCCACGATCATAACACTACTCCCTACGATCTAGTTTAACTCTTCTGCGTAGAGTGCTAATCGCTCTAAGTACACCACTTTCAGTTTTCTTCGTTGTCCTTTTCTAACACGGTAAACCACATCGTTTATCTTTTTGATGACGATGTACAGTCCCTTCCATGAAGGCTGATGATTCGGTGAAAACCCCTCTTCCGTTGCAAATTGTTACGCCATACTGAATCTCGTATTTTGAAACCTTTGTCATATACTTGCACGTCACTCCGAGCCTCCATCCGGTCACCTGACACTCGTATCCTCTCCCGTGCAACTGTGCCCCGTTCGGTGGATGGTTTTCCTGCTGATCCACTACTACTCTCCTGATTGTTGCTCCAGCATCATCTATACAAAGTGACCAGTTTTGTCACATGTCCAACATCGAATTTTCCTAATACCTTGCTCTTGTCCCAGCTCCTTCACCAAAATTTGATATTTGCTGTATAGGATATCGGTATCTTGATCGTCTCCATTTTACTTCACGGCAATCTCGTGAAATTTGATCCATCCTGTCACATGTCTAACACCTTATTCTATCTTTGAATCTCCTTGCCACAAGCTCGATGTTCGTTCTCAAATCCATCTGCGTCCGTCGTATTCCAAGTGACGGGTTTATGATTGCATAACACTTTATTACACTTTAATTACTCTTAACTTTCACTTTTTACTTTCTACTAACTCGATCGCGGTTAAAATCCAACTAACTAACTCCTTAAATTTTATCTCGTACTTATACCAAATATTCTAACCTTCTAGAATACCTATTCCACAATATTCGAGAGTGCCTAGACTATTCCTCAAAAGTCTAGACACACCTAATTGACTACAGTTTACATTTAAAGTAGTGTCTCTAGTCAAATTGATATGTAACCATGGTTGTAACAATATAGGTTTACTAAGCTGCCATCTATTGAGCAATAGATTAACTAACTACAAATAGAATAGCTTAGCCCAGAATATCGGACTTCCGTTTAATGAAATTCCAAAAGCTTCGATTTTCGTAATAAATTGAATCGATTTCAATTTAGAATATCGAAATACTATCTATTCTGAATTTTACTGTAAATTTACAAAATTAAACTTAACAAATATTAGAATTTCGAAAATTCAAACCAAAACAAAAGATTTTATGGGCAGAACATTGCATATACCGGTCAGTGGTATCGTGTTTGATTCCCACAGCTGACCCATTTTTTAATTTTTTATTAAAACGGTTGGAACCTCCAGAGGTTCCACACTCAATGCCACAGTGAGCCCATGGTGCAAACTTTGAGAATCCATCCTACCTTGCATAAGCGCACTGCAGCCTTAGCAAACTGTAAAAGTATGAACCAAGAGATGGATAATAACTGATCTACGTTTAAAGACCCGTACGAGAATACTAGGGATCTAGCTTCGGCAAAGGCCGGACAGGTGTAGTGTAGGTAGTCGTCCACTTCCTCAAGACAATCGTCACAAAGATCATCTTGAGCTAGTCCCATGCGTTGGAGATGAACCTTGAAACGTCCATGACCCTTAATAAGTGCAACCAGAATTCTGATTTGGCTCTTTTTTAAGGATAACGCATATTTAGTGACCCTTACGTTGGGTTCGATGATGAACCGTTTTGCCTTACGACAGCTTTCTGTAGTACGCCACTTCTGCGCCAGTTCAAGTAAAGCGAACTTCTTAATAGCATCCTTACCACCGTTGAAAGAAAGAGGAATTGCTGGCTCGGGACCACAGAATTTATTACTGCGCGATCCAGCTAGTAGAGTAGCTATGCGGTTTCCCGACCAGTTTTTCATAGTAAATTACTATGGAGCAAAAAAAACGCAAAATCCGCCATCTTGGATTTTCCGTTGACACGGGTTTAGCATGAAGCGAGCATGCTGCATTAAATGTCTATAGCAAAATTATATATAAATTATGCATTTAGGTGAAACATTACTATTTAAAATATAATTAGTATGCTTTTAGGAGCAATATTGGGGTGTGGCCTATAATTGAAAGGTAGATGGCAGCGTAAATATTATTGAGAAAAATGAGAGTGCATCGGCTACTTTACGCTTAAAGTCGTTATGTGTGAAGAGGCGTCGTTATGTGTGGCATATGTTTATAATATATATCGAAGAATTTTATTTTAGTAGGCATATAAATTAAAATAAATATAATGAAACACTATGTTATTTATAAAAGTTTGCATAGTTTAGTTAAATATACATGAACTTACAATTCTCTCATAGGTACCACTTATGAAAAACAAAAACAAAAACAAAAAAAAAACAAAAAAAAACAAAAATTCAGCAGATTTATTTAATATTCAGACATGTTCATTCATGATTGAATAAAGAAGACGTTTTCACGAGTCACGACACAAAACGATGGCGTTTTAATACGTTTGAAAGCATATTCATTAAATTGATGAGAGTAGTATACAAATATATGGTTTGTATATTGCGTATTAGTATATATGATTTGATTGTATTTTTAGGTGTGAGTAGAATAATGAGAAAAAGTGTTTCTCCATATAATAAATACACAAGCAATTAGATTTTATGTCAATGATTTTTGCAGATATTGTAAAGAGTCATGAGTTCGTTGCGATATTGCACTTCCGCGAGAATGGCTAAATATTTTATTGTGCACCAAAATGAATTTCTCTATATACATATGTAATATAAAATAGTAACATAAAAAAATTTCTTCTCTGATCGTATATTTTATAATGGTTTTGTAAAAACTTATTTAATTGAATTTAAGATTATGACACTTGTAATAAAAGTAAAAACAACTTGCGATTTTTAGAAATAATGAAACAATTGTTTTTGTTTCTCTTTTGTTCGCTTGTAATCTT
Organism: Tipula unca; assembly: GCA_951394425.1. NCBI lineage: Eukaryota > Metazoa > Arthropoda > Insecta > Diptera > Tipulidae > Tipula > Tipula unca. The sequence goes on along the minus strand of OX596382.1, from coordinate 174,411,678 downwards.
TAAAATACGCACCGATTTGGGTTAATGTAATTAGCTGTTAGTAAATAATTATCATATATCAGCTATATAATAAAACGAAGTAGAAGAAATATATCGCGTATGAAAACTAATAATAGTTAAAATGGATATAATGGTTCATGCACACCTTGCGGAACTATATTTTTGCATACCATTGTAAAAATGCTCTTAAGTGCGGTATTATATCAATGTTAAAGCGGTGATAATGCAGAAATCTAAAATTTTTATAGCGTTTCTCCTTATAAAAAATACACAAGCAATTAGATTTCACGTGAATGTTTTCTGCAGATAATGCGAAGATTCATGAATTCGTTACGATATTGCGCTTGCGCGGAGGTTTATCAACATTTTATTGCTCACCGAATTGTATATAAATAGGTGCGCGTAGCTAATCGTCTTTGTATTATTCAAGTACTCGCTTAATTCAGTCGTGCTATTTTGTTAAATTTTATAAAGTTAATAATCCTGTACACTAAACAATAATAAATTTAATTAAATCTTTAAAGGGTTATATAATTGATTGTGCAAAGTGATTAACATATAAAAATTTACTTTATTAATCAGCAAAGTGAAAGTAAATAATTCTGAAAACAAGAATTGAAAAAGTGAATTTAAAGCCTTAACTAACGCATTATAAAATTGTACGTATAGTGGAAGCTTAGTAGTTTTAACCTATTAATACCGTTAACAAATGTGCTCAATATTTTCTAGAGCAATGGTTAATACTCAACAAATAATTCAAAACACTAAAACGGCGCTTTTAAGTGCTAAAGCGAAACCGGAGTTATTAGAGGGGGCCATAAAGCAGTGTAGCAAGGAATTAAGAAACCTTAATAATTCTCTAAAAAACGCAACCACCGTCAGCCACAAAAATCAATTAGCAAATGGAATATGTATGTTAACAAGTTATCGGACGCAAATGAAGTTGCTTCGTGCAAATACCAAAACTAAACCACCACAACGTGTGAAATGGGAATGTATGCAAACGGCTTTTAAGAACCGGATGCGCACTATAGCATTAATTAATTTATCACACACCGACCCCAGTGAATTTTTAAAGGACTGCCGGCGAATTATCAAACGCCGAATTAAAACTGAGTTGAAAAATGAGTTGGCACTAAAGGTTAACGCTATCTTCTGTGGCGAATTCATCAATAAAACAGCTGAAACAGATAGTTTTGATTGGAAATATATGAATACGAAAAACAGTATTATATATAACGACACCAATATCGATGAGTGGTTTAGTGTTAATGTTGAAAGCATTATTTTAAAGGATATTGAAGAATTTCAAGAAAAAGATAGTGGGTGGGCCTTATCAGCTATAATAAATCTGGCAATTAATATTAACAAATACACTGCTCAGTTGGGATCGTCATATATCCCATTACCCAAAGAAATTTTTGATAAAAAAGCATGCATCAATGTTCAAAATGATGATAATGCATGCTTTGCCTGGGCTATACTTTCAGCATTATATCCAGCTGCTGACCATTCAAATCGTGTAAACAATTATAAGCAATATTTTGACAAATTAAACTTAAGTGGGATTAACTTTCCGGTGACAGTAAAACAAATTCCACGATTCGAGCATCAGAATGATTTGTCCGTCAACATATACATCCTAGAAATGCAAAAGTTTAAGAGTAACACACATTATATAACTCTACCAACGTATTTAACAAAAAATAAACAAGAGAGACATATTAATCTGTTGATGATTCAAAACGAATATTGGATGGAAGATGAAAATGATGATGAGATAAATGCGATGCTGGAACCAATTAAATATCACTACGTATGGATTAAGGACCTTTCACGACTGCTCTCAACTCAACTTGCGCCAGGAAGCCACAGACGAAAATATTTCTGTGATAGATGTCTCCACTATTTTTATTCACAATCCTCACTCGACGCACATGTAGAAGCGTGTAGTAAACAAAATATATGTAAAATCAGGCTACCTAGTAAGGATCAGAAAAATTTACGTTTTCAAAATTATAAAAACAAAATTTTAGCACCATTTATTATATATGCTGATTTAGAGTGTATTTTACGTCAAATTAATGAGGTAACTAAGTATCAAGACCATGAGCCCTGCAGTATTGGCTTTTACGTAAAATGTTCTTACGATGAGAAATTCTCGTACTATAAAGCCTATCGCGGTGTGGATTGTGTGCAATGGTTTACATCACAGCTAGGAATATTTGCGAACAATTTGGATAGCATTTTGAGTAACCCTCGAAAAATGGATGATTTAACTGAAGATGAAAATTCTGTATTTCATACAGCCTCAGTATGTCACATATGTGCCAAACCTTTTGCATCTGATAAAAGAGTTCGTGATCATTGCCATTTCACAGGGAAATTTAGAGGCGCGGCACACAATGATTGCAATATAAATTATAAAGACAGTCATACGGTGCCAATAGTGTTTCATAATCTAAGCGGTTATGATGCCCACTTTATTATAGAAAATATAGCTTCTGATATGCCTGGTAGAGTAGATTTATTGCCGATAAATAGAGAAAAGTACATTTCTTTTACTAAACACATAAAAGAAAACATAACCCAATTCCGATTCATTGATTCTTATAGATTTATGGGAAGTAGTCTCGACACGCTATCATCATATTTAACCTCTTTTCCAATTTTAAAATCAGAATTTTCATCACTACCGCTAGACAAATTTAGTGCTTTAAAACAGAAAGGCATTTACCCGTACGATTACATGGATTCACCGAATAAATTTTTGGAAAGTTCATTACCTCCACACACAAAATTTTATAATAAACTTAATGAAACAAATGTAAGTCCAGAACAGTATAAACATGCTCAGGAGGTTTGGGAAAAATTTCACATTCAAAATTTGGGGGAGTACTCAGATTTGTATCTGAAAACTGATGTACTATTATTGGCCGATGTGTTTGAACAATTCAGAACAAGCTGTCTACGTACATATGAACTAGATCCAGCACACTATTTTACCCTGCCCGGATATACTTGGGATTCCATGTTAAAACATACTGGTGTTAATTTAGAATTACTTACAGATATCGATATGATACTATTTGTTGAACGTGGAATACGTGGTGGTCTAAGTCAATGTACAAAACGATATGCTAAAGCGAATAATAGATATATGGATAATTATGATCCAAAAAGTGAAACTAATTTCCTAATTTACAATGATGTCAATAATCAATATGGTTGGGCTATGTCTCAATTTTTACCATACGGTGAATTTCAATGGGTTACAGATTTTCAACATTTTGATGTTAATAAAATTCCTGACGACTCGGATAAAGGCTGCATTTTGGATGTAGATTTGGAATATCCCGAAAATTTGCATGACATACATCAAGATCTACCATTTTGCCCTGAACATAGATGTGGTCCCAACTCGAAAGAGGCCAAACTAATGGCTACAGTACATAATAAAAAGAGTTATATTATCCATTATAGAAATTTGAAACAGGCGCTTAGGCATGGATTGAAAATATTGAAAATCAATAAAATTTTACAGTTTAAGCAATCTTCATGGTTGAAGTCGTATATAGATTTAAACACGTGTTTGCGAACTGCTGCAGGGAATGATTTTGAGAAAAATCTTTTTAAGTTAATGAATAATGCTGTTTTTGGGAAAACTATGGAAAATGTTAGAAAACATTGTATAGTAAAATTATTAACCAAATGGTGGGGTAGATATGGCGCAGAAGCATATATCGCAAAACCACAATTTAAGTCTTCGACAATTTTTAATGAAAATTTGGTAGCAGTAGAGTTAAATAAATCTGAAATTTATTTCAACAAACCAATATATGTTGGAATGTGTATTTTAGATTTGGCTAAAACAACTTTGTATGATTTTCATTATAATTACATGATCCCAAGATTTGCTGAAAAATGTAAAATTTGTTATACTGATACAGATAGCTTAATTTATGAAGTAAGATGTTCAGATTTATACGAAGTTATTAAAACAGATTGTCATAAGTACTTTGACACAAGTGACTATCCCCATGATAACATCTTTCAAATACCTCGTGTAAATAAAAAAGTGTTAGGACTGATGAAAGATGAAAATAATGGGAAAATCATGACGGAGTTTATTGGATTAAGGTCTAAAATGTATACATTCAAAGTGGATGGTGTTTCGGATCAGAAGAAAATAAAAGGTATAAAAAGGCAGGTTGTGAAATCTAGAATAACTTTTGATGATTATAAAGATTGTTTACATAATGAAACAATAAAAGTAGTTTCACAAAATCTAATTCGATCACGAAAACATGTAGTAAGTTCAATAACTCAACATAAAACTGCACTTAATCCGCACGATGATAAAAGATATCTTATTAAAGACAGCTTTGACACGTTGCCCTGGGGACATTATAAAATAATGAATGTTAATTAGACATAATGCATGAAACTTGTCTTAATTATATATAAATATTTAATTTAACTTAGTTGTTACATATAAATATTCTATAAACTATATATAATTTAAGTATAAATATACAATAAAGTTTAACATATAAGCTTGATGATGTTAAAAATATATATTATGAATTACGTTTGATATTGCTTGAATAAAATATGTTAAAAAAAATTTTTTTGTTTAATTATTGATTTACTGAGGTAAAGGTCTATTTGAAAAGATACACATACTTTATATATGTATAGTGATTCATAGATACAAATCAACGGTTTGAAGTTTCGCTGTGGTTTTACAAAATGTAAGTAATCAGTAAGTATGTGTACATGTATTGGGGATAAAGTGTTACCAAAAATTATTTGGATATTTGGACAACGTGATGATATGACGTATATTTTTGAGTATCGTAAACGACTTTCACATGTATTGAGAATCGTAAACGGCTACAACATATGAAAGGAATACGCTCTGACGAAGCTTGGGGTGACCACTATCAACGATTTACATTTATGAGTATTGTAAACGACTGTGACATGTTTTTAGTATCGTAAGCGTCTATGGAGTATGAAAGAAATACGGTGGGGCTACTCATGCATAAGTGGGAATAACGAAACTTTTAGAATTAAAATTTAAAAATTCAAAAGTAAAAACTAGAAATAAAAAATTCAAATACAAAAATTATAAAAAATAATAAATAAAACAAAAAATAAAAAAACATAAAATTAAAAAAATAAAAAAAATAAAAAACTAACAAACAAAAAAAAAATAAAAAAAAAAAAAATAAAACAAAAAAAATTAAATAAATAAATAAAATTAAAAATAAAAAAATAAATAAATAAATAAATAAATAAAATTAAAAATAAAAAAATAATAATTAAAAAGAAATTTTTAAAACTTATAAAACTTTAAATTTTAAGAATCGAAAATTAAAAATCAAATAATGTAGTTTAAAAAACTTAAAAATTTACGTTAAAACTAAAAATGAAAATCCAAACTAGAAAGCAAAAAATAAAAATGGCTTGCACATTACGCAATGTGTTTTATTTATTCTTATTCGTAAGTACCATCATGTTCAATCGTGTTCGCTTTTTCAAAAATAAAATTTACCAAAACTGAAAACACGGGTAAAATAATGCGCAGAAATAATATTGCTTATGATATTCAAGAGCATAAGTCACAGACGTTTGCGATACTGAAGAAGATGTCATACATTTTCATAACAGGTCGTAGTCGTTTACGATACTTAAGAGCATAAGTTATAGACATTTATGTTATTCAAAATCCAGCCATAGTATCGATTTTGAGTGCCGTAAACGTCTATGACTTATATTTTTGAGAATTATTGACGCATATAACTTGTTTTCGAGTATCGTAAACGTCTCTGACATGTGAAAAATTGACGTAAACGTCTATGATTTTTAATAGAAAATGTGGTGAACCACAGTACCCGCGCGAAGCGCATTTTCTATTAAAAATCATAGACGTTTACGTCAATTTTTCACATGTCAGAGACGTTTACGATACTCGAAAACAAGTTATATGCGTCAATAATTCTCAAAAATATAAGTCATAGACGTTTACGGCACTCAAAATCGATACTATGGCTGGATTTTGAATAACATAAATGTCTATAACTTATGCTCTTAAGTATCGTAAACGACTACGACCTGTTATGAAAATGTATGACATCTTCTTCAGTATCGCAAACGTCTGTGACTTATGCTCTTGAATATCATAAGCAAAAGCAATATTATTTCTGCGCATTATTTTACCCGTGTTTTCAGTTTTGGTAAATTTTATTTTTGAAAAAGCGAACATGATTGAACATGATGGTACTTACGAATAAGAAGAAATAAAACACATTCCGTAATGTGCAAGCCATTTTTATTTTTTGCTTTCTAGTTTGGATTTTCATTTTTAGTTTTAACGTAAATTTTTAAGTTTTTTAAACTACATTATTTGATTTTTAATTTTCGATTCTTAAAATTTAAAGTTTTATAAGTTTTAAAAATTTCTTTTTAATTATTATTTTTTTATTTTTAATTTTATTTATTTATTTATTTATTTATTTTTGTATTTGAATTTTTTATTTCTAGTTTTTACTTTTGAATTTTTAAATTTTAATTCTAAAAAGTTTCGTTATTCCCACTTATGCATGAGTAGCCCCACCGTATTTCTTTCATACTCCATAAACGATTACGATACTAAAAACATGTCACAGTCGTTTACAATACTCATAAATGTAAATCGTTGATAGTGGTCACCCCAAGCTTCGTCAGAGCGTATTCCTTTCATATGTTGTAGCCGTTTACGATTCTCAATACATGTGAAAGTCGTTTACGATACTCAAAAATATACGTCATATCATCACGTTGTCCAAATATCCAAATAATTTTTGGTAACACTTTATCCCCAATACATGTACACATACTTACTGATTACTTACATTTTGTAAAACCACAGCGAAGCTTCAAACCGTTGATTTGTATCTATGGTGAATTGCTATGTCAATCACTATACATATATAAAGTATGTGTATCTTTTCAAATAGACCTTTACCTCAGTAAATCAATAATTAAACAAAAAAAAATTTTTTTTAACATATTTTATTCAAGCAATATCAAACGTAATTCATAATATATATTTTTAACATCATCAAGCTTATATGTTAAACTTTATTGTATATTTATACTTAAATTATATATAGTTTATAGAATATTTATATGTAACAACTAAGTTAAATTAAATATTTATATATAATTAAGACAAGTTTCATGCATTATGTCTAATTAACATTCATTATTTTATAATGTCCCCAGGGCAACGTGTCAAAGCTGTCTTTAATAAGATATCTTTTATCATCGTGCGGATTAAGTGCAGTTTTATGTTGAGTTATTGAACTTACTACATGTTTTCGTGATCGAATTAGATTTTGTGAAACTACTTTTATTGTTTCATTATGTAAACAATCTTTATAATCATCAAAAGTTATTCTAGATTTCACAACCTGCCTTTTTATACCTTTTATTTTCTTCTGATCCGAAACACCATCCACTTTGAATGTATACATTTTAGACCTTAATCCAATAAACTCTGTCATGATTTTCCCATTATTTTCATCTTTCATCAGTCCTAACACTTTTTTATTTACACGAGGTATTTCAAAGATGTTATCATGGGGATAGTCACTTGTGTCAAAGTACTTATGACAATCTGTTTTAATAACTTCGTATAAATCTGAACATCTTACTTCATAAATTAAGCTATCTGTATCAGTATAACAAATTTTACATTTTTCAGCAAATCTTGGGATCATGTAATTATAATGAAAATCATACAAAGTTGTTTTAGCCAAATCTAAAATACACATTCCAACATATATTGGTTTGTTGAAATAAATTTCAGATTTATTTAACTCTACTGCTACCAAATTTTCATTAAAAATTGTCGAAGACTTAAATTGTGGTTTTGCGATATATGCTTCTGCGCCATATCTACCCCACCATTTGGTTAATAATTTTACTATACAATGTTTTCTAACATTTTCCATAGTTTTCCCAAAAACAGCATTATTCATTAACTTAAAAAGATTTTTCTCAAAATCATTCCCTGCAGCAGTTCGCAAACACGTGTTTAAATCTATATACGACTTCAACCATGAAGATTGCTTAAACTGTAAAATTTTATTGATTTTCAATATTTTCAATCCATGCCTAAGCGCCTGTTTCAAATTTCTATAATGGATAATATAACTCTTTTTATTATGTACTGTAGCCATTAGTTTGGCCTCTTTCGAGTTGGGACCACATCTATGTTCAGGGCAAAATGGTAGATCTTGATGTATGTCATGCAAATTTTCGGGATATTCCAAATCTACATCCAAAATGCAGCCTTTATCCGAGTCGTCAGGAATTTTATTAACATCAAAATGTTGAAAATCTGTAACCCATTGAAATTCACCGTATGGTAAAAATTGAGACATAGCCCAACCATATTGATTATTGACATCATTGTAAATTAGGAAATTAGTTTCACTTTTTGGATCATAATTATCCATATATCTATTATTCGCTTTAGCATATCGTTTTGTACATTGACTTAGACCACCACGTATTCCACGTTCAACAAATAGTATCATATCGATATCTGTAAGTAATTCTAAATTAACACCAGTATGTTTTAACATGGAATCCCAAGTATATCCGGGCAGGGTAAAATAGTGTGCTGGATCTAGTTCATATGTACGTAGACAGCTTGTTCTGAATTGTTCAAACACATCGGCCAATAATAGTACATCAGTTTTCAGATACAAATCTGAGTACTCCCCCAAATTTTGAATGTGAAATTTTTCCCAAACCTCCTGAGCATGTTTATACTGTTCTGGACTTACATTTGTTTCGTTAAGTTTATTATAAAATTTTGTGTGTGGAGGTAATGAACTTTCCAAAAATTTATTCGGTGAATCCATGTAATCGTACGGGTAAATGCCTTTCTGTTTTAAAGCACTAAATTTGTCTAGCGGTAGTGATGAAAATTCTGATTTTAAAATTGGAAAAGAGGTTAAATATGATGATAGCGTGTCGAGACTACTTCCCATAAATCTATAAGAATCAATGAATCGGAATTGGGTTATGTTTTCTTTTATGTGTTTAGTAAAAGAAATGTACTTTTCTCTATTTATCGGCAATAAATCTACTCTACCAGGCATATCAGAAGCTATATTTTCTATAATAAAGTGGGCATCATAACCGCTTAGATTATGAAACACTATTGGCACCGTATGACTGTCTTTATAATTTATATTGCAATCATTGTGTGCCGCGCCTCTAAATTTCCCTGTGAAATGGCAATGATCACGAACTCTTTTATCAGATGCAAAAGGTTTGGCACATATGTGACATACTGAGGCTGTATGAAATACAGAATTTTCATCTTCAGTTAAATCATCCATTTTTCGAGGGTTACTCAAAATGCTATCCAAATTGTTCGCAAATATTCCTAGCTGTGATGTAAACCATTGCACACAATCCACACCGCGATAGGCTTTATAGTACGAGAATTTCTCATCGTAAGAACATTTTACGTAAAAGCCAATACTGCAGGGCTCATGGTCTTGATACTTAGTTACCTCATTAATTTGACGTAAAATACACTCTAAATCAGCATATATAATAAATGGTGCTAAAATTTTGTTTTTATAATTTTGAAAACGTAAATTTTTCTGATCCTTACTAGGTAGCCTGATTTTACATATATTTTGTTTACTACACGCTTCTACATGTGCGTCGAGTGAGGATTGTGAATAAAAATAGTGGAGACATCTATCACAGAAATATTTTCGTCTGTGGCTTCCTGGCGCAAGTTGAGTTGAGAGCAGTCGTGAAAGGTCCTTAATCCATACGTAGTGATATTTAATTGGTTCCAGCATCGCATTTATCTCATCATCATTTTCATCTTCCATCCAATATTCGTTTTGAATCATCAACAGATTAATATGTCTCTCTTGTTTATTTTTTGTTAAATACGTTGGTAGAGTTATATAATGTGTGTTACTCTTAAAATTTTGCATTTCTAGGATGTATATGTTGACGGACAAATCATTCTGATGCTCGAATCGTGGAATTTGTTTTACTGTCACCGGAAAGTTAATCCCACTTAAGTTTAATTTGTCAAAATATTGCTTATAATTGTTTACACGATTTGAATGGTCAGCAGCTGGATATAATGCTGAAAGTATAGCCCAGGCAAAGCATGCATTATCATCATTTTGAACATTGATGCATGCTTTTTTATCAAAAATTTCTTTGGGTAATGGGATATATGACGATCCCAACTGAGCAGTGTATTTGTTAATATTAATTGCCAGATTTATTATAGCTGATAAGGCCCACCCACTATCTTTTTCTTGAAATTCTTCAATATCCTTTAAAATAATGCTTTCAACATTAACACTAAACCACTCATCGATATTGGTGTCGTTATATATAATACTGTTTTTCGTATTCATATATTTCCAATCAAAACTATCTGTTTCAGCTGTTTTATTGATGAATTCGCCACAGAAGATAGCGTTAACCTTTAGTGCCAACTCATTTTTCAACTCAGTTTTAATTCGGCGTTTGATAATTCGCCGGCAGTCCTTTAAAAATTCACTAGGGTCGGTGTGTGATAAATTAATTAATGCTATAGTGCGCATCCGGTTCTTAAAAGCCGTTTGCATACATTCCCATTTCACACGTTGTGGTGGTTTAGTTTTGGTATTTGCACGAAGCAACTTCATTTGCGTCCGATAACTTGTTAACATACATATTCCATTTGCTAATTGATTTTTGTGGCTGACGGTGGTTGCGTTTTTTAGAGAATTATTAAGGTTTCTTAATTCCTTGCTACACTGCTTTATGGCCCCCTCTAATAACTCCGGTTTCGCTTTAGCACTTAAAAGCGCCGTTTTAGTGTTTTGAATTATTTGTTGAGTATTAACCATTGCTCTAGAAAATATTGAGCACATTTGTTAACGGTATTAATAGGTTAAAACTACTAAGCTTCCACTATACGTACAATTTTATAATGCGTTAGTTAAGGCTTTAAATTCACTTTTTCAATTCTTGTTTTCAGAATTATTTACTTTCACTTTGCTGATTAATAAAGTAAATTTTTATATGTTAATCACTTTGCACAATCAATTATATAACCCTTTAAAGATTTAATTAAATTTATTATTGTTTAGTGTACAGGATTATTAACTTTATAAAATTTAACAAAATAGCACGACTGAATTAAGCGAGTACTTGAATAATACAAAGACGATTAGCTACGCGCACCTATTTATATACAATTCGGTGAGCAATAAAATGTTGATAAACCTCCGCGCAAGCGCAATATCGTAACGAATTCATGAATCTTCGCATTATCTGCAGAAAACATTCACGTGAAATCTAATTGCTTGTGTATTTATTATAAGGAGAAACGCTATAAAAATTTTAGATTTCTGCATTATCACCGCTTTAACATTGATATAATACCGCACTTAAGAGCATTTTTACAATGGTATGCAAAAATATAGTTCCGCAAGGTGTGCATGAACCATTATATCCATTTTAACTATTATTAGTTTTCATACGCGATATATTTCTTCTACTTCGTTTTATTATATAGCTGATATATGATAATTATTTACTAACAGCTAATTACATTAACCCAAATCGGTGCGTATTTTAAAGATTACAAGCGAACAAAAGAGAAACAAAAACAATTGTTTCATTATTTCTAAAAATCGCAAGTTGTTTTTACTTTTATTACAAGTGTCATAATCTTAAATTCAATTAAATAAGTTTTTACAAAACCATTATAAAATATACGATCAGAGAAGAAATTTTTTTATGTTACTATTTTATATTACATATGTATATAGAGAAATTCATTTTGGTGCACAATAAAATATTTAGCCATTCTCGCGGAAGTGCAATATCGCAACGAACTCATGACTCTTTACAATATCTGCAAAAATCATTGACATAAAATCTAATTGCTTGTGTATTTATTATATGGAGAAACACTTTTTCTCATTATTCTACTCACACCTAAAAATACAATCAAATCATATATACTAATACGCAATATACAAACCATATATTTGTATACTACTCTCATCAATTTAATGAATATGCTTTCAAACGTATTAAAACGCCATCGTTTTGTGTCGTGACTCGTGAAAACGTCTTCTTTATTCAATCATGAATGAACATGTCTGAATATTAAATAAATCTGCTGAATTTTTGTTTTTTTTTGTTTTTTTTTTGTTTTTGTTTTTGTTTTTCATAAGTGGTACCTATGAGAGAATTGTAAGTTCATGTATATTTAACTAAACTATGCAAACTTTTATAAATAACATAGTGTTTCATTATATTTATTTTAATTTATATGCCTACTAAAATAAAATTCTTCGATATATATTATAAACATATGCCACACATAACGACGCCTCTTCACACATAACGACTTTAAGCGTAAAGTAGCCGATGCACTCTCATTTTTCTCAATAATATTTACGCTGCCATCTACCTTTCAATTATAGGCCACACCCCAATATTGCTCCTAAAAGCATACTAATTATATTTTAAATAGTAATGTTTCACCTAAATGCATAATTTATATATAATTTTGCTATAGACATTTAATGCAGCATGCTCGCTTCATGCTAAACCCGTGTCAACGGAAAATCCAAGATGGCGGATTTTGCGTTTTTTTTGCTCCATAGTAATTTACTATGAAAAACTGGTCGGGAAACCGCATAGCTACTCTACTCCAGCTTTCGCTAACAAGTCAGCAACCTCATTTCCCACAATGTCACAATGAGCAGGCACCGACATGACCTTTACTTAAACTTATTAAGAATCTGTATGTGCCCTGTTCAAGTCCCGAAGGTATTCCATGTCCCAATGCACCTCAGTCGAAACGCAGCAGAGCACGCCATACCAAGAATGTAAGACTGCAATTCGGGCAAGCATAGAATGGACTCCATAGCAAGAAGGCGAGTAGACGACATAGCCCGGGTTATAGCCTTACAGGCTGTCATCTGCAGTCCATCCAGGCTTGCTACAGTAGAAGTCAGTTTCACAACTGGCCACCATACAACTGCTGCATCTGATTTGTAGATGAATAACATCACATGCTCTACCAAATAGAGTGGGAACAGATAAATTAGCACTGTCTGTACGTCTGGAAAGCACGACCAGATCAGTTTTCGAGGGATTGACGTGCAACCGCTTTTCAACACACCAAACTTCCACTATATTAAGGGCGTTCTGCGTTAGATCATATAAGACGTTCAGGCATTTACCAGAAACTATCAAAACTTGCTATCATCCGCATAGCTTTGCACAATGAACCCAGATCGCGCTGCAATTTAACAAGTTATCCATCGATAACCATGAACCACAAGGGCGAGAGTACTCCTCCTTGAGGACAGCCTTTGGTTACTTTGACAGACTGATGAGCCATCTAACTCAGTCTCAATTATACGGGATTTGAGCATTGAGTCGATGAATCTAACAATGGTTTGATTAATATTAACATTGGTACACGCACTCGTGATCGAAAAAAACGAAGTGCTATCAAAAAATCCCGCAATGTCCAGGAAGGTACCTACAAGAAACTCTTTGTAATTATGTGATCTTTCAATTCTAGTAACGAGTTCATGTAGAGCAGTTTCGCAGGTAGTTAAATGTTTATCCCTAATAAATCTGTTGATGATGAAAAGTAGAGATCAGGCTAATGAGCCTAAAAGCTTTAAGGTCGGTATACTCCGACTTGCCAGCTTTAGGTATGAAAACTACTCTACTGCTACTCCAGGATCGTGGTACAGTACAAAAGCAATGCACGCCTGGAACAGATTAAGTTGGTGAGTACGGACGGGTAGAAAACCATGCTGCAATTCAGCATGGAAAACGCCGTCACGACCAGTCGATTTGAACGGTGCAAACGAGTCACGAATCACCTGATCACCGCTGACCCATTATTAATTATTTAATCGACAGAAATTTGTACATATTTCAAAATGGGTCAGATCAATTAAGGCTAGTTACTCGTTTATTCAATTTTTTTTTTCCAACGAAGGCAACAAAATAAAATTGGTTTTAAAAGCCAAATAAATTTTCTGAAAATAATATTTTTCTAATTAAAAATGTTGACAACAAAATACAAAAAAAATCTGACTATAATTGTCAACAGATGCTAACCGAAAAAAGTTTGCCATTATAGTTTTAGAGCTTTCATATCTCTCTATATTCATACATACCCCAAAAATAATAATTCAATACCTCTATATTGCCTGCATTGATTGGAGGACGTGTTTCGGAATGAGAACTGCGATATCTAAACACAAACACACACACAACAAAAAATAATAACAATTTGTACTGTGTGGCAATATTCATTCAAAACTTTTTGTAATTTCAACTTGCACATTCAGTTCAGTATAATAGTTTTGAATTTTCAGAATCGTTCATATATGAATGAATTGACGATTCATAGCCTACAAACATAAAAAATAATTTTTTTTGTGTGTTGGATAGAAAGATAACTGGTGCTGAGTGCAGATATAGTTTATTTTTTAGATATCCTTTTATAGTTTCTCGTCTCGTATATGTATATCGAGTTTTGTGTGCGGTTTTGTATACAGTCATTAGCATACAAAATAAATTATTTTATCTATATTGAGCATTTGAACATTTCGTTCAATATTTAATGTTGGATTGCATTATATAGTTTTGAATGTTTATTTGTCACAAATACTAAACTCTTCGATACATGCTAAATTGAATTTTTTATTTTGCATATCGTCTTAATACTAATGGGATACTGGCAACAAATTAGGGATCATTTATTTTAGTACTTTTCAACGTTAAATGTTTAATAAAAAGCTTAAAACGCTAATCCTTTTCAGCAAGTAGTGTTATAAAAAGCTAAAAACTCTTTTAGGTTTTTGGTTATTTTTTATCGAAATTTCATCATGAAAATGCTGTTTCATAGATGAACATGAATGGAATCGTGTTCGATTTTAAAATGCAACATTTAAACTCTATTAAGTAAACCCACTCGCATTTGAAATGAATTTTTACGAATGCAAACGAAAATTTAAACTCCGAATAAGTTAATTTTTTAACATCTACAAAATTTACAAAATTCGAAAATACCGATATTCGGATTTTCGAACTGAATTTTTAAAAAAATTTCAAATCTCATTTCTTTATTAAATGTAACACAGAATATTAAATTTTAATTAGAATTCAGAAAATATTGAAATAAAACTTCGAAATAATTGTTAAAATCTCGATATCTTGAAATTTCAGTATATAGCGATTTGGAATTTTTGGATTTTGGTAAAATTTCAGAATTATGTAATTTCGAAATATCTTGAATTTTTCAGAATTCCTACGTACATACTTAAAATTTTGGAAATCGCTACCGTCATAAATAGTCAAATTTGAAACCTAATCTCAATTTTGAACGATGCCAATTAATGTTGAACATTTTTAGATATATACAGCAACTATTGAAAATTCGTAAATTTTCCAAAATATATTTTTCAAAACATTCAATTCTGATGGTCGATTTTGGATTCGTTGGATTTTCGAATTTTGATTTAAAATTAACTGAAAGGTTAATCTTTAAATCTGAATTTATATATTTTTTAAATATTTGGGAATTCAATTCAAATTAATACGGTTTGGAGAGACTGAAATTTAAGAAATTTGGATATTTTGAAATGGCTTGAAATTTTGGTATTTCCGTTTATAGAATTTTGAAACAAAAGTTTTATAGGAATACAATTCAAAGCCTCCAATTTTAATTCGAACGTGAAATGTTTGGAACAGATCTTATACATTTCAGAATTATCATAATTCAACATTTATTTTAATTTTCAGAATTTTAAATCTTCGAATTGCTCCTTTCTAAACTCAAATTAATGGATCATATAAAAAATAACCAAACTGAAGATCTGAAATTTAAATTGGAATTATTCGACAAACAATTTATTACAAAATTGGAAAATGACGATAATCAAATTTTCCAAAATAAATAATGACTTATTTTTTAAAATATTGAATATTTTGACTAACTAAAATTCCGATGCAGCTAAACAAATTTTCAATTTTTGAAATTTAATTTTACTATTTTCATCTCGATTTAATATTTAATGTAGTTACCCAATTTTGAAAAATTTTGTAATGTTTTGAAAATTCAAATAATAATTTAGTTTATTGAATTTCAAAGCCAGAGGTGTGCAAGTCGAAACATAATTTTAAATCGAATTTTGAAAATGTTGCAAATTTCCTAATTTCCTATTTAACTTCAAAACATATTGAATTTTTGTCATATAATTGTGAAAACCGCAGCTGTCATTTAAATGAAACATCTAATAAATAATGAAACTGGAAATGTGTAAAGGAATATTTAAATCCCGAATTATTGAATCTTGAATTTTTATATTCATCACACCCAAGGCACGTAAGGTCAAAAGCCTTGTCGATGTATGCCTCAGTATACAATGGAAAAATGGAAAAATGAGAGAACCTTGGATAACCGACAAATCTACAAAGAACTACGTAACAAAATTACTGCCATGATTCGCAAGGAAAAATCTGTTTATTTAGATAATTTATTTAATTCCGATCTACCACAACAAAAATTTTGGGGCTTGATCAATAGAATTGGGTGTAGTAAAAAAAATCGGGCCTCAAATTGCCAGTTCTCAGCCTATGAGTTTTCGAAAGAATTCAATAATCCTCTCGGAAATACACAAATTCCCAATTATAATCATCAAAACGCACAAATGAACCCAACATCCCAAACTTCTAAACTATCATTTACATGTATCGATTTCCAAACATTAGATAAAGCTCTTAAATCTATAAAAAGCGAGAGTATAGGGCTTGATCTAATCCCAATTAAGTTCATTAAACTAATTTCTCCGATTGTTCTTAAGTATATCTTATTTATTATAAACAACGTTATTACATATTCTTGCTTCCCTGATGCATGGAAACAAAGTAAACTAATCCCTATTCCTAAGAACAGAACTCCTTCGACAGTATCGGATTATCGCCCTATAAGTATTCTCCCTAGTTTGTCTAAGGTTATCGAAAAAATATTGAAAGAGCAGATTACCGAACACCTAAATAAATTTGGTTTACTGGATCAATATCAATCGGCCTATAGAGTTGCTCATAGCACGTCTTCGGCTGTTTTGAACATTGTTGACGACATACGTCGAAGTGCTGACTCTAATAAAGCTACTATTTTGGTTCTATTGGATTTTACAAAGGCTTTTGATTCCATCAATCACCATATTTTGATTAACAAATTACAAAGAAATTTTCAGTTTTCTCGTACTGCGTGCAGTCTTATTCACAGTTACCTTTCTAACAGAAAATTTTGTGTACAATGTGGTGAGACTTGTTCAGATGTTTTTACGAATTCATGTGGTGTTCCTCAGGGTTCGGTATTGGGTCCGCTTCTATTTTCTCTTTATATTAATGACCTGCCGAAAGTACTGCGAGATTGTAATTATCATTTGTTCGCTGACGATGTTCAAATTTATACCGCGTGCTCACCCAATGAAATTAATGCTGGTATACTTAATATTAACAGTAATATCATTAAGATTGAAGATTGGGCTACTCATAATGGCTTGGTCTTAAATCCCAAGAAAACGCAATCCATTGTAATATATAAGCACAAACTTAACACACGTCATTTCCCGTCTATTTCAGTGTGCAATGAGAATATTCCGTTTGTGGATTGTGTAAATGATTTGGGTGTTCTAATTAACAACTGTTTATCTTGGGACGAACATATAAACATGATTTGTTGTAAAACCTACATGAAGCTTCGTACTTTATGGTCGGTGACTGACTTTGCATCAATTAAGTTAAGACATAAATTATTTTTATCATACATTTTTCCTTACTTTTCATATGGTGAAATGACTCTATTTGGAATGCATGAATACAATATGGATAAACTTAATAAAGCGTTTAAAGCTGGTGTTCGTTACATTTTTCGCCTCCGTAAATATGATCACATCTCTTCAGTTTTACCCAAGGTTATTGGATGTTCTCTAAATGACTATTATACATTTCGTATTTGCCTATCAATATACAAGGTGCTAGATACACGGATACCGTTATACTTATATATGAGGTTTGAAAGGTCCAATTTGTTGCGTAATAATATATTAAAATTGCCTAGGAATAAGACCAGGCTATTAAATTCGTCGTTCTATGTCAAGGGTGTCGGTTGCTGGAATAGTTTACCATCTTCTGTTAAATTGGCAGCGTCATATGCAAGTTTCATAAAATTATATTTTGCAAATCTTTAAACTCTTTTGTAACTAACTAGTATCAGGGCATTTGTAGATTATTTTAATTGGAATTATTATTATTATTATTATTAGTATTATTATTATTATTGTTATTATTATTTTTGTTATTAGTATTGTTATTATTATTATTATTATTATTATTATTATTATTATTATTATTATTATTGTAACAATTATTACTATTATTTTACTTTTAGTGTTAATTTGTAATATTGTTAACTTTGTTTCAATGTACTTAACATAATGTTAATAAGCTTTAAGCTTTTTTATGTATTATTAATAAATGAACAAATAAATAAATAAATAAATAAATATACAATACAATTAAAGTTTTAATACTATGGTATACATAATATCAAACCATACATTTTGAGTTATAAATACAATTATCATAATACATAATAAATACTAGTAAAAATTACATTGACATCATGATACAATAGTTCGCTATACTGTTATTTGTCTTGAAAAAACTCAAAGCACGCTTTTTTAAATTTATTAATGGATTTTGAAAGTTTGATTGCTTCCGGCAGCGAATTAAACTGAATAATTCCATGAACGAAAGCTGATGATGAAAACTGATGACAAGCGAATCTAGATGACAAGGAAGTGATTCTAAAAACTCTCGGTGATGAGCTAAATGACAACAATGAGTACAGATAAGCTGGATGCTTAATGTGCAATAGCTTAAATATAAAACAAAGAACTCTAATTAAAAGATATGTCATTAATGGCACACCCAGTATACTTTTCTGAAAGCAAGAAACATGATCATACTTCCGCAGAGAATTAACATATCTAATACACGAATTAAAAGCCAACGTCAAACGATACTTTGACTGATAATCGGCATTATATACAAATATCTCGCCATAAGTAAATAAGGGCATTATCAAACTCTTGACCAACAATAACCTGATTGTAACAGGAGTTATGCAACTCAGTTTTCTAAGTGAATACAACACATAGTTAACTTTTCTACAGATCAGATTTGTATGCGTGCACTCCAGGTTAAGGTATTATTGAACATTACTCCGAGGTTCCGGACAGTATCAGATACCGTTAAGTTTACACCGTTAATTACTATAGGAGGTAACTGAACATTAAGCTTCTTTTTATATATTGGTAATAATTGGGACTTCACTGCATTCAAAATTAAACCGTTAGTCTCGGTCCAGCTATAAATTGACGCTAAATCTTGATTCAAATTTCTACAAATATCATCCATGCTATCCAAAGGACCAGCTAAATATATTTGTAAATCATCAGCATAAACATGGTATCTTGAGTATTGAATGCGCAATGGTAAATCATTGATGTATAATGAAAATAATAATGGACCCAAAACAGAACCCTGCGGTACACCAGAAGAAATTAACATTGGGGATGATAGTTCCTCCTGATATTTAACTACACCTTGTCTGTCTGCTAAGTATGAAATGATAAGACGTGTAGAGTAATCAGAAAACTTGAAGTAGAGTCTCAGCTTCTGTGCAAGTAAAACGTGATCAATGCAATCAAACGCTTTCGAAAAATCCAGTAATACCAAAACAGAAAAGTAAGACTGATTCATACTCTGCAGTAAATCATAATATACTTTTCCTAAAGCAGTAGTCGTGGAGTGATTACTCTTGAAACCAGACTGGAATGGGTCTAAAAGATTATTATCATATAAATATTTTTTCATATGCATGCATAAAAGACTCTCAAAGACCTTTGATAAGTAGGGTAAAATACTAATTGGGCGAAAGTCTGATGCTTGAGATGGTGTTGAAACTTTTGGTACAGGAATCACGATAGCCTTCTTCCACGAATCCGGGAAAGTGCATGTTGTTAGTATGTGATTAAAAATATGAGTACAATAGGGTAAAACTACTGGCAATAAAATTTTCATTAATTTAGGCACTATATTGTCATGACCAGTAGCATTTGATTTAACTTGGTTGAACGCCAATGCAACCTCACTTTCACTAAATGCAATAAAATTAAATTCATTACAAAAATCAATATTCGATTCAGTCATGGGCCAAGCAACAGGCTTTGCAGCCACCATGGAAAACTGATTCTTAAAATCTTCAGCAGATAAATTTACTGCACAATCGTTTGTAGGTATCATTCCCAAACATTTAATAAACTTCCAAATGTTACCATTTTTATGCCCATTGTTCAACTTATCAAAATAGTACTTTCGTTTAGCATCCCGTATAAGGCAAGTAGTTCTGTTCCGTAATTTAGTGTAAGCCGACCAATCTGCAGGATTTTTACTCTTGCGCCAGAGTAGTAACGTACGATCTCGTTTTTTAATGGACTCCAAAATGAAATTATTGAACCATGGAGTTGACTTATTTCTACATAACTTGCGTTTAATTGGAACATGGTCATTAAATAGTTTAATAAAATTGACATTAAAATAATTAACTTTACTGTTGATGTCGGAACACATGTAAATATTAAACTAGTCCAGCGACAAGCTATTAGTTAAAAATGCAGCCTCGTTTAATTTGCTGAAATCTCTAACATGCTGATATTTCATCTTAGAGCGAGGATGTCTGTATCTGTAGCACATAAAAATCAAATCATGATCCGAGATACCTGGTATAGCCGTTTGCCCCAGCGCAATTATATTGTCACAATCCATGCTCCCAATCATCATTAAATCCAATGAAGACGTTAATCTTGTATTAGAGAAAGGCAAAATGTCAATGGAAAGCGATGTCATCAAATCAACAAAGTGTTTAGCTGCAGCAACTGGATCCGTCATATTCAGGTTAAAATCGCCCATAATGACAATGCGATGGTACTCATCCATCGAATTGGCTAAAAACTCAATCAACTCATCAGCTTGCACTATAGAACAAACATGAGGATTATACATGATACTAACTAGCAATTTCCCTGTACATAACATCACTTCCAGAAAAAGTGCCTCAAATCGCTCTTGATAAGATCGATTAACTAGTTTGACCTTCAAATTATTGCGTACATATATCCCAACGCCACCACCAATATTAGTTCTATCATTGATTCGATCATTCCTTAGTAGTGAAAACCCTGGAACCTGGAATACGCAATTAGGCATTCCGTCACGAAGCCATGTTTCAGAAACTTCCACAATATTTAAATTGGTAGATGTCATTAAATGAGATATATCATCAATATGAGCAGGAATGCTACGTGCATTTAAATGAGCAATATTCAAAAGATCAGTTGACCCATTCATATTCTTATTCAAGAAATTCACAACCGAATCGTCATCAATGTTCTCACAAACATTATACTTTCGCCCCATTATAATGTACACAAATATAATATATCACAAAACAAATTCCAAAACAGCACATCATAATGCATAACGATGTCAATCCAATAATTACGCATTCAAATATAATCATGGATAAAATACAGCTACGAGTTAAATAGTAAATAAAATTCAAAAAATAAAAATGATCAGTGTAATAGAAAAATTTGATGACTAATTTTTGAATACAAAAATAGCATTTATGAGGTTCAATTACACCTTTCATAATCAAAAATATTTTTTTTTTTATAAATACTAATAAAAATGATAATTTAATAGTAATTGAATTAAAACAAAACAAAAATAAAAATAAAAACAAAATAAAAAATAAAATAAAAAGTAGTGTATAACAGTTATAAAATTTAAGAGGTATGATTAAAACAAAAGTGAATGAATTAATTAGTGTAATACTTAATTGCAAACTATGATAATTTTTTATTTCCGGAAGCATCAGCTCGACGATTGATTTGACTAACAGTTGGAGTATCAAGAAATGTCGTACTTCCGCTGATCTGTGAAACTTCAATATTTTGATTTTGGATTGGAGTTTCGGCGAGTTCCAAAGTCTTATTGATCCGTGTGATGTCATTGAAGGATGAGATGAAATACACATTAGATTCTGTTGATTTTCGCAAGTAAATTTTATTATCTTTGCACCATAAAAATTTGAACTTATATTTGATTTTGATTTTTTTAGCTTCATTATACAATTTGGATTGCAATATAGTAAGATGATGCATAATAATAATTTGATGAACCAAAGAAGACTCATCAACTTTGGGTAATGACTTGCTTTTACGAAATGTAGTTAAAATATTGTTCTTTAACTCAATTGTTTTTAGTGTCACTACATAAGAATTTTTTAAAAATGACTTCGATGTATTGTTGTGAGACATTTGTTGAACAGATGTTATGTCATCATCAGATATTGAGACACCAATCTGGACAATAAGATTTTTTATAGTGTGAAGGACTTCTCTGCAATTAGCGGGTAGACCGACGATAACTAGATTTCTTCTGATTGTATTTTGACTAAAACGATCAATCTCTGCTTCCAAAAAGTTGATTTTTTCTTCACGAATCTCACATGTTTGCCTAAGGTTGGTAAGTTTGGCGTTAATGCTTTTATTTTCATTGGTGAGGCTGGTTATGGTTCCCTTAAGATCATCCAAAGTTTTGCATAAGAAATTGAAAGAGATCTTGAAATCATCCAACTGCTTCTGGATACATTTGAGTGTTTTGCCAATATCGCTAATGTTTAGTGTATCAGTGGGGTGTTGAATATCAGATTCGTCATCATCATTATCCAGTATTGACAGATTAGTATTGGTACGACAATCAGGACATACCCAAGTAGCAGATCCAGTTTTTAGACCACACAACAACTCGACAGAAATTTCCGCACACTTAATATGATAAATCTTTAAACAATTATTGCATTTGATACCTGGGAAACGTTCTCTAGTAATACTTTACAACACTTAGTGCAATTTCCAGTCATTTTTACAAACACTCAAAAAAAAAAAAATAAAAAATTAAGTAATGTCACTGTTAGCGGGAAATTTGGTGTATGACAAGACTTTTTGCCGTAAGTGTGAATAAAATACCGAATGATATTTTAGGTTGCAACTGAGATCCAGCAGCCTATGGTAATTATTTTTTTTTTTTTTTTATATTATGGTCTATTTTATTCAATCACACCATACAGTTTTCATTTATTTCACAAAACTTCACTAAATACACTAGTTTAAATCACTATAATGACAAGTGTAAAATGTATAAATTGATCACTCAATCCTTATCACCGAACTGGAGAATTTGAACTGGAAGAAATATCAAAAATCCTTACAGATTGCCAGCCGTCGGAAATGTAGGGACGCATGCAATCAACGGGTGATGGTCACCATCGTATCGCAGTCACTCCAAGTAAATTGAAAGTGTTCGTAAGCCATTCGTTTTGTATGCACTCCGATGTCTACCGTCTTTACGAATATCTGAATATATTCTGCCACCGTACCAGAACCGTCTTAATTTATTAAAACTTCACCGATTAGAGCATCGACGAGTATAGCATCCGCAATAAATTTACTAAAATTTACTAAATTTGTTTATAATTGTAAAAACCGCAGCCGTCAATATAATGAAACATCTAATAAATAATGAAACTGGAAATCGGTAGTTGATTTTTTTTTACGAATACAAATGAAAATTTAAATTCCTAAATATCGAAATTTGAATTTTCAAAACAATATTTGCAAATTCGGTTTAAATGTATTCGTAAAATTTCAAAACTATAAAATTAAAAACAATTTTGAAAATTTCAGAATTCTTAATTTTCATGCACCATTTTGCTGATCGTGAAATTTGAAATTTTTGATAATCGCTACCGCCATAAATACTCTAATTTGCAATCTGAATTCGATTTTGTACGATGCTAATCAAAATTTAAAAGGCTATTCCGAATTACAGAATTTTAAAAATTTTAAATGTTTTACAATAAAGAAAACATTTATAAAATCCGAAAATAGTCATATTCGAATTTTCTAAAATAGATTTTTCACAACAACCGTTGAATTTTTCTACGAATTACAAGTCGAGGAACGAACGCTCGAAACTTTAATTTCATAATTCTTAATATGTTTGGAAAGTTAATTCGAAATAATATATTTTGGAGATACTAAAATGTGAGAAATTTGGAAATTTTTTAAATGCCTTCAAATTTTGGTTTATCGAATTTTGAAACCTAAGTCTTATAGGAATTTGGAAAATGTTGAAAATGCATCTATAGCACTCTGAATTAAAAAAATTGTTCAATTCGATTTAAATGTTATCTTGGAACAGATCTTCACATATCTTTCAGAATTGTCTCATTTTAAAATGTCGTGAGTTTTGTAAAATTTGTGATATTTTATAATCTAGAAAATTTACAATATTCGAAAATATTTCGAATAACTAATTCTAATCGTCAAAATTTCAAAATATTGAATATTTTGATGAATTAAAATTTTGATGTAGCTATGCAAAATTTTAGTTTTTGAAATTAAATTGTTCAATTCTCACTTCGAATTAATATTTAATGGAGTGCGTAAAATTTACGAATCAGTTTTTCGAATTTCGAATTTTAATTCGAATTCTGAAAATATTGAAAATTCCCAATTAAAATTCGATTACCAAGAGTTCTGAATTTTGAAAACTGAATTTATAAAGATGTGTAACATCTTATATGGAAATTTTTAAAACAGTACAAATTTCAGAATTATCTAATTTCAAAATTTACTGAATTTTTTCATAATTTTAAAAATCGGTAACGTCAATTTAATGAAACTTATAATAAATAATGAATGCAAATCAAAAACTATAAATCCATTTCGAATTATTGTTTTGAAAATTTTGGATATTTTGAAATATCTATACAAAATTCACAAAATTTGACAAAACCGATATTCGAATTTTCTAAAATGGATTTTTCATATCTTTCGAGCAGTTATTTTACACAAATCGAATTTGAAAGTACAAATTGAATTTTCAAAAATTAGGTAATCACGATGTAGTTTATTGAATTTTGTAACCATTAAAATTTTTATTTTTAATATACAATTCGGTACCTTGAAATTTTAATTCAAATGTGGAAAACAAAATTGAAATTTCGGTTTATAAACTATGTATGCGTATACAAAATTGAATAATTTGAATCAAAATATGAAATTGAAAATGAATTGAGAATTTATAAATAATTATTTAAAATTGCAGAAGTTCCAAGATTAATATTTTTACAATTTTACAATTACGGATCAAGCTGCTTGTCTAAAATCCAGTTACGAGTGGCTGATTTAGACAAATTTTTTATAAAAGTAAAATTGTATTTGTACATTTCATTAAATGCTTTTCGATTTAATGGATCATATTTCATGACGTCTTATTCTGAAATCTACCCATAGTTGTTCCGCGGAAGAACGAAACACAAAAGTATATTTATATCAATTTGGCGTGAACAGCATACATAATTCATTGGTTCTTGGTTTTAGTTTAGTGTTTGGAGTGTGGTAAATTTAATGAAATTTTATTACTTTATTTGGTGTTTGTTTGCCGTTTCCACTCTCTATATACAACACATATACATATATAGTAAAACAAATTATTTGCAAGACGTCTGTCGCGTTGTATGATTTTATCAAAATCAAACTTAGTCGTTTTGTATTTCCGCTGTGTAAAAAGATTATCGATAAGCACAATGTGAAACTTGAAAAGCACTCATCTATAGACAAGAGTGACATATGAATCGCTTCATTCAATTATGTCTCGTCTGCGCGGTGTTATGTTATTTATGGCTTCTGGAAAAGAAAACGATTTAACGTAAATCTTTTGTTTTAGCTCTCGGGTTTCAATTTATCATACTCGTTATAATGAAAACTTTGTATATTGTTCAACAGAAAAAAATTAAAGTTTTTCAAAGCTTCAGGTTAAAACCAGATATTGTATATACATATGTACATGTATACACTAACATACTCGTATACTATGTATGACATTTTACATTGTAATATAGATAAATTTTATATAACAAGATGTAATTCATTGAATTTCCTTTTGAATATTCAAAACTGGATGTATGTACATAGCAAAAAATTATTGAGAAAATTATGTCATCTTTCCAATAAAACGACAACAAGAATAAGATAAATTGAAAATTTATTCAAATTTTATTCAAAATTTTGATTTTATTCGTATGTATATATGAACTCGTACGTACACATATCATACACATATATATATATATATATATATATATATATATATATATATATATATATATATATATATATATATATATATATAATATTTGAGATAAGGGTTGTTTTGTTATTAGTGTCAAATTTGAATGTTTTCCCAGATATTTTTTTTAACATGTATGTACATTTATCAAGAGAATTGAATTGTACATATCTAGCAGATATATTATAGATGACATATATAACCAAATATTGATAGACAATTTTTACTTGTCTAAACAGTATTTAATAGGTTTTATGTATTATGAATATTTTATGTACATATACATATGTAAATATGTTTCTTGTAGTCGGGTGGAAATATTTTATCAGACAGCAAATAAATAAGTATTGTTTTTGGAATTGATTTCGTTGAATGCGTGCGTCATTTTATAATGCTTATGAAAACAAACCTTAGTAAAACTTTTTGGTGGACTAATACATAACATTGTGCCTTCTATAATAATTTTCTAATCAAATACGCAAAACTCCTGAATTTATTTGAATCTGGGAATATTTGAGTTTTAACAAATTTGTTTAAATAGGAAGGAAATAGGAGGAAATTGGATATTATTAGATAGTATTGTAGGGCTCTCGTTTTTAAATTTCGGGCAATTCGAATGTACAATAAAATTGTCTCGCAAACATTTTAATAAAAATAAGTTCGCACAGATCATCGTTTCCTAAGTGAGTTAAAGGCATTGGGAATTGTTACTCTGCTACAGGAGGGTAACTCAATCAACGGTATGCAGTAAGTAGATTCGGAATAATCAAGTATAGTCAATGGTGTTCCGTATTTATTCGTGGTTTTGGGAAACTGGCTTGTTTAAATTTTAAATTGTTTACCGATATAATCTCAAAATCGTTGTGTTACACTTTTAAATCAACAGTTTCGCAAACAATTTGTATTGAAATTTAAGTATGGAGGATATTACTTTGGCATTTTTCTGTTAGATTAGAGCCCTATGGTCATTTTCTACCTATATGACGGCTGTTTATGTAAAATGCCGTAAAATTTCACGTCATATTTTCATATAGAGTTTTCGGGATTTTTGAGAAGTGATGACATCCTTCCCGGTTTATAGTTTTTTTTACTTTGGCATTTTTGATGGACTAGAGCCTTATCTCCAATATGGTGGCTGTTTGAGAAAATAAATAAGTTTTATAGACATTATCAAGTTGCCAGTGGGGTCATAATTAGTTCAATTGTTATAAAGTGACGATTAGGAGTAATAATAATTTGTTGAAAAAAATATGAACTTCAATAATAAACGTTACTGGTAAGTTTTTTATAAGTATATTATTTACCGTTTTGTGTACCATTTAGTTTATACATATTCCGACATTAAAGCTATTTTTTAAAGCTGTCGCGAAAATACACCAACAGACATGTAATGACAATATATCATTTTTTTAGGAAAACACCGAGGCTTTAGATGCCCTGGAAAATTTACCAGACGATGTCCCAGCGCCACTCGATGTATATTTACATCCCCCAGAATTCCATTCAGATACGGATGAAGATTCTGGCGAGGAGGAAGATAACGATCCCAACTTTTCGAATGTGTATAAGAGGGAAAAAGTTGTATATGCCATTAGTTCTATGGATGTTGGATTTGGCCGTTACCAATGCGTGGTCATTAGCCAAAACCTACAACTGCCAACTAGACCAATACGAGTTTCGGCGAGAGCTACCTAAAGCTTTACTCACACAACTTGGAAAGATGCAACCAAAGCGAAGATTTTCTAAACCACCAGGTTATCTCGCTGAAGGAGCTCATACATCAAATAAAGGGACGTCCTGGCTGCGATGTAAGCAATGTCAATCACAGACATATTATAGGTGTAACATTTGTAATGTGCCTTTACATGCAAAGTGTTCAACCGAATTTCCTAAAAATTTAAAATAAATTATAAAAATTACATCCTTGAAGCTTTAAAGCAACTTTAAAAGATTTAAATGCTGTGAATTACAAATTATTAGATTTTATATTTTTACTAGTTTTATTTAATTCTTTTTTTAAGAAATGAATTGTTAAAATCTGTTTTGTTTTCGTTTACGTTTTTATAATTTTTAAAGAAATAAATGAAAAAATTTTTTTAAAAAAATTGTTTCGTAATGACAAGTGATGCGTTTATGCAACACCCCCTATTTTGGAACTGGTCGATTAGTAATTTTTTTTTTTTTTAATTTTCTTTTGATTTTCATCAAAATTAATTAGAAAATAAAAAAAAATTGTAAAATTTAAAAAAAAATGTTCATGTCACAGATGGATTAAAACTGTACCAAACTCATATTCATTTACTAGGCAATCACCGATAATAGAAATGAGGCAAACAATTTAAATTGGATCAAACCAGAATTTGAGGATTTAAAATTAATTTAAAAATGTTAGATATAACTATTGCGTTACCATGAAATTTATCTATTTGACTGAGCTCAGGACTCAACATGTTGCATTTACTCAATATGTGCCAAAAGTTGAGTGCCTTGAAGCTGCACCAGTCAAATCAGCCCGCCACAACAAAACCTAGCCCATAATTTATTACAATTTTATTACACTTGCCACTTTGTAACATTTGATGCAATTGTGATATCGAGATAAAACTTGGGCACTTTTATGTATAAATCAACTTAGTTTAATAGAAACCTTTCTGAAATTAAAAGAATAGTTTCAAATTTTTCCTTAAATTTCATTATTTTCATAAAGTAAGTTTATAATCTGTATACCGTATAGTGTGAACAATGCCCAGTTCTACCCAAAATATGGTGGCGGTCTGGTGTAATAAATTATTACAAGTAATAAAGTCGACTTTTTCAGTTTTTTCGTTGATTTGAAATGGATTTCAACAAAAATAATTAAATTACACCACTTGACAAGGTGTATGTATACCGTATAGAGTGAACAATGGCCAGTTCTATCCAAAATTTGAGGGCGGTCTTGTGTAATAAATTATTACAGGTGATAAAGTCGAGTTTTTGGTATATTTCGTTGACTTGAAATTGATTTTAACCAAAACAATTAAATTACACCACTTGACAAGATGTTTGTTTACCATATAGTGTGATCAATGGGCAATTCTAACCAAAATATGGTGGCGGTCGGGTGTAGTAAATTATTACAAGGGATAAAGCCGATTTTATCGGTATTTTTCGTTAAATTGAAATGGACTTTAATAAAAATAATTAAATTACACCGCTTGACAAGGTGCATGTATACCGTATTAAGTAAACAATACCAGTTCTATCCAAAATATGGTGGCGGTGTGGTGTAGTAAATTATTACAAGGGATAAAGCCGACTTTTTTGGTATTTTTCATTGAATTGAAATGGATTTTAATAAAAATAATTAAATTACACCGCTTGACAAGGTGTATGTATACCGTATAGAGTAAACAATGGCCAGTTCTATTCTAAATATGGTGGCGGTCTGGTGTAGTAAATTATTACAAGGGATAAAGTCGACTTTTTCGGTATTTTCATTGACTTGAAATGGATTTTAATAAAAATAATTAAATTTCACCGCTTGACCAGGTGTATGTATAGTGTGATCAATGGCCAATTCTAACCAAAATATGGTGGCGGTCTGGTGTAGTAAATTATTACAAGGGATAAAGCCGATTTTTTCGGTATATTTCGTTGACTTGAAATTGATTTTAACTAAAATAATTAAATTACACAACTTAACAAGGTATATGTATACCGTTTAGTGTAGACAAGTTATATCCAAAATATGGTAGCGGTCAGGTGTAATAAATTATTACTAGAGATAAAGTCGACTTTTGCGGTATTTTTCGTTAACTTAAAATGGATTTCAATAAAAATAATTAAATTGCACCGCTTGAATATGTGTTCGTATACCGTATAGAATGAACAATGGCTAGTTCTTATCAAAATATGATTGCGGTCTGGTGTAATAAATTATAACAGGTGATAAAGTCGAGTTTTTGGTATATTTCGTTGACTTGAAATTGATTTTCTCCAAAACAAATAAATTACACCGCTTGACAAGGTGTATGTATAGCGTATGGTGTGAACAATGGCCAATTCTAACCAAAATATGATGGCGGTCTGGTGTAGTAAATTATTACAAGGGATAAAGTCGAGTTTTTGGTATATTTCGTTGACTTGAAATTGATTTTAACCAAAACAATTAAATTACACCGCTTGACAAGGTGTATGTATACCGTATGGTGTGAACAATGGCCAATTCTAACCAAAATATGGTGGCGGTCTGTTGGAGTAAATTATTACAAGAGATAAAGTCGATTTTATCGGTATTTTTCGTTGACTTGAAATGGATTTAAATAAAAATAATTAAATTACACCCCTTGACAAGGTGCGTGTATACCGTATAGAGTGAACAATGGCCAGTTCTATCCAAAATATGGTGGCGGTCTGGTGTAGTAAATTATTACAAGAGATAAAGTCGACTTTTTCGGTATTTTTCATTGACTTGAAATGGATTTCAATAAAAATAATTAAATTTCACCGCATGACAAGGTGTATGTATACCGTATAGTGTGAAAAATTGCTAGTTATACCCTAAATATGATAGCGGTCTGGTGTAATAAATTATAACAGGTGATAAAGTCGAGTTTTGGTATATTTCGTTGACTTGAAATTGATTTTAACCAAAACATTTAAATTACACCGCTTGACAAGGTGTATGTATACCGTATGGTGTGAACAATGGCCAATTCTAACCAAAATAAGATGGCGGTCTGGTGTAGTAAATTATTACAAGTGATAAAATCGAGTTTTTGGTATATTTCGTTGACTTGAAATTGATTTTAACCAAAATAATTAAATTACACCGCTTGACAAGGTATATGTATACCGTATAGTGTGAACAATGGCCAGTTCTATCCAAAATATGGTGGCGGTCTGGTGTAATAAATTATAACAGGTGATAAAGTCGAGTTTTTGGTATATTTCGTTGACTTGAAATTGATTTTCTCCAAAACAAATAAATTACACCGCTTGACAAGGTGTATGTATAGCGTATGGTGTGAACAGTGGCCAATTCTAACCAAAATATGGTGGCGGTCTGGTGTAGTAAATTATTACAAGGGATAAAGCCGATTTTTTCGGTATATTTCGTTGACTTGAAATTGATTTTAACCAAAACAATTAAATTACACCGCTTGACAAGGTGTATGTAGACCGTATGGTGTGAACAATGGCCAATTCTAACCAAAATATTATGGCGGTCTGTTGTAGTAAATTATTACAAGGGACAAAGTCGATTTTATCGGTATTTTTCGTTGACTTGAAATAGATTTAAATAAAAATAATTAAATTACACCCCTTGACAAGGTGTATGTATACCGTATAGAGTGAACAATGGCCAGTTCTATCCAAAATATGGTGGCGGTCTGGTGTAATAAATTATAACAGGTGATAAAGTCGAGGTTTTGGTATATTTCGTTGATTTAAAATTGATTTTAACCAAAACAATTAAATTATACCGCTTGACAAGGTGTATGTATACCGTATATTGTAAACAATGGCCAGTTCTATCCAAACTATAGTGACGGTCTGGTGTAATAAATTACTACAGGTGAGCTTAATCGACATTTTGGTATTTTCCTTTAAATTAAACTAAATTGATTTTTACACAAAATAATAACATTTTATTGTTCGTCATTTTACCAGTGAACTGTTACATTTGTAATAAATTCTTGCCCATGTTTTATCTCCGTATCACAATTACATCAAAAGTAGCAGTGGCGGTGTAGGTTCAATTTGAAGTTACGCCGTGCACGGTTTTCTCGAGAACGGCAAGTTGGTGCACCTGAAGGTGATCTAATCACCAAATTTTAAAATTAATTTAGAAAATCTCTCAAAACTTGCAACCTCACATTTAGAGCTTATACGCTGAATGCATCAATTTTTCGTTGAATCGTCGGGAATAACGAGAAATAAGTGAAACATATCCAAATAAATAACGGAATACTTTTGGAACGCAATGTATAATTTGTTAATACGACAAAACTTCACACCGATGTACATACTATGAACAATTTTGTGACACTCAGATATTCAATTCAATTTATTATTACCACACACTCGAAACATTAACAAAATCTGTTATTCTGTCTAATGTTTATTTGGTGACACAGTCAAATTGGTAGATATAGATATGTGAATGTAAACATTTTCATCAAAATTTCATGACAATTTTAGTCCATTACATACTATAGTTAATATGTATAGTGATTTATTTAAAATCTTTTTAAAATAGAAAACCGCACGAGATCCAACAAAAATTGTTGTGGAATTTTGGATATGTGCATATAGATAAATAAATTTTGTAATCAATCAACTGGGTTGTATATGACAGTTGTGTAATTATTTTAGGATATTGAATTTTTTTTTGTGTTGACCCACATAAGCTATTTTCATTTAGCACTCATTTACTATATTTATGCGGTTTGTCTCTGGAAATTGAATACATAGTTGGCGTCTTTATACATAATTAGTTTTAAAGCTGTATATTTGGAAATGTTTTTATTTTATAATAACATTATACTTCCTGTTTAGCAGGGGGAAAAAAATTCGATATTCTGGAATCTTGATATTCTATTATCCTTTTTGATGACATTTTGTGTTCCTTTTTTTGAATCATTTTAAATGAAAAAACCGACCCTTCAATAATTTAATACAGCTTTAAACCTATAACTTTGAATTTCTTATTTTTCAAGTCGAAGACACAAACACGTAATAATGTCGTTTGAAATGTATACATATATATAGATGTGGGACAGAATGGTTGTCATCGATAAATTTCACCTTGAGGTAATATAAACGTAAAAAAACTAAACCCAAGTCTCACACAAAAAGGTATATATTTACGATACGATATATCCGTACGCATTCATAAATATAAATTTAATTTTGTTAAATAATCTCTAAGGGAAAATATCGTCGATAAAATTAAATAAATGTCGTTTCTCGTATGTTGAATCCTGTCTATGTATATATCAGAACGATATACAGAAAGTTATTTCAATTTATTATTTATATGACATAAAGTTGATAACCTGTATGAAGTTATGTTGAATGAGAAATGAATCCAGCAAAAACAAATTATATTCTTCATTTTATTTGAATGGAAACATATGTACATATATACATTTTATTTCGAGATGTATACAAAATTTTAAATACAAAATAATTTTTCATATCAAAAGTCATAATAAATTATTTATGACCGAAAAAAACATGCATAATGAATGAATTTTGTGACCTAAATATGTATCAAAAACGACTTGTTTGATGCTCGTAGAGCGGTGAGAATATTTTGTATGCCAAATATTAACATCTAAGATGCGATTCTTTATCCTCTTATATATTATGTCCAATCCATATAATGTCATTTAAATTGTATGGACCTTTTCTATTCAAATACATTTTTCTAAATATTAAAAACAATATCTATATATATATATATATATGTATAATTCTACTGTACGTGTGAATGTGACTCCTCCTAAACGGCTGGACCGATTTGAATGAATTTTTTGTATGCGTTTGGGTGGCGCCCTGGATGGTTTAGATTCACAAATCTAACAAATTCACACATATTGAGCTATATCTATATATATAAAAGAAAGTCGTGTTAGTTACTTCACTTATAACTCAAGAACGGCTGAACCGATTTAGCTGAAAATTGGCAGGGAGGTAGTTTAGAGCCAGGAGAAGGACATAGGATACTTTTTATCCCGTTCGACATCATTCCCGTGTGACTTGACATGTAACGTCAGTCACTATAAAACGTGGTATAACAAAAAAGAATCTGACTTGGAATAACAAAATTGACGTATAATGACAGCTATGTAATGACGTATGGATGACAATTTGATATTTGTAAGAAATCAATAATAAAACTATTTCTATTAAATAAATAATTAACATTATTGCCCAATTGCCCATTCGTATAAACAGTGAAGTGAACTATAAAACTCGGTATGGTTGAAAATTTAAGTTTTTAGGTGAAGTGAAGTTTAATTAATAATGCCGCGACCAAGACGATCGAATCTTTCCCGACAAAGCCGTGATGCAAGAAGAATACGAAATACTGCAAATGAAAGGACTGAAGAAGAACAAGAAATTGCACGTGAACAGCGCCACGATAGTATGGCTCGACTTCGTGCTTCTCAATCACGAGAGCAAAGTGAAGCAGCCCGTGAAACAGCTCGGTTGGCAATGCAGAATCGTCGAGCGAACAACAGAGGTCAACAAATAGATAATTTGCGACGCAGAACAAGATATTTATCAAGTGCTGATTTGAATCGAGCAGCGTTTCAATACGATTGCAGCAATGATTACAGCTTGCATCCTAGCGTTTGCATTGGGCAAATGGACGTAGTTTGCGAGTATTGTGGTGCATTAAAGTTTTCCGGAGAAACGCCTGGATTATGCTGCCTTAATGGTAAAGTGAAATTGCCATTGTTGACTCCGCCACCTGAGCCATTGTATTCATTGCTTTGTGGCGAAACACAAGAATCACGCCACTTTCTTGCAAATACTCAAAAATACAATGGTTGTTTCCAGATGACGTCATTTGGGGCAGATATTATCGAAGAACGGGGATTTAATCCGACATTTAAGGTATTTATTTTTGTACTTATATAGAATGTAGTTAAAGAATAACTTACTTTATCTATTGGTACCTATGTAGTATATTTGCTAATTCTGAACTCTACTCTCCCACCGAAAAAAGTGTTTATAACCCAGTTAATACTGTCTGGTTTTTATTTTGTAGATACAAGGACAGATTCATCATCGAATTGGATCATTACTACCTTTCGAAGATACACAGAATAAATTTTTACAAATATATTTCATGGGCAACATGGAAGAACAACTTGATCGACGCCTAGAGATCAATGCAGGAATGAAGCGAGCAATTCTTCAAGACTTGCAGTGTCTGCTTCATGAACATCATGCGTTGGTCAGGTTGTTTAAGAGTGCTTTAGAGCGCATGCCAAGTGATGACTATAAAGTTGTTATCAAAGCAGATAAACGACCATCTGGAACGCACGAAAGGACATTTAATGCTCCAACAGTAGACGAAGTTGCCATCCTGATTGTTGGTGAACAATTTGAAAAACGCGATATTGTGCTTACACGTCGCGATACTGGGCAACTGCAACAAATATCTGAAACTCATCGATCATATGACACATTGCAATACCCGCTGATGTTTTGGCAAGGAGAAGATGGATATTATTTTAATATTAAAATGAAAAATCCATTGAATGGTGAGTATCAGTATCATAATTTATTTCATTTATTTGTGAAAGACACTGATTTAAAATAATGCTTATTAAAAAAATGGTTAATGTCTGTATTGTTTGCCTTTAAAATTTGCCTTTGAAATGGTTAATTATCAAATTTTTAATTTCAGGTGAAGAAACTACAAAGAAAGTTAGCTCAATGAATTATTACGCATATCGTTTGATGATTCGTCAAAATGCTGACAACTATTTGCTGCGGTTTCGTCGATTGTTTCAGCAGTATTGCGTTGACATGTATGTAAAAATAGAAACGGAACGTTTAACATTCATTAGGTTGAACCAAGCCAAACTGCGTTCTGAGGAGTACATCCATTTACGTGATGCAGTTAGTACTGAAGGAAATGCAGCTAATATTTGTCGATTAACTATTCTGCCGGCGACATACATTGGTAGTCCACGTCATATGCATGAATATGCACAAGATGCAATGACATATGTTCGTCATTACGGTCGGCCCGATCTCTTTATTACTTTTACCTGTAATCCAAAATGGATAGAAATTACTCAATTGCTGCTTCCCGGACAAACATCAAGTGATAGACACGACATCACAGCACGTATATTCAGGCAAAAAATTCGGTCCCTGATGAACTTTATTGTTAAACAACGCGTCTTTGGAGATACTCGATGCTGGATGTATTCAATCGAATGGCAAAAGCGAGGCCTGCCGCACGCACACATTCTTATTTGGTTAGTGGAAAGAATTCAGCCTGACCAAATAGATGATATCATATGTGCTGAGATTCCTGATTATGAAGTCGATCCAGACCTACATGATGTTGTTACTACTAATATGATTCATGGACCGTGTGGTGCCATCAATCCCCAATCACCTTGCATGGTCGATGGAAAGTGCTCTAAACGATATCCACGGAAATTAACGGCGGAGACTGTCACTGGCAATGATGGTTATCCGCTGTATCGGCGTCGATCACCAGATGACAACGGTCGAACTGTCACAACGAAAGTGAAAAGAATGGATTTCGTTGTCGACAACAGTTGGATTGTTCCATATTCGCCACTTATTTCTAAATCGTTCAAGACACATTGCAACGTTGAATACTGCAATTCAGTTAAGTTCATAAAATATATTTGCAAATATGTCACGAAAGGCAGTGATATGGCGGTTTTTGGATTGCAATCCTCGAATACCAACGATGAAATTTCACGCTATCAAGTTGGTCGTTATGTGAACTGTAATGAAGCGATTTGGCGTATATTCGCATTTCCCATTCACGAACGTCATCCTACTGTTACGCATTTGGCGGTGCATCTGGAGAATGGTCAACCAGTATATTTCACAGCTTCGAATGCTACGCAACGTGCTGAAACACCTCCAGCAACTACATTGGCCAGTTTTTTTGCAATCTGCCAAAGCGATCAGTTTGCACGAACTTTGCTTTACTCGGAGATGCCACGTTATTATACTTGGAATGCTTCATCGAAGAATTTTCAAAGACGGAAGCAAGACGATGCGGTTCCTGGGTATCCAGATGTGCGTTCTACTGATGCTCTTGGTCGTATGTATACAGTTCATCCAAAGAATAATGAATGTTTCTATTTGCGGTTGTTGCTGGTAAATGTGCGTGGGCCAACGTCATTTGAGTCACTACGAACTGTTAATGGTGTAATATTCCCAACATATCGTGCTGCATGTGAAGAATTGAAGTTATTAGAAAACGATAGTCATTGGGATACGACAATCGCTGAAGCCATTATCTCTGCATCTCCAAGTCAGATACGCCCATTATTCGCTATCATAATTTCGACATGTTTTCCATCAAAACCATGTAACCTGTGGCACAAATACAAGGATAATATGTCAGAAGATATTTTACATCAAATTCGTGTCAGTTCCAGAAATCACGATATTGAGATGAATGAGGAGATACATAATCGTGCTTTACTCTTGATCGAAAATATGTGTTACCTCATGTGCGGTAATTTATTAATCAGGTTAGGAATGCCAGCACCATATCGTGAAATGAATGACGCATTTAATCGAGAATTGGAACGGGAACGTGAATATGATCACCAGGAATTAGATTTAGTAGTTCAAACGAATGTACCCCTGTTGAATTACCAACAAAAGGAAGTTTATGATACTTTAATGAAGGCAATCGATGATGAAAATTGTGGTTTATATTTCCTAGATGCCCCTGGTGGAACTGGTAAGACATTCCTCATGTCATTAGTTTTAGCAACTGTTCGGGCGAGATCTAACATAGCGGTTGCAGTTGCTTCTTCTGGAATAGCAGCCACATTGTTAGAAGGATGCCGTACGGCTCATTCAGCATTCAAATTACCGTTAAATCTTCAAACTATTGAAGAACCAACGTGTAATATTGCAAAACACTCAGCAATGGCCAAAGTTTTAGCGGTATCGAAAATCATCATCTGGGACGAATGCACAATGGCGCATAAACGTGCATTAGAAGCACTTAACCGAACATTAAAAGATTTACGCAATGACTCGAGATGTTTTGAAGGAGCAATGATTTTACTTTCTGGCGATTTCCGCCAAATACTGCCAGTAATTCCAAGATCTACGGCTGCCGACGAAATAAACGCTTGCCTCAAATCGTCAAATCTATGGCGCCATGTGAAGAAACTGCAACTGACAACAAACATGAGAGTTACATTGCTTAATGATACATCTGCTGTAGATTTCTCGGAGCAATTGCTGACTATCGGTAATGGTCAAGTACCTGTCGATGAATCGAGCGGATTAATATCATTTCCAAATAATTTCTGTAATTTTGTCTCATCAAAAGACGAACTTATCAACAATGTATTTCCAGAAATTATTTCTAACTACAAAAATTATGAATGGATGAGTGAGCGAGCAATTTTAGCGGCAAAGAATAAAGATGTAGATGACCTAAACTACATAATTCAAAATAAGATCATTGGAACAATGCATTCATTCAAATCTATTGACTGCGTCACAAATGAAGATGAAGCCACCAACTATCCAATTGAATTTTTAAACTCTTTGGACGTGCCTGGCTTACCACCGCACAATTTACGCCTAAAGGTTGGCTCCGTAGTAATCATGCTTCGAAACATAAACCAACCAAAACTGTGCAACGGTACGCGTTTGGTGGTTAGAAAATTGATGAACAATGTAATTTACGCTACGATAATGATAGGAAAATTCAAAGGTGAGGAAGTTCTCATTCCGAGGATACCGATGATCCCAACCGATATGCCGTTTGAATTTAAAAGACTTCAATTTCCGATACGTCTTGCATTTGCCATGACCATCAACAAATCACAAGGCCAATCCTTAAAAGTTTGTGGTTTAAATCTAGAACATTCATGTTTTTCCCATGGTCAATTATACGTGGCATGTTCACGGGTCGGAAGACCATCTGCGTTGTTTGTTTTTGCGCCTGATAATAAAACAAAAAATGTCGTGTATCACAAGGTACTTTAATGAAGAGCAACCTATGTACTAAAATACAGAAATAATTATGAATGATTGATGTAGAAATTTAATTTTTTTTGTATTTTTTCCAATAAAAAAAAAATCTGCTTATTTATTGACATTATAAGGCGGAACAAAGTTCGCCGGGTCAGCTAGTTATTAGATATAAGTTACGTGCATAGGATTTCGTTTATTTTTCGACATTTTAATTTGAGTGTTTATATTAAGTGTGCTTCGTTATTTTGATATTTTAATCTTTTTGTACGGTAAATAAACGCACGCTGCCAGTACAACCATATCGAGCAGATGGAGGAGCGAGAAATTGTGGGTATTTTAGAACCGTTTTTACAGAATCACAATCAACTGGTCCAGTTGTTCAATACCGTTTCAAACCAACTGCAAAACGACAACTATACGATCGTCATCAAAGCAGACAAAGTACCATCTGGGCAGCACACGGGCCGATATAATGCACCGACCATTAATGAAGTTGCAATTGTTATGGTGGGCGACGCATTTGAACGTCGAGATATACGAATCAAACGCAGAGATAACGCAGTACATACGATTGAAGACAGTCATCGCTCTTACGACGCTTTGCAATATCCATTGATATTTTGGGAAGGAGAAGATGGATATCATTTAAATATCAAACAAAGAAATCCAGCAACAGGTACAATTTACACATGTCATTACCTAATATTTTATTTTTATGCACTATTAATCACTTGAAGCTCTCGATAGAATGATGAAAGATCTAAATAACAACACGAGGCTTTTCGGTGGTGCTTTACTTCTGGTGATTTTAGACAGACATTGACGGTCATTCCACGCGCTACATATGCGGATGAAATTAACGCATGTATAAAACAATCATATCTATGGCGAAATGTCAGTACATTACGTCTTAACACAAATATACGTGTACAACTGCAAAATCGATCCATTGGCACTATCATTCTCCGAGCAATTGCTCAACATTGGAAATGGAACAATACCATTGCATGGAGACACACAATGCATCAAATTGCCAAACAATTTCTGCAACATTGTAAATACGAAAGATGCTTTGATTGAAAGCATATTTCCAGATTTACAAGCTAATTATATTAAACATTCGTGGCTTCGTGAACGAGCGATTTTAGCTGCAAAAAATATCGATGTTGACGCTATTAACTTCAAAATACAACAGTCATGGCCCGGCAATGAGATATTGTTCAAATCGATCGACACTGTTACCGATCCTGACGAAGCAGTCAACTATCCTGTTGAATTTTTGAATTCGCTGGATTTACCAGGAATGCCACCACATAACTTGCGATTAAAAATTGGCTCACCTATCATTTTGCTTCGGAATTTAAATGCACCTAAGCTATGCAACGGTACAAGATTAGTCATAAAAAAAATTATGGGAAATGTTCTTGAAGCTACAATTTTGAACGGCAAATTTAAAGGTGCAGTTGTTCTCCTGCCACGAATCCCAATGATCACTTCAGACTCACCCATTCCATTCAGACGTCTGCAATTTCCAATTCGCTTGGCATTTGCCTTGACTATTAATAAGTCTCAAGGTCAAACAATGTCGATTTGTGGGTTGGATCTACAAAATCCGGTCTTTTCACATGGCCAATTATATGTGGCGTGTTCTCGCGTTGGAAAACCGTCAAGTTTATTCATTTATACTCCTCAGGAATTGACTAAAAATGTTGTTCATCAACTCGCATTAAGATAAAATTAAACAAACATTATTGATTATAACGAATTGTTCTTAGAAAAATGGATGTTATTTCAAAATAAAGAATAATGAAATTATTATATTATTTGTCTTTCACTTCATACACTGTTTAATTAGTACAATTTTTTGTACCTGTAATTTGAACCTGTCAAAATGCGCATGTTCTGATACAGCCAATGTGAATATTTGTAAATATGTGAATAAAGGCAGTGATATGGCTGTTTTTGGAGTAGCATCTTGAAAATGGCCAGCGTGTGTATTTTACCGATGCAAATTTACAGCAGAGAGAAGCATAACCACCAGCAATAACATTAACTGCATTCTTTCAATCGTGTGAAAGCGATGAATTTGCCTGAACGTTGCTATATTCAGATTTAACGCATTATTTCACTTTGACTGCAAAGAAATGGCAACGCGACGAAAACAAGGAACACCTGTTGATGGCCATCCGGGTGTTTTTTTTGCAGATAGCATGGGAAGATTATACACAGTTCATACAAACAATGCAAAATGTTATTATTTGCGGTTGTTCTTAGTAAATGTTGTTGGACCACGTTCATTTCAACATTTGCGAAGAGTAAATGGTCATTTATGTGTGACGTATCGTGAAGCATGTGAGAAATTAGGTTTACTTGAAAATGATGCGCTTTGGGATTTAACGCTTCATGATGCATCGATTGCTTCTTCTCCACATCAAATACGTATGTTATATGCCATAATCATATCAACATGTTTTCCATCAAATCCACTTGAATTGTGGAATAAATAAAAAGATTTTATGGCAGAAGACTTTTTGATTAGAATGCGTCATCACAGAAGAAACGCTGATTTGGTGATCTCATTGGAAATGTATAATGAGGCATTGATAGCGATCCCAATCAATTGCAAACATTTGTGAATTTGAATGTTCCCAAATTAAATGACCATTAAAAACATGTCAATATGAAAACATCATGCAAGCTGTACAAAATGAAGACGGTGGATTATATTTCTTGGATGCGCCTGGTGGTACGGGAAAAACATTTGTGATATCACTTATATTGGCAGCCATTCAATCGCAACGAAAAATTGCATTGTCACTTGCTTCGTCGGGAATCGCTGCTACTCTATTGGATGGTGGACGATACAAACACAAATGGATTGATTACATTGCCGAACAATTTTTGTACCATTCTCCAATCAACAGAACAGGTGATTGAAAGTGTGTTCCCAAATATTGTTAAAAATTACAGGAATCACAATTGGTTGTGAGAACGCGCAATACCAGACTGGCACCAAAAAATGTACACGTCAATGAAATCAATTATCAGATTCAAGAAAAATTACCAGGTGATAAGTGACATCATAAAAATCTGTTGATAGCGCAATGTAGATGATGCAGTGAATTATCCAATTGAAATTTTGAATTAATTGGAACCACCTGGTATGCCACCGCATTGTTTGAATTTAAAGGTTAGCTCATCAATTATTTTACTTAAATGCACCAAAACTGGCAGTAAATAAATTGATGCCGAATTTAATTGAAGCCACAATATTGACCGGAACAGCGAAAGGTGAAATTGTGCTCATACCACGTATTCCACTGATTCCAACAGACATGCCATTTGAATTTAAGCGTTTGCAATTCCCAATGCGTCTATCATGTGCCATGTCCAGCAATAAGGACAAACGATTCAAATATGCGGATTAAATTTGGAGGAGCCGTGCTTTTCAGATGGATATCTATACGTGGCCTGCTCAAGAGTTGGAATTCCAAATTGTTTGTTTGTGCTCGCTTCAAATGGGCAAACGAAAAATATTGTATATTTAATTTTTTTTTTGGTTGGTTGCAACGAAGTGCATCGGGGTTTGCTATTTTGTATATTAACACAAAATTACGATTTCAACACTTTATTAAATGTCTCTGGAGGCGTCGCGCTGCGTAGCTACATCCTTAGCTCATAAAATATTTCACAAGGAAGTTTTGGGTCTAAATTTCTTTAAATACCATTTTTGTTTTAACAAGTTTCGTTTAAAATAACAAACTTTTAAAGCTTAATTTTTAACAGAACGTGAACCAATTATTTACTTTCAATAATTTAATTCAGCAAAAGCTTTCATAATTTGAAAAGTATTTAAAGGAGTTCAATGATTGTATTTAATTGAACTGAGGGGAATAGTTTGTGATTGAATTTAATGGGCAATATAATATTAAGGTTGAAGCTAAAATTATATTTCTCTTAAAAGCTCTTACATTAAGTTTAGTGTGTCAGGTATACCATTTGAACTAAAATAATTAAATGTATACTTCGAAAAAATCTATCCCTAAAATTCAACATTAACTTGAACTCTCTATGTTAAAAGCTCTTAATGAAGCTCCCAATAAACAAGCGGCTGAAAGCTTGGTCTATTTACATTTGAATAAAAAAAATTGAACATGGTTCAACCACAGACAAAAGAATATACAGAAGAAAACCTGCGAATTGTCTTGTATATTTGTGTGTTTGTAATTTTGCATGCATGTTTGGTAGTAGAGAATTCGAGTGTATTTGATGTTTCTGCAAAATTATAAATAATCATTGATGGAAATTAATTTATGTGATCAATACGTTTGTTTAAATTTCTGGAAAATGGCCAATCTGGATAGAACTTGGATTATGATGAAATTTGAAATTTGAGGTGAGAATGGAAATCTAAAATTACTTTTAGAAGATGCTCTGGGATATGGCCACTATGCGTGATATTGGATATCCGCGGCAAAAATGGGTGATGGAACTTGGCTATTTATTGATTGGTTATGAAAATAACCGACATGGGGGATAAAAATAGGATTTTTAAATTATTTTTGGATAATAATCTGGAATATGGCCCATCTGGTTGGAACCTGCCAATTGCTTAACCGATTATAATGAAATACGAAATATAGGGTGAAAATGGGATCCTAATATTATCGAATGAAACTTGGTAATTTCTCAACCGATTATGATGAAATCCAATATTTGGGATGGAAATAGTACTGTAACATTATTTTTATGTGAAGTTCTAGGCTTCATTGCTTCACCCTTTAAAACAACATAAAATATTATATTCTGCAGAAATAGTTATTTAATCTGGACTTATAGCAATTTACAACCACGGATAACTACGGCCTGAAAGCGTGTAACTTACTACACTAGAATCAAAAATGTATCTCTGTGTTATAAAGATCAGTTACTACA
This sequence comes from Tipula unca, assembly GCA_951394425.1. Classification (NCBI taxonomy): domain Eukaryota; kingdom Metazoa; phylum Arthropoda; class Insecta; order Diptera; family Tipulidae; genus Tipula; species Tipula unca. The sequence goes on along the minus strand of OX596382.1, from coordinate 174,367,605 downwards.
TGATTTCATGCCTATCTACAGTGATCACAAGTTCATTGTAGTGAACTGAATACATATTATGTTTTCACATATAAATCTTTCGCGAGTTGACCGTGAACTGGTTTTTATTTAAATACGAATATTTAGATTGAATTTTAATACATAACCAGAAACTTCAAACAAAACTACTTTTCAATCGATGTTTTCAGGTCATTGCTGGTCCGTACCGAATTATTAACTTGGCTCCATCTCGTTAGAATCCGAAGGGTGCAGATTGTGCTGTATGCCTAGAGGTGTCATATTATTGGTCGGTTATAGAAGACGAGATTCATCGTTTTAACAAAAAAACTGTATAAATATATTCATACATTTCTAAATACAAGTTTGTGGGTTAATTTATTATATAACCACTTAGTGTGCTTTCTTAAAAGTACTAGTATTAGAAATTCTAAAAAAATTTAGTTTGTGTTTATATTCTGGGGGGCTATTTCTGAATACGATACGAATTCGAAAGAGTCAGATTGCTAATTGATTTGAATCAGATTCGTTTGATTCTTATTTAAAATCAAATAAGAATCTTTCACTTTCGAACCGTATCATATTCAGAAATAGGTCTCGTATTAGCAATTCATCTGGATCTTCGACAAAATTCGTCGAAGCTGAGTTTCGAATCAGGAGATACCGGGTTCGAATTCCAACAGAGGCATGTGGTATACAGTACTTGTGTGGAATGAATGTGTTTGAATGTCGTGTAAATGTAAGCAAAACTATGGACCAATAATGTGTCTATGCCACGTCCTTCCTAAAAAATAAGTTAGAATTAGAGTTAGAGTTAGAATTTGCTCAATGCCATTTATGGATTGGATTAGCCCTTTTAAACGGTATATTGTTTTATGTTTAATATATATATATATATATATATATATATATATATATATATATATATATATATATATATATATATATATATATATATATATATATATATATATATATATATATATATATATATATATATATATATATATATATATATATATATATATATATATATATATATATATATATATATATATATATATATATATATATATATATATATATATATATATATATATATATATATATATATATATATATATATATATATATATATATATATATATATATATATATATATATATATATATATATATATATATATATATATATATATATATATATATATATATATATATATATATATATATATATATATATATATATATATATATATATATATATATATATATATATATATATATATATATATATATATATATATATATATATATATATATATATATATATATATATATATATATATATATATATATATATATATATATATATATATATATATATATATATATATATATATATATATATATATATATATATAGACACCATTTCAATTAAGTTAACATGTATAGCATTTAACTGTAAAGAGCTATTATTTTTGTTTTTATCTTTTAAAAGTTTACCTATCGAAAAGTTGTCCATTTTTTCGACAAAGTTAGCTGTTAAAAAGGCAACATTTTGTGCAACGTGCGTAAATTGATTGAATCGGTCCATAGTTATTATTGTGCAGGCAACCGTCCAACTGAAGACCTGTGTTGCATAGGTGACACGCATTTTTTCAAATTTATTGGGCGATAAGTGTTGCGGTGTCAATTTGGGACACAATCTAGTCGAGTTTAATGAGTCACGAGAATCCAATTCATATATCACTTTCCAACTAACGATACCATCATTAGTCGTAAAATCTGATTCTAACAAATTAGTGCGAACTGATTTGATCAGATGTGGGACGTCGTATATCGCAACAATTTTTTTTTTCGTTCACGTAAAATTTAGGATTGTCCTTATTGGCTCCTAATATTTTAATTGAAAGCCGATTATTTGCTCCCTGATCACATATAACTACACTAAAACCGATTAAATAAAATTGAAATATTTCTTTTAATTAAACTAATCAAATCGGGACCCTTGACATTTGAAGCAGAGGCAAAATATGATAGTACGTATTTGTAATTATGAAATAGTCCTCGAATCATAAAAACAGATAAAATTTTGGCCAAAATATTAGACTGCTTGTCACCATAATCTGCGAATCCATATATTTCATCAGCAACAAAATCTTAGTCAAGCCCTTGACTAATCATTACTTCATCGAATAAAAGAACTACGTGCTGTTCAAGTGGCGATAATTGTGTTGCTCTCTCTTTTAAATGACAAATAATAGATGTTTCACGAGCTTCCAATAAACTAAACTTGGCCTCGAAGGCATATTAAAACCCAGTATGTCACACATTTAGTTGTTAGCCGCAGGAGATTTGAAATACAACTTTTGGGCTCTTAACTTTTGGTTTGGCGGCCATGCTGTAAACATGATTTTCCTACACACTAAAGCTTTACAGAACTCTTTCGCGTCTTCATTTACTTCTTGTAGATTAATTGAACTTTCTAAATTTGTATTTTTTAGATCACACAATAACTTTTTGTTGGTTTCAATTAATTTCGAAATGTTTTTCTTCAAATTACTAATTAAATTTGAGCGAAAAATTACCCTCCTTTTCAGAATTCGGAGACTTGCAGACGCTTTTATAATTTTATATACATTTTTTCGCTGAACTGTAATTAAACTTTGTTTACAACTGACGTACGTCGAAGGACACAAATTTTCACTGCAATAATTGGATGATGTTGGAAAATTAAATATTAATGAATCCTGGCTTATTTTTGTAGTTGATATTATTTGTTAACATATAAAATTTTTAAAAGATTTTAATTTAGGCTGAGGACCAATTCACGGGTAAATCAATTATTAAGGTTAAAGTCGATTTTTAGTATTTTTATTTTACTGAAATACGTGATTTGGTTTATTTTCAGCTTACTCAATCCGTAGATCATTAAAAAATGAACAACCTAAACGTTAAATATTTACTTTTGTGTACTCGCTTAACCCTACTTTTTGATAGGGTAAATGAATTTACCAAAAATTAAAGTAATAGTCGACTTTTGGCCTGAATTGGTTCGCAGCTTTAAGGCTACAACGTATACAAATTAAAAGCTCATATGTTAGTTTGGTTAATATGTTAGGCTTTCACAATGTAAATCCAACAAGTTATGAAAGCTTTACTGAGTACCATCATTTCTTCTTGAATTTAATAGTCTTTATGCTTATTAAGCTGTCAGTATATATAAAAGATATTGTAGTGATTAGAACACCCTAAATAGTGCACCCTAATAATTTACCTAGGTTAATACAACGTGCTTTTGAAAATTAAAATTAAAAAGCTCAGTTTTAATTTTATCACTAAACTTATAAAACTTTAAAAGCTTATTTATTATTTTTAACATATATTAAAGCTCACCTTATAACGGGGCTTTTAAAGTTATTAATCTAGTAGCTTATATAAAATTAGCTTCCGTATTCATAGGGCTTTTTTAGTATTGAAACTTTATAATCTCGGAATTTGATGTTTTTTACAATAAGTGGATCTACATATAATTTATAATAGTGCTTTTAGTATAGCTTTACAAGGAAGAAATTAAGCTGTAAAAGATAGACAAATTATTCCTTTCCCATATAATAAAATTAAATTTAAAACGGAGGCACTGAATAGTTTTCTGTCAAACAATTTTAACTAATTCACACAGCAAAATAAATTTCTTTTTTTAAACTATTTATTCTCGATAATTAAAAATTTTTAACATATTCACATTCAGAATTTTTATGTACAACAAAAAATTATATTAATCAAAACCGACATTAACAATAATTGTAATATCGGAATTACGATACTGAAAAATTTGTCCAAATTTCGGAGATTTCGGAATTCCGAATTCTTATATAGCCATCACTAGAGTAACCAGTATGTTTATGTTGCGAGATAAAAATATGTTTTTTTTATTAATTACCATTAAACATAAATTTCATATGCGTTATATGTATATTGACAAAATAAATTATCAACAATTTGCTGTGTTCGCAAATTGGTAATTTTAAAGTCATTAATACATTTTTCAACTGATTTAATATATATACACATATACATAGTAGATTTTTCCCCCTAAAAATGAAAATCTTTGCTAATTTTGAAATTGAATCTTTCACTCGTTCACATACTATATAAATGAGAGTAAATGAGTGAAGTATTTCTACTACTCATTCTATAACAATATTTTTTACTAAAGAGAATTTTAAAGCAACAGAGCTTTAATATTTAAACTAAAAATATTTCAAACTAAAAGTGGTTCTAGCACAGTGTACAACACGTGATACGGAAAATACAAACTATAATTAAATATTTATTGAAACGTTTTATTGAATTATGATGTTTTCTTAATTTTAACAAAATTATAAGAATAAATTGAGAGATCAGAAATTACAAATACAGAAAATGTTTAATGCAATATTCCAATTGTTGGCTTGTGTTAGTTAGTTAGATTGGGTAGCCAATTCATACACCAATCGAACTTCATAAATGCTCAAGCCAAGATCTGTATATAAAATATGATAAGCAAAGTGCTACATGTAATATCTATATAAGATTGTATTTAATTTTAAGAATTTACTGAAAATTAAGAAAAAATAATAAGTATTTAGATTTTTATAAAAAATTCTATTAACTATCATTTCTACGTTTGAATGTTTTTAAATTTAATTTTTATTAATTTTAACATCTTTTATTGTGGTATTAATTTTTTTTATGGAACGGAAAAAAATTTAAAAAATTTCAATATATTTCAAGAATTTCCGAGTGGAAGCTCTAAAAATTTGTAAATAGTTGTGATATTTTAAAATAAATTGTAACGCTTATTTAAGCTTTAAGAATTTGATAACAAAAAATTTTGAGTGATTTTTATAAAAATTGAAAACTCAAATAGTTAGAAAAATCTCAGAAATTGTAAGAATTAATATTCGAAATCCAATTTCTGCTGGAAATCTTTAATAATCTTTAATAATCGACTGTTTAAGTAAATATACACATTTGTTATTTATTTACATTATTTTTACAAAGTAAACAAAGTATTCAATATCGGACGATAAATAAACTCGAAAAAAAATTTAATTTTAAAATTAACTTGAAATCGCCAAACTGGAAAAATCTATAAAAAATTTAAATTAGCAAGTAAAACTAATTCGATCAATACATTAATTTAAATTACTGATAGCTCGCCGTATTCTGTCGAAGTGTCGATGATCTGATCTTTGCAATTAAAATTTTAATATATTAAAGCGATTTAATAATTTTATAATTAAAAGTTTTTTACACAATTTTAGAATTTTAAGAAACAAAATATGCATAAAAAAATTTGAGGAATCTTGAAAATTCTAAGAAATTCAATAATTTTAGAAATTTTAAAATTTTAAAAAATATTTAAAAAAAAAATGTAAATTTTTCGAATTTATTAAATCTAAAAAACTTAATTAAGAATTTGATTATTTGACAGATTTAGTTTGAACCAAAATTTTTAAAATTTATAAACTAGTACGATTTTGAAAAATCGAACTTTATAAATTTATATGGAACTGCTTCTAAAAGTCAAAAAAAATTTAATTTTAATTAACTTCCAAATTTATAAATTTCACAAGTTTATAATTTCAATTTACCAATTATTTTTTTAAACAAAATATAATTATTTCTTAAATTTTTTTAAAAATAATTTTAATAATTTGATTTTTTAATAAATTCTTATACATATATTATATAATTTTTAATATTGTATAATAAAGATTTGGAACATGAAATAGATTTTAAATACTAATTTTTACAAATAATTATCAAAATTTAAAGAATTTGTATTCAATTTTTAATAATAATCTTGAACATTTTTCGAAAATTTATAACATTATTAGAATAGAAATGTTTTGAAATTTTAAGGGGGTTTTATGAATTTAGCATCTAAGATAATCTATAAAAAATTTCAAGCGATATTGAATTATAATGTAATATAAACTTTTCCCCCAGTTCAAGATTAGTTTGTTAAGAAATATACAATTTTGTAACATTTTCCAATTAAAAATTCTAAATTTATATTCTATAAAATTAAAAGCAAAATTAAAACAGTTCGATTTTACTTTTTGAAAATTCTATTTATTGATTTTTTAACAAATTTTTCTAATTTAGTTTTGTTAAATTTAACATTTACAAAATTTTATTGTTTATATTTTTAATAAAATTATTTTAAAAATTACCGAGTTCTAAATATTTAATAAATTGAATTATTTTAAAATAAACTAATTATTTTTTAAAGAGAATTGTAAAAGTTACAGAATAATATAGTTCTAAGATTCAACAATTTTTATTGTGGTGTTTTGTAACTTTTCTCAAATTTTTTGAATTTTAAAAATTTATTTTTACAAAATGTTTTTATATTTAAAATAGTTCATAAAATTTATCAATGAGAACAAAAATTTTGAATTATTTTTATTAAAATTTGAGAGCTCAAAGAATTAAAAAATTCTGCTGGAGATCTTCAATAACAAACCGACTATTTATTTAAGTATGTACAAATTCAACATTAATGTTAATTATTTTACCAAAGTAAACAACAAATTAAGATTTCTGGAGAATTTTATATAGACGATAAATAAAATCGGAAAATTTTTCATTTTTAAAATTACAATTTCAATATATAAATTCATAGAAAATTTTAATTAGCAAGTAAATTTAACTCGATCTTAACGTGAATTTAAAATATTGATAAGATTGAACACGCTCATAACTAAAATTGTGTATATTTTAAAATTAAAACTATAACTTCGGGCTTACAAACATCATATATTGTTTAATAAACTATCAAAAAATTTAAAACCCCCACCTGTTGAGCACAAAAATAGTTTTTGAAGAGCTTCTTGAAATTGGCCATTTAATAAAAAAATGAGAATTTCTGAGCTAATTTAAATTAACATTTACCTATTAAATTTTAAACTTCTTCAATAACAATAAAAATTGTTTAATTTTTGTCGAAATTATAATTAATCTGATATTTTGGTGATGATTTCATAATTTTGTTAAAGTTAATTTTTATAAATAGTTTAATATAATCCAGAATCAAGAATTCATGTAAATCATTATCTGAAATTAAACATTTAAAAAAAAAATCCTGATTCAACACTTTTAAAATTCAAAAATTTAAATCTGAGTTTAAAAATTAAAAATTTTATGTATGTAAATTCCAGAAATTCTGATGATTTCAATTTTAAATGCTCTACAAATTTTATAATGATATGATATTTATTTATTTATCTATACATTGAAAAAATATCCATAAATTTTACATTTGACTTAAAGGTGTTGAAGTTTTGGATTTCTTAAATTTTTACAGTTTTGCAAAGTTTTTAAATTTTTAACAAACCTCAATTTTTAACAAATTTGGTAAAATTTTAAATCATGAATCACTTCTTATTGCAATAGCTTTAAAGATCTGTGTAGAAATGTGTGCAGTTATTCCAAGTTCGTCAGGCAATACTAACTATAGAATTTGAAAAAATTTGAATGGAGTTTGAAAAGTTTATTAAAACTATAGAAATGAGGCCATAACTTAAATTTGAATTTGAGGATTGAAAATTAATCAAAATAATTTATATATAACTATTGCGTTACCATAAAATTTGTCGATGTGACTGTGCTCAGAACTCAACATGTTGCATTTACTCAACATGTGCCAACAGTTGGTATACCTGAATGCGCCAATTGTATAAATTATGATTAATCATATCATTTGCGTAGACGATTTGATCACCAAATTTTAAAATTAATTTGGAAAATCTCTCAAAACTTGAAACCTCAAGTTTGAATTATTTTTATTAAAATTTGAGAACCCAAAGAATTAGAAAAATCTTACTGTTCTGTTTGAAATTTTTAATAATTAATCGACAATGTATTTAAGTATGTACACATTCGACTTTAATGTACATTAGTTTAGCAAAATAAACAACAAATTATGATTTCCGGAGAATTTTATGTAGAAGATAAATAAGATCGGAAAATTTAATATTAAAATTTCAATATATAAACCATAGAAAATTATAATTTTTTTTAGAATTTTCATAAAAAAAATTTCAGGAATTTTGTAAATTCATACATACTAAGGATTTTAATAATTTTTTTAATTTTAAAATTTTTATGAATTTTATAAATTTTGGCAATTTTAGTGGTTTTAATAATTAGAATTTATTTTATGAATTTAATAATTTTTTACATTTTGAGTTTGAATAATATTGAAATTATTTTAATAATTTTAGTAATTTTAATAGTTTTAGTAGTTTTAATAATTTTATGAACTTCAATAATTTAAACTATTGCAGACATTTATGGAATTTTTTGATTTTGAAATTTACTAAAATTAAGAATAAATTCGAGAAACATAATAACTTGACGAGTCTTCAAGCCAAGATCTGTAAATATTATACGCAAAGTGTATATAATTCTGATACAAGAAGCCGTATGTGAATTTTTAAAATTGATTGCATCTGAAACAACATAATTAAGACCTTTTTTCCATATTTTGATTAGTTTGAAGCAAAATTTCTGTAATATATAAAATAGTTAGTATTTAACAAAAAAATCAAATCTTTATAAATTTATATGGAACTGTGCCAACTAAATGTTAAAAAAAATTTAAGTTCAATAAGCTTCCAAATTTATAAATTTTACAAGCTTAAATTTTCAATTCACCATTCATTTACAAAAAATTAAACAAAATAAAATTATGAAAACGATTGCTGCAGAATTTTAAAACAAATTTTAATGATTTGATTGCTTAGTAAAATCTTAAACACTACAAAAGTTTTAAATAATATAAAAAAATTTTAAAAACTAATTTAACTTTCCTAAAAATTATACTATTTTTTAATATAAAAGAATTTGTAGTTTTAATCATTTTCCTTACCAATTTTTAAATAAAACATACACTTATTTTAATACCTGACTTTATAAAGTAGCATTTCACCGCTTCAATATTTTTAAATTTAATTTTTATTAGTTTTAACATTTTCAGTGGTTTTAAATTATTCTTACTTATTTCTTAAACACATTTTTAGTTTGTTGAATTTTAATTTCTAATTTTACTGTAATATTATTACTCCTTTCAATTTACAAAGTATCAAAAATTTTTGAAGATTAGGAATTATGTATTATTTTAGAAGTTGAATTTTTAGGATAATCCAATTTAAAATTCCATATTTATATTCCTAAACCTATTCCTTAATGTTAATTGCAAAATTATGTGTATTTATGTAAAATTCCACTTAGTTAATAATAAATAGGTTGTCCGAGTGGAAGATCTATAAATTTTAATATTTTGGAATACGCCTATGACAGTGGTATTTAAATTAATTTAATTATTTTTTTAAATATATAATAGTTCTAATAAGTTCTAATATTACAATTATAATTTTGGTGTTTTGTAGCACTCTTAACAAATTTTTAAGGTATTAAAATTACTACAATTAACATAATATTTATAAATTTTGAATTTAACAGAAACTATTTTATTTTTTTTTTTAAATGACACAAGCTCTATAAATGTATAACAAAATAGTTTTTTTATTAAACTTGAAAAAAAGTATGAAAATCTCAGAAATTTTAGTATTACAACTTAGTTTCTAGACGATAAAATTTAATAACTTAATATCGGCGCAAAATAGTTTTGAACATCCATAAAAAATATTGAATAAGGAAAATCGTTTGTTTATTTAACGTTTCGTTGCAAAATATCGTCGAAAATTACGAACCGTTGAACGGAAATTGCGAACGTTAGTATATAAAACGAAAATTTCTCAATCAGTCAATTTTTGATTTAAGTTATTTAAAAAACTATTAATTTTTATGACTGGAGGAGATTTGGATTTTCAAACGAATCTCGCACCATCTATAATCGTGAAATCAAAATATCACTAACAAGGATCGGAAATATCCAGTAGATCATCTAATCTTTGTAAATTACAGCGTCTTCGTCAAAAGCTATAGTTGATTTTCTTGCAAGGTAAATTTCGAAGTACATTGCACGTAAATATTAAACTAGAGATTAGCTAAGAAGCGGTTAAATGTTAAAATTGTTTTCCCTTTGACAATCGAAATGCAATTCAATATTTTTTTTTTTTTTTTGTGCTTGACTGTTAAATACTAATATTTTCTATCGATACAATAAAAAGTCAAAATCAAAACATTAAACCGGCCGGGTCGGTTAATTATTAACTTATTAACTGAAGAACGGTTAATTAAATATTTTGTGCAACCGGGCATAATAGATTTAATAATTTTATAGTTTTAAGTTAATTACAAATTTCTAGAATTTCAATAATTTAACGAAATTTTAATAATTTTAGAAATTTTGATAAGTTTAGAAATTTAAGTAGTTTAGAATAAATTTTATAAATTTAATAGTTTTTGTAATTTTGAATTTGAATAATTTCTATAGTTTTAATTGTTTTAAAAATTTAAACTGGTAGAGAGAGGAATTTACAGAATTTTAAATTTTAAAGTTATGAAAATCTGAGAAGTGTTAGAATTTGTATGAATCTGAATAATATATAGGAAATTTAATACTTAAATTATTTTAAAAAAAATTATGAATTTTGAGAGTTTTACGAATAAAAAATTAATACTAATATAGAAAAGTATCCTCAAACTTAACAGTCAAAAGGTTAAAATCAAATAACTTCAATATTATATATAAAATCAATACTTTAAAGCTGATCTGCCAAAATCGAGCTTTACTTATGACCAACATCGTATAATCAAGGGCTATTCCAGTTTTTCTGTTGGCAATATACATACAGTTCTGCACTCCTATATACTCTTATAAAATTGTCAAAAATATTAATTAATTTTAAATTTTAAATTTAAAAAACTTTATAATAATTTAATAATTCAATGACCGGAATAAATTGTTTAAACGTAATTTATTTTAAAAAATTAATTAAATTACAATTTAACATAAAACTTTATTAAAGTTTCAACAGTTGGGCTTGAAACCGTAATTATTGTATATCAATTATAACATTTTTGCAAACATATATAATTTATATAGCAACTGAATATTGATTCAACTGTTAAATATATATCTGTGTAATATGTATGTACATCAATATTTATTAAAATAAAATAAATGCATATTTAATTTATTCAAATTAAATATATCAATTAAATTGTATTTATAGCATAACAATTATTTGTATGAGTACATACATAAAATCATGAAATTTAAAGACGACGGATTTATTATAAAAATTTGACATGCTATTATTATAGAAACTGTCTAGACGTTCAAGCTTTTTAATGCCATGTTTACGACTAGAATGACATTAAATTTCAATTTAAATACGATTCAATTGAAAACAATAAAATTCTTGATTCCCCAATGTATACACAAGATTAGATTATATAAAAACCACTTATCCATTGGGATTAGAGTGGAATGCGATGGATAAAAAATATATTTTTCAATTATGTGGGTATTTGTATATATGTATGTATATATGTATATATGTATATATGTATATATATATATATATATATATATATATATATATACGAGTATATATATATATATATACATATATATGTATATATATATATATATATATATATATATATATATATATATATATATATATATATATATATATACATATCTATATATATATATGTATATATATATATATATATATATATATATATATATATATATATATATATATATATATATATATATATATATATATATATATATATATATATATATATATATATATATATATAGGGTTATCCAATAAGAGTGATATGATTTCTTTAAAAAAAACACACTAATTGTTAAGGAAACTGAAATGTTTTTTATTTAATGTGAAGTACAATCGATGTAATTAAGTTCTGAATAAAACATCATTCAAATGCCCTCCACGACTTCTTCTGCAGGGACGAATTCGATGAACCCATTTTTCGAGTACTTTTTCCACTAAAACAAGTGAATCATCAAAATAGCACGTTCAATATTGACTTGTAAAGCTTGAAGAGAGTTTGGTTTATTGCCAAAGACCAATGACTTCAAATAATTCCACAAGAAATAGTCTAATGGTGATAAATCACAACTTCTTGGAGGCCATTCAATATCACAATTTCTTGAAATAATCGAATCTCAAGATCAACTTCTTCCAATTTCGGTCATAAAAAGTTGGTTATCATCGATCTATACCGATCTCCATTGACAGTAACGTACCAGCTTCATTTCGAAAAAATACGGACCGATGATTCCACCAGACCAAAAACCACACCAAACTGTCAATTTAGGTGAAAGTAATGGTTTTTCATGAATAATTTGTGGATTTTCTTCGCACCAGAATCGACAGTTTTATTTATTTACCGCACCACTCAGATGAAAGTGAGCCTCATCGGAGAAGAAGATTTTCTTAAAAAAACCGTTATCGTTTTCAAGTTGTTCCAAGACAAAATCAGCAAATTCACGATGTTTACGGTGGTCAAATGGCTTCAGTTCTTGAGTGAGAACAATTTTATACGGATGCAAAACCAAATCCTTTCTCAAAATCCGCCAGGTTGTGGTTTGAGACAGTCCCAATTCTTCAGAACGTCTTGGAATCGACAAATTGCGATTTTCAGCAACACTTGCCTGAACGGAATCAATATTTGCATTACTTCGAGCGTTTCGCTGTCTTATTGACACTTGAACATTATGTAAAGAAAATGTACGCTCAAAATTTTCAACAATTCGAATAGCGAGCACACTTAGACCATTATTACGGCTATAAAATTGCAAAAGCGAGCGAAAAGTTGCAATTGGAGAACGATTATTTTGATAATAAAACTGAATAATTTGTAAACGTTGTTCTTGCGTATATCTCACCATGATGAAATTGTATATATATACATATATATATAGTATATCTTTGGACTAATTTGATTGACTAAATAAAAAATTAAATTCTGTAGTCTATTTATAAGAGGTCTATTTAACAAAAAAAAACGCATAATAAACACTCTGAAAGAGGCGGCTTTAATAACTAACTACACATAACAACAGTATTTCTAAAAAAGCCGATAAAGTTCATTATATACCATTCAGCAAGTTATTTGAAAAATGCAAAAACTCGACGGCATTGATAGGTCTCTCTGTTTGAACATTGGACACCAGCCGAAAAATTTATGAAACTCTCTATACGCTTGTCTAACATGCGCATGCAAGATTTTCGCGATAGCCTTACTTCGCACACACGAAGTAGTACATCCTTTCCAGTGTAAATTATATAGAAAGTTTTCAATTTTTTGAAATTCTGTTACTGATTGAGTAGCACCTCCCATTCAAATGTCCAGGTAATTTGAATAAAATGAAACTTAAGGTATTTATGTCAGATTTTAAGACTAATTTTAGACGAATTTTATATTAATTTAACAATATGTAAATCAAAAATAATTCATCTCAATATGACACAAATAAAACAAATTTAAACCTGTCAAACCGAGTTCTAAACAATTCGACTGGAAAAAATACTTTTTTTAAATCCCACCCAAACGTCCAATCAAACTGATTAGAAGGAAACTAAATGCTAGATTTTAGACGAACTTAAGTTGAATTTGGAAAGCAAAAATTTGAGAACACGGAAATCAGAAATACTTAATCCGAATATGACTCAAATAAAACCGCTTTCAACCGGGTGCAACCTGCTTTAATTGTTTATTTTAAAATTGTAAAGGTACTTAAACTTAAACCATTTCAATTATTACAACGGTGCGATTGGTTCAATGATGTCTTCAGTTGTGACAGGTCCTCAGTTCCTGGTAACTCGTCGCGTAGGGATATAGGCATATCGTAATAGTGATATGTGCGGATAGTATTATAGAGTTGAACAAGTGGCACTAAATGGTTGACTTTATCAGTGGTCGGATAACATAAAATATATAGTATTTCTCATTCTAGGTCGTTAGCTATGGGCGATGCCTCGATGAAATCGAATAGAATATTTTCGATAACATCAATGGTGTTGGAACAGCATTTGCTCAATTCCCCAATTTTGATTTTCATTTATTTTGCAGCCACTACTGAATTTGTGTCGGTAAGTAAATTGTGAATGTGAATATTTTTTTGATAAAAGGAAGAAATCCTTGTGATCCATAACCAACTGTTGGTACTTTTGATCAGTTTGGTGAAGTCGGCTTTACCGATACAAAATACGGAAGCTGATTAGCACAATGATTCGGTGGCGCAATGAATATTTGAATCGACAAGTTTCACACGACCTAACGCTGTGCCCTCATTAATAAATTTTGAATAACTGGAGAACAAGTATGGTGATTTGTGAAGAGGTCTCACCCAATTATATAAATAACTGATATCTAGAATTTTTTATTCACCAAATGTGAAATTGGTAAACTGCTTTTCACATTCAGCTTCTTCGTATGACAGTGACTTGCTTGAATGAGATAGGTTTTCGATGGTTCAGGATTTCTCGATTTTATCGTTCAAGTATATCCAGACCCAAAAACCAGGTACTATTTCCACAGCAGATTTGGAATATAAACTAAAAAGCGTCTTGAGAACAAGACCGTTGAGAGTACACTAAAATCAGCCGAATTTTCTCCCAGTGACTATAAAAGCCTAGAATGGAATACAGTCATTGGCATTCGTTAAACACTTTTATTTACAAAGTTCCGTCGCTAGAAAAGCTGAACTTCAGTTCTAGCGTCGTTCTTCCCTCCCATTGTCAAAATCACTAGGACGATGTACATATTCCACTTGAATTTGTCTTCCAATTAAATTTGTCTACGATGATTGCAAAAAAACGAAGCGAGCCTAAATTCAGAACCATGTTTGATTTTCCACGGTGGGAATAAGTGCTTCTGGCCATTATAATTAATTTTGAAAAGGCCATTTCATGTTACAAACTGTTCAACGAAAAAATCTCTCCAACTTGAGTCTTTATTGTGCCTTAATTTTATTTAAAATATATTCTAACGTTGGACTAGGACATCTATTTTCTCAAAATTTTATCTTTAGGACTTCATACCAGAAATTTTTAAAAATACCTCTTAGAACACAAGCGTGAAAAATTCACACCAGACATCGCTGGAAATTTCTCATAGGGATATTATATAGGCTACCTCTGAGCTAAATATGAATAAATACTGCTCGCAATATTCCACCCCAACGTGAGAAAAAGTCCCAAATAATATCTTTATGAGAAATTTTTGGGCCGGTCAAGAATTTGGGAAAAAGTCTGTGATTAGCCGACTGAATAAAATCCTGGGATGATTCAACTATTTAAATTATATATTTCTAAAAGGTCTGGGATAGATTTTGTCAGATGCATTTTGTTTTAAATCCTGGGATATTTTCAAGGAGTCTTGATCGACATAAAATCCACCAACACTCATGGGAAAATTACCAATAACTTATTTTATTGTTATGGTTGCATTTGACGAAGGAGTTTGGTTATATATATATACATATATATATATATATATATATATATATATATATATATATATATATATATATATATATATATATATATATATATATATATATATATATATATATATATATATATATATATATATATATATATATATATATATATATATATATATATATATATATATATATATATATATATATATATATATATATATATATATATATATATATATATATATATATATGTATATTGATATATACATATACATATATTGATAAGGACAAGTTTTAAGCTGGTTTTGTATACGCTTTAATCGTTACCAAGGACAGTATAAAATCCGATTGAAGTATACTTCATTGAATTCAGCATTGCAGGACTATTAATGATTCCACTATATAAACTTTCCTATATAATTTATTCGTTACATAACAGAAGACAAGAGTCTACGATACACACACACATGCAGTTTACACGTCAATAAAATTTGTGTATAAACAAAACCATACAACATGGTAAAATACATAAACAAAATATGAATATCCTGTCATATATTTATGTGAAGTCATGAAGAAGCTATACACAAGAACCCAAGAGATAACTATTAAGAATATATTACAGTATATGTATATGTTGCAATAAACTATTAAATTATATATTCAAAAAGCATGATGCATAAAGTTAAGTGAAATATAAACAACATATAAACCTCAACGTATTTTTATAAGCACAAGATCTATTCTATATATGTTTATTTATGATGCTTTATGGCGCATATATAGAGCGATGGCGTACAGTGGATCAACACACAAAAAAAAGTCATGCACGATTTTAATTATCCAAAACTCTTGTCTACGTCTATATAGTAACACGTCAAGCTGCTCGTTCATTTTTTTACGTTTCGGTTTGGTATTCAAACAGCATCTGGTATTATCACACCAACAAGCGTGCGAATACAACATGTCCGTGAAAATTAAAAATTAGAAAAACATGAAAAAATATTGGAAAAACCAACACACAACATGACATCTGACACTTGGTGTTGGTATACATATGTATATATGATAAGAAAAAATCTTATATTTGTTCCAATACATGACGGTATAACGTGTATGAAACTAAAAGCTGTATACAGTTGTGAAAATTCTATAAATTTTCTTAATATTTTCTATTACATCTTCAATGAATACGAAATATATTTTTATTATTATGGTCGTGAGTCTGTGTACATATATGAGTACAGAAGGACTACAAGTGCAATATTTTTTCTGTTGTTGCTTATATTGTTTGCCATATATATAGTTGTTTTTTTACCAGAAGCTGTGGACATGATTCTTTTCTATCTATGTAGCATTTATACATAAAAATTTGTGTCACGTTTTTAATCCAAACACCATACATATAAAAGCACAAAAAATATATAGAATGAACGAAAAATGCTCATCTAAAATGAAATATTTTAACCTTTTGGTATATGTCTACTTTGCAAGATGAATTGTTGACAGTAAAAAGTGTACTTAAATTTATATGAAGTAAAAGATTTCACACGGTATTTTGAAAATATTCAATTAAATTTCGACGTAGTCAAACGATTTAAATTTTATAATTCCGTATATGTTTGGAAATTTAAATTAAAATTTGATGGGGTTTTTAAAACTAACTTTTTGATGGGATTATTAAAATTTGCAAAAATTCGGTAATTGGAACTGTTTTGGAATTATTTTCGAAATTTTTTGAAATTTTTTTTGAATTTTGCAAAATTGGTAAATTGCTACCCATCAATTCGATGACCATCTAATTAATTTCCTTCTACGACACAAGCGATGGGTCGGTAAGTTGAGCGATATTATTATCGCACCGGATCTGGGTTCAGTTGCAAAAGATTTTTTGTTCTGGTTTTGGAAAATACTGTTACGTTTTTGCCTTGTTAAATTCAAGGTTCGATCACTGGATTGTGAATAAAATAAACGATGTAAATTCTAGACCACACTAAATTTATTTATTCCGATTATTTACACTAAACACTAATTTAATTATTTCACTTATTTACACAATAATTATTTTACTACATTTTAACAACACTATATTACACTTTAGTAACACTTTATTTCACTTTATAAACACTTCACTTTTTCCTTTTAATTACTATTAGCACTCTCACGGTAAAAACACAACTGATTTACTCCCAAATGTTTGTCGCGTATTTATACCAAATACTTTATGACAAATAAATAAGAGACGACATCTATGTTTGAATAGCGACACCATCGTTAATGTAAAATTGTTATAAAGTAGAACAGTAGAGGTGTCTAGACTAATCTAGACTAATCGAATATTGTAGAGATTTCTAGAATGGTTAGAATATTTGGTATAAATACGCGACAAACATTTGGGAGTAAGTTAGTTGTGTTTTAACCGTGAGAGTGCTAATAGTAATTAAAAGGAAAGTATTTATAAAGTAAAATAAAGTGTTATTAAAGTGTAATATAATAATAATAATAATAAACAGTATTAAAGGCCATTACTGGCCCCTTACTGAGTCAACAACCTGGCTCCAACGGTTTCGATCCTGAGCATGGTCTTCATACTGTCTAAGACAATCTGAAGAGGCCAAGTCGTTCTCTACATCGTGGAGCCATCGTCGCCGGCAACGACCTCTGCGCCTACCATATGGTGGCTCTCCTTTCAGTGATCGCTGCACAATTCGTTCCGGATCAGCACGCAGAACGTGACCGAGCCAGCGTACTCGCTGAGATCTTATTTCATGTACAATATCGGGGATCTTCATCAGATCTCTGATCTCGATATTGTACAGAGCTCGGTAGGTACCATCTATTTCGCGTTTTGGGCCGTAGATCACACGCATGACTCTTCTCTCAAATGTTAGGAGCCATCTCTCGTATTCATCCGTCAGCGCCCAACTTTCACATCCAAACATAACAACGGGCCTGATCAACGCTTTGTAAAGCTTCAGCTTCACGGCACTTGATAAGTGTTTAGATTTTAGCAGTGGCCTTAGAGGATACAAAGAACGGCTGCCAGCTGCCAGCCGCACTTTAATATCCTCACCCACACTATTATCGTGAGTGATAAGAGAACCCAAATATTTGAACCTCCTCACTCCCTCAAACGTGTGGTGGCCACTACTAAAATCTGGTGTGCCACTGTCCCTAAAACCAGAGATCATGTATTTCGTTTTGGACTCATTGATCTGAAGTCCAACTGAAGCTGAAAACTCTACAAGCGGATCAAGTATTTCTTTCACTCCGTTGCTATTCAGTCCAATCACGCATATGTCATCTGCATATGCAAGCACCTGATTGGACTGGCGATATAAGATGTTACGCTGCGGTGTTTCAGTTTTACGAAAGATGTACTCCAACATGAGATTAAAGAGTATCGGGGACAGAGCATCTCCCTGCCGAACACCCGAGTTAACTACAAAACTTGTCGATAGCCTGTTCTCAACTTTAACACAGCATTGAGACTGCGTCACTGTCATCCTACATAGTCGTACCAGTTTTGTTGGCATTCCTAGGTATTCCAGGGCAGACCATAAACTCTCTCGATTGATCGAGTCATAGGCCTGCCGGAAATCAAGGAACACCTGATGTACGGGGATGGATGTCTCATAATATTTAGATAGAATCATCCGCAGCGAAAAGACCTGATCGGTGACTGATCGATTCGGACGAAATCCTCCTTGATAGTCACCAACCAAGCCCTCCGCTAGAGGAGTGATTCTATCCAATACAATGTATGACAGTAACTTGTAAGCTGTGCAAAGGAGAGCTATACCGCGATAATTCTCACACTTCAAGCGGTCTCCCTTCTTGAAGATGGGGTATATCGCGGCCACTTTCCATTCGTCAGGCATAACTTCGGTTCGCCATACTAATCGAATAAGGTCGAAAAGACAGTTCAACAAAGTATCCCCTCCGAATATCAAGAGCTCCGAATTAATGCAGTCCACTCCAGGTGCACGGTTTCGTTTCAATCTCTGCATGGCTTTAGTGAATTCCTCATGGGATGGGTCCTCAGTGCAAATCTCCGCAGTCTGTATTTGAGGTGGCTCAACAACAGTCTGTGACGCATGATGGACATCAAGCAGGTCAGTAAAGTGTCCACTCCATGCGTCAAGTACTGCGTCGATGTTGACACAGAGGTTTCCATCCCGGTCCCGAATGGCGGTTGACGTAGGCCCGAAAGTATGGTTCAGTCCAGTAATTCCTTTAAAGAAATTACGCGAACTGCGCTCATTACTGAGTTGTTGTACTTTCAGAACCTCGGCCTTCCACCATTCTCGCTTCTTCCGTCTACAAATCCGCTTAGCTGCCCTTCTTGCAAGAGCAGCCTTGTTTTTCCTCGCGATTGTGAGACGTTGTTGCACTTCATTATGGGCTATATTTTGTTGCTCAACTGCAAGACGACACTCGTCATCAAACCAATCATTCTTGGGTCTGACTTTCACTATACCTAAAGTCTGTTGAGCAGCACTGACAACCGAAGTTTTCAGTACCCCCCAGACAGAGTTCACGCAGTCAGACTGGTAATTAGCTTCATTAATGTTGTCGCTGACAAGATCCTGATATCGTTTCTTTTGATTTTCATTTATCAGACCTTCACAGTCGAAACGTACCATGTGTTTCGCTGTGTTCCCAGACTTGTACGAAAACTTCCATCGTAGCTTTGCAGCGACCAAATGATGATCGCTGCCTACGTATTTGGTTGCTGACCGATAAGTTCTCACATCCTGCACAACCTGAGCCCGTCCTTTAGAAACTAACACATGGTCAATTTGGCTGCGGGAAGTTCCGCGAGGATGTGTCCATGTCTCAAGATGTATGTGTTTGTGAGGGAAGAATGTGCTTGCTACTCTAAGATCATGAGCAACCGCAAAGTACATCATTCTCTCACCATTATCGGTCGCAGTTTCGTGTCGGGAGTACGGACCTATGTTTTCACACAAGTCGGTCTGATTTCTGCCAGCTCTAGCATTAAAGTCCCCAATTACCATTCTAACATCGTGTTCGGGTATAGATCCCATCAGATCGTCCAAGTCATTGTAAAATGAGTCTTTATCTTGGGGCTGGCTGACTTCTGTGGGCGCATGTACACAAATTATCGACAGGTTAGCTAACTTCATGCGCAAGCGAAGCTTACACAATCGGTTATTGACTGCTTGGAAATCCAAAACAGCGTTCTTTACCTGCGGCCCAAGAAGAAATCCAGCTCCAAGATTTCCGAGGTCATCTCCACTGTAGAACAACGTATAGCCCTGGGACACATGGTCTCCACTTTTAGGCCAGCGAGTTTCTTGAAGAGCAACGAGCTCCAGCCGATACAAAAGTGTAATATAGGGTTGTTAAAATGTAGTAAAATAATTATTGTGAAGTTAAATAATTAAGTTAATTAAGTGAAATAATTAAATTAGTATGTAGTGTAAATAATCGGAATAAATAAATTTAGTGTGGTCTAGAATTTACATCGTTTGTTTTATTCCCAATCCAGTGATCGAACCTTGAATTTGACAAGGCAAAAACGTAACAATATTTTGCTTTGAGTAATAATGAACTACTCATTAATGTACACGATTTATGGTATTGACATTTAGGGAAAGCTAATACGAACGATTTCGTTTAAAAAAAATTTACAATTTTTGCTTGCATATGAATTTTATGACATACTATTGAATTGAAATTAATGAGAAATTGTAACAAAACAGGTAGATAGACAAAAAATTACAGTCTTCTCCGTCGTACGATCTGATGAATCCGAAATTTTGGTTTTGAATTATCATTAATGCGCCCGACAATAGAAAGTTAAAATCGTTATATTTTCATAAACGTCAAACTATAATTATTATTTTATCGTCAACGATTTTTTCTATCATGGTAGCTGCGGTCACGAGAAACCGATCCGAACCGTTTGATTTATTGTATCATAAAGCTTTATAAAAACTGGCTTTTATTAGATGAAAAAAAAAATTAAATTTCCAAATATAAGTGTTCTGGATACAAGGCTCAACTGCTTTGTAGTTTTCTTACTTTTAAACGTTAACTCTTACTAGGGAATTGGAAAACTGACGGCTACAGGTCTATTTGTAATTTACAATCTGCACATTACATTAACTCCATGCTAGCTTGTACTGACATAAACATGACTCGTCCCATGGATTCTGCACTTTCAATAGAAGGGTCATAACAGATGCATTCATCCTTATCGAAATTAATGGCTATAAGTCCCTGTTACGTTCCATCCCTATTATAATTCGAACCTGGTACCCGTAAATTCAAATGCCACAGCTTTAACCGCATTGTTACATTTTCTCGGTTATAAAGAAATATTGGTCGTTTGATTGGTTTTGGTTACGTTAAAACCGAAACGAAACGAAAACATTTATCGATCCAGTTAAGATTTCGGTTTACATATTTGTTATTAAATCGGTTACAAATCGGATTAAAATCCGGAAAATATTACAGTTTTATATTATATATCACGTTATATAATTTTATTTGAATTTCAGTAGGTTTCTATTAAACTAATTAGTTGATTTTTACTTAAAATAATTACGTTTTTTTTGTCGATGTCGAAGCAGTGAACTGTTATTAATTTTTAATAGATGTTGGCCCAAATTTTATCTCGATGAATGGTTCGATTTGAATTCACATCAATTCAAACAGTAATGTTAAACGAAGTATTGAATTATATCATTTTGTATAGTGCCACACACTTATCGCGAAATTTCTACATCCCGGTTAATTAGAACGATGTTCCCACCTCGAAAGTTGAATAAGTACTTGTTACTGCTTCTGATATTACTGTTAGTGGTGCCATTATCAATAAATGGCCTGGTGTTAATACATCTATGTTGCTTGGATCGTCTGATTTGAGTTCATATAATGGGCGTGAATTTAATATCTCCTAAATTTGGCAAACTATAGTGTGTAGCCATATCATCGAACGTTAAATTGGTGTTTCTCGTCACTCGAATGAGATGTGCCTTCATCGACTTCACTGCCGGTTCCCATAGTCCCCCAAAATTTAGACTGGCAGCTTGAATAAACTTACAAACAATATTATTGTCACTTAGATAATCTGAAATGGTATACTGACGTTATTAATTTTGCTTATACAACAGAAAAATTTGTTTACTTCATAGCATCCCCAACTAAGCCTCCATAAATCGAAAGATTGTAGGACCTCTGGAAGTATGCCTTGACTTTGTAGCAGCTCGAATATTCGACTCACCGATATTCGATTCTGCCACAAACAAAACAATTAGTGAAATTCAAATATAAACCAACTTATTTGAATTAAGCGTTCACTAACCCCATCACATATCCATCTATCCAACCACCACTATCTAATAACCGAACCATTACTATAAAACATTTATAGTAAAACAAGTCGCCATCTAACAACATCACCACGAACAACAATGTTCGGTGATGCAACACTAATGCATAAGTGCAATGTCGACCGCCACCGGCGCATCTGTTCCCTCTCCAAAATACGACACGTATTTTGGAAGACGAAGGCGACGTCACTTCCATTCCATCTCTAACGTTCAAGTAAAAAAGTTGTGTGTATCAATCTTGGTGATCAATGGTGGTGTTGAAAATAAATAAATAAAATTAATTAATAATTATAATTTTGTTGATAATAAATAAATTTAATTAAATAAATATAAAACGTAATACAAAATATAAAAACTTAAAACTAAATAACAATTATATACATTTATGAATAAATAATATAAATTTGTGGAATAAATAAATAAATGGATTGTTAACAGTAAAAATTTATTGTGTAATTGTATATTCATTCATTTACAAAATCCGCACCGGATAAAATATTAAGATAGGATACAAATCTTAAAACTTTCGCAATCTGCATAGGGGGGTTCTCAGCGGATTTAACATGGTTCCATTTACTTCTTGGCATTGTAACTAAGGATTTCAGATGTTCTATTGGGCACATAGGTCTTCCATTGACGTGGTTAGTCCAATTGCCAAGGTAATACTACTATGGTACTATCTGTCCACCCAAATTCCTTGCTTTTTACTTGTGGAAACTCCTTCATGCGAGAAACTGTATGGTTTCACCTTAATTGTGGCCTTATTATTATCAATGTTTATTGGATTTATTGCATCGCGAATATCAGGAAAGTTAGAGACCCAATTCCTCAGGGGAAAGCCACAGGAACTCAGTATAGAATTAAGATTCCTTCTTCGATTGTTCTTGCACCCGATAAAAGATCATCTACGTAGAAGTCATTTTTTATGATAAATGTCGATTCTGGATATTTTAAATCGTTTTCATTTGCTAATTGGAATAATGTCCGAATAGCTAGAAATGTGCTGCTGAAGTTCCATATAGGTCACCGTTTTCAGCCGAAAATGTTCTATTGGTAAATCAGGGGATTTTCGCCAAAATAACCGTTGAAAATGTGTATTCGTTTCTCGTATACTCTTATTTGACGGGACATTTTTTCGACATCGGCACTTAAAGCAACTGGTTGTGTACGAAATCTCATTAATGTTGAGCAAAGTATTGATTGAATCGTGGGACCAACCATTAAGTTATTCTTAACTTGGTTGTAGTGCTGGAGGTCTTGAGAGGTGAATGATGTGGCAGATAGGAATGGCGAGTATTGGTAAGTGTGATCTCATTTTCATAAATTTTTTCCATGTGGTCTAGTTCTATATATATATATAAATACATATTCAAGCGAATTCCGAATATAACATTTTATATTGAGGCTCTTTCTGCATTCGTCGCTTAACCGATTTTAGCCTGTAAATAGCTATAGATACAGATTGGCCCAGTGCTGGTGGTGCTGCTTTAAATGGTAACGCAACTTTATAGTTTCCATCTGCCTCTCCGGTTACGTTTGCTTTGTAATGTTTTTCCACTGCTTTTTCTTTTGTGGACAAAGTATTAATAGAGTCATCTAATTCTTCACACTCGAAAAACTTTCTTAATGTCGAATCAACGTTGTCTCCGTCTATTGTGTTATTTAAAATATATATATTCGAGAGCTGGTTGTTTGATCCCCCTAACAGTATACCCATCTCCCTTTAGTTGACCATTTTCTAGTATTTCAAAAAATTTGTTGGATCCTGAAACAATATCAATTTCATTAATTTTATTGAAGTTGGGATCTGCTAATCGCAGATTTTTCAGAATAAAAACGAGATTTTATAGTTAACGAAGTCATTCCCTTGGTGAATTCATTAGCCGTGATAAGGCGATTTGATCTAGATTTGGCGTTCGATCTGGGAAGACCTAGTTTCTGCATTCACCATTCCGAAAAGAAACATGCCTGCGACCCAGATGAGTTCAATAAAATTCGACTTAGAGACATGAATTGTCCAGAGTATGTTTCAAGTGAAAATTGCTCATAGTTGCTAATTTTAATTGTATGTGTATATCTGTTAATGATGTGAAGGCACAATCATATTTCTCAATCGAAACGAGGTATGAAATCATAAAATATTGTTTAGGGAATTTTCGTATGCATAAAAATTTCGTAAAATTTATATTTTATATGTTTCTACATTATGTATTTTATTATGTTAAATTATCATAAAAATATGTTTATAGCATATACCATTCATTTTTGTATATATGTTATATTTGATTTCGAACAAATCAATAAGATATGAATATGATTTTACAATTTGAGTGCTGGGAATTTGAATTTTTTTATATATATCATTCTGATACTAAATATAAAGTTTAAAGACTTTCATACACGATTTATTTCGAGCATAGCAGTTTTTCATATGAAAACACACAATTGTAATTGTTTCTGTTATGTGTCGAACTGTTAAGATCCCATCATATGAGTTCAACTTGGTTTGGTGGTATTTGGCGCCCGAACTGGGGCTAATTGTACATTTATTTTTGAAATGTTATTTGTTTGTTCGTCAATTTTAAAAATTGAAATTTCTTCTTAGATTTATCTTCGATGGCACTATAATATTATCCGTAGTTATTTATTAGCCTGAGGTCTCTACGTGGATAACGTGAAAATTAGAATATTCAATTTTCTTTATTCAAAGGGCAAGTATAAAGGATGGGTACAGCGCAGTAATGACATTGTGTTATACATATATGTATATGTATATAATATATCGCAGGATTAAACCTATACATATATGTTTACAACTTTCTGATTAAATTGAGATATATATATCTGTGAAGTTTGTCCCATATGTACGTATACAAACCCAATAAGAAATTGTATTCGTAATAACTTGTTTCTGCTCGCGAAATCTCATCTCGTGTAATTTTCTACTTTTAAGTTTAACAGTGTAATTATCTTATCGAGATTGGAGAATCTGAAATTTTCCTGCAGCAATTTTAATTATCGAATTTTCGAGAATTTCAAAAAATTTTCTTGAGATTCTCGAAAATTACTAAACTATCTACTGATTTGTCATTTAAACGCACTCTTTGCTAACTACAAAAATTTCTGGAAACCAAAAAATTCCTATCGTTTTGCGTTGATGTGGGTTTAATTAACAATAAAGTATTTTAATATTTTTAATATTCATAAATCATCATTTCCGTATAGACAAAGTGCGGAAGTCATCGTCTATTTTTGTTGACAATTGTGTATATTCCCGAATACTCTCCCCCAAATCTTCTTCTAAAGAAATAAAATCATCCTGAGACGTTGATGAGCTACCGGGAAAATCATGGTCACAAGATAAA
Source organism: Tipula unca (assembly GCA_951394425.1). Taxonomy (NCBI): domain Eukaryota; kingdom Metazoa; phylum Arthropoda; class Insecta; order Diptera; family Tipulidae; genus Tipula; species Tipula unca. The sequence goes on along the minus strand of OX596382.1, from coordinate 174,341,423 downwards.
ATGTTTTTGGTTGAACATTTTTCTAAAAAAAAAATAATTATTTTTGAATTTTTCATGTGTACTTCACTTTTACATAAAATACTCCCCTGGCAAAGTGAAATATACTACTTTCTAAATTTTCAAAACGACAGCCCTGGTTCCATTTCGTTAAATTATCTTTTTATTACAGTAAGGCACTTTATCTCAAAAGACACATACAAATTGGTATTAATTAGCACAGCAAATCTCAAATTGGCAATGAAAAATTTGCCAAGCCTAATGTCAAGCAAAACAGACCAAATTTTGAGCAAAAGCTAACAGTGTCTAACTTCAATTCAATACTATGGAAAATTATCCTGATGTTATGTACCTATGAACGTTTAATATAATTTTGACAATGCAACCAATTTTGGCATCGGCACAAACTTCCAGGAAGATGGAGAATGGAGTTATAATGATTTTAATGAGTATTTAACTTGTATCTCACACATTCAGGTATAAATTACTCGTAAACCGTATTTCAATTTCGACCTTGTCTGTAATGGATCCTCAGAATTCTTTTGGATTTTTTTATTTGTCTTGAATTTTTGTATTTGAATAATAACTTGGATTTCCTGATGTAATTACGAAATTAGATTATTTTCAATATGAATTAAATCCGCGACATCAGTATTTTTTTTAAAAAGTACATCAGTATTACCTAATTATTAATTTAATTTATATTTTGTCTAAGTAGATACTTCTCTGTTGAATTAATTAAATTCGCTGAATTTTTTATGGACAACAGCACCCTTATAATTAAATCAAGAAAATGAATTTTTTGTAATATATTAATTCGTTCAGTTTTCTGAATTATATTTGGTCTCTGAGAATTATGTTAACTCTGCAGGAATATTATTTGGCCTACCATTATTTTATGAATCCTCCGATTCTCCGTTTATTGAAATGATGCGTTGACTCAAACAGCAAGATACAGCTGTGAAAATCTCCTTGAATTCGATGTGTGATTTTTATTTGAAGGATTTCTTGGACTAAAAAAATGGTTTTTAGTTTTTAAGAAGGTGAGATATTCTTAATATGTTATACTATTTCACAAATTCGGAATTCAAATTTAGACCGATTTGATGAAAAGAATTCCACAAAATCCTTATTGATTTCATTTTACATGAGTTTTAAAATATTTACAAATATCTACTAATATGACTAATACCATATAGTAACGATTTAAATCACGATTTCGATACACATTTTAACGCACAAATCGTTTTCTAAATTTTTCAGAAAATCAACAGCACCTCAATGAGTGATTATCAATTACACTTGTATATGTTTTCAAATTTACGGATATGTGCGCTCGAATACCGAGAACGAATCCATATATACATCTATATGGTATATAAATAAATCGTAACGAAATTATCAACAACCCATATAATCGAAATTCACAACAACTGTTACAGTTACAAAGTAATTTTCTTTTATCGAAGTAGATTTACTTTTCATAGAAGATTACTCGCACCCTCTTCATAATAAAGTGTGTTACTTCGCATGATGATAATGATAATTTATGGTTTTCGAGATTGAAAATAAATCGAAAAACGAAAGTATGTCAACTGAAATAAAACCAAAAATAAATGTATACGGATGTACCTAATATATGTATATATAATAATAATAACAGTGTTAAAGGCCATTACTGGCCCCTTACTGAATCAACAATCTGGCTCCAACGGTTTCGCTCCTGAGCTTGGTCTTCATACTGTCTTAGACAATCTGAAGAGGCCAAGTCGTTCTCTACATCGTGGAGCCATCGTCGCCTGCAACGACCTCTGCGCCTACCATATGGTGGCTCTCCTTTCAGAGATCGCTGCACAATTCGTTCCGGATCAGCACGCAGAACGTGACCGAGCCAGCGTACTCGCTGAGATCTAACTTCATGTACAATATCGGGGATCTTCATCAGATCTCTGATCTCGAAATTGTACAGAGCTCGGTATGTACCATCTATTTCGCGTTTAGGGCCCTAAATCACACGCATGATTCTTCTCTCAAATGTAAGGAGCCATCTCTCGTACTCATCCGTCAGCGCCCAACTTTCACATCCAAACATAACAACGGGCCTGATCAACGCTTTGTAAAGCTTCAGCTTCACGGCACTTGATAAGTGTTTAGATTTTAGCAGTGGCCTTAGAGTATATAAAGAACGACTGGCAGCTGCCAGCCGCACTTTAATATCCTCACCCACACTGTTATCGTGAGTGATAAGAGAGCCCAAATATTTGAACCTCCTCACTCCTTCAAACGTGTGGTGGCCACTACTAAAATCTGGTGTGCCATTGTCTCTAAAACCAGAGATCAGGTATTTCGTTTTGGACTCATTGATCTGGAGTCCAACAGAAGCTGAAAACTCTACAAGCGGATCAAGTATTTCTTTCACTCCGTTGCTATTCAGTCCAATCACGCATATGTCATCTGCATATGCAAGCACTTGATTGGACTGGCGATATAAGATGTTGCGCTGAGGTGTTTCAGTTTTACGAAAGATGTACTCCAACATGAGATTAAAGAGTATCGGGGACAGAGCATCTCCCTGCCGAACACCCGAGCTAACTGCAAAAATTGTCGATAGCCTATTCTCAACTTTAACACAGCATTGAGACTGCGTCACTGTCATCCTACACAGTCGTACCAATTTTGTTGGCATTCCTAGGTATTCCAGGGCAGACCACAAACTCTCTCGATTGATCGAGTCGTAGGCCTGCCGGAAATCCAGGAAAACCTGATGTACGGAGATGGATGTCTCATAATATTTAGATAGAATCATCCGCAGCGAAAAGAGCTGATCAGTGACTGATCGATTCGGACGAAATCCTCCCTGATAGTCACCAACCAAGCCCTCCGCCAGAGGAGTGATTCTATCCAATAAAATGTATGACAGTAACTTGTATGCTGTGCAAAGGAGAGCTATACCGCGATAATTCTCACACTTCAAGCGGTCTCCCTTCTTGAAGATGGGGCATATCGCGGCCACTTTCCATTCATCAGGCATAACTTCGGTTCGCCATACTAATCGAATAAGGTCGAAAAGACAGTTCCACAAAGTATCCCCTCCGAATATCAAGAGCTCCGAATTAATGCAGTCCACTCCAGGTGAGCGGTTTCGTTTCATTCTCTGAATGGCCTTAATGAATTCCTCATGGGATGGCTCCTCAGTGCAAATCTCCGCAGACTGTTTTAGAGGTGGCTCAACAACAGTCTGTGACGCATGATGAACATCAAGCAGCTCAGTAAAGTGTCCACTCCATGCGTCAAGTACTGCGTCGATGTTGACACAGAGGTTTCCATCCCGGTCCCGAATGGCGGTTGACGAAGGCCTGAAAGTATGGTGCAATCCAGTAATTCCTTTAAAGAAATTACGTGAACTACGCTCATTGCTGAGTTGTTGTACTTTCAGAACCTCGGCCTTCCACCATTCTCGCTTCTTCCGTCTACAAATCCGCTTAGCTGCTCTTCTTGCAAGAGCTGCCTTGTTTTTCCTTGCGATTGTGAGACGTTGTTGCACTTTATTATGGGCTATATTTTGTTGCTCAACTGCAAGACGACACTCGTCATCAAACCAATCATTCTTGGGTCTGACTTTCACTATACCTAAAGTCTGTTGAGCAGCACTGACAACCGAAGTTTTCAGTACCTCCCAGACAGAGTTCACGCAGTCAGACTGGTAATTAGCTCCCTCAATGTTGTCGCTGACAAAATCGTGATATCGTTTCTTTTGATCTTCATTTATCAGACCTTCACAGTCGAAACGTTCCATCCGTTTCGCTGTGTTCCCCGACCTGTACGAAAACTTCCACCGTAGCTTTGCAGCGACCAAATAATGATCGCTGCCTACGTATTTGGTTGCTGACCGATAAGTTCTCACATCCTGCACAACCCGAGCTCGCTCTTTTGAAATTAACACGTGGTCAATTTGGCTCCGGGATGTTTTGCGAGGATGTGTCCATGTCTCTAGATGTATCTGTTTGTGAGGGAAGAATGTGCTTGCTACTCTAAGATCATGAGCAATTGCAAAGTACATCATTCTCTCACCATTATCGGTCGCAGTTTCGTGTCGGGAGTACGGACCTATGTTTTCACACAAGTCGGCCTGATTTCTGCCAGCTCTAGCATTAAAGTCCCCAATTACCATTCTAACATCGTGTTCGGGTATAGATCCCATCAGATCGTCCAAGTCATTGTAAAATGAGTCTTTATCTTGGGGCTGGCTGACTTCTGTGGGCGCATGTACACAAATTATCGACAGGTTGGCTAACTTCATGCGCAGGCGAAGCATACACAATCGGTTATTGACTGCTTGAAAATCCAAAACAGCCTTCTTTACCTGCGGCCCAAGAAGAAATCCAGCTCCAAGATTTCCGAGGTCATCTCCACTGTAGAACAACGTATAGTCCTGGGACACATGGTCTCCACTTTGAGGCCAGCGAGTTTCTTGAAGAGCAACGAGTTCCAGCCGATACTCTTTCATGCACGTGATTAGACCCTCCAACGCTCCTGGTTTTCTAAGTGATTGCACGTTCCACGTGCCGATCCTAAATCTCGTATCCGGGTACTTGAGCGGGGGTCCGGTGTTGTTTTGGCGGTATCAATTTTTCTTTTTGTTGATTTTATAAACAGTTGGTTTTTTTTGTACGGATGCGGGTCGTCAGCCCAGCGATCCAACCGTTTAGTCGCCTCCTACGACAAGCATAGGATACTGTGGTGGTATTCTTAGGAAACATGTTCGTGCAATTTAGATTTACGAGACATGTGAGTGCCCCCCGACCACAGGGGCCATGTATATATACATAAATTAAATATCGTAAGAAAGTTTTAACGAAAAGTAATTTAAGCACAAATCCCTACAAAAATTTTCTATTATTTCTCGGTATCCAAAGTAATTATTTTTGTATTTCGTAAAGTAATTTACGGCTTCCTCCTAAATAACGTATTTAATACGTTATACTACGTAAAAGAAAATTCCAGGCAGTTTCCCTCGGTTTTTCGCATGTATACGTGTTACAATGTAATTCAGTTATGAAAGACAACAACAACAACAAAAAATAAAAAGCAAATCGCTTGTAATTATATTTTATTCAGGCTGAATAAAATAAGAAATTAAATCTAGATCTTAAATGAATATTTATAATAAAAAATAAACTTTTATCCAACAACTTTTGTTTAAACTCGCTATATATAGGAAAAAGCTCGCGAAAAGAAAACTAAATTTGTGATAACTTTTTAATTTTATTTTTATGAAATTTGGAAAATTTTCTTAATACATAATAACATAAAAATACTTAACAGTATAGAGTTTTTGAAGAATTTTTTTTTATTTATCGCGCCGCATTTAAAAATGTATAGGTAAAATTGTTCTATACAAAAAGTTTTTCGAAAATAAATGTTAAGATCGTTAAAAGTTATTTTTAAAATTATTTTTGTTATAATATAAAAATGGGGTTGCGAAACCATTTAAGGGATAATTATTGTTGAAGTACGTTGTATGTTTTCCCCCACGATATAAGCCTTTGTACAAAATTATTCTAGCACCGTTTATTAACTTGTTACTATGTCAATTAGAGTATACAATTTCGATTATTGTTTTATATTTTGCGGACACATGACCCCATTATCTGACACAGTTGATTTTATAAGATATTCCAATCAATCTTGCAAGCAAATGATCGTATATTCCACGAAATTTAAGGAAATTAAATAAATTTGTCTTGGACATTCGGTAACAAGATTTTTGAGTTAGGGAAAACGGCTGCCTTTATAGATTTAGCAAATCTGCAAATTGAGAATTTATACTATTGTCCGTTCCGAATGGGTGATCTTGATGGAAGTATAGAACATGAGTATCCTTTACTTATTTATATTCACCTTTTGTAACACGATAAACGTAAAAAATATAATAGGAACTTTTTAACTTTTTTAACTCCGAAATATTTTTAATTTTTTTTTGGCAGAATTGAAAGTTGCATTGAACTTGATGGTATATTTATTTATGCATTTATTTAAAAAATTGTCATGAGTGTCTCATGCGATATTTGAGCCCTAGAAAAATAATATTGTGGTTTCCAAATAGCAGATGTTATAATTGTGTTGGCCAAAATAATGTGAAACGTATGCGAAGTTTTTACTTTTAAATACTGTGGAGCTGATCCTGAAAAAGATTTTTCCAATTGGCCATATACAGATGTTGTGATATGTGGGTACTTTGGTATGTTGGAATAAGGTCATTCTATCACATTATCTGAATGGCATATAACATAAAAAACAAGCTCCACTGAATTTTATGTTTATTCATGCTTATTTTTTTGTAAAATATGATAAATGAATCAAGTTGTACCACCCTAATGATGCTCAAAAATGGGGCATATTTCTTCATATTGGGATATAGGCTCATTCTAACTAATCGTCTACATGGTTACACATAATTAGAAGAGAAGAATTAAGTCCGTGATAATCCGCATAAATATAGATTGATTTGATTATTTGGCCATTGGCAAAATCTCTATCGGACCAGCCCCACAGAATTTTATGTTTATTTATTGTTTGGTAGGATATAAACCAAGTTGTAAGACCCTGAAATATGGGAGGTATATGTTCATAATGAGATAGATCCATTTTATCACATCAACTATATGCTAATTGACAAAATCCTTAGGATCAGTTTAACAAAATTTTTTGTTTAATCAAATTTGTTGACATCTCATCATTAGTTGGCATCGAATATGATTTATGAACCAATTTGTAAGACGCTGACGATCCGCTGAAATATGGGAGGGTATTTTCTTATGGCATTGCAGGTCTCTTTTATCACATCAATTATATGGCTAATTGACTAATTCTCTACTATCAGCTTCACACAATTTCTACCAAATATTCTACCAACTTTTTTGTTTGATGGGATATGAGTTGTAAAACCCTGATGATCCGCTAAAATACGGAAAATATTTTACATGATGAGATTCATACTATCTATATTGGCTCAACAGAATTTCAGGTTTAACGAAATTACATTTTTTTTTTTAAATTTTCAGTTTAAGCCGACAAAAATAATTATTAACAAAATTCAAACTTCAGATATATGACCTCCGTACGCAGGTATTTATTTAATTAATTACTTTAATGACCACTTCTTTTAATTTTTTTAATTTATTTACCAATTCAATTAATTAACCAAATTTTTGTGCTTTTATTTAATTGATTTGATTTTTTTAATTTATTGAATTTAAATTTATATACATTTTTTAATTAATTTAATTATTTACTTCGTTTACCTATTGCATTAACCTAATTTATTATTTAATTAATCTAATTTATTTATTTATAGGTTTTATATAAATTTAGTTATATAATTTATTTAATTAATCCGATTTATTTACTAATGAAAATATTTAAGTCATTTAATTTAGTAAAATTATTATTTATTAATTTTGTTAATTAGTCTATCTATTTAATTAGTCTAATTTACTTATCTATTGATTTTACTTATATTATTTAATTTATTTGACTTTAAAAATTATTGAACTTATCAAATTTGCTTAATTATTTTAGTTTATTTAGTTATTTACTTCGTTTATCTTTTTAATTAATCTGTTTAATTTGATTTTTCTAATTTATTGAAGATATCAAACTTACATAATTTATTTAGCTTATTTAATTTGTTTATTCATTTAGTTAATATAATTTATTTGTCTGTTGAATTCATTTAATTTATTAAAATCAATATTTGTTTATCTAAACTTTTTTTATTATTGATTAACAATTTAATTTATTATTCTTTTTAAAATTATCTAAATTAATATATTTGTTTTGTCTAATTTATTGAACTTGTCAAATTTACTTAATTAGTCTAGCTTATTTAATTTTTTAATTGGTTTATCTATTCAATTAATCTAATTTATTTACCTAATCATTTAATTTATTATAACTATTATTTATTTACTTTATTTAATTAATTAATTAATTCACCTATTATTTTTTTCTAATTTAATTCCTTTGCAAAATAATTTAATTTATTTTTTTGAACTTACATAATTTGTTTAGCATATTTAATTATTTAGTTTCTTTATCTATTAAAGTAACCTGATGTTTTTAACTATTAAAATTAACTTAATTTGTTTATCTATTTAATTTATTTAGGTTATTTAATAATTTAATTTATTTACCTATTGAATATATTTATCATTTAATTTATTAAAATTTATTATTTATTAATCTTACTTAATTATTTTATTTTATTAACCTATTTAGTTTAGTTTGGTTTACATATTTAATTGATTAAACTTATCAAATTTACTTAATTTTCCAAGATTATTTAATCCGTTTATCCATTTAATTAATTTATTTAATTTAGTTATTTTATTTTATTAATTTAAGTACTTATTCTTTAGTATTTATTTTCCACATGTAGATTCCATTTTAATTTCGAATCAACAATCAGCCCTAACTAATTATATGATTTGGCTTCTTCTATAATAATATTTTTATATTTAAAACATGAAATAAAAGTCTTGAAAAATGTTGGTCCTAGTACTGATCCCTGAGGTATACCTAGAGATACTTTCTTTATACTGTAATAGCGACCTATGTTTACCAATTGTTGACGATTTTCAAAATATGTGGTGAAGAAATGCATATCGTCTTCTCCAATCCCAGTCTTTTTAGCTTCCATAGCAAAATTTTGTGGTTGACCAAATCGAAGGCTTTTGACAAATCCAGAAATATACAAGAAACATATTTTTGCTTGTCTATGGCCTTACTAACGAAGTCTGTAAAATTTAAACAAGCTACTAATGTATTCGATTGTTGACAAAATCCGTATTGGTTGTTGTTAATAATTTGTTATGTCAATCAAACCTGGTAATTTCGGTACAGGGATAACTCTGGATATTTTTAATTCATCTGGAAATCTTGATGCGGCTAACGATCTATTTATTAACTTCGAAATACACCGTGATAATCTTTTGTTAAACATCATATATATAATTGTTATAACATAACACCTCATAACATTCACTGAGTATCAAATTTGAGTGTAATCGATTTTTAATAAATATACTGCATCCACCATAATTCCCGCTATCTCTATTGCAATGGTATGATTGAAAACTATCCAAATTGGTAATTGAATTTTCATTTTTATTTAGCCAAGTTTCAGTTAATACTACTATATCTAAATCACAAATAAATGAATTAATTAATATCCCGACATCTATTAATTTATATCGTAAACTTCGAATATTAATGTAAAGTATGTTATAGAGATCTATATTATCGACATTCACAGATATGTCAACATCAGAAAAATATTTGTTTCTATCTCGTCAAATGTCAATAACATCCAATCAATTCATATTGAGATAAGTATTAAAAAATTTTAAAGTATATTTTAAGAATTAAATAAAAAGCTAACCATTTACCATTCTATTTTCCAGATCCAGTAAGTCGGCTTTGTTGCGAATTTTATAGATTTTGCTGTTGTCATCCTTCCGAATATGTATTTTTTGTTGATTAACCCAGACACTTTCTTTCTTTCATTTTAGCTTGAAAATGTATTTTGGCTGATGAATTTGGAAACGCCACTTCGATGAAACTGGATACGATCGTTTTATTGCGCAGAGGTTGTGATTATAAATTTTATGTTTTTAATATCCGAATCTTTTATTTCTGCATTAACTGTTGTGAAAATTCGTTTGACGAGATCTTCCGGCACAAAAGGTTTATCACGTAACCCAGTTATTAATACATTATTGCGTAGTTTTTCTTGACTGATCTCATCAACTTCGCCCTCCAATCTTGACATTGTTAAAATGTTTATATGTTGCTGATCCTTAAGATCAAATCATTTTATTAAGTTTTATATTCTTGGCTTGCAATGTTTTTATTTTTGCCAAAGTGGTATCAATCTGACGCGATAAGAATTCCTGAGATTCTTTAATATCACTCATGGTTTTTTCCAAATTATTTATTTAATACTTGACAAATAAGATTTGTTAACTAATATTTTTCATCATCAAATCTAATTTATTGGTTATGTTGGTGTTATATTCCATACAAATAGTACAAAGTTGACGGGGCGTGACTTGCACGAGGCTGAGAGAATGAGAGTGTTTCATTTGTTAAAATATGAGAGTGTTTCATTTGTTAAAATATAAAAGTCTGATCATATGTGATATTAGAGCACAATGACCCAACAACATTAAAAGTAAATTAATTAATTAAATGTTGGAATGGAAAATAAAATAAATCGTAACTAATTTCAGTTGAATTTTCAGGAGTATATCTCATAAGTCTGATACAGCAAACTAATAAATTTGATTTCAGAGCCCAGTGATGCTGATAAATTATATAAGTAGATTAGAATTGTATCGTCCTGTGTTACTAACTATTGGCTATACCTGGTGTCTGTAACCGAGTCAATTTCTATCATTCTAACTGAACCTATCCAAATCCTCTTTATGTTATGTGTAAACCGGTGTTCGGTGAGGCCCGGCCATCTCCGGGAGATCCTGCTTAATGCTTAATGCAGACAATTGAAAAACAATAAGTGAAAGCAGGACAGTGTGTTGAAAGCGTTTACAACTATAAAAAAGCACGTGCACAGTAGGCATTGATGAATACCAAAATGATATTGGATTGCTAGCAATATACTTAGCACAACAACACAGTTGAATAAGACCAAATTCGTAAATATACTTAAATATATTTACTAAATTCTGAATTAAATTAATCACTACCATTAAAATTACATAAAGTAAAGCTTTTGTAAATTTTTCTACTAATATCAAATTATTTTTTATGCAATTAAAAATAATAATTAAAAACAAAATTTTTTCGATACCAAATTTTAGACGACTTTTTCAAGCACACACATAGTAAAATTCACGAAAAATCGTCTTGCACAATTACTAAACCATTTTTATGTGTTTTATTATGTGAGTGCTTGGTATGGTGATCAAAAATTAGTAGAAAAAAATGTTTTTTTTAAATTCCATTGGCTATAATTTATAAACAATAATTCTCGAACATATACCACATAGTAGACTATATAGTCGAAGCACTCAGATGGAAAATGGTTTTGCATCAGTATGTTTTTATAAATCAATTGTTTCTTGCATCTCCTGCTCATCTTGCTTAATATAGAAACCTTCTTCTGCATTGCACAACTATATATAAATTATTAATTTTTTTGAGTTAAATTCCAACTAAGTGTATACATATACATACATATGTATATGTTTGTACATCATTATCGTTAATTGAAACAATTTAGATTGAATTTTGATTATATTTGCATAACCGCAAATTGCATCGTGGTCTATCACGCTATTATTTTTTTCATGATCTATATATGTGAACCTACCTACTTACATAAATACATATATACATATATCGTATACGCTATACTCTATATAGAAATGAAACAATTCTGTGTAATTTTTGTATGTGAAAATGGCATATGTGCGAACTACATCAGTTTACATTCATAATAAATTTTATTATTGGTATAATGTTTTGTTAAAATACAGGTATAGATACTACATTGTATGCTATGTATGCAGGAGATATGTTGGTGCATGAAATTATATCGAGCACATAATCATTTTAATGAAGCAGTATAATTAATTTATGTAAATTGAAAAATTATTAATAAAAATTGTTTTTATTATTTTTGTATTTTTAAAAATCTGATAACTGCTATGGGTTGGTCGATCGACTAGAGAATGAGAATTTTTTTAATAAACATTTAATTATTTAATTCGATATATTAAAAGTATGATAGTTTGTTTAACCCGCAACATAGACATACAATTTTAGAAATTGATGAATGATGACCAGCTTATCAAACCGAAATACCGTTTCCTTTCCGTTGGTATTCCAAAAATATATATCGATCATATATGTAAGGCTTTAGGTGGTCTGGTGTGAAGGTGTCTTGAGAAAAACCGGAATTTGATACTAGATGTCATTACTTGTTTATGCGTAATAGTACATCAATGACATCTATGTCATTTGAAAGCTCTATTCAATACTTGTCAAAATCAGCTAAAAGTTTTTGAAGAAAAAAAAAGCATTTGCGGGAAGTTTTGTTGAGTCACTTTTTCGCAAACAAAACAGCAACTAAAAGTCATCGTTTGCTCGTGGGTTTGTATGGTGAGCATGCTCTTGCAAAAACACAGTGCTTTGAGTGGTTTGATCGCTTTAAAAGTGGTGATTTTGACATCAAAGACAAAGAGCGTCCTGGTCAGCCGAAAAAGTTTGAGGATGAAGAATTGGAGGCATTACTCGATCATCAAGGTTCATGTCAAACGCAAGAAGAACTAGCAGAATCATTGGGAGTTGATCAAGCAACAATTTCCACAGTTTTGAAAGCCTTGGGATTCATCCAAAAGATGGGAAATTGGGTGCCATACGAGTTGAAGCCAAGAGACGTGGAAAGACGATTTTGCATGTCCGAAATGCTGCTCGAGCGTCACAAAAAGAAGTATTGTCACTGGCGATGAAAAATACATCCATTACGATAATCCCAAGCGCAAAAAAGCGTATGTCAAGAAATGCGACATATTCACGGGGCTAAGGTCATGCTGTGCATATGGTGGGACCAGCTAAGTGTAATCCAATATGAGTTGTTGCCAAGTGGCCAAACCATCAATGCCCAACTCTATCGTCAACAACTGAACATATTGCGGCGCCCGTCAAAAATTACCTGGAGAATAACGGATGGGAAATCCTGCCTCACCCGCCTTTTAGCCCAGACCTTGCTCCTTCCGACTACCACCTATTTCGATCCATGCAGAAAACCCTATCAGGAATACGCTTCACTTCAGTTCAAGGTATCAAAAATTGGTTCGATTCGTTTTTGGCCGCCATGCCGGCGCAGTTCTTCTTGGATGGAATCCATAAATTGCCAGAAAGATGGGAAAACGTAATGGGTAGCAATGGGCAATATTTTGAAAAAAAAATCTTGTAACATTTTTCCACAATAAAGGCTCAAATTTCATTAAAAAATTCCAGTTCTTAATGTATAAACCCAATACTTGTTGCCAGCTCCGTATCTTGCAGCTTCTACAAGCGTGCATGATACCTCTCCGTAGTGACCACCGGGCAACTAGTACACCGAGTAATGTGGTGTACTAGGCGAAAACACGGCACTAAACCACTGGGGCGGGTTAAGGTGTTAACCGTACCGTACTGATAACCGGCCAGGCTAAGGGCTCAGTCTAAAAACTATCCAAGTCTCTAACAATGTATCCAGATACCTGGCGCCCTCTTTGCACAGGTGGACTTCCATTCTCCGCTACTCGTAGGATCTATAGTATGGATGAACTAAATGAAAATCAAAAGGAGTCCGATCCTCTGAAAAACCGGAATCTAGTGTTGCGGGGACATCGGTATTTAAGCCCTATCTCCAAAGCCCAATTCGGGATATAGAAAACCAAAGGGCAAAGGCACAAATGCTGGCCTGCAAGTATCTATAAACTACCAGACCAGGAAGAGGCCCTGGCGCATGATCATCAAGATCAACAACATTCCGTTGGAGCAGAGAGCAAATAGAGATAAGGATACTTAGATCTGGCAGCCGAAAAAGCAGGGATCTGAGGATGCCTTGCCTATGGAGGCAAAAAACAAAAGGGTTCTGGAGACTGCCACTAGGCCATTTAAAGAGGTGCTAAAGGAGCATCAGATTATGGCAGTTATCGACAGGGCTCAGGAAGATGGGAATATTATGGCCCTCAACTGGAAGAAGGTGGAGGAGGCCTTAGTCACCACTTTCCTATAAGTCATAGAAGAATCTAAGACCTGTTCCATCCTACCGAGACAGAGCGTGGTACCGTGGTCATGTAAAACTGACCCTCTACAAGAAGGCGATAGGCAGCCTGTATGAAATTTGGTCTGGAGCCAAATTACAAGTGGTTACGAGTGATAAAATTCCCTGCAGGCCTAAGGCACGAGGCTGGATCCCTGCGGAACCGGGCAATCCAGATCTGCCGACAACCACTTGAAGGCCTGCTAAGTTGGAGGAAGTTAAAGCGGAAGCAGATCACAGATCGGCCTTTCTCATGATCGACTAAGATTGAGATTAAGCTCAAATTTCCGACAGATCTGGAGCCTCTGCAGCAGGTGCGAATACCACCTGTGGAGTCCCGCCTGGTGTTGGTGACCCAGAGGTCCAGAACGTCCCAAACGACGCTCAGGAGACATTTTCCATAGACCCGGAGATGTCAAGATCTATAAGGCTGCATTGTGCCTTCCGGATCAATGATTCGTTATCAGATGCGGAGTCTGACTCAAAAGTCAAAAATGGTGGAGGTAAGCACTATCTAACGCTTAAGATCTTTCAGATCAACCTTCAGCGCTGTAAAGCTGCCTCGGCGGCAGGTCTGCTCAAAATAGAATCTGAGCCCATTGATGTGCTTCTGGTCCATACTCGCTAGAAATAATTTGAATATTTGTATATTACTAAATTACAACTATGGATAGGGTATTGAACTGGAAAGTGTCCGAGGGCCATTCCTTTTATGACCATTGTTATTTCCAGTATGAAATGGTTACAATACCCATTAGTAAACCATCCTTCCTCATAAATCAATCTTAGAAAGCGTAAAAAAAGTTACTGTAGCGCTCTCCTTCAAAAATGCCAGTGGAAAGAGATGGGGTATGTAGTACACTGGTTCTACGTCTAAGCGGTCAAACCTGTACTACTGTTGTCGTTTGGCCGCCATTATCTTGGCCGAGAGCTATCTGTTTAGGTGAGATTGCAAATAGAGTTTCCCACCAGAGGGGACTGGGTATGAATGAGACGGCTATGGACAATGAAGGTGTTAAGCTTTTTCACGAATGGCTCAAAAAGGGATAGAGAGGTTGGCTGTGAGGTATTCTGTGAGGCATTAGGGGTCAACCTCTCTTTTCGTCTTCCCAATTTTTGCAGTGTTTTTCAAGCTGATGGTGGCGGGTCAGTTCAACATCCTTGACGTGGATGCCAGAGCACTTCAATATCGTTAGGAATCTAAAGGCAGATGAGTGGCCACTAAGATATTAAGATATCGCTAGCTTCCTGTAAACTTCTGCTTCAAACCAAGAGAGAGGAAGGAAAAAACTGTGGTCTGGACGTGTCCTAGTCTAGCGTACAGCAGAAAGAAACTTATGGGAACTTCCCATTTGGGCAACCTGACGGATCTTAGTAAGATCGATGTCAAGGGCCTTCTATGCTTCTTGGTAAGCTCAGGATGGTTCGAGGATATATGTACATTTCCCGTTAATGTCAAAATACGCCATTTTTACATCGCAGCAACGATGGTTTTGCTTATTTGCCTATATTAAACGGTCTGGAGTTTCTCTATTGAAATTCAAACAGAACATTAATATTTTTGGAGCCAATTTTGGGCTTGCCAATATAAATCACGGTTTATGGTCGCATACATTTTAATTTTAATCATAACACCAGAAACGCAAAAAAATGGTAGCTTTCCCCCCATTTTTTATTGTTTTTCATTGTTTTCATTTTGTGAAAATGATTTGGTATTCCCAGCTTCTTCATATGTGCGTAGTTATTTAATATGCATGAAATTTTCTGTAAGAAAATCGTCTGTCGTTTGTTATCTGTCAACTTCATTTATCAATGTCAGTGATTTTAGAAAGTATATATGTATGTACATACCCGTACATATAACTAACAAAAAAAAAATTGCGAGGAAACCAATTTATCTATGCGATACGAATAGATTCGAAGGCATACACACACACACACAAGAATGATGTAGTATGTATTATATGTATGTGTATACGCAACATATATCGAAACGGGAAAACACTATGAAATATACTCGTAAATTATATTTTGATGGATTGTTTTGTTTACGTCGCCCCGACCAAAATAAAAATCGAGTGAAATAAAAAAAACTATTTGTTCGGATTTATGTATATACATATATTAGGTTCATGATGTATCTATTTTATATATACAAAATACAGAACACACATCTCATTTATTTGGAATTGATGCCGAAAAGGATAAATTTTGTACATGTGTAGTAAATCATTTAGAATGATTGCGGCTAAAATCTGGAAAAAAAATTCCGTTGTCATGCTGTTCGATTATACTCGAATATAGTTCGTTTTTTGTTTCGATATAGGATGAAACTATTTTATGTGTAACACACTTCCACACACACAAAAATAAACTTGACTCGCATTTTATTTTTAAAAATTTGCATATCCCAAAAACAACCTAGCAACAAAAATTTTGATTATATAAAAAATGTGTATCGTTCTCAAACAACAATGTCAAAAAACAACTAAAAACTATTAAAAAAAACTTTTTGGCAAGACAAAATAGGATGTAGCTATGTATTATGTTTACAAAAAAACAAAAAATAGGAAAACATCTCCGTAATTGTTTTTTATGTTGTATAACAATAACAATGTTCAATTAAAAAGTTTTTAAAAAGGAGAATTTTCTATTATAGTCTGTAGCAAAAAACTAAATTAAAACTTTTTTATCGAGCTAATATAACTGCTACATGTAAAGTAGTGTTTGTATAGTTTTGTACTGTACGATAGTCGTAATAACTTAATAACTGTAACAAAATTAAAATTTGTGTATAGGTATAGTGTGGTTGGTTTGTAGTTTGTTTAGTACGTACATATATATAGAAACCAAAACACTAAATTTTTTAATTAAATTTTGAACAGAATCGAATATGTTGTTGGTTATTGGAGAGATTTCTAATGATTTTCTAAAATTGTTGTAGAATCGTTAATTATTTTAAAACGTGTATAATTGTGTGGTAATCTGATAACCCGAAAATTGCTAGAAAAACAATTCATCGAAATGACGTTACTAGGCAAAAATTTTGTATATCAAAGAAGAATAAAAATATTGATTGTGACTGTGTCCGAAACCTGTAATAAATATTTTTTAGACTGTGTCCGAAACCTGTGATAAAAAAATCGTGAATTAATTTGTTGACATTTGTTCGACAATTATTCCCCTACATTCACGATTTTTTTACTATGCTGTCCGAAATGTGTAATAAATCTCCCCACCCGATAAGTTTTTTCCCCACGTTATATATGTCAATTTTAGTTTTCATAACCTCAAATTTTCCAACTAATAAATTGCACAGAAAATTTTAAAAATTTAATATTAAAATAATGGATTGTTATTGGATTTATTCATTTTTTTTAGGTAGTCTAACCAGACCAATAAGTCCCCTATGCGCAATAAAATCGAACGATATGCAGGGGAAAATCATAAACCAGATTTAAATATTACGGACAATTTAGTTCATCCGGATTGGGAAACAATCGATCCAACGCCAGATATTCATACGATGTTTGCGGGAATATGTTACTCAAGAAAAACTGCATTAGGTACACTCAAAAAAATATCGTAGGTGAAATTGAATAATCGATTTCATTAAACTTTAATTAAATTAATTTATTCAATTTGATAGTACAATTGTAGATTTAGTTATAAACAATATTCTTTCGAAGAATAAATCATCAACCTCTACTAAAAAATTAAAATTGACTCGCATTTTATTCAAATTGAAGAACGATGTCTTCAAATTTTGTTAATTTATAGTAAAGCATTAATTGAACTAAATTTCTTCAATGAAAAGAATCGATAATCAAACAAATTTGTATTGCGTTTTCTTTAAATTGAATAAATTTTGTTAATTTAGTGCACATTTTCACAGCAATTACTATTTTATAAACAATTTTGTAAATCACATTTCGTTGAATTGATTAAATTAAAGAAATGTATATTAAATTGACGAAAGGATATCAAAAATGAAAGCGTCAGTCTAGTTCAACATACAACAAGTGTGCAAGTTATGGTGCTTGATTTAATAAATTACAAAATGAAAATAATTTGTTAATTTAAAGTGAAATTATATAATTGTTAATTAAATATAAAATTAAATTAATTAATTGTTATTAATGTGTTTCAAAAAAGTACAGGTATTTTTAATATTAGATATCTTTAATAAATTTTGACCTTATAAGTCGTGTTTCATTTTAGGATTAAAATTAATCTTTAATGTTATAGAATGTTGAAGTGCTAAAATATTTCCATATATTTATTCCAAATGCGTACCATCATTCTAATGAACCCGAGCGGCAGCCATATGGTGATTTAACAAAATATTTTAACAACGTCCGTCAATTAAAACCAGTGATACTGAAACAAGGTAACGTTAATTTAATAACGCTAATTTACAAATTATTCATTTTTAATTTTAATTATGTTTTATGTTTTTCCAAACCTTGTTGTAGAAACTATTCCGGCTCTAAAAGAGTGCAACATAATTTGAACAACGTTGGCAAGCCACCACAAATTACCGGTTAAAGAAATTTTAAATGCAATTTTGATTAATGGAAGCAGTATAAGAAATCAATGGGCTATAAATTGAGATATACACTTTTTTGAATTATAATATATTGTAAATTAAACTAAACATATCTTAATTTTTGCTTTGTAGATAAACATAAATTTTATATGAAGTTTAATATTAAACTGAGACATTTTCACCGCCAAAATAGTGATCTGAAAAAGATGAGAAAAATCTTGTTTAAGGACCTTGAATATGAACAGCTTGTTACTGAAAGTAAGTTCATTGATTACATTATTATAGCTAAGACAAAATATATTAATTTTTTTTTCGGTTTAGGTGTACATTATTTTAAATTCAACATAAGCGACTCGCAAAGAAGTTATACTATTGTAGACTATTCTGTAGGAGATCGCGGAGGAGAAAAATTCGGCAATATTCCAACAAGACTCCGATTCAGCAGCTTATCCAAATCATAATTGGGCCCTACGCTACCAAAATAAAATTTCGATTTTTTATTTGGTGACGTTCAATATGTTTTGAATTATTTTGTGAATATGGTTGATATTTGTGTTAAAATATTTAAAGTTTTAAATTTAAACCCAAATGAATCACATTTAGTATAGACATTGAGTCAAAAATATTTTTATTCAATCAACACACCCATGTCATGTTAATGTAGATTGAATTTTAGCATTTTAATTTAATGCTAAATTTAATTTTGAAATGATGTTAAATAACACCAATATCTGTAGTTCAAAATTTTTAAATAATTTAAATTAAATAAAGTTCATTTTTACTAAATACAAATAAACCTGTTGTTTTTTATATACCAGCAAATACATATATATATATACATATATATATATATATATATATATATATATATATATATATATATATATATATATATATATATATATATATATATATATATATATATATATATGTATATATATATAATATATATATATACATTTATATATATATATATATATATATATATATATATATATATATATATATATATATATATATATATATATATATATATATATATATATATATATATATATATTTATATATATATAATTGATTAAATAGTTCATCCAATTGAAAAATAATAAGTTAATTTAGTTGTTTATTTAATCGAATCAACAAAATAAATTCTTTAATTTTTATTTGATTTGACAAAGATTTATTTAAATCAGAATTTTGTAAACAAATTTTGTATTGAATTGACGAAATATATTCAATTGGACCAATTAGTTTTGCAAAAATTGTAATCATATTGAAGAAATTTAGTTAAATTTGTAATTTATTATTAAATTGTCAATTTTAATAAAACGTAATCATTTTGATCACCCACCTTCGTTGACGCTATTTTAAACGCTTTTTCTTCAATTTAGATACAAATTTTTTCAAATTCACTTCTTTATTTTTTTGAGTGTATGCAATGTACGCACGATACGATTAAGTGAACCACTTTTAAAATTGAGATCACGGAAAAATTTGATTGAAACGCTTTTGGTAGAATATTTTAGATTTTGTATGTCCTTATATCAACTAACCTCTACAATTTATGTTACAGCACGAAATGATACACGCATATATGTTTATTCGAGGAATCCGCGAAGGAAATGGGGGACATGGACCCAATTTTAAGAAAATGATGGAAGGAATTAATCGAGCAGCAGGAACTAACATAACAGTATACCACACATTTTATGATGAAGTTAATCTGTATAAAACTCACTGGTGACGTTGCAATATGGTATATGCCAGCACCGTAAACCATTTTTTGGTTAAATTAAGCGCACATATAACTGAGCACCAGGTTCAAGCGATACGTGGTGGAAAACTCACCATGAATTGTGCAGCGGAACTTTTGAAAAAATTAGAGAACCTGAGAAGACTAACCCCAATAATCCAATTTCGTCTAGAGGAAGAGTTAACCGCAGAACTGCTATGCCAAAAGGTGAGCAATCAAAGCAAATAATGTTCCAGATATAAGGAAGTTCTTTCCAACAAATCAAGTCAGTCCGATAGAAAATCTTGGTAACCAACATGCAAATCCAAGTAGTTCTCATCGACCAAGCGGTAACCTATCAAATGTAGTTGGATTTAAAGATTTACCGATCAGTGATGACGAATCTCCCTCACATTCCAATAATAAATCAATTGAACTGGTCGAGGTAGATACCTTTCTGATATTCCACCTGCTAAACCGAATGAAAATGTCAATCATACAGTTCGTGATCTGTGGGCAAAACGGTGCGGTAATAGTGGTTTGAAAGATGTTCCAGATACAAAACGACCTCGATTGGTCGAAGAGAATAGTGAGGATGGTTTAATCCTAATTGAAGAATAACACCCAACTGTCGAATTATTGGACAGTGATGAAGAAGTCGAGAGACGCGGCACCATAAGAGCACTCACTGACCAAACGATCCAAAAAAGACTAGAGGAGATGTTAAACGACATAAAGAAAACCGCACATAATTTCAGCGCTGATGAAGACGATACCGATGTGATCTAATCGATAAAAAAGTTTTATTTATTTGGTGAGGACGATTTACCAGTTAAGTTATTTGGTGAGGACGAACCAGTTAAAATTGACGCTGTGATTGAGGATGATTCAAATGATGAGCTGCAAATTTGGGAACTGTTTGTAATCAACTACAACAAGGTGATATCAATGCTCATTTAGATCTTTGCTTAGTTGTATATCATTTGAAGATTAGATGTATATTTTATTGCATTTTTATATTTTGTTGAATTAAATCATTCTTTTTTGTAATAAAAATTAGTAGTTTTCTTTGTGTGTATTGTTTATCTGCGGTTTAATATCTAATCTAAATGAAGACGTTGGTATTCAATATGATTTTTGCACCAAAAATAGTATTGTTTTGTTCTAGAGAAACGTGTATGTTTGGTTGGATTAATTCCAACAGAGCTTTATCGTTTTTAACAAAATAACATAAATTTTAAATTGTGTTTATTTTATTCATTTGTTTTAAACAATTTCACTACAATATCTCCATATCGCACTGTACCAGCTTTAACTTCACCTGTTTCACTAATGATTTCGAAATTCTTAGGATCACTCACTGTATGGAATTTTTTATGATGCTCTGTTAATCCGAAAATTTAAAATTAAAATAAATCTCACGTTATTATTATTATTAGTATAAATCATACATTGCACATGCGTACACAAATTATTCGATAGCTGTCAAAAATTATCATAGTAATAAACTCGAATAATTTGGGTGTGTTCAGTATTTTCAAGTAAATGTCAAATAATTAATTCACGATTTTTTATCACAG
This sequence comes from Tipula unca, assembly GCA_951394425.1. NCBI lineage: Eukaryota > Metazoa > Arthropoda > Insecta > Diptera > Tipulidae > Tipula > Tipula unca. The sequence continues at coordinate 174,319,728 of OX596382.1, read as the reverse complement.
GTTTCGGACACAGTCTAAGTACAGCATTTTGACATTTATATGCAAAAACCTCATACACCCAAATTATTATAGTCTATCGCTATCATAATTTTTGACAGATCCGTGCAAATAAATTATATCATTGTGTGCTGTGGGCCGAGCAATAGAAAATGGATCGGAATTTTATAATGTTTTCGGCGGGATGATACTACGTATATATAGATTTATATGAACACACATGAATGACACATACGGCACACACTGAATTTGAACTTAAATCCAATTTTTTTATTTAATTTTTCATAAACTATCCCATTCTCTGCCTAAAGGAACAGGCATTTTCCTCAATAACTTCGTTTAGATGTTGATGAATTTCTGGTTCCGGTTCTTCTAGTGGTATTATCGTTTGCGGTATAATATACAGTATATCTTGTGGAACAGACAGCATGCAACCACGGTCTTTACGCAATTTTCAATTTTTAATTCCAGCTGTTTATTGAAGATACTTCGCTGGCGAGTTTTCAAATGCTCAAAAGCACATTCAATACCCGATATTCCTTTGCTGTGCTTTATATTGAATGCTTTTGAGTATCTGTCAATGGCCTATCTATTTACTTTAAAAGGAGTAAGTATTCCAATTGATGTTAACCAACAAGGATAACCACTATCACCCAATTAAACCCATGATGGTGGAGGATTCAACTTATTATTAAAAATGGTGCTATTCTACAGCACCCGAGTATCGTGGACCGACCCTGGATAACCAACGAATATATCAAGAAACCGGAAATCAGCATCACATATCGCTTGGCATTGTATAGAATAGTCTAATTTCCGGTTTATGTATTGGTCGTGAAGATGTGTGGGACAAGCTATTTTTATGTGTTTTCGATGTCTGGTAAATCACTGGTAGGCGGTAATCTAATCACTCTCCGCATTATACGGTCGAACATAAAATCAAGCATTTTATGGTTTATGTCATTTATTGTTGACCTCGTTATATCCATGATCCCACTCACCATTCTGTAACTAGTGCCGCTTACCGAGCAAATAGCACAGTGGTTAAAGCTGCGACGTTTGGATCGGGGGATACCGTGTTCGAATCCCAACAAACACGGGATGCAAAACGAATTTTTCATCTCCCGATTACGATCGCTGATTAAATTGAAAACATCTGTGACCCTCTCTTGGAATGTAGAACTCATGGGCCGACCCATTTTTCATGTCACTATACAGGGTGACATGGAGCTATGCAATGCGCAGGTGGTATACTGTACTTGTGTGAATGGGATGAATGGGACCAATCAATTGTCTATGCCACGTCCTTCCTAACTAGTGCCACTTCTCAGGCATAATATTAAAACAATTAATTGAAGCTCTGGAGACGTGACACATGACACTTTTCGTCTAAAAACAACCCAATTTGTTGAAAGGTTTTGGCTGATACGCGTAATTACTTACGTGTTTCAGTGTCGTCGTATGACTATGTATAATTCGTTTAATTATTGGGTTTTGACTTAGTGGTGTATATAATAATAATAATACAGTGTTTAAAGGCCATTACTGGCCACTTACTGCGTCAACAATCAGGCTCCAACGGTTTCGATCCTGGGCTTGGTCTTCACACTGTCCTAGACAACCAGAAGAAGCCAAGTCATTCTCTACACCGTGGAGCCGTCGTCGCCTGCAACAACCTCTGCGCCTATCATACGGTGGCTCTCCTTTCAGAGATCACTGCACAATTCGTTCCGGATCAGCACGCAGAACGTGACCGAGCCAGCGTATTCGCTGAGGTTTATTTCATGCACAATATCGGGGATCTTCATCAGATCTCTGATCTCGAAATTGTACAGAGCTCGGTATGTGCCATTTCTCGTTTTGCAACAACGGGCCTGATCAACGCTTTATAAAGTTTCAGTTTCACGGCACTTGATATGTGTTAGATTTCATCAGTGGCTTTAGAGGATACAGAGCACGGCTGCCAGCTGCCAGCCGCACTTTAATATCCTCACCCACACTGTTATCGTGAGTGGTAAGAGAGCCCGAATATTTGAACCTCCTCACTCCTTGAAACGTGTAGTATGGCCACTACTAAAATCTGATGTGCCATTGTCCCATTGTGGTGTACGAAAAGAAGGCTGATTGAAAATGAAACTACCTAGCGCTAGATGGCAGAACAAACACAAAAATGTTTGTTTTTTAGAAATTGCGATCTGTCAAACGTCAGCTGTTAAAATTTCACCCAAATTCATCGATTAGTTTATTTGTTGTAGTCGTTTGAAGTAAGCAACTTATGTGTTTCTTGAAAAATGGAAAAAAACGAACTTCGTGCAGTGATTAAACACTATTATTTGAAAGGGAAAACGGCGAAAGAGACAAAAGAAAAGCTCGATAAACATTACGGTGAGTCTGCTCCGTCAGATTACATGGTAAAATATTGGAATGCTGAATTTAAACGCGGCCGAAGAAGCACTGCAACAATACCATCAACAGGAAGGCCAAAAGAGGTGGTTACTGAAGAAAATATCAAGAAAACCCTCGATATCGTTATGAATGATCGCCGAGTCAAGTTGGGTGAGATTGTTGAAATGGTAAACATTTTGCATGAACATTTGCATATGAAAAAGCTATCGGCAAGATGGGTGCCGCGTCCGAGTTCGACAGACCACTTCACAGCGGTGTTTGGACATGATAAAGCGTAATCCTGTTGATTTTTGGCGTCGATTAATTACTGTTGATGAAACGGGTCCAAACCAAAAATCAATTGAAACAATGGGTGGAAGCTGGTGGAAGTGCTCCGAAGAAGGCAAAGGCAGTGAAATCGGCTGGCAAGGTTATGGCCACTATATTTTGGGATTCACACGGAATATTGTTCATCGATTATCTTGAAAAAGGATCCACAATCACAGGAAAGTATTATCGTGCATTATTGGATCAAATGGTTGATGCAATCAAGAAAAAACGACCACATTTAAAGAAGAAGAAAGTGCTCTTTCTTCAAGACAACGCACCGGTTCACACAGCATTAGATACGATGCTAAAATTACGTGAAATACACTTCGAATTGGTTGATCATCATCACCTTATAGTCCAGATTTAGCGCCTAGCGACTTTTTCCTGTTTCCAAACTTGAAAAAATGGCTCGCAGGGCAAAGATTCATCTCAAACGAAGAAGTGATTACCGCAACTAACGCGTATTTTGAGGGGTTCCCGAAATCGTATTATTCAGATGGTATAAAAAAGTTGGAATATCGTCTTACTAAGTGTGTCGAGGTAAAAGGAGACTATGTTGAGAAATAAATGGTTTTTGGCAAAAAAAAAATTTGTTTTCCTACTTAGATAGCTTCATTTTCAATCCGCCCTCGTATATGAGATTTCTATATTCATACTCAACAACATTCTTGTATTTAATCGTTGTTAAATAAATCCAATAATAATAAACAACAAGAAAAACGGTTATCGGTTCCATTATTTTAATTTATTTCACAAAAATCTGACGTTTCAAAAATAAACATACAAGGGGATAAGGCATTTGAAGTGAGGAAATTTCTAAAAAAATTGTGAATGTAGGGGAATAATTCTCAAATAATGGGCAATTTTTACACGAGCAGCTATCACTTCGAGGCTAGGGTCGCACGCAATTACCTCGTTTGAAATTGTATTTTTCACTGCGATCAGTACTCCGGCGCCTTTGAGATATGTAGGTGCTGAAACAATGCATATCCTTTCTATGAACGATGTAATCCGACGGAAAATATTCTTCACACTTAAAACATTCGGTAAGCCACGTTTCAGAAATAATAATAACGTTGAAGATGTTGTCAAGTACGCCCAAAAGGCTCCAGGAGGCCACGCCGATGAATCCAGCATTTGGTCAAATTTGCTTACAGGAATACCAATTTTAAATTATACATAATCGCGATCATCATTACGTCGAAAGCAATATAGTACAGGTTTGTCAACTGCAAATTTGTTTTTGATATATGTACATCATGAGATCATCATCAGTAACTTCCTTGCATAATCGAGAAATAAAAATCCACCGTAGCGGCTCAACAGTACGCAGAGTAGAGTTCAAATCACCACTACCATAATAAAAAATGTTTTAAACGTGAAACGTGAGCGGATTAAAAACGCCAGAAATGTTGTATTCTGTTAATAATGAGCAAAACCAATACGACGGCTCTAAATTGGAAGGTGTATAGCATATCTGTGCCAAGTTTAAACCAAATCGGAAAACATAATTTTTTCCCATTTTTTTATTTAAATTGTGCATAAAACCCAAACCAGAACCCAAATTCGACATTGAAATTCAAAATTAAATTATTTAGCCCATACGTACTAAGTATGCCAAATGTATTATCGATATAGATTATTGTCACAACCGTATTTATAAATTGTTAGAAAAAAAAATGATTAACTATTGAATTCACCATAAATGTAGTTTCCATCACAATTTCGTTTCTCGTTTTATCTCGACTTTCGGAATTCCCTGAATTGGCTAAAGAAATAAACTTCTTAATATATTTTTTATTCACTGTCATCATCGTTGTCGTCGTCGTGCTATATGTACATATGTATACATACATATGCTTAGATACGAGATATTTTATTTTATTGGAAATAAATCGAGAAATTTGTACGATTTTCTTCTTGAATGGAATGGCAAATCGGAAAACTGTAATGAAAAATTAGGGATTAGTGTGTGAAAAAGATAAAATGTGAAAAAAATATTCTTCCACATCGTTGTTGTTTTTTTAGTATTTATGTAGTTTTAATGTCATATGGGTCTCGAGAATATTTATTATCATTAAATCCTGTTTCAACTTTGGAAAAGGATTAGAGCGAATTATGTATAGTTCGAACTATAAAACATAGAAAATTAAATTAGGTCATATTAGTTGTGAATGTGGTCGGGGGGCACTCACATGTCTCGTAAATCTAAATTGCACGAACATGTTTCCTAAGAATACCACCACAGTATCCTTTGCTTGTCGTAGGAGGCGACTAAACGGTTGGATCGCTGGGCTGACGACCCGCATCCGTAAAAAAATCAACTGTTTATAAAATCAACAAAAAGAAAAATGGATACCGCCAAAACAACACCGGACCCCCGCTCAAGTACCCGGATACGAGATTTAGGATCGGCACGTGGAACGTGCAATCACTTAGAAAACCAGGAGCGTTGGAGGGTCTAATCACGTGCATGAAAGAGTATCGGCTGGAACTCGTTGCTCTTCAAGAAACTCGCTGGCCTCAAAGTGGAGACCATGTGTCCCAGGGCTATACGTTGTTCTACAGTGGAGATGACCTCGGAAATCTTGGAGCTGGATTTCTTCTTGGGCCGCAGGTAAAGAAGGCTGTTTTGGATTTTCAAGCAGTCAATAACCGATTGTGTATGCTTCGCCTGCGCATGAAGTTAGCCAACCTGTCGATAATTTGTGTACATGCGCCCACAGAAGTCAGCCAGCCCCAAGATAAAGACTCATTTTACAATGACTTGGACGATCTGATGGGATCTATACCCGAACACGATGTTAGAATGGTAATTGGGGACTTTAATGCTAGAGCTGGCAGAAATCAGGCCGACTTGTGTGAAAACATAGGTCCGTACTCCCGACACGAAACTGCGACCGATAATGGTGAGAGAATGATGTACTTTGCAATTGCTCATGATCTTAGAGTAGCAAGCACATTCTTCCCTCACAAACAGATACACCTAGAGACATGGACACATCCTCGCAAAACATCCCGGAGCCAAATTGACCACGTGTTAATTTCAAAAGGGCGAGCTCGGGTTGTGCAGGATGTGAGAACTTATCGGTCAGCAACCAAATACGTAGGCAGCGATCATTATTTGGTCGCTGCAAAGCTACGGTGGAAGTTTTCGTACAGGTCGGGGAACACAGCGAAACGGATGGAACGTTTCGACTGTGAAGGTCTGATAAATGAAGATCAAAAGAAACGATATCAGGATCTTGTCAGCGACAACATTGAAGGAGCTAATTACCAGTCTGACTGCGTGAACTCTGTCTGGGAGGTACTGAAAACTTCGGTTGTCAGTGCTGCTCAACAGACTTTAGGTATAGTGAAAGTCAGACCCAAGAATGATTGGTTTGATGACGAGTGTCGTCTTGCAGTTGAGCAACAAAATATAGCACATAATGAAGTGCAACAACGTCTCACAATCGCAAGGAAAAACAAGGCAGCTCTTGCAAGAAGGGCAGCTAAGCGGATTTGTAGACGGAAGAAGCGAGAATGGTGGAAGGCCGAGGTTCTGAAAGTACAACAACTCAGCAATGAGCGTAGTTCACGTAATTTCTTTAAAGGAATTACTGGATTGCACCATACTTTCAGGCCTTCGTCAACCGCCATTCGGGACCGGGATGGAAACCTCTGTGTCAACATCGACGCAGTACTTGACGCATGGAGTGGACACTTTACTGAGCTGCTTGATGTTCATCATGCATCACAGACTGTTGTTGAGCCACCTCTAGAACAGTCTGCGGAGATTTGCACTGAGGAGCCATCCCATGAGGAATTCACTAAGGCCATGCAGAGAATGAAACGAAACCGCTCACCTGGAGTGGACTGCATTAATTCGGAGCTCTTGATATTCGGAGGGGATACTTTGTGGAACTGTCTTTTCGACCTTATTCGATTAGTATGGCGAACCGAAGTTATGCCTGATGAATGGAAAGTGGCCGCGATATGCCACATCTTCAAGAAGGGAGACCGCTTGAAGTGTGAGAATTATCGCGGTATAGCTCTCCTTTGCACAGCATACAAGTTACTGTCATACATTTTATTGGATAGAATCACTCCTCTGGCGGAAGGCTTGGTTGGTGACTATCAGGGAGGATTTCGTCCGAATCGATCAGTCACTGATCAGCTCTTTTCGCTGCGGATGATTCTATCTAAATATTATGAGACATCCATCTCCGTACATCAGGTTTTCCTGGATTTCCGGCAGGCCTACGACTCGATCAATCGAGAGAGTTTGTGGTCTGCCCTGGAATACCTAGGAATGCCAACAAAATTGGTATGACTGTGTAGGATGACAGTGACGCAGTCTCAATGCTGTGTTAAAGTTGAGAACAGGCTATCGACAATTTTTGCAGTTAACTCGGGTGTTCGGCAGGGAGATGCTCTGTCCCCGATACTCTTTAATCTCATGTTGGAGTACATCTTTCGTAAAACTGAAACACCTCAGCGTAACATCTTATATCGCCAGTCCAATCAAGTGCTTGCATATGCAGATGACATATGCGTGATTGGACTGAATAACAACGGAGTGAAAGAAATACTTGATCCGCTTGTAGAGTTTTCAGCTTCTGTTGGACTCCAGATCAATGAGTCCAAAACGAAATACCTGATCTCTGGTTTTAGAGACAATGGCACACCAGATTTTAGTAGTGGCCACCACACGTTTGAGGGAGTGAGGAGGTTCAAATATTTGGGCTCTCTTATCACTCACGATAACAGTGTGGGTGAGGATATTAAAGTGCGGCTGGCAGCTGGCAGTCGTTCTTTGTATCCTCTAAGGCCACTGCTAAAATCTAAATACTTATCAAGTGCCGTGAAGCTGAAGCTTTACAAAGCGTTGATCAGGCCCGTTGTTATGTTTGGATGTGAAAGTTGGGCGCTGACGGATGAGTACGAGAGATGGCTCCTTACATTTGAGAGAAGAATCATGCGTGTGATTTACGGCCCTAAACGCGAAATAGATGGTACATACCGAGCTCTGTACAATTTCGAGATCAGAGATCTGATGAAGATCCCCGATATTGTACATGAAGTTAGATCTCAGCGAGTACGCTGGCTCGGTCACGTTCTGCGTGCTGATCCGGAACGAATTGTGCAGCGATCTCTGAAAGGAGAGCCACCATATGGTAGGCGCAGAGGTCGTTGCAGGCGACGATGGCTCCACGATGTAGAGAACGACTTGGCCTCTTCAGATTGTCTAAGACAGTATGAAGACCAAGCTCAGGATCGAAACCGTTGGAGCCAGATTGTTGATTCAGTAAGGGGCCAGTAATGGCGTTTAACACTGTTATTATTATTAGTTGTGAATACGTTTGAAAACAAACAAATCAATTAGGGTAATGGCTAAAAATCTGCACTCTACATGTAAACCAGAAAAAATAATTGAGGACCTGAAAGGAAAAGGTTTTAATGCAACTGATGCATCAATTAAGCTAAAACAGAGAAGTAAGGAGCCTCTGAACATGTATATGTTGACATTCAGCGCAGATGATGATATTGAAAAAATACATCAAATTAAGTACATCTTGGAATGCAAAGTCAATATTGAGCCCCTAAGAAGATCTAGACTTATACCACAATGTAAAAAATGTCAAGCATATGGACATACTCAAAATGACTGTAACAAAGAACCCAGGTGTGTCCAGGTAAACACCATACTAGAGATTGTGCCTCTCTACAGAGGTTGCAGTGTTGCTATTGAATTCCAAAATAACAAAAACATAAATGCTCAAAATACAAATGTAATAAAGAAGCAAACTGTTAGAATAAACAGGCCTGAATCATTTAAAGGAGAGTTAAGGCGTAAAGCGTTGATAGCCTCTCAAGCAGAAGTGGCCAAAAAAACTTACGCTCAAGTAATATGATATTAAGCAAACTTAATACTTTTGATCAGCGTTTACAGAAACTAGAATACAGTACTAATGGAGCCATCCCTAAACAAAGCCATGTCTAACGACTTAAGAGTTTGCCAATGGACCCCAGCAACACCAACAGGAATTGCAAATGGTTCTGGACGCAGAGAAAATCGATGTCTGTCTCATCTCTGAAACTCACTTCACTAGACAATCAATTATTAAATTTAGAAATTATAAAACATATCACCCTATTCACCCGGGAAATACTGCTGTTATAATTAGAAATAGTAATAATCACTTCTAGAACAAATACATCAACATCAAGACCAAAAATAACTCTATTAGTGTTATTGGTATTTACTGCCCACTGAAATACTCTCTAAAAGAAAAAGATTATTTTGCTGTAAACTAGGGAAAAGATTTGTAATTGGAGGAGATTTTAATGCAAAAAAATCCACTGGAGTTCTATACTAGCAACAACTAAAGGGAAAGAACTCCTCAATGCTATCAGAAAATACGGTTGTGAAGCCTTATCAAATGGTAAACCGACCTAGAGGCCAACTGATCCAAATAAAATACCAGATCTAATTGATTTCTTTATAGTGACGAATATATCTGTTCTGATCACTCCCCAATACTTTTGACATTAAGTGAAATGGTTTAGTAAATAAGCACACAAATTGGGAATACTTAAGGCTGTCTTTAGAAAGAAAAATTAACTTAATGGTTCCGCTAAGGAGTGAGGAGCAATTAGAAAAAGAAGTTTACAAGCTCATATGTGACATTCAGCTTGGGAAAACGTCCCTGAAGTTAAAAAGAAAATTAAGGGAAACAACTACTCTAGAGATATTAGAGAGCTCTTGGCAGAAAAAGAAGGGCAAGGAGAATATGGCAACAAACTAGAGCCCCTCAAGATAAAACTAAGCTAAACAATCTGACTCAACTACTTAAAAGGGAAATCAAAGATTTGAAAGACAAATCAGTAACTACCTCAGAAAATTATCTAATGATACTAGTACTGATTATTCTCTCTGGAGAGCAACCAGAAGAATTAAAAGGCCAATAATGCGGATTCCTCCAATCGGAACAGAAGATAACAAATGGGCCAGAAATAACGAAGATAACGTACGAAGTTTTGCTGAATACCTGTAAAAAATATTTGAACCACATGATGACCAATCATTGGAAGCCGAAATAATGACTGGGCAGATTGTACAGGAAAGTGAAGAAATCCTACGAACCAAATGAAGTCATGTATGAGATAAAAACAAATATGAATCCGAAAAAAGCGCCGGGTTATAACCTAATCACAGCAGAAATTTTAAAAGATACTACCAAGAAAAGCTTTATTACAGCTCACCAATATTATAAATGCCGCTTTTCGATTGAAATATGTACCCAGCCTCTGGAAAATTGCAGAAGTAATTATGCTAATATCGTTATTACCAGTTATGTCCAAACTCTTTGGGAAGTTATTAGTAAAAAGGCTAAATCCGATAATTGAGAGGAAAAACCTGATTCCAAATCATCAGTTCGGTTTTCGCAACCAACACTCAACATTAGATCAAGTACACAGAATAACTAATATTATTGAAAGAGCATTAGAGGAGAAAAAGTCTGCTCAACGATATTCTTAGACGTTGTACAGGTCTATAAAGTTTGGCATGAAGGACTTAACTATAAGTTAAGAACTGTACTACCAATACAATTCACTACAATATTAGAATCAAACTTGAAAGATAGATTCTTTAAAGTAAAATTAGACGATTCCTATTCTGAATTGAAATAAATCAAGGCAGGAGTACCGCAATGATCTCCCTGTATTAGAAAACAACACAGTGGCGACATTTGCTGATTGCACGGCAATTTTAGCTGTTGGAGATAGCAAAGAAGAATCAACTCAGAATTTACAGTTAGCAATTACGCTATTAAGAAATAATACCGTATGCCAACACGGCTAAGTATCTTGGCATGACACTAGATGCAAAACTATACGATGGAAAGTACACGTCAAGAAGAAAAGTGAAGAACTAGGGCTTAAATATAGAAAGATGTATTGGCTGATAGGAAGGAGCTCCGCTCTATCAACATACAACAAACTCTATTATATAAACACATATTAAAACCGGTTTGGACTTATGGTATCTAACTTTGGGGTTGTACCAAACAGAGCAACGTAGAAATTTATTTAGTTATTCTCTTAACCAGTTACAATATAAATGTCAACTGACAGTAGCGATTAAATTAAAATTATTAGATAAAAAATATAAATAAAAATACAGTAAGTACAGACAACAGATAAATTATGATTTAGCAAACATAAAACCAACCTTTTCTTGTTCCAGTAACCAGCTTTTCAATGAATTTAAAAAACATTTGCCATTTATTATAAGACGCAAATTAATTGGTAATCGATTGAAGAAAATTGGCGCCGAAACCAAATAATATTTACGAAATAATTCAGCAGAAAATTTTGGGATGGTTAATATTTTCCGGTAGTTATTACGAACATCGTAAGCACCAATTAATCTACATAACTGATGGCCACTTCGCAACTAAAACAGTCTTAAAACTCTAAAAATATAAAGATGGTGTAAAGGTAAAATACTGTAAGTTACAAAAATAGGCCAGGTGTGATCACGACAACTTTTGAAAAAGATAACAGTAGGTATGGGGTCGCTTTGGCGTGGGAAAATTTGTAATTTGACACCTGACCTTGAAATTTGACACCTTGAAATTTGATACCTGTGGGGAAAAAAAAAAAAAAAATTGTAATTTGACACCTGTGGGAAAAAAAAAAAAAAAAAGTGAAATTTGATACTGCGGAAATAAAAAATATTGAAATTCCATGAAAGTCAATGACCCTAAAATTTACACAAGGTCATTGACTTTTATGGAATTTCAATATTTTTATTTCCGCAGTATCAAATTTCACTTCCAAGAATTGTGACGTCATAGCATTGTGGGAAAAAATCTGATGATGTGGGAAAGTATTAAAATTCTAAAAAAAAAAATTAAAAAAATTAAAATAATTAAAATATATCGATAAAAAAATAGGTACGAACTCGGTGCGGAGCGGCGGTATTATGAGGGTTGTACTTTTAGAATGTAGTAAAGGTTTTTAAAAATAAAAAATAAAAAATTGAAATTTAACACTATTGATATCTGAATAATATGATTTGTCGTTGTTGTTTCGTATGAACACGATCAAACATGAATTTTTGTTTCTGTAAAATATTAATGTATTCATCATAACAACAACAACGAATCTGTTGGATGAAAATTGAACTAATATAATATATAATATAGATATTGCCTACACAAAAAAATTTACATGTTTTCGGCATTGTATTGATGCGAATGAAATTCTATAAGTAGGAAAGATAAAGAATTATAATTTTTTTTTTTTAATTGCGAGATGATGACTGTCTATCTGACTACAACCTTGATTTTATTATTGAAATTTAACGATAGTAAAGGTTTAAAAATAAAAAGTGAAATTTAACACTATAGATATCAGAATATGATTTGTTATTGTTTTGTATGAACGTTTTGTTGTATATGGATATTAGAATATATTATGTTGCACACTCACATAGATAAATATCGGAAGCAAGATTTTTTTGTTGTAGTTTCTGTTTTTCGTATATGCATATCGGATGGAATGAAATACAAACAAACAAATGATCAAACAAATAAATACATATACATGTATATTACAGGCTGGACATTATCATACAGAATAAAGATGATCATACAAGAATTTTTAGTTACAATTTCTGACATAACTTAAAAACGATATCGTTTTGGAAATTACTTTAAACTGATATACATATGTATGTAAGATGCATTGTACAAGTGTATATTTAGCACGAATAAAAATGTATCTATAGAATATACATACATATATATCTATATATATATAAATTGTACAAATTGAATTTAAAAAAATTAATAAAAAAAATAATTTAGAAATAAAAATATTCTAAAACTAAAAAAATAATATCTAAAATATCTGCTGGGTGAAAATTGAAACAATACCTGGAAATATCGACCAATGTGATCGTACAAAAGATGAATGTGATTTGTTGTTTTGTATGAACACGATCAAACAAGAATGTTTTTTTTTTGATATTAGATCTTAGAGATTTTTGTTGTAATTTCATTTTTGTGTTTTTAAAAAAAATATTAATGTACATATTATAACAACAACAAATCTGTTGGATGAAAATTGAAGTGATATAATATAGATATCGCCTACACAAAATTTTTTTTATTTATTTATTTTCGTGTACATAGACGATATGTATTTAAATTCTCTATGTAGGAAAGATAAAGAATTAATTGTTTTTTAATTGTAAGATGATGTCTGTTTCAGACTACAACCTTGATTTTTACTATGTATACTAATCCACATAGTTAGTGACCATAATTTTTCAAAATTAATTTTTCCTTTTAATTAGAAACATAATTACTAAGCATGAATTATAACAACAAATAATTTTTGGTTGTTGCTGTTGTAAATGGATGTTAGAATAAATTATGTTGCACATTCACACAGGTGAATATCGGAAGCAAGATTGTCGTTTATGTTTTTTGTATATGAATATCTAATGGAATGAAATAAAAATGAAATGAAAGCTGGACATTATCATTCAGAATAAACATGATCATACAAGAATTTTTAGTTACAATTTCTGATATAACTTAAAAACGATATCGTTTTGGAAATTACATTGAACTGATATACATATTATGTATGTATGATGCATTGTGCACGAATAAAAATTTATCTATAGAATATACATATATAAAAATATAAGTGTTTCGCGGGTTTTGGGTGAAAATTGAAATCACACAAAAGATCATACAAAAGATGAATATGATTTATTGTTTTTGTATGAACACGATCAAACAAGAATTTTTCTATTAAAAATTGTACAAATAAAATTAAAAAAATTTTTAAAAAAAATTTAGAAAAAAAATGTATTCTAAAAACTATATTCTAAAAAAAATAATTTAGAAAAAAATTATTATTATTTCAAAAATTACTTTCAATTAAAAAACCTTCACAAATTTAAATTAATTATTTTTCTATATTACATTACATAAAAAATGTAACATATAAAAATATGTAATATGAAATAATTTATTCTGTAAATATAATTATAATTTATTCCTTTTAGAAATTTTCCGCATATAATAACTTTTTTTATTTTAAAAAAATCTTAAAATGTGATATCATAACAACAATAAATCTGTTGGGTGAAAATCGAAACAATACCTGGAAATTTCGACAAATATGATCGTACAAACGATGAATATGATTTGTGGTTTTGTATGAACACGATCAAACAGGAATTTTTCTGTTTTAAAAAAATTCCAACACCAACACACTTCTTTTTAAGTATGGATTACTTTTAATATACTATTACGAACGATTCTTAGTACAACTAAAAAGATAGTTACTGATCTAAATTTTTCAAAATTAATTTTTCCTACTAATTAGAAACATAATTACTAATCACGAATTACAACAAAAAATTTAGGTCACTAACATGTATGTAAACTTTTTTTCGTTGTGTATTTTAAGTTATACGAATAGAAGTGTCCTATTGAAAAAGTGTATCGTTGTTGAAAAAAAAAAATACGGTACAAATTCGAAAACTTTTCTAGTTGTAAATTTTAACACCCGTTTAAAAACAAAAACATTTTTTAAGAGAAGACAATGAGTAAACTCATTTAGAAACAACCATTTACAGAGATCGGTCGCTTAAGAGTATTTGGTTCTGATTTTTAAAAAATAAAAATATTTATCAAAATAATAAATAACACTCTCTTCATAATGTCAATCGATAAACATCAAGTTGCACGCCTAGTCTCGAAAATTATATCTGAAGAGTTTATTCGGGAAGGAATGTATGGAGTCTGTCTGCCTGCGTCTTTATTGCTCTTTGACCATTTAAAGAATTTTGGTATTAAAATGATGTATGGAAAGATGGTATACGATAATTTGGTACTTGCACCTATACATATATGGACCGAAATTGATAATGTGAAATATGATCCGACAATTGCTATCAATGAAACATATCTGACACAAGAAGAAAAATCATTTTTTGATGCAACAGAGTATAAATATTATTCAGAAGACCCAATTTTTACGAATCCGGAAGATCATGCTATAATGAATGTATTCTATGAAGTAAAACATACACAAAATGTTGCTGATTATTTTGAGGTATCTCCACCAATATTAAAAACTATTAGAAATAGAATTAATGATAGAGTTAAGATAATCTTAAAACAACACACAAAAACATAAAAAAAAATAATAAACTTAAATCTTAACTTATGTGTTTCATTTTTTTTTTTTTTTTTTTGTTTCGGTATTATTAATAGTTTTATATTATGTTTTTGTTATTATTTGATTATTTTTCTTAAAAATATTAGTTTTTAATTTTATATTGTTATTTTATAATAAAGTTTTTATAAATTTATTTCTATACTTTACTGAAATTGATTTGTGGAAAAACAATTTAAAAAAAAAAAATTTGTTTAAATTAACATTTGCAAATTCACGTTAATAAAAATTAATTTAGAAAATAAAGAAAATTCCGCACACACAATATTTTATTTTATTTTAACTATAATGAAAATGATTAAAATATTTATCGAGGGACAAAACAAATTATATAAAATAAAACTTATTTATAAAAAAAATTAAAAAATTAATTATTTAAAACAAAAATTTGTAAAATTAGAAAATTATTCGTCGATTTGTAATACATGCTTTCCATATGTAATATTAATTAAAAAATTAGTATAATTTATTCTATAAGTATAATTTTAATATATGTATATGAAGAAATTTTCGGTACATAATAGTAGAAAAACATTATAAAAAAAAATTTAATAAAATAATTGATAATGAAAAATAAATAGAAAAATTATAAAAAAAAATATTGATAATAATAATTTTAGACAAATGAAGAAAATCTCAATGTAATGGAAAGGTGGAATTCCGTAACCAAAATAAAAAAAAAATATAAAAAAATGTAAATAACAACACTAAAACGTTGTTTGATATGGATTTTTTACAGTTTGTTAAAATTCAAGATCTGGCAAGGCAGTGAGCAGGAGGATGAAGAGGAAAAGCTGCGAAGAAGAAAGAAAAGATTTTTTTTTTTTAAATGGGTAACAAGAAACATGGTGATTCTAATTATCTTAAGCTTTGTAGAATTTAATTCTGAATAAAATATTAAACAGTATATGTATGCATGTTTGCAGTAAATAATATTAATAATAACAAAATATAGTATTATGTAAAAATAAATAAAATAAAAACAAAAAAAAATATATATATATCTGATTTATTATTTTTATTTCATATATGATATAAAATGCGTGTTTTTAAATTATTTTTTTTTTACAAAATTATTAAATCATCCAATTCTGTCTCTATTACATTGCAGTATATTTAAGTGTTGAGCCCATCTCTTCTTGACACTAGCGACGAACCCAAATCCCTTTTCTTGTCGGAGAAAGCTGCATTCCGGGAACCAAAAAGCGTGTTCTTCCCAAGGGTTATCGGTGAAATTCCAATCACCTAGAACCCCACCACAGCTGAAACATTTCACTTTATCATCTATACCTGTGTAGTAAAATCCGGCCGACGATACTGCTTCGTGATCAATCAAATACCTCTTCCATGGAGATTGATGGAATGAATTTAACCGATCTTCTAGTTTCCTCATGTACGGAACATTATCATAATACTTCAAATCACAACAACTCATGTTTACTTTATTGGAATCTTTTGAACAGGTTTTCGATGTCGTATGATCTATTTCTTGTCTACGATCATCAGGAAAATGTATTAAGTCAGTTTCGATAGTACTACTTCGAAAGTTTGTTGAATCTACGAACGGATTAGTAGACATCTTTGCTACTTCTAATTTTAAATTGATTCACTTGTTTATTGTATCAGTTTTAACAATTTACTATAAATTTATCAGGCTTGAAGTCAGTATTTATAAACATTTTAAACTCATTACCTCTATGATGATGACTGATGAGCACAATCAGAAACTCGATAAGATATTTAGTATAAACAACAACACAATAGAGATCGTATACAAGTTTCTACAAAGATAATATAAAAACCTGATGTAAATATAAAATTTGAGATTATTCTATCGAAAACATACATATATCGTTTACCAATGGTAAATAAAAAAAAAATTTTAGGCATGTTCAAAGATGAATGTTCTGAAAAATTATTCTCTGTTAATTAGTTTAAAAGCAAAATCTTATTGCTTATTACTTGAGGAGGATGATGTTGTTATAATAAAAAAAAATTACTCTCAGTTAAAGCTACATACACAATGTTTGATAGACCAGAGTGTTTGATGTCTTTTATTATGTTTGATAAAAATTGATGTAATCGTCTATAATTTATAGTTGAATCTATAATTTATACTTGAATCTAATGCATGATCATTGGTACCGTACGCTATCCACCTTATTTGCATTATAAAGCATTGACGTTTAAAGAATTAATTATTTTTTAATTGTAATATGATGTCTGTATAAGACTACAACCTTGTTTTTACAATGTATACTTAAAAAAAAAATATTTGGAAAATGAGAATAGAAAAAAAATATTATAAAAAAAAAATTAATTTTAGAAAACAAAATATTCTTATATGAAAAATAAAAATACTTTCAAATAAAAACCTCAGGGAGCAATCGGATTCAGACGTTGGACATCGGACGTCCGACGTCCAAGGTGCGACGTCCGACGTCCGACTCCGACGTCCGATCGGACGTCCGACGTCGGACGTTGGACGGTGCAGTTCGTACGATGGAATTTGATCGTACTGTTAAGTTGGTCGCTTGAAATTATTTTATATAAAAAAAAAAATTGATATAAACGTCTATGATTAATATAAAAATTGCTGTAAACGTCTTTAATTTATATAAAAATTGATGTAGACGTCTATGATTTAGATAAAAACGGATGTAAACGTCTATGATCTTTATAAAAATTGATGTAAACGTCTATGATTTAATAAAAAATTGATGTAAACGTCTATGATTTATAATGCAAAATGCGGTGGGTATCGTAACTGCGCGGAGCGCAGGTACGGTACCCACAATCATGTGTGGTGTCCCCTTCGGGGACACCGCACATGACCGCATTTTGCATTATAAATCATAGACGTTTACATCAATTTTTTTATTAAATCATAGACGTTTACATCAATTTTTATCTTAATCATAGACGTTTATATCAATTTTTTTTTATATAAAATAATTTCAAGCGACCAACTTAACAGTACGATCAAATTCCATCGTACGAACTGCACCGTCCAACGTCCGACGTCGGACGTCCGATCGGACGTCGGAGTCGGACGTCGGACGTCGCACCTTGGACGTCGGACGTCCGATGTCCAACGTCTGGATCCGATCGCTCCCTGAGGTTTTTATTTGAAAGTATTTTTATTTTTCATATAAGAATATTTTGTTTTCTAAAATTAATTTTTTTTTATAATATTTTTTTTCTATTCTCATTTTCCAAATATTTTTTTTTTAAGTATACATTGTAAAAACAAGGTTGTAGTCTTATACAGACATCATATTACAATTAAAAAATAATTAATTCTTTAAACGTCAATGCTTTATAATGCAAATAAGGTGGATAGCGTACGGTACCAATGATCATGCATTAGATTCAAGTATAAATTATAGATTCAACTATAAATTATAGACGATTACATCAATTTTTATCAAACATAATAAAAGACATCAAACACTCTGGTCTATCAAACATTGTGTATGTAGCTTTAACTGAGAGTAATTTTTTTTTATTATAACAACATCATCCTCCTCAAGTAATAAGCAATAAGATTTTGTTTTTAAACTAATTAACAGAGAATAATTTTTCAGAACATTCATCTTTGAACATGCCTAAAATTTTTTTTTTATTTACCATTGGTAAACGATATATGTATGTTTTCGATAGAATAATCTCAAATTTTATATTTACATCAGGTTTTTATATTATCTTTGTAGAAACTTGTATACGATCTCTATTGTGTTGTTGTTTATACTAAATATCTTATCGAGTTTCTGATTGTGCTCATCAGTCATCATCATAGAGGTAATGAGTTTAAAATGTTTATAAATACTGACTTCAAGCCTGATAAATTTATAGTAAATTGTTAAAACTGATACAATAAACAAGTGAATCAATTTAAAATTAGAAGTAGCAAAGATGTCTACTAATCCGTTCGTAGATTCAACAAACTTTCGAAGTAGTACTATCGAAACTGACTTAATACATTTTCCTGATGATCGTAGACAAGAAATAGATCATACGACATCGAAAACCTGTTCAAAAGATTCCAATAAAGTAAACATGAGTTGTTGTGATTTGAAGTATTATGATAATGTTCCGTACATGAGGAAACTAGAAGATCGGTTAAATTCATTCCATCAATCTCCATGGAAGAGGTATTTGATTGATCACGAAGCAGTATCGTCGGCCGGATTTTACTACACAGGTATAGATGATAAAGTGAAATGTTTCAGCTGTGGTGGGGTTCTAGGTGATTGGAATTTCACCGATAACCCTTGGGAAGAACACGCTTTTTGGTTCCCGGAATGCAGCTTTCTCCGACAAGAAAAGGGATTTGGGTTCGTCGCTAGTGTCAAGAAGAGATGGGCTCAACACTTAAATATACTGCAATGTAATAGAGACAGAATTGGATGATTTAATAATTTTGTAAAAAAAAAATAATTTAAAAACACGCATTTTATATCATATATGAAATAAAAATAATAAATCAGATATATATATATTTTTTTTTGTTTTTATTTTATTTATTTTTACATAATACTATATTTTGTTATTATTAATATTATTTACTGCAAACATGCATACATATACTGTTTAATATTTTATTCAGAATTAAATTCTACAAAGCTTAAGATAATTAGAATCACCATGTTTCTTGTTACCCATTTAAAAAAAAAAAATCTTTTCTTTCTTCTTCGCAGCTTTTCCTCTTCATCCTCCTGCTCACTGCCTTGCCAGATCTTGAATTTTAACAAACTGTAAAAAATCCATATCAAACAACGTTTTAGTGTTGTTATTTACATTTTTTTATATTTTTTTTTTATTTTGGTTACGGAATTCCACCTTTCCATTACATTGAGATTTTCTTCATTTGTCTAAAATTATTATTATCAATATTTTTTTTTATAATTTTTCTATTTATTTTTCATTATCAATTATTTTATTAAATTTTTTTTTATAATGTTTTTCTACTATTATGTACCGAAAATTTCTTCATATACATATATTAAAATTATACTTATAGAATAAATTATACTAATTTTTTAATTAATATTACATATGGAAAGCATGTATTACAAATCGACGAATAATTTTCTAATTTTACAAATTTTTGTTTTAAATAATTAATTTTTTAATTTTTTTTATAAATAAGTTTTATTTTATATAATTTGTTTTGTCCCTCGATAAATATTTTAATCATTTTCATTATAGTTAAAATAAAATAAAATATTGTGTGTGCGGAATTTTCTTTATTTTCTAAATTAATTTTTATTAACGTGAATTTGCAAATGTTAATTTAAACAAATTTTTTTTTTTTAAATTGTTTTTCCACAAATCAATTTCAGTAAAGTATAGAAATAAATTTATAAAAACTTTATTATAAAATAACAATATAAAATTAAAAACTAATATTTTTAAGAAAAATAATCAAATAATAACAAAAACATAATATAAAACTATTAATAATACCGAAACAAAAAAAAAAAAAAAAAAATGAAACACATAAGTTAAGATTTAAGTTTATTATTTTTTTTTATGTTTTTGTGTGTTGTTTTAAGATTATCTTAACTCTATCATTAATTCTATTTCTAATAGTTTTTAATATTGGTGGAGATACCTCAAAATAATCAGCAACATTTTGTGTATGTTTTACTTCATAGAATACATTCATTATAGCATGATCTTCCGGATTCGTAAAAATTGGGTCTTCTGAATAATATTTATACTCTGTTGCATCAAAAAATGATTTTTCTTCTTGTGTCAGATATGTTTCATTGATAGCAATTGTCGGATCATATTTCACATTATCAATTTCGGTCCATATATGTATAGGTGCAAGTACCAAATTATCGTATACCATCTTTCCATACATCATTTTAATACCAAAATTCTTTAAATGGTCAAAGAGCAATAAAGACGCAGGCAGACAGACTCCATACATTCCTTCCCGAATAAACTCTTCAGATATAATTTTCGAGACTAGGCGTGCAACTTGATGTTTATCGATTGACATTATGAAGAGAGTGTTATTTATTATTTTGATAAATATTTTTATTTTTTAAAAATCAGAACCAAATACTCTTAAGCGACCGATCTCTGTAAATGGTTGTTTCTAAATGAGTTTACTCATTGTCTTCTCTTAAAAAATGTTTTTGTTTTTAAACGGGTGTTAAAATTTACAACTAGAAAAGTTTTCGAATTTGTACCGTATTTTTTTTTTTCAACAACGATACACTTTTTCAATAGGACACTTCTATTCGTATAACTTAAAATACACAACGAAAAAAAGTTTACATACATGTTAGTGACCTAAATTTTTTGTTGTAATTCGTGATTAGTAATTATGTTTCTAATTAGTAGGAAAAATTAATTTTGAAAAATTTAGATCAGTAACTATCTTTTTAGTTGTACTAAGAATCGTTCGTAATAGTATATTAAAAGTAATCCATACTTAAAAAGAAGTGTGTTGGTGTTGGAATTTTTTTAAAACAGAAAAATTCCTGTTTGATCGTGTTCATACAAAACCACAAATCATATTCATCGTTTGTACGATCATATTTGTCGAAATTTCCAGGTATTGTTTCGATTTTCACCCAACAGATTTATTGTTGTTATGATATCACATTTTAAGATTTTTTTAAAATAAAAAAAGTTATTATATGCGGAAAATTTCTAAAAGGAATAAATTATAATTATATTTACAGAATAAATTATTTCATATTACATATTTTTATATGTTACATTTTTTATGTAATGTAATATAGAAAAATAATTAATTTAAATTTGTGAAGGTTTTTTAATTGAAAGTAATTTTTGAAATAATAATAATTTTTTTCTAAATTATTTTTTTTAGAATATAGTTTTTAGAATACATTTTTTTTCTAAATTTTTTTTAAAAATTTTTTTAATTTTATTTGTACAATTTTTAATAGAAAAATTCTTGTTTGATCGTGTTCATACAAAAACAATAAATCATATTCATCTTTTGTATGATCTTTTGTGTGATTTCAATTTTCACCCAAAACCCGCGAAACACTTATATTTTTATATATGTATATTCTATAGATAAATTTTTATTCGTGCACAATGCATCATACATACATAATATGTATATCAGTTCAATGTAATTTCCAAAACGATATCGTTTTTAAGTTATATCAGAAATTGTAACTAAAAATTCTTGTATGATCATGTTTATTCTGAATGATAATGTCCAGCTTTCATTTCATTTTTATTTCATTCCATTAGATATTCATATACAAAAAACATAAACGACAATCTTGCTTCCGATATTCACCTGTGTGAATGTGCAACATAATTTATTCTAACATCCATTTACAACAGCAACAACCAAAAATTATTTGTTGTTATAATTCATGCTTAGTAATTATGTTTCTAATTAAAAGGAAAAATTAATTTTGAAAAATTATGGTCACTAACTATGTGGATTAGTATACATAGTAAAAATCAAGGTTGTAGTCTGAAACAGACATCATCTTACAATTAAAAAACAATTAATTCTTTATCTTTCCTACATAGAGAATTTAAATACATATCGTCTATGTACACGAAAATAAATAAATAAAAAAAATTTTGTGTAGGCGATATCTATATTATATCACTTCAATTTTCATCCAACAGATTTGTTGTTGTTATAATATGTACATTAATATTTTTTTTAAAAACACAAAAATGAAATTACAACAAAAATCTCTAAGATCTAATATCAAAAAAAAAACATTCTTGTTTGATCGTGTTCATACAAAACAACAAATCACATTCATCTTTTGTACGATCACATTGGTCGATATTTCCAGGTATTGTTTCAATTTTCACCCAGCAGATATTTTAGATATTATTTTTTTAGTTTTAGAATATTTTTATTTCTAAATTATTTTTTTTATTAATTTTTTTAAATTCAATTTGTACAATTTATATATATATAGATATATATGTATGTATATTCTATAGATACATTTTTATTCGTGCTAAATATACACTTGTACAATGCATCTTACATACATATGTATATCAGTTTAAAGTAATTTCCAAAACGATATCGTTTTTAAGTTATGTCAGAAATTGTAACTAAAAATTCTTGTATGATCATCTTTATTCTGTATGATAATGTTCTGTATGATAATGTCCAGCCTGTAATATACATGTATATGTATTTATTTGTTTGATCATTTGTTTGTTTGTATTTCATTCCATCCGATATGCATATACGAAAAACAGAAACTACAACAAAAAAATCTTGCTTCCGATATTTATCTATGTGAGTGTGCAACATAATATATTCTAATATCCATATACAACAAAACGTTCATACAAAACAATAACAAATCATATTCTGATATCTATAGTGTTAAATTTCACTTTTTATTTTTAAACCTTTACTATCGTTAAATTTCAATAATAAAATCAAGGTTGTAGTCAGATAGACAGTCATCATCTCGCAATTAAAAAAAAAAAATTATAATTCTTTATCTTTCCTACTTATAGAATTTCATTCGCATCAATACAATGCCGAAAACATGTAAATTTTTTTGTGTAGGCAATATCTATATTATATATTATATTAGTTCAATTTTCATCCAACAGATTCGTTGTTGTTGTTATGATGAATACATTAATATTTTACAGAAACAAAAATTCATGTTTGATCGTGTTCATACGAAACAACAACGACAAATCATATTATTCAGATATCAATAGTGTTAAATTTCAATTTTTTATTTTTTATTTTTAAAAACCTTTACTACATTCTAAAAGTACAACCCTCATAATACCGCCGCTCCGCACCGAGTTCGTACCTATTTTTTTATCGATATATTTTAATTATTTTAATTTTTTTAATTTTTTTTTTTAGAATTTTAATACTTTCCCACATCATCAGATTTTTTCCCACAATGCTATGACGTCACAATTCTTGGAAGTGAAATTTGATACTGCGGAAATAAAAATATTGAAATTCCATAAAAGT
Organism: Tipula unca; assembly: GCA_951394425.1. Taxonomy (NCBI): domain Eukaryota; kingdom Metazoa; phylum Arthropoda; class Insecta; order Diptera; family Tipulidae; genus Tipula; species Tipula unca. The sequence goes on along the minus strand of OX596382.1, from coordinate 174,295,778 downwards.
CAATGACCTTGTGTAAATTTTAGGGTCATTGACTTTCATGGAATTTCAATATTTTTTATTTCCGCAGTATCAAATTTCACTTTTTTTTTTTTTTTTTTTTTTTCCCACAGGTGTCAAATTACAAATTTTTTTTTTTTTTTCCCCCACAGGTATCAAATTTCAAGGTGTCAAATTTCAAGGTCAGGTGTCAAATTACAAATTTTCCCACGCCAAAGCGACCCCATACCTACTGATAACACGAAGGATATACATATGTACTTTTGCAGGATGAAGAGTGGCTCAAGAGTATTCATGTACACCTCACCCCAGCAAGGTAGCCCATAGCCCAAGCGAGATTCAACACAAGCATAACAAAAATTAATCAAAACGTGGAAGGGCAGAGTTTGCGTAAAATGTAAATAGCTCGTAATCCAGAATTGAGTTGTTCTTTTATTTTATGACAATGATTTTTAAAATTTAAGTTGGAGTCAAGATGCAAACCTAAATACTTGAATGATGTAACAAATTCAATTTGTATACAATAACTGCTGCAATCAACCAAATCACAATTTTGAATGTGGTAAAAGACTTCAGGAATATAACTTCGGTATGGATTACCCAGTACTTTAAAGAACATAACTTTGGTTTTTTCACTTAGTAACATAGAATGAGCATCAAACCATGTACGTAAGATTCTCATATCAGAGTTAATCAAGTTCGTTGATACAACAGCCGGACCATTAGCATTGCAGTAGGTTAAAGCGATATCATCAGCAAATGCGGTAATTGTGCCAGAAAGGTTTACAGAAAACAACGAATTGATATAAATTAAGAACAGAGTAGGACCAAGTTCAGATCCTTGGGGAACCCCATACTCAAGCCTAAACGGTACACTATATGAGTTACCAATTTTTCCCTTAAAGGTCCTATTGCTAAGATAGGACTGAACCCAACTCAATGCAACTTCCCTAAAACCAATAGACTTTAGCTTAGTCACCAATAGCCTGTAGTCGCTTGATGTCAATAAATACTGCAGCAACACTATTCTTGATATTTAAATTGGTATGAACTTTATTAAGAAAGTCAATTAACGCTGACTCAGTGCCTTTCCCTGTAATAAAGCCATGTTGATGGTGGCTAAGAATGTTGTGTCGCTTCAAAAACGAATCCATTCGTCATTGCATAGCTTTTTCCATAATCTTCAATACAGGAAGCTGGATAGCTATTGGTCGATAATTGTCCATTTTATCACCTTTCTTAAATACTGGAATTACAACAGCAGTTTTTAATGTATCCGGGACAATCCCATTAACAAAACATTGATTTATAAAATAAGCCAAAATTGGAGTTATATTGTTGATGGAACATTTTAACATATTAGAGTTAAAACCATATTTAACATATTAGAGTTATTTGTGATTTTAACAATTTCAATATCCCCAACCGGGTCTATAAAAAAAACTATCAATAACATTACTTTGATTAAAATTAAGGTTAGATGTTACAAAACCAAATTCATTAGCTATTGCATCCGGGTCATTTAACAATACTGAGTCTCTAGAGCAAATTTTATGAATGTTGTGCCTGGAACTATTTCCTAAAATACCATTTACAATCGACCAGGTCATTTTACTATTACTGCCATAATTTCCAAAATCTGTTGGGCATAGAACAAATAAGTTTATCAATGGTTTCTTGATGGATTTCATTCCAAGCCTTTTGAAGATTGCTCTACAACTGGTCTGCGTTTTTGAACTCACCTAGGGTTCTAACTTTGTTATCCACAATCTTTCTGAAGTTCTCGATTGGAATCAAATCGGGGCTTTGCACTGGCCATTCAAGAACTTCAATTTTTTTATCGTTAAACCATTGCTTAACAAGCTTCGAGGTGTGCATCGGGTTATTATCTTGGAGGAATTTCCACCGAAGTGTCATAATAACTTTCGCAAATGGTAACATCTCTTCTGATAATATGTTTTTATACACAAACCTATCCATAATACAATTTATTCTAATTAGAGGTCAAATTCCAAGACCCGAAAAACACCCCCAACCCATGACTCCTTTTCCACCACCATGCTTTACCGTTCCTATTGTATACTTTCTGTTCATCTTCGTACTTACTGGTCTGCGCACTCGCTTCTGTCCATCCGAACCCCTTAAATTAAATTTAGATTCATCGGACCATAGAACAGTCTTCCACTTACTAACATCGCAGGACAAATGACGGGTAGCAAAAGCAATCCTGGCTGCTCTATTTTTTTTAAATAAACGGTTTTTTTGCAGCTCTTCTTGAAAATAATTTTGCCACATCTAATCTTCTTCTGATTGTATATTCCGAAACCTCCAACTTTAAATTTTGTTTAATCTCATTCGCACTTATGAATGGATCCTTTTTGGCAGCCCTGATGATTCGTATATCACTTTGTATACTGGTTTTTCTTGGACGGCTTCCTGAATGGAATACTTTTATTGTTCCAGTTTGTTTGTATTTAGTTATAATTCGTGAGACCACTGATTTTGCGAGAGAAAATTTAATGCCTATAGCACTTTGGTTCATACCGTTACTGTAATCTTGCACAACTTTCTCTCGCAAATTATCACAATATTTATTTCGTGCAATTTTCGTGCAAAAATCAAAATCTAATTAAATTAAATTAAAGTAATTATCTTGGTCAAGAATTTAATAAAATTTGAGTATTCCCGACGAATTTTCATATTATACTGATATTTTGTATTGATTTTACACGTTTAGAAATTTTGTTCCCTTTGTTTTGTTTCTCGTAAAAAATAGGCAATTCGCCTAATTGTCAAGAATTTTTAGTTATTGTAGGAAAAGAAAATCGTGATAGTACTCAAAGTTTCTATGATATTTAAGGGTATTAAATTTATAAAAAAAATTAATTCAATTGAAATTGATATTTTCAAAATTAGTTCCCTTAGTTTTGCATGACAGTGTATATATATATATATATAAAGGCTTTAAAGGATACAAAGAATATATGTTTTTATTTAAATTTAATTATGTGAAATGGTGAAATATGTAAAAAAAAAAAACAGCAAATTTACTCGAAAAAGGCCAGTTTTACACATATTTTTGGGTTTTTTCCGCAAATATAATTTCCTCCTTTTTAATAAGATCTTATTAAAAACGAATCTTAATATTCAGGAAGATTGCAGTTTTTCCACATAATTTCGGGTATTTTACTGCCAAAAACAATAATGTCACTAATTTCACAATTATGGACGTTATTTTTGTAGATCATGGAATCCAGCAACCAACAAATGGTAATGGTAAAAATATGACTACTGGTACGGGCAGCGAATTTTGAATGAGGAGCAGAGACAACAGTCTAACCCTTATCACATTATTTAATAATTTTTAATTTTAATTTTTTGTTTTTTTTTTTAATGTGATTATAATATGTCAATAAAATAAACTGTTTATCGTAATTTGTTACTTTTGTGTCATAATTTTGTGAAAAATTACGTATATATAACGCCGTATAAAAACAATATTACGTATAACCTATCCGTACGAAAATACTTTCATTCTGATGGTTTTTCTTTACCAAATATTTTTAAATACTTTTGTTGTTTTTGCCATATACGAGTATATACATATACAATATACATATATATATACAATATATATATATATATATATATTTATATATATATATATATATATATATATATATATATATATATATATATATATATATATATATATATATATATATATAGATATATAGATATATATATATATATATATATATATATATACATATAAGAATTTATTTATATTTTGTTAATAAAGCTTAATTTTATTTTAAAATTTTTGAATATTTAATTCAAAAATTCAAAAATAAGTTTTATTAAAAAAATTATTTTCATAGTGATTTCACTACCATGAATAGCACTCGACAAAAAATGTTCATATCTCTTGATTTAAGGTTATAAATAAACGACAAAATACCACAAAATTCATCCAACTTCCCCATAAAACTTATTTCGCAGGGTTGAATTTGTAGACTTTTCCCCTTACTATAATATCGCCAAAAAAAGTCTCCAACCGTGAAATAAACGTGCGAGATAGCACCACAGAATGACCACCCAGGTGACTAGATTGATTCGAGATTTTATATATAATAACAGCAATTTGAATTTCAGTTCAACATTATCTCCAATAGGTATGTATGTGCCGGATGCATCAGATCGAAAACATTATCTTGATTAGTATATATACGACATATAAAAAAAAACGGAAAACTCGTAAATTGATTTGTTGAAAGTCAAAACACGCATCAAAATTACATATTATCTATGTAGAGTAGTTCGATATACATATATATGCGTATATCCTAGTTTGTGTCAAATAACATAAAATCTCAGCATATTTTGGCACATATAGCGAGAGATAATCTGAGCACATAACACTAACAAATAAGATGGATATTGATTTTCATACATAACAAAATATTTATTTTGCGAAGCTAAATTTTTAAGATTTCTTATATATGTTATCCGCAATCTGATGGAAATATTATGTATTTGTATGCTTTTCAAGTTGAGATGATTTTTTCAATCATTTTTTTAGTACGTACAAACACATATACAATGTCTATTATATCCGATAAATAAGAAATTGAATTTTATTTTTGTTAAGCGATTTAAATTTTTTTTTTTTTTTTGGTGGGGGGATTTAGATAATCATATACGCGGGGGGAGCTTTGTAAAATCGATTTCACTATGTGGAAATTTTATTACACATGAGGAAAGCTTGTGACGCTTGTGGAATTTGGGAAATAGATCTAATTATATAAATATATGTAGGTATAAGATTAAATGTATTATAATTGAGATGATTTGAACCTTGCGCGAGTAAAAAACTACGCTTTCGGTTCCAATACTCAATTTCAGAGCAACGATGAGTTTTTGTAGACTTCGAAATTTTGGAATCAGAAAATGGAAATCACTTCAAATTACTAAATTTCTAAGTTCTCGATTTTTTTTTTTTTTTTTTTTTTTTTTATTTGCTGCCAATGGCTTTATTGTTTTTATCTGTTTTAATATATCCCTGGCCAATTCAATGGGATGTGTCTCTAGTTTTGAGTAATATTTCGAACTGAATTATCTAATGGTTTCTTTAATAGTTTTAATTCCACAATCATCGAATTTTCGCTTGGGTTCGTTGCAGGAGTTCTCTGTTTGACGCGCTGGTGTATGGGTTTGATTATCACTTTGTACAATAAAACTTTATTGGCTAATGACAGCTGAGATTTTCTTCCCATCAACCAATACATTTTGGAAAATTTTAGTTTTATTTATTTGCGCTTTGCTTCGATATGATTTTTCCATATTACCCTTCTATCCAGGTGCATGCCAAAGTATTTGACCTTGGTTTGTTGGGGAATATTTATATCGTTTAATTCCACTGGTGGGCAAGTGCGTTTGTTTTATCGTGAAGTGAAGTGAGTTGATTTGTTTTCGTTCACTTTTATGCGCCATGTCTTTAGCCAGTTCTCGATTTTGTTTAGATGATTCTGTAATTTGTTTGAGGCAGTTTCGGGAATATTGTGTAACACCAGGACGGCCGTATCATCGGCAAAGGTTGATATGACTACCTTGTTGGTTGCAGGTAAATCAGCTGGGTACATCAGGTTTAATATTAGAGCACATAGTAAAATACACGCATAATTGTCTTGCATCTATACTGGACCATTTTTTGTGTATTTTACTATGAGAGTGTTTAGCAAGGTCGACTAAAATTTGGTATCGAGAAATTATAATTTTTTTCCTGGTTGGACGAATAAACGATTTGACTCTAGTTGTATTAAAAAAATAAGAATTTATTCTTCTGTGTGATTTTGCAGCTGTTGACCACTTTACTTTTATGTTTTTGTAAATATTTTTAATATTACAGCAATAAACACAAAACACAATGTCATATACATTTTGTGGCAGTTATAATGCATGTTTGGTGACGATGGATTTGTCTTTTAATGAATAAAAAGGTTTTTGTATGATGAAATAAACGGTGTGAGTACTAAAGGATTATCAAAACTGTCATATAGATCAGATGTGCGTTTTTTCATCTACAATATAAAATGGTGGTTGGTGTTAAAATAAAAGAGTAGTGTCATAATTGAATGTTTCGATCCTGAGCATGGTCTTCATACTGTCTAAGACAATCTGAAGAGGGCAAGTCGTTCTCTACATCGTGGAGCCATCGTCGCCTGCAACGACCTCTGCGCCTACCATATGGTGGCTCTCCTTTCAGAGATCGTTGCACAATTCGTTGCGAATCAGCACGCAGAACGTGCCCGAGCCAGCGTACTCGCTGAGATCTTACTTCATGTACAATATCGGGGATCTTCATCAGATCTCTGATCTCGAAATTGTACAGAGCTCGGTATGTACCATCTATTTCTCGTTTTGGGCCGTAAATCACACGCATGACTCTTCTCTCAAATGTAAGGAGCCATCTCTCGTACTCAACCGTCAGCGCCCAACTTTCATATGAAAACATAACAACGAGCCTGATCAACGCTTTGTGAAGCTTCAGCTTCACGGCACTTGATAAGTGTTTAGATTTTAGCAGTGGCCTTAGAGGATACAAAGAACCCACACTGTTATCGTGAGTGATAAGAGAACTCAAATATTTGAGCCTCCTCACTCCCTCAAACGTGTGGCCACTATAGTAAAATCTGGTGTGCCATTGTCCCTAAAACCAGAGATCAGGTATTTCGTTTTGGACTCATTGATCTGAAGCCCAACTGAAGCTGAAAACTCTACAAGCGGATCAAGTATTTTTTTCACTCCGTTGCTATTCAGTCCAATCACGCATATGTCATCTGCATATGCAAGCACCTGATTGGACTGCCGATATAAGATGTTACGCTGCCGTGTTTCAGTTTTACGAGAGATGTACTCCAACATGAGATTAAAGAGTATCGGGGACATATATCAGCACAGACGCAAACCATCATATTAACCATCATATTTTATTGGACGTAAAATATATGGACTGCAATACCAACCCAATGGAAAGAAATGGTAAAGAAGACGAATAGGAATACGTCAAACGTAATTGAGTTATATGTCAGGTTAGTGGATAACTTATATTAATAATTTTTCAGGAGGTTTATACCTATTTGTCAAGTAGCTTGAAATACTTTGCGGTGCACCAAACGTTTATTAACAAGAATTTTTACTTTACCTGTTGTTTATTTAATTTTTTTTCTTTTTAGATTTATTTACATTATTTTTCAAAAGTTTCGTTAAAAAAAATGGTAACATTGCGATTATTTGCCTAACTGCGATAAACTGCTATATCTTGATACGCAAATCTGCAACCGTTTCCCTTGTGGTATTTATACAAATAATTGCTTAATTTATGATGTAAAAAAATATTTAGGAGTGATGGGAAAAAGGATAGATCATTCGGTTTCCACCATTACCCAAGAGGTAAGCTACAATGCGTTTTTGTTATAGGGGTATCCCCAATTAAATCCGGCCTAATCCCCTTTTGTAAAATAAAGATATGGCTAATCGTGTGGTGACATTTGTCGTGTCGCAAGTGAGACCTTTCGCGGGTCCACCCATTGTAACGTGTTGCACCAACCCTGTTGGTAGTCGGACTAACGGCTAATTTTAACGTAACCGATTTAATGTTTGAAGTGGTATTTTGTATAGATGTGGTGGAAGTTGTATTGGTGCCATAGCCAATGGCGAGCATGGGATGAGAAGGGGGCGGGAGAACAGCTCATGAATTTGGTTGAATTGGTACTGGGGTGGTTGCCCTCGGAGGGGTTGGTTTTTTTTCACCAAGTGACTCATTACAGTCCGGTTCATCAGGTGTTTAGATTTCATTGGCCGCTTGCCTTAATTCAGTACGTAGCGGGAGCAATGTCTCCCATTCTATATGAGGTCTACCAAATCCACTTAAATCCTGCCTTAGTGAGTCATTCCAGGTGTAACAGGGGCGTAAAACTTTTTGGGACCGGCAATGTAGGAGGAAGCTGCTCTAAGAAGGTGGGTGGGATTCCTACGATGGATGTGTCCCCAATAATTAATTCGGTGTACCTTGATTCTTTTGGTAATAGTCTTACCATGTAAGATGTCCTTGATTTTACGTGAACGAGTATGGTAAAAACAGAATTCGAGTAGTTTTTTTAGAAAAAAAACAGATTATGCAGAATAAAATAAATTGTAACTAATTTGAGTAGAATTTTGAGGAGTATATCTCATAAGTCTGATCCAGCAAACTAATAAATTTTATTTCAGAGCCCAGTAATGCTGATAAATTATATAAGTAGATTAGAATTGTATCGTCCTGTGTTACTAACTATTGGCTATACCAGGTGTCTGTAACCGAGTCAATTTCTATCATACTAACTGATCCTATCCAAATCCTCATTATGTTATGTGTAAAAGGGTGTTCGGTGAGGCCCGGCCATCTCCGGGAGATCCTACTTAATGCTTGTTCGAACATTCCAATCAAATCAAATCAAATCAAAAATGAAATAAACTGTGTGGGTACTATAAATGAATGATATATCTTACCCAGTATAGCGGGCCTCACCTGGGTGAGAGCATATATATATTATATAAAATTTATATCACTATGCGCATTATGCAAAATTGTATAGATATTAGTAGAATAAATCTATATGCGCATTGTATATAAAGATTTCTATTATCCAGACCTAGTATGTATATTACCTACATTACCAACCTACGAAATTTACCGGAATCATGTATCATATATCAAATATACCACACAAACCTTTATGTAGCGTAAAAACCAATAATTCAATTTTGTACGTTGTAGTTTATACCCAAATTTTTCATGATATATGTAGAGGTAGCACAATAATTATTATTTATTTCGAAAATATCTGCATATGGACTTAGGGCAAATAAATTTTATTAGTTCCTAGAAAATTTTTATTTTGTGTACTGAAACGATTGTAAAATCTAAAATCTATTGATGCGGAATGTGATGATAAAGTTTTGTGAAAAGCATTGGTTTCAAAATTACTTTAAAATTGCAGCGACTGGTAGCGTCAAATTGATGAAAGCAACTAAATATCCATCCCCTATATGCAAAATAGTTTTCCTGTTTTTCTCCAAATCAGTTACAATTACGTTCAACAACAATATCCAATTATGGTTCATGCGCAGCACATAATATTGTATGTTGCCATCGAATGCAGATAAAAATACGTGTCGAGTACATCGACGAAGAATATAAAATAAGGGGAAATGCAAAAAATTAATTTGCTCAATATTTTCCCGCACAACCAAATTATGTTCCGCTTTAATTTTATCGTCCCCCCTCGCGACTAAGGAATTTTGTTAACTTTAATTTTGATACAACATAAAAAAAACGTTGATACTTTTGATGTACCCGAACTTTTATTTTTTTTTTGCTGCAAACTTGACTAAATAATGTCATTAATCTTGTATTCGCGCATAGTGTATAGCAGAAAGAACGAGCCTTTTATGTAATTTTTTGTCGATTTTTAATTTTTAATTAATTTTATGTTACATTTATAATACGCAAACAATGAAAATTCGTTCTTCTTATACTCGCATATATGATGTTCGTATATACAGAATATTAAAATCGGGGTCCCCTCTTTAAATTTTTATATTCAATTTAAAAATTATATTTTATGCCAATGACTTAATCGTTAACTTATACAATTTACAAAAAAAATATATTACTAAAATAATAACAATATAATTACTTCCTTAATAATTAATTGAAACCTAATTAAGGGCTGATGAAATGTTGTGTGGACCGAATACACACCCCAAAGACTGTTTTTCTCTGGTTACCAAAAACTAAATTATTTTGACGACGCAGCAGCAATTTTCTTCTTTGACTAATTTTAAGAACATAAAACAGAAAAATAAACAAAAATACAAGAGAATTGCGGGGGTTTGACGGATGGAATGGGATAAGAAAATCGCACTCAGTATACATGTAGAGGAACATAATTGATTTTTCACACGATCTGATATAAATAAGCACAAGGTAAGAAAATTTGTACGGCAATGTATATGTGTATTATGTACCATTAAAGGGAAGCGTTTAAAGCCTAAAGATAAATTGATATTGAGAAATACCTAGAAATCTGCAAAAATATAATGGTTTGAAAATGTGTTTAAAGTTTGGCCTCAACTATTTCTAAATATATTCTAAACGAGTTTTTAAAGTCCTGTTTCTTTAAGTTCTTCTGAGATACAATTTAACAAAAAAATATTTGGTTTTAAATTATAATTTATTTTAAATTTGAACATTTATTTTAAAAATAAATTAGTTTTTGTTAAATTCATAAATTTATAAATGTTACTTAATCCTTAATATACTTATAATCCTTGTGGCTAAGATGGTTTACTTTAGATCTTACGATCTTGAGTTCGATCCCCGCCCGAAACCAAGTTTTGATAATCTCTAAAAAAAAAATGCAGTGCAAAAAACTGCAGTGTAAATGCAGCGTAAAAATGCAGTCTTAACTTCTATATCGACAAAACCGAAGACAATCATCCAAGTTCAGCGAAACGACCTATAGAAAAGAAATTCTCATGTTCATCGGAAACAACATTAGATAGACCCTCTCGCTCACTGAAAGCCGCCTTGGATGTTGCCATATTGGAATAACTGATTTTAATATAATCTTCATTTCTACTGGAGATCACTGCTATTGTCGCTCGATGTTTATTATTTCCAACTTCATATTCTACATCTTTTTCGAAAAAACAAGGTTTCGGTAGTTCGTCATTAAAATTTAATTTTCTTACTAAAAATCCTCCCGCTTTCCTCCGAAATCCTCCTTAAATCCTCCCAGTAGTTAGCGTTTTTCCCGGTACAACATGAACATCAGATTTATATTCGAAATCGTCTATTTGAAAATTTGAAGTGAAATATCCAATCGTCGACACAGCACCATCTTCAATCCCTTTCAGCTGAGTTTCCTTTAGATTAAGTGTACTTTGTTTCGCACAGTTAGGTTAAGTCACTTCCAGTATCAATTAATCATTCTATTGTATGATTATTCATCTGTACTATTTTATGATTATATTTTATGTTATTTGGACCCTCACAAATCAAAGCCGTTCCCTTTGGTTTATGTATTTCACTGCAAACGAACCACATTTTTACAAAAGATTATCAAACTCGTACAAGAGATGTACCATGATGCAGGTAACCGAGTTCAATACAAGAACAAGCAACTGATGCATATTACAATAGCAATGGAGTAAGACATGCGTACTCTCTCCACTACTGTTCCTAGTAGTATTAGATAGTCTCATGCGGGAAATGGACCACAAATCGCCCAATAGCATCCAATGGGGACTGACAGGAAAACTTAACGATTTGGATTACGCTGATAATATATGCCTGCTGACACATAAATACACGGACATGCAGCAGAAAATAGAACAGCTATCGGACTTCGCGAAAGAAGTTGGTCTAAAAATAAACATTACGAAAACCAAGACGATGAGGATAAATACTACGATAACCACACCAATAAGCGTCAACCAACAAAATATAGAAGATGTAAAGGAATTCGTATACTAAGGTTGTACACTAGCAGAAACAGGCGAAACCGAGAAAGACATTAACAAGCGCATAAACAAAGCCAGAACGACATACAACATGTTACACAAAATCTGGAATGCATCTGTCCTCTCCCGTAACACCAAGATACGAATGTTCAACTCGTGTGTAAAATCAGTACTCCTATATGGCTGCGAAATGTGGAAGCAAAATCGGCAGATTACGAACAAACTACAAGTATTTGTCAACAAATGTCTAAGAAGAATACTAAAGTGCTTCTGGCCGAATACCATATCAAATGCGGAACTCCATAGAGTAACTAATCAGGTAAATATGGAAAATGAAATAAGGAAACGTAAGTGGAGATGAATCGGACATACACTAAGAAAACCAGCAAGTGACATAACATGCATGGCCTTAGAATGGAACCCTCAAGGGAAAGGTTGGACGTCCACCTGTAACGTGGAAACGAACGGTGCTAGCGGAAGCGAAACATCTCGACAAATCATGGAAGGAAATTAAAACAGTAGCAGCCAATAGAGTTAGATGGTCCCACCTAGTAGACCCTATGCTCCTAAATTGGAGATAAAGGTAAATATATATATATATATATATATATATATATATATATATATATATATATATATATATATATATATATATATATATATATATATATATATATATATATATATATATATATATATATATATATATATATATATATATATATATATATATATATATATATATATATATATATATATATATATATATATATATATATATATATATATATATATATATATATATATATATATATATATATATATATATATATATAGTTACATACCCAGAATGTACCAGCAACAACAAGGACAACAACGTATAATACAACAAAAGCAGTATTTCCAAATCTACCGCATCAGTAGAATTATTAAATATAATGCAAAGTATATTTTATACAAACCATTATTGATTTCATCATGTCTTCAAGGCTCCAAACAAAACTCGGTTAAAATAAAACAAACCTATTATTTTTTCACCATTATTATAGTTCAAGTTTCAACGATTAACACGTTGCTAAATAAAATCCCAAAATAAAATAAATAAGTTGGAGTTTAATTTAAATTAAACGCGGCACGACCTAAAAAGAACTTTCGCTCGAACCATATCAACCGATGTGCTTCGATCCCATAACTATATATATATATATACCGGGTGTGTTTTTTAAGCTGAAACATTCAAATATCTTGGAGATTAAGCCCTCCACGATAAAAATTACCATTATCAAAATTAAATCATTCCGGGAGCGAAATACATTAGCTAAAACTAATTGCTAAAACTATGACCCCCCGTAAATCCTTGTAAGGGGGTGGGGGCAACTTGGAAACTAAAATAAGAACCCCTATTTTTTATTGCAGATTCGGATTCTACGGCTAAGAGTACGTAGGATTTCCTTGAAACATTTTTTTCGATTCATGATAGATGGCGCTGTAATAAACGATATTAAATTTTTATTACTGAGAACATTATGCATACGATTCTGCAATATGTTTGCATTAAAATTAACACGTTTTCAAGGTAAATACTCGAAATTAGTTTTAAACAAATTGTATTTCTTAAATTTTTAATTACTGAATATGACTTGTCAAGAAACTACTTTTAGCGTAACCCAGGAACAACGACGTGGACATCATCTTTTAATTAAATTAAGTTTACTCAAAATGATGGCCTTCGGCTTCAATGCACTTATTAATCCGCATTTAAAATGAATGTACACAACTGAGAAGCTGTGCTCGCTCAATCATATTCTCACGTGTTGTTGGTACCTGTTGGTATACTTTGTCTATGAGATAGCCCCACAAAAAGAAATCTGGCGAAGTAAGATCTGGTGATATGGCAGGCCAATTTAAAGGACCAATTCTACAAATCCAGCGACCATTGAAATTACGAACAAGTACTTCACGTGCTACCAACGAATAGTGTGCTGGATAATCATCATGTTGAAACCACATGTTCTGTCGCAATTCTAAGCTCAAGTCTTCAAATAATGTTGATAGTTGCTGAAATGTCTTGGTAGATTTGACCATTCAAGTTGCCTTCAATAATATGGGGGCCGATGAGTTGGTTGCCAATTATTCCACACCACACGTTGGCAGTCCAAAAGCGCTTATCTTATACTTGGCTAAGCCAGTGTGGATTTTCAACACTCCAGTAATGCATGTTGTGTCGATTAACCGTTCCATGGTTTGTAAAAGACGACTTATTTTACTTTATTTGTTCACGTGCCCACTGAAAATCTTGGTGTTAAGCCATCCACTTCCATCAGCAGTGAATTGTTTGATAGTCCGGTAAAATGAAGCACGTGACAGAATCATATCTGGAAAACGTGCAGCGTAGAGATTGACCGCATTCTCAAGACTACGGCCAGCTTCTCCATAAACCAGAACCATTTCAATATTTTCTTGTACAGTTAAATACTTCATTTTGAATTGTAAAAGCCTTACGCAAACAGGCCTTATTGTTTTCGAAATAATCTTTGAACTGTATCGATATTTTTAAAACAAAAAAAATCATTTATTTGAAAGCAAATTTAGTCGCATGTTCCTATGCATAATCATTGAAGAATCGTATGCATAATGTCTACATAATGATGTAGAATCCGAATCTGCAATAAAAATAGGGGTTCCTATTTTAGTTTCCAAGTTGCCCGCACCCCCCTTACAAGGAGTGGCGGGGTTTCCTAATTTTAGCACGAATGCATTTCCCTTCCGGATTGATTTAATTTTGATAATGGTCATTTTTATCGTAGAGGGCTTAATTTCCGAGATATTTGAAAGTTTCCTTAAAAATAACACTCGGTATATACATACATATATACGTACATGATCTCTATAAGCTTTGTCATTCAAAGACAATTTTATTCGTCCTATATATACTTAACGATGTAACACATATAAGACAAAGTTAAAAGTTAAAACTAGTAAATCATAAAGAATAAATAAATTAAACATTAAAATTTACAACAACAACTATGAAAGCTTATCTTCAACAATAACTTATATAACACGTACATAAATATAGGTACCTAACCTATCAAATAGAAGACGAAAAATATAATTTTACAGTATATGTATATAGGTGTGTAAAGCTCATGTTGCTTGTATTTTATGGCATGCCATAAAATCAGAAGGATATTTTCGTTAATATGTGATGGGTAAAAATAAATAAAAGAAAATTACCGAAAACATTTTGTTTTTACGTTTTTCCAATTTCCAAGTCATAAAAATACGTTAAAGAAATTGATAAGACATTGTTCGATTTTTATATCGGTTAGTATTATGGGTTTGGTGTTTGTTCGCGTTGCGCGGCAGTAAGTCATCAAGAAGTCACGATAAAAATTTAAGCTTTGAACAATGGGCTTAGAATCGGTGGTATAAAATTTACGCAGTTATGCCCTGAACTATGTGAATTAGAATTTTTCGGGTATTTACTAAATTTTTGAGATCGAACTGCATAAATCTGTGAAGTTTCTGTCTACCATTAAGTGAAAATTTATTTAAAGTACCATGCCCTAAATATACATTAATTGAAATAATACAAACTTTTAAAGCTTTTATAAAAATTTCTTACTATTTGCATTCCTCAAGTTAATAAAGACCATTTTTAGGACTATATACAAACATTTTATTAAAACGATTATATCGTTATAATGTCATGGTCAAGGATAATTTTAATTGGACCACATGCTCATTAAAAATAATTTCCACACTCACTATCGTAACAAAAATAAAAGGGTTAACAATATATATGTTAATTTATCATACTTCTAATGAGTATTGTTCTCATATATGCATAAATGTACGTTTATAACAACAACAATTATTTCTACATTTTTATGCCAACAAATTAATAAATTCTGATGGTGATGTACATAAATTGTTTAGCTAAACAAAAAAATAATTATATTAATCATAATGTTTATTTATTTAATTATTTCTGGTCGCATATATACTCATATATTTAGAGATCCCTCATATAAGTTTGTACATACATACAACACAAATCTCATTAATCATATTATTCTGAAACATACATATGTACATACGTACATACTATAAACGAACCATAAAACATTTTTGTTGTTCAGACTTAAGACTGTTAATCTGCATGAAGGTTTTATTTTTAATGAATTAATTTTACTTTTTTTTATTTTGGAAAAAAAATTGGGGCTTTTCTTGCAAAAAAAAAAAATTATCGATCAGCAGTGAAATACACTTACGAAATATTGGTATTATACAGTTCTTTGAAAATAATAATTGTATGACCAGATTTCAAAAGCTCAAAAACCAAAGCTCTTAAATATTAGTTTATAGGTATAAACAGAACAAGAGCGACGACGACAAGCGACGACACCTATCAAATTAAAATACACAGAAAGCATACGATTCGTACAGAACCAATGTCGCCGAACTGTTCTATTTACAGAATCTATTTCTAATTGTGTCGCCAGCGTTGCAAGGTTATCAACTCATTTTTGCACCTTTGTGTTGATGGTTAAAATTTTTTGGTTGTCAACTTTGTTTTAACCTAAGTGTTGCTCTCTCACCATACACAACATCAATTCATTTTATTTAATTTTATAAAAAAATATGTGATTTAAAGAAAATTGATACTGAAGCTCTCGTTGTGTTTACTAAGGCGACATCGCCGGCAGATAATTATATTTTGTATTCGACGCTCTTGTTCTGTTTATACTTTATTATGACTATTAACCAACGGGCGGCACGACTGTGTTAAAACATCTTAATATTCATGGCTCCCACCGGGTTGTCTGGATCGCCGTACACGTTTACGAGCCGCCCCTTCGACCAACATGTTTGCGACGAATGCTCGTCACCGATTAGTAAGGGTTGTGTTTTATATTTCGGGATTAGGCAACCCTTGTGCTGCCATCTGGTAACTGACGTCTCTATCGTAAAGTTTGACATTTTAGATAGTATATTTACTCAGTACGCTTGTTATATTGCCGCTGTTTGTCATAGTGATATCAAAATTTCAAATTAGATGTTGTTTAACTCAACAACAGCGCATGATGAGCTTAATTCGATTTTAGGTGATTAAGCACCATCAAGGATTAGTGTTTAACAATGACGTAGTTCACCAAAAATCGGTTGTTGATCCGGAAAACAGGTAATGAACTGGTACTGCAAGATCGTTAGATTGACGCAACCATGGGCATTAGTGAGACCAGCATATATTCAATATTGCATGAATATTTGGCCGTCAAAAAAATTTGTTCGCGTTGTATTGGTCGAAAGAAATGCTCAAAAAATATTATCATGCTGCTTCTAAATATGTCTATAACATCATGATAGATGACGAATCTTGAATCTATGCATATGACCCAAAAACAGTACGAGTGTAATGTAAGTCAAATCTAAGAAATATGTTCGCACAGGAAACACGTCACAGCAAATAGTCGACTGTTTTTCCGGGAACACTGGACATGCCCATAACCAAATACCATTGGTGCAACATAAAATCTTAAATTTTGAATGGTACACATTTGTTTATCGGAAATCTTCGGTGAAATAATTTTACTCAGTATGCGACTTACCCCAAAAGTATTGATAAATTTGTCTCACTATATATATGTATATATACTCGTATATGCTATCTCGAGGCAGTGGTAGAATTTATGATTACATTATCACTCTCTGGGAGATTTATGCCTTCTATTCTTTCCGCACATAATAATTGTTTCTTATTAATGACAAACACAGACTCACATCAGCCTAACAATTTAGTTCGTGGTAGTCATATACAAGGACATTGTCTCACTGAGGTATACATACGAGCAGACTGGACGTCCCCGCCCATGAGTTACGATGTAGCGGTGACGAGGAGGTAGAAGAAATAGTGTTCCGCCTGCTCTGCACCTGTCCTCATCTAGCATAGAGCAAAATTAAATTAGTAACTGCAATCGGCTGGGTTACTGTCATAGCGCACATAATTCCAATGCTGCCTGGGATATGGACCATATGCTTCTTCATTTGCATCGGTCTATATTTCGGTTGCATTAATAGAATATTCCCCTTGCTAATTCATTGGGATGTGTTTCCAGTTTCGAACGGTACATCAAACTGTGTTCTTGTATCATATCTTTGACCGTTTGAATCTCAAGGTTTCTGTGGATGTTGCGATTTCGGATATATATTGCGTTCGATGCAAAAGATCTATACTTGATGCGCTTTTACAGCCCCATAGCTGAATTCCATATGTCTATATACGGATTAGGATCGCTTTGTATTGTAAAACCTTGCATTCCAGGGAGAGTTTTGTTTTTCTTCCAATCAGCCAGTACTTTTTTGAAAATTTTATATTTATTTGGTTGCGCTTTGATTCAAATATTGGTGTGACAACCTTACCAGTTGTTGCGGCAAACCGGTATAGTATATGGCAAATACTGGTTCCAGTACACTGCCTTGTGGAACTCCTGCGTTTATGTCATTTAGTTCAGTAACGGAATTCTGTTTAACAAGTAGCTTTGAAGGACTGCATGCATTTTTTTTGGTGGCAGACGAGCCATGATCATGCCATACTTTGTCGAAAGCTTGCACAATGTCATGTTAGTTTTTGTTCTTCGTACGGTTTATTAGTTATTTATTCGTTTAGTTTTTTTATTAGTGTGTAATAAAATTAGCGCTAAAAATGTAAGGGGTGTGCAGTAAATAATAGTATTCTTGACTTTATTGGAACAAGCCTCAACAAAATACAAAATGCTTCGACGGAAAATTTAGAAATACCGCCGATTAATGCAAATCAAAATACAAATGAAAAATAAATGCTTCAACAGCCAATTTGCCACTACTAAGTGGAACTGAACCCAGGGAGGGCTTCAAACCCAATTCCTCCTTTACGGAGGACTTCACACCCAATTCGTGTAACATTTAACTAGAAAAATCTTTAAAATATCATCAAAAACTGTCTAACCCAAAGAAAGCTATATAAATACGTACAGGTCAATAAACATACTTCCGATATGGGATTACAAAAACAAAAACCAATATGTATATATCTGAAAGACACAATATACCACCTAGACCACCAATTTGGGTTTCGAGGCCAGCACGGCCTCGAGGGTTTCGCAGTTGCACAGAGTTGTAAATCCAGGTAAAATCGCCTTATAGATGAAAAGAAATACTGTTCAGAAAAGACAAAATAATTAAATAATAAAAAAATTGATATATGATTTTGTCCATGGTTATTGCAAAATAAAAATAACGTCCTAATTTTTATCAATAAGATTTAATTTTATATTACATCACTATACTACTTTAATTAGGTGCAACATCCAATAACCAACCATCATTGGTTGGCTATGGTTTAATTAAATTCAACAATTTTTAAACGAATTTGCAGATCTCATCCATAAGTATTAATATCTAGTATTTTAGATGGCTAAATTTTTCTTATCTCGAAACAGATCGCCGTCGTCTGGATTCGTTTCTATTATTTTTACACTTTTCGAAGAAAATTCGTAATTTAAAAAAGTATAAATAACAATTATCTTGCTTCGCAAGGTACCACCTCTAGGAAGAAAATGGTATAGCAAAATAAAATTGAATTTAACTTAATGGTTTCATCAAAATTATCACCGGCCAAAGAATAAAATATACCTAACAAACTACCTCATCCTAAGTCACCTATAGTCGATGATGGTCTGTGAAATTAACTATAATTTAGAATATTACAATATAGAAAGACTTCACTATACAGAACTCAGCTGAAACACAACCGTATAAAGTATTTTCGTGCGGGGAAACCCATTATCAACCATTTGTTGTGCAAAACTAAAAACTGTAACAAGCATTTGGTGCCTAAATATATTTTTGAAACACTGCACAAAAACCGAAAGGCACGATAAGTAGTTTATACCACTTATACCTTCATACATATAAATATTTACTCTTCCGCCATTAATATGCTTATATATTATGTTACGCCTGTACAATGCTTTATATATTTTAAAAAAACGGTAATCTAAATCCGAAACGACACCAAACTACACACAAAATAGATTATTTGAAATGTAATAAAGATTACACACAATTTCTTCTAATCACATGTCACTCTACATATATGTATATACATGTTAAATCCTTCCGCAACACCTATACACACATATTTATCGAACAAATTTGGTAAATTTCTTAATAATCCTTAACACACACACACACATATATACATAAATATATAGGTACTTAACGTTATACGTTATTTTAGCTATACATACTCGTACATACATATGTACATCCTCTTATACTTTACGCACGAAATTTCGTTATACTGCTTGACAATTTGACATAAGATTATTTTTATGTACGCGCGTCATCTTATATCTATATATACGTATATACAATATGTGTATGTACATAGAGAACCTATTGGATGTCAACATGATGTGCTAATTTATTTATTTATCTATTTTTGCGTGTTTTATTAAATTCTAACAAATTATTTGTTGTGTTACACATACGAGGAGTTATTATTATTCAGAATTGGGTATATGATATATAGAATGCGTACATACGTAGATATGTAAGAAAAAAAATCTTAAAAATTGCTGAAAAAATACATAAATTGGGAGTGTTATTAGAATAGGGGCATAATGAAGAAAATCATAGAATTCCACCTTACGAGCACGTGCACTTTAGATAGGAGCTCAGCTGTAAAATGCAATAATTACAAGGACCAACATCCATCTACCTAGAAAGAACGTCTTATCTAAACAGTAGAAACCCTGCTAGAGAAGCCCCGACCAATCGACAGACAAATCGGGAATCATATAAATTTCGAGGAAAAGTATCATATACGAGTACGTCAAGATGCAAAAGCAAAAGATAGCAACAACAGCCAAATTTTGTGAGATGTCATGAAATGCATAGATGCTCTAATTAAAAAACTTGATGACCAGGCTGAGACCAATAAACACATATTTGAACAGTTGAGAAACTTGTCATCATCGTTACCCTTCACGACTAGAAAATAAAAATAAAAATAAATTTACAAACGCTCAGGATAGTAATTTGGAATGCGAATGGGCTGAACCTACACATCCTCGAGCTGGAAATATTTTTCTTTAAACAAAAAATTGATATATGTCTAATCTCTGAAACCCATTTCACTAACTCCTCATATGCCAGAATACTTGGGTACAGATTTTACCATCCCATCCATCCATCAGAAAAAGCAAGAGGCGGATCTGCCATTCTTATTAAAGAGAATATAAAACACAACGAAGAATTAAAAATTGAATCCAACTTATGCTGATTTTGGCAGTTGGAAACAATGTAGAAGTCAACAATTGGATGAAAAAATGGACAATAAAACTGAACGAAACTAACTCTGTGCATGTGAGCCTTACTAAAAAAAATATTTCTTATTTAAAAAATAAAAATTCCAGTATTACATTTGATAACTTTATGGCAGGTCAACAAAGCGACACATTGTGGTTTTAGTGCCAGCACAATTTACGAACTATACTAAGGGTCTGTATTGTCGGATGACATTAGATATAAAAGCTCAAAATTTGAGCTTTAGATCCAAAGCTCTTACAATTGCTGAACAATTAATCTGTTTGGGTGGTACTAAAAACTTCGGTTGTCAGTGCTGCTCAACAAACTTTAGGTATAGTGAAAGTCAGACCCAATAATGATTAGTTTGATGACGAGTGTCGTCTTGCAGTTGAGCAACAAAATATAACCCATAGTGAAGTGCAACAACGTCTCACAATCACGAGGAAAAATAATGGTTTAAGGCTAAGGTTCTGAAAGTACAACTATACTCAGAGGATCATGAGGAATTCAATAGAGCCATGGATCAATCGCTCACCTGAGGTGGACTACATTATTTCGGGGCTCTTGATTTTCGGAGGGGATACTTTGTGGAACTGTCTTTTCAACCTTATTCGATTTGCCCCATCTTCAAGAAGGCAGACCGCTATACACGTGGAAGAATTGTCGCGGTATAGCTCTACTTTGAAAGAAATACTTGATCCGCTAGTAGATTTTTCAGCTTCTCTTGGACACCAGATCAACGAGTACAAACCGAAATATACATGATCTCTGGTTATATAGGGACAATGGTAAATTTAAGTAGTGGCCACTACACGTTTGAGGGAGTGAGGAGGTTCAAATATTTGGGCTCTAATCTAAGCATTCGACAGAACATTTCTTGACATTTAGTCTTTAAAGATTACTTCTTTCAAATGATGGCCACAACTGCGATGGTCCTTTCTCAAAGTCCAATTTTTGAAGACGCGTTCGAGAACATCGAATGGTATTTAGCGAATGACACGAGTAATGTTGGTTTCAAATGCCTCAAATCTAGTTTATGGTTTATTCACATAGAATTTGGGCTTTGAGTAGCCGCAAACAAAAGAGTCTGGAGGTATCACACGATCTAAATAGCCAATTTAACGATCCGAACCGTGAAATGAATTGTTCGTCAACATGATTTTTCAATAAGTACATTGCTTCGCGCGGTATATGGCAAATAGCGCCGACTTCTTGGAACCAAATGTCATCGAGGTCGGGCTTCAACTTCAGGCACCAAATGTTCCGTTATCATGACGAGCACGATTCACAAGTACGTCCCGGCCGTCTTCTTTTATGAAGAAATAAGGACGAATGATTTCACAGGCCCATAAACCACATCAAACCGTCTATTTAGTCGCGTATCATCCAATACTGTAAACTGGAATTCAAACTTTTCGATGGTATTCCAAATAGTGGTCTCGACAGACCGATAATGTCATTTTCGTAATAAAGCTGAACAATTTGTAGACGCTCAGCCGGGCTCAGTCTTTCCATGATGAAATGGCAAACAATACTGAATAAAAATACTATGACAGTTTGAAACTATTCATGCGTTATTTGTCAAAAAGGAACAAATGAAAAATTCACGCTTTTACAAAACAATCGCTAAAATATCGTAGGTTGCTGACATTATTTTAATTGTCGACGTTGACAAAAACACTGCCAAGTAATCTACGTTATATTTTATGTGTCGAAAACCGCGTAGATTACATGGCGTAATCTACCTCACCCATCCGTGGCTGGAACTGCCAATATACCAGCTGAAATACTCAATGCATACGCATTTACAACTGGAAGAGCACTAACACCACTATTACTAGAAGTATGGAATACTGGTTCCAAACAAAGGCGACCTAAGAGAATGCAAAAACTGGTGACACATTTTCCTCCTCAATAGTACAATGAAATTATTAGTAATGATTATCCTGGAACAAATCTCACAAACTGTGAACCAATATATAAGAAACTCATCACTATATCTTACTTTCGTGGATTTCGAACGCAGAAGTGCAATATGCAAAGCACTCTACGAAACCGAGCTCATCCAAGAAATGTACAGGGATGCTGGAAATAGAGTTCAGCACAAAGGAAAGCAGATTGTAACATACTACAATGAGGTAGGATATGTACGTTATATGATACGGATATGTACATCACCAGTAACTTTTCCTCATACTCACCAAACGACATTAAGTGGGAGCTAAAGAGAAGAGCACCAACAATAGAGTTAGATGGTTCAATCTAGTAGACGCCCTATTCTCCTAAGTGTAGATATAAGGGGAAAAATATATGGTTCTGGAGCAATTTGCTAAACGAGTGAATCTCTTCCAAAGTGCCGGCGATCTGGATACCGTTCAGCGTATATTCTAATCTCCTCCGCATTTACCATCATCATATCGAATGCTTCTTCATTGGTAAACAACATATTCTTAGCAACTTTTTTTATTGATTTATAATTAGAAATAACGGAGATAATTGGAATGTAAAATTGGGAAATGCGTTTTGGGGTTTTAATTTACTTAATAAGTCTCAAACAAGAATTGATTTTATTTATTTTTATTTGTCGTAACAACAAAACAGTGTTAGAACTTTTGTTAGAAAATTTGCTGTAATGCAGATCAAGTTTAGCTTATACCTCTGAAACTATACACTTTACGGAAAATTTTGTGGAGTGAAAAAGTATTTATTTTTAACAGCTTAACTGTTCTAATTTTAAAAAAAAAACTTTTTTATCCGTATCTCCCAAACTAATGAGTTTCAAGGTTATAGTTTTCTCATATCTGACCCTGTATACCTATATAGTACATACATAACATAATAGAAGATATAATTTTCCTATATGAAAAATAAAGATATAACGAATCCATCCGCAGCCCGAACGTTATTTGCTATAAATTATACAAAAATAAAACTATTGAACTGATTCCAAAATAGTAATACAATAGTTTGGAAAACTATATTTATATAAATAAATAAATTATGAATATTATACAAACAATAAAATTATTTTAGTTTTATTAAAATATCTATTCATATGCAAGAATAAAATAGTGGGCTGAATTCATAATAAATAACATACCAGCCCGCAGTACACATATATATATATATATATATATATATATATATATATATATATATATATATATATATATATATATATATATATATATATATATATATATATATATATGTGTATGTACATACTATGCATAATATATAATGGATAGTTTATCAGTTTTAATGAGTTTGGATCTGCATATATGTGCTTAAATTTGTTTGTGTTTTGCTAACAGCGGGTACTGTTTGGAATTAAAACATATGTATATACAATACTGGTGGTTATTCATAACTGAATTAGCAGAATAACATAATTTTTACATGAATTATCAATTTTTATTTTATTTGAATCTAACACAGTAGCATCCATTCGTTCGCCGGAAAAGTTTCGACCTATTTTATTTTTTCATAGAAATAGAAAACTCCCATGTCCCAATTGTTGACTATTTCGTTTAGCACATTCTATCTCGGATAATTTATATTTTTTTGAGCAGAATTCAAAAATGTTGTAGTTTATCCGGTAGCGATTATTCGAAAAAGCCGACTAGCTAGCTCGACTGAGCACTACTGGTGCGGATGAAGTTTTTCCTCAATTGGTCCTAAATTACGTCATTTAAAGTTAGGACACTTTTAGTACAAAATGCACTCGCCTATATAGGCTTTTTTCTAAAACTGAATTAATTTTTTATTTATGTAAATGTATTAGTGTTGATAATAAATAAATAGCATATATTCGGGCTGATAATGAGCAGCATTAATCATTGCTCATCAAACAAGTTTCAAACATACATTTAAAATTCATATGTAACTTACAATTTTGTGTTAATTCATTTTTATTTTTATTATCCTAATTTCACCTCTGTTTATGTATAATTCAATTTCATTATATACAATATTTTTATTTTTGCATGCATTATATACTTTTATTAATAGGTGTAGAAATTAAAGAAAGTTTTAAAACACTTTATAATATTTATTAATTTTTTAAAGGATTTTATTGATAACTTAATAATTAAAAATTAAGTTATATTGTAGAGTAATATTATTTGTACACAATATCAATGTTCAGAACTTTCTGATGCAACGGACCAAAATTGCTAATTTATAGAGTTTTGGTACTTTTTTTTTTTTTTTTTTTATAATAACAGTATATTTTCTATTTAAATAATAAAATTTTTTATATACAATAAATAAAAATACAGAAAATAACTATTTTAGTGTACTCCTTATTTATACAAATGTCATGGAGCCACGATTCATTATACCTACTTATCACAAAATAATCTTAAAGGTAGTAGAGGTTACATAATTAAAAAATTAAAACTAATATATGTACATACGAGCATAGTTTAAAATATAACAAATAAAAAAATAACAAATTTTTATTTTGCAAAACGATTCATTTGCGTAATAAATAGCGACACATCATACAATACAGTTTTATACATACACGATAAATTAGATTAATGTTTCAAATAAAATTTCAATGTTGCTAATTGTAAATAACCAATCTTTTAATAATCTACTAAATTTAGTAATTGTATTTGCGTTCACAATGTCGGTCGGTACTTGGCTATATAATTTCGGAGCAGTGTATGAGAAAAATTTCTTAAAATGTTCTTTATACGGTTGCGGAGTTTTAATTCTGTTTTTGTTCCGGAACATATACGGCTCAGAAATATGAAAATTAATTAGACGATGCCCGCTCATCACATAGTACATTTTTAGAACTTTGAAAACGTACAGGTAGCGTAGAGGTAAGATTTTTAAATGCACGAACAAAGGCAAAGATGGCGTGGTCCTTGGTAAGTAATTCATAATTTTTAAAACTCCTTTTTGGATAGTCACCAACGGTTTGATATTTGACAAGTAAATACCACCCCAGCATGTTATACCATATTGAAGATGCGAATCAAACAATGCATAATAAAGGCATCTTAAAAATTTCGAACTACATATATTTCTCAATTAAAAAAACGTTCTTAATGTTTGCCTAAGTTTCATTTTTAAGTTGGCAATATGATCCTTAAAATTTAGTTGGGAATCCAAGCTCACACCTAAATATTTGAATGATGTTACGTTTTCAATAGGTACACAAAGAGTATTACAATCAGACTCATTGCAAGCCAGTGAATGAAAAAATATTGGATTAGGATCATGGATGGCACAACTCACATTGAAATACATAATTTTGGATTTGCAGCTTAGAACCATATCATGTACGTAGAACCATTTCTTTAGCAAACTCATGTCATCTTTCACGGCACATTTTAAAGAATTCATATCTGAGCTGGAGTATAGAAACGCCATATCATCCGCAAACGCAACAAGAGTACCATGCAGTTTAAGATCAAAGATCGAATTACAATAGATCAAAAAAAGTAATGGCCCTAGGACAGAGCCTTGCGGAACCCCAACATTAATCACCTTTTCATCGCTATATATTTTGTTAATGCAAACAGTTTGCACACGATTTTTAAGATAGGACTGAAAAAGAGAAAGTGCCGAGCCTCTGATACCTATATGTGATAACTTATCTAACAATATTGCATGGTTGACTGTATCAAAAGCTTTTGTAATATCAATAAAAAGTGAGGACACTTTTAGATTTTCATTTAAATGATGATATACAGGAGTATGAAATGAAATAAGTGCTTTTTCAGTCGATGATTGTTTTATAAAACCGAACTGCCTCTTATCCAAAAATTGTATTCTTTCAAAATAATTGAGCAATCTAAATTTAATAATTTTTTCCAAAATCTTCGAAAATGTATTCAGTAAAGTAATTGGGCGATAATTGTTAAGATCAATACGTGAGTCCTTTTTATATAATGGTTTAACAATACCAATTTTTAATTTCTCAGGAAACACACCCTTTTCAAAACATAGATTAAAAATAAATTCTAAAATATGGGTAATACTGAAAATAACATTTTTTACCAGTGAATTTGAGACCCCATCAACTCCACAAGAATTAGAATATTTCAATTCATTTACTGCTGACAGTATCTCTGATTCACTAATTGGAAAAAAGAAAAAATTTAGATTACTGTATCGTGACAAAACCATGTTATTCCTAACAACATCTTCAATAATAATATTTTCATGATTTTTATTTATAATCTCATTAGGTATATTAATAAAATGGTCATTAAATACGTTCGCAATTTTTTTTGGGTCAGTATTAATATTATTTTCACCAATATATATTGCTGTTATACTATTTATACTGGTTTTGTTATTTAAAACATTATTTACAATTTTCCATTTTGATTTAATATCTGTTCCTGCCTCTATCTTATTTTTAAAATAACGTTCTTTCCTGAGTGGAACCAAGATTTTAATCTTAGAATTAAGCTTTTCAACTTTTTTCTTGAGGACATCATTATTTCGATTTTTTGCTAATTTTTTCGATAACCGATTTCGATGATTTATCAATTTTAATAACGAGTCACTCATCCAAGGCTTGAGCTTAAAGTGACTCCTTTTAATTTTTACAATTGTTTTAAATTTATTAAGATTAAAAATAAATTTATCAATAAAAAATGAATACGCTATATTGGGACCAACCGAAGAAAAAACTTCACTCCAATCGCTAGAGTACAAAGCCTCAGAAAGGCCATTGTAATTTATCTTCGTTTGATGCACCGGTTCGTACATACGACCTCTTTTAGCTTTATTTGCTAACTTTAAAGTTAAATGAATAGTAGTATGATCAGTCACAAATAAATTCAAATTTTTAAGTTCTGTAGAAAATTGTTTACTTACAATACATATACAAAAGATGTTATACTAATCAATAATCTATGTATATACTTAGGTATATAAACATAAAGTAATTACATGAATAATTATTATATACATAGAGCTACAGTTTAGTATCAGTAATCCATAACACCATCACCCTTAGTTTAAAATAATACTTAAGATTATTTTATATAAAAAGTAATATACAAATTTTTAAATTGATTCAATACTATAATTCAAAATTAGTATGTAATATGAAATTAATAAGAAAAAAAAAGATAATAAAAATAATACATATATTAGTATAAACATAAATGAATTCTATAAACTAAATAAATTTAGTTTTAATTTTGATAATTTGTAATAACTAAAAAAAATAATAAATTATTATTATTTATTTATATAAATTGTTTTTTTTTGTTTTAAATATGAAATTTATTTTATAGTTTAAATTCTTTTCGACCTTCTCAACTTTATTGAAATACCATTAACTTACGAATAGTTTTAATCGATTATTGTGAACTGTCTTCAATTTATTTTTTATTAATACTGTAGTATTTGTCTGAGAATTAATACGTTTAACTTCAAAAGGACCAAGCCAAAGTGGAGAAAATTTGGTAGAACGGACTTCGTTTTTTAATAAAACTAAATCACCGATTTGGAAATGTTTGATTTGTGTGTTGTTATCATAGTATTCTTTCGATCTGAGTTTTTGACTTATAAGATTTTCCTTTGCTTTCTGAAAAGAATTTTGCATTCTACTTTTAAGTTCTAACATGTAATCATCGTAGTTATAAACTAGTTCTGGTTCTTGAAGTAGTACTGTAGGAATCATAGGTTTCCAACCAAATAGTAATTCAAACGGCATGAATTTGGTTGCACTATGCGGAGTCGAATTAAAAGTAAATATAGCATAACGAAGCCAAGTATCCCAGTTGAGTGGGTCTGACTGCGTGTAATTTCTCAGATATTCTGTCCATGTTCTGTGAGATCGTTCTAATGCTCCATTTGTTTGAGGATGATACGCTGTTGTATTTAACTTCTTAATTTTTAGAAGTTTGCACACGTTTGTAAACAGATCACTCATAAAATTCGCCCCTTGATCGGATAATATTTGTTGAGGGGTACCGAAAACACATATTATTCGTTCTACAAAAATTCGAGCTATGGTTTCGGCATCCTGGTTCCTTATAGGAAATGCAAAAGAAAATTTAGTAAGGTCATCCTGAACGGTAAGTATTTGTTTTCTTGATACGACACAAGGAGAGGACCGACTATATCTAAAAAAAGCTTTTCGAATGCGTGAGAAGATGTTGAAGTTATTTGCATTGGAGTTTTATTGAATTTGCAGCATTTATTTTTTTGACATAGCTCACAAGATTTAATTGCTTTTCTAATACGAGTGTATAAGTTATTAAAATGATAATATCTTTTGATTCGCTGTGCAGTTCGGAATGCACCTTGATGACCACCTAAAGGTTTAGAATGAAATTCTTCAATAAGTTTATCAATTTCGGAATCGTCAGTGAGATGTATTATTTTAGAATTCGGTAAATTGGTTTCAAGATTATCTGGATTTGACCTAATTTCAGATTGTTGTTTACTTTTTGATCGAGTTACGACCATTATTTCTTTAGATGTTGAAGGAAGTTTTGAAGATTTATCAGGTACAATTGCTATTCGACTTAGAGCATCCGCATTTTGATTATGATTTCCAGGTCTGTGGTAAACCTTAAATTCGAAATCTTCCAATCTAATGCGCCATCTCATTAACCGAGAAGAAGGGTTTTTTAAATTACACAGCCATATCAACGGCTTATGATCTGTAATTATGGAAAAGTGACGACCATATACATATGGGCGAACATGTTCGCAAGCCCATACTATCGCCAGCAACTCCTTCTCTATCGTTGGGTAATTAAGTTCAGCTTTATTTAGCACTCGACTAGCAAATGCAATTGGGAAATCAAAGTTGTTCGGGTTTTGAGAAAGAACCGCGCCGATTGCAATATCACTCCCATCGGTTGTTATTGTGAACGGTAAAGCAAAATCTGGGTGTTGTAAAATCGGAGGGTTTAGTAAACAATTTTTCAGTTTGGTGAAAGATTCATCGCAGAACGCATTCCAATTAAATGGTTGACCCTTTTTTAGTAAAATTGTAAGAGGTTGCGATAGTTCGGAAAATTGTTTAATGAAACGGCGGTAATATCCTGCTAAGCCTAAAAATGATTTGACTTCCTTTTGATTATTTGGCTGAGGATAATTTTTTATTGTATCAGTTTTGTTTTGATCTGGTTTGATTCCCTCTTCAGTGACGGTATGACCTAGATATATGATCTCCTTAGATAAGAATTGGCACTTATCTAAATTTACCTTCAAATTATTGATTTTGAAACATTCAAGAACCGATTCTAATTTAGCGTTGTGATCAATAAGATTATAACCAGTCACTATCACGTCATCTAGATAAACAAGACATTTAATGCCATTTAAACCACTTAGGATAGTATTCATAAGACGTTGAAACGTTGCTGGTGCAGTTTTTAAACCGAAGGGCATTCGTTTAAATTGAAAATGTCCTAAGTGAGTATTAAATGCAGTTTTTTCTCTATCTTTGGGGTCTAATAAAATCTGATGATAGCCCTTCGCAAGATCTAAAGTGGACAAATATTTAGACTTACCAAGATGATCCAAGATATCTGTTATATTTGGTAAAGGAAACACGTCGTTAACTGTTACATCGTTTAATTTACGAAAATCCACCACGATTCTCCATTTCTTTTCTTCGTTATTCGCTTTTTTAGGGACTAGGATTAATGGAAAGTTCCATGGACTTTTACTAGGTTCGATTATGTCGTCTTCCAACATATGGTTTATCTGTTTGTTGATTTCAGATTTTGTAGACTCTGGTAAACGATATTGTTTGACGTATATTGGCTCTACGTTACTATCAGTTCTAATTTTATGCATCATGATATCGGTTGATGTAAGCTTATCACCAGGCACGAAGAATATTTCATTATACTTTCGACATAGGTTTATAATAGAGTTCCGTTCTTCTTGATTAAGATGGTCGATTTTTAGAAGAGATTCGATAATTTGTAACCGATTGTTTATAACATTTGACCAAGAATTTAATCGAAATACTTCAAATTCGTCTAGTTTGGTGAGAGGTAAATTAAGATTTTCAATTTCGACTTCAAAATCGTTTGTATTTACGATGCTTATAGTAACGAGATTATTTTGTGATTTGATAATGGAGTTCGCTATGTATACACCAGGTACAATTTGAGATGATTGGCATACATAATCGACTTCATTAAGAATACTGGAATGAATTGAGGTTATTTTTTCTGAACGAGCAGGAATTAGAACAGATGAATTGGAAGTTAATTTCAGTTGAATTGGAATGTCATTATATAAAATTTCAAAAACATAATTAGAAAAATCTATCTTACACTTGTATTTAGACAAAAAATCCTTACCAATAATACCAGCACATGAGATAGGAAACGAACTAGAAACGATTTGGAATGAATGGTTTATTGATATGGAAGCTGATAGAATTATATTTGCTTCACAACTGGCTATTGTCTCGATTAACTGGGTAGTGATACCTTTAACCTTACATTTTCTTTCTGTGGTCTAATTCTGTAAAAACAAGATAATGTGAAAAAACGAAACATTGAAAAAGTTTACACAAAAAAAATTTACACAATTTCTATCTTATTTAGGTTAAATGGTATTCTATAAAACAAAGTAGTCAGCGTGTAAATTTTTTCTTGCTGAATAATTTTATCGTGTCTAAAACCACTTTGACATTTTGTTAGTGTTTCGTTTCATAATATAATTTAAAGAGTAACAAGGACAAACATGTTTTTTTTGTTCGGCACTAGCCCGCCTTCTTCGTGAAATTTTAGTTTTAAATTTTAAATTTTTATCCGTGAAAACGAACTACACAAGATAAATTGTATGTGTAATTTATTGACGTTTAATATCTTACCGATTTTTTAATTTATCTTGGTGTAAAGTTATAGAATACCATTTTAGTATGAAAACGTGTAAAGTACTCGTTTTCGCGTTTTCACATTATCTTATTCGTTATAGAATTAGGCTACTGGATAACAAAGTGTATCGTCAACCAGAAAATTTCGTTTTATTATACTAATGTCAGCTCCGGTGTCGACCAAGAAAAGAAACGATTTAGGGTTTAATACGTCAAGCTGTAATTCAACGAATTTTTTATTATGGTTTTGATTCGTAATATTGATTGAATAAAGGGCTAAACTTGAATTGTAAAAATTGTGAATTGAGTTTGAATTAGATTTATGGTTGAAACAATTTGAATTTTGATTTGTAGACTCAATTAAGATCTTCGAATGATCATATTTATTTGGTAAATTATTAATTTTGGAATCTGGGAAACACTCTACTTTAATTCCTGGATCCGAACTGGAGTGTTTGCTGAAATTTCTGGAACGGATCCCGAACCATTTCCCGAAGAATATGGAGTATCTTGTTTTGATGTATCTTTAGCTTTGTTCATTCAAGTTAGCAAACTGGCGTTTTCTACAAATACTGATGTGATGACCAGGCGCTTTACAATAAGCACAAATTAAAGCTTTCTGAACTACCGTGATTTCTGGTTTTTGACGTCTTATTTCATTATATCTATTAAACGTCATAGGATTTGGTAAAATTCTACTAGAAACTTGATTTTTCTGATCAGGGTATCGATTATAACATTTTTCAGCAGAATGTCCTAGTCATTTGCGTATTTGACACTTAACTTTATTCGTTTGATCAAAATAATTGGAAGTGTTGTGTCTACTTAGTGTAAGTTCTTCTTCACAAGCCTTATTTATGGAATCCTGAAGTGAAGTAAAGCGACAAGCCTTAATGATAAGTTTGATTGGATCAATGAGACCCTCTTGAAAAGCTTTAAGAGCTGTCTTAGAATTTAGGTGAACAATGGTTTTTGAAGCAGATGTACCTTCACTAGCTATGCATACTTCATTCAATTCGGAAAGTACTTTTTCGACTCTACTTGCATATGTATTAATATATTCATTTCTTTGTTGCTTAACGTTAATGAGCTCTATTTGTAATTGCTCTATAGATTTGGTACATTGGAATTTATGGTTTAGTTCATCTTTCAATTCTTTCCATGTGCTATAATTAGTATATTTCACTATGTGGTACGCTTTATGTGAAAGCTTTGTTTTGATTAAATTAAGAAATTTTTCATGTTCTGTGTGCAATAAGTCGTTATACACCATATCAGAACATAATAGAAATTTGTGGAGACGATCTGTGCTTCCATCAAAATCAGGAATGATTTTAAGAGCAACATCTAAATTTAAAACAGACATGGTTACAAGAGAAGATTGTTTTAGATATATATTTACTTGAGATAAATCAGTAGATTTAATATCGTCAGAATAATTTAAACTATCTGTATCAACTAGAGATCTTGATCGTCGTTTGATTTTCTTTATAGTTCGATTTCGCAAAGTAATGAACGAGTACTTCTTTGAGTTGTCTAAACTTTCGGTTGACATTAAAATTCAAAATTAGAAGAATATAAGAAAACAACTAGCAGATGAGGAACAATGTGATAACAACAACATAATTAATTAAATGAAAATAATTTAAGATGATTAGTATTGCTCAGAATATTTAACAATATTAATGTAAATAAATAAATGTGTTTAGTCTTATATACCACAAAATTATTTAGAAGATCAGTTACCAATTAAATGAATATATGTTGTGTTAATGATAGCCAACAAAATTGAGAATAAAGAAAAAAAATTAAACTAACCTTGACAAAATTCCTTAATGAATTGGTAGATGGAGATGACGTCTTGATGTAATGTCCATTGAATGAAATGCTGAATTCTTTGATTATGTTCCTTTGTTTAATATTATTTGTAAAATAAACTCGATGAAAACAGGAATCTGTTGATGCTGCGATTTCAGGTTATTATATCATACGTGTTACATGTTACTGCTGCTGCGACCTTGATTCCGTATGATTATTTGGAAGTAATTAAATGCACCGGAAGTTATATCCATGTGATGAAATAGAAGATATCGTATGATACAATGATACGTTATGATAATGGACCGACGAAGTTGTTTGTTTTATATATTTTATCCGTTTGATTGCTTTATGATTACAATCAACGGTCAGTAGATGATGAATTGTTGATTTTATGAAGATCCAATCGTTTGATTTGATTACGTTAAAACGATAATAATAATGGATCCATAAGGAAATTGAATTCATATATGCTCCGTTTGTATTTCGGACAAATGATGTTTAATTGAATGTCTTATTTATCAAGAAACATGTATTTTTTTTTTAGAACAACCACACACAAACTTATAAATTATTGTCCACTTGTTATTTTTATATTAAAATTGAATACATTTTTTTTAATCTTAATCAGATTATTTTAATTTTGAGTTTGTTTTTTTTAAGATAAGATCACGTTTTATATATTAAATAAGATCTTATTGATTTATTATTAAAATTGTTATTGAATTGTTAATCATTTTCACTTCACATTTTTTTATGAACAGCACATGTGTTCATTGCACTACTTTTGTGTTAAAAGTAACATTTAACTTAACGGTATAACTGAGAGTATAAATGTCGACGGTGTAAAGGAAAAATGTCGTAACCCACAAAACCCAAATTTTACAGCAGCTTACTTTTACTTTTCCAGATAAAATAGCTTCTGTGGCTTACAACAATTTTAAAACTGATTTAAAACATATTTCAGTCACTTGTGGCTTACGACATTTTACAGGGACGTGCAGATGGTCCCAATCTATCACTTAGTGCAAACAAATTTTTTTTGAAAAATTGAGGGTTACGACATTTTTCCTTTACACCGTCGATGTGCTTTATTTAGCGGAATTTCTACACCACGAATTGCTGCATAGAGCAATCCCTCCGCTATCACCAAATTTTTGTTGTAGAAATTAATAGGTGTAGAAATTAAAGAAAGTTTTAAAACACTTTATAATATTTATTAATTTTTTAAAGGATTTTATTGATAACTTAATAATTAAAAATTAAGTCATATTGTAGAGTAATATTATTTGTACACAATATCAATGTTCAGAACTTTCTGATGCAACGGACCAAAATTGCTAATTTATAGAGTTTTGGTACTTACAATACATATACAAATGATATTATACTAATCAATAATCTATGTATATACTTAGGTATATAAACATAAAGTAATTACATGAATAATTATTATATACATAGAGCTACAGTTTAGTATCAGTAATCCATAACACATACAATTATTGTTATATTTTTTAAGAAGTTTTGTTGTTGTTTTTAATCTCTTAAAATTTAATAAAAATAAATTCATTATTCTTACAACATTCATCAGAATTAGTGGTAGCCATCACGCTGTTTTTATTTTTCCTGAAAAGGTCCATATTTTGAGATCGCGACAAGAGCGAATATTCATTTCTCAACTGGACTCATTACTGGATGTGTGAACGAAATCGAAGAAGAACAGCAAATAATTCATTCTGAACAACGGGTCCATTCATCAATAAATCATTAATAGAGTAACCGCTCGACGATTTTGCTGAGCCGTCAAAAACAACCATCAGCTTAGTTGTTGATGAATCGGGTTTGATAACATAGTGGTGTGGTAAATAATAATTCATAGATTCACCATGTTTCACCACATCCATATGATTAAGCGTTTGATATTCCTTCATAAAAGAATTATATTGCATACAAATTTCTGGATTGTTGTTGAGTCGTTTTTCGAGCATTAGAAATCTTCGCCTTGCTAGAAATAATGAATCACCTAGGAATTCTGGACTGTGAACGAAAGGAAGCTTAACGATAAATTTGCCATCGATGTCTCTAGAGAAATTCTCTTGGAAATGTTTGTCACAATCGGACTTAAGTAATGATTTATCGTTAGTATGGCATTCCTCTATGTTCCAAAATCGTTCTAATAATTCATCTAATCGCGGCTCTGAATATGCAATTAAATTGCAATTACTGTGATCAGATGATGAAATGGAAGTTCCTCCAGCTACAACCCAACCTAACACCGTATTTTGTAGAATAGGCAATTCATCACCTAGTCTAATTTGACCAATGGACTGCAGTTTGAAATAAATGTCAGATCCAAGAAGTAAGTCTACTTCATGAGGCTCACAGAATGATGGATCGGCTAGATTGATATTTGAAGGAATTGACCATCTAGATGAATCAATTGGAACTGATGGCTGCATATCTGAAATTCTACTGAGTATATGAACGTCAAGCCTTGCAGAGAATTGATTTATACGTGAGTGTATAGTAATTGTTGAAGCCCTTGATGATGAAGTAGAAGCACAAGCAATGCCCTTAATGTTCACATGTGAAGATCGAGTTTTAACTCCTAAACGTTTATATAATAATAATAATAAGAATAAAGTTCAATTGTGAACCTGAATCGAGTAATGCTCGAGCTATAATTGAATGGCCATCTTCATGACGAATCTCTACCAATGCCGTAGCTAGAAATATAAATTTTGTTGCAGAAGAACATATTGAAGTTGTCGAATTTTGGTTGCTGTTAGGTGGTATTGTACTGGTCAATGTAGATGATCCATAATTTGGTTGAGATAATGTAGTATTTTTATGAGAAATTTGACTAGTACTTGCTGATGCTGTGCTGGATGAATGCAAGAGAGTGTGATGTTTTATCTTACAAATGCGACATACATCAGTGATTGATAAGACAGTGATTGAGATAAATTTTATCGTATATTTTAAACATTTAAAACTTTTGTTCATCCAATTAGTAAGTAATCATTACTAGTTTTGCATGAAAGAATTATTATTATTAGTGTAAGACAATTATAAATAAAGCACAAAATAAAAAGTTTACCGATTATAATATAAAACACAATTTATTAAATTTTAAGGCCATTGTGTTTTCCATTTTCTGGCCACACAACAGATTTATATCTTGGATATTTCATATCCAAATTTATAAAAAAAGTCCGAAAAAGTACGTACTTCGTAAGAAGTGGGCAGTTTATGGAATAATTTTTAATGAAAATGACCGTGACTTTAATTTCTATAGAAAAGCGGGACCTACCTGCAATGTATGAAGCTAAAACTGCATCGCAACAATTCTATAAAAATATTTGGTTCAGGCACTTAACACTGTAGCAGCTCGAATATTCGACTCACCGATATTCGATTCTGCCACAAACAAAACAATTAGTGAAATTCAAATATAAACCAACTTATTTGAATTAAGCGTTCACTAACCCCATCACATATCCATCTATCCAACCACCACTATCTAATAACCGAACCATTACTATAAAACTTTTATAGTAAAACACATCGCCATCTAACAACATCACCACGAACAACAATGTTCGGTGATGCAACACTAATGCATAAGTGCAATGTCGACCGCCGCCGGCGCATCTGTTCCCTCTCCAAAATACGACACGTATTTTGGAAGACGAAGGCGACGTCACAACCAAAACAAAAACAACCAAAGAGACAACACGTCTCTACACTACAACAAAAAAGAACAAATTACATTTTCTTGTGACAACGCGCAATATATATAATGGTGGTGTAAAATAAATATAAACGAAATTAAATTAAGTATAATAAATAAATTTGTGAAATTAAATAATTATAATAATAAATAATTAAATAAATAAATTTAATAACAAATTAAGTAAATAAATAAATATTACAACAAACGAATAATTTTAGTGTACGTGTATAATTTATTGTGAGAAGTCCGAGCATATTCCTTCCAAACCTGTAAAAGTTCTCGATAGCCTGTTCTCAACTTTAACACAGTATTGAGACTGTGTCACTGTCATTCTACACAATCTTACCAATTTTGTTGGCATTTCTAGGTATACTCCAGAGCAGACCACAAACACTCTCGATTGATCGAGTCGTAGGCCTGCCAGAAATCCCGTAACACCTGATGTTCGGCGATCGATGTTTCATAATATTTAGATAGAATAATCCGCAGCGACATCACACAATTAGTAACTGATCAAGTCTGACTCAATCCTCCTTGATAGTTATCAATAAGGCCCTCCGCTAGAGGAGTGATTCTATCCAATATAATGTAGGATAGTAACTTGTATGATGTGCAAATGTGGTCTTGGGCATATCGCCGCCACTTGCCATTCATCACGCATAACTTCGGTTCGCCATAGGTTAAAATCAAAAAGACAATTCCACAAAGTATCCCCTCCGAATGTCAAGAGCTCCGAAATAATGCAGTCCACTCCAGGTGAGCGGTTTCGTTTTAATCTTTGCATAGCCTTAGTACTCCCTCCTCATGGGAAGGGTCTTCAATGCAAATCTCCGCAGTCTATATTTGAGGTCACCCAACTATGACTTGGATATATAGCCTTGTTGAATTGGCCAACACAGCTTGAGAATTTTCATACCATTGATTCAAATTTTATTTTAATTTCCTAAACGGCTATTCCTGGAAAATGTGATTGTATTTAAAGATATTATTAATTTGGTTGAAATTCTTAAACCACGACAGTCGTCATTTAAAATTTGAATCAAGAAAAACTATGCGTGCTGAACCATGTTTTTATATTTTTTATTTATTTACATCTATAAATTCTTTTATCTTAACCACAATATTTACACGTATGTTCTAAAATAATTGGTCG
This sequence comes from Tipula unca, assembly GCA_951394425.1. NCBI lineage: Eukaryota > Metazoa > Arthropoda > Insecta > Diptera > Tipulidae > Tipula > Tipula unca. The sequence continues at coordinate 174,257,315 of OX596382.1, read as the reverse complement.
TATTCCGTTGCATGATCTATGCACTTTTCTATTGCAGCTAGAACACACAAGTAAGTGTTAAGTGGCTGACCCAATTATTTTAATAGAATTGTTGCGATGTAGTTTAAGCTTCATACATTGCAGGTAGGTCCCGCTTTTCTATAGAAATTAACGTTACGGCCATTTTCAATAAAAGTTATCCCATAAACTGCCCACTTCTTACGAAATTCGTGCTAATTATGTGTTGGTTTAGTATGGTTTTTTATGCCATATCAGAATGAGTGATATGTTTTCCAAATTTTAAATTTTTTTGTATTTTTTAAGAGTGCTTTTAATATAATATTTTTTTGATGTATTTATATTTCGCCCGAATGTATGCAATTTATTTGATATTAACACCAATACATTTACCATAAAATAAAAGTTAGGATACTTTTAGGACAAACTTCCACATCGTCACTACTGGTCATATCATTGCATCATGCAAACTACCGCTTAGAAGCTATAGTAAACCAACTAACAGTCAATATTCGTAATCGCAGTCACGAACATGTTCACGTTCCCGTGGCACAAATCATAATTTATACCCAATTGGCATCCAGATATACAAATGGTATAACTACCGTACTAGTATCATACGGACATGAACTAGTCTATTTGATACAGGAGCTAACCTTTCGATGCACTCGTCATTTACTTTGCTAAATCAATTTTTATGGACAATACTCATTTGGTATTATCGGCAGCCAATGGCCCGGGATGGGTATTTATGCGTCATCTATTATTTTCTACATCGACGTGTTGACAACCCGTAGACAACGTCGATAACGTAGACAACGTCAATTATGTAGGCAATTCCTAGAGTGATTTTGTGAATTAGCTCTAAACCACGGTAACCAAATTTCTTTAGGATAAATGCAAAACACGATATAAATTGTTTAAAAATAGTATAAAGATGGTTTCAGCGTAGGAAGAGCAGCTCATAAAAATCGGCAAAAACTGCACAATTTTGATTAAAAAAAATGTATAAGAAAATTATAACTTACAGTAAAATTAATTAGGAAATCTCTGATGATAACACGAATTCGACTTCAGGAAGGCTGTGAGCTACTGAGTTATTAAAAAATCAAATCGTTCAAATAAACAGAACTTTGTCCACTAAACGTGCCAGACTGCTCTATGACCAAGCTTTGTCAAAATTTAGTGAATGAGTTGTGATGGAAGACGAATTGTCCATACAATTTGATTTGAGACAGGTTATAGCAAGCAGGTCAAAATTTGAATCTTACCAAAAATAGTGATAATGTGCTCCCGCTAAATATAAGCACTTCAAATTAGATAAATTTGCAAAAAGAGTTAAGATGGCAAGCGTGCATTCACTCGGGTCTAGGGGTAGACGGGACACGCAGGGGCTTGATAGATAAAATTCTTAGAGGCGCAGGATCGTGACAGCTCATCTTGATGGAGGAAGACTTCAGGGTGGTTGCCTACGATTCAGTGGTCAAACCTATACTATTGTATGGTGTGGTCGTCTAGTGGCCACCGTTAAAAATTATGGCTAACCTGAAACTATTAATGAAAGTTAAAAGAACCGCCTGCTTGTATATACGTGGATCCACCAGGACCTCACCAGCACCTCAACCTCTCTTTTTGTCTTCCCGACATTTGCAGTGTTTTTCAAGTAGAACTTCTCGCGATAATGGAAGTCATGGACTGGTTGAAATAGCAGCCAGGATGCGATTAAAACGTTACAAACATAATTCCTGACGTCGAAGGTAGCCCAGAACTATATCTGGCATCTTTATATTTAACTGATATTACTTCGACGGCACCATATTGGTATGGTCATGGGAGCTATAAAGGGACATTGTATCATTGAGATACATGCGAGCAGATTTTGTTGCCCCGGCCATGATTTATGCCGTAGTTGTGGCGATGAGGAGGAGGAAGAAACTGTGCTCCATCTGCTCTGCACCTGTCCTAGTCTAATGTACAGCATAATGAAATTTATGGGAACTTTCCATTTGGACATGAACGCTCCTTTGCAAGCTGAGGATGGTTCGATGAGTGAGGAGGAAGTAACTTAAATGTGGTACAGCTACGGACCAAATTGTGTCTATATGCTAGTCCATTATGTCGGCCACCCTAATCTCACCTAACCTATAACCCATGATTTTTGTGGCGCTGGTAACCAAAATAAAATCATGGTTTTGCCTATAACACAACGTTAGTAGCATTTTATTGAACACAGGAATAGGAATAGGAATAGTTTTTGAATGAACCAAGTATGCGCTTCAAATGCTTACTGTAATCGCAAGAAAATGATGTTCTTCCGTCAATACTAATTTAGACTTTTCCAATCACGTTATTGTTTTTGTTTCATTCCGTTAAAAATAAATTCCAAAATTATGAAGCGATCATTCGACGAGATCAATTATTCCAGTAAAAAGGCCAAATTTGTTAAAGACAGTGAAAATTCCATTTATTTGCCGAATATGCCGATCGAGGTACTCGAAGAAATCGTCAATAAATTGACATTTTGGGAATTTAGCCGAGTTCGCGGTACATGCCTTCCATTTCGGAATGCGGCCGATAATATTATGATTCGAAAATTAATGCATAACATACAAATATTTGAGAAAATGCCGACCAATACCGAAAGTATATGCTCGAAAGTGTTCTATCAACTAGCATGGCCGTATATACGATATGGCTATCGATCAACAGCGGCCGGTGTTTATCTATCCCTTATACATAGCCTAATTTATTCGAATAGTTCGGCAAAATTTCCACCGTTCCTTGGCACGTACATAATTACATTTTGTGATTGTATCGATGATCATTTGGGTGATCCAAATACGCACGTATCCCGATTACTGTATGTCGTCACTCTTTTAGGATTTTTAAATGTAAATATGTAAATGATCACGCATATACGTATCTAAAATTTACAAAAATTTGTATCTGTGTATGTATGTGTGTGTGTGTGTTCTAGAAATTAACCAATATTGACCGCGAGGAGAAACAGGTAAATTCCAAAAAATTGAAATTAAATTTCACTATGAATGGATCATTATTTGGATTGTTGTGGTCACGAACTAATCGAAATACACTTGTTTATCCCGGCGATCGGAATAGTGTTATCATGTTTTTAGCCGATGTAATGACATCGAATATAATTGAAACGCCTATACGGTAATTAAACAAATGTCATAAACTATAGGTACATATACATAATTATGGTATTGCATATATGCATATTTTTAGCAAGATGTGGGAGAACGAAGGTTCAAATCGGGTTGTGGTTTTTGGAAATGAGAACGGCACCACGAAAGATAAAAATAAAAAAGCTCCGTCAGTGTTACTTGAGTTTACGATACATGGAAGTGCTAAACTAATCGACTTTTTAAGAATAGCACCCCTTGCCGAAGACTGGGATGATCTGCCGACCGATAACTTTTCGGTTACAATAAATATTACTTGCAAGTGAGTGTAACATCACCTAAGGTGGACGAGCAATGCAACAATTTAACATAATATATTTTAATAATTTATTTTTAGGGAGGCTCATAAATTAGGTTGTCCCACAAACTATGCATTTAAAATTTAATCCAATTTGCAACGAACGCCCATGTAATTTTTTCTTGTGAAAGTATAAAAATCCAAATACTCCATTTATTCATATAGGTGTGCCTGTGAAACACCCAGCGACATCCTTCTTGTGTTACTATAATTTTTGAATTTCAGATGCATGTCGTAACTGTACAAAAAAATGATAGAGCTGAGCAAGATGCAAATTTTTTTGTTAACCGACACAATGGTGGGAGACAATAATTTGTGTGTTTTGCTCTGTGAGTAGGTACTTGGCAAGGTCGAGTAATGTTTGGTATCGAGAGAATTGCCTATGTGGGATATATAACATATGAGCTGTTTTGCACAATATTTATATGGTTGACAAGATTCAAGCCCAAGACCCCATAATACTCAGTATTAGGAAATGAAATCCAAATTTTCTAAAATAAAAATTAACAATTTGTTGTTTTTTTAATTTAAATGATTTTTTGTTTATTAAAAGATTATAGTTACCCTCCGTGGCTATAACTATTATATATCAGCCCTCGTGGCTATATTCTCACAAATTCCTAGTTGAAACTTGAATTTAATTATTTTAACAAAATCGCGTCTAAATTTTTGTGGAGCTTCAGTTTGTACGATAATTTCTATAAGTGAGATAAATTGAACGAAAACTATATCGCTGGCCAGTAATATATATTATTGATCCGCTGCTCGTTGGTTCTGATTTAACACTTTAAGAATAGTCTAAGTTTAGGCCTGAGTAAGGATATTGAGGAACAAGCACCGTCACTTGCAATAGCGATTTTGATAGCATTTGAAAATGTATGTCTTCTTATCACTAATCAAAAGACTTGGAATAAACCATTCTGAAATTCTGAGCTTAAACAATTATGAAAATAGGATACTAAAAATGGGATAATTTGAAAGAGACTGGTGAATAAACTTCTGCGAGGAAATTAATATCCAGTCTGCTGTCGCTAGTCTCAAACTTTAGCTAAGAATCGTGTGTGCACAGTTTATCTCTTCCAATAAGGATATTGATGAGCTGTGTTTTTTGTCCATTTTCCTTGTTGTGATATTGTCAACTCGGCTGATTTTACTGCTCAGCTCACTAAAACTTCTGTTGCACCTCTCGTTTGGAATTTGGCCTCATCTTCTTTGCTTCTCCGTTTTCTTTTAATGCCGGCGGCTCTAATGATATAAATGCTAAATTACAGTATGGCTTTTCTCATATTCTGGACCATTTGCTATACCTTTTTCAAGTGCGCATTGCTCAACGAGTAGAGTGGTTTTTGCCCCAAAAGCTGGAAAAAAAGAGAAAAGCCTGATTGTACCCTAAGTTATTACGGCCTATTAGTCTGTCCTCAACTTTTCTTGAAGCACCCAGTAACAAGCAACATGGTTGCAGAGTTAGTAAGTTTTGAGAAACTGAGATTGACACATCTCTAAGGAGTATCTTGTGGGTACTTTCCGGGATATTTCGGGAGCAATATTGGTATTGATCGGAACATTATCTCATAGAGGCGATACTAGATGGGATGTTAGTTTCAATCAAGGTTGTCAAAGGCTGTCCCCAGGGAGGTTTGCTCTCACCTTTTCTGTGGCGTTTTGTCATTGACGATTTACTTGTTAAACTGCAGTTATCTGGCTTGATTGTACAGAGCTACGGTGATAATCTTGTTAACATATAGTTGCAGGCAAATATCTTAATCCCTTAATTGACTGAACTCAACATGCTTTAACTATTGTATATAGGCATGGTGTTTTGAGAAAGGTCTATATGTCAATACTCTTGGCCTATCCGTTCCCTATCTTTTTAGAAGAACGCTGGCCCTACCAATATTATCTTATACGCTTCTATTGTGTAGTGTCAACCTGAAAGCTACTTTAGCCAAGCTTGGTCAGCAAAATGTTGCTTGTAGAGCCATTACTGGATCTATGTGCACAACTCCACTTCTTACTATGTAATCCATCTTCCCTCAGTTACACACCTTTATTCTAGGCACAGCCTTTTCTGAAGGATGTCGCCTGAAGCGTAATAGCTTTCGATTTTATCGTGGTACCTTATTGACATATTAGTTAGATGAGTCCATATATTCTTCGATTCAGATGGCTCTCACTCTAACATCAGTGCTGGTTTTAAAATATACTGTTCTTGCTTAGTATGAGATTGTTCGGAAATCTCGGTTCGCATTGCACCGTTTCTCAGGCGGAATTAATAGCGCTTATTGAGGATTTGTATTTCGCTGTTAGAGACAACAATATTTTTCTGTATACATATAGAATAAAGCTGTATCCAATTCTCTAAAAAAGTCCTATTTATTAGTTCATATTATCATAAACTTGATGCACAATCAGCTCAGATAATTCCGAAATCATCAAAATCATGATTTCATCAATCCAAATCATCTTAATCGAATTTTACTAACCGCACTTCAACTAATTCATTCCGGCAGATAAATATTTTTGTGTATTGTGTGCCGCCTTCGTTGACACAGTAAGTAACGTTCTTGCTTTCTCATTCCAGGGCCCCGGGTTCGATTCCCGGTGGTGACCAAAAATCACGCTTAGCAGTTTTTAATGTGTAAGTATGTGTTTGTTCAGATATTGCACAGTGGGCCCAGTTAGTGGCATTTTTTTTTTTATATTAAGTGATAAATCAGGGCACTCAATTCGGGGCACACTACTGCACAGTATTAATCAATCAACTTTATCTATCAACCACGCGACAACTAGAACTATACGTCTACATTACAACCTACTCCAACTTCATCGTCTTCGTCTCTACTTCAACGTTGTACAAGTCAGAAGAGCTCATTAATTTCCACGACAAGAATAAATTTCGCATAACTGAGGAAATTTTATAACTCACTATCTGCAATATATAGTGAGTTATAAAATTTCATGAAATAAGGTCTCGGCGAGTACGCTCGGTCATGTTCTGCGTGCTGACCCGGAACGAATTGTGCAACGATCTCTGAAAGGAGAGCCACTATATGGTAGGCGCAGAGGTCGTTGCAGGTGACGATGGGTCCACGGTGTAGAGAATGACTTGCATTCTTCTGGTTGTCTAGGACAGTATGAAGACCAAGCCCAGGATCGAAACCGTTGGGCCAGATTGGGGATCAAATCACGATTACTTCACAAGTTTGTGGTAAATTGATGTTCAAATATTAACAAAAATTTCACCGCCTCAACGAATAATTTCGGTTTATATCCAGAAATGGATAAATCCAATCCAATATTGATTTGGCTGATGCAAATTTAAATCAACCACACTACAACGGTTTATTACTGGAACCTGAAATATATTGTCACTTGCTGTCGGATATTCGTATTCGGCTTGCTGGATGATCTTCCAATTCTATTTGGATGGGTTGTCTCAAGGTCCTTTATGTCATCAACTTCGAGTTTATCAGAATCGGCCAGTTTGCTATCATGTCTGATAGAAAATAAAATCGAGCCATTTTGGAAATTAGAGACTAGCCAAAGTATAGTTTCGTCCTTAACTTCAAAACAGGTGGAGCAGGGAAGTTTATTGTACGTCTTGGGAAATTCGATGTCACAACGTCAATTTTATAATTTCGAGAAAAATTAGAACCCACAATCCAAACTTGAGACATCAATACTGTGACTTCATCAAAGAATAGCAAAAATTGTATCGCATATGGTGCTACTTTTTTCGGATAGAGTGTTGCTTCTTAACTATATTTTTCCTTATCATTGTATTCTGAAGCCAGACAACTCAGCAATCAAACTGCGTGTGGTCTTTGATAGGTCTGCAAAATTTACGAGTGGAAAGACATTAAATGTAATTTTAATGGTAAGACCTGTTGATCAGAATAACACGTTAACAATTTTTCTTCGCCTTAGATCTCATCGATTTTTAGTGCAGACATATCAAAGATGTATCGACAAATTGAGGTTCATCCCGATGACATCAATTTCCAAGCGATGAACTTAACGGTAACTGCACCATTTCTAGCTGCTCGCTGCCTCAAAGAATCAAACATTACTTCACATTCCTCGTACTCATTGGGTTCTAGTGTCGTGAAGAATGACTCCTTTATGTGTACGATATTTTAACGGCCGCAAACTCTATTGAACAATTGATCGCGGTACAATACAAAATTCTATAAGTCGCTACTTTGTGCCAAACCTCGACTTACCCCTCTATATGTATATATTGCAAATAGTATATCATGAGGGTTATATCCATCACAATTGCTGCATTCAGAGATATGGGTCCATGTTAACGAATGGCCAAGTAATATTGCCAATAGGCCGTCGGGTTATTTACTTGAGAGAAAAAAAATTGATGACCTGGCTTGCTGGAACATAATTAACTGCCTCAGACAGAATTTTCGACTACAAAGAGTAATGGTATATGTATGTCGCTTTATCGTCAACGCTAGACTGAATAGAGCTGATATTAATCTGAGAAAGTTTAAACCATTAGCTCCAACTGAAAATTAGTCGGGTTTGTTGGTAATAGTCCGCATTGTTCAATATGAACAATTGTTTAGCTTCAACTGCTATACTCAAAGAGAAATCGATTTTGAAAAATCCATTTAAATCACTTTCGGTATATCTGCATCCAATTCTACTCCAAAAAAATCATTCCGATACCTCTATGCTGGTCCTTAGGCGTTTCTGGTTGTAACTCGTTAAAAATTTTGGCGAATTAAAGGAATGCGTATAACCACTGAGGCAGGCCAAAAGCTTAATTACAACAACTCGAAAATCTACCTGCAACACGCATTCAACATGCGCTTCACCATTGAACACGAAAGGCATCGATTTTTGTGGTTTTAATGGTAATGCGTCCATCTTCAAACCGAGATTAAGATCCAGTTAAAGCATATGCCTGTATGTCTGCGTGTTTTGCAGTAAAGCCGTTCACATTGAAGTAGTGACCTAACTACCGCTTCATTTTTGGGTGCGTCTTTTTTAGTTCACAACCGCTGTTCTCGTGAGTGCTGGCGAACAATCTTTCAAAATATTTCGAAGAAAGTGTCAAAAGTATTACACATAGATGCTGTAATTATTTGGTTGCAGACAAAATGCTGTCGTAATTATTACAGCAAAAATAATTATCACAGAAATCGAACATGGCCTAAAAAAAATTGATTTAACATAGTAGGCGCTCCAGTAATTGCCAATCAGAACAAAGTATTGTGTCAAATATTGTTTTTAGATTTTTCATTCGCGTGTATATCTCTACATCCGCACCAAAATTGTTTCATTTCTTGTAAAACTATGAGAATCTCGAAACTACGAAGTAACATCCGCAATTCAAAAATAAAAGTTAAACGTGAAATGAATAAATTTATATGTATACCGATCGAGGTGCTCGAAGAAATTATCAATAAATTACCATTTTCGGAATTTGGTCGAGTACGCGGTACATGTGTTCAATTTCGTAATGCGGCCGATAACATCTTAATACGTAAACTAGTGAATAGTACACGAATATTTGATGCAGGTCCGGCGAATGTCGAGTGTATATATTCGAAAATATATTATCATCTGACCAGGCCGTATACACGTTGCGGTCATCGCTCGACTGCGGCCGGTGTTTATCTATACCTGATTGATCGGTATTCGCATAGCCCGGTCAAATTTCCATTATTGCTATCCGATTACATAAGTAAATTTTTTCAATGCATCGATTGTCAATTGGGCGATCCAAATACACAACGATCCCGATTACTGTATCTGATTACTGTTTTAGGGCTTTTAAATGTACGTATATGCAAAATATTTATACACAAGATTTTGTTTTTTTTATTTTTATGCTTCTTCAAGAATTTAAGTAACAGCGACCGCAGGATAAAACAGATAAATTCAAAAAAATTTAAGTTGAATTTTATTGTGAATAGGCCAAACTGTGCGCTGGTGTGTACGCGAAGAAATTGGAACACGTTTGTTTATCCAGACGATCGGAATACGATAATTCTATACTTGGCCGAGATAATGGAGTCGAACATGATTGAAACGTCTTTAGGGTAGGGTATAAATTAATAATTTATGTCGTACACAAGTACATAACCTGTACATTTTTAGGAAATTGTGGAAAAATATGTTCGGCCAGGATGCCGTTTTTGGAAATGAGGCCACCAATGCAAAACGTAAAAATAAGAAGGAATTGGCCATTATTGAATTTACGATAAGTGGCAGTGATAAACTGCTAGATTTTTTGAGAACAGCACCCGGTGCTGGCGACTGGGAAGAACTGCCGAACGAAAATTTTACAGTCAAAGTAAATATTACGTGCAAGTGGGTTAAGCTTATATAAACACCTAAGATGCGGTCGGGTTGTCTAAATGTATAATTGTACATAAATTTTATTTTTAGGACCTGGCACACAAATCAGATGATTTATTCTGCAAAGCATTATTCATTTAAAATTTGATTTATTTGCAATATATGTATACGCAGTTTGAACTTATATTTGGATAAATTACCAACAAAATATATTGGCAATTGTGAATTAAAGAAAAAACAGAAGAAAGTGTGAAAATATATTCAAAAACCATAGTGAATTCAATAAATCGTTTCAGTTATTACAAGAAATATGAAATACTTGATTTTATTTCAACATTCAGATTATGACACCATATACAATGTTATACCGAAGTTGATAATGCGCTAGTTGGTGTTTTTTTAGTGTTCCAGGCCCGTCCAAACCATTAATTTCGCTCTCCAAATATCATAAATCATAAATCCATCGGCATCCAACAAATACTAGTCGTAAATTATATTGTAACTTTAGACTTGCGACCTTATACTTTTGCGTTTAGTAAATGGAATTATACAAAAAATTAAATTTTAATACCCATTACTCGATCTTACCATGCACAGACATACTAAAACACACGAAAAATTGTGTAGCACTGTTGCAAGACCATTTTACGTGTGTTTTACTAAATGTGTGCTTGGAAAGCTGGACTTAAATGTGGCAACGATTTATTATTATAAGTAACTGATGGGACATCTTACTTTCACAGAAACACGTACAAGCAAAAATACAAACACACATATAGCATGGTGGTCGGCATTCACGCGTCACCTATTGTTTTCTACGTCGACTTGTCGACTCCGTAGACAACGTCGATAATGTTGACAATTCTTAGCATCGTTAAAATCGGTTTTAATAGTAAACATTTATTAAATAAGTATGATTTAGTAAGCGATTTGTAGTGGTGGACTCAAGAATTTTGTCACATTTTGTCACGTCCTCAATAACGTCGATTCTATGCAAGTTTAGTAGAACTCGACTAGACTGCATTATCTGCATTAGAAGTTATTTTATTCTTTCAACAATTAATTTAAAAAATAGTGTTGACTGCCCAATTGAAATCAAACAATCGTCACTATAATTTTTATTTAAGTAAAAAATTGTAGACTAAACTTGCACAGAAATCCTTTACAGAGTTAGCTAGTTCACACTTAATCTAAAGGCACATTGAATTGGTACGATACTAATATAGTCAGTGTTTTCTCAAAGGAGCTGTTATACATGATGGAATTGGAAAAATGCCAAAAGTCGTGTTCTACAGAAGATATTGCGAAGACAGCAATTATCATTCCTTTTGGATTATTCGAATTCACGCGAATGTCTTTTGGCCATAAAATTACGCCTACGGGAATATTCCCATCCGAGATAAGAGTTGAAGCTATATCGGAATTTCCAGTGCGTACATCCATTCGACAAGTTCAACAATTTACTGGCACGGTTAGTTATTACCATCCCATTGTACCAAAACAAGCTGAATTGTTGCGTTAAAACAAGCTTTCGATAATTTTATTTCGCAGCTTGCAACGGACATTCAATATATTATAGGCAAAGATAATTTTGTTGCCGACATCCTTTCACGCACAAGCGATAACGAAATTGCCACTATCGAAAAAACACTCGATCTAAAATCTATTTCGGAATTACAGAAGCCTGGCGAGGAACTTCAGAAATTACTTTCTGGTTCCACTCGTCTCACAACTAGAAAATTAAAAACGGATCGTTACTTTTGGCCTAACATGAATAAAGACGTTAACAGCAAGAATTCGATTTGTAAAAATTCATCTGCCTACAAAAAAATATCGTAGTTTGTTGTCATTGTCTTAATTGTTGACGTTGACAAAAAACCTTGCCATGTAATCTACGTAACGTCTTACGTGTCGACAAGCGCGTATTTTACACGGCGTAATCTACCCCGCCCATCCCTGATTCCAAGTTTAACAACTCAAAGATGTCTCTGCTCGGTTATCAATAATGGTTGATACATCTGAACTTTACTGGCCAATTCATTACGGATATCCAACGCATCTTAAGGACCGGATACGTAATCTAAGCGCGCGACTTACAATTAGGAAGAAATTTTAAATGTAAATATGCCCAACTTAAAATTAAAGTAAATTGCAGTTTAGTTCACGCGACGCTTCATTTCGACGCTATTAGATTTCGAAAGAAAACATACGATTCGTTAAAATTTGAAAGGCAGCGGATGATCGTTACAATAATCGTCCGGATTAAATAGGTCATAGTAATAAACACAGTAATTTAAATCAATTTGAACCTGTTGAACAAAACTCTCTATTTCCAATTCCACCAAAGAACGATAACATAACAAACAAATCCTAACGTTTTAGTTATTGCCCCACTTGTACAGTTAGCTGAAAATGTAATTTAATCCATACTTATGTTCTTTAAGACACAGATTATACAAAATATTGATTTGCTGACCGAAGGTAAAACTGACTAAACAAACCGGTTTTTCTACCTAAAATGGTTTGAGCCTAAACTAAATATATTGAAATTTACCATTCCGAAAAAGTAAATTCACTCAATTAGCGGTTCACAGATGGCAGCACCCATTTTCAAATAAATTCGAATATATTTCTGTACGTTATCAATCAGGTCTATGAATATAAAAAAGCACAGCGCCCAGACCACTTTGGGATCGGTCGAAGTGGTACAGCCTGCGTGACCTATAGGGTATAATAGGAAATTTTTCAAATGCGTGTAAAAAATGGCTTTGTAAAGTCATTAAGTCATTATTAGGAAACCGGATAGATCTATCTTATAGATCTATCTTTCTGTTGCCAGTTTTAAGTAAATAGAACAGTAAACGAAACGTGGAACCTGAAGCAAAACGTCATCTATTAATCAACGCCCAAATGTGTATTTGGGATCACAGGGACTTACAGGATCGTCGCAACAGATGTACTTGTGAATGTGGTCATATATAGAGTATAGACAGTACCGGACCACGTTCGACATGACTGTGAACTCACGATAATGAAACTAGGTTTCAATTGTGTCCGGAATTGAGTGCAGCCTGGCCGATTAGTGGTTTTAAGAAAATAGTAGACGAGTATGCTGCATCTGGTTGATGTACAATCTAAAAAAATGTTTTGTCAATTATGTATGCCGAATAGTAATTGACTTCAGTTTGAGCTCGATGTAATCAGTAAATCGTGGATTAGGCTATATTGAAATTACTACTTAGCTGCACACTACGATTCAATTAAAAAATTAAGAAAAACTTTTAGAAAACTGAAACATAAAGCCTAAATTATAAATCTCAGGCCTGACGGGGCTTGCTTTTTATATATCTATTAACCCAATTAACCAGTTTATTTTATTACATTTAGTTTGCTTCTTTTCTATTTTACTTAAATGTACTTTAGCCTATATTACGGATTTTGGTTGGAAGCTAGTATTGCTGTCCCCCATTCACAAATGTTTACATAGTTTGATGTGGATGGCTGTGGTCTGACTTTGTATATAGGTTTGTGCCAAACCTAACGATGTCAAATCCTAAGGCGATTTTTTTTTCTGAATAGTTCACGATTTATGATACGACTCTATATAAACTTGTTTTCCAGAACCGTGCCATCTTCTCGGGCTAATGATCCGGTATAATTGTTTTCTCTTGATTGAAGAATTGGCTTAAGTTGTTGAAGCTAGTTGCACGATGTACGATCGGTTTATTATTAGAAGCTGCTGAAGAGCAAAAGCTAGCAAAAGAGTGTCTGTTATACACAAATTTAGTAAGTCGGAGATTTTTTTGCTATCTATTGGCCATAGTAGATCGAATGAACAGCAGATCTAGTTTCTTGACTTGCATACATTGCCGCATTTGTTTCCCTTTCGAAGATATATTAATTATGAGTCCGATTGCCGAAGCTTGGCATTTTAGTCACCTCCTACAGTTATAAACAGCTTCTTTTAAATTACGCGTTGCAGTAGACAATAACCTATATTTTTGGACTTCGTATTTTATTAATCTGTTCTTTACAATATTTACTGTCGCGCCATATGATTTTTGGTCTGGATGATTATTGTTTTGAAGGCGGTATTCCTTGAATTCGAGATACCTCATACTTGATAAAATGAGTTTCAGAAATCATCAGGATATCAATGTTAAGCACACATTGTAGTCAATGATGAATTCCCCTATAAGTGCTACCTTCTATGATGTTGTAACGCTGGGCGTTTTGCTATACTATATGATCTGAAGTCTTCCTCCTTAGATCGCTCCTGATTTGTTCTATAGAGTTTCCTGGTTCTGCGTGTCAAAGTTTATGAAATTATTCGATCATTAACCCAGGGCCCTTGTAACCAGGGATGGGCGAGCTAGATTACGCCATGTAATCTACGCGGTTGTCGACACGTAAAATATAACGTAGATTACTTGGCAGTGTTTTTTGTCAACGTTGACAATTAAAATAATCTCAACAACCTATACGATATTTTAGCGATTTCAAATCGAATGCGCATTTTGTCATCAGTCTGGCACATATTTTATCGAACAAGTGTGGGTTATCTGAACGATTAGGCTTTTTAATAACTCGGTAGCACTCATAGCCTTCCTGAACTCGAATTCGTTTTACCATAGAGTGGGGCGTGTTAATTTTTATGGCACGGTCATAGTTAAATTTCTCCGGATTATTTTTAAAAAAGGTTATAACCTTTTCGTAAAGATTTCTATCAGTTGTGCCATGTAAAGATTTCTATCGTTGTTCAGCACCAAATTTTAATACGCCGATGGTAAGCAGAGTCAATGCTCTTGAAATCGTGGACTCTAGTTCAAGCCTCATCAGCGCCAATAATTTTTCAATTAATTTTCCTGCTTTAAAATTGGTTCAACACAGCTTCTGTTGACATCTACATTCAATTTCTGCTAATATAAGAGCCATCTCTTGTGTATGACCGTAATTTTAAATTTTCTCTATTGAATTGGCAAACATAAAAGATTTGTATAGCAACAAATTTATATACGCCGGTGGTCCAGTAAGCAGAGTCGTTGCATTTGAAATTGTGAACTTGAGTTCAAGCCTCGGTTTGGCATTAAGTAATTTTTAATTTAATTTATTTAATTTCTACCTTCAATTGGCAAATATAAAGGATGAGTAGTATAGCGGAAAATCTATATATGGAAATGGTGAGGTGGTAAAGTAAGCGGTATCATAGGATTTGGAATCGTGGATGTGTGTGTGTGCACTGTTCGAACCTCGATTAAGGGTAAAAAAAATTCACACATTTCTTCTCATTAAAATTTTAAAAAATCGCTTTTTGATATAAAAATGACCAATTTCTGCAATTAAATTAAAAATATATATTGAGGCTTGAACTAGTACTAGTCAAGATTACAATCCAATCACATAGCTTCTTTTACCACCGAGCCACCGCCATACATATAAATACTGATATTCCTATCGTTTATAGCTGCAATTTGAATAAAAAAATTGAAAATTTTAGCAACGACAATGGACTCTGCTTATTTGACCATCGCCGTACAATTTCATTACTGCTCTATATACCCATACCCATCTTTAATACTTGCTTCTTTTGCATGGAGAATATTGAAGTTTTACAGAAGCTGAGTTGGATTTGAGTGATTTTATTTCACCATCTCCAATTTGACAGGAGAAATTAAACCAAAAATGTTTGGCTCGATCGAGAATCGAACTTAGATACATAAATCCTAAGTCACTTACTTTACTTACTAGACCACCGCCGCATACATAATTCATGCTATACAAATCTTTTATATCTGTCATTTGAATAGAAAATATTGAAAATTTTAGCAAAGGCTAGGACTCTGCCGTTTATTTCACCATCGATATATACCCATTTTATAAAGAATGCCAAATGAAAATGTTTAACAGAAGCTGTGTGTTGACCAATTAGAATACAGAAGAAATTAATTTAAAATAATACCGTCGCTAATGGGACTCGAACCTTGTTCCAAGAATCGAAAGTCAATCACTCTACTACCTCGGCCACCACCATATATATAAATAATTGATTTTATGCAAACCTTTTATACTTTCCAATTGAATTGAGAAACTTGTCCCAACATTAATATCGTTTGAAACACTGAACTGCAAAGTGCCAGGTGCAACATTTAATGCGATGACCTTCCAAGCAGTGTAAATAGGTATAGCTGAGTTTAAGTCGCGATTAAAACTAAAAACAAATTTAATTTAATTTCTTACAAATTAATTCAATTCAGATTCTGTTAAATTTTCATTTTTCTCTATTCAAATGGTGAGTATAAAAGATGGATTTATCAGTAATGGAAAATGTGTGGCGATGGTCAAATAAGCAGAGTCCAGAAATACTTTTGGTTATAAAAAAATCGATCAAGTCAGGTATTTTTCCTGGGTCAGTTGGCCAATATGTTGGTTTTCCAGTTGAAATGGAGTCACATCCGTTTTCTTTAATGGCAATCAGTAATTCTTTTCCTTTAGTTGTAGTTAATCTAGAACCCCCGCAGTAAGTATTCTTCGCAGTGAAGTTACCACCTATTATGAACCTTTTTCCCACACGCTTGAAGAACTCTGAGTTTTTAATAGAATGTCTTGGTGGGCAGTACAATCCTGCAACAATAATAGGAAAGTTGTAGGTTTTTATATACATGAACAAATATTGGTTATCTGTTGGTTTAAAGCCTTCCTGAACTCGAATTCGTTTTCTGTGAGTTGGTCTATACCGTTCCACCGTTATAAAGACGGTCCACTCTATATAACGCCATATGTCGTTGTTTTGGGTCAATTTAATAATTTTGTAATGGATAAACATGACGTTGAAGTAGATTCATGGTATTTGAGCACGATTAGTTTTAAATTCCGCTCTGTTTGAAAAGAAATTTAAATGCACTGACGGACATTCTATTAAACTATCACCAATAACGCATTATTCCTAAAGAAATTTGGTCACCCTTTAGGTTAGAAGAACTAATTGACAAAACCACTCAAAAATAATGGATGTTGCGTAAACGCTGCTTGTCAACAGGTCAAGTGTGCCCCCAAAGAAAACTTTCTGCAGAGACCCGCATACAGTTTTCTCATGATGACGGTTTATTAGGGCTACATATTGAACCTCTTTTATACGTGACCTTCTGGTTGGGGCAGCTTTCCATATTCAATTTACGTTTAAATGTGACATCATAATCACAGTTAAAACCATTGTTTACTCATATGGAATTTATTTATTTCTTTTAGTAGCATGTTACACTTTTATAGTTTACTACATATAAAAAAGCTATTAAAAATTTCAGTAATTCTGAAATAAAAAAAATAAATTCATAAAAATAAATTAAATATAATAGCAGTATTAAAATAAAATAAACAATAATTATAATTGTTTGCGCAAAATTGTGTATAACAAAAAAAAAAATCCCTTAATAGACAATCAACCACCAGCCTTTTATCACAATTATTTTTATCCAGTCAATATTTATTATTATTTTTATTACTGTTTTATTACTTTAAAAATATCAATTTTTTTAACCAGATGTACATACATATATATAGTATATGCAAATACTACATTTTTTGTTGTATATTCAACAATCCAACCAAAACACATTTGGATAGAAAAAAAACTACTCTGCATACAAATATTTTCATTATTGTGCACCGAATAAAAATGTGGGTTGCATGAATAATTTTATCCAATTTGATTTTTTTATTATTTTTACAGATTAATTAATTATATTACACCAATTTAACAAAATAACCGATTTGATCCTCTTAAATTTAAACAAATATCACTTTGGTGTGATATGGAATTGTTCAGTTAATTCAATTCATAAGGCTCTGGTCTACCTAGAGCTAGAACACAAATCAAAATTGATGTCGTTATTTAAATGCCCTAAAATGTGTCTAAAATTAAATTTAAAATAGTGTTAATCTCCGCTATCAACATTTACAAAATTTTTTTTTTTTTGCCATGTACGACATCTAATTAAAAAAGAGTGAACTAAGAAATACTTATTTAATACTAAACCAATTTTGCATCGCTTATTAGAACGAATTATTATAAAAGCGAGTATTAATCGCTAGATAATATCTTCCTAAACATACCCATATACCGGGTGTTTATTTTAAACTGAGACGATCAAATATCTCGAAAAATAGCCACTCTACGGAAAAAATGCCCATAATCAAAATTTAATCATATCGCGGGGGAAATACATAAGTGCAAAAAAAAAGTCCCCCCACCCCCGCTTTGTAGGTGGGCGGGGGTAACTTTTAAACTAAGATAGGAAGCCATATTTTATATTGCAGATACGGATTCTACGACTAAAAGTACGTATGATTTGAATAAAATATTTTGTTCGGTTCATGATAGATGGCGTTGCAATCGACGAAATTCAATTTTTTCAATTTCTCCTTCTTAGAACACACGCATTCGATTCTGCAATACGTTTGAAATAAAAAACATCAAGTTTTCATTGGAAATACTCGAAATTCGTCATCAAAACAATTTATTCAGTTTTGTAAATCTAAATAAGTGTTCAAAATTAATTTCAAGTTTTATTATTAAATTTCAAAAATACAAAATTCAGGCCATCATTTTGAACACTTATTTAGATTTACAAAACTGAATAAATTGTTTTGATAACGAATTTCGAGTATTTCCAATGAAAACGTGATGTTTTTTATTTCAAACGTATTGCAGAATCGAATGCGTGTGTTCTAAGAAGGAGAAATTGAAAAAATTGAATTTCGTCGATTGCAACGCCATCTATCATGAACCGAACAAAATATTTTATTCATATCATACGTACTTTTAGTCGTAGAACCCGTATCTGCAATAAAAAATATGGCTTCCTATCTTAGTTTAAAAGTTACCCCCGCCCCACCTACAAAGCGGGGGTGGGGGGACTTTTTTTTTTTGCACTAATGTATTTCCCCCGCGGTATGATTAAATTTTGATTATGGACATTTTTTCCGTAGAGTGGCTATTTTTCGAGATATTTGATCGTCTCAGTTTAAAAAAAACACCCGGTATACAACTCTTAAATAGTATACAAATCAATTTCAAATTGATTGACATCAACTAAAATGATTTTGTATGTTACAAAAACAACTGCAATTATTTTTTAAATAAAATAATTATCTGCTGACCGAACATAATATTGGCTAATAATAAAATGAACTGTGTTTTCAATCACCATCCACCGCAAGAATGTCTACTAACATAAAATGGTTTAGATCTATACTAAAAAATTAATTCGGAATTGCGAAAATATACTTACATTACTAGAACATAGATGGCAGTAAGCACTAAAAATTAATAATTAAATGGAATAAATAGATTTTTTATTTTAATATATATTTTGTTTTATTTAATAATTCTTTTAAATAATATAATAATATTTATAATTAATTGATGTATAAGAGTAAAAGCTTGATTTTTAATTAATGTTTTTGTTTTGTTTATATATTTTTTCTATATAATGTTTATATTATATTTAATTTTAATTTATTATATATATATATATATATATATATATATATATATATATATATATATATATATATATATATATATATATATATTTTTTTTATTATTTATATATAGAAGCTATATATACATATATTCTTATCTCACATATTTACAGAAAAAAAAAATTAAAAAATCAAAAAAAAAGAAGGAAAACACTATGCAAAATTAATTAAATAAAATTAATAATTAAAGAATATATTTGACACATCTATTAAATTATTTTTATTGTTTATAACAATATTAAAAAAATATGCTTATTTTTATAGTGTACATATTTAATTAAAGAATTAATTATTTAAATCAATATACGTATTCTCTTTTTATAATTATGTATGTAGTTTAATTTATAAAATTAAAATATAAAATATATGATATATGTATATGTATTCATTAATTAATATTTTTGGAAATTTAAAATTGAAATTAAAATAAAATGTAAATATTATATTAATGTGGTCCCACAAATAGGTCCCGGTTTATATATTTGTTAAAACTAAAATAAAACAAAAATTTTATAAGACCGCCATTATTAAGCCGGAGAGCAGTATACATTATTGTTTTTTTTTTTAATTAAATTAATTTAATTTATTTTATTTAAACAAATGGAATGTTTTACTTTTGTTCATTATTATTATTATTTGTCTATATTTTATATTTCCATTCATAAAAAAAACTACATAAATAAAATAAAAATTGGGAAATACTAGATTTTAATTAACAAACCGCGGAACGTAATTAAAATTAATTATTTAACCACCATTATGTATTGTGTGTGTGTTTGTTTGTTTGTATTTTGTTGTTTTTGAATGCTGTACTGCTAATTTTGGTTTTTGGAAATATCATTGTGTATGCGTGTGTGTGTGTGTGTGTGTGTGTGTGTGTGTGTGTGTGTGTGTGTGTGGGCAAGGAATGAACACATGGTGTGCGGTAAAATTCTTTAATTAAAAATAATTTTCTTGAAATCATATTTACACGATTTTATTTAATTATGTGTATGTATAATAATAATATAGAATGAATTAATAAAAAATATAAATTTTTGTTTTTATTCAAATTTGATTTATATATTTATCATAACCTAAATTTAATGTTAATTTTTTTTTTTTTTTTAAATTAATTTTTTTGTAATTTTATGTTTTTTTAATTAGTTTTATAACATTCAGTTCTGGTCGCAATGTGGGAATGCAACGACACAAAAAAACTTTTCTTTTTTGTTTTTGTAATTAATTTCCATAAATTAATTTTTATTTAAATTATGCATAAATGTACTTAGCAATAATAATAATTTTAACATAACTGTTTTATTTAAAATCACGCATGCACACGGAAAACCAATATACCGTATGTTAGTTTTTTAATTAATTTTTTTTATTTTTTGTAATTTATCACTGAAAATTTATATAAAGCACTGCAACAGCACACGACAAAAATATATATATATAAAGATATATGTATTCCGATTAATAATAAGAGAATAATTTAATTTATTTAATTTAGATTTTGGTGACAGCTTTGAGCAATATAAAATGACAGGTCTGCAGATACGCATATGCTCCACCCCCTGACTTTTCACAAAATATTGAGCAACACTGATATATGTAGATTATATAATTTTATGAATTGCTTATTAACTTTTATATGTATATTATCTCAAAATCATAATTAAAATTAATTAAAAAAACATAAATTGATTAATTAATTAAAGAAAATTAAGTACAAATCACTCAAAAATATGCATCTATATATAATAATTTTGTTTGCTAAAGTAAAATTTATATGTCTTGATATATATATACATATAAATATATATATTGATATAATAATTAAATCAATTTTTAGTAATTATTTTAACAATTAATTAAGTAAAAAAATAATAATAATTAAACGAAAAAGGCACTTAATTTATATTTTATTGGAAAATCGGCTGCCCATTATATTACAGTAGCTCAATTCACAACTACTGGTTGCAACCAAAATTTTTGAATTTGAAACTCATTAATGGGCATCGCTTCTTCAGGTAAGTAAGTTTTTTTTTGTTTTTTATTTATGTGTATGCATTTTAATTTTCCAATAAAATATTTCCATAATTAAATTATAAAGAATTTAGACTTATAATTGCGAAATGATATAACATTGCAAATTGCTATTTTATTATTTGAGACACGTTTGAACATGTACTCTAGTGACAATTCATCAATGTGAAATCCACCTCCCATGACATTTGATCACCGGCACCCACATTTAAATCATCTAAATTCAAATCAAATATACTTTCTTGCCCCGGCAGAACATTATTCCCATTTTGATGATGATTTAACGAGCCCGAATCGAGCAATCCATTTTGATGCATATGCATATTTCCACCATTATGATGATTCATGTGTATACTTTGAAACGGATGCGGAGGCGTATCAATCGTATGGCTATGATGATGCGTATTACCTGTATTACATCCTATTAAATTACCAACATTACCGTTCCGAGTAGGCGATATAATCGTACGAAAATCAAAACTTGATAGTGAATTAACAAAATCAACATCCATTGCATCACAATTATTATTATTGTTGATATTACCGTTGTGACCGTTAAACGTGATATAATCATGATTTGAATTTGACGATGATGATATTAGCTCGTTCAACGAGGGTTGTAAACTTGGATTCATATCCCGTTTTTTATTATTATTATTATTATTGTTATTACTATTATTAATACTATTACTATTATTACTGCTATTATTAAAATGATTATTACAATCATCACCCATTTCCATCTCTAACTGTTGCTTCATTAATTCGTACGCCGGCCAATTATTAAAGTCGAGCTCACTAAATTTAATCAGCTTATCACTATTACTACTATTGTTATTATTATTATTATTATTTATGCTACTGTTACTGTGATTACTGTTATTGTTGTGATTATTTAAATTACTGTTCGATGTGGTGGTCTGGCCGAGCAGCATATCTAAAGTTTTAGCCGTCTCATCTATATCGTTATGATGATCCGATTGCATTGGAGACATACAGTCCAAATCATTTAGCACATCGCTATGCGAATCCAAAATTAACGAAGTGAACGTATTCTCATCGCCAGGATGATGTAAATTGTGATGCTGTAGTGATGAGGTATCGAATAAATTTAAATTTATATTATTTTCATCCATATTAGGATGTGTCGACGGTGTAGTAGGTGTCGACGATAATACACTTTCAGGAAGCTCACCATTTGTAATCAATATATCGAGTACATCAGATAGTTCTTGTGATTTAACCACCGGTCCACCATTATTACTACTCGCATTACTACTATTACTATTCGTATTATGTTCAATTTTTAATTTTTGAGTCGCTTCTTCGTATTGCGGTGGTGGTGGTTTCAAATCTAAATCGGTTGTAATAGGAACTAAAATACTGGGCATCGATGATGTACGATGATGGCCGTTTATAAGTTTTTTATTTTCGTTATTTAAATCGACTAGCACTAGAGTGGTTGGATTCTCGTGCCATAATAATTCCAAATTACCAGTACTATTATTATTCTCACTTTTTATAGTGATTGGCTCTTCTTTAATTGAGGTAATAAATATTGGATTACTATTAATCATATTATTATTATTGTTATTATTGATCGTATTGTTGAGTGCGCCATTAAGTAATAAATTCTTACGATTCAAATTTTCAATCTGTTGCAATTTTTCCTTAAAGATTTTCGCTTCCAAACACTGCTTCACCTTTAGCTTCTGATTTATACTGTCCTGATGCTGTTTATCCACAATCGTGATATTATTTTGTTGCGTTTTCATTTGTAACAATTCCTCTTGTTTCTCCTTCAATTGCCGCTGAAGTTCATCAATTTGTCTTTGTTGTTCGCGCACAATATCATCGTTCGATATAAGCGGAGTTTGTCGACCGGCTAAACTAAAATTCATCGGCGAATCCTGTTGTATATCCATCATATTCCCACCATTTATAGTTATAGTGCCAATACAATTATTATTGTTACCATTTTCATGTTCCGATTCTGGTGATAGACTATTTTTGGGTGAATTATAATTTAGATCAATATCACTTGTATCACCATTATGATTAATATTATTATTACTTATATTATTATTGTTATTATTATTATTGTTACTATCTAATGGTAAAAATGGTTTTAACCGTTCAATTAATTGTGGTTTTGGTCCTGATACAGGCAAATTACGTTTCTTTAATTGTAACTTTAAATCAGATACTTTCATTTTTTCTAATTTATTTAATTCTATCAGTAGATTACTATTATTATTACTGCTATTACCATTACTGCTATTATTATTATTATTATTATTATTATTATTAATATTACTATTATTATTAATTAAATTTATATTATTATTACTTTCTTGTGTATAACTAGGTGCTGGACTTGGTGGAATTGACGAAGTATTTGATGGTGCTGGGCTTGGTTGTGACATAATCACATCGTTTTGATTTAGTGACGCCGAAGACACAGAATTTTTCATCGGAGCTGGTAATATAGCCTTTTGTTTCGATGAGATACCTTCCAGGTCAACTAAACAATTCTGCTGATTTAGACATATTTGATACCATTCCTCAACTTTTTTCGAATTTGATATATTATTGCTGTTCTTTTGCGAATTTGGTGGCCCCTTATATTCGTGAAATTTAATCGTACGCTCTTTTGTGATCGGTTTTGTTTTTGATTTTTTACGATTTTTATCTTTGCCGGGTGCATCTGTTTTTTGATTATTTTGTTGTAGTGGTGATGGTATTGGGCGTGGTGTATGGGATCCGGGTGGTGATGGTACAGATGATAAAGGGCTTAGTGTTGAAACCAAGCTTGATGGTGATGATGCTAAATTTAACAAGGATGATGTATTGCCTGTTATTGTACCAGCAACGGATTGGCAAAGTTCGGCAAATAGTGTTGGGGTGCTTGTTGGCTCACTATTTTTTATACTAAAATTTTCGGTTTTAATGCTATTGATAAGCGGTGGTGGTGGTGGTGGAGGTGGTGGAACATGTGTAGTTGATATTAATGTGGGATGGAATTTTGTTGTTAACACCGGTGCAGAGGTGACAACGACTGGCCCACCACTAGTTGGAATTGTTACGGTAACAATACCAGCCGATGCGGCCGCAGCTTCTAAAACATCCGGTCGTCCTGGACTACAACTTAGATCACCTTCACTACTTTGAGAATCATCCTCAAATACTGTATAGCTATGAGGATGTTGCGGTCGATTTAATAGTGCTTCGCTAGTTGATTTAAAAGCAACCAAACCTTCTTTTACAATACGTTCAATTGGTTCCTCGGTATGTAATATATTTTTCTTGATTAGTTCTAGTGGGCCCGGACGATGTGTTATCTGCGAACTTAGTTGATCGGCTAGTCGGGCTTTTTTAAGCATTCGCTGTTTCTCCGCTAAGCTTGGATCAACAAAACTTTCTTCATGTTCTAGTATGTGTCGCCTTTCTAGTTCTCGACGATCTGGCCGCTGTTGAATTTTTGCCTTGAGCAGATCACCTGTTTTTGCCCGCTCTAATTGCTTGCGCTGTTCGTGTAAGGCAGGTGATGTAGTCAACGCTGTAAATAAATAGAAAAAATTGTTTAAACAAAACAAAAATTAAATTTATTTTAATCTTAGTTATAGCTAAATTTACATGAAAATATTTGCTGGCCCTTAATTATTTATTTGTCATTCGATCGCTTTGTTATTGAAGTTTGAATAATACAATATTGCAATCAAATCTCGATTCAAAACACATTCAAGAAACAGTAATGCTACTAAATTAGTTAAAACAGGAACAATGCCAAATACCACAACTACTCATATATTTATCCTCGCATTGGTCTAAATTAAACCAATTTCGTTAATTTTCACCATGAAATGAAATGTTTTACAATATTAAGCTTAGTCTGTATCGAACTCAAATTAAAGGATGGCGAGTAAAATTATGCGGATATAAATCAATCGTAAAATTATACAAGCGAATTCCAATATAAATATGTACATATATTATTATATTCATTATGTACGCCGTTTTTCCACCGGATACAGTAAATTTTTTATTATTTTCCAAATAAAGATTATATTTTTTTTTAATTTTCTTATGATTTCGTTTAAAATTGAAATGAAAAAGCGCAAATAAACCAATAACAAATCGAAAAAATAATTAGGTACCAAAAGATAAGTGTAAGAAAATCGTTTCAGATTATTCCAAAATTGTTAAATTTATTATTCATAACAAGTATATAAATGTATGAAGATTGCTGAAGTTCTACATACCTTGCACTGTTTGAATATTATTTTGCTTTCGAATTTACCCAAAATTTTACAATATTTTATTTGTGTATTTCATTGTTTGAAAAGTTTAAGGCTAAAATTGTTTATGTTCTAAGTGTTTTTTTTTAGAAAAGAAAATTAAATTAAATATTTTTAATTTTATTTTGTTTATTAGAAGCAAAAAAAAACATTACGAGGTGGTCATAAATTATAATCGTAACTAATTTCACAAATATAAGTTTCGCGATGGTTACGCGTGCCGAATCCTATGGATACCGCTGTATACAATACCCAATACACAGATATATAATTAATATGACGATGAATATACAGACAGCACTTTGAGCTGTATCTAAATTGTTTACTTTTAAATGATATAATCAAATCAATTTTTTCTTTCGGTACGGATGTATAAATATTAAGAATGTTTCTAAATTTGGTTTAAAATTAAAGAACATGTTATGCAATTTTATTTTTGCCTTTTGAAATGTGTGGTGTATTTAAGTTGTCTAATTTACAAAAAAAAAATCATCTGTTAAACGAAACGCAGAGCTCACAACATGATGATTTTTGAAGAAGAAGAAATATAATTTGAAATGCGTATACTTAGTATTATTAATATTTATGACACAATCTGAATCGTCTTCATAAAAGTTTATTAATTGAATGAGCTGTGGCTGTAATGGAATATATTTACGGCTTAATTGAATAGAATAAATTCGAATGTGACTTACTCAATTTATGTTCAAATAAAATCATATTTTTTCGTACTAATTTCAATGATTATTAATCAAGGTAGAATTTATTATATTTCTATAAATCATTGCACTCAACGGTCTTTCGAAAACACACATCGTATTCAATAAATATTTAAATTTTATTCGATTCTTATATATATTTAAAGTACGAAAAATTTAAAATTTTACATTACTTATAATTCTTTCCAATTTTTTCTCAAAATTGAATTTGCATATACAATAATTTCATAATGCAAACTCATATAACCTAAATACGTATAAATTGATTTGTGATTTAATTTAAACAAAATTAATATTTGTTAAATTTGAATGCTTCCCGTTAAATAACAACAAACATCTTCAGAACACAATGCGTTAATTAAAATTGAAAGTTAGATAACATCAATAAATTAAATGGCGTTTTTAATAAACAAACGTGACCAAATTTTCAGTAGCACACAAAGACAAAAATTCTGCATAAATTTATTCAATTTTACTTCCATTCGTGAACTCCATGTCAAATCGTAAAACTACTTTAATGTAATTGAAAACAATTGGAATTTCATTTTCATAATTTAACTAAGGTGAATTTACTTTCAATTATTTATTAATTTTATTCTGATTGGAACCATAATTAGTTGTGAAACACACTTGCAACCTAATTAATTTCATTCTAAAATATTTGCATGCCTTCTGTACATTGAACCTGGTGGCTATATAAACAAATTAAATCATATTATTATATCGCCATATTTAATGTAAATTATATTTAAATTAAAATTAGACAAGAATGACGTAAAATATACGTTTGGTTTTTTGTTAACAAAAACATATTGTATTGTCTTTTAAAATTCGCGACCGCGCGTATTTCTTTTTTAAATGAATGGTTAAGTAGATGATTATTTATTAAAACAATAAAATGTTTTTTCCTAATGGGTGAAATTACTTAGTATAGACTTTTTGGTATAGATCGAAATAGTTGTCTGACGTGAATGTCACGCGCATTGAAATTTAACTATATGTGATACACTTTGTATAATTAGAACAGGCGTTTCTACAATTAATTTTCATCTTAGACTTAGATGAATAATAAATAATTTAATAAACTAGATGACTTATATGGTAAACACATGTCTGTGCTATTTATTTATATGTACTATATACAAACAAAATAAACTGACCTTAGTGCAGACATAATATTATGTAGTATAGGAAGACGCCGTTATGACTTTTCTGCGTAGACTCTAGAAGTAATTTTCCCTAAAACTAAATTATGTAACATACCAACAAAATTCATATTTGGAATTAAATTTTCAACAAGCAGTTTTCAATTGAAAATTTTTCCTAAAAAGATATCAGCAGATGTTTTTTCATTTTCTCTAATTTTTTTAATTTTAATTGCGCATTAGTTTTCAATTTTTTATTTTTGGATAAATATTTATTCAGTTTTTTTTTCAATTTTAATGTTATGTATGTATATAAGAAGAATAAAGCAGATTGAGGAGATGAAGCAGCATTTTCACCATATACATACATAGTTGTGAAGTAAAATAAGAAAAATTTGACCAAAAATGTTTAAAAATTGAAAATAACCTAAACCGTATTTAAATTTATTTAACTTCTTAAATTAGACGTGTAATTAGAATTTTTTTTGTATGTATACCGATTGAAACAGAAAATTTTTCCAAAACAAAAAAAATAATAAAATACTTTGTTCAATTTTACTTCTAAATAAGATGTAAAATTTTCGCTAAGTTTTTTTTTTTTTTTTTGAATCTGAGAGGAAGAAGAATTTATTTCTAAAATAGAAATAATAAAAATAAAATTGATTTATTTGAAAAAATAACAAAAAAAAATTTGTTTATTTAGAAATAAAATTTCATGATATGTTAAAGATTTCTGGTAGATGTTGTTTAGGTTGATTAGGTCATGTATATTTTAACAAATTGAAAATAATTTTTCTCATCTATTTTCTTATTTATATTTGTACATATACATATATATACATATGTATGTACATCCAATTCAAACCCATCGCAATGCATGCAGCATTCAATATGTTTTATTGCGGTTTAAAGAAAATCACACATTCAATTTCGTTCGAGACCAATAAAATTATTATTAACCAAACACGAGAAAATATTTTATTGGTTTAACACACAACACACGAGATAACATGGTTCAAAAATATTTGCACGATATAATTCTTCTGGGGGTCTGGTTTTTTACTATATGCATATATACATATATACATATTATATTATACAGATGTATATAATCTCAAGATGTTTTATGGGTTAATAGATCAGTTCAAATTTCTGTGAGTTATTTCATTTTCGATTTTATTTGTTTAATGAAATTTTTACTAACTTTTGTATAGTTTATTTTTCTGATTTTTTGGTGTTAGATAAAATAACTTTGTATAATAAACAGATGTTTTAACAAAAAAAATATATATTTGGATGAATCTTCGAGATGGGATGTCATAATGTTAGATGTCATGTTTCAAATACTTCATCGATAATTTATCTAATCTAGATTTCTAGGTGTAGAGATCAAATAACTTTATAATTAAGTTAACCCATGAAATTTTATTCCTAACCTATACCATTGATTTATAAAAATCATATTCTAACTATGTCAATTGGATCGAATTGAACGAATAATTTAATAAATTATTTAACTCAAACTCAATTTATTGAAACCATTTGCTAAAACCAAAAATAATGTTGAGTACAATTTCGATTAAATGTGAGTAATAGTTGACTTAAAATTGACATTTTCCTGAAAAGAAATTTGAACCATATTAGAATAATTTGAACTAAATCTGGAATTTTTTTACAATTAAGCCATTCACTGTTAAATTAGTTTCAAATTTTAATTTTAATTTATTCAAATTTTTAAAACGGGATTGAAAACTAATTGTAAAACCAGTAGAGCTTGATTAGAATTTTAGTACCTTTTGTAAAGAAAATGTCTAAAATCAAGCTTTGAACGTACAGTGATGAAAACAGTGGAATTTGATTTTGCAAACTTAAATTGAAATATGTCATTTCCTTTATAAAATGTTGACTTAAATCAGTAATGTCCAACAATTTAATTTAGTTCTATAGAAAAAATCCTGCTGACCAAGCCGTTGAAGCGACGGGAATTTCCTCTTAACGATTGAGTTTGAGATCCTATTATGGCTGCATAAAATGAACAGCGTCAAAAAGGCTAATGCGAAAACGCTTCTATATAATGTTTTAATAATGGATGTGTTTTATAGCTTTTGAGGTACGTTTAGAAATAATGCGTTTATTACCAGCGGCGATAACAAAAGTAGAATACAATAAAAGCATTTGATACGAATATGTTTGCGTGCGCCTTACAATAGCAGGCTACCAATAGCTTACGAGCTATCGGCTGGATATCACTGACTTAAATCATATTTTTTAAAGCATCAAATACAAAATTTGATATGAATATACATAAGAATGAATCCAACAATTATGTCAAAGGATATCATAATTAATTACAGTACTCGAAATTTGACCAATCAGCTGCTGGATTAATGTGGATTCAATTTCAACAGATTCAGACAAAGATGTGGATGGAAATATACACTCGTTTAATAAATGATGGAATGGGTATTCCAATTTGATGTTAATTTTTAAATTTACAGCCATTTTCACTGTTTGCACATTCAAGTAGAAACATTCCGGTTATTAAAAATGGAAATATATACGGTTGAACAGTGCGTGTGCTGTTAACATTTATTTTACATAAGATGACAGTTATACAGAAGTTGTGGCCATTCAAAATTGTTGCCAAATTTGTAGAAACTGGTTCGGTAAAGGATTAGAAAAGCAAAATATACCATCATAGTGATTGTTCAGAAGAAATAATTGCTGCTGTAAGTGCTAGTGTTATAAAGCCAACAATTCATCATCGTTCACAGTAATTACACAAAGAGCTTTATTTAAAGGCTTGCAATATTCAGATAACTCAAAATTTAAAGCCATCATACTTTGGATTTCGTCGGCAATTCGTTAATTGAGCCATACAAAAAAACTTGAAAATGCGAATTTTTCCAACAAATTCATCTTTAACGACGAAACAAATTTTAAACTGAGTGGATGAAAATCCACGAGAATTAATGGAAAACCAGATGCATCCAAATAAAGTGATTGTATAGAGTGGTTTTTGTTTCGAATTTTTTATTTCACGAATTGAAAGGTATGGATGTTCAGAATATGTGATTTCGGCAGAACGGTGCCACACGTCATAATCAACAGAAACAATTGACCTTTTGCGCGAACGCTTTGGTAATCGAATCATTTTTCAACGAGGGAACATCTAAAATCTAAAATCTAAGCTTGTCCGGCTTAGTATAAATTGTTGTTCAAATTGTGTTTTGATTGATGTTTTAGCAAAAATGCTTAGGACAAAATAAAAAATGCTTAGGAAAAAATTTAAAAATATTATATTATTTTAGCACAACGATACATACATGAAATTAACGATAAACTATGCCTAGGTGGCATTATAATTATTATTAGTTTAT
The DNA here is from genome assembly GCA_951394425.1 of Tipula unca. Taxonomy (NCBI): domain Eukaryota; kingdom Metazoa; phylum Arthropoda; class Insecta; order Diptera; family Tipulidae; genus Tipula; species Tipula unca. The sequence goes on along the minus strand of OX596382.1, from coordinate 174,226,380 downwards.
TGAATAATCTAATTGGTCACACTTTTCATCACACTAATAGAGATAAACACAACCAATAATCTACTAAACAGTGTTCATTTTCGCAACTTATTTAAATATTATTTAGTATAAATAATGAATATTGCACATCGACCCACTTAATATGTCTTTTCACACTCATTTCATTTATCTCGTAATTATTAGAAATTACAAAACTCTCGCATTTTTAAGACTTGAGTAAAGTTTTTAACTTTGACAAAAAATAAATAAAATAAATTGTTGACCAAAAACCCACAAACAACATTAAACATCGAAATAGATTTAAACACCCACACATTTTATTATTTTTATAAAACTTTAAATAGATTAACAACTCATATGTTTTGAATAAAAAAAAAAAATAACAGAAAAATCACAAGTCAAATATTTTGAGATGACAAATTGCACCAGGTCATTCTAACAACAAACAAATACACAACATCTTGTGTGATTCTATACATTCTTAAAGACAAATTGATGATACAAATATATATCCACAATTTTATTACACAATAAAATAAAATATTGTTTATTATTTGGAAAACATAAAATTTCCACACACCACATCCGATATAAAAAAAAAATTAAAAATTAAAATTAAAATTTTCATTCTTTATTGATGTCTTGTAAGTATTATAAAAGATAAAGTCACTGCACTTTAGAAAATTAAAAATCGTTTTTCAATATGTAATGCAAATTTTTTTTTTTTAGTTTTTTACATTTCCTGGCAATAAAAAAAAATTAAAAATTAATTTTGCCCTAATTTAGTTTTTTTTGTTTGTTTATAAATAAATACTAATTTTGCGCTAATTATAATTAAATTAAAAATATTAACAATATTATTAAATTTAACATATGGTTTCATATTTAGAAAGAAGTTGTTGTATATACATATGTATGTATGTATAATATATAATATACATTTTAGTAATTTGAAGTACTTTCAAGCGCCAGCAATTTAATATTTTTTGCTCTTTACATTATGTATATATATACTTATATACAAAACACAAAAAACGAGATTTTTCTTATGCAAAATTAACGTCAGACAAAATTTCATAATGTTATTATGTCACTTAAAATAAATATTTAAAAAAAATACTTACTCGGATATATTCCAATATCTGCCAGTTGATCAGCTGTTCGTCTTAACATTAATTTAACTTTGAGTGCTGCGTTAAATATAAGAAAATGAACAAAAATTAGTAAAGTTATAAAAATTTTAATTTCATTTCGTTTTAATTAATCTTTTAATGAATTATTTTTCTTAACTACAAATTTATACACTAACATAACTATATGTACTAATAATATTTTACTTTTGTTTTTAAAAATAATAATAAAAGAAAATAAATAAAACAACTTTTCTTGAATAATAATTATTTTATTATTATTAGGTATTCATTATTATTTTATTTTAACTGTCCGGCAAAGAGGTAATCGTCAGAAATTTTATAATCACTACACATATTGATGTACTTGCAATAAAGTTTCGTCTCGTCGTTCCTAATATGGATTAATTAATTAAACGAAAAATTTAAAAGTAAAATATCAAAAAATTATCATAATTATTAGAAAAAGAAGTTTTTTTTAGCAATATAGGAATAATAATATTAATAATTCTAGATGTCTTTAGGTAGATTAAATTATTTTTATTTTCTTATTTATCACGCATATCAATGTCATACTCATAACTAACGTCAAAATAAAAACTTTACAAAGAACGGATGTTCTAGTTTATACATTATGAATATTAATTAGGAAAACTATTCCCAAAATGCGTTTAGTCCGTATATGCAAATTGGTATTTAAAAACAATTTCTGCAGAAAATACGTCAATTGATTAAAATTGATGATCACTATACAATAAATATACACTACACTAGTAAATAAAACTACAATTACTTATTGTTCGCGAAGGTATCAGAGTTGGATCAAAATAAACAAATTTTACGTTTTTAGAGGAAATACAATTTTTTTGATTATTTGTGCGGTTTTTAATTTATATTTATAATAATGTGTTACGTATTTGCATAAAACCTAATCAGTATAATTATTCTCATTGAATTCGTCATATTATTGGCGTGCATATTTTTAGTATATCCCGCGAGTTGTGCGATAAAATGTAAACATAAATATTAAACAAAACGATCAATAAATCATATAATTTTTAGCAACGTTGTGAAAAATCTCAAGGCGATGAAATTTTTATTGATGGCATATTAAAGTCCTTCAATGCTTTAGCGCGCATAAAGCGTATTATTAATGTTGATGAATCACTATGTAGCATTATTGCAATTGATAATTATATTATACAAGTTATACTTGTACGAATATTCTATGAACAGATATATTTCATTTAACATTTTACATTATCTTCGGTTTAGTTTAGATGTTAATAGCGTACACTCGCAGCTTATCTCTTTAAAAATAAGTGTAAAGAAAATAATAACAGAAAGAGGCCTCAGGCCGCTACAAAATTAATATCATAATAGTTGAATTACTGCATTAAACGAAATATATTGTGGTTTTACACTATGCGATTTGCCTGCAATATTTGTTGTACAACATGTTTCTTGGTGTAGTACTGTAATATAAAAAAAATCATATTGCAACGAAATTGTATTGAAATTGCAGCCACACATGATAGGATTTTAATAAAATTTGTTTTCAGTTCACCGAAATCAGTAATGCGCATACAAATTTTATAGAAGCTTCAGTTTGATAATGCAGAATTAAGATCTGAAGATCCAAAAGTAAATAACTAACCTACATCATAAACATTCAACTTAATTCTTCACTAAACGTCATCAATCTTAATTTAAAATTTTTAGATTTGCAACTACAGTAAATTTACTATCCGAAATTTAAACATCGAATTTACCAATCAATTGTCGAACTTCACACACTAATTTAGTTGTTTGTGCTGTCGTTTTTGTGCCAGTTTAGAATTGAGTGCTAATTAGTAGTATACTTTAATAATTTTTTATAAATATTTTTAATAAATTTTGTATGTAAACAAAACGAAACACATAACAATTTAAATCGAAAAACAAATTTCGAGTTATCAGAGAATTTTTTTTAAATAGCTCATTTGAATTTATTAAACTGTCAGAGGTATAAGATATACACATAAATCTGGGATTGGATATTGCAGAAATTTGACGCGGCAGAATTTATTCATATCTAGCTCACAGTAAGCCTATATAGAGTCCAAAATAATATACCGATGAGAAATTTACAGGCTTTTGGCCAGAATAATTTTTTTTATTCATATAACTATTTAAATTTTACTTAATAAAATATGAGTGTTTCATACCAAATCTATTCTTTGTATATGACAAAAAGTCCGGAGGACTGTATAAGATACTGAGATGAACCAACTGTGTAAACTAAATATTTTTTTAAAAGTCTGGTTTGGATTTTTTTATGATTGTGTGTTAGAGGTGTTTTAAAAAAATCCTGGGCTAACTTCAAGGGTGTCAAAATGGCACAATCACTTATAACAGAAAACTATAAAATCTATAGAATGCATATTTTATGAAAAATTAAATTACAAGTATGAGACGCACCCATATGATACAATGGTTATTTCTAATGCATAGAGAGTCTCAATATTGAGACAGTCTCACATGTAGAGTAATCTCATTTTGAGACTCTCTATGTAGTGGATGAAATATCTATACATTTTGGAGTATTCGAAATTTTTTAACATTATTTTGTTAATTATAATGGAATCAGCTTCAATAAAGCTACCCCTCAGTCTAGAGTATATACAAGCAACATCTCGGGTATAAAGTCAATGATATCGCGTGTGACCATTTTCCACAGTACATCGTGTTGCACAAAGTTCAACCACTGATATCATATTCACAGACAAGGCGTTCATCTGATTTGATGTAAAGTCAGAATTATGATGGATGGCAACTCCATCAGTTCTCACGCCTGGGCGTTATAATTTAAGTATACAATCAATTACGCTCCTATTTTGCACTATGCCAACTTACTCTACAGCAGTGACAAAAAATCATTTAACGACAATTGCAACGGATTGAATCGGGTTAACAATTGGTACCACGAGTCAATATGACCAACAAAATAAACTTTTTAATCGTTTACTTTCTATCCTCTGGTAGCGCGCGCTACTGCTAGTACATCAGTAATTGTCGATGGCTTTGTCAATCCAATCTTATCAGATCAACCTGCGTGTGTGGGCGCACGACAGACATAAGGATCGAAACGTGTGTAGTGGTCCTAAGAGATTGTCAATTTTTACTTTATCATGTTGTTGATATCATACATATTTTTATTTGATTTTATAGTTTTTGTTTAGTATGAGAGTTTGGGCCTTTATATATTCAGTTTTGAGTATTTTATTTAAAAATCAATTTTATTTCTAATTAAAAAAATTGAGAAGCACCAGAGCTCATAAAATATAAATCGGATTAATTGTTTACGACTATTGTTAAAAATGTTACTAAAATAAAAGTATGCATCAAATTTATTTATTTTCACCAGCCAATGGTGCATGTACAATTACCATACATGCTTTGTACGGGTTTGATAACGTTATTTTAGATAAGTATAACCACTAATAGGTTCCTTCACCAATTATAACCGTGCCAACTTGCAAACACGTAATTTTTTTAACATATAATACCCCAAATAGAACGGTTGTCCGCCTCTTTCACCATATTTTTTTTATGTATATATATAAATATTTTATATATTTATACATTTATCGTTACTTAAAGGAATTAAAATTTTAATTGAGCATGATTTAGGTTGCCATTATTTTTAAAGCATGCGTTAAGAAAGAACACAGAGAGTAATAAAATCATATATTGAAGATGACACAATTACCGGCTATATGAGTTTTTATGATTTTCATGTTTGTTATTTTGCTTTCTTTATAATAATTCACAGCCTAAATAAATTTCTTTGAGTCACTTCGTATTTAATTTTTTTTATGTACCAAACATATAATAATAAATCAATAGTACAAAGAGTGTATGTATATGTTGGTATAACACAGACACGCAAGAATTTTCCAAGAAAATTGTACAATATGAATAAATTTAATATTCTGCATGCGGTAAAGCGAACTTAACCTTTACGTGTAAATAAATGTTGACAGAAATCGATCGTAAATTTTTGGTTGAACAAAGTAGGGACTCTAGTTGTGATTAAAAATAACAAAAACGTCCTGTCAAATATTATTTTAAGTTTTTTTTTATTCACAATAAAACGTGTTATTTCATTTCGATAAAAAGAATTATAAAAATTATGAAGAGATCATGGAATGAAACGAATTATTCAATTAAAAAGTCTAAATTTGAAACGGCTAAAGAAAATGCTTTATATTTACCAAATATGCCGATCGAGGTACTCGAAGAAATTGTAAATAAATTAACATTTTGGGAATTTGGTCGAGTGCGCGGTACATGCCTACAATTTCGTAATGCGGCCGATAATATTTTGATTCGGAAATTAAAGTATAATATACGGATATTTGACGAAATCCCATCGAATATCGAGTGTATATATTCGAAAGTATTCTATCAGCTGTCTTGGCCATATATACGATATGGATATCGATCAACGACGGCAGGTGTTTACCTATCCCTTATGCATAGCCTTATTTATTCGAATAGTTTAGCGAAATTTCCACCATTCCTTGGCACGTATATAGTAAAATTTTGTGAATGCGTCGACTGTCAATTGGGTGATCCAAATACGCAATTATCGCGATTACTGTATGTCGTTACAATTTTAGGATTTCTCAATGTAAGTACATCACGTTTAATATTTGATCGCGCGTATATAAAATACACAAGATTTTCTTCATTTTTTTGGTGTGTTCTAAGAAATTAACCAACACCAACCGCAGGGAAAAACGAATAAATTCAAAAACATTAAAATTTAATTATTTTATGAAAGGATCATTGTTTGGGTTGTTGTGGTCGCGCAATCATCGGAATACACTTGTTTATCCCGGTGATCGGATTAGTATTATCATGTTTTTAGCCGACGTAATGACTTCGAATATAATTAAAACGCCTATGCGGTAATTAAATATTTATTGTTTTGTATATAGATAAACTATGGTTTAATGGCCAAGTTTTTAACTCGGAACACATTTATTTTTAGTAAGATGTGGGAAAATAAAAACCTAGGCCGAGTTGTTGTTTTTGGAAATGAGCCCGCGAATTCAAAAGGTAGAAATAAAACAACTTCAGTATTACTTGAGTTTATAATAAATGGCAGCACGAAACTACTAGAATTTTTGAGAACTGTACCTAGTGCTGGAGATTGGGAAGAATTAACGACCGATAATTTTACAGTCACAATAAATATTACTTGCAAGTGAGTTAGTTATACATACTGATGGTATAGTATTACAATACTTTAATATAATATAAAACATAAATATTTTATTTTTAGAGAAGCTCAAAAATTAGGATGCCCTACAAACTATTCATTTAAAATTTAAATTAATTTGGAACGACCACATATGCATTATTTTTTGGTTAAGATATGAAGTTTTTTCTGTCTCGCACAATTTATTACACAAAAAATATTTATAATTTTTGGATAAATTAAAATAAAATCTTACTCATAATTCCATTTAGTTGTAAACTGTAATTAATTATATAGTACACCGGAAATAAAATGTTACATATATCTATCTATCTGATGGGTACAGAAGTATTTAGCTCGGTTTAATGCGCACACAAAAAATGTCTTAAACTGTCGTGAGCGAATATCATAAGAAGTAAATATTGGTAGGTTATATCAACATATAAGTTTTTTATACATATTATTTTGGTTTTATATCTTATCGTTGGTGTAAATGATAAGATATCGCTCAGCAAATTTTATTTATATAATATATATATAATATAGATAAAAATAATAATGACTAATTTAATTCCAAAAGAAAAAAAAATTTTTATCCAAAATTTCAAAAAACCAAAATATATAAATCATAATTAAAAAAAATTATTTTACATTTTAATATAAATTCGCTCGGCCAATGACTTTTTTTACATATACGTATTTTCAAATATACATACTATGTGAGATACATCATCATCATCATGACATAAAATAACACACAGATTTTTATTTTATTTTTATTTAAAATAAAAAAAAAGATCACACATTTCAAATATATATTTTATAATAAATATTTTAAAAAAAATTATAAACGTGAGAATCTTAAGTAAATAAATAAATAAACGAACGAAATGTTATATTTTATATGAATGGATAATAAATATACTCGAGTATAAACGTCATGCGGAGATCAATTATACTGTAGCAAGAGAATTCACTAACTGTGCAATCAAAAATCGTAATGCAGTTTTGCAGTAAAGTACCTCCCAAATTTGAAATATATACGAAACTACAAAAGTTATTATCAATGCAGAGGTGCTAGGTGAGTTTATCATATGAAATGGCTATCGTATCGGCGTACCGATAAAAACAGGTTCATTCACTACAACAATTGATCTATTCTACTCGTACCTAATTCTCACTGGCACGAACAAAACGTTCGTCACGTCGAACGATTTTGCACTCGATTTTATCGATCCACTGGAAGAACGAGGTATTAAACTAATTCAACAGTTTGATTAGAACAACATCATCATAAGTCGACACATTAATTTTGCCTAACTTATCAGTTTCGGTGAGGAGTTGAATTTTACGGATCTTTTCGATTGCGCAATTTTTCAAAAAATTTATATCGTAAATATAAAAGAAAAATCATAATTTACAGGAGACCAGTTTTTTCAACGCTATACATGTAAAGAATATTGTGAACCATTTTGCGTATTTATTGTTTGAGTTTAAAGCCATGTTAGAGTTCTACATAAGAGAGTACGCCTGATAAATTGGTAAAGTTGATGGTATACGTTGGACAAATATCTGATCTCTTGTTTTAGAGAGTATGATGCAACAGACGCGGTTGGCGGGTTTCAGATACCTATAAAACGTAGGTAATGTGCGAAAATTGTTAAAATACGTCAAAATAGTCATATGAAAAAGCACTTTCTCATATCAGTCAATAAAACGTGGTAGATTTTTTAGAAGATCTTTTGATTTCAAATAAGTACCTTAAACTGTCTGTTTTCTTAAATATAACAACTTTTGAACTTTCACTGTGAACGCACCCTTAAACAAATAACCAAATTGTCAGTGTTAAAACATTCAGTAAAGGCAATATTTTCCTCATGGTGAAGTATATTCCTTCATCAAAAAATATGAAAACCCCTCATGTGCTTCAAGAAACAGCAGTTCATCCACAAAAAATAACTGTATGGTGTGGTTTTCATGCTGGTGGTGTTGGACCGTTTATTTTCGTTATGAAAATGACCGTCACGTCACTGTCAATAGAGATCGCTACAAAAAATGTTGCAACGTTATTTCTTTGGTCATAAGCTAGACATTAATGATATATGGTTTTAACAAAACGATGACACATGCCACACATCGGGTCTAACAATCGACTTATTGAAATCTAAATTCGATTAACGTGTTATATCCAGAAATGGTCCTGTCGATTGGCCGCCTAGATCGTGTGATTTAACACATATTGTATTTTTTTATGGGGCTACCTCAAATTATTGGCCTCTGCCAACAAGCCTGCGTCGTTAGAGGTGCTCAGAGACAATATTGAACGAGAGATAGTCCATCGAAATATGTGGCCGAGTCATCGAAAATTGGGTTCAACGAATCGACACCTGCAAACGTGCCCGTGGTGGACATGTGAACGAACTAAAATTCCATTTATTTAAAAAAAAAGAGTTGTCAAGTCCTTATTTGAAATGTAAAATCTGGTATGTAAAGTCTATTACACAAATACAAATTCAAATAGAATCGCATTTTAGGTTGGTTTCCAAAAGAATAATTATTTTCAAATTATTTGACCAATTCACTATCTTAAATAAATAATTCAAACAGTTCGAATTGATTTCACTCAGTTATTTTGACAGCCACGTCAAAACTAAAAAAATTATCTATGTAAATATTTGAAAAAAACCAAGGAAAATATCTAGCATAGTTCTAACAATCTAACAACAGCCGAAAACTCGATAAATCTAGCAATTTTTGTAATCCGCAAATAAAAAATACAACGATGTAAAATTTATTAATTGGAACTGCCCCATTACGCCAATATTATGTTCATCGTACCCCATATTGATTCAATTTTTATAGGAATAGTTCAATATCCTCGGTAAATGTAATAACATTTCTGGCAAAAAATATAATTTTATGTTATAGTTTTTGTTTTTATCAAAGCGGAAGTAATAAATTATTACGCCTCACCCAGAACATAAATAAATGGAAAAACCCTTACATATATCGATTCTAAAGCGAGTTAAAGTAAGAAAAAAAACTTTATTAACCATAAAATAAATTATATTTCGTAACAGAACATGCACTAAATATTCGCTAAACCATTTAAATCGTAATTAACATATTTTTATAAGAAAATTTTTTTTTAACAAATTTGTCTATAATTACATCAAAAAAAAAAAAAACAACGAGCACATAAAATAATTTTACTTTCCATAAATTTTTATTACACTTCCACGAGATACGAAAAAATTCGGTTGAATAAATTATAAAGATTTTAATCTTTTTGACAAATGTCCATGTTCAAGATTTTATTTATTTAGTTTTTTTTTGTGGACAAAATTTAAAATATTTGCATCAATTAAAATCGCGTACATTTTTATTTTTTGCCTTTTCTATAAGTAATTTAATAAAATGTATAAATATTACACCCACAGTCACACTTTTCTATATAATAATTTTAGCTAATTTTCAGATATTATGTTGATGTTCCAATTTTAATACTATTTAGATTGTCAAAATATTGTTCAGAAAGTTAGAGAGTGTATAATATTGAAATTAGTGTGGCTGAGACGACACCCGCAACAATCACAAAATTAGTATTTTTTTTTTGTTGCATTTCGCAAAATTTCCATTTGTCTTTCAAGTATTTCCGGAAAATACTCAGTTTTTTGTGTTTATTTATTTATATATAAATAAGATTAATAATTATAATACTATTCGAGAAAATGTCATTTTATTTTTTGTATAAAATATGAAAACTATAAAAAAAAATTCTATTTTTTATGTGTTCTAAATTTGAAAATATGTTGACTAATTTAAAAAAAGAATTTTTACTTTTTTTGTAATTTTTGTTTTTTGGCTTGTGTGCCCGAATTATTATTTTTTTTTTATACAAGAAAGATATGTACTTACATTCCTTATTTTTATCCATTTGTGGCTGAAGTGGTGTTGTATCAACAACAACTTTTGGGGGAGATTGTCTTAATTTATGGTAGTCATCGACAGACCCCATTAACGGGGAGTCGATTATGTTTGATGGTGCAGCTGGTTGTTCACCTATAACAATTATAAAAATAATGTTGATAATTATTTTGGAAATTTTTATTTATTTATAATATACATTATTTTAAGAGTAATGGCATTATCCCAAAAACAAAACTTGATTTATTTAGTTACGTTCTCTCAAAACGGTTTGTCGTTGTGATTTTTTCCATGAAATTGAATTATAAACTAAAATAAAAAAAAACGTTTGTCGCCAAAATTAATAAACACAACAAATAACCGATTGATAAGAAATTTATGATTGCAGAGTATGTCAACCTTGCGTGTATTTGTATTTTTATTAATGGTGGTATCGGTGTATATCAAATTTACGTACGTTTTATCATACTCAATTGGTGGTGGCGTTAAATCGTAACGTAAGCCGTGTAGGATTATAATGAATCAGGAAAAAATATATGTGTATATGTGCACTCTGATTATCTCTCGTCCGATTCGGTTAATAAGTGTTTTGATGAATACGTCATTTCGTTACGATTGCATTCTATTTTGAAAATATTGAATCATGTTGATTAGATATATTTTTTATGTATAGTATGTAAATGCTGCCTAGTCATGTGAATCAAAAAAATTGATTTTATGGAAACAGCAAAAAAAAAACGGTTATCTTTTGTCAAATGTTTAGATGTAGTGTGATAGGATCCCAAGTGTTTCACTGGAAATTAACGGCAGCCAATCTTTTGAAAACATTTTCAAGAAAATATTTTTAAAACATTTAGTTGCACTAGGATATGTGATGCAATCCTCTCCAATAAATATTGATTCGCATTTTTATTTGCTCGCGAGTTCCATATAATATGTAATTTGGAAACATCGTAACTATCTAAGCGAATTTCTATGACAAAAACTAGAATGTAATATTTTGATAAAACTAAAATTTAAAATATAACTTGATTAATGTGCCCTAGTGATGAGCAACCATTTTTTGAGCCTCAGAAATGAAATAATGGAACATACATTATTAATTTGGTTAAATTATTTAAATAAATTCAATGAATTAAGAAAAGGGTATCCCATAACCTATGAACAGATAGTTTTTGCAACCTCTCTCACCGGCTAGTTTTCTATTAGAAACCAAAAAACATAATTTTAAACCTGGCAACATTTTAATTTAATAATTTCAAATTACACTTCACGCACTTTCACATATATACATAAATAAATCTGTGGTGTTTTGAGAAACTAGTTAACTTTGAATGAACATAACCCTAAAATAAATTATACATATTTTAAGATAAATTTTCTAAATATCTTTCCATTTAAAATTAAAAAAATGTTGAAAAAATAATAATATTTTAAATAAATTAATAATAATACTATTTATTACTATATTATTTTAATTTACATAAAGTTTTCTTTTAAATGAACTTGTTATAAAAAGTTATGTTATTACTATTAAGCAATAATTATTTTCTAGAAATTCTTTTACTTCATTAAACATAAATAAGTTTTTTAAACGACTTGCTATAAAATACAAAAGTTATCTTTAGTTAAAAATTAACAATGTGCCACTTATTTCTTAATAAAACTAACTATCTGCAGATATTAACTTTATGTTAATTAAATTATGATACACCAAAAATATCTCAGATTTTCAAATTATAAAGAATACGAATAAAATAAATAAAAATTAATAAATTATTTAATTTCGACATTTTTGTTTTAAATGCAATTTCTCAAAAATGATGTTTTTGCAGTTAACTAGTTTCTAAAAAAAAACACAGAAATATTAGTGACTTGAAAATATGCCACTGTGATGTGGTGGAGCAATTCTACACGATGGTGCTCCAGCATATTATGCAATGTGCTGTCGGCAATACCTAAATTTAATATAGCTGGAAGATGGATAGGAGCGGTCCACTTGGCCAAATCACCTGATATGAGATTCTTAAGTAAATTAAGTAATTTTTCAAAATCTTACATATTCTTCATATGAGTAGATACCGTAAAATACTATATAGATCTTCATGGTGATAAAAGCCATACTCTTACAGCAATGAATGTGTCTACCAGTGAAGCTTCATTAACAACCTCTGGCTAACCAATCGCAAATTACGATGATGTAAACATTTCGATAAATATTTATTTCCTTATCTAATTTCGTGAGTGTACACGTACGTATATTACTCGAGTAAATATTTTATTAAGTACGCTTAAATTTTAAATAAATAAATAAACAAACAAACAAATTCTTTTATATTTACAATACATACCTTCTGCCATCTTTTTATCAATGACAATACTCGAACAAATCGAGCTTGAATAATTGATTGTATTTATTTCAGCTTTAATCGGTGATAATTTTGCCGGTATGGTTAACAATGGTAATGATGTTAAAAGTGGTGGAGTACGCAAACGTCTAGCTACTGGCGTTGTTGTTGTTGATACAGCTGCTTGTATCGGTTGTATTGTATTCTTATTATTGAACCAATTTGGATAACGTTCCTTGATCCAATTAACCAGATCTAAATCAAGTGTTAAAAACCACAATGTATGTTGCTCCGCGTCTCGTGCAGGCTCTGAAATGAAAAAAATGGATTTATAATAAATTATAATTGATTGCATATTATTTTATATTTAAATCTACATCTTTTTTTTATTTTTTCTTGATTATAGAAAGAGGAAGTTGGCTCGCGGCCAATATTATACTAAACAGTAACATTCCAATTTTTTTTTAAATGTTTTATAAACATACTACACTTTGTTTTTCTTTGCATTATTATTGTTATTATTATTATTTGTATAGAAAGATAATTAGATATAATTTATGCAGTGTTGCCAAATATACTGCGATAAAACTGAATTAATTTCTAGTGGATTAATCCATATCGTACTGTATCTGTATAATAATATTAATATATTTTGCTTACATTTTTGGATGTATACGTACAATAAAATTTTTTAATACTATAGCGGAAACATGCTGGAACGGAAATTTCATCGGATGGATTCAATAAAGAATTAAATTCACATAGTCCGCCAAATCAATCATATCAAATTTTCTTCTTACACGCATATATGTATGTATGTGTATATAATATATAAAAATATTTTAAATATTTTCTGACTGAATCATCACTTTTTTGGAAATATGTTGTGTACGCAGAGATCATATTCGAGATAGAATTTTTATAGATTTGAAATAAACCAAACGTGAAAATTGTGTGTGTTTAGTCAGGCATTTTATTTTATATGTATGTATGTACATACATATAAACACACCCACTATTTACTTAAAACCAAAATCAAAACCTTTCGGTGCATATATACAAATTTTTTTTATAAATTTTAATTTGTGCTCTCGATGATGTCAATTCTATATATTTTCAAGATTATATATATTTATTATTATGCCGCACCACAGCAGCTAAGACAAGTTGACCAAGTGACCTAAATTTCCTGTACACATTAATCTTAAAGCCAATACAAATATTATAAACAAAAAAATTAAAAAAAATAAAATTATGTATTTCTGGGTTTGATATGTGCGCACGACGACATCACACATCTCAATTTAATTAACATCTTCTAGTTCTAATGTACAAAATTTAAATGGGCCATGTACACAAGGACATACATATAATAAAACACGATTTTTGTTTTGTTTTCAAATACGAGTGAAAGTGTGAAAATTTATTTTTGGGAGAATAATTAATTTTTTGTGTTAAAATGTATTTGCTTGAAAATTTGGCGATGATATACAATTGTATTCGACCGAGAATGAAGAAAATCTGTAAATTTATGGTAAATATATGTTGACATTAATTTAATTGTTGTTAAATGGTTGGTGTTCATTAATCTCAAATTCTTATTCGTTAAATGTGTATATAGGCAATGATAATTGGGAACTCAGTTTATAGCACACAAATCACTTAATGTAGATCGTTGAGCGTCCCGCATATATTCGATTTAATTGAACAGATTATGGGGAATATTTTACAAGTAATCATCAGACCAATTAAAAATGTCGTAAATAAAACTTAAAATATACATATACGAGAGTAATCCCATAAGTACACGACCTGACGTATTCGCAGTTATTGTTATCGGACGTATGAATATTATAAAGCTTAATTTTAAAGAATCGGCTCTCGATTACTCCACATCTGAAACGAAGGAACAGTCAAAACAATGGACTGAAAGGGGAAAAACGGCTCCAAAGAAAGTGAAGATAGGTCCATCTGCTGGCAAGGTTATGGTGTAATCGTCACAAAATAAAAACAATCAACGACGAGTATTATGCGAACTTATTGCAGCGTTTCTGTGAAAAAAATCAAGAAAAAAAGGCCGCATTTGACGAAAAAGAAAGTGGGACTATACCCTCGTATAAGTATGTAAAATGTAATAAATATTGCAATGGCGTCCTCCAGTTTTTCGCATGTAAAAAAAATCATTTCTATAAACATTCTAAATATAAGTTGAAATTTAAAGAATTGAAAATTCTTAGTTGACATATGCATAAGTTACAGCTTGCATAATGTAAAAGTTTGGATATTGTTTACCATAATAGGTCGCATTCACTTTATTTCAAAGGAACTGAAACCACACAATTACCGATGATTTGTGGCTTAAGGTTATTTGCTAAGTTTGATCTAATAAATATTCTCAATGTTAGAGCAAAATTAGCAAATATAAATTAAATTTAGGTCCGATATTTAATATTTATAATTTAACAACTTTTGAGTACATATTCTAAAAATATTTTGTTATTTAGATTTATACAATTTTACAATTATTAAATTGTATTTTTAATTGGAAGCCACACGCTAATTCAAAATATTGAATAGTTGGTATCTTTAAAACAATAATTAGAAGACAAGTGCAAATTTTGGGTTCAAGAGTCCTATATGATAGTCCTATCGCAGCCTATAGTTTACTTTCCTTGACACAATAAAAATTTCTTACCAAAGAATTCTTCGCGTATGCCATTAACTATCGCGCACTTCAGATGTGAACATTCAAAATTGTTTTAAAATAGAAAAGATGGTTACTTACTACACTAAAAATAAATTTGTTTATAAATCGAATGAAATTTAATTGATTGAAGCAAAAGTAAAAATATTATATCATATGAAGATGATGTAACAGGTGATTTAATAATAAATTGCAAGGAAATTAAAAAATATCCACACATAATCTTTTTGAAAATTGGGTTAAATATCGAAAAATATATAATTGTCGTTGTAGGTCATGAAATATAATAAAACAACTGTGTCAATAATATATGTATTACTTTTGTGTAATTAATTCAGTTATATATTGTTGATTCATCACTCATCATAATCGAAACAAGGCACATAAAACAAATAATTTATAATGTTTCATGTATACAGACAAAAGATTTATTTTATTTACAATAAAAGATGTAAAAATTAATTTATTTTCTTTACGGTCAATTACATTACAAGTATGTACGTAATGAAAATATCAAGTAAACAAAACTAAAATTTGGCTTACAGAACATATAATAAACTATTCAATTGTATTCATTTACCTGCGTGTCATATATACATATGAATATATTTACGAGACAGTATACTAATATAAAACGTATGTATGTACATATATACATAATATGTTTCCTCCTTCTTAATTATGTGAAGCGTTAATTAGAATTTTTGGTAATAAATTACATTTTTATACTTTCATACAATGTATCATACGACGAGTATAGTATTATTTATGCAGAAACTATTCCGCGCGCGTCGCGGTTAATTTGATGAGATTTTTTTATATTTAAATTATTTTATATAAAAAACAAAAATGCTTGCTTGGCATTGACCGAAATTAATTAATATTTCTTTTTTACATTTTCATAAAATTAATTAAATTGAAACTAAAAACATTTGCAATAACTATTATATACATACAAAATTAAAAATATTCGTAGTCACGAAAAAATGTACTTCAAATTTATATAATAAATCTTAGCGAGATGCTTCCAAAAACTACTTTAAGACATAACCGAGTTATTGTGTTATTATTATTATTATTATGTTCCATCGAACCGCGACCAGATGGTCAACAAAAATCATTTGTTAATGTGGTTTGAATTTTTTTTTTTTTGTGTTGATATGATGGATTTGGTACACAAAAACATCAAAACAAAAATTGAAAGTCATTTGCAACGTTTCATAACACTATTTACTATTACTAATTATATAGAATATACGCATAAACATCTTCCCATTGCGGGATTAATTAGTATGCACGCAGCCACACCTAAATTATTTAACAATATACGATAACTAGGACGACATTGAGCTGCAATGTGATAAAATTATAACCAATAATTATAATAAAATATATCACGATTTTAATTACATATTTTATTTAAAAAACACAAAACATAAAATAAACTGTCAAAGATTAAATAAATGATACGGTTCAGTTTTGTCATAAGCACAAAAGTTAATCAATTAAAAATTATTATTTTTTACGTGCTGTGTAAAAATTTTAGTATAAATCAAAAAAAAATTGTCTGCGCGAAGTTAGTGAAAGTTTAGAGTAGGATACAAGTAAGTAATGTGCGGTTTTTTGGAAATTCAAAATGATATAAGGGCATGCCTTATATAAAGGTATGCCTAAATCACTTTAATGTGTAGCAGCTCGAGGGCTCAATTCCGAATGTTAAACTATTCGTATATATAATAGATAGTTAGCTTTCAGATTATCGAGTAAACTTCAAATGATACGAAATGATTTTAACCTGCTTAAATCGAACAAATGATTTTTGTATAAAAAGTTTCTATCCTAACTGTCTTATTGCTTTCCACATACTGCTTTTCCTTTGAACGATAAATTATTCTATGCATGTTCAACTGCGATTAAACGTCGGTAGATTACCTCCATAAACTGCACAAACTAATATTCTCCATAAATTTTCTTGTGTTGTGGGATTATACTATGTATAAAGGTGCTATTCCACTAGAAAACTTTACTGATAGTAAAAAAAGAGGAAAAGAGAAAAAAGTCAGAAAACCTATCTAATGGACAAAGACAACTTTTTTTTTTTAATTTTTTTCATACCAACATTTTAAGGAGAAATTTT
Organism: Tipula unca; assembly: GCA_951394425.1. Classification (NCBI taxonomy): domain Eukaryota; kingdom Metazoa; phylum Arthropoda; class Insecta; order Diptera; family Tipulidae; genus Tipula; species Tipula unca. Next base: position 174,208,886 of record OX596382.1, on the reverse strand, counting down.
GACAGCACACAATAACATTACCAATAATTATTTAAAAAAATTTAATATTACTATTAATTCGGTTAGTTTACATCTCAAAATTATCTAAAAATTAAATATTATTAATACTCATATCAGAATTATATTTTTTAGTATATTTTCCAAAAAAAATCTCTACCATAAAAACGTCGTGCTTTTGTATTTATACTGTTTTATAGCAAAGTTTTAAGGAGAAACTTTGACAACCATAAAATTAGTAGTGTGCGAGAAATATTTCTCATCATATACTAATTTTATGCATGTGTGTTAGTGTAGCAGCTATAAAATATTCTCAATTTGATATTTTTTATAGCAGTCACACTACTACAAACACAAATATTTCTTGACTGAGAAGGTTTTTTGTTTCATTCGTCCAACTAGCAAATGTATATTTTTATCTTCCTTTAATTTTACTATCAGGCAATTCAGTCAAATGGAATAGCACCTTTAAGGTACTATTCCATGGACTGATTGACTGACAAAAAATATTTGAATGTTAGCAGTGTGAACTGCCATAAAAAGTATCACATCGAATACTTTTGATGGCAGTCGAACAAACTACATACATAAAATTTGCGCATGGAAGAGAATTTTACTATAAAGTTTGTGTATGGAAAAGAATTTCACTATAAAAATAATTTTGAATGGAAGAAAATTTTAATATGTATGGTTGTGATTTTGTACATGTCAATTTTTTTTTATATAAACAATTTTGAAACTTCAAGTTTGGTGTCTAATACTAAACTACGCTGTTAAATTTTAACCATATATTTCTTTGAAAAAAAGAAAACGTTTATTTGTTGTCTTTGTTACTCTAATGTAATTTTGTTGCTATCATCTTTTCATTCAACTCAGTCCATGGAATAGTACCTTTACGAAATGAAAGTTGTAACGATACGAAAATTAAATCCGAAAATAATATAAATTGGTACTAAGTAAATGTTTTGGATCGCATCGTAGTTGCATAACCGATTTTCGTGTAATTACATTTAAATTTAAAAAACACATAAGGCAACTAAGTCCATGTGGACTGGTAATCAGCTCGTCCAAGACTGAACTGGTATTCTTTACCAGGAAATAATAAATCCCGGCAGTAGACGCATCTACCTTAAACGGCATAACACTAGCTTTTACTGATAAAGCAAGGAACGTTATCGTGAACAGATGGGGCCTGAAACCGAACTTGGTAGACTGGATATTCATGGCCGTAGTAAGACCTATACTTATGTATGAGGTGAGTTTGTGGTGGCCAGCTATTGACGAACCGCCTGTATGTTTATGAGCAGGATGCTGAGGACGATAGCGGCACACGCCTTAAAGGTTATGTTTTACCTTCTTCCGGTCGATATTTTAGGTAAGTAGATGGCGGTAAATAGCGCCACGCGACTGTCAGCCGTATCTTCGTGGAAATGTCTTCAGACAGTACACTCAACGATAATCGAATCTAGACTACTTTATACCAACATTATGTGCTTCGAGAAAGGGTTCTTAGCCATGTGACCTTCAAAAGAATCTTGGAGAAGCGGCTTGCTATCGATAACAGAAGCTATACAGTTTTTTACGGATGGCTCCAAGATAGACAGTAAAGTAGGAGCTGAATTCTTCTGTGATAAATTGGATGTGGATATATCTGTTCGTCACGCTGATTACTGCAGCGTGTACTAAGCGGAAGTGATAGTGATTGAGGAGGTCTTGACTTAGTTGTAACACAATGTGATATTCTATATTGAAATTGCAATTTATGTGGACAGTCAGGCGGCAATGAAGTCGCTGGAATCAGTTTCTCTAACTTAAAAATCATCACCAATAAAGTATGCCATGATGGTAATTTGTACATATTCTAACTCTCTACGAATCGAAATAAAAATCAAGTATTCTTTTAGCAGAGAAAATAATCCAAGTAAATATTTTTATCATGATTTTATTATTAATTTAATTATCAATTAACTATACACAAATTTTACTATTTAAATATTTTTGACTTTTCTGCAAATTAACATTTAGTGTGGCGATTTGTGTAGATTGGAGCATTGTCCTATTTCATCTCTATGTTAAAAACCGCGTTTCATTTCTATGTTAGTTCAAAATGGTAAATGGTGATCCCAAGGATGCCATGTTCTCCTCACTGTTTAATCTGAAGCATGGAAATATAGAAGACTAAGCTCTCTATACCATTAAAATTATACCACCAAAATTTCGTTCCAAAGTTCATTGTCTCTTTTGAAAGATCCATCCAATAAAACTAAAAGATTACAAATAAATAATTAAATAATTATTTTATCTTTGACTACTCGTGGCTCAAGCTTGCTCTTAATTTTATGACGAGACGAATTTAAGTATATTGGGAATACTATAATTAGAACAGTTTATGAAACTAACTGACAATTCCAAACGGTTAATGAAGTAAGAATCGTGGTTGTACATGTCTGTAGTGAATTATCGGTGAAAGTTTCTAACTCATTAATTCGAACTATGTCCAACCGGACATGGTGGCAGAAAACATACAAAATTTATTTATTTTTTAAACTACTTGTATGTATAGTTTTGAACATAATAAATTATTAACATCCCGAGGTTTTTGCCACCAAACCAAAAATTAAAATTTAAAAAAGATTTACATTACATCGTTGTATATAAGGTTTGTTTAGCAAATTTCACCAGTTGAAAAAACATAACACATGAAAAAATTACAAATCCAAATTATTTGAATTTTTAAGAATAATCTATACATACATCTTCACTGAAGAAATAAATTCCAGCTTTGCCCGTCTCATCGGATTTGTGTATTTCTAAGTAAAATGTAATTTATAGAAACACAAACGATTTCGAGAACTTATGCCAAAAAATAAATTAAACGCCATGTATAAACAAAACAAACAAACCGTATGGCACTCAATTAACCTTTGTCAAACACAATTAAATTTGATTAATTAAAAAATCTGCTATATATTTTCACTAATCCACACACAAAAAAAAATAAAATACAAATTTTCTTCACAAAACCGAAATATCGAATGCTCACAAAAAAAAAAATACATAATTAGTTTTTAAATAATGTTATTTCAAAGTTTCGTCACCGTGTCAGTTAACATAATTTATTTTAGGTACGCCCGAATAATTAGTGGTTAAAAAATTATTAATACATTGGAACAGTACATGTACAATTTATGACGTCAACGATCAATCATTAAAAATAATGGATAAAAACCAATATTTTGTTTTAATGCGCGCCTGGCGCAACAGGCACTTAAACAAGAAGTATACCAAAGCCAATGACGTTTCAAATTCGTTGTTATGAAAATTAAAAATGCGTGTCAGTTTCGTAACCGTACCGTGATATTTGTTATTATCATGCAACATTTTTGAATTTTTTGCAAGAAGCATAATGTACTATAGCCGACGTATGGTTCATATATCTAAAATCTAAACATTTTCAAACTCTGACAATTTTAAATTGGATATGATAGCACATACCAAGTTCTTTTCAACCACGAAATCAGAAATTTAGTGCAACAAAATCAAAGGATAACGTTGGTTCGCTCAGGGCAGCAACAGCCTTTAAAAACCGTTTTAATAATATTATTAATTATTTATTGATATACCCTTAATAATAATGTCTATTGTTTATAGAAAAAATTTAACCGTCTTGTGTGTTGATGCTTCTTGAAAGTTATGTTAGTTTATGTCACTCTCAATTTTATTTAAAACATTTTGTTTATGTATTATATGTATACATTTTGTTGACACATACGGTTTATTTATTATTATTTGTTGGCGACTCTCTAAAAATACATATCTTCTATTTTACGAACAAAATTATAAATAAAATATATTGTGAATAATAATAATAACAATATATTATAATAGAAATTCTATGGATTAGATAACAGCAAAAAAAAAAACTAATGAGGAATTATGTGTATACTCGAATGTTTGGTCTAATTCTGTCGCACAAAATTGAAAAAACGAAGATTTGTCACATTGATTACTAAACCGCAAAATATTAGGTTGTGTATTGTGAAAAAAAAAACATTTTTCAGTTTTTGTTTATTCGATTTTACACAATAAATTCGGATTTTTTTTTTAATTTTAATTTTTATATTTGTTTTTATTTTTTAGCAATTGATTCGTTTGGTTTGACGTAAATTTTCTATTATACGATTGTGGTGGTTTTCTCTTGAAACGTCATTGTTGAAAATAATAGTCACAGCTGTGTGTTAATTTTAAAAATCAAAAGTGGTTAACTATAAAAATTTCATATACATACATACATACATATGTACGTACAAAATATAAATTTATTTTTAAATTAACATTGTTTTAGTATAATTATGCTGCGTATTGATGTACATTTTGGCACTCATAGTATAGTACAAACTGTCATCTGCCGTGGTAGTTTTTTTGTGTTTGCTAACTAATTCGTTCTTAAATAGCTCAGTATTTTCGTAAATATAAGTTTAAAAAAATACAAAATCTGAAAAAATGACTTCACACTTGGTCTCACTTGTCTGCCATATTAATATTTGGCAGCAAATTTGGTTACAAAGTCTAATTCAAATTGATATAAGCCAATTTAAGTCTCTAGCTGGAAAGAAATGATTACTTCCATTTACTAGCCCTGTAAACATATTGATTTATATTATTATTTATAATGTTTTGGGATAAGCTTATATGAAAATTATTTATACGTTCACCGTTCAAGCAATTATTGTGATGTTCGGAAAACAAAAACTCAGGTATTAAAAGATTGTGTAACTAGTGGACATAGATTATTTGCTATCATCAGTGGCTTAGCCAGATATTTACTGAGGAAGGGGTTTCCAAATAAAAAATTAATTCTTATTGGAAAATTTTTACCCGCAAATAATTTATTTTGTCATCCGCAATTAATTTGTACTCAAACAAGACAATTTGATTAACTTTTAACAATGCCGTGGCCCGTGCGTACCTTTTTCTAATGTGGATGCGTAATTCTATTTGAATTAATTTCTTATCTATTTGTATAATCTTCGAAATGGATCTAAATTGATTACTTTGAGTATAATCAGTTTAGGCGGGAGGTTTTAACATCACAACATATGTAACCTTCAGCTTCAATTGCTTACGGAAACTAACATTTTTCTTGCACTGCAGCTTTATATCATTCCACTTTTGTGTAACAAATTTTTTTTTGGTTATTTCTGTTAGTACGCCAATGAAAATGAAAATCGCAGATCACCTACATATATATACCACCTTAAACAGATTCTAAGGCGTTGTTCGTTTGAAAGAGCTCCTATTGACGTTTCTAAATTCTCCAAGCAAATGATTGCACAACCACTCAACATTTTTTCAGGTAATTCGATAACTCCTTTTCACCAACGCTGCGACGCATTTTGTATAATTTTGACTCTCGAATATTTAAATCTCGAATACTAAAATTCAAATTAGCAAAGTAGAAATTCGCAATAAGCGTTTGCGTTTTTATACATTACTTGACTGAGTAAACATGAATCATTTGTGTTTATTTTCACCATTAAAGTTTTAACTCAGGGGCCCTACTATGACTTTCGCCTATTATTTTCGTCGGGTATCGCTTTTCTATAGTAGGAAAAGGAAGAAAAAGGAAAATAATATTATAAATTTACTGTTTTTCACCTTTTTCTTCCTTTGCCTACTATAGGAAAACGATAGACGTCGAAAATAGTCGAAATAGCAGCTTTGATTAGAGACTTAGGGTATATGGATTCAAAGTCTCTACTTAAAACTGACCTAAATTGTGAACATAACCTCATAATTTCCTGAGGCATCTGTGAAGTAACGAGAGGGGTGGGAGGTTATTGCAGTCTAATTCAATTTCTATCATAATAAATGCCAGCATTGTGGTAATGATAGTAAGAAAACATGGAGTGTTTTGCTATTTATTTTGAGAATTCTATATTGACAAGATTTTGTCGTGTGATTCTAAAAGCATTACAGACGTCGAAGCTATTACTAATGAATTTGGATTATATTTCTCTAATATTGTTTATGATTTAGCCAATTAGTAGATGAATAGCTTGTATTTTTAACGATCCCATAACTAGGGGACGGATGTGTTTGGTATTGTAATTGACCATTTAATTTAAACATGTTTGATATAGGTTTAAGATCGTTTACAATTCGTAAAATCATCGTAACATCTACTGGATTAATCAAAAAAAATTCTGAGATGTAACATGACTTAATGCAGACAAACTATTTAACAACTTATTGGTTATCCTTAAATATCCTGTCCTATTCTTATTCACTTTATATAAATGAATGTTTTCTGAAAAAATATCGTAATTTTTGTTTGTTTCGGTTTTCAACTCTAAGGCTTTGTAAATGTTTTTGGGTCTCGGCGCTTGTAACGAAAGATGTTGATTATATGATTGTGAAATAAAATTCCTAATTGTATTTTAAATTTTGTGATGTGTATGGTATAAGTTTTATTAATTTTATATAATTTTATTTTAAACGTTTTTTTGTATTGTTAAAGTTATCCGGAACTGTCTGGTGAAATTGCATAACCTAAACCTTAACATTTTTAATTGTATTTAACAGCTAATGGATTTATTGTCCTTTTAAAGTCAATCCTAATAAAAAGTAAAAAAATATGAGTAATAACACAGATAATTGTTAAATGCAATAATACTAAATTAATTGGTGGTTAATAATTACAGATGTAAAATCATAAATTATTTTCAACTGTGGACTTCAAATGTGTTTTTAAAATTTATTAGTCTGAATGTTAAATCGTTTAATGATCTTGTCAGATAGCTGTTAGGCTAATATATTCAAACTGTATGTTTGAAAGAACTGTGGTCAGTAATTATCGTGACCACTACCATTTTTATGTTAGGTACATGCCTATATAATTCAACTGTAGAAAATAAATGCGAAAGTCTATAAATAGCTTTAGAACATTTATTATTAAAATGTGAGATGGAACAAAACTATATCTAAGTTAAACTAAACAGACTGAATTAATGTGCTCTTTCCAGGACATGTGGTTATCAAGTAATATAGCTCGATCAATAATAACATCCGTAACTCGCAAAACCAAAACTTCACAACGTGCCAGGAATTCAGTGAAATTTTATTTAAATCAAAATATTCCATCAAAATGTATATTGTATATACATATATCACTTTTCATATTAATCACTTCGTTCATAAAAAATTGCAGTGTCATCCGCAACCATCCTAATTTGACCAGGAAAAGGTAATTGACATAGCTCAATTCAGTTAATGAAAATCAAAAATAGTAAAGATACACTTGCTCGTGGGATGTAAAGTGGTACTTTTTATTCCATTAATAACAACAAATTGATTGTTATTATGAAGATAGCCTCCAACAGATTAAAAAAATCCAAGACATCCCTAACAATATAAGTTATTGAGTAGTAAATCATAATCTCTGGAATCTAAAAATAGGCCACATATGTGATTGTCGAGAGCTCTGTAAATTAAATCAATTAGTTCAATTAATGTAAGATCAGTACCAGAACCCTGTCTAGATGCATATTGAACCATTTAAAAATTCAACCATTCTACTAACAATTATTTGTTAAACTATATATTTCAATATATATAGGTCGATATAGTTAATTCATTTACTGTTACCTGATTTAAAAATGGATGATGATCTATATTATTTCAAATACTATCGATAAATTCTAGTTTCAATAACTATGTACATTAAATAAATTTGCCAAAAAATTTAATAATAACGTTCAATGACACAACCATTACTATTATTTAAACCTAATATAATCTTATAAATTTCAGAAGCTGAAGACGACGATAGAAATAATTAATTAGGCTAGGACTTCATATTTCCAAATTTATTAATATTTCCATCATTGATAGTGATACCCAATATAGTTGAAGCTTTACCACTATTTATAAAAAAAAAAAACTATTTTCATTTTTTTTTTTCATTTAATTCTGAAAAACACATTTCTATCATAGTATTTACCAGACTTATCTTTTTATTAAGAAAATTTAATCTATTTTTCAATTCAATACTATCCAAATTTGACTAAAACCTTTAATTAAATTAAGTTCCAAAGGTCAAAACAAATCCATGGACAATTACTAGAGGTTTTAATTTAAGCATATGTTAGTTTAGGTTCAGAAAATTACCAATCAATTCGAAACATTTATTTGTTATCAACTTTAAGTAAAATCTGGAACAAAGAACTAATTTCTACTTCTGATCACTGATATCCAGAGTACTGATTATTGTATGATCCAAAATATTACAGAAATTGGTCTAGTGATATATGTAGGTGTTGGTAGTAATTATACCATGGCTCAGTAAAGTAGAGTTATTTTCTGAATTTTAAATGTTTGTTTTAGACAATTCACTAGAATAGCAGTTTGTTTAATACATATATATTTAAATTCTAATTATATTCATGCGCTGATATACCGAGTTGTGTTTATTTATATATATTAATACATTTTAGAATCATGTTGAAAAAATAGATTTGCCCCCCTAAATATTTGATCAATTTTCAAAAATTCTAAACAATAATCCGGTGTACATACAATGAAGTTAAGTATCTAATAAACAATTTCATCATTTTATAATAGCACGCACAATAAATTAACTATCCCATATTGTAATGAATTTCATCTAATCATCAAAAATGTATGTATATGTATATATACATAGATGACAAAAATAAATTCTAAACTCTAAATACCAATCCTCTTATTTTTCATATTTCATACATACATAGTAGAGTTTAATTTTAGAATTAATTTAAAATTAAATTTATTGAATAAACAAACTTTGATTGGCAAAATCATTTGTACATATATATATGACATATAAATGCTATTTATGTATGTCTAAAATTACGAACTTTGGTATTATCTTATAGATAGTAAAAATTAAATTCCGCTGAAATTTTTTTTTTTCAGATAATTATCTCATAAAATTTATTTGTATGCTAAGTAGAAGCGCACTAATTATACTGCTAATTAACTTTAACCCTTTAACTAGTTAGATTTTCTTTTAATTTTGAAAATAGAATGAATTCAATTTATATTGGCAAAAATAAATCAAAAAATATTTTTTTTTTATATATAGGCGTCGTTTTATTATTTTGGCAAAAATTTGAAATTTTATTACCAAATTGTGTTAGAGTACACACACACAGCATTTTTTTTCTTTTTGGTGCTTATGCAATAGTGAAAAATGAGTTTTGTGTGCTCAAAATGCATAAATTTTCGAAAATTGAAAAATCAAATTTGATTAATGATTTAATGTTTGTGTGTGTGTGATGCTAGTAAAAGTCATACCAAACCCACGCGGTTAAGTTATAAACAATTATAAATAAATGGTTTGTGTGTTAAGATGACTGTATTATAATTATTGTGCATGATTTACACCTGAGATGTGATTATTATTATTTTTTTTGTACATATATAGTGTAATAGACTGGATAAATCATCTACAACCTCCCCCAAACAGTTTTCCGTATACATACTTCATGTAATTAAAGTATGTTTTGATAACCAATTCCATTTTTAGATGATAACTTGCCAATCATTCGACTATAATTAATTTTAAAAAATCACGCACATTTTTCTGTGCATTTTAATTTTCCAAATATAATTAAAAAATAATTAGTTTTCGGGTGTAATTAAAATTACAGTTAAATAAATTATGTATGGATGGTTAAGTTAAAGTACTAAGCAAATGAATATAATAAATAAAACAAAAAATGATCGCATCGCTAATCTTTTTTAGTTTTATAATTAACACTTAATCAAATATAGATATATAAAATTTTTCTTCTCAATAATTAATTTTTAATATTATTATACTCTACATAATTTCTAATTAAATTTGTATTCATAATACATAATAATTTGATTATAAAACAATTTTATTATTTTATGCTGTGCATAACCTTGAATCGGAATATTAAACTTACATAATATGTAAGAATATGTAATAAAAAAAAACTTTAATTAAATTAATTTAGATTTTTTTCTACGAGTATATATTATTTCTAACAGATTTGGTTGCGGCTGGCTGGTGAATGATACATATTATCTGGCTTGGGAATAAAAACTGATTATATTCTATACAACGTGTGTGGTTTAATTATATGTCTGGTTGAATATATGGGGTGAGATTTTTATATTTACTAATTGATTATGATTTTTTTATATTATATTCTATGTATAGGTTAAATCTTATATGTATACATTCACGATTTTTTTTTATTAAACAATTGATTCATTTTATTCCGTATATAACACAATTAGATGTAGAAATAAGGTCAGAAGAATTTTAGTTTAAATATTTATATTTAGTACACAGCGTGTTAATGTTTGCTGCAACGGAAAATTTATATACATAATATAAGTCCAAATAAAATATATTCCGAAAACGATGCAGTGATTAATTTCCACTTTAGCAATGTACTTGCGATTTAACTGTATATAAGTATGCGATTTAGGAAAACACCACACCCACACTCTTTATATACAGACACATATAAGTAAAAAAAAAAACGTTTGGATTCTTTTAAGTTGAATGAAATTGAATTTGGTTTTAGTTTAGCTAACAAAAAAATACAAAATTTTCTATGCATTTCTAATTAAATTAACAAAAAAATAATGATTTCATTCTAAATAAAATAAATAATATTTTTACAATCGCAAAAAAAACAATTAAATAAATAAATAAAAATTTAGCAAGAAATTTTGAATGAATGAATCAATTTGTTCGATTATTCATGGTGGCCATATTATTTGAAAACTATATCGTCAATATACAATTCAACAATTGAATGAGAACGTCTGGTCACTTACACTAGTGTAGGTTGCGCTTCACTACAAATATTATATATTTGCATAATATATTTTCTTCATTTAATAGAAAAGCGGATATACATGTATAATGACATAAAAAATTGAATTTGATTGTTTTGTTGGTATACTCTTTTAAGTTGTTGATTAATTTTATAAGCGAAACGTCGTAATATTGCAATTTCCTTACATTTCTGCACGCGAACAATTTATAGTTATGATCATTTTATGATCTATCATTTATTTGACGGTTTAAATCGTTTAATATACCATTTGACGACATAAATCAATTTCCAGAGACTATATACAAAAAATAAACTTTAAAATAATGCAGAATTACTCATGACGATTAATATTTCATATTTCAGCATTGAGAACACTAAATATATTTAAAGCCGTGAATTTAATTTCTATAATTATTATAACATGATTAATTAATTCCGTATTCTGCATTAAAAATGTAAATAGAATTTAAAAGTGTTTCAAATCGAATACGAATTAGTTGGACAGTAAAATTTATAATTTAATTAATTTTTTTTATAAAATTAATTAACATGGCGAAAGGAAAAGATGGTAAGCGCCATAAGCGGGCAAAATGAACCATATAACAAACATCAGTAAAACCTACCACATTGGACACCTCTCTATTTTGGACAACTCTCTATTTTAGTCGTTTAAAATTAATTTAAATTGGAGAACCTCTGTATTTTGTATATTGGACAGTAAGTTTGATGAAATACATTCTTTGAATTGCACCTCCATGAGTTGGGCACAAAATGAAGGTACATTTAATTGATCGTAATTGATCTTTCAAAAACTGAATTAATTAAGGTTTGATTAATTTTTAATGTATATCTGATTGTGGTCGATTTTGAAATAAGAACTAATATTTTCGAAGTTCTAAGTTCCTAGTTTGTATTGTAACAGATTTTTGAAATCAACTGGTTAGTTGGTTCTGAAAATATTGGATAAACTATTATCAAAACCATATTTTTATTCTGTTTTACATTCTGCTCCTTTACGTACATACTTCGATGTACAGTGGTTTTATTGTAAATATACAGAGATTTTACTGTAATTGGAAAATCTAGTTGATTCAACGTGTAGTTTAAAGTGTGATTTTTGTACCTATATTTTGGTCATTTGGTACAATTTTATTTTTATCTTATTTATTTAATATATGATTGAAAATACTCCTTAAAAACTGCAGAAATTTGATATAAACTAGAAATTTCCCAAGATTACAACGTTTCTTTCTAATTCGTCAAATACTACTTACTACTAGCAGGGAAGAACCGGAAAACAATCAAAATTAGAAAAGTCAAAAAATTTGACAAATCTTAAACCAAATGTGCTCAAATGGAGTGACTAAGACACCTTGATAATGATTCATAAATTAAAAACCATACCGCCCTTTGAGTACTTTCCCGTTCGAGTTTTTTTTTATTGCAATTCTACTAAATCTGGGCATGAAAACCAGTTATTATTATTATGGTATTCACCACGGAAAAATTGCGATGGCTTTTTTGAACCAAATGTCTAAATATAGACTAGACTGCCTAAATAGGACCAGATAGTATGTATATCCCAACGGGACCTGGGCCTACCTGTAATCGAGATTCGGTACCAAATTTAACGTTAACAATTCTGAATTTTAACTCGATTTTGAAAAGCCATAATAATTTAAAACAAAATTAAATTAAATTTTAAAATTCGTAAAATTTGAATATTAACAGATTACGCTCCTGAAAATCTCCAAATTATGGTGAAATTTTTTATGAATTTTAGGGAAATTTATACAAATTTTACAATATTCAAAATCTACAAATGTATAAAGAAAGTTAACTAGAATTTTGTGATATTTTTCAAATTTTGAATTTTCATTCTATTTTCCCAAAATACTCGAGTTATAAAAAAATCTAATTTTTTTTTGGGAGATTTAACAAATTTCCGTAAATTTTTAAATGTCACCATTAAATAATATTTAGAAAATTAACGAAACACATATGTTTACAAGAATTTATAAAATCCCATGAATTTGAGAAAAATTTTCGAACTTTTAAAATAGAAATAGAAAACTTCTAAAATTCCTCAAAATACTTAAAAATGTATTAATTTAAAAAAATGAGATCTCCGTTGATCATTTAAATCTTATACAATATTTTTCAAAACTAAGCAGACTTGAAATTTTGTAAAACGTATTAAATTTTAGAATATTTTTCAGAATGTTGACGGATATCTCACTTTTTATAAAAAATTTATAGTTTGAATATGTGTCGCATATGATTTAAGATTAGGTGAATTTTATAGTTACATTTTGAAGAATTTCTTTAAAACTACAATTTTTAAATTTATAACAGAACTAGTAAGCTGCAGTTTTAATTAAATTACAGTATGAAATATCAGGGATGCATTGTAAAAGAATCGGCAGTTAGAAAAAATTATCAGGATTCGAAAATAATTAAATAAAATCCAAAATTTCAAAAATTAAGGCAATGTGTATTTGTAATATAAGTTATTGATTGCACGTGGTTGATCTCTTGGCGATTTGTATAGATCAGAAGTTTTAAAAAAAAATCGATATTTTTGTAAATTTAATTTTGAAATTATGAAACAAAATTTTGAAAACGAATTTCACGTTATTTAATAATGGCGGATGGAGTATCAATAATCCAAACTGGTTTTGAGTACCATTTATAATTAAAACGTTCGATAAGCGATTAAAATTAAATTTTGCATAAACAGTATATTGATAGAAAATCCCAAGGGATTATTTCTAAAATTTAAAATTTTTAATTAATTTATCTTTTAGTGTTATACTTGATACAAGCATTTATAAAAATTATTATAATTAGCAGACGACGATTGCCAAATTTTTAGAAAATATTTTAGAAAAACGAGACTGAATTTTCATCAATAAGTAAAATTATATAAATCCTATATTTTTAAAGTTAAGCGTAGGCGCATGCTAATTTGAAATTTCGCCACTGAGTGCAGATAACTTTATAAAATACTTACAATGACAACAAACTCCTTTGCATCATAATTTATAATTCATTGGAAACGAACACTCACCTGAAATGAGAAACATAAATATACATTAGAAATATTTATACGCAGAAGATTACTCAAATTTAATATAAAAATTACGTCAACGTTTTATATTAAGATTTTATCTGGTTTCATAAAGTTCAAGTAAATGTACATGGTAAGTTTAATTATTCGATAAAGAAAATATAAAAAAAATTAAGATAACACTTATAGTTATAGAGATACTTTTGAAAATGTTAATGATACGTAAAGTAGTCAGTATAACGTTTCATTTAAAATGAAACTTACACCCAAGAAACACTGACCCACATATGTATTTGAGTAACGATATGATTTTACATGATGATGTATTAAATTTCATCCAAAGTAAAATAAAGAATAAATACTATAGTATTATTAATATTGACGACAAAAACTATATTTATTAATAACTATAATATCCGCGTCCTCCAACGTAAATATTCCAAGTTCAACACAAAATTTTTATAATTAATATTCATTCATTAATTGTTTCTTTGTAAAAAATAAAAATATTCAGTTTAGTTGTGACATCACATAAACACACACAAGATAATTCTAGATTTTTATCATCACTCGATTTCCAAATGTTAAAATAAAACCGCGAAAAAAGCACATGCAGCTTATGACGTTGTCATAATATATCTTCACAACACGATACGTAAGATGTTATAAATATAGATGATTGTTCACTCTCAATGAAAACAAATCAAAATAACAACTTTTTTTTTATTTTCAAGAAATAATAGGTTTTATTTGGTGGGCTTTTACGAGTGTATTATTTGAAAAAAAAAAAATTACAAGACACAGACAAAACCGCACACTATACACTGTCTATATACAATAAACGTATATACGATCAAATTAGAGTTTATTTGTGATCGCGAAGGTCGTTTAAAGTAATTTTAACTGCTAAACCTAAATCGTTACGCATATTACATCGAACGTGCTGACGGATGTTAAATAGGTAAGACTTGACATTTTTGTATGCGATATTCCGATTTGTGTGCTAATTATAATATTCTATTGTTTAGTGTTCTGATATATTGTTATGTTGCCCGATAAAATGTCTCGCCTACACCAAACTAATTTACTGCCTACAAGTAGTAGTTTTATTGATATCGCGCATATATTTATATACATATATATGTATACATAATACATATAGTGAGATGTGTACATTCAAAAATGAATGAAAAACTTGTTTTTATTTTTTTTTATTAACCGCATATCATAAAAAAAAGATTTTTAAGTTTTGTATACTATAAGCTGACGATTTATTGAGGCTTTTAAAATTAACTTCGTCGCAGTTCACTATTATTTATTCATCGTGGGAATTCGTTTAGACTGGTTTACTGGATTACACTATAAATTATATGTACAATACAGTAAAAATGCGAAAATAGAAACTATTTTAAGGCCGTGTGTCAATTAGATAAAAATTAAAATTTTGGGCAGAAAACTCAAATTTATTTTTGTTTTGTCACCATAAAATGAACAAATAAATCGAAAAATTGGATTTTCCTGTCAAAATTTTAATTTTTAACAACATATTAGTTAATAGTTTAACTATTTATTATTTTTATTAGTTATATATTTAATGCTAATCTAAGGATATTCAGTTCACATATTGTAGTAATATTGGAAATTTATATGTATATAGTCTGAATACGTGGCAGGTTTTTAACAACTACATACATTAAATCAAAATTCTTTGAACCGAACGAAAAAACCAAACCAATGAAAACTGGGACAATTTCCAACACCGTGTACGATTTAATTTATGATTTATTTATAAATTTATATAATTATGATATTTGCAGTTGAACTGTATATTTTAAATTAATTTGCAGGCATTTTTGGGAAGATTTTAGTACGAATGGTTAAGCTGTGAGTAGGTAGTGATAATAATAAATCAGAGCATATTAATGTTTAGAAGATTCAAACCAGGAATTTTTAATAATTAAAGATTAAAACATGGAAGGTTAAACCCGGTTTAAGATTTGAAACCCAAATTAAAATTTTTCATTGCTAATCAAATTTAAAAATAATTTCGTTCCTATACCTCGTAACAAAGGCTATACCAATAAATCAATTATTTTATGCGCATTCAAAAACTAGCACAAGCCATTTCAATTGAATAATTCAAGTGTCACTTAAATACGCTGAAATATAATTGTTTACCCGCCATTTCTCTAAATGACTTAACAAAAATAGTTATACATGTACGTTTACGTTAATCCATTATATACAGATTTAAGACGTATTATTTATTTATTTATTCCTATTAAACATACAAATTGTTGAACCTTATTTGCATTAAACACACCACAAATCTTAATTTAAAAAACAAAAAAAAATCAACCTTCCTAAATTGGAGACACTCAATAAATTTATTAACATTATTAAATTACAACATAATATTTTAACATTAATTTGTCTATTAATAAAATTGAAAAGTATTAAATCGCGCTTTCGCAAATCGAATGTATATAGACAACAACTTAATTTTTTTTATTGCAGTCTCGCGCGTCTTTGTAAACTACATTGAACGCGCTTCTATATAGTAATTGTCTTAAAAAAAAAACGTTATAAAACATCTAACTGTTTATAAATTATAAAAAAGATGTAAGATACTGATCGTCTTCGATTATATATACAGTTAAAAATGAAATATTTTCTTTATAGATTTATGCAAATCAAGAGAAAATACAATCGTTGTTTTATAATCAAAAAATCTAGATCGTATATAGAAAAGATCGCGCAACGAACAAGGTGAAGTCTTATTGTCAAATGTTCAAAATGTTATCAATCTCATTATAAGATTGAACGCGAGACTTTTTGGATGTAATTCAAAATTTTATGTATATATATGCTATAATTATGTGTGTTATTGATTATTTTTAATTTTTTTGGGTATGATGGTGGTAAATAAGTAATTAATTACAAAATAACAACAACAAACATATTATTTGACGCATGATTAATTGATAAATCCTAATTGACGCACGAAATTTAACATCGAATTTATTATATTAATGAATAAAAATATGGGCTACGAAGCTTTTTTTTTAAAGCATCCTTTCTATTTTATCTACATAAGTATATATACATAATTTCAAAGTCACAAAATAATTTAACTTGCATAAATCTAATAAAAATATTAAAAATAATAAAAATGTTGGCGCCTAAATAATAAACAACGTACGGGTATACCGAAAAAATATATGTATTTAAGGTCACGTGGGCATATAATTATTATACTCAATTAATGAAAGAAATTAACGAAAAAAAAAAATTATTTTAAATTAAGAAACGAACAGTTTTTAAACCATCTGTGTTTATCTAGTATTTTGTCATATTTATGAAGATGGTGAATAGTATTATTTGGTATTATAATTTCGTGGATGTTGAGTAAATAAACCGTAATCGAAATTTATTTTATTTTCTTACACAGAAGAAAACTACCAAATTTACGAACAGCGAATCTATTTGATCGCTATGGTAGTTGTTTGTTTGTTTGTTAACTGGGAAATATGATAAAAGTGTTTATATCGTATAGATGCACGTGTTTTAGATTATGAGTTAAGTAAGGTTTTAAATTAAGTTCTGTTGATGTTGAACGTTTGTCTTTATGTATAGATAAATATGTCATAATTGTTTTTGTAGATTGAATATTCTATCCACATTAAATATAAATATAAACATTTAAATTTGTTAAAATGTTCAGTGGTTTGTATAATGATAATCCACAATTATTAAAAAAGCCTCAACATTGTTATTTCTTTATAACATAATTTGTCAGAAATCCAGAGCTTAAATTTGATAATTGTATTTTTTAGTCATTTGGCACATTGGAAAATTTTATTATTAATTTGATTTGGGTTTCAGATAACATTTCATAATGAAATGGTCGCGTGACCAAAAATGCGCAAACTAATGCAAAATTGATTTTTTTTTTAAAGAATTAATTTAAATTATCAATGAAGAATTTGTTTTGATTTTATATATTACAATTTTGCAACCTGCATAATTTATGAAACGCAGCAAAATATATTTTTATTTTTTGCATTCTTAATCAATTGTCACCCAAATTTTTTGTATTGGTCGCTTGTACGTTAAGAATCCTCGTTCAAAATGTCAAACAAATATTCCGAATTTAACATATCCCAGCAAATTGATGTGCGAATACGTGGATACATTTGAATAATCATGGCATGCTAGAGATTTTCGGCAGCACATCAATTAATTCAATCAATGTATCCCTTATTTTTAAAAAAAATTTTAAACTTTGAATAAGAAATTTTAATATTATGCTGATATTAAAAATGTATATGTATTATCATTGTTGGCTGTTAGAGTGCACCAAAACCAAATAGTTCAAATTTTTTAAAATAAATTTTAAATTTTATTTTCGAAACAGTTTTTGCTAATTAATTTCGGAACATTAATTGCTAATTTATATGGTTTATTTTGCACTTTAGATTTGTAAAATCTTCAAACCTGTCTTGGACTAACTCAATAAGTCGGTTGATTGACTTTTCGTATTGACCCGTTGTGACTTGTTAATGTTTCAACAATATACTAATTAAATTTGGGAAATGAATGAAATAAACAAAAAATAGGCTCAATTTTTCTATTAAAGCTGTAATATAATATGAAAGTTGAGGGAGCTTATATTTTACCCGTAAAATGTTTCATACAACTACATCTTCACAACGGTTACAGATTTTAAGAGAAGACATAATTTTTTAAAAATTAGTAACTATATCTTGACTTTGTCGATATACATATATGTATGTATATGCAGACTTTCGATAATTTTCGGTTTAATTTTCAAAATTAACCTACAATGTATTTAAATTTAAACGAATTGGAAGGTCATCGATTATCATAAGATGCAAAAACACAATAATCGAAGAATATACCATAGATGCTTTCAATTTTGGTAAACAACATTTTCCACGTACCCTTGTGAGGAGGAACGTATAACTTGGCAGAATGCATTACTATGCAGAACACATTACTTTCATTACAGATTTATGTTGACATTTTTTTTTATCCAAAATTGATGTACGTCCAAGATTTAAATATCTGGAAACCAAAAAATATTTTGACGAATGACGTTTATCATAAATAATACAAATTTATTATTTGGTGACAAACATTCTGTTATACATGGTCGTTTTACATAATGAGGTACGACAATTTTTAAAAATTTATTTTGGTTTATTTTGGCACGTGTTTGAAATTGTATTTGCCATCCTAACTAAATGATCATTAGTGCAACGAAATGTAATTATAATTTGTTAAAATATTCTACTTCAACCCACTATGTTTTCAGTATGAAAGTTCTAATTGCCTTAAACCCCGGCATGGACGAGAATAAGGAAAAAGGACAAATTTTCTTGTGATGGCAACCAAAAATGCGACTCCATATCTATATGCGCTGGATACAAAAAATTTCTAGTTTGGTAAAATTGCAACAGAGTGCTCCAATCGAAAATCCCAGATTTCATGTGTCAATACCATCTGTATTTTTCAGACAGATCTGTCATTTAGTTCAGTTTTGACAGCCATTGAAAACAGACAATCCATTGTTTTTTTGCAAACATGGAAAAAACACAATTTCGTGTGTTAATTAAACATAATTTTTTGCGTGGAAAAACCATTACGCAAAACAACACAAAGCTTGATAAATATTATGGGAGATTATGAGATACTTGAGATAGTAGGCATCTCAGATGTATATGAAAAAGATGAATATGAAAAGGCTATCCGTGCGTTGGGTTTGCTTACAATCAACCAAAAGCGCACACGTGTGACAACTTTAGAGGCAGGTTTGGCGATGTTGAAGCTAAATAAAAAGGAGTTTTTGCATCGTTTGATAACTGTGGATGAAACATGGATCCATCACCATCAAGAACAGTCTAAACAGTGGATTTCTACAGGCGAATCTGCGCCGAAGAAGGCTAAGGCGGTTTTATCGGCCAACAAAGTTATGGCCACAGTTTACGGGATGCACGCGGCATAATCCACATCGGTTACCTTTGAAAGGGAAGTACAGTCAACGGCGAATATTACTGCAACTTATTGAACCGTTTCAGTGACGTTTTGAAAGAAAAACCACCGCATTTGGTGAAGAAAAAAGTTCTCTTCCATCAAAACAATGCACGTGTGTAGTTGCCATGGTCAAAATCCATGAATTATGCTATTGTCTACATTTTACGTAAACAAAATTTCAGTGTTGCGTAGATTTTTTTGGTTTGAGGTTTTGCTTGAATTGATTTTTTTTAAGCGTACAAATTCAAATAAAAAATTCAATAGAATGGTAAAGGACCCAAATATTATAAATGGCACATAATTTTGATAAATGGTCCAAGACGCTAACCCTCATAAAATATTTATAAATGGCATCCAGATTAGTCTGCATTTTAGACTATATCAATTGTAGACTTTACAGTCTACATATGCGCTAGATGCACCCATTTTATTTGATTTGAAACAAATGTTAATACAATTTAAAAAATTTGATGTACATATTTTGAATATTTAAATCATACATACAATCATACATTGGCAAATGTGATAGGTTTTGATTAAAAGTAAATTCATATCAAATTGAATTGTTAGTGAAATTTAACAACCTGTTAAACATTAAACAAAAAACTATTCAGCTTATGTATGTATATATTCAGCTAAAACTTCGCTCTGTTTTACAAATACATAATTTATTTTTGATAGAGATCTTTTAAAGGAATGGCCTCTGAACATGATTTTGTAATTTAAGATTTGGGGGATTTAAATAATTTACACAAAGTTATTTACACACATTTTATTATATAGGGTGGACTATAATTAAGTGAACGATAAAACTGTAACTATAAACTAAACTATTTTTATGTTATTTTGAACATAATTATTGAACGAAGGAATACAATTTATTGTTGACATCAAAGTCGTTTTGGGCTCACAACTAAGCTGAAATTCAGTTAATAATTTAATGTCACACAATTTTTAAAACAGATAAATATTAGTTTGAGCAAGTTTAAAACGATTACAGATCAATTTAATTTTATAAAATTCGATGAACTTGGTAAGTCGATTACAATTACGCCTCCAAAGAATTTGAATTACTATTGTATATGAATACTATATGTATATAGTTTTAAAAACCTTGCCATTTTCTTCACTGATGTAATCGCTTAGCCACGTTACAATTATACCAGCACATAAATCATTTAAATTCTTTCAAAAATTTGCACATTCCGTTCAAACAACCGCATAAAGCACTCTGTATTATCAATCAAACAGAAGCTATATATACAAAATGAAACAATGTTATGTTATTTATTTTTTGCTGTACAAAACAAATTCATACACCAAGAAATAACAAATTATGCATGAAGTTTCCGTTTCTATTGGCCATAAATTTCTTATAACAACCGCAAGTAGAAATTGTTTAATTTTGATTTTAATTTTTTTAAGAAAGAAGGAATATCGTAACAACCAGCGCAATAACACAACTGTTTTTGTATTGTAAAGTAAATATTTATGATCGACTTATACCCCTATCTAAAACTAAGAATTACAATCATATTAGAAAATATTCATCATTGATTTCTATATATTGTGTATATGAAATTAGCATAACGCGCCGACTATATACGAATATATTATTATTGAGTGGGTTGCCTCTCTATATATTACAAATCCCTTCGTTTGACATAAAAATATATAAATAAATATTTCGTCATATACCACACACAATTAATAATATTATGTGAAACTATCATTTTTATATATCATTACACTGTTTTTTTTCAGCATATCGCTATTAATTATGACGTATGACATAATACGCAGCAATATAATATATTTCAAAACAAAGATTGACAAGCCCTGCACATAATAACCTGTCTATAATAAATAAATCTAAAATTCTAATTTTCAACCACCTATTTTAAACATTGTCAGTGTCACATACATGAATTATATATATGTATGTACACTTATTAGAGAATCAAATTCAAATCTAAACACAAAACACAATTTAAAATCAACAAACCTACATTATTTATTAGACGACATATTAGATTAAAGAAAATATAATTTGCATTTAATCAAAATAAAAATAAAAAAGTTTCAAAATAAATTATTTTATTTATTAAGAACATATCACACACAAGTTTTATTTTTTTTTTTATGTACGAGTAGTAGAAGGTCAATTTATTTATTATTTCGTCATAACGTCTTAAAGTTTTATTTTATGTCTTATTTATTAAATTACAAACCAGATGGTGAATAAGATTGTATCAAAAATTGTATAAACTGTATATATACAAGATGTTAAGAAAATGGAAATTTTCTAAACGTAATTAAATTATAAAAGTAATTATTCTAAGAAAATTACAATAATTTTATGTAAAATCACCTTTATTTGATGTAATAAATCCATTATTATTACTTAATTAATGATGACTAAGAGAATATCCAAATAATTTGTACTATCATATATATACATATGTATTTACATACAACACAAACCAAATAAATAAATATATAATATATACTCGTATGTTTAAAATAACCACGATTTAACTTAACAATTTTGTATATTCAAAATTTTTATAATTATATACTTCTTTAAAATTTCACACAACACTAAACCACTATAACTCTTCTTCTTAGATATATGTATATGAATAATTAAAAACTGTTATAATAATTAATAATCAACACAATTTAGGATTTTACATTTTACACAGCAAACAATAATATTTTTTTTATACACTAACATCAGCTGAGTGTGATGCACAGAATAAAGTTGTGATGATATGGAATAGCCGCAAACAAATACTGACTTCAGACTACAATAATAAACTGAAGAAAAAAAAAACGGTCTTTGACAGCGGTAAAACATGTTTTGAGTTTTTTTTTTCTTTTTGCTTTTGTATAATAAAATAGAGTTAAGAAAATTAAAAGTCGAACAGAAGAAGTTGTTTCTTACTGTGTAGAGTAGGAGATGGTGATAGAAAAAATTGTAACGAACGAGCACAAACAGGCAAAGCTTTGTATTACATATATTTATTTTTCCCAATAATGGCTTGAAATTAAATCGATTTGAATTTATTGAATACATTGAATTGATTAGAAATGACTAAATTGATTGAATCGTTTGAATTGGTTTGAAAAGATGCGAATTAATTGGTTTAACATTTTGTTTGAGAGAACTATGTGAATTAGTACGTGAACGAATTAAATAGTTTCAATTTGTTGAAAAGATTTAAATGATTAAATAAATTTGGATAGAAATTGAGTCACTTGAATGAATTAATTCAAATAATTTGTTGAATGAATTGAATCGGTTTGCTTATTTGCTTCCTTGCCTTACGCCATTACCGGCCAAATCCAGGATACACGACTAGAGGTCCGATTTAATTGGCATATTGCATAGCTCCATGCCAGTCTGTACTGACATGAATGTTGGTTGGGCCCATGAATTCTGCACTCTTAACAGAAGATCACAGATATGCTTTTCGTCATCATGATCGAAATCAAGGATGAAGAATCCATGTTGCGCCTCTTGTATCTGTCTATTAGTACCTCCCCTCCATACCCTATTAGTACCTCCCCATCCAAGTGTTACAACTGTGCTATACGTAGTCGATACAACTCGATTGATATACCGAAATTCTATAAATTATCTTAGTTTTGATTGAAAATTCGGTAAATAGCCCAAAACTCACCCAGTTAACTTTCCCTAAATTTATGAAATTCGTACAGTTCATCTTGGATCGATTGAATCAATAAAATTAAAATAACTGTTATACTCGAAACCGAATTTTGAAAGTCTTGGATTTTATTAAATTTTTTCAAAATTTGAAAAAAAATTTCAAATATGTTTTGAACGTTTTATGAGTAAATTCAATATCGTGGGTTAAATTTTCAATGTGTCTCTTAAATATAACAAATTGAATTAAAACTGCAGGCTAGCACGTTCTATTGAAAGCTTGCATCTAAATTTAACAATTATAGTTATGGTTATGGTTATTCGATATTTACAATTAGGGCAAGTATTTTTTACTAATGTACTTCTGAACTTTATTCAAACTGAAATTGTTGTGTGGATTACCTAGTTTTTCACAAAAAACATGTCATATAAAGCTAGAATCCATCACATATAGGCTGTCTGTAGCATTATTGGTAATTATAATGAGGATGCGAAATAAAATGTTTAATGGCAGCCGTACTCACCTACATATATATCTAACAAATATGGGCAGGGATTTAGTTTGGTATATAGCAACCTTGATAAAAACGGCTTCCAATAAAAATCATAGTATAAACTTAAAATTAAAGAAATTTTATCAAAATTTCAAACTTTAAGTATATAAATCAATTTAAATTGGAGTCAAAATTCTAAAAACTATTCTAAAATTTAATACATTTTACAAAATGTAATAAATTTTCAGTTTCTGCTAGTGTGGAATATATTTTTATAAAATTGATAATTTTTTAATATTTTGAGGAATTTGGGAAATTTTCTAGTATGAATTTGAAATAGAAGTTTCCCTAAAATTCATGCAGTTTTATAAATTTTGATGTTTTTTTTAAATCCGATGTAATTTGATTCATCGAAGTTTTGGTACGAAAATGTTTAGGTAAAATAAACTTAGGTGGCTTTGTTTTAATTTTTCAATATACCGGGTGTTTTTTTTAAACTGAGACGATCAAATATCTCGAAAAATAGCCACTCTACGGAAAAAATGTCCATAATCAAAATTTAATCATACCGCGGGGGAAATACATTAGTGCAAAAAAAAAAGTCCCCCCACCCCCGCTTTGTAGGTGGGGCGGGGGTAACTTTTAAACTAAGATAGGAAGCCATATTTTTTATTGCAGATACGGATTCTACGACTAAAAGTACGTATGATTTGAATAAAATATTTTGTTCGGTTCATGATAGATGGCGTTGCAATCGACGAAATTCAATTTTTTCAATTTCTCCTTCTTAGAACACACGCATTCGATTCTGCAATACGTTTGAAATAAAAAAAAACAACATCAAGTTTTCATTGGAAATACTCGAAATTCGTCATCAAAACAATTTATTCAGTTTTGTAAATCTAAAATAAGTGTTCAAAATGATGGCCTGAATTTTGTATTTTTGAAATTTAATAATAAAACTTGAAATTAATTTTGAACACTTATTTAGATTTACAAAACTGAATAAATTGTTTTGATGACGAATTTCGAGTATTTCCAATGAAAACGTGATGTTTTTTATTTCAAACGTATTGCAGAATCGAATGCGTGTGTTCTAAGAAGGAGAAATTGAAAAAATTGAATTTCGTCGATTGCAACGCCATCTATCATGAGCCGAACAAAATATTTTATTCAAATCATACGTACTTTTAGTCGTAGAATCCGTATCTGCAATAAAAAATATGGCTTCCTATCTTAGTTTAAAAGTTACCCCCGCCCCACCTACAAAGCGGGGGTGGAGGGACTTTTTTTTTGCACTAATGTATTTCCCCCGCGGTATGATTAAATTTTGATTATGGACATTTTTTCCGTAGAGTGGCTATTTTTCGAGATATTTGATCGTCTCAGTTTAAAAAAAACACCCGGTATATTGCCATAAATTAAAGAATTTCATGAGCATTTTACTATTAAAATTTTTAAAAGTCAAAATTCGTGAACATTAGTTTTCAAATTTAATTAAGAAATTTAATCTTTAAAAAATTTTGGTTTTTAAAAATCGAGTTAATATTTCGAGTATAAATTCAAAATCGTAAACGTCAAATTTCCATTTCGTAGAATTTTCAGAATGTGATGTCAAAATTTACAAATGTATTTTTATTTTATAACTTGTCATGGCACGAGATCAACTATTATACGTTTGAACCATAAATACGTATACATCTATTTGATTACTTAAACATAGCCGACGTAAATAGAAATATTTAAAACTGGATACTGGGTAGTTTGATTTATGTATTGTCGAGAAGAAAATTCATTAATTCTTATTGTAAATAATTTTTCATCAAATATTTTATTAATTTTGAGAAAAAAGCAATAAATCAGTTTGATATCCTGGTCCTTCAATAAAATGTGTCTTTTGGGGCATAGTATGATCATTGGTTGAAATGGTATAGAATTAGAATTGTGTTTAGTTTACTTATAACATGGATACATAAATATTAAAATTATCCATCAAATTCAATTACGAATGACCAAATTTCCAATTTAGAGACATATAAATACAAAATTTCAAATATATCAGATTTGCTATATAACCAATACAAATTTTAAAATTTCTTAAAAAGTACAGCATTTGAAATGGTATTATGAAATTTGATTTGTTTCGTTTAGAGAATGTGCTCTTAACACATATATTTGAAAATATTTTAGATAAATCAGTGTTATGAAAAAATTTACTGTGCTATCACAGAATTCGATTAGAATTTCGTTTCTGTAGGAATACTAATCCCTACTAAAAAAAATTGAAATCACAGACTTGGTAGATATTTCCAATTTTTGTTAGGTTTCAATTTTTCCAAAATTAAAAAACATCTCTGTTTGATCACATAAAAAAAGTGGATTTCAAAAATCTGAGAAATTCAAAAAATTCAAAACCAAATATTTTATACATAAATAGCATTTTTTTTAAATTATTTGTTTACAGCCGGTTTGAAACCCCTCACCAAACAAAATTTTACAAGTTTGCAAGTCATAAAAAAACTCGTTCTGAACATAAAAAACCAAATTTATTTACCTATATCCTTAAATAGTTTTGGACAACACGCCACATTATAATATTTCATTCTGTTCCGAGGCAGTTGGAAGTTATTTCTCTCAACACCAGTGATACAATTTAAAGGAAAAACATATTTAAAATGGAACCGTCCCTATATTCTTTGTAATAGCAAATTTATTATATATGAATTGGATTTTGGACTTCAAATCCCAATTATACGAATCTGTAGAATTATTTTTCTTGTAAAATAAGTTTTGTGAATTATGACGGCAGATCCCCCTATAGGAATTATTCGCAATAGGAATAAGTTCTGTGATAGATCGGTAGATGAGTTTAGAATTTATTTAAATATTGCGGTTCTGATAAAAATTTTATCAGTTAAATATTTCATTTGAGACAGAATGAAAATTGGTAACTAAATTTTGAAATCGATATACATCGTAAATTCGTAATTTCATTCAAAATTTTAGAATTACTTAATATGTTGAGATATTTGCTAAATTAGTTTTTATAGAATTTATCAATGTGTCAAAACGTTAAAAATTTAATAAATGCATTGAGTTTTATAATTCTACAAAACCGATGCACAAACAATTAGGAATAATTATGACAAGTAGTAGTTTCGTAATTCGGCGACTTGTTCAGAAAATTCGCCCACTGTGTTTAGACATAGATCTTCATATTATGTCAATAATAAGATGGAGAACATAAATTTTAAAAATATATAAATAAAATGATCGGTTTGCATAGTTCATACGAATTTGAGTACGAAACAACGGTCAAATCTAGCGCAGTGGTACAGACTGACAGTAAATGTTTCTCTTGCTCTATTTAACGATTTATGTACATACTTGTTGTTGTTAATCTTAGCGATAAACTTATGTGATGAAAACTGTAAAAAATGATTTCACTTTCACCACTAATTTGTTTGATGTTTCGAACGAATAGACGTATAATTAGTGAAAACTGCTAATTGTTCAGATCTTATGGTTGCGCATTTCAAATTAAGTTCGCAGGCTCAAATTTAATAACCAATATCCGTCTCTAAATTTATTTAAATGAATTTTTATTGGTTCAAATAATAAGTTGCGAATTGGATTAGCGTAGGATTATAAAAACTTGTATTGGAATTCTATATTACTTGTTAAGAAAAAAAATTCACCAATCTTCTCGTTGCACTTCACAACATCAACCCTACGGCTATAATTATTGTAGATTCTTGTATTTTTTCTTTCATATATATATGTACATACATGTATAATGAATGTACCAAAGTGTTGTGGGATTATTATTTTATTGTTTCGTTTAAGAAAATGAGCCAGCTTTAGGTGCTAGAATGAGATGAATATAAGCGATTGCGGTGTATTTTAATATGCAAGTCTTATATATTTTTTTGTCTTTTTTTGTGTGAATTAGGGGTTATTATTAATATTATTATTATTATTAACAAAGAACTTGAGATGTTTTAAGAATCTTGAGTTTAGAGTAGAGGAGTGATGTTTTAACACGGCATCAATTATTTGTATATAAATGATTTCATTTCTACATCGTTGGCAAGTCGTCGCGTCGCGGCTTTGCTAATTTTTTAAGTAAACAAATAAAAATTATTTTGTTTATATTTCTGATAATTAATAACACGAAGGACAAAATGTTTAACTATACACATATATATATCTATAGATAAATAAGACCTGTTGATCATATTTGTTTGCTTATATTATGTCATTCCAATACTATTAAGGCAAATATATTTTTGAGTGATTTGCCGCCATATTCTAGAAATCTAGACAGTCGAAATACGTCAAACTTATAATATTAATTCATCAAATATTTGAAAATTTTTGCCAAAAATATTTTTGCGAGATATATACACATATATTATATACATAGATGGTTGTAAATTTTATTGTTGGAACTTGGCCAGCTAAATGAATCAGAAAATTATTTTACAGATGTAATGTTTAGTGTTAGTCATCTGAATGAACTGCAGTTAGAAATTGTATACGATACAATTCTTATTACATTTATAAGTCGTATGTGCTTGAGTTATTTCAAATTTTTAATAACACTATTTCTTATACCTCCTATAAATATTCTATAATAATCTTACGCATATAGAATAAATAAACTTTAATTTAATTAATATTACATTATGTTTACAACTATATTAGCGCAAAAAAAAATTCAACAGGTGAAAACTATATAAGAGGCAAATATAATAAAAAAATGTGTCTTAAAATAACATCTTATAGACTATATTATATATATACATCGTATATGCTTGTTATTATATTAGTCTATTATACATAATAAGATTAAAGCGATATAGATATAGCAACAAACTACTAATAGGTTTTAATTATATCCATAGATAAGATAATTTTCTGAATTTGATTCAATCAATGAACACATTTGTTTTAGTTTTTTTTTTACCTGTATGCCATGTAAACGAACATTTCCTATATATTAACGTTTAATCTACATATGTAAATGTGATTTTCAACTCTATTCCCAACAATGTAAGTTTCATTTAAGCTTTCAATCAATCAGCCAATCTTTTCAATAAAACCTCTTAATTAATATTATTATTAAAAAAAAATTCAGCACCATTACCCAAAAATGAAAACACAAATTAAAATGAACCTTGAGCTTTTTATATTTTCGTGGCAACAACTTTTTTTTTAACTTTGTACATACATAACAAAAATATTTTTTTTTTTGCGACTTGCGATTAAACAAGTTTTCGTTGTATATATGTATGTACAATCGATCGAACCTTTCTCAAAAGAAACCGAAATTAAATAATCGATGATTATATTTACTCTATATGTTGTTATAAATTAATTACTATTCCAATAATTAGATGGCACTATTACACATGCAGATTTATTACTAAGTAGCACAACATTTTAGATTTAGAGAAAACAAATTGGTTGTCATTCAAAAATAACTTTACCACCCTAAGGGTGTACACAAAGCACACATATTAATTTTGAAACATTTTGATTAATTTATTATACATATATGTGCGCGGTAAAAGTGTTAATTCAATTAAATTTATTTTTTGTATGCAGTTGGAATGTGTAAAATTTTCATTGCGCCCGATGCTTATTTAAAAGGCGCTTAAACTGAGTAATTTAAAAATTTTCACTTTCAATTTGTAAGGTTGATGTTAATTATTTTAATTGTTAAATGAAATGTAAACATAACGTAAAAAAATGACTTAATTTTTTATTTATATTTTTTATGAGACGATTTAATCTGATCCAGTTTAGTGAAAAATGGGAGTGATAGTGTAAATTTATTAATAAATTGACATTTAAGTTTCAGGTCGAACATCTGAATCATGCGAATAATAATTTATACAATGGTAGTGAGTTGGTCAATTGGTTAATAAAATATTTGTGCTCATTTATAATAGCTTGTTCTAATATAATATGTACATACTCGAATATTCACCATTACTCTTAACATTGCTGCATGCTGTATTTCTCAAAAAGCTCAACTCACCTGAAAATAAAGCAAATAAAATGGAAATTATAAAACGAGTTATACACAAACATTTGAAACAAATACAATTTCTTTCAATTGGTTTTCTAATATTAGTTACATTTTTTTTAATAATTAGACTGATTCGTAATAGTAATTTAAATGTTCCTAAAAATTAACAAAACTACTGAAATTTTTTTTTTAAAGTTCTATTTAAAGCTGTGTTTGCTGCCAACTTTTTAATTGATGAAACTCGTTGAAACAGCTTACTTGTCGCGAAGCTTTACTGCTTGGCTCTTAGCTTGACAATTGCTTGCTACTTTATTCTCTAAAACGTCGTTGAGGTCGGTGATAGCGATTTCGTCAAAAAAGTTGTTGTGCGTAACTTATAATACCTTTCCTTGCAGCTTTCTCCAAACTTTATTTATTGGTTCTGGTTTAAGTTCTTTCCAACTTGGTGACTTGCTGAAAACTATGCCTTAAATAAATATGCATATAGTAATTTATTTGGTTTGGGATTAGGGTTTGCTAGTGATTACCACGAAGCAATAGAATTAACTATACATTCATACACCAAACTTTTTTTTGAAGTACTCGAGTTATACTTAATGGTGATAGTGGTTAGTGACATTTCCCATTCGTTTCGTTAATTTGTTTTTGAATTTACTTAAAATTATTGAGTAGTTTTATCAAATGTTGCCTAGGGATGGAAAATCATTTTTTTGTTTAAGAAACTATTTTTTGGCACCGTCGATTCTATTTCACTTAAATTGCTCCCAAAAAGCTCTCAAACTTATTGAGATATAGTGAAAATTTACTTGTCTACAGCGCCTTTGGTAAAAGTTGGAAACTTTTATCGCATGGGTTACACTGGATTTACATTGTAGCCATTAGACCAGTTCTTGCTTATGCATAAATGAATTGATGAATAGATGGATGAATACTATGAAAAATTGCACTAGAGGAAAATAATGGTATGTGATATGTAGTGGTATGTATCATTTATCTTGCACCGTTGGCCCATTGTGGCATTGAATGCTGGAGTAATCCGCCTAATTTTAATTTTTTTTTATGGTATGTGATAAAGCTGCCACCGCCTATAATGAGCTATATAAAATAATTCGGGTAGATTCCGGTACAGTTTTTGATAACATGTCTTTAAATACAGCTTTCAGTTTAAATAGCTTTGCGCGAGTATATTCCAAACTGAAGGCTTCAGGGTTGCTCTTTAGGAAAGACTTTCTATATTTTATCGGATTTATTCCAGATTCATTCATAATTCCAGAACGATATCAATTTATCATTTATCTGAAATCAGTTGACCATAATTGATTGGTTCATACAGGCGAGATTTGTGAAAAAAATCTTGATTGGCTGCAGGATTATCAAGTTTATTCTTCAAGCCCAGTTGCAAGTATTCTGACTTTCTGATTTTTGAACCAAAACCAAGATTATATTCAATTAAAATTTTGGGTATAACGTCATTTTATGAGTTCAAGACCATATTGATCAGTTCTATCGGAATTTTTGCTCAAAAACATTGATTCAACTGTGACTACAAACAAAAATTAAACATGATTAGCATACCATCTGCAAAAAAAAAAATAAATAAATTATAAATTGTATCAATCAAAACAACAACTGATGTGTAAAACTATCAATGACATAATTTTTAAATAAAATAAATAGCTAACATCTTTTGCTGTATTTAACTTTTCGTTATATATGTATATGTGATCTTTGATGATGATGATGATCGCGATATTATAAAAGAAATTTTTAAGAATAAAAAAAATAAAAATTATTAGAAACGCGCAAAAAATTAGAAAAATACCATTTTTTATTTATATATTCGGAATCGAATTATGATTGTTAATGACTTGCTTTAATGACTTTTCTTAAAGAAGAGAATAAAGTATGTATTTAACATCATCCGGTTGGGTTGTTGTAACGTTTCTTTTGTAGAATATGTATATACATTTTAAAGCTTTTACGAATTGTTGCGGTTCAAAAGAACACACATCAAAGAGATTTAATTGATTTTTATTTATTTGCGAGCGCGGCTAAATTATATCCGATCAATATGTTAAAATGTGCAACCGGTCGTTGTTAATATTTGTACGTATATAGAAAAATAATTATTATAACCTATAATTGAAACAATTATATATTATTTGACATGGTTAATAGTAATGCAAAATAATTACTTAATTATTATAATACCATTAATTTAAGATATACCGCGCGCAAATTTATATATAATTTATAAAATATAATTATATTTCTACAGAGTATATGTATTCAATTTAAGCAAATACTTATATAAACGACGTTTTCGCGTGCTAATCAATTCGAGATGCATTTACATGTATACATTCGTGCATTTATGTTGATGTCTAGTTCGTGATTTAAATCAGATTAATGCATTTCCAATTATACTGTATAATGCATTTAGTCATAATTTATTTTTGGACTGCAATTTTAAATACTTGGAATAAAAATGAATGCCAATGTTAGCATGGCTGGTAATTGTATCATTATTGTTTGTAAAACGTCACCAATCATTCGTCTCTAAATAAAATTAAACATTTATTTATAAAGCAAAAAATGACGTCGACCTTCGCAATATTGACAAATCTATATTATAACAAAACAACATTAAATACTAATAGTTATGCGTAGGTTGTGTAAAAAAACAAAGAAATAATTAAATAATAAAACTTTAATTTTCTAAATATTCACACAATTACATAGAAATTATTATTATTTTTTTTAATTAAAATTTTCGAAATAATCGAACTATATGTACATATAATGTATATACACAGACATATTATTGTGTGTAGCTTCGAATTTTCCAAAGAAAGGCTAACAACAAATTTAGTATAGTTAAGAAAAAAATAAATATTTAAAATAAACAGTCAAACACTATATTCGCGCCTACAATTTTCACTCTGAAAACACAGTGTGTTGATTGATCGAATAGACTGCCAAAATTATTTTATTTTTATAGTACATATACTCGTACATGTTAGTACTAAATTGAGATAAACAATAGGATCGGAATCTAACATCTGTATGACGTGACGAATATCAATATTATTGTTTTTTCTCGGTACAAATAAAATGTATGTTTAGGGCCTTATGTTTGTTAGGCGAAAACTATTTTAGTTTTTTACGTCTGGTTTTAATATATGCGTACATAGATCTATTATATACATATGTACATATTTTTCTATAGAATTTGCATTAAATTTTGTTTATATTAATTATTTTAGTTTAATTAATTAAACCGTCACAGTGGTAAAAAATAAAATAAAATTTTTTATGAATTCTGACGAAAAAAATCGCTTTTTTATATTTATTGTGTAGATGAACATTAATACTTCAAAGTTTTAATTACATTCAAATTTTTCGAGGTTGTAGGTGTTTTTGCAGCATATTCAGAATTTTCGACAACTGCGGTGGTAATTCGATGTTATCGTATTTCACAAAAACACCCACTCGTCTAAGTCCATCTGTCGGAAGTATACATCTTGTTAAATTTTTATATACATATATGTATATAGATGGAATTATTTGATGGAGAATTTTCATTCAAAATTTTTTGGCGGATTAGTCAGTGGTCATTAAAAATTTTTATATAAACTGTAAACCGATTAAAAAATTTCACGGTTAATTTTATTTTTAATACAATATAGCTTCCTTAACTTCTTCGGTTTTTTCTTTAATTAATACTATTCTCAATAAAATATATTTCCGTTTAGATCATTTACACATTCCGAGTCAAAAAAACTAGCATCGATTGAAATGTACAAAATAAATATTGCCGAGATTTTGAATCGTCAATACATATATCAATTAGCTTAATATATAAGCTTAACGGATGACAACTATAGACAATTCTCCGAGTCGGTTTTGTACTGATTTAAAATATTTGCCAAGCGTATTTAAAAAAAATGACAATTTTGGGTTCAGTTCGAAATTGTTTAATGCCAAGTCTAAGATAAAAAAGTATTCTCCAAAACGCATTTTAAAAATGATATTTCAAATTACCAAAAACACAAACCACCTATCAAATTGACAATTCTCCTTCACCGTACGTACGGGACAGCCAGTCTCACCTATGGATTTAAATTTATATCGTCCAAATCAACGGTATGCAATTTAGCTTGAATTTACCAATGCTATTGTGGAGTAATTTTTTGTCACCAAAATAAATTTGAATTACTTATTACATTTTCTAAATTTTCAAAAATTATCGCAATTCTGCATCGATATTCTGAATAGTTGATAATTTAGAAAATTTTAATTTTTCTTAAAATCTTTGAACACAACAAATGGACACAACAATATTTGAAAATTTGTCGGTTTAATTAAACCGATTTAACGTATCTAATGAAAACCACCCTGAAAATTTCTAGTGTGCCAAGTTTGACACTAAGCAACTAGAATATTTATGTAATTCTTCTATTTAATTTTAAGAACCACTAGCGTAAACTATGCGAGTGTCCTCATTGATTAGTTAGTTACAAGACTAAGTGCTTCGTTTAAATGCGAACGATGAAAAAATATTCTTTTAAGCATCTCCAATTAAGATGCTAAAAAAATAAGCTTAACACCTCAGCCGATTTTCATGAAACAAAAGCATGCTAACAACTGAATCGAGAAACATTATACTGAGACCGATACTATAAAAATAGTCTCTGCATTCGTATGCTCTAAGTCTGTTATTCTCAAACTATGGATCATGACTTTAAAAAGATGGTCGCCTGATTTTAAATTTAAGTCACGTGTAGTCTAGATTTTTGGAAATTTACGAATTTCGATGTCTTAAGAATATAACAAAATTAAATGTAATGAGAAGTTTAAAAAATTTACAAATTAAAACTTTACGAATTTAACGAAATTTATTTCCGCAGAATATTACTTTGATGAGTGTTTTGCCAATTTTCAATTATTATAATAATTTATGCATTTTAACGAAATCTGAAATATTTTAAATTTAAGATTTTACGAATTTTATGGTATAATGAAATGGTTTATGTATTTTCCACAGGCAGAATGTTTGATATTTTGCACAACTAAAATTATATAAAAAATTTGTAAATTTTGTTATTTTTTATTTGGTAAAACTCAAATTCTTTGGGCTTGTAAAATGAGGGTTCATTTTGTATGTGTTCATTTTGGCTATGGACGATCGTTCTTTTACAATTTTGATATTATATTTGCACTTAATCAGTTTGACGACGGATGTGGGCCGGATAATATTCCAACGTCTATATTAAAAAATATCCTAATATTTTAGTAAAACCATTACGGAATATGTATTGTACAATCTCTCGTTAACATCCAGAATAATGCCTGATACATGGAAAATATCTAAAGTTGTACCTATATTTAAATCGGGTAAAAGAAAAGACATCACTTGTTATCATAGCAAAATTATTCGAACTGGTTGTATGTAACAGCTTTAAAGGAATCCTAGCTCAACATAAAGAGTATTTTTTATAGAGTTACACAAGTTTAAATCATAATAAAACAAAGAAATTTATTTATAATATCAATGAAACGGGCTTTATTGGGTAGAAAATTTTATGACATTAATGTTTAAATATGATTTAGGCCATTTGCGGCCGTATTTCGCCAATAACTCTTCGAATGTTGATTTCCAGGTGTTCAATTGTCTCTGGTTTATCGACGTAGACAAGTGACTTTACATAACCCCAAAGAAAATAATACAAAGGAGTTAAATCACACGATCTTGGAGGCCAATTAATTGGACCATTACGCGAAATTATTCTTTCATCAAAAGTTTCTATGAGTAAATCTTAACGAAAAATCTTAACTAATCAAAGTATAGTCAGGAGTTCCTTAGGGATCACATATTGGCCGATTTTTCTCGTTTTCATAAATGGAATAACTGAACTCATAAAATACTCAAATCTGCTCATGTTCGCAGATGATATAAAAATTTATCATACAATTAAAGATAAACATGACAAAAAATATCACAAGAAGACATCAAGAGATTCAGGTAAATGGTGCCCGCACAAAAATTCTTTGCTGTTGAATATTGACAAATGCAAAGTATTGTCTTTTCATCGCAAGAGAAACCCGATTAACTTTGCTTATAAGGTTAGTAGTATGGAACTGCCAAGAGTTAATGAAATAATCGATCTAGGTTCAGAGTTAATGAAATGTTCGATCTAACATTCACTGAAAAAGAGAGTGAATATCAGTTTTAACATCCACATTGACAAATGCATTGCTAAAGCAATACTATATGTTTGGTTTTGTTAAGCGTTGGACTGGAGAATTTACCAATTTATGAACTTTATTTTCACTATATTTTGCGTATATAAGGTCCCAAGTTGAATACGCATCAGTAATCTGGGCTCTTACTATGCTAACCACATCAAAAGGATTGAAAGCATTTAAAAGAAATTTATGATCGTCATTTTAAAGAAAACTGACTGGGACTATTACTAAATAGCCCGCCTATAACACCATACACGACAAGATGTTTAGAGTATAACATTTGCACACTGGACTTTTATGTTTAGACTCAGCTTTTATCGGTAACATCCTTCTTGGCCATATTGATTCACCATACATATTGGAAAATACAGCTAACCATGTTCCAATCAAATCGCTGCGAAACCATCGATTTTTGCAGTACGCCACTCAACTAACGGTGATAATAGCCCAATCAATAAACTTGAAATCACAAAGGACTGCTTCAAAAAGAACTATTTTTAAAATTTTAAAACTTAATTTATCAGAAAATATCTTATAATTTCTTTTCAATGTACGTTTTTTTTAAATATACATACTTTTATGTTAGTTTTTAATTCTTAGTTATAAATAGTTTTTATTTTAATTCAATAAATAAATTTTAAATAAATAAAATAAATAAATTTACCAATTTAAATAAAAACTAATTTAATCTTTTGGTGCAATAATCCTAGAGAATATTATAAATTTGATGGAATTTTAAGATTTTAAATTAAAAATTAATTTTACAAATGAATGTTACAAATTTTTATGAACGTTCCAAATTTTGAATAATTTTCCAATTTATATTTTTATAAATTCATAATTTATAACATTATTTCTTTTATACATATTTAGGATTATCGAAATTTTATAAATTAATTTTTTTTGTAAATTTCAGAATATTCTAAATTTGAGAAACCAACGTATGGTCCTTAAATACACTAATTCTTCTGCAAGTATAAATATCATTAAATTTTGCGAATAGAGTTTTACGAAGTATTCCAATTAAAATCTTCCCCAAATAATCTGATGAATTTTATCAGCGGAATTACATAACACGAAAGTAGAAATCATTCGTTTTTTATAGCACAACATTTTTTTATGAATTTCGCTACTTGTAAATTTAAATGGATATATATTTAGTGTAGAACTTTAAGTCGTTTAATATTTTTACTACACACGCAAAATGCAGATTGCTCAGTGAAGATAATTGAAAATTTTGAGTTGCATTGTCACTCTTTGAGCGTTGTGATATATAGCCATCATTCGTTAAAAATATGGATTACTTACTGATCGAAAGCGTACTTATCTTTGTCGATGTTACTAATTATTTAATTTTGTTTTTAATTTATTTTCACAGATAATAATAAAAATTTCATCCAACTGTTTGATTGACTATTAATCAACCTAATAAATTTTAAACGGCTAAGCAAGTGATATATTGTGCTTTATTTCTAAATATAAATATTTTATTTTAAATCAAAACTGATCAAATCAATTAAGACCAGCACACACCCAGTTTTCATTGCAACTTTGTATATTGGCAGTTTTCATTTTCCATGCAATATTTACGTGTAGGCATTTCTCGTCTAATTCATTTTAAATAATTTTATTATATTTTTGTGCTATTCAAATAGTAATAATAAAAATAAATAAAATTTATGTTATTATTAATTTATAAATACAAAATTTACAAACGAAACGAAAACAGGTGTGACAAACTGTTTTGGTTTATTTTATGCTTATATATTTATTATAAACAGGCCATTGCTTAATCTCGTGTGGTATTGATGAATATAAATTATTCGACTAAATTTTATTTTTGTGTAATGATAATGAATTCTGGTTGACCAAGAAATAAAATTATGCCCAGCACACACACACACACCCATGCAATATTATACATAAACCTGTTTGCGAATGGAGCTCAATGTTGAGGTTTGTTTGGTATTCAAGTGCTCTCTTATATACATTTATACAATTCACAGGATGTTTTTACTGATGTCATATTATTTGGTCTGTATGTTCTGTATATACATATATACGAGTATATGATTATTCAGCCAGCCAAATTACACAATGTTTAATTTATGCTGCTTAATGTAAATAAATAAATAAACAGAAAAATTCTTGTTAATTTTAAATAAAATAAAAAAATTTGATAAGATAATAAAAATTTGAATATGTATTCAATGTCAAATTTAATTTTTGTATATATCGATCATGCAGTCGGAAATGGATTATATGTATCAAATTGATTATGTTTTATGTATATGCATAGGTGTGTATATGTGTATGCAAAATAGAAAAACTAGAAATCGATTATTGAACTATGTCCTTGATGCTAATTTTAAATTATACTAATGCATTCTGTATACAATTAATTTCGCTTTCGTACATATCACCTACATATGCACTTAAAAAAAAAAAAATTCTTGTTTATTTACTTCCTCTTTGAAATTCTACCCTTTCGTATATTACGCGCGCAACACTCCAACTTAATTCGTAATCTATTTATAAATTATGAAATCAATCAATAAAATAAAAAAAAATAATAATTTTTTTTTTTTTAAATAAATAATCAGATTAGTTTTTATTATTTTGTTTATAATTGTCAATAATATTATTTAATTAATAATTTAACTGGCATGGAAGATCAACCTCCGCATTCAACATATATCATATCCAAAATTATCGATGCTGTACTCACTTAAGACATAAATTATAATTTTATTGAAATCATAACAAATTTAATTCAATTAAATTCATAAATAAAAACAATTACGCGCGAGTGGGATGAACAAAATGTAAATCGTGTATATATATAAAAAAAAATCAAATTACTTTAAAATTTACAAAAAAAAAAAAAAAAAATATTTTATTTATAATTTTTTTTTATTTTTTAAATAAAAAATCTCTTAGAGAATTACATCAATTAACCATGATATTGACCTTAAGAATTTATTTTTTTACAACATACATAACATGCGAATAAATATTATTATTATACATTTTCTTTGTAGACTCTTTAAAATATTTTTAAGAAACATTTTTTCGTTACGCGCGCGAGAAGAATTTTCTTTTGGTTCTGCTTGTTATTTTTAATAGGTTTTTTGATGATATAACCCAATTATACATGATTTTGAATTGAATGTCAAGGATTTTTTTTTTCTTATATTTTCGCGAATTAATATTAATGTATATATACTTTGTGTCTCGATGAAACGGGTTGAATGATCTGTAAACTTACAACTACTAATTACTTGGATACGCCCGCACAATATATATTGATTTGTATTCGTCTATGAAATAAATAAATTAAAGTTAATAAAATCTGGATATAAAACCCACATAGTACCAAGTCTTAAAATCAATAGTTTAATAATATTCAAATATTATAAGGGAAAACACTAAAATCTTCTGAGCCAAGCTTACAAAGGGTTACGCAATAAAAACTGGTTCCTATGAGGGTGGTGTGACCTACAGAAGTACTTGTGGCAAAGGATCGTCAAATTGATTTACGGAATTTTGAACACCAACCAATAAAAAGATTTAACTAATACTTAACAATGTTAATATTCCAATAGTATCTCTTTGCGGATATATCAAATTCGACAAATATTCTGAGGTATTTTTAACAATTGCGTAATTGTGGCGAGAGTTACTTAACAAAAATGTGAACATTCTTGATTAGTTTATGAATGCAAAGTTGATACGACTGTGGCTAAACTGGGAAAAATTGTACATTAGCGCAAATCCTAATAATTACTTCGCGCGTGGATTGCCTTCTAATTATCATAACGATTTGAAATTATCGCAGTTGTTGTTGTTGTGGTACATTGGTATTTGGCAGAAAAAACCCTATTCTTATTGTGTGACAAATATAATCGGTAGATTAGTAGCTGTGAGAATTTTCAAATAAAGCAAATAGAATTTTCCGGATTTGAATGTGGGTGAATTTGCTATCACATTGATCTTAAAATTAATTTATCCATCGAATAGTTAGTTTGTCTTGGGTGGCCACAAATAAAAATGATTGCGCGTCGCAAGTATTAGTATTAGATATAGGTATAGATTATATAGTTCTATACGTCTTATAAATTTTTTATAGTGATTTAATTTAATAAAAATCGTATTTTCTGCTATAAGATTATGTTAGTATAGTGACTTAAGTTCGTAATCACATAATTCAGTGCGTGTTCTAATTTCTATGTTTGTTCAATTTTTAAAAAAAATATAATTTTGATATTTTAGTGCAAGTCGCCCTAACAAGTGTTTTTAGAATTGAGGGATGGCAATGTAAATCAACGGTGGTTCAGCTTCATTCTTTTTGTATAATACGAAAATGTTTGTCTGTCTCATATGACAGAAATGACGACAATGAATCCCGACAGTCGACCGAGTTCTACCCAACTTAACCGTGTTAGCCAGTCATTGAGGCTTAAATGGAATACAATAGTTGGATGAGGTTTTTACAGATTTTGATTCTCTTAAGAAATGAGCAATTTTCGATCTATTACGTGCAACAACTATATACTTAGCGAAAAGTCCTTGAATTATTTCAGTAATTGTTAAGTGCGGTGATACCATGTGGAGTTAAGATTGTTAAACAAATAAATTATATTTGATCAAAAATTCGTTCCTATAGCAACGGTTTGATATGTTAATTTTTCAATTAAATTTAATAAATGTTGGCAAATTTTATTGTTTAATTAATAATTTCAGTTAGTAAGCTCCTAGCTAATCTTAAACGGCAAAATACGTTGCTAAATTTGCGCATAACAAATATAGATGATCAGCACTTTTTATAATGCTATAATGTCTATACCTGGGTCTAACTGATGATTTTTTTTAGATAAAGTTTAAACACGGTTAGAATTAATTAAATTAAAAATATTAAAATATTTCAAAATCGTCTACCCTACCAGTTTCCTTTTATTAATAAAATGGGATGGTCGGGTTACGACCACAGCTCACATTTATTCACACACAAAATATTTTACATTTGGTTAAAAGTAGTGAATCAAACATATCATATATGTTTGGTTCATTAATTTATATTTTATTGTTAATTCAAACTATGTTGTTCTATAGAATACATTCCAATCACCATCTAATACGATGGAAAACTTACATAGCAAACAGGAAGTCAGAAATATTAGATACTTTACTTCGGAAGTATAGACATCACGTATAAGTTCTAGTGATTTGGCTTCTCGAGGTATATAACCGATGGAACTGGTAGCTAATTAATTTTGATTCGCTGGGCCTATGCTTAATCAATATCGAACAAACAACGATAATGGTCAGTCACTTATTAGACAGTTTGTTCAATCGAATATATCATCTTGGCCACATGTGAAACATGTTATTGCATTCTGTCTCAGATTTACACATAATTGTCAAAATACCAATTTAAACGGCAAAGGAGTATTCACAGCAGAATAACTACGAGCCTCGGAAAAAGATTTGCAGTGTAACTAAACTTAAAAAGCATAAGTGTCTTAAGGTCATATTACCATTATCAACACCACCACCATTTTTAACCCAGACGGCATAGTAAAGGTTGAAGGAAGGCTTCAAAATTCTGCTGCTATAATACTTGCAGTGCAAAACATCCTATCGTTTTGCATCACATATCCGTAGCAAAAACTAACCTATATCAACATAAGTTGCTATATTCATATAGACCATTCCTAATTTGTTCACTTTTGAATAATAGTTATTGGATGATTGGTGCCAGTTATCTTGCCAATTATCGAGCAAGTGTGGTGCAATCGCGACCAATTACTCATACTGGTATTGACTTCAGGTCCATTTACGCTGCTAGACCAAAAAAGGTTGGAGGTATTCAAAGCCATATTTAAATGGTTTGTAAGTAGACGTTGGGTTCCATCTGATGTTTGTGTGACACAGACGTACCAATTTCGTTGCAGATCACAAAAAATCAGCACAATATTTTCTTGAATTGACTGCAAGTTATACAGCTATTTCTATCAATTAGCCTTTTCCACCTTCGCATGGGGCTCACATTTTGGTGGAATAAGATACACTTACGCATTATCAGGCGGGGGCGAGCAAAATTAACTTTTGTAGATGTACACTCTTGTTGTAAAAGTTGTATGTATACTGAATATTCAGGCCGGTATATCCACAATTCACAGACGACATCAATTTATTAGAAGTGTACCACAAACTATAGAGTTATACAAATATTCCAATAAATAGATTAACCAACAAGTGCAACAACATGTTAACAATTTTTGGAGTAAGTTTAACAAGAATTAGGCAGTTAGTGACTTGGTCCCTGTCAAGAAAGATTTGCCAGATGCATGTTGGGGCTGGTCGCCTGTGGTCGGGGCACACTTACATGTCTCGTAAACCTAAATTGCACGAACATGTTTTCCAAGAATACCACCACAGTATCCTTTGCTTGTCGTAGGAGGCGACTAAACGGTTGGATCGCTGGGCTTTTGAGCCGCATCAGTAAAAAAAACTCAACTATTTGCAATGTCAACAAAACAAAAAATGGATACAGCTCAACCAATCCCCAAGTACCTGGACACGAGATTTAGTATCCG
Organism: Tipula unca; assembly: GCA_951394425.1. NCBI lineage: Eukaryota > Metazoa > Arthropoda > Insecta > Diptera > Tipulidae > Tipula > Tipula unca. Next base: position 174,165,851 of record OX596382.1, on the reverse strand, counting down.
TGGAACGTGCAGTCACTTAAGAAAGGAAGACTCATTTTACAATGACTTGGACGATCTGATATAGAATCTATTCGCGAACACCGAACACGATGTTAGAATGTTAATTGGGGACTTTAATGTTAGAGCTGGTAGAAATCAGGCCGACTTGTGTGAAAACATATAGGTCCGTACTCCTGACACGAAACTCCCAAACTAACTACCACGATAATGGTGTGAGAATGATGTAGTTTGCAATTGCTCACAACCTTAGAGTAGCTAGAACAATTTTCACACACAAAGAAATACACACGTGTTAATTTCAAAAGAGCAGGCTAGGGTTACACCGGTGTGAGAACTTATAGCAAACAAACACATATAGGCAGCGATCATCATTTGATCGCTGCAAAGCTACGATGGCAGTTTTCGAACAAGTATGGTAACACAGCGAAACGCATAGACCATTTCGACTGTGAAGGTCTGATAAATGAAGACCAAAAGAAACGATATCTGGATCTTGCCAGCGACAATAATGGGGGAGCTAATTGCTAGTCTGACGGTGTGAAAATTGTCCGGGAGGTGCTGAAAACTGCAGTTGTCAGTGCTGCTCAACAGACTGTAGGTAAAATGAAAGTAAGACCCAAGAATGATTGGGTTGTCTTGCACTCGAGCAACAAAATATAGCCCATAATAAAGTGGAACAACGTCTAACAATCGCGAAGAAAAACAAGGATACTCTTGCTCGAATGGTAGCTAAGCGGATTGATTGGCGGAAGAAGCAAGAATGAAGGAAACCCGAGGTTCTGAAGTTACAACAACACAGCAATGAGTGCAGTTCGCGTAATTTCAATGCTGTGTTAAAGCTGAGAACAGACCATCGACAATTTTTGCAATTGGTCAAATAATCGGGACCCGAACTTAGACAATTTTGATCGCCCGATCCTTTCGTTTTATGTACAAAAGTCTATCTAGGGAAAACTGGGTAATGGTTTTCTATTATCTAGTAACGCAAATAATCAAAAATAGTCTCATAATTTTACAAGAATTTCTACATCTATATTAGACAAAAAACAATTTCAAAAATTTATTTTTGTACACCAGTTTTTACAACCAAAAACTGATTGACTCATGCATAAACATTCACGCGATCTGTAATACATACATTTATTACAATATTTATTTAGAAATGTTTATATAATTCACCTAATGACCTTCTCCATGCCACACAAGACAACCATACACCATAAAATCTTTCACATACTCGTACGTAATTATTTATTTATTTATGTAATACATATATATGTATATAACATATAATATGATCATAATCTGCCAGTTCTCGTATCACAAATCAAAATATTTATTGTAGTTCTGTGTGTCTGTAAAAAACCTTTTGTTTAAATAATTTTCTTTTCATAAAATCTAGATTAAGATAGGGAATACGAAACGTGTACGTTACAATTATAAAAAAAAAATGAAAAAATAAAAAATTGGGTTACATACGTCAGTTTATAGTTCATCATATACATGTGTATATAGTTTTTGTACATACATTTATACAATATTTTTGTTTTAATTTTCTTAATTTAGAATTAAACTTCATAAATATAAACATAACATAACATACACTGTGTATATACATATGTATTGTGTGTGCAAAACCTTCAGTCGAGATTGAACTAATTTTCTAATTATTTATAGAAAATAATCGTATATGCAATTTATTATATTTTTGCGCAATTTATGAATTTCTATAAATCAAAACAAAGCATTAAAATATGTATTGTTGTTGTATTATATTTTGTCTTATGTTCTCTAATATTTTAATCTTTTGTGTATATACATACATATGTACATATGTATGTACATGTTTTGTATATTTGAACGGAAAATTTTTCATTCTTAGCAGTTCTTGTGCAAAATATAGTGTGGAGGTCAATTTATTGAGATTTATTGTCTTCGAAAAGAAAAATATACGTAAAATAATAATTTTGTGAAGATGACACAAAAGTATAATATAGGAAAAATAATTTAATTTTATTTGTCTTATTTATGCCGCATGGTCGCGTGTTTAATTTTTATACATATTTTGGCTGATGTGATGTAACCTAAAACACTATATAATAATAATAATATATTCCAAAGTCAATGGCTTTGTTGTTTCTTCCTGGGCACCTGTTTTAATCATTTTTTTTTCTTTTTAATTTATAATTTCTATTTTAAATCATTAGTGTCATTACGGAATTTTCAGTTTTTATTTTATTTCTGTTAACTGTTGGACATGAGTGCAAATATGTTATATTTTTAGTTAAAATTAAAATACCCCATTTTTTTTTAATAAAAATTAAATTATGAAATAATATTTTCTAATTACTTACGAATGCAACAAACACGCGGTAAGATAATATGCTATAGCCCATCTTTGCGTTCAAAATGACAAAAATATCATACCAACTTAGACGAAGCTATTTCAATTATTTGATTTCTATAATATTTTATCAAACTTTTAAAGTTTGACAAATTGTGAAAGCCACGAAACATATTGCTTTCGTTAAATCGGATATTTTTTAAAAGAAGTTTTTGAATTTTTAAACTATAAATAGACAAATACATAAACATATACATCAACCATTAATTAAAATAAATTTAGTAATTTTAAATTATCATATTTAAAATGTTTGGTCTAGGAATCAATAATATTACGGCGAAGACGTCCGATTGTGGGAAGGACCTTCCACTTTTGGAGCAATTTGTCCGTCCCGAAAATCATTTCTTTTCATTTCCAGACCTTTTTAAAATAGTTTAATAACTGAACTACTCTATATAAAAAACAAAGCCATCTAAAACAACAATCCTGACTTGAATATTTATAATTAGTAAATTGGAAAAATGTTAAATTAACTTTAAACAGAAAATAGAATAGAATCTTCTTAGAAATAGGTTTATTGTACAAGAAAGCACGATTGAATGCAATACATTTCTTTTTTAAACCGATGATCGAATTGGAAACCTGGTAAATGGAAATTTTGTCGGTTAGGTTAAAATTTTTTGTAAATCAACACGCAACTGTGGCAGAGAATTATCTCAATTTGAAGTAATGGAAATCTAGGAAACGGAAAATTACTGAATACAGTTGAGCTTTTAATTAAATTCTTCAGAAATCATTCATATCTACATAGCCTAGAAATTCAAAGAGAGATATTCTGTTATGTGTTTGAAACCATTTTCATTTTCTGGTCCAGTATAAAGTTTGCAACCTGCGTTTAATTCGGTTGAACTTTCACTTTAATTCTCTAATTAAAATTTTTGTATTCTGTTGAAGTTAACAGTAAATATTCTGTAACACTTTGCAGAAAAATGAATTTTTTTACAAATGATTTAGCGAAAATTGCAGCTTAATTTAAGGGAACTTGGTTTCACATATCTTCAATATCCGGTCCTCATCGTAGCTTTGCAAGGCTTTGTATATTTTGAAATGTGTATTTTATTAATTTTTCAAATGTAGTATTTGTAAATTGTCCTTTCCTCTCCTTCATTAAATAAATAAAAATCCCGAAACACACACATCTATAAAATTTACTCACTTTTTATTTCATTATCAATTAATTAATTTCCTTAACAACAAATTCAACTTTTCGTCACAATTTTTGAGTAGATATATCCGAAATCTCATTTTTAACATTGGATTCATTTTAGATTTTTAAAAGAAAATCCATTTGGAAAGAATGTTCAGTCAAATAACTAAAAAGCAATAACAGGCAAATTGTTATAAAAACGAAAATGCGAATGCTTTGTGTAAACGATAAATATTTTCAGAATTTTAATATTTCTGAAGGTTCTAACAATAGAACGATAAGAGCACTAAAATATCTTTGATCTCTGCCTATGTAAGGTTCACAATTCAAATTTTCTATTTCAACATTTCACGAGATCGCAGAATTTTAACTATACCGTAACTGTCAAGAAGAGTGTTTATTCTATGTACAGAAATAAGAGAGACAGTTTATAAAAAAATAAATACACACAAAGTTTTCTATTTCTTCGAAACTTATGTCTACAGAAGCCTGGAGTTGGATTGGATTGCTTTGGAATTTGAATAGATCAAAATCTCTAGCAGGATGTAAATATGTACCGAATTTTGCCTCTCTATAATCTATAAAAGTTAGTTAGAAATGGCGTTAACAGTTGGTGTGAGGGTTCTTTAAACCCGGAGTTCCATCACTTTGCAATTGTAATACATCAAATGTTTACCCTTCAAACGTAAATCGAAAGTGTTCCGAAATTAGGTATAGGACTTCTGATTTCGGAGCCAATTATTTGGAAATTTGAATAAACCAAAACGTCAAGCGGGACACATCTATTTATCTAATTTTATGCTCTGCGATGGTTAAAAAAAAAACTCAAAATGGTCGATTCAAACATCGAAATTATATTTTAATTAGTTTTAATATAATACTTGAATGTCGTTCCACAAAATTTGTCTAACGATTGAACAACATTATGAGCAGTACAAAGAATAACCATTTGGTTGGAAATGATTATTTTATTAAGAAGGTGGGTGGGATTCCTACGATGGATGCTGATACAGGTATAGGGTGAAACGTTGCAGTCCTCTTTCGGTTAGTACATTCAATCCAAACTAAACGGTGTTCGCTTAGTTCGGAGTAGAATGAATCAGCTTTGGTCGAATTAACATAGATGAAATTATTTGTACCTTTAGTTAAGATATGGTCTACCTGAGAGTAGCTCTGACCATTGCTCCAAATAATAAGGCTTTTTCGGCGGCCAGAGGTTGTGTGAACAAAAAGTCGAGTCGAACTAGCAAGAAAGTCCAGAGAAGCACCATTTTCGTTAGACTCGCTATGGAACAAATTTGAACCAATGGGCTTTTTATAACAAGAATCGTTATAACCAAGATGGACGTTGAAAACAAAACTATATCGCGGAATTTGGTGCATTGATCTATTATTGACAAAAGAGTAGTGAACATTTTAACCGATCGCCTAATCCGATACGATTAATCTGAGAGGTGTAAGGTGGCACATAAACAGCAATGAAGAGCACCAATTTTGAAGTAGCGGAAATACCCCAGAAGCCATCAGTTCAAAGATCCAACAAATATCTGGAACAAATCACGAACTTTAATTTAAACTTATATTTAACTACGTTAAGTATATAAGAAATTTTAACAAATAAGATGGGAAAAAAGGAAGAAAATAATTTAAAATTATATCTTTGTATTAATCCACTTTCGGTTGGATTTATATTCAGGTCTGCTCCGTAAACTATACGGGTGGAGTCCAACAATGTTGATAAATAAGCATCAAGATGCTCACTAATAAAGTTCACAATTTCAGATCTTAATTCATTAGATGATCCGTACGAACTAATTTTTTCCAGTTGCAGCTGATGTATCACGCATTGAAAAGGCAATTACCATCGCCAACTTCAATTAGAATTACCTAATAACTTTATCTAATACAATAATTAAATAAATTTATCTCCATTTAATTTGAACTGAGATTTAAAAAATATTTCTTTAAGAAAGATGTTAAATAACATTGAAGTAATAACAAAACTGACCGAGCAAATAGCGCAGTGGTTAAAGCTGCGACGTTTGGATCGGGAGGTACCGGGTTCGAATCCCAACAGAGGCGGGATGCAAAAGGGATTTTTCATCTCCCGATTACGATCGGTGATTAAATTGAAAACATCTATGACCCTCTGTTGGAATGTAGAACTCCATGGGCCGACCCATCTTCCATGTCACTGTACAGGGTGACATGGAGCTATGCAATGCGCAGGTGGTATACTGTACTTGTGTGAATGGGATGAATGAATGGATTGAATGAATGTGAGGTAAGGCTATGGACCGTAAAAGTGTCCTTAAAAAAAAAAAAAATAATAACACAACTTATTTTAAAATTTAGGATTTAATGAGGAATAATTTCAACGAACAGATAACAAAAAGATGAGAGACATCTTTTGGGGATGATCGACAACTGTCGACGTCACCCATAGCTTTACTCTTAAAGCTTGGTCTTGTTGTAGTTAATTGTATAGTAGGGATGAAGAAAGTGGGTTGGCTGAATAAGTATATGGAGTATGAACAAGTTGTAAATGGGTATATGTATAAATCGAGGATTGGAAAAAGAGGCATTAAACTATTAATTAAAGGTTGGAATGCAGAATAAAATAAATCGTAACTAGTTTTAGTTGAATTTTCAGGAGTACCTCATAAGTCTAACCCAGCAAACTAATAAATTTTATTTCAGAGCCCAGTGATTGTGAAAAAATTACAAAAGTAGATTAGAACTGTATCGTGCTGTGTTACTAACTATTGGCTATACCAGGTGTCTGTAATTTCTATCATACAAACTGAACCTATCCCAATCCTCTTTATGTTGTGTGTAAACGGGTGTTCGGTGAGGTCCGGCCATCTCCGGGAGATCCTGCTTAATGCTTGGTCGAAAAATCAAATTAAATTTTAAAATATTGTGATTGCTATGGTTCAAACCGTTTAATTGTAAATTTGTAATAGCGAGTGACATGATGCTGCTTGTTTGACACCTACATATATGCTTCAAATCTATTATCGTATTGTATTTGTATGAAATATCGAATTTTTTGTTATACGTGATGAATTTTTGTCTGAGCGAGTCCGCCTCGTGGAGGATATACAGAGCTAAACAAAAAAAAAACCAAAAAGTAAGCCTGTTAAAATTTTATTCAAACCACATAAATCTATTATCTAAAAATCTTTATGATTTTACTACACATACATATAGTTGTGTATACATAAGATAAACTAGTCATGCGTATAAAAACCGCAAATATAAGAAACAACCATAACACAATAATAGTTTATCTTGAGTAGGTGGAAATAGATTTTTTTTTTTTAATAATAATAATTATAATATTTCCACAACCTGTCTTTTATTAAGTGGGGAGACGTGTAAGAATATATACAGTTCGAATACTATACATATGTACATTTGATGTAGTTTATCTTTAGTTGAATGAAATGTTGAAGGTCTTGAACGAAGCTTATAGCTTGTTTGATAAAAAAATAAACTATTTAAGGTTATGTTTGGCGACCTACATTAAATTATTAAATTTAAATATTTTAAATTAGATAAGCTTTTTAAAATAATTCAAAGGACACAATTAAATCGATTACATTGTCCATCCGAAATATAGAAAGTTATAAAATATGTGTATATTACCCTATGCGTCTATTATCCATCGATTTAATCGGCATAATTTCACAAACATTTATATTTTTGATTTATAATTTTTCTAATATGCGTAATTAAAGTTAATATAAATGGGTATTACAGATATTATCAAACAGGTGTGATTTAAATAGATTATCTGACATCAGTATCGACATTGATTGATTGTGACTAATCAAAAATGCGAGTGAGAGTGGTATTTTTTTGAACATTTATTCTAATAATTATATTCAACCATGTATGGGATGTGATTTAATAATATATCTGTGTTAATTTAATTAAACTTGACAAAGGCTGTAATTAAATTTTTTTTTTAACTGATGTAGATGTTGGTTTTAGAAGTTGTACTTTTGTTTCAAATATGACCTGACTAAAATAGCTAAGACACATATTTTGTGCAACCAATTTAATTCCTAGAAGAGTTTAAATTATGTATGATGTTAGGTCGGTAAAATAAATTTGTAAAATTAAATATAAATCAACTTCCTTTAAAAATATAATTTTAAATCAAAACGCACCTAATTACACAACACTAGGAAAAAAAATTCGAAAGGTTTTTCACAACAAGTACGCACAACAAAATCGTTCAAACAAACAAATTCTTTATTTGAATTTAAAATAAATTTAGGTCGACTCTATCAATCGCCTCTTCCGCATATTTTCAGTTCATCACGAAAAACAAAAATTGTTCAATAATATATGTTTTTTGTTTTCTATACTTTTAGTTTTTTGGTCTTTAACCAAATTAGAATAATATTTTAAGATACACCAACTATTTAAACTGTAAAGTATATATAAGAGTGTATTGTAATAGAATTTTTCACTATTTAACATTTCCTATAAAATATATATGTATATACATAATTGTATCGTGTGTATTGATGGATACACACATTTTATACAATTAACCTATAAAAGTTAGTTTTCTTCGTAATCTTTGCTGCGAGCAGCAACTAAGGTGGGTATACTTGTATTTTCGCATTTTCACTAAATTAATTTACATAATTTCATTTCCATCATCTCTATCAATCAATAGTGTATTGATCATTAAATAAATAGAAAACGGTAAAAACAACTACTACTACCAGCAGTGAGTAGTAAATAGTAATTAAATAAAATCCCTGACTAGTACATATACACACATTTTTTAATGACTTTCGATGTCTCGGCAATTGAATAAATAACACACAAAAATCATCTCTCTATAGTATACATACATACATATATGTATGGTGACACTACTTGGCATCGAGCCCAATTTTATTTTGAAGATTTGTGTCTTTAAAAAAATAAAATAAAATTTAAGAGAAGATGAAGTTGAATTATCTTAATTTTTTTTTTTTTTGTACAGATTAGTTGTTTTTGTTGTGATTTTGACGGTAAATTACTGTCGAGCAACCAACCGTACAAAAAATCACATCAAACGTTTTATTTTCTAATATGAGTAAAAATTAAATGAAATACACTAAAAAAAATATATATTTTTATTAATAAATTTTATTAATTTAATTTCGTTTAAATGAGGTATTGAAGGGTTAATAAAGTTAACGATTTGTCTGTTTATGTGTGACATAATCCTTTAATTTGTTTTTACAAAACATGGATCGACTGTAGAAATATGTATGTACATATATTTTTGGTATAATATTTATGAGAAAAGTGTGTGGTCTTCTATAGGCGATCGTAAGCAACAAGTGATGTGTGGGCGGCGTATATACGGGTGTAAATATACAGATGTTGGCCATTTTAATTGTGCGACAAAATATATTGATGATTGTCCACGATTGAAACGTTATTTTAAGTATAATAAAAATCTATCAATTAAAATGAACATAAATGTAATATTTGTCGTGCACTCAACGCGTGTAATGCAAATGTACAAATTGCACATTAAATAATTAAGGTATCAACACCATTCAATGTCAAATTAAAGAAATACAAAAAAAAAAAAATTAAAATTAATAGATGTATTTTAGTTTTTATTCTTCTTTTATGCGAGCGATATTTTCTTGTTTGGCATTTCTTATGTGGGCTGCGCCATTCTGACAGAAGTGGAAGGTTAAAGAAATTGTCATTAGAAGAAGAAGCGCAAATTTTTCGACACGACCAATAGAAAGTGAAAACATATTTATAACAGTTTTTTCTTTCTTGTGTTTATTTTTCGAGATCAAACAAATACTGTAATTAAATTTAATTTTATTAATTCGAAAAGGAGTTATGTGGGCATTTCACATCTACCATAAGACCTTTAACTATCCAAACAACTTTGAAACGAGATGGTCAGTGGTGTTAGAGAATTGAATACAAAATATAACTAAAAAATATATGTCACAAACGTTTTTATATATTTTGTCGTTCTACTTTGTTTCAGAGGTATAATAAATTAGAAAATTTAATTTTTTGACCCATTTTACAGGAATGATCCGCGTATTAGAAACATATTTAAAAACATAAATAGCTAATTAATCATATAATTAGAGTAACATCCATCAAATATTATTTCTAATATGCGCGCATTTATATAATATGGAAAGGACAAATCAATTAGGAAAAAAATCTCACATTTTATTACCATACGTACACCAAAAATAAATTTACGTAATTAGATCATCGTCATCACCATTAAAAATATGACCGAATTTTTCGTACCGTCTTCTTTTTGACAAATTTTCTTCATTTTCTTAAAAAAATAAAAAAATTCACGAAATGAAAAATTAGATCATTAGAAAAAAAAAATAAATTAAAACCAAATTTATCGTCACAGTTTGATCATCACATTTTGACAGGCAAAGTGGAAAAATTAATTGGTCTACAAATGTAATCTTAATTATTTTTTTTTTTTTATGTAGAAATTATTTTGGAAGGCATTTTGAAAATTAATGAATCATATCGACATCTCATCTCACCATCACACTGGCATAATTAAGAAGTTTTTATTTTATTTTACTTTTCATCAGGAAAATTAGAGCATTTCACGGAACGGCGGGTGTGAATGATTGAATAATAGTAATCAATGTATGAAATTTTGTTTGGTTTTTTAATACGTTTTGACAATCGAGATCGCATATAATGTACAGAAAATTGATCGTACAATTCCAAGTCATAAAAGATTGATAAATTATTGCTTCGTTTACCTCCAACTATTAATTTTATTGCCAGTCCTAATTGATAATGATCAATTACATATTTTTATCAGCATATATTTCTAATTTTAAATATGTATTTAATTTCAATAGATAATAAAATGTTTTAATATTTTACAATTAATCAAATTTCAACGCAAAGTTTTCGATAAAAGTAAATTTTACAAAAATTTAACATAATTTTTAAACAGCAGCAGTTTACAACCTATTTGTTGAACATTTTTAAAAACGTAACTAAACGCAATAAAAATGAAAAGCTTTACTGATTTAATTTTATGGAATATAGTTTGCCAAAAATAATTTAAAAATCAATTACATATTTTTATCAGCATACATTTCTAATTTTAAATATGTATTTAATTTCAATAGATAATAAAATGTTTTAATATTTTACAATTAATCAAATTTCAACGCAAAGTTTTCGATAAAAGTAAATTTTACAAAAATTTAACATAATTTTTAAACAGCAGCAGTTTACAACCTATTTGTTGAACATTTTTAAAAACGTAACTAAACGCAATAAAAATGAAAAGCTTTACTGATTTAATTTTATGGAATATAGTTTGCCAAAAATAATTTAAAAATTATAAAATTTTAGAATATTACGAAAAATGTAATAAAATGTTGATGTTTATTTTTCGAAAGCCAGTTAAATATAATTATAAAATTTAGCACTATTATAGTAGAAAATTGTATGAATTCTAAATTTAAAAAATATTGTATAAATCATTAATCATAATCGATCGACATTTTCCTAATACTGGAGTATCCATAATTGCACATTAGTAAATTTAAATTAAACTAAACTAAAATACGAACAGTAGAAATCTTTTCAAATCCTGTTGTAACTGCAATAAAATTCATAACTCGATTTGTAGGATGGCGTTGCCAAGACGTAGCTACACTTATATTACAATTACTGCTGATGACAAGTATAGAAAAATTAAAATCAGTTGAGGAAAAAACAATAACAACAATAAAATGGTTGTGAGTCAACAAAGAAGTATATAAACCAAAATAAGTTACAAAACATTTAATATCAGAAAAACCGTAACATCTTCATCATAATGGGATTGTAGCCAAATTTATGACAAAAACTATACGTAAGATGATTTCTTAACCAAAACCAAAAAAAAATGAAATTCTAGTTTTTCTCTTACTAAATAAATTATTTCATATTTAAGTTATAATAAGAGACATCAATAAATATTTCAACATATCATCATCATTAACATACTGCGCGATAAAAAAAAAACTGTGTACGTGAGCAGCTAAATCAAAACTAAAAAAAAAAATCTTGAAATTGAAGTCTAAACATACATAACATAAAAAAGTAAACAATTTTCATTTCGTAAAATGTCAAATAGACAAAAAAATTTCGTGTTGTGGTGTTTATCATGAAAATACAAATGATTTGAAATATTATGTGTATATGCGCTCGGTAATAATCTATTAACATGTGTCTGGAGACGACAACGGCGAGGGGGGAAGATGCTATATAATGCATCGTGGGATTATGGCTACTTAAATTTGTTGATTTTTTTTTTTTTTGTGTAAAGGAAAATAAATTTAGACAGTAAAAACATATACGTGACCTACTTATTTCGAAAGAGATTACATACATACTACGTATATCGATATACGAAATTCGAATAACGTGTGTTGTATTATTTTCAATGTCTCTGGGGATGTTCATCGACTGAGTAATTAAAATTTTAGCACATCTTATATCAAAAAAAAAATTATGAAATTTTGTTTTTTACCTGTTCAACAACCTAATAATAAATTATAAACGCAAGCTAAATTAATTTTCTAGTATATATGTAGTTAAGTCATTATGGGTAGATGAACATAAATTAGAAAAATAAGATCGGCTATAATTTTATAATCATATACAAAATGCTAATTTATCATGTCGAGAAACAAAATTTTTGTACAGTTTTCGTTTGTGAATTAAAATGAAAATCAAAAATCCATAACGTTAATCACTAGTCCATAAATTTCATTAGTTATATGAAGAAAAATTCCACGCTGCAACATTTTCACTTATGACAATCTTATTTTAGCTTACATAAATAAAAATTCGTTGTTCCATGTATAGATTCCAAGAAATAATCTATATCATATAAGCATTTTAGTCACATCGAAATATGCATGCGTGTATTTCTTTAATAATTAATTTTATATTATTATGAAAAATGTGTATATAAATATTTTAATGGTTGGAAAATTGAAAATTTATATTTTATCTTAATTTTTATTTATTTATAGTTGGCATAAATAAGTTGTTTAGCTAGTCAATAAATCATGTTTATGTAATAATAATAATAATTTAATTAAAACATTTTAATAGATTTAGTTGCTAAAATTTAATGTTTTCGAAACTGTATATATAAAATTAAAACTGGGTTAGAAAGTTATATCACCTTTTACTAATCATTATTTTTAAGGTCAAATTCTTTTACTTAAAATAGAATAAAATAAATAGTTCATTAAACTAAAGCTTGTAAATCTAGAATAATTAAAAAATATATTTCTTGCTGATTAACTAATTTATCTAATTGAATTTTTAATGGATATAATATTCGTTGAACTAGTTTTTTACTAGGGAAAAGGTAATTAATTTAATAAACATTTAGTTTTATTGTACTGTACACATAAAACAAACAATAAAAAATAAAAATAATTACATTTAAAAAAAAAAATGTTAATTTTTCATCACATTAATGATTTGAATAATAAAACTACAATAAAAGTATAAAGAGTTTTCCTCACCTGAAACGCGTTAAAATAAAAAATAAAAATTAAATATAAATCATCAGATTATACATTTTTAGATCCTTGTGATGCAAAGGCCAATATTTGTACATATGAAAACATATGAATGCGTATTTCTAAAATTTTTTTTTTACTACTAGTCTACTCTTGTTTGTGCAATAATTCATACAAATTGATTAAGTGCAAAATGATTTCCACAAATATTTATTTTTTATTTTCTACTTTAAACATTCCAATTATCGCAATTTGCCAAAAAACTAGTTTAACATAACAATTATCGCACATTTGAAATTTATTTTCACATTAAACCAAAATGTGTAAATTTATTTTTTTAATAAAATTGATGTTTATTGAAAATTATGTTTAAAAATGTTAAAATAATTGAAAATGCAGCAATTTGAAACAACCATAATTGTCGAATAAATAATTAATTTTTGGAAGAAAATTAAGTAATTTGGAAGAAAATTTATTCTCTAACATAAAAAAAAAATCACGGATGAAGGTCACAAGATATATTAATTTTTTTTTTTTATTTTGGCAAAAGAAAATGAAAGAAGTAATTTCGGCCCACCTTCGCACAAAACACAAAAATAACAATAATAATAAAATAAATAAATAAATATTGTCTATGTATTTATTTTTAAAAATATATAATAATAACAAGTATACCAAAAAATAAATAAAAAATTAGTTTAAATGCACGAATTTATCAGATGATGATGATGGCTAAAGAAATATTAACTGCGTGCACAAATATTAAAATACTAAATATCGTGTTATTTATGTGCAAATAATGGGAAATTAGTTATTTAGTGTTTACTAAAAATACTTACTCGTAATTTCACTTTCATTGCCAACCAGAAAACGTATTTTCATAATCCTCAAAGCCACTCATAATGAAAAATCAATGATCAATCGCGATTTGCGCATTAAATTTTCCGTGACAAAATAGAACAACCATACGAACTGCATTGAACTCATGTACATTTTTGAAGTCAATCTATAGAAATTGTCATTACATATTTGAAAGCAAATATATACGTATATACATATGTATAAACTCAGGGACAAAAAATGTATTGATTTCATATTTTTCATTTTGCTGTTAATTAATTATTGGCGCAACTGTCCCATCACATTCTGAACTCGATGTCGGTTAAACTCTGTATTTTAGTATCTAAATTTTTAATTTCACAACACCTACATTTGTAGGTCTTAAATTTATAACTTTTTCCAATTTTGTAAATTGAAATTCAATGCAATGTGTATCTAATGTGAAATGTTGGCATTAAATTTAAGTTTATTAAAAATCAATTTTTTGTAATTTTGAGTATTTTTAAATATTTCCATAATGATTTTAACTGAAGCAACCATACATAATTCTATATTAAACTAAATACATATAATTTACACCAATAAAGTTTCAAATTATATTATCAATAATTAATCCTAAAATTAAAATTTTGAATCCTATATATTTAACAGTAAAATTTCGAATTGAATATTGAATCCGCAACAGTATAAAATTCATTTATTGTTAATTGTTCAACCTTTTCTCAAGTAAAAAAACCGGTGCTAGTTTAAAAATTCAAATTCTGCTATTATACATCAATCACTTCCCTAATAGTTTTTTATTTTGTTGTAGTCTAGCCTTCTAAATACATCAATAAATTTCGTTTACAGTACTCGAGTGAAAACAATTAAAAAGTTTCAATTTTCCATAACTTTAAATAACACGATAAAAATTTAGTTAGTTTTAAGTTAAATAATATTGAACACAGCCAAAATCAATACATTAAACAATTCTACGTATAGATAAGATAAATTATTTTAATTTCATTAAAAATTTGAAAAGTATTATTTGGTGAGTGTAATTACAGGCTCGTTTTCATGGAGAGAACCAGCAGTATTCGGGGCAAGTTTTCTGCCATTGGACTCTTTTCATGTCTTCCATAAATTATCGAATGGGTTGAGATTTAGTAATCCCCAGCAATCCCTTTTAACAAGCTTAGAAAATTTTCCATAAGAAAATTTAAATAAGTTTATTACTCGTATTTAAATTATTTTTGAATATTAAATTCCAAAACTTTCGAAACCAATAATAGTTTTATGAAATTTGGTTAAAATCCGCCATGGTATCAAGCTGGAAATTTTACAAATTTTTTCGTTAAATTAGAATTATTTTTTTAATTATACATATATCCAATATAACTGATTTTCTATACAAGCACTTAATTCATTTGGTGATGGATGTGGTTCTGATAAAATACCATCAGCAATTTTGAAAACATTAGGACCGGAACTAGTTGAACCACAATGTCTGCTCTTCAACCAATCGCTACGAAGTGGTAAGTTTCCAACCCATTGGAAACTATTTAAAATAACGCCTATTTTTACGGCTGGAAAAACAGCTGACATATCATGCTACAGAGGAATATCATCGTTGTCATCAATTCCCAAACTGCTTGAATTAGTCATATGCAACGCAATTAAAAAAGTTATTCCACGGCATTTATCAGTAGTCCAACACGGCTTTCTACCAGGAAGGTCTACTTCAACTTATTTGGCTGAGTTTAATAGCAAAACAATTAAAGACATCGAAGACTACCTGCAAGTAGATACCATATACACAATCGACCATGGAATAGTAATTCAAAGCTTATCAAAATTTGGTTTCTCCAATATATTTGTCAAATGGATCTCATCTTACTTATGCAACAGACAACAATATATTGAAATTGGTGGTAAAAAATCAAATTCCATTATAGCACATTCTGGGGTATCACAATGCTCTCATCTAGGACCATCGATTTTCATCATCTTCATCAACGACGTAACCAGGGTAATCCAAACTTTGATGTTTTAATATATGCCGACGACTTAAAAATATTCAAATTTATCAGAAATCTTGACGATGCATCTGAACTGCAAGATGATTTAAATAATTTAAATAGAATCAGTACAAATAAGATAGAATTCGCTGTGTCTGTGTGATCTCCCAATCAACAAACGCATATTAGTCGCATTGAAATAGTACAAAAGAAATTTTTTATTATTCCTCGCCCGGAATAATGGATGAAATTATGACAGATGCTTACCATACTACGAGAATATTAGCCGTCTACCACCTTACATCGGAAGGTGCCATAATTATCAAATTGCCACACTAGATAATCGAAGAAAACCACTTATTTTTTTTTGTTATTGGGGTTAGTCGACAAATATACGACTTGAGATTACTAACATTTTTTATTAACCGCTTCAGGTCCGAGTTTTACTGACATGAACGATTTGTCTGCCCATGGATACGATGCACTTCAACAGAAGGTCTTAGATGTGTTCTTAATCATCCTGATCGAAATTATGGATGAAGAATCACTTTTACATCCTGCCTAGGGTACATCGACTCACCATATACCCTGGAAAACATCTCCTTACACATTCCAACCAGGATAACACGTCAAAATAATTTAATCAAACTTGATCAACATCGCACTGAATATGGTGAGAATAAACCAATCAACATCGCACTGAGTATGGTGAGAATAAACCAATAAACCGAATGGCCAAACAGTTGAACGAAGCTAGCGATACTATTAAATTGTCTTATATGTAATTTATATATGTCTTTGTAAAATCATATTTGATTTTTGTAATAATAAATAAAATAAAATAAAAATAGATGTTCGAAATTAAAGTGCACAAATTCACTTGTTCAAAACGAAGAGTTGTCCACAATATGACATTATGATTTTTATAAACTATAAAATTTGGTTGATTATGTAGTGATGTTTTAAATTATAATTTCAACAGAGTAAAAACTTTGGGTGCAACTTATTTATTATTTTTAAAATAAGGTATTATTCGAAAATTCCAGCACATTTTTATAATTCGATTGACAACAAATATTAAAAATTTGAATAAAATATTTTTTCAATTTTTGTATCCTCTTTGACTGTTTTAACTTCGCTATTGTTTCTTAATTTATATGAAACATAAAATATTTTTATTTAAATATGTATATTTAGTTTGGATAAATAAGTATTGTTCATATAAAATTTGAAAAATTCCATGATCCTAAATATTTTGATATGAGCTTCGAGCTGTTCTGACAGCTTATAAATATTTATCGTATAGTAAGTGTTAATAGAAATTACTTTTAGCCGATAAACATTAAAATTAAGCCCATTTTCCAATAAATTGAGTGTGACAAAGGACATTTTTCGTTTTACAAAAATAAATGCGCTCTAATATATTTGGCACAATTATTATTATGGATTTAATCTATACATTAATTGAAATGAAAACAACCAATTTTGAATAATTGTTCGGTCGTCCGTTTTATAATTTTAAACAAATACAAATACAAATAATAATAGAAACAATATAAATTCTTAAGTAATAAATTAAATTACCACCTCGTTCGTCTAGCTAAACAGAAATACAACAAGATGATTATAAATTCACAGCTGTAAATTTTTCCTCATTGCGCGATATGCGCGCGTCAAAATGAGCTTATAATTTATGTACGCGAAATAATATATGTTCGCAATTTTAAAATTTAATCGCGCGTGTTAATGAATGCGGAGCACGTATTTACCCCTTTTTGTTAATTTAATTATAAAGAATGAAAATATATTTTGAACAGAAAGCTATCGATAATACTAAGTATAAGAAAAATTTACGAAATTAATTTTTTTAGTATATTTAGAAATAAGTGTTGACATTCTTGTTCTCTATATCGGATTTTATTATCTTGTTTGCACGGCTTATTTCTATTGTGATGGTGTTTTGGACGTTGGCGCGCTAGTAAATTCTTGGTTTATATATTCTATCTCAAATTTTTTATGTTTTAATAATTTAATTATAAAAAATTTCATCTAACGTTGAAAAACGAATTACTTTTTCTTTTTTTTTTTGAAATTATATTGCTCATTGGCCTTAATTAAAATTTTATAGTTTATTTGTTGTTCTTATGCTATGATGAGAAGACATGGACGATTACTTAAGTGCGTTAGTAAAATATAATTTTCAAAGAGACGATTATTTTTTTCTATGGTCACATATCATTCCAGAATTATTAAAATACAGAAAATCATAAATTATATAGCGAGAAATGTTTATACAAAACAAGTATAAAACATTCTTCATAATTAAATATTTCCTTTGCTCATAAAATCCGTATATATGGTACGATATGGTTCTTAAAGCTACACTGTATATATCGAGAAATTGCAATTGGATTGCGCGAAATGAAAAGACATTTTGTATATCCTAAATCAATCTTAAGAGATATAAAATATACAAAAAGAATATTTTGATAATAAAAGTATTCATAAAATATAAATTCCATAAAATATATGGAATACACGAATTTAATTTATATGTTATTTAAATTTATATAAATTAAATAAAAAATTATTAATTCTTTGGGAAATACATATATGTGCGTAGGATTTAACTCATACACGATTATATGAAGATTAATTTTTATTATATTTTGTATGTGAGATGATGTTATAATGATGTGCCAATAAAATGGCAAACGATGAAAATTTATTTAATCCTTGAACATGATTTATTATAATTCCAAACATTAAGATCTGTTCTTTTAGTCGGCGAGGCGCTCCTAATTCAACACTTTGTTTTTTTTGTTATTAGGAAATATATAACAAATTTAGAAATTAACAAAATGTAAAAATGATCGAAACCAGAAATTCTACTATGTAACGTGTATATCGACTGTCGAGCCCATTCTTCAAATATGAATTAGTTTTATACATGAATAAATTTCAATTCTTAACTTCGGCGACAACACTGTCTATTACAGATGATAATTGGGATAATCATTTAAAACTGAATTTAATTGATATTAAATTACGCTATATACAATTATTTTGTGTAATTCATTCAGTCATCGCAAAAATATTATTAAGGTTTTTTATAAATATTTACACAGTAAGTGAAATAATATGACACATGTCGGTCAGACTTTAAACTGAATAAAAACACATGAAACATCTGTTATAAACTGCAAATTTAAGAAAGCCTGTGCAAATTTAAATTTGTATTAGGTTTTCCAATCTATTCAGAGCTTTCATCTAGTATTCATCTAATATTTTTATGTTTTTAAATTACTTTGAAGAGTGGTAGAGTTATATATGATTTAATTAATTGCAGATATGTGGAATAAATTTATAAAATTTCAACACTAAACGATTATACAACTAAAGCCTGTCAATAATTTGTTATTTGTTGAGCAATCACGAATTTGAACTCATTAATATTAATAGAATAACAAATTTTAAGAATTTTAGTTAATCAATCAGTTATGCTAGTTAAAAATGTTGACTTTGACTTGAAGATTTGATTTTATGACCGGATCAGAAAAAATATTTCGGAAAATGTGTGTGTGTTTACCAATTCATTTTGGAGCTTTGTTGGTTAAAAGTTTTTTGAATCAAAATATTTCTAAGACTTCTACAGTATATGCTACAAAATTTAATACATTTTAGAACATAAAATAATTTTGTAATTTTTCTAATCAATTTTAATAAAAACTAAAATTAAATTTCATTCAATTTGTTCAACAATCTTAAATATTTTCATCATTTTTATCTATAAATTTCAAGAATGTCACAAAAATTAAATAATTATACCAAGTTTAAAATTAATAATTTGGATTATAGTTGAGTGCTTGGTAACAGATCTCATAAAAGTGGGAAACACATTCAACATTTACGACTTACGACAAAAATAAAATATTATAAATACGTTATTGAAATTTAAAACAAATGATTTATACAAATTTTAGTAGAGGTTGTCTTTTTTAAATGTTTTGAGGACTAATTTTGATGTGGATGATAATATGTCGGAAGTTTCAAAAACATTAAAAAATGTCATAGATTTCAATAAAGTAAAAACCACAACAATTTTAATAATTTATATGTAGGTATGTATTTAAAAAACTAAAATTTATGAATTTACGGATTTTTCACAATTTTCCAATTTTTTATTTTAAATGTTGAAGGGAAATTTTCACTATGCGCGATCTACGAGATAAGGCCAATTTATCGTAGAGTTTTATCTTCAGCGCACAAAAGCAAATTCATATGGCGTCTGTTTTCTCCGCATGTTAAAAACATTTTATCCAAATTATGCAACGAAAAACAGCAATTTTCCTTACACTAAGTTAATTTAATATTTACCCATATAGATTATCTGATTAACCTGTAGCTGAACACACAAATAAACAAGAAAATAGTAAGAAAATATAATTTTTTTGTTTACCCAAAGCAAATCAAGATTAAAATCATTGTATTATGTGTACATTACGAAATATTATTACTCACCATACGTGTGTGATGTATTTTCTTTATAATATTTATTTACATATTTACATAAATGCATAATTCATTCATCTTGAATTATATTTTTTTTTTATGTCATAAAACAAAATATCAAAACACCGCGATTTAATATGGAATAATTGATTTTTTTTTTAATTTTTATTTAATTTATGTAATACTTATAACTCAAAAATAATGGTTGGCATTTATTGCTTGTAAATTTTATTAAGACTAGACATTACAATATATTTTTATTATTATTGTCATTATTATAACTAGTATTGTTTATAATTTGCTAGATTTTGCATTAAAAAACATGAAAACTAAATAAATAAATCGACAATTAAAAAAAATATTATCTCGTTTGTTTTAATGCCAATAAGATTTTTTCTTAAATACACAGGGGAATAAGAAAATTATTTCAAAAAGATAGCCTCAATTCTAAACCTAATAGTTTGTACACACTCTGTACATTTAAACAGACATAATAGTTATTAATACAAACTATATTTTTAAAAAAATATTCTCTTTACATTTTTTAATTATGCGTCCTATAATTACTATAGTGCAGTTTGCAGTATTGTATATAATATACTAGAACAGTCAAGTTTCATGGTTTTGACCATCATGCTATGAAATTTATTTGAGTGATGATCTTTATTTTTAATTCTCTTGTTTACGAATAAAATAAAACTTAATGTTGACAAAAACCTTGTGCCCTGTCTTAAACAAATCAAAATTAGAATTTTTATTTAATTAAATTATTTCTTGCAAAAATAACCAAATTTGAAATGGATATTCTCAAAAAAGTTCAAAATTAAATATTATATTGATTAAAAAATGTCAGTGAACCCAAATAAATTTTTATTAATTATTAAACAGATATTTTTGATTATAATATTCCATTTGGAATCGTTCACAAAAACAAAAGTTATATATTATATGTACACAAGATGGGACAGGAGTGGCAGATCGTGTAACACCATACACCAGTGCGCGTATAATTACACGTTTAATTAATTCCATGTCAAACTGTGCGTTTCACACCATAATCATGTTTCACTCCATATGCTAGTCATCGCGAACCAATTTTTTCTAAATATTTAACAAATGTGTTCACAACCTGCACTCTCATATAAGTTCGTTCACATATGTATGTATGTATGTACATACAATTCACACAATTTGTTTTTTTTTTACCCCAAATGTGCTGAAATAAGTAATATATTTTATTAGGACAAACGTATATACTCGTCTATCCACAAAACGAAATAATATCCAACAGTTGTCTTTCTTATACCATTCAGAAGTCGATTACTACAAGATGTTATATAAAAAAAATAAATGTTTTGTGTTCCATTTTTAAAATGTTTTTATGCTTTTCTTAATGTTGTTATTTAATTTTTTTTACATTTTTATTTTATTTTTTTATTAATTTCGCCTGAAAAATAATTTTGACATTTTCATTTGTGATTTTTCATTTTCTTTCGTTCGCGCGCGGCTATACGTACGAAACGTATGTTGTTGAAAAATGATAATTGTTGTAATGATGATGATGATGATGACTTTTGTTGTTTGTTTTGGATTTGTCATTATTTTTTTTTTGTGCATACATTTTCCGATTTTTATTTTATTTTATTTTTCGGAACAGTCAATGAACTTATAACTCTACGAATAAATACTAGAGAACGAGTATGAAGTGCCCCAAAAAAAATGTTATTTTTCCATAAATCATTATTTTAAGAGGTTGTGTTGTTATTTTAATTAAAGAAAAATGTTTTAGAAAATTTTATGTAGAATACAATATGAAAAATATGCTGTGGAATTTTATTTTGGATTTTTTTAATGGAAAAAAATTGTTTTATTTACTTGGAAAATTAGTCAAAATAGGAGGTGTGATCTAATGGAAAATAATACATGTAGCATGTTGTACGTTAACATAGAGTAACAGGTATATATTTTCGCTCAAATATGAATGTAAATAAATGATCTTAATTTAAGTAACAAAACTATAGTTAAAACATTCGAATTATTTATGAGGGTTTCACTCAAACTAGTGTATCACTAGCCCTCCACCAAAAACTAACTAAGCTTGCCCCTTGACTCTCATTAATCTCACAGTTATACCTCAAAAGAGTGACAGATCAGTTTACTATTCACATACATATATTTTCAAATAAAATTTTTGGTAGATATTCCACTACAGACTAAATTGCATTACTTAAAATAATACAAATTAAGGTGAAAAACATAAACGGTTCGTTTGGATTTATCCATTTATAATTTTCATATACATACTACCATTTTCACTTAAGATCATAATGTGTCTAAAATATTCAAATATACAAATTTGTTAAAAAAAATAAGAATCCGTTGTTTCGTAAAGTTTAAAAATTTAATTTCAGAATTTGGTTAATTAGAGAACATTGATCAAATTGAATTGGAAAAATATATAGTATGTCATCAAATCTCAAAATTGTGAAAATTCAGAAAAAATATAAGTATAGTTGATGGAAGTTCCGAAATTGTTGAAATTTGGGTGAAACTGGTAATAAAATTGTATTTTATAACGTAAAAAACAATTAATATGGAAATTACCAGAATTTGCCTACCCCAATACTCATTTAAGCAGCATTGCTGGTTAAACCTGAAAAAAATTTTTTCATAATACATAATCATTACATTTTAAATTTGATATATCAGAATTTGAATTATGTACACAGCAGACAGTGATATATGTATAATGTATATGTATATATATATATATATATATATATATATATATATATATATATATATATATATATATATATATATATATATATATATATATATATATATATATATATATATATATATATATATATATATATATATATATATATATATATATATATATATATATATATATATATATATATATATATATATATATATATATATATATATATATATATATATATATATATACATCTGTGAACAGAAATTGAGGTACTGTGGTCTTTGCACTAACATCTCGTGCGAACGATTCAAACAATATTGACTGGCAGTACTGCATGAGACCACTGTCCAAGAGAAAAACAGTGTACATATTCTGTGAACTTAAACTTTATCAGACAGTTAAAAGGTTTCTTAATAACATTATATGCGCATTAATCGATATAATTGATTGAATATAATTCGATTACATTTCCGCATCATTTTTTAGGTTTCATTAATTTTAAAATCTTAAAAGTTAGCAAAATATAATATGTGAAATATACAAATTTAACTCGATCTAGTAGAGCGCTTAGTTCTATGCTAATCTATGTTGGGTATAAAAGTTATTTCCAGATAAAGTTTTTTAAGGTCCAATGATTAAACTTACTCACAAATAAAACTTCGACTTGTATGGTATAGGTATAGGATATGCTAACGTTTAGCTACATTTAAACAAGGCAAATTTTATTTATTTATTTAAGAAATCAATGTGTAAATTTAAATACATTTAGGATTTCAAATGTAAAAAATTTAAATTTTAAAGTTTTAAAAGTAAAATACATTTAGAGATAAATAATTCAAATTTCAAAGTTTTAAAAGTTAAATAAGGAAATTTTTTTTTAAAGAATATTAAAATTATAATTGTCTGAAGTGTTGTTTTAATTTGAGGTTAAACTGCCCTTTAGAAAGTCCAAACTCAAATAGGTCAGGTTCTCATGATATGGTAAATTGTAGTTGTAGTTCCAGTTTTTTTTTTCTTAATATACAGTAAAACTTGCTTTTGTACATCCTTAATTCTTAATGTGGTTAGCGGTATGAGGGCACCAAACTACTGCTGCATATTCTAGTTGAGATCTTATGTATATTGCAAATAGTGCATATTAATCTTTAATCTCGGTGGTCCAACGGCGAATAAAGCCAAACATGGAGTTGGCTTTCGATACACTCTGATCAATGTGTCTGGAGAATGAAATATCATTGACAAATATTACACCGAGGTCTTTGATTGTGGTGATGCGTTATATTTATTATAATTGGAAATTATACAATTTTTCCGATAATATGACATTATCTTACATTTTTGAATATTAAGTTTAAACTGGTTCAGTTCACACCAAGTACAAATCTTGTCAATATCCACTTGAAGCTTGTAAGTGTCGTTTGCATCATTAATAGATCGGAATATCTTAAGATCATCAGCAAACAAAAGTAGAGAAGAGTGTTGAATTATATTAGTAATCCCGTCAATAAATATCAGGAAGAGATATGGACTAATATAGAATCCTGGAGAACTCCAGATTTTGCCAAAATAGGATTCCACTTTTCATCATTTCAATGATTAGGTATCTTTCCGTTAGGGACGATTGAAGCCATTCGACAAAAAATGATGAGAAGTCGAACTTGTCAAGTTTCATCAATATCTGTCGATGTCGAATGGAGTCAAACGCTTTACTGAAATCAGTGTATTGAATTTTCCATTTATTATGGAAAATTCCAGTTTGCATGATTTATTAGAGTTGAGTTTTAATGGTTTGCAAACTACATCGGCCAATAATTTAATGATGGACGAAGGGATAGGGATAATCACTTGGAGATGGCTGTGGACCTGATACAGCCATCTCCAAGTGATTTAATTACATCTAATATCTCTTCTTCAGAAATGGTTTGGGTATGTATTGCATAATTACCATAGCTGGTAGGTTGATTGTTACAAGGTGAATCATCAGGATTGTTTGATGATAACAGGTTTCCTATATCTTTGGGTTCTGATGCACGCGACCCTTTCAAATGTATACTTGCCGGATATCCCTTAATTTTCCTCTTATCACTGAAGAAATTACAAAAGTATTTGGGGTCACTTTTAATATTATTTTGAATTAACCTAGGTAATAACTACAAATGTAATTAGGCCATTAGTCATAAGATCGTAGTGAACAAGGCACAAACAATATAAGCTAAAAGACAAGCCAGAGTAGTCAAAATTTCAATATTGGATGTTAAAATTGAAAAATGAAATGCAATCGATGCATTACATAATAATAATAATAATTAATTAATTAAGTAAAACATGTTACTGGCTTATTATTTAGAATATTAAATTATTTATTCTATTATAAAGATTATTACAATAATTTAATAAATATCAATTTGAAAATTCTATAGCATGACGGGTAAAATGAGCTTTTAATTCTAAATAAGATATACACAAATTTATTATTTATGGAACTCCATAATAAAAAAAAATTCTCGATACCAAATTTTGGTTGACCTTGCAAAGAACATAGTAAAACACACGAAAAAACTTTTAATGTACAAGACAATTTTTCGTGTGTTTTACTATGTGAGTGCTTTGCAAAGTTGACTATAATATTGAATCAAAATTAAAATTTTTATATGAAATAAATGATGTGGGCACTGCTCAGCATGTCCAATATGACAGGCCGCGCATACTAGGGTGACCAGATATACTCTTTGAGTACACGTATTAGTACTCTTATTATTTCGTTTTATTCTTTACCCTTTAGTTAGACAAAAAATCATCGATATATACACTTTTTGAGTGTGTTTTTTTTTAAATCAACATATTAATTTTATCCCACAAAGATGTGTAATACATAGTATAAACGCCTACAATTATGCGAGACAAAATTTCTATCAATATTAGGCGTACATGAACACTTCGTCGTATTTAAGTCTTATCATATAGCCAAACAAAATATCTCGGCCATTGTGGATTACTGTTTTAACAATTAAAAGAAAAATTAACTAGCCTGAGGTTCCTGAATTTGTACTGGGTCAAAATTTAGCCAGATGTGCAGATCGCACCTAATCCTAAGACGACAACCAAAATTTAAAAATAAATGTCATTTGTTTAATTTAAAAAATTTTAAAATGATGAAATTTAAGAAATCTGAAATTTTTGAAACTTGAGAAATTATTTAAATTTTAATTCGAGTTTTAAAAATATTGCTTAATTCTGAAATTCCAATTCGTTTTATTGAAAGTTTTCGATAATTTTTCGTAGCTTGAAATGTCTAATTCCCATGTTTAGAAAACTTGTGGAAATTACGTGTATAGGACCCGAGATCAGTTGGGGGACTGCTTTTATAACGAATGAAATAATTGCCTGTAGCTGAATTGCATGAACTGTAAAAATGGTTTGTTGCTTCATTAAAACGTCTTGAAATATTTAAATTTTGTAAAACATACTCTTTTGCGTTCGAAAATATGTGGTCAGCCTAGGTTCTAGTGGTGAGATTTATAACTCAGAATAAAAAAAAATAAAGTGAATCACAAATGTTAAATGGACGCTGTTTTTAAATGTTAATCATGAATATACAAACCATAAATCATTCTGGCCGCCCACCTCATTGCCCACTCTACTATACTATATGGCCGAAACATAAATTGTTGTTCTCCAATTAAACCATAAATTATCAAAATCTATGTTATGACAAACGTTTCAGGCTGCTAAATGATTAATTTTTTTTTTACTTACGTATCTAACCGCTGCGAAATTAAACTCAAACTGTCGTAAACAGTAAGATAAAACTAGCACTCACCTGAAAATAAAAATAAAAATTCATTAAACCATTCATTCTGGTAACAAGCTAGATAATTTATAATAATTTATTTGCGCCAACTCAACAACCCCATCATGCAAATCGATAGATATATCTCCCACTCCCACATAAAAGAGAATTTCTTCATAAAATATACGACTATTTTTTTTATCTATGTATAATAATGGATTGGAGGAACGGCAGTCGCATGACAATAATATTAATTGCGCTAAAAATATTTTTCAATTATATAGTATAACAAAATAATTCAAGAACACAACATCAAAGTCGACTTTGTTGACCTAATGCATCTGCTAATTGGCCTATGTCCTGTTATTTTATATAGTACATGCAAACAATAAACATTACAAAATTCGATAGCATGACATAAATTGCAATGTGAAAAATTGTAATAATTGTATTTGTATAGAAAAATGGCGCGTGGGTGATTTTTAATGTTCATATTTTTGCAAGAAAACATGAATTTTTATGTAAGCTTAAATTGCATATACTTATATATATTTTAAGCAATTTGACGTTGGTTTTCTTGCATGCAACTGGTCTATACCAAGGTCAAATTAATTAATTAATTTGTCGACTAAATAGAAAGATCGCTAGACTTTATATACATGTGTATATTATAAAAACAGGATTACCACATTAAAAAACAATTTTTAACCTTGGAACTTTATACGCGAATTAATTACCCAAGTCTGGTGATTTTTATGCACGATATATGTATGTATGTATATTGAATCATATTCACTAATTTCATTTACGTACAAAATAAATATTTAGACAATAAAAAATCATTAAAAATTCATTATAAAAATACAACGTGTTTAGGACCTTATATACAACGTGTTTAGGACCTTTTTTTATGTACACATATGAATAAAAATTTCACGATTTCCATTTTAAACAAGCGCCAGGAATTTAAGTTTTATTTTTTTAAAAAAAAATTAAAGAAAATATTTTCGTTGTATACATGCATTCAAGCCAATTAGTATTCAATTCATGTGAAATATTTATTTTTTAACAGGTTATTGATTATTGGAAAATTAATTAAATTTCAATTAGTTATACACAAAATTGTATATATTTATTTATTTTAATTAATTTTTTGCTGTTTGTACTAAAGTAAAGCGCGAAGGACAATATAATATTATTTTTTATGATAATTTTTTAATTTATTTTTATATTTTTAAATATATTATAAATACATTTTTTGTTTATGTTATACGATTAATGCAATATGCGGGTGCAGACTATTTTATTATATCTATCAATCTGTCATCAGAATTATTGTGCTACTCAAATTAAATGATTAACTTTATATACACAAGCAAAAATTATTCTCAATTATTCGAACCATAATATACATACGTATATACGATAATTTTATAGTTCACAATTTATTCATGTCATTTCAATAAATATCAAGAATTTTATTTTTCATATGATTTTGTTGGCAAGAATGTCATCAATGCTTTAATTTTTGTGAAGATTTCAATTACTTGTTTAACGAAATATCATAAACATTGAAAAGTCTTATCATTCTCAGGATAATTTAAAGCTCGATGATTTGGTACAATCAACGAATTCAACTGACATGCCGCTATATAATCTACCAAATGTTGAAATCAAGTAATGAGGAGAGTATAAGATTTTACGGATGTGAAGTTGGCCCGAAAAAAAACTTTTCAAAATGTGTCTTGGCTAAAAAATAAAAGTATCTCAATTAACAGTACGAAAATAATAAAGAGTTATAGTAAACCAAAATTCCATCCCGAATTTTTTTCAAAAAAAGAACGTTAAACTTAATTTTTAATTTTAACTGACAAATGTGTATTTTATAACAAATTCTAAAAAATTTAAGTAAAATAAATTTACAGTTCATCAATAAACCAAATTTTAAATAAAAAATATAAAAAAGTTTTTCAAGTTGAACTTGAAGACTACCTATTGTGATAAAAAAAAATTTGCTAAGGGTAATAAGGGTATTTTATAGATCTTCATCCATATATGACTTGAGATATAAAAATTGTGAAATGTCCACCACTGAATCTCAGCTCACAGGAACCCTCACCTTATTAAAATAACCACCCTTATGTCGACGCGATGGAGATAAGGCATTGATAGATATAGTGGTGTATGAGATGTGTTAGATAATACCCTCATCTTAATAAAATAACAACCCTTATGTCGACGCGATGGGGAAAAGGGTATTCCGACGCGATGGCGATAAGGTTATTTTATAGAGCTTTATACATATGTATATGACTCAAGATATCAAAATCGTGAAATGTCCACCACTGAATTATTGGAAATGGTAGATCGGATCGGAAATGTATCATCAGTTCAATTTATGAACACGTACAAATTCAATGAGATTATTGGAAATGATAGTCGATCAGATCGGTAATGTATCGTCAATTGAATTTATCAACACGTGTATATTATTATTAGAGAGTTTCATGTATTGAGTTGTTTATTATGTGTATTTTGTGTAAACTACCACGTGAGGATTGACTTCAATACTATTCGGATTTCTTGCGATAGCTACATATTTTTGTAGATCGTCGTATCAGCCCCACTGCCCTTTGTAGTGAGAATAACTGATAAAATGACCAGAAACGGTTTCTGTCGAACTATTACTGTTACGTTTTTCATAATTAACAAGTCCAATTAAATTATAAAGGCCATTGTCAAATATTAAAGTCGGTTCAATATGACTAATTTTGATTTTCTGGCTGCTCTCTCTATGATATTCAGTATAAATGGATATTATTAGATGGTAGGTTTTATTTTGCGGAATCATTTTATTCGGGCATACTGGGCACCCCTGAGGTGACACTTCTTCTATACAATCATTTAAATTGGAAAACCCGCCTTCCGTTAATGTTAACAAATTAACAAACCCTTAATAAATTCCTTTCTTCTTCAACAATGGTTTCATAATTTTGGCATTTTATTTAGCTCCAAAGTTAGGCTGGGAAGGCTTTTTAGTATGTAACCCGTCACATTTTGGATATTACAGTCGCAATTTTGTTGCACTCCCAAATTTTCAATGAGCATTTCTTTTCTGATACCATATGCAACTTTTAATTCATTCTCCACGAGTTTTTCAATCATATTTTTAACTCCTACTTCCCGCATACTACTATTGGTTATCCCCAAAGTGACGACTCCAGCAGCTAACGTTTGAATTAAGGAATCAAATCCACACGTCTTAGAGTAATAATCACATGTTATTGTTCTATTCTGTAGAACTGGCAATGTAGTATTGCTGGTTACATTTTTTTTATCTAGTGGTAATTTTTTTTTCGCTAATTTGTATGGTCGCTTCGGTGTACTGAAACCACTTTGAACCTTTGAATTTTGACTCAACATCTTTAAAGTTGTAATTGATCGATTCTTGCGGCGATTGTTTTCCAATTTCTTTCATTTTTGCCAACTTAAAGGAAGTTGCCGGTTTATTTTTGGGAGTTGTTGCGTCTTTATAGTTTTGCGTTTTCACACTGATTGACATAGTTGTGAATCATGAATTGTTAAATCTGTGCATTTCTGGGCTAGTAGAATTGAAAGTTTTTTTCTTAATTTTATTTTTTGGGATGCTACAATTTGTCGATGAATGGTCATATTACGTTCATGAATAATTCTGACAAAACGGTCTATTTTGATTGGTATTTTACCAATATTGGGTGAAGTTTAAAACCTGTGCTTTATAGTGGCAAAGTAATTCCCTACGTGACTGTTGCTATATCACACACCATTATTTACCAGACCGGCCCATAATGGCAAATAAGCCATGTATTTTTTTTAATATTAAGTCCTGAAAATTTGTATTGTAGAAACTATAAATTCCACCAACTATTGTTGGATTGTTTTCACTTAAACAAACCACTATATCTATCAATCCCTGTGAGCTGAGATTCAGTGGTGGAAATTTCAACGATTTTGATATCGCATAGAAAAATTCTAAATATATTCGTAATAGTAATATGTAAACAGTAGAAGGGCTCAATTATTTATTTCTATCATTTATCCCCGTGATATCGTACGGCGACTTATCTGTTTAATTACCAAATGATTTATGAGCCTGAGACCGCTAACCATTTGACGTAGACATCTCTGAGATCGGCGTGAAACTTAATTGAATTGTTTAATAGTCATTTTTCAATCTAATTTATAATAATAATAATTATTTGTGGATTAATATGATTATTTATTAGGATTACAAATTAAAAAAGAAATTATTCGTAATTTATCGAATATGAAAATAAAAGGGAATAAATAATTTTATAAATCAATAAAAGTAATTATTCGGGATGAATTACGTAATTTTTTTACTATTTTTTTGGATTGAGAGACAATTTTCTGGATGAAACGTATATTTTCTACATTTCTTAATTAAATACTTTTTCGGGCGAGAAAAAATATTTCGGGATGAAATAGATGTTTTCTTCATTTACTTTAATTTTTCGGGCTGAGAATTGAATTTATCAAGGAAACACACCATAATAAAAAAATGCCTTTGCGGGATGGTTTTTCTGGCTAACTTCACAGACATTAAGATTTTGCTGTAGGAAATTTAAGATATTTTTAAAATTCAAAATAATTCCAGCTCCATCCAAATATAGAAGAGTTTTATGCGAACTAACCAAAATTTTAAAATTGTTTAGTATTGTTTACATTCACCCTGACTCCAACCAATTATTTGGATATCATTGACGGTCCCTGTCGATTTATATTAAAATGTGATTTATTGCACAAACTTAATTTAATTACTAATCCCAATAAAGATTCATAATTTAAGATTAATTACCTTTATAATAGACAAAATTTTAATTTCCACCCTAAATTATATATATATATATATAAACTGTTTTTTTGACATTCTATATAAATAAATTAAAATTAGATGGTGATGAAATTTACAAAAAATTCCACGCAACTAGCAAGCACACGTATAATTTCAATATAATTTCTTTGAATTTCAAAGGGGTCGAGAAAAAGATTATACATATAAGTCTTTCATATAATTAATTACCCTAGAGTTATGACGTTATATTTTTATGATTATAATTATATACATATAATTTTCGTCGACTCAATCGGCCCCTTATTATCTCTCATTTAATTTTAAAAACAAAAAATTAATTAAAAATTTATAACTAAAACCACAAAAATTTTCGTATTCGGTTATTAAACGCCAACAGGTGTTGTGTTATACATAGCTCGATTGCGCATAATAAATGCGCGCAACTAAATCAATTTGCGGCTGAACATCAACATAAATAAAACGAAAATTTCCAATAAAAATATTTTGTTCCACAAACCAATGTCATAAAAGAACCTATATATACATATACATTTTTAAACAAAAATATTATTAAGAGACATAACTTAATGTACATAATATATACAGACTTGGCTCAAAACAAATTTTATAAATTTTTTATTTTATTTCTTATTTTATATTTAATTGAAATATCAAAGTAATAAAACAAAGAAAACTATATATATACGTTTGGTTGAGATTTACTATTATTATTATTATTATTTTTGGCCTAAATTAAAAAATAATTTTAATCTTTTTTAAACAATTCAATTAACATTGAAAAAATACATAAGTCAAAAAAAAAAATAAAATAAAAATTGTTTACTTAAGAAAAAAATACATAAGATATTAGATTTTTTTAATTTTATTTATACAGTAGTGGTCAAATCAATCTAAAATTGTTTAATGTAAACTTGCATACACAAAATTTTATATACTATATACGACGAACACAAAATTAATTTTCAAAATAAATTTAAAATAAAAAATTAGGTTAAATTAAATTAGGAATTAATTTAATTATAATGAAATGTTATTGTTGGGGGGTTTAATACACAAGATAATTTTAGTAATATAAAATTTATAAATCTGTATATATGTCTGTATATATATTAAGAAATGTTTCTTTTTGATGTGTAGTCGACTATAAGAAAAAATATTTTTTTATGGTTTTCATTTGACATAACATTTTTGGTAGATGATAAAAATAAAAATTCTAGAGTTATTTTTATATCAACTGGAAATTTGTTTGGAAAAATTTCATCAACTTCTGGTCAATTTAAATTAAATTATTTAATATAATTTAGTTTTTTGGCTAATATTTTTTAAATTTTTTATTTTTTCGTTTTTTATTTATTTTTGGTTATGTTGTGTGTAGGTTGATAATATATGTATATATATATATATATATATATATACATATATATATATATATATATATATATATATATATATATATATATATATATATATATATATATATATATATATATATATATATATATATATATATATTTTAATTTAGAAATATATATAAAAAAAAATTAAAAATATATTCTATAAATAATTATCACGTCTTCTAATATATATATATACATAAGTTAATATCAAACGAATTTGGAAAATTTGTCTCCAATTCATTACACGTCAGAAACAACTGCAAATGTATATACAAGATACAATATAATTTATAAAAATTATTTATAAAATTATTAAAAAATGAATTGGATAAAATCATAAATAAGACATAAATTATTAATTTAGTTTGTAATAATTAAGATATAATCCATCATGAAATGCCTTCATATGTCTTATAGACAATGATAATAAATTTAAATAATATTATTCTAATCAATAATTGTTCGATCTTATTTTTTCTCTAATTTCGATTGAGCTTTAATCGGTTGCTGGCAGCGTTGTTGCAGAAGTTCATTACTAAGCTCAAAATACATACCTAACTGAACTTTTGTGATTCTTCAATTTATTACCGTAGAATAAGATTTAAGAAGAAATTAAATTTCGTATTAAACCATGTATATAAGAGGTTCCGAAGTAGATTTTTACAAGTTAAATTCGATTATTGACCGTTTTTTAAATTTTATTTATAACTTATCGTGACTGACACCCATCAAAAACATTTTACTCAAAATTTCCAAAACCTGTAACTCTTGTCAGATTACTTGTCACTAAATGTGTCTAATATTCTAGTCATACTCCTATAATACATATTCGTGTTGTAAGGAGATATTTTATTCACACATTGAAAATATCAAAATGGTGTAATTTTTTCGAAAAACAACATAGAATTTCATAATTCGACACATTTAAAAAAATCGCTTACCTACACTTGTAAACAAGTAAATTTGAAAACACAATTTATTAATTTAATATACAGTGATGCCTTTCCATACGTGAGAGAAGTATCCGCAATACTAACTTGGGATTGCCTGCTAAAATTAAAAATATAACTTGGAACTACAAAAGTCAAATAAAATCTCAAAATTATAATCACTAATTCGCCTAATTTGAAACACATATAAAAGGATAATTTTAAATTTCTCATGATTTGGTTATAACACCGATCGTGAAAATCTATTCTAGCTTAAATATATTTGTTGATCAACACTGTTAAGTTACAAAATGTTAAATACTAAAACCGTATTTTGAAATAACAAAATTTGTAAATCTCAAATCAAGTAGTGGGAGAATTTTATTAAAATCAGCCTAATTGAAAATTAAACTTAATTTAATAAATTTCGTTGACAATTTGAAAAATTGCGCAAAACTAGCTCACGGCCAAATTTCAAACAAATTTTGAAAAATATTATGAATTCAAAAATATTTCAAACAAGAATAAAATTAGAGTAATTTGGAAATTTATTTATTTAAATATTTTTATAGTTAAAGTTTACAAGAATTAAACAATATTTTTACATAAGTTATGAAATTACCGGCTAAATATTTACACGCCGGTCAAAAAAAAAGATGTAACTAAAAAGTTGGGGTCATAAATGAAATTCAATATTCGGTTTGAACCAAATGAAATTTTTTTAACAATAATTTTGGAAATGCAACGTTTCGAACGAATTTCGAACGCTTCAATTTTATATCAAACCAGAGTCACACACGCAAACATAAAAAATTAAATATACATATTTTGTTTTTAATTTCACAACGATAAAATTTGTTAATTATAACAACATAAAATCATTTTTTTTTAGTATCCCCCTTCCATCGCCGCACTGTATATTATAAAAGAATTTTCTATCGAAAATAGAAAAGTGTTGGAAAGTTATTCTTATATATTATATTATTATATTATTTTCGTAAATTTTTGGGAGTAAATCAAATAAGAAAAAAAAAATTGTTTTTGTCTTTTTTATGTCTTTAATCGAAATGTTTTATTACCGTTGAAAATTTTCGGCAACAGCGAGAAGAAACATGTATGTAGGTGGGTTGCGAGAACGTAACACTATAATATTGTTGTGTATGTTATTTCTGGTAGGATTGAAGAACAAATTTTTTTTAAATGTTTATAAAATAATAATAATGTTGTATAATCTAAATGTTTATATCTTAAAATTTATTTATTTATATTTTCTTTCGTTGATTTTGTTTTATTACAATTTATGATTATTTAATTGATGATAAAAAATGACCATGGCCTTGATGCTAGATATTGAAATTAGATTTTTTTTTTTTTTTTTGTAAACTAAATCATAAAAATAATAATAATAATTATAGAATAACAATATAAACTATATTATAATAATAAGTCATTCATGACTTTTTAGAGAGAGCGTGCATACATTAAGTTTTTTAATGTTTTGTGATGTATTAAAATTAAGTAAATTAGTAATAATGGGCATTGATCCAAGTAGGCAATATTCTGTTCAAATAAACACTTAACGTTTTTTTTTTAAACGAATTTTCCAAAAACGAAAAGAGTCTAGTATGTGTATACGAGAAAATTCATTAAAAATAATAATAATAATTGAGACATAATTTATTGTCTTAAAAAAAATAAATAAAAATTGTAATTTCGCTTATTTTTACTTCTGTCATAACCTTTATGCAAATATAACATTTTGTTATGATTTTATTTTCCACAACTCTTGACTTCAGTCTGCTGCTGCACGAGGGAAATTTTAAAAAAAAGAACAAAAAATTACGGGAATTTAAATTTTTTATTTTTTGTTTATATGTTTAGTGTGTCTAAATATTGGTTGACATTTTAAACCTTTCGCGTAAAGTGCACGGAAAATGCAAAGAAAATTGTTGTTTATTTTATTTTATTTTTTTTTGTTGTTGACTTAATTAATAGCCACACTATATACTATTTGTTTGTGGTATTAAATAGAAGTAGCGTGCATGGTTTTTATACGAGTATATTATGTATATACATCAACACACAAAATATATACGAGACTAAAAAATTACCGGTAATTTTTCAATTAATTAAGTCAGATGCACCATGCACAAAAGTTGAAATACCGATGAATTTTCTTATTATTTATAGATTTTACATTTTGACGTAGTTACACATTAAAATAAAAGAAAAAGTTCATTCGATCAATAGACTTTCATGATTCAAATCAAAAATCGAATGATATTTTTAGTTTTTAAATAGTAGTTTTAGCTAAACTATGCCAAAATTTAAATACTAACAATTTAATTATAAATATAGTATTTTCGTGTATATCATTTTTAGAGAGTTCATTCAATTTAGAAAAAAATAAAAAATAAATAAAAATTGTATAAAAAATTTTCCATTGTTTAATTTATATAAAGAAGTGAACAGATAAAATCTGCCAAGCCTTTTTTTTTTTTTAGTATTTTCCGCAGACAGAAAATTGTTTTGCTTGAAAATCAATTTACTTGCGATTTAATATGAATGATAATATTTTAATGTTATGTAAGGCGCCATTTCATGTAAATAGAAATCTTCTGCAAAAAAATATATATGAATGGAAGGCGTATGTTCGTAAACGAAATAAGCTGGGCGAGTTAAGTTAACCCTATATACAATGTTGTTCTTAAAAATATAAGTTATTCCCGAGAATCTATATAGTACTAGTTTTAGATAGAAATGTACTAAAATAGGTGGGAGGCTATATTCGTTATAGATCGACGCGTTTGACTCGCAAATCAAATGTTAAGGATTATAAGTGAATTTATTTGTTTTTCCTGCTGAACAATATTCTACACGATAGGGTATAGGATTTCTTTTATTGTATTGTTCCAAATATTTGTTGCTCAATTGGTTGATGTTAAAAAATAATATAAAAGAAATTTTATTTGACGCTGGTCTGAATTTGTTGTGTATGTCACAAATAATTTTTGATTCTTAAATTCTAACACTATACATATGATTGTGTATTTCTGTAATGTAATTTATTTATTATTAGAGATTTTTAAGGATCTTAATGGAAGGACCATAATTTTAGTGCAATAATAGTACAATTTGGAAACTATATTCGGAGTTGAACCAATTGGTGATCGTCGATAATCAATTCATCCATAAACAGAGCAATAAGAAATTTAGTTTCAACTGATAATATACAGTTTAATTAAATTACTACATATATGCATAAATGCAAGTTTCGATAACAAAACTCTTCGACTGTAACATTTTTCAGTTCTGTAACGTGTTTGGTAACAGCGGTTCATCTCTTAGTGGATGTTTATGAACAAGAATCGTGATCTTTTATCGTTGTAATTTTCGACTTCTTTAATCGGTTCTAGTATTTTCTGATTTTATAAATTAAATTAACTATGGTTTAACAATAAAAAACAGCAATACGTGCAACAAGTAAATTTTACTCCAAGTTCATAAATTATATGGTTTTTCCCGAAAAGATTACGCTTTTATATTTTACTTATAATCTAATTATCACCTTTGACTACCTTGTTTAATAAATCCGTACTATTAAATATCCTTTGAGCCTCTTTGTAGTAATAAAATGTATCTAACTAACAACACTCCATTCAAAATTATTACCATGGAAAATCATTTATAATGAGGATATAGGCAAGTTCGGCAAATTAAGCAATTGAAAGTTGCCGTTATAACTTCTGAGCAATCAATAACAGTTGTTGTAATTGAAAAAGCCCGAATGCAACGGTTTTTAAATTACATATTTCAGAGTAACTTGCAATGAAACCAGATCACTCGTCGTACGAAGTCCATTGTGG
This sequence comes from Tipula unca, assembly GCA_951394425.1. NCBI lineage: Eukaryota > Metazoa > Arthropoda > Insecta > Diptera > Tipulidae > Tipula > Tipula unca. The sequence goes on along the minus strand of OX596382.1, from coordinate 174,127,790 downwards.
CACTCCACAATAATCATGACCTCCCGTTGTTTGTTTTTCCTCTTCCAGATTTGAAGATAGTTATTTACTTTTGTAGTTTATAGTTTACAGTACCACACTAATAATTTTGTGCTATTCTCAATTACATTTCTATTCTAAGCACACTTTTAAAAAATGAAGGCGAGTTTATGCATTCCTTGCTTGCTGCAAAATATTCACCGACCCTATAATAGCCAATCAAAACTAGTCATTTCAAACAAATTTCCCCTTCCAAATTAAAATAATTTCAAATCGATGCAAAATGTGCAGCAGGCAGGATAAAAGATAAATATTTTGTATTTATTGTAATGTTGGTTGTTTATTTTGGTTGTATATTTCTAGATTCATGTGATTGCGGAACTTTCAGTTGGAAGTAAATATTTCTGGCAAAATTTTGAGACTAAATTATATTATAGTGGTAAATCATATACACAATCGATACATTTGTGGCAACATTTAAGATTTCACCAAGCCAATTGCTTGCAGTGTCGAAGGATGTACTCGAAAATTTACGATTTGCCCTTATTTGAATGATCATATTCGAAAATGCCAGACTGCCGTATCAGTGCCTAGTATGTGGAAATTATTATCACCGGATCAGTATTTTAATAACACATACTTATACACCGTGCGAACTGTGTGGTAAACGATTCTATCGAGCAGTCGCACTACAAAATCATATAAGGATTCATATACTGGCGAAAAAATCCTCACTTATCACTGCGAAATATTGTTCCAAAGCATTTCGACAACGTGGCGATAAAACATGTAGACCGTAATTTCACCCCAATTGTGGCACGGCTCTATTAAGTTCAATAAGGTCTGATCTATCTAGAATTACCACAAGTCGTGGTGCCATACCACAAATTGTAATATTTTATGTATCTTACACGCTTCTATAATTTATTAAATTAATTCTAATTTTAATTATATGTACTCTTATACTTTTATTTCGATATGTTCTAAGGTCGTTTGGTTTTCTGATAGTCTTAATTCGTGATTATTGTAACCTTCTTCTAATAGATCCTTACAAGGTACGCACATACATACGATTCAGTATTTACGGTGGGTTTGGTTGTGAAACAACAGTGTATACAATTGTTCTGAAAAACATTGTATTCATATTTGGTGGTGGCCTTACGAGTTTTATTTCCCTCTCGAAAGTATTATGCAATGAAATTACAATGAAATAATTAATTTCCCTCTCGAAAGTATTATGCAATGAAATTACCAACAATTTATGTCAAACTGACATAATTTTATTTACTTTTTTGACAACACATTGAGCCAAAAACCATGTACCAACATACTAGAATGAAAATTTCTTTAAAAGCGGCTAACTTCACCCTGTTTTGCAGACAATTTTGCAGCAGGCAAAAAGGCATAAACTCGCCTTGAATTGTATAACCACAAAAAAACTTTATAGGAAAATATCGAACTGAGAAAAATTACAGAGTTTGGCATATTTCATTTTTTCCACACCGTATATTTCACTCAAAAGTCATAATATTTTCGTTATTAACAAAGGCTATGCTGATGAAAATATATTTAAGTATAGAGAATATTTCAACTCATATAGCTAACTTCGTATAGAGAATATTTCAACTCATATAGCTAACTTCGTATAGAGAATATTTCAACTCATATAGCTAACTTCAATTAATAATTGGCGATCGTTTCACTCAAACAATTTCAGGTACATATTCGCATTTTTATGGGTATTTTTTTATCAAAAGTGAGTATTCAAAAAATCATATTCAGTCGAATTAAATTAGCCAGAATTTAACGCATTTAAAATTTTCGCGTACAGAAAACTTAATTTAAATTTATGAATCATAAACAATTTAAACTATAAATTTTCATAGAGATCTGTACTTATTCGATTACGTTTCATTTTAAAAATTGAAAAAAGTTTTTTGAATATGAATAAATGGTTGCATTTGACATAATCAAAACCAATCAAATAATTTTACATTTTTTTAACGAGTGATAAGAATTGCCGTGAAGCCGAAGAATTCGAGAATTCCGAATAATCGAAGAGTCCGGTTATTCATTCAGTTCAAATTTCATTATTTTTAAGCATTTGCGGTCTTTTATTTTAAATATGTAGTTTTAGATTTGTAAGTATGAATTTTAAAAAATTCACGAATTCTCATAAATTAAAATTTTTTAAGAGTTTAAACATTTCATAATTTAATTATTTTAAGAGTTTATTAAATCAATGGCTCCACGAAGTAGAGAACGACATTCAGATTGTCTTAGACAGTGCTCAGGATCGAAACCGTTGGAGCCAAATAGTTGACTCAGTAAGGGGCCAGTAATGGCCTTCAAAAAACTGATTATTATTATTATTAAATCAATACTCAAACAAGTTAAAGAATTTGTCTATTAATTTTGTATCTGATAAGTGATAACCATTGAGTTAACTCGAACTTATATTTCAACCGCCAAATGGTTGGATAATATTCGGAAGGAAAAACAACACTTCCTTTATGTTTAATTTTCTTATAATTCGGGAATAACCCAGTTTCGTTACAAAAAAATGTGCAGTGGCAAAAAATATTCAATTCAGTCAATTCGCTTATTAGAATATTTTGTATTTAATTTATAAATGCACAAGTAAGACATAGTCGTCACCACGAATGAAACTAGAGAAGTAATTCTTTAATCTAAAATCATTAAATTCTCCAAAAGTTTTAAATTTATTGAATAGTATTTTTCTCTATGAAAATCGTATTTTTTTATTGGTAATTTTTTTAAAGATATTTATGTATACATATTATGCATACTATAACAAAAATGTTTTCATGACCACCTAGTCATCTGCCATGTTATTAATTCACAAAAATTGTGTACAATTTTGCAAAACATAGCTAAATTTTTTAAGGAAATTCCTAAAATTATAAATTTTTGCACTACTCGAAAAACAAAAAAAAAATTATAAAAAAAAATAAAATCATGAACGAGAGATGACGGAATATAAAATAAAATAAAAATAAGAAAAATGATTTTCTTGTTATACACATTTTTAACGTGTGATGTAGGCGCCTGTTAGGCTGTTATTATATTTTTATGTATTATTTACAATACACCAGAACAAGAAAAGAAAATAATTATTCGAGTATATATGTTTATGTTTTGAACAAAAAAAAATGTTTTTATTTAACGTAAAATACATAATATAAAATCAAATTATTTTTAATTAAATTATATATACAATATAACATAACAAGCGCGCCAATTAATATTATTATTCTATACCACCGCAAATAAATTATATATTTATTGATTTGATTATATAACAACTGATATTGATAAATAATTCTAATTGTCTCTCAATTGTAATTAATTTTTAGTTGTGTTTGGAATATTTGTGAATGAGGCTAAAAATAAATTATACAAATTATTAAAATTAATGATATTCATTAAAATAAAAATTTAATGTCATTTTAAAGTAAAAATAATATAAATTTTTTTATGTTTTTTTTTCTATTTTTTGACGTAAATGTTGAAAAAAATTATTCATTTCACGATTTAATATTTTTATTTTTTATTTTTGTTGTATTTGAAATATTAAATATATGATTCATAATATATTGTAATAAATTATTATTATTTTTTTTCGAAAAGAAAAACGTATGTGTGGTGTTGTTTTGGAAAAATCAAGTTTAAATATAAATGTGCTTATACTATATATACAAGATACATATTATATGAATACATATATGATTTTTTGGTTAATAAAATTAATAAGATCAAAAGCTAAAAAGCATACGTATACTTTGTGTTTAGCAATGTTGCATATAACCAACAAAAAAAAATGTTTAATTCGTGTTCCATTGAACTTGTGGATCTAAATCTCTTCTTCAGCATAAAAATATGCCGAAATGTATTGTTTCATTTTTATTTATTCTTGAAACGTTTATTGAATTATAAATGAGGTAGCTTACCAGTAAATTTATTTTGTTGATTATTAAAATTTATATATTTGCTAAGGTATTATAAAAGTAAAAGTAAATTTGAAGAATTTTCGAACTTTTAGATTTTTTACTGAAGTACACCATACAATGTTGATAAACAATTGAAAATATAATATATTTTCATACATACTTGAGTTACTTTTTTTTGTACAAAGCACCGTCTTTAGTCAAAAAAGGGCAAAGGTATTTATTGTAAAAATCGGGCCATTATTTGTTTTTATCATGTCGATCGAAACGTATTTCTATTGTCCTGTTGAAGTATTTATAGCAGATATCGGAATGTTTTGGTTCGAAATTTGGAAATTGATAATTTATTATACGATCATTAAATATATTTGTATTAAACAGTGTTTTATATTTATTCTGACATTTTAAAGTTTCAATCGAGTCAATCCAAACTAAATGAAATGGACTTTTCATATTTTACATAAAATTACTATAAATTGTCTAATACATGTATGTGGCTAGTTTCCTTTGAATAATTTTCAAAAAGTGTATATACTCGACTTCAATATATGTATGTTCAAAATTAAAAGTATTGTTCCATGATAATAAATTATTTTACAATACGCTTACACTATTTTTGATCGCTTTACATAACTAAAGCGGTTGTAAAATTATTCGTTACACTTTAATGTAATATTTTTTCATACCAATCTCGATTAATTATTCTAAATTATTATCATTTTATTTATAGCATAGTGATTCTTAATGATTTGTTGCTAGAATTTTGATGATTCCGGTATCCATTGTAAGAAAATTTTATAGAATTGTATCAACCTGATTGCTTCATAGCTTACTCTCCTAAAACAATTAAATAAAAAAGTCTATGAAATTCGGAATATTTGAATATGTTGTGAAGCATATTTTATTATTTTTCAAGAGAAATTATGTATTATGCTGAAAATATTTTAAAAATATGTAGAAGGCGGGAAATCATAAAAAACTTGAAAGAAAACTGGTTTATTTTAAATAAAACTTGGAGACAAACTGCAAATTTGGCAAATTTTACGAATTAATAACAGTTTGTAGATCTTTAATTTAAGTTAATTTAAATCTTGAATAGAACAATTTATATAATTTCAAATTTCACAAAACATTTAAAATTCAATTTATTATCGTATTCAAAAAAAATTAACAAAATATGTTTTCCACTTCGAATAAGACATTTTTTGTTGCGTATAGCGAAAATTATTCGGGAAAGGGATTATAATCTAATGTTCACGAAACGATAATACCCATCGTCCATGTCTTAACTAAAAATAATTATATTTGAGTGTTTGTTAAAAAATCAGACTTATGTCTAACTACGAAATTCTAACAAGTTAATTACTCGTTTATTACACTTTCTTTAAATAGATAATTTTTTTTTTGTATGTCTAAAAACCCCAATAATGTTAAATACAAATTAAGTTCAAACTTTGAGTGGCATGTTCGGCATTATTTAACTTAAAGTCTTTGTAAACTCCTCCAACCGCGATGAAAACTATATACATTTTTTTTTGGCAACACCGATTGTTAAACAACATTTCTAAACTCTAAATACAAAAGAATAAATTATTCGACAAATACAAATTGTCATCTAAATAGGCATCAAAGTAACAAAACCTAAATAAAATAAAAATAAAAATTGGCACCAAATAGACTTAGAATATACAAAAACAAAAAGAAAATCGTTTTTTTACTTTAAATCTTTAAGATTCTATAATAACATAAATTTACATACATACTTAACTTTCTAAATGTAACACAAATGGAGAGAGACAGACGCACACGCACTTTATTGGCTATTAATTTGTTTTAACGATTTTCTTCTTAAAACGCGCAAGTATAAACATTAAGATGAAAAAAAAAATCTAAGAACAATTTGGAAATGTATTAAGAAAACATCGTATGAGAGCAGACAACAAAAATAAAAAATGTTGTTACGAAAATACCTGTCAAAATATATCTATATCGCTACACAAAACAATAGACGTACGTTAGATATATTTTAAAAATAGTAAATCACCATCCATTTGTAGGGATAAATTATAATATTCACAACAAACATAACGCATTTCGTAATACCAAACGCGATGATTTATTTAGTTTCTTAAATATATCTAAGTAATTTTTGTGTATAAAATCGAAATTTTAAATATTCATCATAAATTTGAAAAACATAGAGTGGAAAATTTTATATCTATATGTGTATTGACAAAAAGAATTTTGGGGTTAGTTACTCACTGGTCTAGACAAAAAAAAATAATAAGAAAATTCACTTATTATGTTGTTAGAAAAAATTCATTTTTATTATGATTATATACGAGTATAATCATTTTTATCAGAGACTTAATTTATGACAAATGCCAAACCAAAATATGTAAAACAAAAATTCTGTTTCACAGTCGAGAGTACATACTTATATACATATATTTAAAAAAATTGGCTATGTTCCACCTCCACACACAATTTTCATTCTTCGTTTTTTTGTTGTTGTCATGTTTTATTACAAAATTAAAACAAAATCGAAATGAAAATGAAAATTATTATGTATGTATATACATAACAATTTTCTTTTATTTTTTATATTAAGAAAAACATTTTTTTTTGTTAAGCAGATATCAACTTAATAAATAATAAAGAGTTAAGTATTTAAATTAAAAGCTTTGTCTGGTGTGGTAATACAGTATTGACTAACTTTAAACCATCCATAAACCAAATGATAAACATAAATTTCCCCGCATATAGACAATCATTAGTTGGATTGGAACTAAAATAGAATTAACAGAATTAAAAACTCGTCTAATTTGTAACATGTCAATGTTTATGCCAGATTTAAAGAGGTAGAATTAAGATTGGGTCACACAATAATATACAAATGTATATATGTATGTATGACGATACTATATAAAGGTTGATGCGACAACTTAATTTGTCAAAATATATATAAACAACCAGATACCTAGTAATAATTTTCATGACTGTAATAAAATTTTCTTTTAATCTGACTAAAATATATAAATATATAAATATATATATATATATATATATATATATATATATGTATATATATATATATATATATATATATATATATATATATATGTACATATATATATATATATATATATATATATATATATATATATATATATATATATATATATATATATACAGATGTTCATAAATCAACTTAATAAATTAAGTAACGTATTAGGTTAACACCAAACTTAAAAAATGGTTTAATATAAAATATATAACGAAAATATTTCTAAGCTACTGTGTTAACTTGTTATGTATAAAAACTATACCTACCCCCGACTCTGTTTAAAAAAAAAAGCAAAAATGCCCGGCTTTTACCACAACAAGCCAAAAAGAACAAAACAAAACGGCAATTTCAATAAATCAAACCCAAATAAAAATAAAAAAAATTTATATTAAAATGTGAAAATGTTGTGAAAATAACATATATATAAAATAATATAATTTTCCACGCATTCTATTATAAATTTTAAAGAAATTGTGACAGGTTAGATAATACTTGAAAAAAAAATCTCTTAACCACCAAAAAAAAAAAATTAAAACAAAAAGCTATTTTTTATTTCAATAAGAATAAGAAGTAAAATCCTCTACTTAGCTACTACGAGTAAATATATTAGACACGTAAAAATTATGAAACATAAATTAAGAAATAATAATTCTTATTAATAATTTATTTTTTAAGAAATCTAAAATTTTTTAAATAACTAATTAAAGTATTTTACATTGTAACTCAAAATAAAGAACTGCATTTTGTAGTAAATTAATTTAACTTGTTATTTTAGTAGTCTGTTAGTATATATTTTAAAAATTACAAAATAAAATAATTATATTTCTAAATCAACTCTCATTATGAGTTATTATAGAGATTACAGCTCTCACTGTATATAAACATTTTTTCTAAAAGGAAATGAATTGTCTTTCATCTATAAATGTAATAATAACTAATAACGCACTAGAAAGATAAAAATAAGTATTATATACGGTTGTGTGTTAAACTCGTGTATTTGGGTCAAGGAATCACTTTAGCACCGCACTACGGTAATTTCCTGTACTTTTTGAATTAGTATGTATAACACATATGAGAAAATACAACACATTAGGATTCGGAGCTATGTACAAAATAATTATATTCTTTGGTGACCTAGATACATTAGTAATTTAGTTAATCATTAAAAGACAAGAGATGAAATTTACTGAGGCAGATTACATTCCCGTAATATATAATTCATACCAATTCGAGCATATTATGTATGATATTAACAATCAATTTTTCAAATTCAAATCTTACTGACAAAAGCTTTATAGATTACATAAAAGTATTTGTATCCAAATAAACTTTAAAATTACAGTCTCAAATATCTTGAATAAATAAATAAATCTTGATTTGTTTTTAGAATTGCAAATTTTAAAGTTTTTTATTTTAAACGTTAGAAACTTTAAATTAAAATTTAATTTAATTTTGATTAACTCTATTAATCAGAATTTGACAGCATTAAGGAATAATTTGCAAAAAATGTTTATTTCTATTTTATTTGCAAGAGCGATCAAAATATTCGGAGCATCGATCGGTACACACAAATTATATTTTAATTTTTCAATAATATAATATTTCCCCCGAACTCCAACAATAATGCATTTACAGCAAAGATGACAAATTTCCTCAGACCCACATTAAAATAGTGCAATTTGTGCCATTCGTTGTAGACTGAGTGTTGTTGTAAAATATAAATTTTAAGTTTGTCTAAGTTGCGCCTTACCTCTTGCATATAATTAGTTTTAATTTCCTCAAAAGCTCTGCGATAAAAGCTTGTGATGAAAAGCTTAGGTATTGGATTGCGCTATTAATTGAGGGCTTATGTGAGTGATACAATATTTGCTGACACCAGCCGGACCGTTGGATCCCTTGATCAAAACGAAGGTGACCTTAGTTCTACCACTTTGAACTAGCAGACTAACCTTTTAAGTTATAAGCGTCATTTTCAAGCTGCAATAGTTCATTTTCGTTCTGACTCAACAATTTCAACATTAAAAATATGTAATCTCTTCATTTCGTTTGACTTATCCACTAAACCTAACATGTATGTGCATAATCATAGAATTTTAAATTCTTTCAAAATTTGAAAATTCAACGTAAAATACTAAAATTCGGTGGCAAAACTTCCAAATCCGATAAATTACATGAAAATTTAATATTTCAAAAGATAAAAGATAGATTATAGATAGATTATAGAAATTATTCTATAATTTTATTTGATATTTTACTATATACAGAATTGTTATTTACTTCAACAGGCTTATTTAGTCTATGACCTATACTCTAGATCCAATCAAAATTAGATAGGTGAGTCACTCGATTGAACACGTAGTTTTTTATGAACTTGTGTGAACTCAACTAAATTAATGGCGATCAAAGAAATTTAAACGACGATGACCTATAAGACCTTCGTATTTCTTATCAAAATGTAAGGATTATTAATTCAATAACAACCAAAAATGCATCAACTAGATGAAAACTACATATTCTGTAAATTGTGTAATTAATAAAAAGTTTAAAGCCTGACTATCCGTCAATTATTGAAAAAACCAAATAGAATAATTGACAGCTAAAAAAACATGTTTTTGATTTTAGTATTAAGTAAAACATTAGGGATTTTATTTTAGGGAATCACTCAAGGTACAAATAGTATCAGTTGATATGGATGTTACCGCTTCAGATTGTGAATTGAAGGGAATTATTTTTAATTTTGAACTGCATAAATCAGAAATAATTAAAATTAATTCAATCATATTCTAACTATAATTTGGAATCAAAATTTAATTAAATTTATCACAGACAAATCGGCAGATTTCGCTATGGAAAATGAGATAAATAATATTCTTGGCATATACAGGTTGAAGGATTAAAGACAAGCAACGATTCATTCAATATTAGCACCTTCGGAAGAACTAAATAAGATTATTATTGCTGTCCAAATTGCATCAAAATGCTTAGGTATAGGCGAAATAAAAAGGGTCAGTCAGCCAGAGAAACTTCACATTACAAAGATAAATGTATGCTCTATTGAACCGCTCAGATTAATGAAGATAACACGTTTGGTGATTATCTTGAAATCCGAATATTTTTATTCTGGATGATATGAACAATAAGGGAATGTTAAATCAATTTCGTCTCTTGATATTTAATTATTTAAAATAAATTGCATAATTTATTCAGAATTTCTAATTGCAAAATCATAATAATATATGATAAACAGAATAGTAGAATAATTAGCAATGTACTGATTCATTTTACTGCCATATCCAATTCTTCATTGAATAATCAATGGTATATGGTAATGAAATTCACAAGAATCGATTCCGATTTCAAAGTATACTCTCAAATGTTAAACCTACTCAGAAACGTAAAAAGATCAAGTTTCTAAGAAATTCGAGGTGTTGTCAATTATTCACTTATTCAAATTAAGTAATTTCAGTCTCATTTTATAAATATTTACACAATTTTTACACAAAAAAGTTGGAATTACCAATATTTTAATGTGGCCACAATCAATAAATTTGTATGTTAACATATGCCTCTAAATATCAAAATTTGAAACGATTTTGTATCTAATCGTGGCACTAGTTTGAAATCTCCGAACTGAAATGATGCAGATTACCAATGAAAGAGCAGCTTGATCCAATAAGCATTTAGACATACATACATATCTCTAAATAAATAATAATATACATACACATAACCAATACAGTAAACAGTTTTTGTTTACAACTGAGAAAAAAATTAGCAGGAAAACTTTGATCGTTTCTGAATCATCGGATGAGTTTGTGACGCAAACGGATTTACATTTCGATAAACAATAAAAAATCTAAGAAAAATTCTTGAAATATTCAAATATTATAATTTCTTCCTGCATTCTAATGTTAAAATTGTTTGTATTTACATACTTTTAATAGACTGTACCGCAGACACGTTCTGCAAAACACAAAACGAAAAATACTTGTATCACGAAAATAAATATTTCTACCTCTAAAATTAACCAAATCATTACGTGCTTTCCACATATTGCCCACTTTCTAAATTTTTCATCGCGCAATAATAAAATTTCGTCAAATATTCACACTAAATATGTGGGTGCTGCCGCTTACAAATATGACGAATTATCATGACGATCGTTAAAAAAGACTGTTTACATCAATTTTCATATATGATCTCATCAATTTTATACAAATTTCAGTATGCTATGTAATCGTCCACACCACAACGCGAGGAATGGTAGATGTAAAATTTATTCCCGATTAAATTTCTATATATAATAAAAATTACATTTTCGTCGTTAAAATTTTGTTTAAACAAATAAATTAAATACGTTTGCAATACGCTGCATATAAATCATTGTACGTATATACAGAGATGATTAAAATACCTGGCGCCTACGTCCAAATATAATCGTGGCTGCACCATCATATGATGGAATAAAAAAAAAGGATTAAGCATAATGATATATTTTTGTCCTTAGTGACAAAATATAGAAAAAATTGCACTTTTCAATCGTATTTATTAGTTTTTAAAACAGTAAAATTTCGTTAAAAAAAATATTATCACCATTATTTATCATGAATTGGAGATACTAAAATCCACCCACATACAATTTATTTGTCAAATTTCGAAGATCTAACTTTTTACAGATAAAATAGTTACAACAACAATTAAACACAAAAATAAAATAATTTTCTTTTGAGTTTTTCGCATAATATTCCAACTTTTCTTTCACCACAAATAAATATATTTCTATAACACACACAAAACGATTAAGAAAAACCATAAAAGAAAACAAAAACAAAATTTTCTATATAAAAAAAATTGGTGACAGGTGTGAAAAGCCTGTATATCAATTAATAACCATATAATATAATCAAAAGTCTACGAGCGAGCACCATCGCACAAGAAAATTTATAAAAAAATTTTGTACAATTTTCGCAGCAAAACAAAAGCAACCAATTAAATAAATTAATTTAATAAGATTTGAGATAAAAGGACTAGAGTGGAGTAGAGATAATAAAATTAAAAAAAATAAAATATGGTCGAGAACAAAAATTATTACCGTCACAAAATTTGCAGCGTTTCGCTGGCGGTTCATCAATATCAGAACGTACGTGCATGGTCCTCTAGGGCCAATGCTTACGCCGTCCACATGCCCCCAGATGATTTTCATCCAATTATGCATTTAACGTCATTTTACGACATTCATGTTTTGTTGTTGTTGTTTTTAATAACTTTAACTATCTTTTTAAACAAATTTAATACTTTAAAACATGAACTTAAAAAAACACAACGGAAACAAAATCATAGATAAAATTAAAAACAATAAAAATAATTAATTTAAATATAAATATATATGCATAATATTATATTTATATATACATATGAATTTTCACAAAATGGAAAAACTATTTAAAATTCACTTTTCAACAAAAAAAAACTTTAAATTTCTTCACAAAATAAATAAATAACCAAAACAGCATAAACAAATTCACTTTTCAATATATGCACAAATAATGAATGAGAAACTAATCATTTTCCGTGGAAAAATTAAAAAAAAAAATGTACAACTAACATGAACCAAAGAAAAATAAAGTTTAATTTTCTTTTATAAACTTATAGCGTCGCGACGTCAGTTGCTGTCTTTCTAAAATTTGCTACTGAATTATAACGTTTTAGTGGAATTCTAACATTAAAAAACAAAATTAAATTTAAAAACCAAAACTAACAAATTTTATAATTCGCAGTATTCGGCGGCGTCCCGACTAAAATTAAAAAAAAATTCATGAAAATTTTCGTATGATCATCATAATCACTACAGTGTATAGATCGCGCGATCATCGCGCGCAACAACACACAATCATCATCATCATGATCATCACATCATGATCATTTCAAAAATAAATCGACGTCGTAACGAAAAAATTTTCTTTAAAAAAACAACAACAACAACAAAACAGTATTTTCCTTACATTGTTGCCAAATGAAGTAGATCATTAATTTTAATTTATGATCATTTAAAATACAAAAAATTCTAAATTAATTAAAATAAAATAAAAATTGCCTACTACTCTGTCTCCCGTTCGCACTTAACCTTACACACAAGTGCACAACATACGCGAAAATATTTAGTTCAATGTACTCGAATGTATCCATAATTAGCAGAAAATTGCGCTCGTATTTGGCAACTATGGATCATTTTTAATTTTAATTTCGTGCCCATAATGACGGAAAATAAAATAATAAAAAAAAAACATCAAAACAAATAAAAAAGAAAAGTTAAATTTTCATTTATTTTTAGAAAATTGTGTGATTCATTTTTTTTTTTTTTAGTTATTTAAATCCGAAAGAAAAACAAAATATAAAATGTTACTCTATAACTTTCGTTTACAGAATATAGATGGAAGCACATGTCGCTTAGATATATATCTTATATGAAAAGCGCTTTTCTTTATTTTTTATCCAAATGTCGATCAAATTTTTATGATCGAACTGAAATTAATTTTACACCGTAAAAATGTTTATTGTCTAGGAAAAAAAATAGAAAATTGATAATAAAATATAAAACATAACTAAAAAAAAAAGATGGAGGCGCCAAGTCTGTATATTATAATAATATTTTATGGAAATGTTTTTCGCCCCGCGTGATTTATAGCGCAAAAATATATATTTCAAAAAAAAAATATTAACAATATTTTTCCTTAGAATCAAAATATGATTAACTTTAAAATTATTTTTAGACGTTTTTTGTATAATTCAGAAAAGCTGGTCTCAGCGCGTATTTTTAAATGTAATGCGACAGCACCTCCTAAAATTTATAGATTAAACAACACACAAAACAATCAAATTGCTACAGTTGAAGATCAAAAAGTATATAGTACATATTTAGAAATTTTCTTAAACAATTTTCAGGAATTTCTAAAATAGTTTTGCAGTTTAGAGTCATAATTTACTTTAAAAAAAACGAAACTAACCACTGCACCTCTCTATCTATATATACATTTTGAACTATTTAAAATATTTTGTCTAGTTTTAATAAAAAAAAAATTTCTAAGAATTTGTGGATTCGTTCCAAATCTAGTATATTCTCTATTTACTCCCAAGTATATTTCTTTTCTATAAAATTATTTATTGGCCTAACCAATTGGTTATTGTTTTAACGTTACACGCCATTAAAATCAAAATTCTTCGTTAATTAATTCGTTTTGTTCAATTATGTATATATGGCATAGTAAAGTAGTAAATTTGGATAGCTTACAACACAATTTGTACACTATATATGCAGTATACATACCTGAGGAAAAAACGTACAGAAAATATCAGTAATTTATAAAGTACATTTGAAATATTTTGGTATTAAGTGTTCGTGTTGAAACAAATAAATATGAACTATTACAAAAATATTTAACAGCCGACCTTGTTCAATTTTATCAAAATTTCTCCAACAGGTCTATCACAAAAATGATGTTTTAGAGGGCAATTTTATTGAGAAAATAGGATGATTAACAATAAAATTATACGTCGAAGGCAGCCCAGAATTGTCTGGCATCTTTAAATGAGATGGTCAGTTCAATGTACTCTTGACGTGGGTGCCAGGGTACTTCAATATTGTAGAGAATATAAAGGCAGATAAGGTTGCCCGTCAGAGCACAGTACGTCTTACCTCACAAAGCAGGCTAGATATCAAGATACCGTTTGGTCTTGTAAAGTTTTACTATAAGAAAGAAATGAACGACGGATGGTCTAACGCTAGTTCGTGTGTAATAACCAGGCAAATCTGACCTAGACTTGACAGGTCCAGATCCGGCCAGCTGATATCGCTTCAGTGGCACCATATTGGCATGGTTATCGGAGCTATAACAGGACAGGGCGCGTCCTCGCCCATGATTTCTGTCGTAGCTGTGGTCAAGAGGAGAAAGCAACAGTGCTCCATCTGCTCTGCACCTGTCCTCGTCTAGCGTATAGCTATTTATGGGAACTCCTCATTTGGATGACCTAACGGCTTAGTAAGATCGACGTCAGGGTTTTCAACGCTTCTTGGTAAGCTCAAGATGGTTCGACTAGAAAGGAGGAGGAAACTCAAATGTGGTATAGTAACCTAACCTATCCTAACCATTTAAATTTCTATATTTTTTTAATAAATAAATTCTACAAAATTTATTTTAATTATCTCTCACTAGCTGATGATCCACCATGAAACTTAATTTGCACAGATACCCAAATATAACTAGCCACTAATTCTCAGCATTGAGATGATTTGCTAGAATATGTTTAAAGCCACCTTTCTATTGATGCAAGTTTCCACTCACTCCAGCTGTCGGTAATAATCGAAAGCTCAATAATACCGGTTGTGGCTATAAAGTACAATATGGTTTCTTTTTGTTTTAAATTTAATTCTACTTTCATTTATTGTAATTTGAATTACAAAGTAATGATATATTTTAGAAAAAATGTTGGGGTGTTTATTTAAAGAAATTAAATTATTGTCGTCTAGATATTTTACATATTTTCCGATATTACTCATTTGTCATCTCAAATATTTTTCTTTGAATCATCTCGCAAAAAATATTAAAACATTCATGCCATTTGTATATAGCACACAAACAAACAAAATCAGTTGGAGCTAGTTTTTTAATGCATTACGCGACCTTCTCTACAATATCCTGGCACGAGCAACCATTATAAAGGTTAGGTTACAACCTTTAGGTTATAACCTAAGCTAACCTAACCATTATAAAACCTAAAATATCGCTAAGTTATTAAATCACATTTTTTACGAAGCAAATTTTACTTCAAAAAACCACCGACGGTCGCGATGACTTTTGATCGATTCATCTGATCATACACAAAATTAAAAGTAAAAAAAAAACATAAAACCATTAACATATCAACTTCATTTCTATAAAATAAAAACCAAAAAGAAATTAAAATTAAAAAAAGAAGATGTTGTAAAATTATATTTTTGCGATGACAAATTTATTATTTGCCTAACTATGAGCAAAAACAAAAATAAAAAACAAAAACTGGCAATTTAACTTTAGTATAAAAAAATTAAAAACCTTACTAAAGATACTCGTACATATATATAAAAAAAAATACAATTGTAATTAAATCACAAAACTTAATCCGATCAACTTCTTAAGCACACACACAATAAGATAATTGTTCATGTCACATTAAAATGAAATTCTTTAAAATAAAATGTTTTTCAAATTTTTTAGTACATATATTACAAATAAAATGTGTCGCGTTTTGTAATAACATTGAATATTTTCAACACCCGAAGCCGACAAAACAATTTGATTTATGATAATTTTTACAAATGTTCAGATTGCGTGCCTCGATTAATTACAGTACTAACCTATATGATTGATGAAGTCGGATTTAAGTGTACAAATTAAAATTGATTATATCGCTCAGAAGAAAATGTACGGGCACGCACGAAAAATGTCACATCGAATAGGCTATACATAAAAATATATTAACAAAGGTCATGGTTGCGGAAAAACAATTGTTCTGTAATTAATTTTCCGTTAAACGATTTTTTTGTTTTTCACATTCACCTTGTCGTCGTCGCCGTCGTCGTCAACAGCTTAGTTTGTTAATAAATTAATTGTAATCTACTCAGCATAATATTGTACATCATTTTGATAAGTAACGAGCCCGACCATAATTTAAACAAATCAAATTAATCTCGTTCATGATAACAACTGGTGTGCCGTGCGCTATAATACACCGAAAATAGAGCTGAGCTATATAGCAATTTATCCACTATAAAGGGTGATAAATATATATTAATTTCAAGTGAATTTTCTAATCGCTCTTGTACACTTGGTGACTTAAGTAGTATTTCAGGGATTCAATTAATTTGCACAAATCGTGCATTATTTAAAAGTATGCTTCACATTGGCGAACGTAAGCCGTAAGTACGTTTAGAATTTTATTAATCACCCGTTTTATTAAATAAACAACAAACCAAATAAAATTAACTCTTGAATATCAAAAAAGTCTTTTTTAACAATTAATTTCTTTTTTTATTAAATTAAAGTTTTTTCTATTTTATGTTTTCAAATTTTCAAATTTTATCTAAAGAAGAAATACAACAAAAAACCAAATGTAACAAACATAAGGCAAACATTCTAATTTAATAAATCAAAATAAACATTTTCATTGTTCGACAAAATAAGAAAAGCGCGAAACAAAATATAAAAAAAAAAAGTTTAAGATTTTTTTAATTGAATATATCTTTAATTAAATTTTTTTTTTAATTACAATTAATTTGAATCTAATAATAGAATTTAATACAGAACAAAAAATAATTGCATTTAACGAAGGAAAATTGTTAAGTTTATATAGATGCGGAGGCGTGTACGTATTAGAAAGTGTTGTTGCTCCTACTTTTTTCTTAATGAATAAAATATAAAATATGTATTGTTTCATTTTAAGAATGACTACATGATTACCCGATTCAAGAAATCGAGTTTTAAAGATATTACAGTATATGACATAAATTTGCCCTGTAATTTCTTAAATCTGGTGTTAATCGTTTATGTTTCAACCACATCCAAAACGAAAATATCAAAATAAGAAGATATAATTATAAGTAACATTTCTATCAAACGGCTTTATCGAAAGCCAAATTTGTAATGGAGCTAAACTGGCAGAACTGTTTACGGTTTGCAAAAAGTATCATGCCATAATCAAACTTATTCTAGCAGCTCAGGTTATAAACCGAATAAAATGGAACAGCTATAAAATAATTTAGACAGATTGCGGAAACCATAACTTATAATTTTATTAAATAAAATCCATTTTCTAACAATTTATCGTATGTGAAATATGGATACACAATTATATAAAACTATAATAATATTTTATATTCAAAGACAAACTTCATATATGAAAATTTGTACAAAATTTGAAAATCATAATGTTTTAAAACTTTCAGTCGCGCCATTAATCATCACGACATTTTTGCATGCTGCTACAATAAAAGTCCATCAAATTGACAAGTGTCTCGCTCGATAATCAACCGAAACCAGT
Organism: Tipula unca; assembly: GCA_951394425.1. Taxonomy (NCBI): domain Eukaryota; kingdom Metazoa; phylum Arthropoda; class Insecta; order Diptera; family Tipulidae; genus Tipula; species Tipula unca. The sequence goes on along the minus strand of OX596382.1, from coordinate 174,109,685 downwards.
TTTATCAGCTAATTCTGAGAACAAAATTTAAAAATAAAAAATAACAAACAGACATGTGATGCAGACTATTCATACATCTGCCATACATTTTCACCGTCTTTTTTTAATGTTTTTCACATATTTTTATAGCCACATACCATATTTTTATAAGTATTATGGACCTATATCAACGTATAAATTGTTAGGTCATCATTTATGTATATGCCTGGGTATTAATGTCACCTTTAAGCCACCTACACAGATTTCCTCTAAAAATAGGCGAATAATAAAACTAATTGGCCCTGATATGATCATCGTATACATAGGAGTATGAATGTACTCGTATAATCCGTTTGTATTAATGCCTTTGAAGTTAAAACACCTGAATAGTCGGAGCGTGAAATGTCCTTTCATTATTGTGTATCATTCGATAATAAATCTTAATAAATGTACAGATTGAATTAATCACTTAACTTAACTTGATTTTATTTAATGACTTATATGATCTTATAAATCTAAAGTTGCGGAACAACGAAGGTATGTACATAGGCAAATTATTATATTCACGGAATGGGGTGGAAACGAACGATACGTGTATTGCTTTTCTTTCTTTTTAGTAGTTTTCATTTTTAGGTATAAACTGGAAGTTTCAGGTCTGTGCCGGTCAATTACAGTAGCAGAAACAGTAAATTATAGGCAAGTGCCTATAATTCAGATTTAATGTCAACCATTCGGGTGACTGTTTGCCCGTATTTCAATCGACGTGGACGGTCTGTCGGCAATATTCTTTGTGTTAATTGCACTTTATACGGAAATAAATGCAAATCATCCTTAAAAATGCGCCGCCAAGTGGTTTCACTGACGCCAAAATGCTGAGCGCGGCGACGATACGACGTTTTGGGTTCTGGGCAACGCTTTCTCTCTCTCTCTCTCTCTCTCTGACCGCTTCAATCAGTTCACGAACGTCTTGGTCGTTGATGAACGGTATGTTAACGATCTCTCACTGTCCCGTGTTCAACAAAATTCGACACCAAACGGCGAATAGTGTTCTCAGACGTACAGCGCCACTATTCTGGTTCATGGTTAAAATTGTACTGAATTGATGTTTCAAAAAATCAAGACAATCGGTTGACAAATGTCAAAGTTATTCAATGTTTACATACCGACATAAAAGATGGTACATACGTAATGGGTGTACTAAACTAAAAACTGTTTTTTACTAACGATCTCATTTTTGATTGAAAATGAAGAAAGGTTTTAGAATGACACTGTACGGATTTGGATATTTACTTTTTACAGGTTGGACATTTACTTTTTACACTTTTAGGCTACGGACCAATTATCGGGTAAATCAATTAATTAGGTTAAAGTCGATTTTTAGTAGTTTTGTTTTATTGAAATACGTGAATTTGTTTATTTTCAGCTAAGTCAATCCGTATATCACTAAAAAATAAACAATCTAAACGTTAAACATTTACTTTTGATTTACCCTACTTTTTGATAGGGTAAATGAATTTACCGAAAATTAAAGTAGAAGTCGAATTTTACCCGTGAATTGGTCCGCAGCCTTAGTTGGACATTTATATATCAGTTGGCCATTTATATATTCAGCCGCAAGGCAAAAAGCTGGTTTAAGCATATTTTATTTTAATACTGTTAAATGCATGCTACACACTTTTCATCGATTTGAATTTTTTTTAATTTGGAGGGGAAATTGGTGTACGAAATGGCTAGTTTTGATTGGCTATTATATGGTCTGCTCAATATTTTACAGCAGGCAAAAAACGCATAAATTCGACTTCATATTTATTCAGGATTATATAAAGTTAAATACATAGAATTAGGTTTTAATTAGGAGTCACACAGAAGGGAAAAGATTCCAACATCATCTAGCGTTAGTAACCAAGTTCTCGCAATAATTTTAAAAATTTGTCTAATGTGTTAGAATTTCTGATTTGTGGTGGTAATTTATATATGTAAAGATTCTTGAGTGGTAAAATTTTGCCAAAACGGAATATTGTAATGCCGAGTGAAGTCTCTTTTTCTTTTGCGGTAGAATGGAATACAAAAATGAAAACTTTTTACAGGCCCAAATTTTGTGATTGTTAAGTTTCATAATCAGGTAGCTGATCCACTGCAATGATTACGGGATAAATAATATTCTGCGGTATTTTTGTAAAAAGTGTTATCATTATAAAGAAGAAACTGTGGGAGCTCTGTGATCCCGGTGTTGGATTGGTTTAAAATTTCAATATATCAAAATGTATAGCAAAATACAAATTCTCAGACAAAGCAATTTTCTTCAAAATGCATATGGCAGGGCCTTGACCACCGTAGTGGCATCATTTTGAAATTTGAATATAGATGTCGAAAATAACCAGCGAAATACATTTTGAAATGCAAATATTAACTCCCTATATTTTGGATAAGTTAGTTAGCAAAAGCTAATAATTTTATATGGAAGTGCCTTGAATCCCGAGACCGACCACGTTATAACTTTAATAAATAATTATGGGTTACTACAAAGTAGCGAAGTTGATCCAAATGGTCTCAAAAGGTCGATTCAAATATAATTCAAAATTGGTAAAGGAACCCTGAATCATTTTGAAATTTGAATAAATTAAATCGTCGTTGAATAAATTAAATGATAAAACTATATCAACATGTATCAGATTTCAGCTCTCTGCGATGTGAAGACGTTGGTTAAAAAAATTTGAAATTGATTCATCCATAACTTAGTATATTGTTAATGAATTAAAACAACGGTTGTATGGTGTCCTCCAAAACTTTTTATCTGAATTCTTTTCTCTCTCCTCTCTTGCATCTTCCAGCTACTCCACTTATACGAAAATGTCAGATTTAGCATGATGTTTTCTGTTTTTGATAATTAAACCCTAATCTATTGACATTCATAGCTGATTTTTCAAAACATCATTTAATAATAACGTAAATGAATCCCCGTAACTTCTTTAAATTTTCCTTTTCCCAAGTACTAGATTTTAGACAAGTGTCATCACAATTTATGTTCGACCAGTATTCTTGATTTAAACCATTTATACATTTCGAACTATAACTTCACGCATTCAAAAGTTTGTAATTGATGATGGAAACGCGTATTTTGAAGACCATTGAGTGTATATCAAACCATCGCCTAAGTTAAGCAAATTCGTAATCCATCAACCTAATTAATTGACTTTAACATCGTAAGAAAGAGCAATGTCATCGGTACATATTTTCCGTGTAACTTTAACGTACAAATTGAATTAACATTTTATATGAAGCGTTCCTTGGTTTTTAGTGAGGCTTCAGTGAGACCTTAACGCGCTGGACACCCCCATTGTATTGTAAAGATTACTCGGAATGTCCGAATTTTTGTAATAAAACATCAGCTAAACTTATTATGAGGCTTGAGTAAACTTGGAATGGTACAATCAGTTTCGGAGATACCATATATCAAAATGGCATTTAAAATTATTTTAAAAGTTCCCCATTTTTTACTAGTTTATCCACTGTAACTTAAATGTGGAGTAGTGTACACAGATTTGATTTTAAAGATCTTTATAAGTTGGGTAAACTGTATTGAAAATAAGATGATATCGTACCAGTTCTTGGATCAGCTAATACTCTATGAATTCCAATTTTTATTTTTCATTAATTTTTGCTTCATAGGATATGTTGTTCAGATTAACCTGTACCATACAATGGCGGCCTCAACAGCTTTACTCCTCATATTGACTAGATAAAAAACTGAGCTGGTACTCTTTACTAGGAAATTCAAAATCCCGGAGTAGATTCTCCTACCTTAAACGGCATCAGAATAGTTTATACTGACAAAACAAGATTTCTGGGCGTAATCTTGGACAGTAAGCTCAGTTGTAACGCTAACATTTTGGAAAGTATAAACAAAGGCTACTATATAGCAATGTACTCATACAGGAATACCATTTGGAAGAGATATGGCCTGAAACGGAAGCTGGCACACTGGCTTTTCACTACCGTAGTAAAACTGATACTTATATGTATGAAGTGAGTGTGTAGTGGCCTGCTCTTGAGAAAATAACTTACACGAATGGAATCGACAAGGTGCAAAGAACGGCTTGTATTTTTATAAGCGTGGCGCTGACGACGACACCGACATACGCCTTATAGATTTCAGGCTTCATCTTCCCCCGGTCAATATTTTTGAGAAGCATATAACAGTACCACTAAAGTGTCCTGGATAAAATTTAAATCTAAATAGTATTGATGAATGGAATCATCTGGGTTAATTTTCGTACAATGTGTAAAGATAATGGTATTTCAACAAACAGCCTACCATCAATTATATTCAATAAATTGTTTTATAACCCAAACACTCTAGAAAAATACCGGCTGGCGTTAATCAATATTCTTCCAATCAAGTTGTGTATACCGACACCCACATAAAAGAAAATCTAGTCCTAGTACAGCCTAGTAGAGCGTAAACCAAACAGTTAAAATCAAAATTATCGATTTATCATAAACTAAACTAAACAAGTTTACGCTAAAATAACAACAAAAACCAATTAGACAACAATAAAATGTAAATGAAAACGAATAAAATTAGAAAAATTGATGGTAAAGCATCAACCATACACAATGAATATTTCATTTCCCCTCTCTCACTCTCTATGCCATAGTAGTACCATACCATACGTCTAATCAAATTTAAAGAGACAAGAGTGTTGTGTACGCAACCAAATTATTTGACATCGCCGAACGAATTTTTTTCACAAATCTATTTTTAAAAACTATTTTTTCGATTATCATCAAATAAAATAATAATAAATTGAATTGTTTATTATTTTACCATACAAAAACATAAAAAAATTGTATTATTACTTTCTCGTTTATTTATTATTTATATTTACATACAAAAAAAAAACAAATCTCGGGATTATAAAATATTTGACGTAATTATTCATACATCACATACAGACACAGTACCACAAATTCTAGAAAATGATAAAAAACAATAAACTTCACACAGACACACCGGGACAAAAAAGATTTTCCAAAAATAAAATTCTATTTCGTAGTACAGAATAAATGAATTTTCTTTATTAGTTTGTCCGCTGACACAAAATAAACAGCGAAGAAGTAAACAATACAAAAAAAACGAAAATTTTCTAGTGATTCATTTTCATCATCAAGGAAATTTTTTAATTAAAACACAACATCGTTAAGACCATCGCAATGTTACACAAGTGAGCCCTACGCTTCATATGCATACGTATACTTGGGCCAGCCGCGAGATTAAATGAGGATACAAAAATTACTGAGACGACGATGTTATGATTTTGTGAATGTCGTTGATCGATGTGTGTGGGTGGGGTGCATCATAATATTATTGATATACACTACTATAGAATACAATAATAATTTCAACTCACCTTTATAAAATCAACAACCCAATTAACTTTATTTTTAATCAAATATAGCAATTTAATTATCGTTTTAGGCACCACTGATAATAAGAAAATAAATTCAGTAATCAAAAAATTGGAAGAACACACAAACATGTATAGTAGAAAAAAAAACACAAAACTCGAAGTTTTTTTTAAACAAATTATTTCAAAACTATTTTAGATATTCATTCATCACTATAAAATAAAACTAAATAATTTCAATCAATAATTATTAATATCAAAAACAATTAGAATTTTATTATTTGATTATTTCACAGACAGACCAAGTTTTTCTGAATAAATTCGGCCATTTTGACTTTGTAACAGTGTACAAAATCTGTAATAATTATTTACTTGTGCAATATTTATTGCGGTGAGAGGCTGTACTAATTTTGACATTTAAAAATATCTATAATAAATTTATTTTTAATTACATTTTGGTATGAACAATACAAAATGATTCACAAAATTAATTACATATGTAGTACAACATATGCGATATTTTAATTAAAATTAGATGATTAGTCAGTAGAAGTTTTTGTTTATCGTAATTCAGACACTCAGCTGTTGTTTATGAGTGATGAAGGCATCTGTTTTTGGGAAATGATACTAATGTCGATGTACTAAAATCTCAGTTTACAAATATAAGTTGTTAAAATTACATACAGATGTCAGTAAACCGTAAACATGTACTCAAATTTAAATTTAGTACAAAAGTAAATCATTATCATGAAACTATAATAATTATAGTGTCACAGTTTATATGAAATATGTTTGTGATAACATTGAATCGTGCCGAAGTTATAGACGAAAACAAAAACAATTATGTATTAAACAACAGAGTGCTCATCGGTTAATGTATGTAACCCGAAAAGTTACATAATTTGAGACTCATGCAACACGCAAGAAAACAGATAAGAAATGGAAGACACTTGAATAATTCCTTAAGTTATGGGAACACAATTTCGGTAGGAAATCGAAGCTTTCTCTGAAGAAGAGAGCCACGTCGTTGTAGCATAGAACGAGGAAACTGTAATTAAAAGTGGTATCAGTAAGACACGTTCACCGCAAATTGAACAGAAGGGCAAAACAAATAATGGCATAAAACCAGCTGAAAGATCAGGATTTTACGAAATAAACTAGTTGTTCGCCGTTATCTTACATTCAGCATGGCTGCAAGCCACGTTGGAATGTCTACAAAAGAACGTTCCCCAGCAAACAACTCTATATTAATAACACTAGAGAGATTGAGTAAATAGTTCAAGGAGAGAACGGGATCATCAAGTTAGCACTTTGCATTCAAAGAACCTCTATACTATCCAATTTAGAAAAGAAATGCGGAGATCCGACATCTGGATTTGTAAATTTTTTAATTTTATTTGAGTTTATTCCAGAAGCTAGATAATCGTTAATGCCAAAATGAACAGAACATTTTCAAAAAGAAAATTCCGCTTATATATCGAACTAAAGAAACCAACTTGGTACACTGTAAAAACCATTATTAGAAAAATTAAAAACTAACGAAAAAAATCAAATTATGCACACTGCAAAGCACTGTACTAAAATATCAAAGATTCATACTGTGTCGATAATACAGTTCGGTAATAATTCACCGAAATTCCGCTTTTGTGATTGTGTAACAATCTTAAAACACAACAAAAACAATCGACATATTTGAAATATTTTCGTGGGTACAATTATTACGTAGTGCAAATTGTGCGATACAATTCATTCATAGGCTCTCTTTCTACATAACCAAAGTACTCTCACAAAAAAATAATCATGGCGTCTTCTATCAATAACATCAATGTCTGGTACTACGGCTGAATTATTTTTGGTTAATTTTTAATCAAAATCATAATTAGTTAAAACTATTATTAAGATTGGTGAATAGTTTGATTGGTATAATACATCGAAATCATGTAAATGTGATAAATTAACATGCGGATTCTGCTAAATTTGGGTCAATAAAATATACAAAATTTTTTAAGAGTTGATCAGCGAAATAACATTTTCCAACCAGAATATTTTGTAACTGTTAATTTCTCGTCGTCGTCTATATATAAACGATTTAAAGAGAGAAATTTCTTCTATATACATTCCTATATATTTATATAATAGTGTAGATGTGTTTGTGCAATTTTGACATTTAAGTCAAAGAGGAAAAAATTAAACAAAAAGTGTAGTGTTTTTTGTTTTTGTTTTCTTGCTCGTTTTTATTAAATACGGTGCCGTGATAAGAAAAATTATTTAAAATAGAAAAAAATAAACAAATCGGTTTTAAAATATAAAAAAAAGTTTTTTAGTGTTTTGTGTTTCGAAAATTAATTTAAATTATGATAATTAAAATTCACAATTATTAAAAAAAGAAGATTTAGTTGACAAAATCCAAATAAAATTTTATTTTTTCAGTGAAATGGTTTTTGTGTGTTTAGTGGAAATTTGTAGTGTTTTTGTTTTTGTTATTTTGGTTTAGTTGGAAAACAGGAAAATTTGGAAAGATTCTAAATACTCAAGGAACTATACATATATATACCTAAGTATTTAGATAAATTATACACGATCTGGAAAATGTCAGGATTTAAAGAAAATTTACTGGTAAGTCGAGTGTCATCACAAAATCGAAATATTTTTGATGTCTCCCCGGCAATAATTAAATTA